>JAECXJ010000001.1:15242500-16492500 GCA_018152295.1 Drosophila carrolli
CAAAGGTGCGCGTCGCGACAGACGGACAGTCTTCTGATTCCTCTACTAAACGGCGGGCCGCACGCACGCAAAATAGTAAAAAAACAACAAAGGAAGCCCATAAATATTAAAACTAAAAAAAAAACAAATTAAAAAAACACAACCATAATCAACGATCTCTCGTTTCCTTCGGTTAACGGTACGCGTCATAATCAACAAATGAAGCAAAATAAGAAAAACAACTCAACTCGACAACTGGGTGAACTTTAAATCAAAGCAAAACAAAAAAAAAGAAAACACAGAAACAAATTATGGATCTGTTTTGTGATCACAATTCAACTACATTTCAAAATGAAACTGATATTAATAAACAAAAAAACTGGCTGTATTTTAAAACTTAAACCAGAAAATCGCACTGCGAAAAATATGAACTATTTATGGAATAAAATAAAAATGTTCATTTCAAATTGAATTAATTAACACAAATCAAGTGCCTGAAACTGGTTATTAGTTTTTCTATATATTCAACTAAATAAAATAGTGAAATGTGCTGATAATATGAAATCAAATATAAATGAAATGTAATATTTACATTAAAAAAAATATTAAAATGACTTTGTTGGATTTAATAGATTTAATTGTAAAATGGACTGATGGTATTAAACCATCTGGACCAGAAATATCATATTTGTTTTCTGTGCACAAAAGCGAACCACAACCGGCGTAACGTTAACGTCAAGTTGAGCATTCGCGTCACCCGTTTCAATGGACTTGAAAAACGCGTTCGATACCCGATTAACCGGCCCCTCCGCCCGCGATTAACCTTCAAAAAAAGTTGTCATTTGTCTAAGCCCCCCCTCGGGCTCCTCCCTCTTTTGAACGACGCCAAATAGTCTCTTTTGTGAAGTTACTTTTGATATTGTGCACTTGTTTTTTGCCACTTCACTTTTGTGACAATTACATAGTAGCATACATAAAAAAAAGTATACGTATTCAACTAAAACACATTAACCCAGTGTTGTCTCTGTAGTAAACAATCTAAAAGCTCTTTGCAATCAATGTGTCTTATCTTTTGGTTTCTTTCAAAAGCTTATATTCTTTGATTGATAGTGAAGATTTCCGTTAATGAAAACTATAGAGATATCAACAAATTAGAACTTTTACATTTTGTGATTTCGGTAAAATTAAAAAAAACTGCTCCCACACTAATTAAAAAAGAAAATAGTTTGTGACGTTCCTTATCTTTTCATTTGTTAAGTGTTATGAGGTACAGAAACATGACTCATACTGTAAAAAAAATAATAAGTAGTGACTATAAACTATACTATTCCCATATTATCTGATATTTCTTTACAAACTTGTATAGTTTTAAGCCTAGTTCGACATAACGTGTAAGGGTTTCTTTTCTTTTCAAGTTGAATACATAATTTAAAAATAGAGGAAAGTGCATGCTCTTCACTTTTCTGTTACAAAAACTGATAAGAGCTATGTGCAAACATACATCGATTTGATCCTGATCGTTATCGGTGGAACGGTTTACATTGGCAAGAAGTTGGTTTCCCATGCACGGATTTCTTAATCGACTCTATGATTTATTCCATTCACTTGTGCATTGCCGCCTATTTCTCATGAATTCGGTTGACTCACGAATTGACATCGATCAAAGGAGGGCAGACACATCGCCAGTCTTTGTACTTGACTATTTTTGCCCACCCCGTAATTGTCATTAATTAAGCTGGCGATCGCTGCGTTCCGTTTCGACTTGCCATGATAATTTATACGCACTTGGGGGAAACCTTTCGATATTCTTTTAATTGCCCAACTTTTGCTTTTACACATCTCTGCTTGCAAAGGTGGTGGTGTTCCTTCGCTCAATAGATAATGATCAGCCGTGTCAATAAAATAAACAATCGTGGCAGTCCAGTTGCGGTGAGTGCGGTGCGGAATAGTGTGAATCCAACTGGATAAATGCACCGCTCGATCGCATGACGTAATTCGCGCCCGGTTGAGTGGCCTCTAGTGCCGCCTTCGCTATTATGCATTCTGTATGAATATCTGACGAGTGAACGGTTCCAACCGGTTACAGATGCAGATTTACATTTACAGATGCGATTGCATCTGAGAGATGGCAATGGCAAATTGGGACTGAGATTGTCAATCATGATACAGTAAGGGCTCAGTTAAACGAATAGGGCGCTTGATCTAAAGAATATATAACAAATGATTTCACCTTGTTAAATAATTAAACCTTTCCTATTATATAAGTTAGTTGATGCTCAAAATTGTCAATGTTATTGCAATAAATGCTTAGCTTTACGGCTTACGCTATTAGTAATAATCAGGAATTTATTGCTCTCATGTTTCTGAGGTTTAAGCCTGAACAATTAAATAAAATCAGATCAAGTTATATATATAAACATCGAAGGAATACAATATAGAGGTCTTCCTGTGCACAATTACCCCCCAAAAAAGGGCTTTTAAGTTTCTTAAGAGATGAATTGAAGCCAGTGAGCTAGCTAAACAAATGTTTTCGAACTCCAGCGTAATTTAACCCAGCTCTATTTGCGTCTTGTGGCTCAAAGAGTTGCTGGCCCACATTCGGCTTGTGCGATGGTGTCTGTCTTTTATGTATGCCATTTACTTCATCGCACCCTGAGCTATCGTGTATCAATGAGACGTTTATGTGATGCCATTATTCTGTCACGTTTCTATGCTCTTTTCGGCAGTCGATTTTTTCTGTTTCTGTGGCTTGGGTTGGCCCTTTTGCCTCAAGTGTTAAACACAAAGAGCTGGAGTCAGACCACAAAAACATTAGTAGGAGACAGACCCCAAGACGGAGCTGTTTATGGCTAGACCATTACATCATCTATCATGTCATGATTGGGGTGACATTCAACAAAGTTTGTGGCCAATTTTAATAGTGAAAGCTACTTCACTTGAGGTCTTTTCTTGTTCACAGTCAAACTTTTAGAACTCATACTATAAATAAATGTATTGAAACCATTCCCAACAAAAGCAAACAACTTCTAAAGTCATATATGTTAAAATTGAAGGTGGAACTACTTTTCTTATAAGGGCACTTACAATTCCCAACTGGTTCTAAAAAATAAGTCCGAGCTAGCATAGTATGGGCTTACCATATTTCTACGTATATTTAGATGATGAAGCCTTTTTAAAAATCAAATACAATTTTTTTTTGTTTTACATATATTAAAATAGGCTTGTTGAGTATAGGTGTGTGTACTGTCTCGTTTTCCTCTTTATCTTATCAGTCCTTTATTGCTGTTTTGTTATTGTCTTTGCCAGTGTAGTTGCTGACTGCATTCTGGCCCATTTGCGGCTATTAACTTATCGTTCGACTCGGTTATATCTCCGTCGCTGTGGTTGTTGTTATAGCAGTTTCAACACCTTTGGACACTTACACCGCCGTTACTTTCAACATCGTCAACAACAACAACCCGCCCTCACCCACACGGAGTCGTATATAGGCGGGCATATAGCTAAATAGTTACACAGTTGATAGCAGTTATGGAAAACCGCGATATGAATGGGAAGAAGGCGGGGTAGACAAGGCTCTTCCATTGTCTATTGTCGTGGATGTGCCTTTGTTTCTGGGCGCAGTTTAGTCATTGTCTGATATTAAGCAATATTTCCAGCTACAACAACTCTCGATGAGCTCCATTTTCATTTCGCTCGCTGTTCTTCTGTAATAATCAGCCCAGTTAGTCAGTCTATTTATCCATTTGCTCGATTTCTTCATCATCACCGAATAGCATAAACATCAATTCTGATATAGAAATATCCCCATAAACATAATTTATTTATTATACCATATGTGTGTCATAAGGACGGAATATTTGCAGAATATCTGTAAAGAAATGTTTGAAAAATGTTTTATATACACGTTTATCATGCTAAGGAAAATTTGTATTTTTTAAACGCAACAATTACAAGTAGTTATAATATTTATTGTTTTTTTTTAAATTTCATGGGCGATAATGATAAAGTCGAATTTCAGTCAAAAGAAACAGAAAAACCCGAAAAAGTTATAATCTTTGAATGGATTAAAAATAGGTGTAAATCAAAGTCACGCTTTTGCTTTATCAACCTAAATGATTTACCTTCGCCATAAATAAGTATGGAGATAACCACCTGAAACTTAAATACTTTTGTCTACAATTTTTGAGTGACCAGCGACTTTTACGAATGATATGCATGCATGAAGAAATGAAACACCTACCTATTTACAAATTAATAACTCGTGCGATGTGGCAACAGCAAAAGCCTTTTAATTGATAGATCAATATCACGATGATTGGTTTTGTGCGTAACATATGGCGAGGCCTATCGCAATATTTTGGGGTAAATGGCACACGAGGGAGAAGTCGGAAAAGCCAGTGAGCTTATCTGAAGTGATAAGGGGTATAAAAAGGGTGGAAAGGGTAAATGGACATGTGTGCTCAGGGCCACTCTAATGGGGTCTCATACAGTCCCTTTGCTTTATACCACCCCCGTGGGGTTCTTTGGGCCATATGTTTTAAATCGTTTGATTTGCTGGGCGCACAACAATAATAAATAAATCATTAGGACAGGTTCTCGGCCATTTATGGCATATTGAATTCCCTCAAGTCTCTAGCTTTTCTCCTTTGGCTAATTGATTCTTGACCAGCTCGGAATATTTCAAAATATGTTGGCTTATCTCAGGCAAGGTCAAAGCCGAAGCTCCACCCACCCACCTTTGTCCACTTCGTGCCAATACGGAAATAATGATGAGTTCGAATTTCAATTTTATTTATCACGAATTTTTTATGCACCCATTTCGGCTCTTCGCTGTTTTCATTCCAGTTTTGTTGTGGCCTTTTAGTTTTAGTTTTTAGCTCGAGTCGTAGCGACGCAACACGAAATGCGAAATAAAATCCAAACGTGCAAATATATTTGCGGCCTATTTTGCGACATGGAAGCGAGGTGTTTATGTGTATAGAACAAAAAAATAAATACAACGGTGGCCCAATAAAGCCCATTTTTTATAGGGCCTGGTGTGACGGTTCCTAGGAACTTCTTGTGAAATTGTGAGACCCCAAATGGAAGCCATCTTATCGCGCCACATAACACGTCACTTCTATTGGCCCAGTGTGTAAATTGAGTGTGCGAGTGTGTGTGGGTTAATGGTTTGTTTGCCAGTAGTTCTCATTCGATCGGAGAAGTAATAAAGTCGTCGCACGAATCGGTAATCGACTAAGAGCTTTTCCAAGTGAACGTGAAGTGTTTTTGGATACTCAGCGATGAAATGTGTCAGGGGGACATTGAAAATGCAAAGAAATAGAGCGAGCATAAAAACAGGGAAGTTTAAAAATCGAATTAAATTATATTCCAACTTTTATTTATAATAAGGAAATATTTTGTTTTTCAGTTTAAATTTTCTTATCTTTTTTGGTTTTTTTTTTAAAGGTATAAGTTATTTTAATTTTAATAATTGGTAAAATCTTAAATTAAATGCCTATAGGAAGATGCCAGTTTGGATGTTTAATTTTTTTTTAATTTTTTCTAAATCAGTTAAGTTTTAATTTATATTGTTTTTATTTATTTACATAATGATTTGTTATTAAATAAAATATTAAATATTAACGGAATATTGTCCTTAATAATATGAAAGCCTTATACATACGTTTTACCATTAACTTAAAAAATCTGTAAATATTTCAAGTTAATAAAGAATCAACATTTAATTGTTTAAAAGAGTTAAGAGTACCAGACTTTTACTTAAAAACCTATTAAAACCAAGTTGCTTTAATACCAATAAAACTGCTTCAGGGAGTCTAATGAAATTGCCTATAATTTTGAGGGAATCTAAGGGTTAATTTCACCTGAAGCGAGTGCTCTGCGTCCTCGATTACAAGGTTTGCTTTGGGGCCCCTTAAGTTCCGACAATCTTAGTGTGCCATCGCAGGCAACATCCGGCAGGGCATTTAAATTGAGACTCGAGCACAAGCCATTCAGAACGACCTTTCGTCGCCTTTGACCTGACACGCAAATTTTGTGCGACAGAACGAAGGTACCATAGATCGATAGGTAATGGTGGGTCCTTGGCTTTATTTGGCAATGGTTGGAATAACTATTACTTAGAGTGCCACCGCTAACACCCGCACTTTAAGCCACTCCATCTGGCTCTTAAATGCGGGTGGATTTACATTTTTTTTTGCAGAACAACTGAACTGGGAAGTTGTCTGTGGGGTTAAATGTACTTTACCTGTGGGCGCCACGCCTCGCCGCCTCCCAGCAAATAATGGAAAACAAATGCGCACAATTGTCTGATATCCACATATGTACACACGATTTCTATATAACCGACTATATGCATATGTGATTAGGCATTTCGAGTTTTATCAGCACGCTTCAGTGATATCATGCGGGAGCAGCGGACGGTGGGTGGCTAATGATAATCACAAACTAAGTTTATTTGTTTAAATGCCTAAAGAGCCGCTTTTGCCACTGACTCTCCGGTCCACTGATAAATTTATTTTAACTTCGTTATGCCCATGAACACGAGCATTCATGGACTACGCACTTTTTCGGGCTCTTTGTATAAATAAAAGTAATATGAATACAAATATGAAAAGACTTGTTGATTCTTAGTTTTGATAAGCATTATGCTTTCTGTGTATCTAATTATGAAGAAGGCACGTGTTCTTCTTACTCATATTTATTCTCTGTGATACATAGAATTTTAATTGTAGAATTTCTTTTTACTAAAATACTCGACCGATATCAGGATAATTACTCAGAAAATATACCCAGCTTATACTCGAATGGAATATACAAATACTTAATTATAGCTGAAATGTTCCTTTATTTATTTTCATTTTTTTATTTTGTTAATAGTCAATAAGCAAATTCAACAAATCTTTAACAAATTTTAATAAATATTAGTATAATTAAAAAGATCTATTATATAAATGTGGTCCAAATCGGAGTCCTTAGGTGATGGCAAGGGACGTTTAGTCGAAATTGGGTTGACTTACAACGACCACTCCTTTTGACCGCAAACGCACTGGCGGATTCTGCGATCAAGAAGGCGGACTATATTGATGAGTTCCTGGCAGAGTGATTCCCTTTCAGGACATCCTTCGCATTTAACACCACCAGGACCACACCCACAACTACATGGCTTTCGAGTTGTCCTTCGAGTGGTCCTGCGAGTGGTCCTTCGAGTAGTTGTTGGTTTTTTGGTGGTGGTGGTCACTGGCGCACGTGTAGTTGTTGTTGTTGTTGTAGTCTTCGGAGTTGTTGTTGGAGCACAAGTGGTTGTTGTCGTGGTCTTTTTGGTGGTTGTTGTCGTGGTTGTTGGAGCACAAGTTGTGGTCTTCTTGGTGGTTGTCGTCGTGGTTGTTGGAGCACAAGTGGTAGTCTTTTTGGTGGTTGTCGTCGTGGTTGTTGGAGCACAAGTTGTGGTCTTCTTGGTGGTTGTCGTCGTGGTTGTTGGAGCACAAGTGGTGGTCCTTTGAGTGGTTGTTGTCGTGGTTGTTGGAGCACATGTTGTCGTAGTTGTTGTAGTAGTTGTTGGAGCACATGTTGTCGTCGTAGTTGTTGTAGTGGTTGTTGGAGCACAAGTTGTTGTAGTGGTTGTTGGAGCACATGTGGTTGTAGTCGGCGCTGGTTCTGTACATCCACATGAATTTCCCGTGGTGTATCCCACCAAGCTGATAAGCAGGATTCCAGCTACAAGGAAACACGCAAAGCAAAACGAATTATTCTCACTCCTCCTGATTATATATTATTTAAATAATCCTGTTGCCATTTTTCATAGCAATTAAATTTTTGAAGTGAGATCCTTTAAATAGGGAATGTCTACCTACCAAAAATTGTCGCTTTCATTTTCGATGTGTCTATATCTATATCTAGTTCTTATAAGGTGAACCTGCAAACTGATACTTCCCTTGACGGAGTCCTCCGCTTTTATAGGACCCCAACCAGCTTAAGTTTGCACAGTGCATTTTAAAAATGGATTAAAACCATTCGTTGGAAATGTAAATAGGCTTGAACACCAGTCGTTTTGAGCTCTGCAAACAAAATTAAAACGTGCCAGTCTTTCCTCACTAAATTTGAACTTTTTAACTTACGCGTGCAAAAATATTTGCTCAAGCATAAGGTTTTTGCCGTCTTTAGAGGATATTTGCGAATTAAAATTACTCTCCTTTTAAATCGATTTAGTATATTTTTAAAGCAGGTTTTTTTCAAATTTTTTGCTTGTGAAATTTTTATTTTAGGTATGTTAATCTTTTAGAGCAAAGAAAATGTTAAGAAGCTTTTTGTTTTCCATTTGGTTCTCTCTACCATGAGTTTTTTTTTTTTGGATCGGGTCGAGTGTTTCATTTTTCAAGCGAGTCACTTGAGTTTCCGGTTCGGTTTTGGGTTCGTTTTTGTACTAATTGGTTTCCATTGCGGATCGCAGGAGGCAAGATGACCAAAGCAACGTAAACAATACCAAAAAATGAAAGAAACTCTAAGCTCAAAGGTGCCAATAAAAATAGGAGTAACGTTTGTATCTGAATCGGATCCAAAGAGAAAACTGAAAAGTTCGCCATCAACGTCGACCTCAACAATATCAACAACTACCACCGCATCGCCCCCACCGCCCCAAACTTCTTATGTAATTAAATGTCTGTTGAGAACGGCGCGTTTTATGTGGCAAGTGACGACAATACCCTCTAAAATCGGTGATACCATAGGTACCCTGTACCGATATGCTCAGGACTCTGTCGATAGTTTTCTATGCGTAGCTGGGTGAGACTCCTTTACAGAACTACTCTAAAACCATTAATCCACAAAATACATATAAATACCCTTACTCTTTTTGATCATCATTTAATTGAAGTCTTTATTTTTATATATTTACAGCAAGGCCCGTCGCAAGGAACGCGATGGCGATCAAAATTCAACAGACACCAAATTGTATTTGGAGGAGAGTGTCCTAGAACGTAAATTACCTGAAGCTGATCTCAAAGCCTTAGTGGATCTTCCAGCTGGTTTGGACTACAATGAATGGCTAGCGTCACACAGTAAGTTGTATTTTCAAAAGTATCAATAGCTAGAAACAAATTCTAAATAAATATGGCAACTTGAAGAAATGAATACTGATATAACCACCACCCACAATTTACGATTTACAAACTTCACGTAACTTTCTGTATTTTCTGATTTCCATTTCAAATTGCTTTCATTTACTCTCACATTTGTCATTTGTCCCTATTGTTGCCAGCTTTATCGTGCGATTTACAAATGACTTTAACGAGCGACTGGCCTCAAGCGATGTCAGCTGCTGTTTGGCAAAAGTTTGATAGTATAATCGCCACCGGCACTCAGTGGCTCTGGTTGAGTGCCCCGATTTATGATCAAGTCTGGACGGTGCACTATACATTATCTTCCAGCCAATGAACTTGAACAGAAGACTTCTGTCTGGGCGATAGCTTTATCTAAATGCATTTTAAGAAGGGCAAGGGGCTACCCATATAGAAAGATCAGATTGCTTTGTTCGGAAAAGCTTTGCTATTCTACGAATTAGGTGGACAAATCAAAGAATATCAGATTTATAATCTTAAAGCAATTAATTAATTTCTGAAATATTAATAAAGGGGATTGTAACCATTTTTAAAGATGAATAATTGAAGCAATCGGGCAAAAGGTTGTAGTTAATGTTTTAGGTAAATCGCCTTCTCTACTTTAATTACATTTAATAGACGTTTAACACAAACCTAAGCCAAAAAACTGTGAGTCATTTCTTAATTAGTTGTTTGCTCCTCCGCCTGAGGGAATCTTTTCGATTACATCATCATTTTAGGAGAACAGAATCGATTTCGAAAAATTACATCATCTTGTAAATAATCTGTTTGCTGCTGGGTGGCAGAATGCAAATTACACAGTTCTTTGTTGACTCAAATGAGGCAAATAATTGGCAATGTATCAGCAAATTGTAGCCACCAAAGCAATCCCTCAGCCCTCGTCCTCCTCCTTCTCTTTCACCTCCTCTTCTTCCCCCTTTTCCACCTCCTTCTCTTTCTCCTCCTCCATCTCCTCATTATCTTCCCTTCGTTTTGGAAAAACAATCAAAGCCAAACTGTTTGTCGTGGGCGATGATCAGGGTCATTTCACGTCGCCCGATGGCGTCAGCTGCAAGTTCATATGCAAATTTAATATTTGAATTTGCTGACTTCAGAGGCATCATCCCCTTGACTCCCTCCGTTTAGCTTGGAACTGGGCTAAAAAAACCGAGTTAAGACTTTTGCTTATTTTGCTCCAATTCTGCTGGCATTTCATAATGCAGCTCTCTCTGACTGACGTAATGAGGACACTTGTGCAAATATTGAGTCGTCATTGACCTTACCGGGTGGTTCCGCTCAATAAATATCATCGTGTGCTCCCGGCTGTTTCTTATCTCTGAGCACCAGACACTGAAAGAAACCAATACAATCGGCAGCTGTCCCTTTTCGATGATAAGATTGCTTTGGAAGTTATCTTTTGTTCGCCGAAGAGCTGGCAATTATTTAGCAGGTTGTTGACTTATTATTGTAGTTTATTTCCCTTGGAAATGCTTATAGATCCATGATTATATTTATCTTGCTTTGAAATCGACAGGCATTTAAATACAAAATTCTTCAAATAATCTCCCTTAAAGAGATATAATAATTCAGTAACGTTTTAAGGCGACTGTCCGCTTAAATTTAAAAATGGGACCCGAACCTAACATTCTTATTTATTATTCTTATGGACAACTTTTTTGAAAATTCTAATAATTTTGTTTACCTTTTGCTTTATTTCAGCTCTGGCTCTATTTGAGCATGTGAATTTGGTTTATGGAACTATTAGTGAATTTTGTACACAATCCGGTTGCGCCGACATGACCGGACCCGGCAACAGGTGAGTCCTGCAAATAGCCATTGATTTCATTGAGTACAATAACAATATGTGTTTTCCCACAGAACGTACTTATGGTTCGACGAGAAGGGCAAGAAGACGCGCGTCGCAGCTCCACAGTACATCGACTATGTGATGACGTTCACCCAGAAGACGGTCAGCGATGAGTCGATATTCCCAACCAAATACGCCAACGAGTTCCCCGGCTCGTTTGAGTCGATCGCGCGGAAGATACTACGCTTGCAATTTCATGTGATAGCGCATCTGTATGCGGCGCATTTCCGAGAAATCGCGCTGCTCGGCTTGCACACCCATCTAAATCTGACGTTCGCGCACCTCACCGCCCTGCATCGGCGCTTCAACCTGATTGACGAGAAGGAGACGGATGTGCTGCGCGACCTTGAGGTGGCCCTGCGCCTCACCGACGACACTGTTGGCCAGGATGCCACCTCCTCGTCGTCGTTGGTTAATGAGCACACCTCCTCAGCAACCGCTGGTGACCTGCAACACCAGCCGCCTCAGCAGCAGCAGCAGCAGCAGCATCACAACAGCAGCAGCAACAGCAACAGCACCTCCTCGGCGGAGGCGTTGCACATCGTCAATTCACAAAGCAACAATGGCAGCACATCCGCCTCGGCCTCAGCCTCGGCATCCGTTTCCCTCATCGATGGCGATGCGGTGGCGCCGCCGATCTGCACGCAACCGGAGGCGGGAGCGGGCTGCAAGCCGGCTGGGAGCAGCGGACTGCTGGGCGGCATACTGGGCGACCTGACCAGCGGCGAATTTGGTGATACAACGCGCTACTGCACCTCGGCGGTTCCTCAGGCGTCGGCGGCGGCGGCAGCTGCGGCGGGTGGGGGTGTGTCGACAGGGATTGGCGGCACGGATGCTGCCGCTTTGAACAACGGCGCGGGCGCACTACATTTAAACTTTAGCAACAATAATAACAATAATCACTTGAACCATCACCACCATCACCATCATGGACACCATGGCCATCATCATCATGCGGCGGCGCAGCAGCATCAGCACAGTGGGCTTATCCAGTGCAATGCAGCAGGGGGTGGTGGCGCAGCAACAGGAGGTGTAGCCACCGGCGGAGCCACTGCAGCAGCATCCTCAACCACCACGGCATAGTGGGGCAGTAGCTACGAAAAGAGCAACAGCAACAGCAGCAGCAGTAGCAGCAACAACAGCAACAACAAAAAACATTAGAAATACTAGATTTACGCAAAAATGTTATTTAATGTTACTTCTATGATCCTAAAGTTGAAAATATTGTAAAAATAATAAAAAAAAAAGAGAAAACATTAAAATGCAAAAACAGCTAATTGCAAACAACAAGCAGCCATTACATAAATGACACACAAGCTACAAACTTATTGAATAGCTAATCGAAGTTGGCATCGTAGTTCCGTAACGTTGATTTAGATATGTACTTATTGTATAGAGAGAGAAAGAGAAAGAAGAAAGAAGAAAGAGAGAGCTGCAAGCATAGAGTTTAGAGTTGTCGCGTGCTTATGCTTTACACGTATTTTAACCTTCCTCTTCTACAAACAAATAAAATGTCCTGACTGAAAAGCCTGAGTGCAAATGAAAAGTCAACGCCTTCAAGGCCTAAATAATAATAAAGAGTTTTGAACTACTCCAAAAATTGGTAAAATGTCACTTTTAGAAAAGCAACTGGAAGATAATGTTTTTTGGAGGGCTTTTTAGTCTTTTTTTTTAACTATTTAATGATTACCTTATAAAAGTATTATGTTTCTTTTACTTTTTGTTTTGCTAGGAGAGAAACTTTTACACCTTTCCACTAAGGATTTTGGTTCTTTAATTAAGTATTTATTTTAATCATAAAATTAGCTGATTGTGATTTTTTTCAAATTATTTAATGGTACAAATAGTTTGTCCAAAATTTTTGTTTTGGCATAAGCCTTAGCAGAGTCACATTTTAAAATAGAGCGTAAACTGGTTCAATTGTTCAGGAACATTAGACACACCATATTCTACTAGTATTCTAGCAGTGTACTCGGCACAGCCAGCCTAAAAGAATGCACCGAAAAATCACCTTCACGAACTGCGAACATTCGCCTAACGGTATGCACCGAATATTTCACAGCTTACGTACCACACACTTCAATACAACCCACTCAGTTTGGGATCCACACATTGTTAAAGTATGGCAATTTTAAACCAAGTTTATAATGATTGGAAACATTAAATAATAAATATAGTGAAACACAATGCTTCGGATTTCTATGCAAATAAACAGAAGGGACTTGTATGTTGTGCTGTATTGTGTTGTGTTATTAACCCATAGCGAAAAACAAATGGCAATGAAGGAAACTTACTTTAGAAACAGACGCGTTCAGAGTAGAATATTAGAATCAAATTTTATGTATTACAATGATTCACCTGTCCCGATGTAGATAAATGCAACTTGATCCACTCCAGTTTCACTAAACTACTGTCCAGACCTAAGCTACAAAACACACACTATACTCCTAAAGAAAACACACACTTTCAATCTGTTGAACTTTGAATGCGATGAAATGAACTCAAACAAAAAGAAAACACAAGGCAAAAGATACATGTATTTATATGTAGGTATGTGAGTTATTAATAGAATACAGGTGGAAATGAAATTGAATGCAAAGACAAACCTTTTAAGTCAGCAAAAAAACAAATTAATGCAAACATGGCAAAAGCATGAGAGAAGATAATAAAATAAACTGTTATGTTCAATTGAGATGTGATGTTTTATTATGATATATGTATATGTTGGGTAAAAAAACAGTAATGGCAATACTAAACTTTTTTCTAACGCTAAAAACATTTTATGGAACTAAGAAAAAATGGCATTTATTAGAAAATTCGTTTTGTGATCTGATGTTATACTTAGGAATAAATTCTGGGTAAAAAGGCAGTAATGGTAACTCCAAATTCTGGTTATCGCCTTTGTTGACCTTTGATGAAACTGAAAGGAAATTACATCAATTGGTATGTATATCCTTTTTTTATATAAAGTTCAAGTCAAATTTAGAAAACAATATCATTTTTCATAGCATTCAACATCACTTTACAATCATTCAGTTAGTACACTCATTTCGACATCTCAAACAGAATACAGTTAAAAGACTAAATTTATTGTTTGAAATCGAAGGGCATAGCTGAATCGTCCTGGTTAAGATGTGTACCTGGTAAGAGATGGACCTTTGATTAAGTTCAATAGTATTAGTAGTAGTAAATCCCCAATTCCCAGGTTGCGTGGTTCCCTCGTTGAGCTCGGTCGCAGCAATCGCCACACGGACTGCAGTTTTATAATCGAACAGGAGAATGGTACTAGTAAAACCTTCGCCTGCCACAAACTGATCTTCAGCTGCGCCTCCGACGTCTTCGACCGGATGCTTTATGGCGACTACAATGAGTCCACCAGTGGGGTAGTCCGGCTAAACGATGTAGATCCGGATGTATTCGAGAAGTTCCGTGACTATGTCTACGGCTATGAGTACGACAAGCTGCAGAAGTATGATTTTGATACCCTAACTCGACTCAGTGAGTTCGGCAACAAATATCTGGTGCAATCCCTCGAGGAGGACTGTGTGACGGAGCTGATGATGCGGAAGGACACCTTCGACATGGGGGAGTTACTTCGCCTGTTCCAGGTCGCCCATCGATTGAATAGGAAATCGCTGATAGACCAGATGGCCTGGGAGCTGAAGGTCACCTTTAAGAGCACCCTGGACCACTCGGGCGTATACGAATTCAACTGGGAGGTCTTCAAGCATTATATCAAAGTGATTGCTGGAAAAATATCCGAAGCGGATCGTTTTCGTTTGCTGGAGATGTATCTCAAATATAATGGCATCGAGGAAGCTGAAAGCGCAACTCAGGCGGAAAATCCTAGTACAGCCAATGATTTGGAAAACCCATCAATGGAGCAACCCTCTACCAGCTGCCTTCCAATCGGATGCAGTTCCTCCATCCTCAACAAGGAGGATAAAAAGCCAAACTATGTGAACGATCTGATTGGCCTTATTGAGTTTGGTAAATTCTCACCCAAAGAGTTCTACGAGGGTCCCGGAAAGTCCAAATTTCTTAGCCTGGCTGAGAAGTACGATCATATGTATCAAATCGCTCAGAATTGCGTTCTGGCTCGAGAGGAACACCAACTCAAGGTGGGATCCCCCTCGGAGCTGACACCTCTTCTCTCCGAATCCCGACGCGTGGTCACTCTGGGTGGAACCTTGATCCGCGAGGAACCAACCACAACTTCCCTAACTTCGCACTGCGTCTATTCTCCCCGATCCAGTCGACGATATCGCGCCTATCCAGCAGATTGAATTTAACATGTATATATATATGGTTTCATTTCCCAAATACACCTAATACAGTCATAAGAATTTATTTTCCCTTCGGATAGAGCGGGATTTTTAAGATGACCCACTGTTTTTATACTAAGGACTAGTATTTTTTAACTTATATTTTTTCCAACATGGCTTAAATGCTCCTTAAGTAGGTTATCAAAAATATGAATATTTTTTAAGTGCCTCAACATAATATGTTTATATAATCATAAGAAACATCTGTTTTAATTTTGGTATTCAAAAACGAACAACAAATTCTTAAATGCAAGACAATACGAAATACAATACCTTACGAACAAAGTGTAATACACTTATTGTTTTAAAAATATTTAAGATAAGAGCCTTTAAATGTTACAGGGTGCTTTGTTTACTAGTTCACTTATACTTTTTTGTTTGGCCGCTACCAAACCTGTTTACAAATTAGAAATGCTGATAAACAAGACCTGAGGCGAACAGTATTTTCAGTTCTTATCAACATTTTGGCACTCACAAAGTATTGAAAACACTGAAAAAAAAACCAAAAAAAACTTTAAAAGTGTATTGTATTTATTTATAGTAACTTTATTATATTTAGTAAAAATATTTTATAATTATATTTAGTAAAAATATTTAATATTTGTTTGGTATTGATATTTATTTATTAATTGTATTTAATAAAACTATATAAAACAATTTAGCTATTTTAGGAACATGTCAGTTATTCTTTAAAGTGTAGCTTTTTGTTTATCCCTCTTTAGAAGTGAGCACATCCCACAGAACCTATATAATTCAGCTGGAGAAGCCGGACTTTCAGAGAGAATCGCTTTTCGCACACAATACTCAGTTGTGTTTGGATCACGAAACGAGGCAGACGCTTTGGAATCAGCAGAAAATCAGATCACCGGCTAATTGAGGAAATGGCAATCGCCGCTTGGACGCTTCTGGTGGCACTAATCGCATGGCGATCTGGAGCGGAGGTGGAGGCACAGGTGCCGGGTCCACGGACTCGATATCAGCCCAATTGGGCCAGTCTGGACCAGAGACCACTGCCCCAATGGTACGACGAGGCCAAGGTGGGCATCTTCCTGCACTACGGTGTCTACTCGGTGCCCAGCTTTGGCTCCGAGTGGTTCTGGACTAACTGGAAAAGTACGATCAACCTATATACTAATAATATTACTGGTTAAGACTAATAACTAAATCACAAAATCTTAGAAAATAATTTTGAATCAACAGAACAAATAGTTTACTAATTTACTAAATTACTAATTTTTATAAATAGATTAACAAAAAACTTTCCATAGTTCTTTCTAGTTTAAATAAAATGTTTATAATAACATAAATATTTTATTCCATCTTAGAAATATTTATTTGCTTAATGGAGTGTTACATTTATTATATTTAATGAAATATTTTTTTTGTATATTTTGTTTATATAGTAATTTCAAAATCTCAAAACTAATTAGTTAATTGGCTTGTTCCTTTCCAGATCTCCGCAATCCGGACTACATTCGATTCATGCAACGCAATTACAAGCCCGACTTCACTTATCAGGAATTCGCCGACCAATTCACTGCGGAGCTATTCAATGCCACTCAGTGGGCGTTACTTTTCAGAGATAGCGGAGCCAGGTACTCACACACATATATAGTTATCGTATATATCCCTCCGATCGTTAACTCCCGTCACTATCTAGATACGTAGTCCTCACCAGCAAACATCACGATGGCTTCACACTGTGGCCCTCGAAGAGCAGCTTCGGATGGAATTCCGTGGATGTGGGACCCAAGCGGGACATAATCAGTAAGTCTTTAGATAGATAATCTCGTCAAGAAGCAGAGCAAATACAGGCAGGCTAAAATGGACTAATTACATTGGCAAATTAAGTGCAAAAAACCTAAAAAATGTTTGTATATCGATACCCGTTATGGAAAGGGGGGGAGATAAAGATACGAAACTTTAACTCGACGCTAACTTTTTACGAAGGTCCGATTTTTTATCAAAACGGTGGGAAATATTAGACTTATGTTGGAATGATCATAAATTAGCTAATTTCGTTATAAAATTTCAAATAGATTGGCATTCACAGCTAGTGCCCTGATAGAATATAAATTTTATAGTTTAGGCAATTTTTCACGAATAAAATCAACCTAAGTATACAAAATAAAAAAATAAATAAAATGTTGGTCAAAAAAATAATTATTTTGCAATTATCAACTTTGGAATTTAAGTAGTTCAGGTCCTCAGCTGCAACAACATTTACAATTTTTTTTGGCTAAAAAATGCGAACCAAAAAATATTTAAAAATAAATTTTGAAATTAACTTAAATTGAAGTTCAGGTATTAAGCTGCACAGATTATTGCGCTTTTTAAATATTAAAGAATAAAATTTATATGACAGCTATAAAAAAATTTTAAAATATATATAAAACCTGAGATGGCATAAACAATTAAACTTAGCAAAATTGTAGTTCGCAAACGGTATAGAAATGTAGACAGACGGACATGGCCATATCAAATCGCATAGTATATATACCTTATAGGGTCGGAAGTGTCTTCTTTACTGCTTGTAAAATACAGACTAAAATAAATTAACCTGGAGGTTTCTATAATTTAGTCATTGTTAAAATCATATTTCAAAACTTTTATTTATTATCCCTTAAGCAAAAAAATGTTCAAAATAATATTTAAATATTATTTTTTAAATTATTTTGAGCGTTTATTTTCCTAAAACACTAAAAAGATTTTTTACTTTTATGTTTCCGTTATTTATTTACGATATACCTTGCCTCTGTTAAATTGTTAAATAAGTTTTAAAATATATAAAATATTAATTTATATTTTAATTCAAAGATTTTATTCCCACATTTATTTCTCCTTTCCAGAGGAATTGGCAGCCGCCGTTCGAAAGGAGTCCGATCTGAAGTTCGGTCTGTACTATTCCCTGTTCGAGTGGTTCAACCCATTGTGGACCGACGACAAGTTGCACCTGCTGATGCAGCAGCACTTTGTGGAGCGGAAGGTGCGACCGGAGCAAATGGAGCTGGTGGAGCAATATCTGCCGGAGATCATTTGGTCGGATGGCGATTGGGAGGCTCCTGCCAAGTACTGGCGTTCCGAGGAGTTCATCGCCTGGCTGTACAACGATAGTCCTGTCAAGGACACGGTGGTGACCAACGATCGCTGGGGCTTCGGCACTGCCTGCATGCATGGCGACTTCTACAACTGCGCCGATCGCTTTAATCCTGGCGTCCTGCAGGCTCACAAATGGGAGAATGCCTTCACCCTGGACCGAAAAAGCTGGGGACAACGCTTCGATGTTAGTTTATCCGATTTTATGACCTCCAAGGAAGTCATTAAAGGTGCGTCCTACAATTTGTTATATTTTCTTATAACTAATTTTGATTTCTTCCAGAAATTGTGACCACTGTCAGCTGCAATGGCAATGTCCTGATCAATGTGGGACCCACCAAGTACGGCACTATATTGCCAATTTTCGAGGAGCGTCTGAGGGACATGGGTCGTTGGCTGAAGACCAATGGCGAAGGTATCTACGGCAGTGTGCCCTGGATTTACCAGAACGATACTGTGACACCCAATGTTTGGTATACACAAAGGCAGAACTCCTCAAATGGCAACGTTACCGTATACGCATTTGTTATTGAATATCCGTACGACACCAATGAACTGGATATTTATCCACTCGGCAAGGAAATCAATATATTCCGCAATGTTTTGCTGACTGGAATCGATTTGGGCACCGGTGGAGAGATCCTTAATCACCAGAGCACTCAGGTCGTTATGTTGGGCATGGAGGACACCAAAATTAAGGTACGCATAATATTGGTTGTTATGTTATAAAGGATTTTTAAAAAATATTTTTCTATCTCTAGTGGACTTCCGATCATA
Organism: Drosophila carrolli; assembly: GCA_018152295.1. Taxonomy (NCBI): domain Eukaryota; kingdom Metazoa; phylum Arthropoda; class Insecta; order Diptera; family Drosophilidae; genus Drosophila; species Drosophila carrolli. The sequence goes on from JAECXJ010000001.1 coordinate 15,261,640, forward strand.
ACAGATTGCACATTGAGTTTCCTCCAAAACACCATATTGATAAACGAAGTCTGGACTACGCCTGGACTTTTAAAATAACTATAACGTAGGCCAATCATTGCCTATGTTTGCACTACTATATTTTATTTTATAAAAAAGACATAGTTATCTTTATAAGGTTACCTCATTGTTAAAAAACAACGGGGGCTTTCAGGATATTTCGCATAAAAGAGTGAGCCCTAATAAATATTAACCTAATAACAAAGAGTATATTTTTTTTAATCGAAGTAAAATAAAATTGCTTGTCAAAAACAAAACGTGTAATTTCCTATGAATTTGTCTTCAAGATTATTTACATTTCAACAAGCTATGTTAAAACTTTTCAACTGTTCTTTTCTATTTTACGACAGTTTAGAGGTAATTACAAGGAAAAAAGTCAACCAGTAAAAGTTAGTAATTCTATTTTAATTTTAGCTCTACTATTTATGCAAACTTACCATTCAAAACATATATGTTCCTAGATAATCATTAATTTCTACCACTTTTAGAGTATTAATTTTAATGTGAGAATGAATACATCAAGGCTTAACCATGATTCATGACTTTTATTTATTATTTTAGATGACGGACTTTCTTGTGTCTGGGTATTTTTATAGTGATTCGCTAGGGAGTGGGAGTGGTATCCGCATCCTGTTTGGGAAGCAGTGTCCGGTGTTTGTGGGCCGCTAGTTGGGCCCGCGAAAGGACTCCTCCGTCGCAGGTGACGCAGTGGTAGTGGGTGTGCCGCAGGGCGTATGAGCAACCTGGTGAATCGCACGGCTCGTTTCCGCCCACCTTCCGGAATCCGGCACTCCGGACGTAATCCTGGCGGAGGTGCAATCGCCGGTGGGCCACCACCTTGTTGGAGTCCGTGCACACGTAGTCGCACTTGCGGCAGTGGAAGTGGGACGTCTTCCTGGAGGCTGCCGCACTTAAGCCCGTCTCTGTTGCATCTGCGGGAGAATAAATTGAGTTTGAGCATCAGATCGATTATAAAAACCACTTTAGCTTATAAACTTAAATAACCAAGAGACAGGAGTGATTTTCACAATCTGCAGTCTAAGGTTCTAGTTTTTTATCTGTGTGAAAAACCACATTGCTTCCTCAATGTCTTATTAAACAAATCGAAAAGAAAAGGCAAAGAGTAAATCTAAAAATAGTCAAACTTTTCTTCGTCAGTTAACGATTTTCAAAAAGATAAGCTCGAACATGGAATTCAGAAAGTAAAGTAATAATTTAGTTAGAAATCAATGTCAAACACTAAACATGACTTTGGTAAATCTAACATAACTTTTTTCACCTTAACTAGTGATCCCTTCGCTTTCCGGTTGAATCCAAATTACTTTCCTTAATTCAACCAAGTTTTTGCAAGCTGTTGGCCAAAAGACTTTATATTCTATTTTTTAATGAAGTTTTCTAATTTTTAAATTAAATACTTTAATACTTGGGAGTAGTTTTGCGGTTGGCCAAATTAGGATTGACAATAAAAACACTACCGAACGACCAAGGCTACCGATTTGGAATTCCAGTTCATATTTGAAATCTTGTTTTACTTTTCAACTGAGTGAACAAAAATTATTCTAAATATTTTAGAAATAATTTTAAACATTTGAAGTTAAAGATAACGATAGTTATTCAAGGAGGACATGTCTGACTCTTATTTCAGTTAATTAAGTTTTAGAATGAAAAACATATCATTCCAAAAGAACAGAACCTTTAGGACGACTTACCTATCCTGTTTTGGTGGGTGGACACCGTGGCTCCTCCTCCTGAAGCGGAGTACGAGCAGTTGGCCACCCCGCACTGCATGTTGGCCCGGAAACTGGTGGAAATCGTCGCCCATCAGCGTGTCCATCCGTTCGTGGCGTGCCGTATGTTGCACGAACCGCGTTTTGTCGCAGAAACTGTAGTGGCAATCCCGTCGGTTGCAATGGAAGTGCGACTGATGGTTCCGATAGCCGCACCTTTCGAAGCCGCAATCCTCGTTGAAGCGGAACTTCAGGTAGCCAGTGGGAATGTCGTGATCCCGGATCCTCTTCCCCGGATTCCGCTGTCCAGAGTCCACTGCAGAAGTTGCCACAACTGAAGCCGTTGCATTTGCAGCTGCATTGAGGAGTATCAACTTTTGATGGGCGGCATTCTCCAGCAAAATTCGCATATCGAGTAGTGGCCCGGATATCGATCCTGTTCCCGATCCAGATCCTGATCCTGGTAAGGCCATAGGTTGAGTGGCGGCGGCCAGGAAGCTGGGCAATAACACCTGTCGCTGGTACAAATCGATCAGCTGCTTGAACTGCAGCAGATTCATATTTAAAGCTGGTGCCACTTCCGCCGCAGTGGCAGTTGCCTCTGGAAGGGATGGCCGCATGCTCAGATCCTCCGGCTGGTCCACCTCCAAGTCCGCCGACTCCTGGCGACTGAGGAACCTCGAGCCAGTTGCCTCCGGCACTTCCCGATGCGAAGCCGAACTCGCATTCTCCGGATAAAAAGTTCCCGCCGCACGAACAACTTTTGTTGGGTGAGAAAGCGATTTTTAAATAAATTAAATATTACGAAATATAAAATAGGCTAAGTAATTTAAATATGTATGTACAAGTAGAAAGGGACTGTAAATAAAGATTATTTATTTGAAATCACCAAATTAATCCGTTTCTTCGAGATTTTACATTTTCATAGATATTCTATCAATTGTCATTACTTTTTGTTAAAATAAATATAAAAAATAAAACTCTTTTCAAAAATATGGCTTCCCAAAATAATATTTATTTTCAACAATGTGTACAGGCCTTTATTTAAACGACTCCTAAGGTAAATAAAATTATAAGAAATAGATTTCAATCCTTTTCCTTCATCAAGCTTTTTTAGAAAGACTCAAAATGGAGAAAGGCAGACATAAATATAGAATTCTTCTAAATATAATAAAATGGAATCCACAAAATTCTTATTCTCAGGTTTTTTTTCCAAAGCAATTTTTAATAGATTTTTCATCTTTTGTAAGAAACTCACCTGAAACTTTATCCAGAGCTCTTCTTGATAGATTCTTTGACGTTCCTGTTTCTGTAGGTTCTAAAGGCTGTAAAGAGGGCTGAAAAAATAAATTAAACACAAAATTAGGCCATTTCAGTAATAATGCAGATGCTTTTCTTGTATGTTATTCAATTAATTGAAGGCTATTAAGTTAAGGTTATATAGAAGTTATAATTTAACGAATTACTTTTACTAGTTTTTATAATGTTTTTTTCCTGTGGCTCTTTCTTTTAAATATCTTGACTCGAAATATTTTAAAATTTTGTGTTTATTCCAAATAAAATATTAAAGACTTTAATTTAACAAAAACTTTTACTAGTTTTTATAAGGTTTTATTCATGTGCCTATTTATTTTAAATATCTCGACTCAAGACATTTTCAAATTTGATTTATTTCCAAATAAAGTAATACCTGGGCTAATGACTTTAATTAAACGAATACTATTACTAGGTTTTATTCAGGTGCCTGTTTATTATACCCGTTACTCGTAGAGTAAAAGGGTATATTGTATTCGTGCAAAAGTATGTAACAGCTAGAAGGAAGCGTTTCCGACCCTATAAGTATATATTCTTGATCAGGTCCTAGAGTCGATATAGCATTTTTTTGTCGTCTTCTTGTCTTTTTGTTGTCTGTCCTTGAACGCTGGATCTCGGAAACTATAAAACTAGATTGGCATTTCATGATTCTAGTTCCTCGATTTATTTCAAAAGGTGCCCTTTAACGCCCACATCGCTTATATCTTTAAAATTTAAATATTTCGAAGTAAATGCGTTTTTTGTTTTATCATACCTATCGAAATGTAGAAATTTTCAAATCGGACCGTTCTTAAAGTTTTAGGTTCTCTTGTTTTTAATATATTAATTTTCAAATTTGTATAATTTCCAAATAAAATATTACCTGGGCTAAAGACTTTAATTTAACGAATACTTTTACTAGTTTTTATAAAGTTTTTTCCTGTGGCTTTTTCTTTTAAATATCTTGACTCAAGATATTTTCAAATTTGATTTATTTCCAGATAAAGTATTACCTGGGCTAATGACTTTAATTTAACGAATACTATTACTAGGTTTTATTCAGTTGCCTGTTTATTTTAAATATATTTATTTAAGATATTTTTAAATTTCATTAATTTGCATAATAAAATATTACCTGGGCTAAAGACTCATTGCGGCTACTCCGAGACTGGGTCTCACTCCTCGCTGCCAAGTGGGGCACATGGATGGAGCTCCTCTTGCTCGACAGCTCCGATGATGGGGTTGGAGGGGGGATTGATGATGGGGCCCACACACGACCCCGCTTCCGGTTCCGACTAGCTCTGAGATCAGTGGCTGATCCGTCTTGATCCGCCAGAGACAAGCGATCCTCGGCATTATCCACATGGGAGCCACTGGGAACAGGTGCCCCCTGAACCGAGTGGTGATCACTCCTCTCCAGTTTGAAACTGGTGAAGATGGCCTGCGGCGAGTGCTGGGCCTGCATTAAATATAAAAAATAAACCAAAAATATTTCTTTATTTTGTATTTGTTGACAATCGAAATCTATCTACAATATTCCACGCAGCAATGTGGGCGCCTTTCATGGAATTAAATTACTTTGGCTTGGCAGGGCCGTACTTGCTGCCGTTGTCATTGTCATAGTTTTCGGATTTTAATTTTTGGATTTATGACAAACAATCGGCCGCAACCAGTTTATTACTCGTATTTCCGAAATTACTGTTAATGTTTGTCGTTGGCCCAAAATGTCACTATTTAAATTTTGTTCACGCATCAAATCAATAATAAAACGAAAAAAAGAGAGAAAGAACGAGTGAAGTGAAAAAGCCAAAAGCAAAAACAAAGGAGAAACCATTTAAATTTTATAAACACAAGTGCAACTAGTTGATACCCTAAAGAAAACCAATAAATATTATTACGAAAATGGTATTGAAATATTTCTGCCAAATTGGGAAAAATTGAAACCCTTAACAATCAGACTTGCAAATGCTATTTATTATAAACAAAATAGGACAATTATAAACCAAATTTTAAACTACAATTCTCAATATTTTTCTTTTGTTTCACCAAAGTGAAATGGTTTCACTTAAGGCAGAGTATTTAACACTCTCATATATTCACTTATAACAATAATTACACCGAAAATATTGAAAGACAATGAAACGAGTTTGCCTTTGCCTGATAAGTTGTGACTCACACACATAAGCACACACCTTATTTGATTAAATACGATACAAGTGTGTATAGGAATTATTATTATTATTATTGCTATTGTTAGTGCTGTATATCATTCCTTTCCATCGCCATTTGGGATTATCGAAGGGGCTGGCTGAGATTGTGGGTGGGTGGTGGAGGGAGGGGAGATCCACCCGTCGTTGCACCACCTTGATTCCTGCGATCAATTTGGGTCACCTTTTCCCCCCTTTAAGCCCCCCTTAAGTTGGCTCGGCTTACTTCCCAAAAGAATGCCGCAAATGGCAATGGACAAAATATTTATTCAAATTTGTTTTTTTATTCACACAGGCAGTACACTGAAAAGAAAGTGTGTTGTCTAGCTTTATTATCCCTTAAGATAATTTTAATATCTTAGAAAATTAACAACACAGAAATTTAACCAATGGTAAAATTAACCCCAATATATTTGTAAAACTTTAGAAACTCTGGTAACCCTATTCAAAATTTAATTAGCTCTTGTAAACTATTAGATATTTATGTAATTCAAAATGTACATTTATTATGGGTTTTTTCATCTAAAGTACTTAAGAAATTACTTTGGTGAGCCTGTTTAAATTCTATTAATAATAATAACCCCAATAATATTTGTAAAACTTTAGAAACTCTGGTAACCCTGTTCGAAATTTAAATAGCACTTGTAAACTATAAGATATTTATGTAATTCAAAATGTACATTTATTATGGCCTTTTTTCATCTAAAGGACTTTTGGTTTGGCCTTTTAAGTTCTATTAATAACATTGTATGGAAATAACGTTAATTTTTTTCAGTGTACTGGCCATGTTCACAGTGATCACCATGGAGAGTGACGCGTGGGCTGGGTAATCGTAAACACACAAGTGCGATGTGGTGCGTGTGCATGAGCTTGGCTCGAAAAAATGTAGAAATTATGAAAATGACAGTTAAAAGCACAAAACGATCGTCGCCAGGGGAAGGGCTTTGAGGGGGAGGGGGGTGAGCTGGGTGAGGGGGTGGTGAAAAGGGGGTGGGCCAGGGGCAGGTGGTGGAGTGGCCAGAGAAGTGCCGTCGACGACGATAGACGGGCAAATGAAATAAATGCGGAAACACTCGTTGTCAATATTAATATGACGAATATGGCAAAAACCAAATCCGAAAACTCAATTCAACGCACAGCACACAAAATGCCGCATTAGGCCCCGTCGATTGGTGAGGAATTAAGGGGGCGGTGCGGTGGGGGGCGTGGCAGGGCGCTCAATGGCTGACGTTGCACACAAATAGGCGCAAATTCCTAATTACGATGGAGCTCCGATCGGGTCGCAGACAGACAGAAAAGGAACCAAGCAACTGGGTCGAATTAGGCCTCAAATATTTCCACAGAAACTCGTAAATATTTTTCCCCGGAACCTCCTAAACAATTCGTAAAATGGTAATTTATATTTCAACAGAGCCAAAAATGTTATAAATAATATTAAATATATTATAAGCGCAAAAATATTGTAAAATAATTTTTGAGAAGCAATCAGAAATCATTGTTTTTCAATGCAATCAAATAAATAATTAAGGTTTATAACTAATTTTAAAAGGCAATAAGGAAGCTTAAATTGCAATTTGATCAGACCCTTTAGAAACGTACTTTATTGGTATGATGTTAAAAAAAATTTAATTTATATACTCAATTTAGTTTCATTACTTTTTGTTTTAAAAATGGTGACCTAAAGTTTTTAACTATAAACTTCTAATTCCAATGGGGTTATTCTATTTCGAAACATATTTTCTGGTTATGCTTATAAAACATTCTTGTTCTCATAAGGGAATTAATTAATTTGTATATATTTTATTTAAAAGATGGCCCTATAAAACTTGTAAATATAAATGAACATGAAATTTTGAACTAAAAAAATAAATATGTCAAATATAAAGATTACAAAATTTACCCAAATAATTAAACCAATAATTTAAAATTTTGAATATTTACTTAATAGTTTCCCGATACTCACGCTCTTGTAGACCTCCACAAAGCGATTCTTTGGCGGACGACCTCGCTTCCGATTGAAGAAGCCATCGATGGAGGTGATCTGGGTGGGCTGGCCGTGATCACCGGAACTGGAGGACTCCATCTCCACGACGGCACCGCTACTGCTGCTGGACTCCATTCCGTGGTCTTCCTCCAAGACAGCTGGAGACGAGAAAGAGGTGAGTTGGCAAACTGATACTGGAGGAAATGCCTGACTCGTGACTCATTCACCCCACTGCCACTCAGCGAAAATCGAGGCGAATTGCCAGAAAAAGGGGCCTTTGACCACCTTGAAAGGTTAACACCCGACCGGAGGTCAGGTTTCGGCGCCAGGCCCTTTGCCAATTGCACATGTCGCTTCTATGGCTCTTTCTTCACAGCCATACATTCTTTCCGTGAATTTTGTTAATTTTGCTTTTTTTTTTAATTTTTGATGTTCAGAGAAAACTTTGAAATAACATAAAATTTATACAAATATACAAATCCACACCTAATATATATGTTTTAATAAGCTGGAAGGTTTTTTTATAATCCCTTTTCTTGTTATTAACGGGTTTTTTATTTATTTCTTCAAATACTAAATAGGAAATATATAATTAGTTTTATCGTTTTATTTAGTTAATATTAATAATTCTATGACATCTGAATTTTATTATATTATTTTTTTGCAATGATTAAATAATTTTAAGAAAATATAATTTTATAAAAATAATTCATTATTGAAATCAATTTATCTTACATTTTCAAGAAGAACTCTATCCAGTTTTTACGCCAAAGAAACCAAATTAGTAACCTTGTAAAAGTTTCTTGGCGCTAAAAATCAAAGGAACTACTCGAAGTTTTGTTGGGAAAATCGTGTAACTTTTTTCAGTGTATGTCTTGGCCAAAAGACTGGCAACTGCAAGCAACTTCGCTGGAACACTTTGCATACATGTGCTGCATATGACTCGATTGGGATCGATATTTGGCATGCGAGCATGCGGGTGGCACTGCCAATTCCCCGAGAGATCCCCGCTGGATTAGTGGCGAAATCTGTGGACCAACTCTCCGCTTGGCGAAGTGGGCAAATAAGTAAGATCACCAATCCCAACAATGGCCCGATGTTTTGTCAAAGGGCCCAAAAGCTGGGCGAATTGGGTGGTCCCACCAATTAAGCGGAGCTCCTTGGCCGCCGACGATTGTCTGCCGGCGATTAGTCCGCTGGCAGCTTAAATGCCTTGCCCACCTCAGATAGACATCTACATGAGAGCAGCGTTTTTAGTCATTTAGCGGTGCCGCGCATCCATATCCATATTATTCAACTCAATTCGATGCACTCACTGCCGTTGGCCAGGCCAAAACAAAAGAGCCGATTCTTGAGATTGCAGATTGCCCATTAACCAGCAATTGACAATTTGAAGGCAAGCAATTTTATCTCGACATCTCACATACACAAACACACTTTCATAAAGTTAAACGTTGCACCACCCACCAATTATCAATAGCGCATTGTATCCGTATCCTGGAAATTCCTCAATCGCTATGATTTTTATTAACACTTTGGGCGTTTAAATATCACCAACACTCAACTCGAACTGAATAAAATTAAGACGAATTCATATAAATAAGCTGAAGGCCCACCGAACCGCGTCCACCAGCGACAAACAGCGGCGCTCGAGTGGCGAGCGGATCGCAAAAGCCGAAGATTTGAGCCGGGCCCAAACCGAAGTTCAGGCACGAACTTACAGTCAGCTGATCCATTGACCAAGTCAATTGAGCTCTCCGAGCAAAGACCTCACTTTTGGTTCTGATTGTAGCCAAAGAAATGGTAAGAGCAAGTCTATTTTTCATTCCTTTTTAGAATATTTAATGCTCAAGTAAAATTCCAAACACTTGATAAAACATGGTCAAAATTGAGAATCTATATCTTATTAAACTCGTAAAAGGATTGTCTATCAATAGACAATAAAACCATTTGTTTTTATTTTATACGAAATTGGGGATTAACATTAAATTTATGGGGAAGTTATTTAAATAAAGTTTAATTCCGGACAATATAGTTTTGGCTGCTAATTTCTCGTTTAATAACGGGTAGCAAGCAAATGTTTAATGAAAGGATCTTAAATTATATTTTCTTGAGATTTTAATAGATTTTATTCTTGAAATAATAGAGTGTTAAGCTAAAGGTATATAAGTGTTATGTTAAGTTTGCCAGATGGGTTAAAAAACAAATACCCAATTCTTTTGATAAGAACAGGAGTTTGCAAAACCAATCATATACTTAGCTTAAGATTGCGATCCTTGGGTTGGATGGCCTAATGGGCTTCATATATTGGATGTCCTTAAAAATATACTATTTGCGATTTGTTTTTAATTAAATTATCATTTCCATATCTACTTCACTGAAAACATAAATTTATACACAATGTATACATAAATGTAATTTACCTTACCTCGTAGCAAATACACAAACCATCAGTATAAGAGCTGAAGCGGGCAAAAAAATTGCAATTAGTTTAACAGTTTTATCGTCCCCACAAAATTAAGCTATTAAATATAATAACAAAATTTTAATTTAATAGTTTTTAAGTGGATTGTTCTTTTAAAATGATATAAATAAAAAGACAAGATAATAACTTTCTAACTAAATGTGTTATTATTTCTGCAAGAACAAAGAGCATTATGATTTTGGTTTCATTAGTGAAAGTACGAGCGAGCCTGCATAAAAAAAAACAAAAATATGTTTAACTTTTTTCTTTATTTTTAGATAAATCCTTTGCATTAGGATTCGTTTAGTTAATTTTTCCTATGGGTCACTATCACGACGGTCTTGTGGCACCTCTTTGGGTGCTTGCATTTCCTTTTGGGGATGTGCGTGTGGCACCAGTTGTTGCCCCTCCAGCATCTCTTCTTGTGGGTGGACTTTTCTGTTGTTGTAGTGGTTGCAGATGAGGATGTTGTTGTTGTTGCCGCAGTGGTTGTTGTAGTTGTAGTGGTAGTGGCATCAGTAGTGGTAGAAGTTGCAGAGTAGGCCAATTGAATGGACAACGCAATAAGGGCGACCACGAAGAGGTACTTCATTTTGTATGCTGTTTGGAGTTTGGTAGACAATTAAAGTTAAACTGTATCGAAAAGCTGTGATCGAGTGTTGTGATTAACTGAAGTTGGTGTTACCCCATTTATAGCTCAGTAGTAATTTCCGGATCAGTTCCGTTTCTCTTGAAATTTGAACATTTGGCAACTACCAAATATTTATTATTTTGAATAAACGAGAATCAATATACGGAATTCAAAAATGTGTAAATATTTGCCTCACACAAATGTCCGCCCAAAGATATGCTACAATTTGCGTAGCAGATGTAATAAGACTTAACCGCATTATTAGTTGGCCCAGTGACCTTGTGCAATTTGATTTTTAATACATTCCATTTACATTCTATTTGCTCGTATTGTTAAGAAGAGACACTGTAAAATCGGATATCTGGAAGCAAGAAGAAGACTTTTCTGCAAACCATTTTTTGAAAAGTCGCAAAAATTACATAAACTACTCCAGACACAGATTTTAGAGAATTAAACCACAATGATTTAGAGGTATGCCACTTTGAAATCGGATGTATGCAAGAAATGTTATGGGATGAGAGGTGGAGGTTTTTGGTCAATTTTCTGCAAAGCCATTTTTCGAAAATTTGGAAAGGGGTAACACTGTAAAAATAACGAAAAATCGAACCAAAAATACACACCAAGTTAAGTACACAAATTTTTAGAGAATTAAACCACGATCATTTAGAAGTAAGCCATTTTGAAATCGGATGTCTGTAAGAAAAGTTATGGGTTAACAAGTGTAGGTTTTAGGTCCTTTTTCTGCTAAGCCATTGAAAATTTGGAAAAGTGATGAAAAATCGACCCAAAAATACAAACCAAGATTTGAACACAGATTTTTACAGAATAAAGCCACAATCATTTAGAAGTATGCCGCTTTGAAAATGGATGCCTGTAGGAAAAGTTATGAGCCTAAAAGTGCAGGTTTTTTACACTTTTAAGCAAATCCATTTTTCGAAAATTTGGAAAGGGGTAACATCATAAAAATGTCAAAAAAAACTACCACGAATTTTAAATCAAGATAAAAACACAGATTTTTAGAGAATTAATCCATTATCATTTAGAAATAAGCCACTTTAAAATCGGCTTTCTGTAAGTAAAGTTATGGGCTTAGAAATGTCCATTAGTTTATATTCTCCAGGAATATTAATTAAGAATAATAGCAAATGTATAATTTTATTAGGTCGTTAAAAATCAATTTGGTTTGCATAATTGTGTTGTAGATTCTTAAGAACAACAATATATTTCATATTACAGTTGCTTGCTATAGATGGAATCCAACAAACTCAAGCCATAGAAAAATAGTTTAATTAAAAGGCATTTTGAAAATGTATGATTTATTTACATACTAAATCAAAATTATTGGGTATCTATAGATTTCACTTATCGACTTCTTCTTTATTGTTTTTTAATGATCAACGAATTTGATCATTATCAGAATGATATTCTGCATGTTGTTAAGAGTAGCCAATTATAAAAGGGCTTTTCCGAACTTATTAAAATAAAAGAATAAAAATGGCGTGATAAATATTTTTGATATATTTATTTTTGAATAAAAATCTTGATGGTTCTTAGTTCTTTCTGCGGGTCACTATCACGACGGTCTTGTGGCACCTTTTCGGGTGCTTGCATTTCCTTTTGGGGATGTGCGTGTGGCACCAGTTGTTGCCCCTCCAGCATCTCTTTTTGTGGGTGGACTTTTCTGTTGTTGTAGTGGTTGCAGATGAGGATGTTGTTGTTGTTGCCGCAGTGGTTGTTGTAGTTGTAGTGGTAGTGGCATCAGTAGTGGTAGAAGTTGCAGAGTAGGCCAATTGAATGGACAACGCAATAAGGGCGACCACGAAAAGGAACTTCATCTTGTATGATCTGAGAATCCTTGGGAAACTGTTAGAACCAAATGGAAAATTAGCGAAACCTTATCAAAGTTGCTATATTGAGTGATGTGATTAACAAGACTAGATACAGACACTTTTATAGGTGAAATCCACTTCTGTCATTTTCCTTGTTTATTGCTAGTGTAGTGTACTCATTTGGCAAATACTAATTGGGAAAATCATTTCCTTGCCGTATAGAAAATAAGTGTATAAACAATATGATGGTGGGAAGTCAAGTATTTACAAAGCGTTATGGTTTACTAACATGTAAAAACAGCTGTTCAAACTCAAGAAAACACTTTAAGAGCAATATTTACTTAACACAATTTAACGCACAAGCTAAAAATTAAGCAAGCAAATCTCATAAGAATAGACGAAATTTACATTTAATTATTTTAATATTGGCGCTATTTTTAAAACAAAAGCTAAAGCTACAGACTAAATAATACTTTTCATGTCAATTATCCATGTATAAATAAACAAGAAAGGAAAGCTAACTTCGGGCGGAGCCGAAGTTGATATACCCTTGCAGAATATTATGTACATTATATTCTCCAAAATTATTCATATGATGCATTCTTAATACTCATAAAAAATCCCAACTTCCTAACTTTAAAAACACCAAAGTTATGGCATTTCCAATCGTTCAGTTATATGGCAGCTATAGGATATAGTCGGCCGATCCTTATGAAATTTGATAGGTCGGATTGATTGGCCAAAAATAAAACTCATAGAAAATACCAACTTCCTAACTTAACAAACACCAAGGTCATGGCATTTCCGATCAATCAGATATATGGCGGCTATAGGATATAGTCGGCCGATCCTTATGATATTTGGTAGGTCGGATTGATTAGCCAAATATAAAACCCATAGAAAATCCCAACTTCCTAACTTTACAAACACCAAAGTTATGGCATTTCCGATCAATCAGTTATATGGCAGCTATAGGATATAGTCGGCCGATCCTTATGAAATTCGGTAGGTGGGATTAATTGCCAAATATAACACCCTATAAAATCCCAACTTCCTAACTTTACAAACACCAAAGTTTGGCATTTCCGATCAATCAGTTATATGGCAGCTATAGGTATGGGCCGATCCCGGCCGTTCCGACTTATATACTGCGTGCAAAGGAAAGAAGGGTGTGTGCAAAGTTTCAATTCGATAGCTTTAAAACTGAGAGACTAGTTTACAGACGAAACAGACAGACGGACAGACGGACATGGCTATATCAACTCAGGAGGTGATCCTGATCAAGAATATATATACTTTATAGGGTCGGAGATGTCTCCTTCACTGCGTTGCACACTTTTGACCAAAATTATAATACCCTCTGCAAGGGTATAAAAATTGGCTTACAAAAGGTTGTAAGGTGTTAACTTATTTTAAGTTTTGTCACTGTTCCCATTCTTCTGGAATATTAATAAAAAGCTTTGCAAAAAAAATACCAATTTTATTAGACTTGGTCTATTAAAGTCAGTTTGGTCAAAATAACTATGTTGTAGATTCTCTTGTAGAACTCAAAAATAATTTTCAACGATTTAAATATTTTATGCAACGGTTGCTTGTTATATGTGGTATCCAAAAAACTCAAACCACTAGCAATATATAGACAAAAAATAGTTTAACTTAACGAATTAAATGGCTTATTGAAAATATATGATTTATTTACATACAAAATCAAAACTATTGAATAACTATAGATTGAAGCAATAGATTATAGTTTGTTTCGCCCATCGACATCCAATGCTTTAATTAGTTTTTTAAGGTTGTGATAGGCAATTCCGTTCTTATTAAAAGGAAAGAATAAAAATGACATGCTAAATATTTTTGATATATTTATTTCTGAATAAAAATGTTGATGGCTCTTAGTTCTTTCTGTGGGTCACTATCACGACGGTCTTGTGGCACCTCTTTGGGTGCTTGCATTTCCTTTTGGGGATGCGCGTGTGGCACCAGTTGTTGCCCCTCCAGCATCTCTTCTTGTGGGTGGACTTTTCTGTTGTTGTAGTGGTTGCAGATGAGGATGTTGTTGTTGTTGCCGCAGTGGTTGTTGTGGTTGTAGTGGTAGTGGCATCAGTAGTGGTAGAAGTTGCAGAGTAGGCCAATTGAATGGACAACGCAATAAGGGCGACCACGAAGAGGAACTTCATTTTGTTTGCTATTTGGAGCTTTATAGACAATTAAAGTTAAACTGGATCGAAAGCTGTGATCGAGTGTTGTGATTCACTGAAGTTGGTGTTACCCCATTTATAGCTCAGTAGTAATTTCCGGATCAGTTCGGTTTCTATTAAAATCTGTACATTTGACAAATAACAATTATTGAAGTGAATTCCTCTATTGTCATAAAAAATGATATTAAACGTGAATCAATAAACAGCATTCAACTATTGGTAAATATTTGCCGCACACAAATGTTCGCCCAAATATATGCTACAATTTGTTAAGCAGATGTAATAGACTACTCCGCATAATTAGTTGAGCCAAGTGAACTTGTATATTTTTATTTTTAATGCCTTCCTATTTACATTTGATATGCTCGACCCAAATATACAAAAAAAAAGAACTAAATACAGATTTGTGGAAAATCAAGTCACAATGAATCGAAGTTTAAAATCGGATTTCTGTAAGAAAAGTTATAGGCTTAACAGCGCAGTTGGGAAAGGGGTTACCATACAATTACGTTATATTCAATTATTGTTTAATGATGAAATATTTTTTTTGTTTCAAAAATAATAAGAAATTTTAGGTTTGAAAGCCATTTGATTGAAAATTTAATTACCAGTTGAAAGTGGTATGAAAATACATATTTTTTACTATTACAATCTTCAAAAAGTTATATATAACTTTGTTGTCCACTGTATAAAATGTTGACTTGTCTCATTTTATAAATAGCTGAAAAAAGATAAAATACTAGAAATAAAAACAACTAATTATTTTTTCACATTTAAAAAATTTATTGTTTTTTTTTTGTATTGTATTTTTTATTTTTTAATCAACTTTTACACAGAAAAAAATTAAATTGCAATTTTTGCATTTGTTTGTTTAATTTGATTAATTAAAATTTGTTAAATTGCTAGAATTTGTTAAGCGCTACTAAAATTTAAATTTGTTTTATTTCCATTTGTTTTTCTTCATTACATACACTCATAATCATATAGGTAGTATATGGTATACATATATAATATATATTTTTTTATTTTCCCCTCTCAATCCTTCGTTTCAGCTCTCGCTTTAGACTCGTTATTCGTTATAGACCTATTGCCACATATATAATGGAATTTGTTAAACATTACTTCGTCACATAACTATATGTTGTACAACAGAGACTTTAGAACAATTAATCATTCCCTTGAATATTTGATTAGTCGTAAATGAAACAAGCGCCGATGTGAACTGCAAAATATTCGGGAGGGAATCGGACTCTAAAGAGTTTTCTTAGCTGATGGAAAAGCAAGTTATGAACTGAAACTTGAACTTAAGGTGAAAATGATAATGAAATCTGGCTCAGATTGCATATGGTGGGATAATCGTTTGAATTTAACTTCCTATCGATAATCAAAGATGCCATACTGATTTCGGTCGCAATTGGAATGCAGTTTTAATTTAAATTTAGTTTCGGGATCTGTTTAGCATTGAATGGGGTCTCTAGTATTACGGATAGTGTTATTTGCTTTCGATTTTACTTGAGGCGTTCGTTTAATTGATTTGTAATTTGATTTTTGAATGCATTAATTGGTTCCCTTAAACAACACACACACATACATTGAAAATATACATTAGTACTGCCGTAGTAGTAATCGTAATATTTGCCTTAGTCGGTAACTCTGTAGTCTGTAATAGAATGTGTAAAAATTCTACAATATATATAGATATATCCATACATCTATTTTACATTCATATATAGAACTTTTCGCATACCCTTGCATAAATACATATTTATATCCGCTTGCCTATGGGCTTGATACTTGTCACGAGTTTTGTTTTCGCTTTTCTTTTTCTTTTTGGTTTATCATTATTGTTTACAAAATACTTTGAGGAGCACTGGACAGATCTAAGATTCATTTCTTTCTTTGTATCTCTATACAGTTTTCACTTATCCATGGAAAACGTAACAAAAAAATCCTCCGAAAACTGGAGTTAGTTTCACTACTTCAAAAGACAATATTCGATTTAAAAAAAGAAGCTCAAGAAAAACCACATAGAAAGCGTTGCGAATTCTATATTCTTACAAAGCCTGGTAACATTCGAAACGAAAACGTTAACCAATTTATTTGGAAAGATGTTCGGCAAATGATAATGGAAATTCTACAAATTAAAATCTCCTACAACTACATTGTTAATAATTTCATCAATTGAACAAAAGGAAATGATTACAATATTTCTTTCTCGCTTTCTGCAAATTTAATTTTATTTAAGATTACTTTGTTTGTTATTAAATAGATCACATTCATGGTTCTATTTCTTCACTTGCTTTATTTATGTTCACATTTAAATAGTTAATACAGTATATATAAAGTTTTCGTTTTCTTCTCATTTATTGCTGCTACGGTGGCCCTATTTACATACACTATATATCTTTAATATATGCATATGCTTATGTGTGAGTTTGTGTCTAATGATCGAATGGAGCTGAAAAGTCGATACTTGAGTTTGAGATGGCTAAAACATTTGTTATGCGTTAGAGGGTTCTTGGCATTTAACACCTGGGTTAACCTAAATAAGTTTAAAGCAAGTTTTAAATACCTAAATTGTATTTTCTTTTGTGTAATTTTCCTTCCGCTCTTTCCTTTATCATATAATGAGTTCTTCATCTTATTAGTCGAGATCTTTGTGGGATTGATTAATGATGGAAAAAGTATTTAGTTAGTTTAAATTAAATTATTGCAAATGTTTTTTTGTATTTCTTGGTTTTATAAATAAATTCTTCTTTGCCATTGCGTGTGCTTGTTTGTGGGTGTGTTATGCACGAGTTTAAACTACAATTAACCTGTCGAATACTTGGGATCTGTAATTTTTTTTGTGGCGTATGTGAGAGCTTTTAGAAATCTGTTATTTACAACAGATTTGATTAATTTTGTTTTGCCTTTACGTTTTCACTTCTTGGTTTTGTTATTCTACGCTAAAAATTATTTTAAAATTTATTAACACAGATGACTTTATATTTTCCGAAAGTTTTTGCTTCTGCTTCTTCACAATAGTTACCCATTTTTTTCATCAATTTTTTCGCTTGTTTTTTTATAAATAATTTCACTGCTTAGATCATTCGTTAATCAAAACAATTTGTTTGCCAACTAACTAGCCAAAATGTATCCATACATGTGTATATGTTAAATATTATAACCGTTTTCTATCGATATTCATCGTTTCTTTCTTATCAATTTTGTTTGTTTGCCATATCGTGTTGTTATTGTTTGTTTTCAATTGTTTTTAGTTAACTAAACTACAGATAAACACACAGCTACGCACATTGAATGAAATCTTCTGCTGGATTTGAGTTTAGTTTCTCTTGTTGTTGATTTCGTTTTTGCTTGTTTAATATTAAAATCTTACATTAGAAACACATCAAATATTAGAAATATTTTTCATATATATCTATATATGTATATTGTATATTCAGCCACTTGGCTACACTTTCTTCGCAGAGTTTGGAACTCTGCACAAAAACAAGAAAATAATAATAATCAATTAAAATAATAATACAGAGCTTAATCATAAATAGGTGGAAATATTTTGAGAATTGTTTGAATCTATTTATCTAACATGAATTTTGTTTTTCTCTAAGATAACTGGGATCGAACAAAATTTCGAAATAATTTCCAATCTATTTCAAATATTCTGCAATCGGTTTTTTGTTCTGTATGTGAGTGAATTCGTGAGTGTGTATGCGTTTATCAATATTCATAATTATTATATAATATCACATCAACTTTGTTTTTATATTTGTTATTATTAACTTTCCACTTTCTGCCTCGGTTTATCGCTTCCGAATCTTATTGTTTGCTCTCATATATATAGAAATTGGTTGGTTTTCTTTTTCCCAATACATAATATAGAGTATGTATGCATGCATGCGTTTAGAAGTAATAGCCTAATTGAATCGTGACAAAAAACATGTATTATATATTATGCACTCAAGTCATACATAATATATATGCTACATTTGATTTCTGGATTATGATGATGATACAAGGTAATGGTGTACACACATCCATACATACAAATGGGGTTAAAACTCTATACTTCTGTCCGGGGGTTTTGCCTTTTGTATTCAATTTAAAACGGATCCCCGACAACCGTTCACTGAGTGAAGTTATCTTCTGCTTGTCTGCCTTAACGTTTTACAATATTTTGAATATTTCTTATGGTTTTGTGTGTTCTCCTCACTCTCCATCTCCTCGTTTTCAATACTTCTTTTTTTTTTGCAATTTTTTTCGTTTTTCAAAAAGTACCTTTTTTGTTTAAGCCAAAAAGTCAGTCCAATAAGAGTTTTGAGTTGCCTGCAACTGCAGTTGATTTGTTTTTGTTTTCATTTTGGTTTTTTGGTTTTGTTTTAGAGCTTAGGTTCCAAAATAATTGTTTTTGCTTTAGCGTTGAGTTGATTTGTTATTTGCAGGAGTAAGTTGATAGTTTGTGGTCCAAAAGTTTGCCTCTACGGTTAAACATCATCATCTCTCTCTGTATTGTTATCCATAATGAAGATCGTGAATCTGGAGGGTCGCGACGAAGGGGGCACGACCGATAGATGTTGCTATTGCGATTGCTGCTGTTGTATCTGCTGCTGCTGTTACTGTTCTTGTTCGGAGGGATTGAGTTTTGAGCAGCCCAGCTATTCTGGTTCGCACTCCATGCCGCTCCTCCGTCGAGCGACTCACTCAGATGAGTAGAGCTTGTTCTTGGTCAGCGTGAAGTCGGGACTGATGTTGATAGTATTGCTACGTGTGAGGTTTCTGGAGGAGATTGACAAGTTATTTAATATGCTGCCACTCTGAATATTATCCATGGGCACTCACTTTATAAACTGCGGCAGCAGGGAGGTCCAGCCGCTCTTGTCCTGCCTCAACGTCAAGTACAACTCGAATATCGACACTGTATCCGGGTCAACCTTGAAGGATGCAATGCGCCTGCAAAGGAAAATGGGAAATATTAAAAGGTTTTCAAAATAATGAAGAAGAAACTCTATTTTCGAATGCCAGGACAATTATTCTTGTTATTATTATCCTATGTTAAACTTAATTTCTTAATAATCTGTGAAATAGATAGGTAGTTGTTGATCGAAATAGTTGAAGTTTTTAAATTTTTGGTACCAAACTTATTGTATAAATTGTTTTAAGGAGTTCAAAACTACTAAATATTAAAACAAAAATTATTTTAAGCTGCTCAGTTAAGGATCCCTCTTCATTTTCCTGTCAGTATGTCAAAAGACAACATTCCCTCAATAATCTGGATCATTAAGATATGAATGGTTTGGATCTTCAAAATGAGCCAGTGCGCTTCCCTTTGAGGTTGTCCACTCATCACCACTCACCTCACATTATTCGGCTCGCTCTCGAACTCGATGAAGAGCGTGCAGGCGCGCTCTCCGCACGGCTCCCGCTCCGACATCCGGATAATCTCCGCGGCGATGCGCTGCGTGAGGTCGTTGGGCAACGTGACCTCGGTGCAGGACAGGTGGCGTCGTTTGGCGTCCCGCAGCTGGGCCTGCAGCTGATGCGACAGCTCCCGCACCGCACTGGCGCTCACATCGTCCAGGTTGTCGGCGGCTCCAAATCGAGCGCCGGCCGTTGACTGGAGCGGCGAGGCGGGCAGTGGGTGGTGGTAGTGATGCTGCTGATGGGCGGTGCTGGCCAGCACGTTTGTCATGTAGGCGTGGTGATAGGCTGCAGCACTGCCACCGCTAACGGGCACCTCGAAACTGGCCGCAGCCACCGGCGATGTGGCCTGCTTGGGAGTTGTCACTCCGCCGGCTCCTCCTCCGGCCATCGCACCACCGCCCCCCGCCACTGGGGGCGTGGAGGGTGGGCGCGTATTGAGCGCCTGGTGCTGTCGCATGTGCAACACGGAGGCCGGATGGCCATCCACCTCGTCCACGTCCAGAACCCCCTCGCCGGCGGCTGTGTTCCCGTTCACGGCCGCGGTCAGCTCCTCCTCCTCCTCCAGCGGTGCCGTCGCAGCTTGCCAGTCTGGAAAAAAATAGATTCGTGCTGTTAATTACGGTAATCTTTCAAAAAAGCAAAAAAGGTTAACTAGTTATTGTGAATATAGCTTTTATAGACTTATAAGACATAAATTTAAAAACATCTATGCTCAAAACAATTGTAAAAATTATAAACAATGTTTTCTATTTAAATAATAAGAGATTTAATTTGTATTTAATATGTCTTTAATAAGTCTAAAAAATATATATTTTTTTAAATCAAGTCTCTTATTTGTAAAGCTTATTTAATTATTGAGAAATTTTTAGTTGAAAATAAGAAAGAAGTATGCACCTGAATTTCCGTAAATCCGAATTCGAGAAGTATATGTCCGAAATTGAAAAAGTCTTAGACACATTAAATGAAATTTTATCCGTTTAACAGTTTCTTTTGAATTACGTGAAATTCGGATGGAACAGTTCTATTTACGGAAGTTCAACTGTAGTTTTGTATGGCACATCGACCGGCAAAGAGTTCCATGTGAGAATGGAAGCGAAAAAAATCAGCTGATGTCTAAGACTCGGGATCCACACTCACGTTCCCCTTGGTAGAGCCGAAAAGAGTGCAGTGCGCAGACTCCGCTTCCAGGTTGAGCGGAGAGGGGCAAGGCAGGGGCTGGGGGAAATCACCTGGCAACAACAGCTGGAAAATCAGCCGTTTCCCGTTTCCAGCTGACGCTCTCTCTCCTTCTCTCTTTATCTGCCCCCCCAAGTCAGCAGTTTGTACTGGGCCCCCTCCTTTTTACCCCCTTCGTACGATTTCCTCTCTCTATCCCTTGTTTTTATTTCTTTTGCTGTTACTTTATTACTCGAACGACCAGACGATAAAAAGCGGAGCTCAACTCCTCTCAAAAACTGAACTTCACCGAGCTGGGAATTAAATGGTACTGTGGAGTGAAAGGTTGAAAAACGAAGATTGTTTTAAATTTAACTATTTTTGTTGAATACGATTTTAAAAGTCGTTATGAAAATGTTCTTGATGTTTTTAATTAAATCCATGTTTCAAGCAAACGATTCTTGCAAAAACGATAGCAAAAATGTATGTAGTTATGTTCTTTTATATGACTTGATTAAGGTATTATTCAGTTGTTATTTCATTGTCATGAGAGTTTTATAAAACCCGACTCCATTTCTAAGTGTTAAAAAAATTTTGTAGAGAAAAAATGTAAAAATATGTTTAATTAGTTGTTGTTTTCTTGGTCATACTCCTATCGTGTGACTGTATGTACAGTGTACACGGTGAGTGCAAGTGCAGCAAGTACAAATTAACTACTTGGCTTGTCTTGACAGCGTCTTGTAATTAGCGCGGAAACTCTTTAAAGAGGAGCTCCGTCTCCACCCTCCCATTCCACATTTCCCCGCTATTACCCATGCCGCCCACTGTATAATCATTGCAATGTTGCTGAATGGACAATTTGCTCTCGTTAGCTTTGCATGTGTATCTCTATCCCGCTCTCGCCCTTATGCATCTTGCATGCTCTGCCGTTCTCTCTTTTCTTCCATATTCCTCTGCCTCCTTGGCACACCCGCGTAATTAAGAAATTAACGGCACATGTTTGCGGCTCTGCATGTGCCCACATGTCTGTGCATCCCTTTTTCTCTCTCACAACCTCTCTATAGCCCCATCCCCTCCCCACTGCCTACATATGTGTTATTGGATTTTGTCAAGTGCCGTTGTCTCCACAAAAGGGTTTGTGCAAAGTCAAAAAAGCGAAAGCCAAAAAGAACCATATAAAAATAAAAAAAACAGACAACGACCACACACTTAATTATAAAGCACACAAACAAATGTGAACATTATATGAATGTACTCCTGCCACAGCTGGGAGCAAATTACTAGCTGTAAAACTCAACTCGTAAATTAATAAAACCTTGTTATCTTTGCGAACCAATAAAAGAATTCTATAAATCGTACCTATCTAAAAGGCGATCTACGTACATACATACACATATGTACATATATCTGTGGCACCCCGAATTTTGTTTCGAAAACCATTATTTAAAAAAAATTCCTTGTCTCTCGGCCATGTTATAGGTCGAATTTAGTGTAAAATAAACCTTTTTAAAAACCGACATTAAAATTATTAAAGTTTTAAAAATGGAAAGTTTCTATAAAAATTACGTATACGTCACGTCTGACAGCTTTAATTATTTACGAAAAATCTTTCTCACATTTCAAATCTTGTATTCAAACAAAGTCATAATAATAAGTATAAAAAAACATTTTTTGGTTGACAATAAAACCAAACCTTTAAAAACGGATGAAAATAAATGATTTAATCAGGAACAACAGTACGTATGAGTAATAAACTTGGATTATTTCCAACAAGTATCTTTTGGTTTTCTTAAGTTCACATATGTATATGTAATATGGTCATATGTGCAAACTTAGTAGATTTTGACAAACGGATTTTCATGCTGATTTCTTAAATTTTCTGAAGAATATGTTTAAAAGGCTATATGTACATGTGTACATACATATACATATATGTTTTTGTACCCTTCACTGTACTAAAACATATCCACACATACATACATGTGTAAAAGGATGTGTTTTGTGGGTGGTGTATTCGTCTGCATATTTGCTTTTGGAGAAGATATGGCCATATTCCCCACCACCTCCCTTTTTCACTTTCCCTCTACCTCTCTCCCTCCCTTACTCTGTCTTACTTGCCGCAGCAATCGTGGAGCATTTGTGGTTGTGTATTTTGTGCATTCGAAATCAGCAAGAGCAACAACAACGAACACAAGAATGTATAACAATACCTGCAAAGAGAAGAAGAATCAGCAACGCAGCATCAGCCCATCCAAGTTAACGGTAAACCGCAAACATGTCTGTTCTTGCTCGCTTGTATTTTCCTGTTGTTGTGCAGCTAAGACGAGTGTATGAGACTCATGGTATTGATAAAGCGGGGGAGGGAAAGAGTGGGAGATGACTGAGCTTTTGGGCTTATTACTTGGCTTTTTTAATGCGTGGCGTCGCTTGGCCTTGGGATTCAATTTTCGCGCACTTCGGCATGGCAATCATGTTCTTACGGTGTATATCGGTTAAGAGAAAAGAGTACATTGTTTTCCATACTCAGAAAATTGTAAGTCATTTATAATTTATGGGTTAGTTTAATTCACATCCCAGGTTTCTATTATATTCAACGAATCTTAGCACAACGCATAATTTTTTAAATTAATTTCCAATTTGTAAAAGGATTCAAACATTAATATTCAACTCATAAATATTGAATTGTTACAAGAAATAGTTCATATTTTATATTTTTCATTATTCATTTAAGAAGGTACATACATTATACTATATTATTTAGCTGATGTAAAATAACTATGAGAATTGATAATTTTGCTGCTTTTATTTTTAGATCTTCCCCTTAATTACCGAAGTAAACCGTTTGTGCTGTTATCAATGTTGATTGTTCGGTTCCATTCTATTTTTGATCTTCAATAAAACCTCGCTAATCGAGTTAAATTGGTTGTAAGACAGTCCATGAACTGTACTTCGTATGTGTCTGTGTTCAATTGTACAGTGTTCACACATTTGTACATACATATGTACATATGTATCTTAGTTTTTTTGAATCAATAAGCATTTTATAAATAATTCATTGCGACCAATTTTGGAAGTCATTCGCATTTGTTCACCTAATGTAATTCTTTGGGAACCGCTGTGAATCTGAATTCAAAAAACCTACTCATGGGGTCGATAAATATTAAACCAACTGCTTGATAACCCTTTTTCGCAACGCCCAAATGGAATTATTTATAAATGGACATGGGCATAACTAATGTTTATTCAAAGAAATTAACTAATTGTTGGGCAACCATCGCCTGGACGCCTTGGATTTAGATCCTCTACCCTATAGATTTTGTATATTTGCCGTTTAAGAATCTTATAACATTTTGTATTATGTACAAAAATCAGCATAATGAATTCAAAGAATAATGGTTATATGTGAGTGTTGCTGAGGCTGGCTTGTTCGTATGTCCTTCGAAAATAAAATTGCATGCGCTCAGTCAGTCATGAAATTAAATTGACTGCAAATACATACGTTGGCTGGGGCGTGGATGGGCGGGTCGGGAAACAGGGTGGCTCAGACTCGGAGGTTTGGTGGGGTCTGCAGAGCTTTGAGCGCGATGCAAGCCAGCAACAAGGTGGGGAATATTACCAATGCGGCCCCCACAGCTTTTTTCACGCCAAATCGGTCCATTCCAGACCATTAAGTATTTTGATTGGAAAACAGGCACTTATATTATAGACATTTTAGTCATTTTTACAAGTTAACTTTTTAAATAAACACCAACAAGATTTCGAAATCATAAACATTTGATTCAAATATATGTACATACATTTGTGCATTTTTGATAACGTGCTCTATCAAAAATCAAAAAAAATCTAAAGACCATAAAACTTGCGATTTGCGGCGGCAAAAAAAATTATGTACACGTATTTAGAAAGGTGCTTTTACATATTTACCTAGTTTCGAAGAAAAAATTTTTGTATTAAAATGTAACTAAAATATATTTTTTAAATTTGCATTCCCGCTAAAACTGACTGCACTGCGAGTAACGGTAAATCTGCGGGAGTTTGTGTGCGAGGCGACATGTTGTTGCATGTCGCTACCACCGCCGCTTGTTGTGTTGTGTTCGCCTCTGGGTGATTTTACATTTTTTGCTGTTTTTGGCTTACGTGCTACGTGGCTATATGGCTATATGCATATGCAATCCCAATCCCTCCCTGTTGCCCAGGCGGCCGTCGCCCGTCTAATTTGCCCAACTCAACTCTTTCTTGGTGCCGTGGTGCAAAGTTTAAAGTGACAGGATTAACAGGATGTTGCATAATCCGCCCGTCAGACACATGAACAGGATATGCCCGCCTGGCTTCGGACAGGAACAGAGTGCAAAATGCATAATGCAAATTTCACATATTTGCAACCCCCTAAACGCCGCTTTATCGGGTCGTAAAAGTCCACACGATATCGTGAAAGAAAATTTTTCGAAATTTTGAAAGTTCTAGTTGTTTTTGACCAGAAGAACTTAATTTATAAAAACACTCGAGTCATTAAGCATTCCATTTCAAATCAGCAGAAACATCTATACAAATTTTCCATTGGTAAAAGAAATACTTGAATACATGAATTTTATAATCTCTGGAAAATTTGCTAAAGACATCAAATGAAATGTTCCCGTACGCTATAAAATTAATTGAATAAAAAAAGGCAAATAATGGCCCATAAACATGAAAAATAAAAATGTTTGTGGCACATTAAAATATCCGAAATGTGCCTTAATTAAGAATTCTTGCAAGAAACAACCCGAGTGGATTTTGTAAGTTCACAAGGTGAACAGCGACCTTACATTTAGTTTTAATGCGAGACAGGGCATAAAAATTAATCAAGCGTAATAACAGCGAACAATACATTTTTAATCTCTATTTTTTGGATGCTTGTGCTGCACCTGATTTTATTACATCTGAATCTGAAATATTCGTTGATTTGATTTGTGAAAATACGAAACTCACATTTTTACTGGAAATGCTGAACAACTTTTTTTCTTTAGGATAAAAGTTATCAAGTTATAATCTATATTTGTCCTTCTTTTTTTAATTAGGACTTATTGCGATACACTTTTTTTATTTTATTTAACATATGCATAAATTCAACTAGATTAAACTTATTTCATTATTTTATTAATATTATTTCATTATTTTGTACCAAATAGCTTGTTCAACGAAACATTTTTCGGCAACTTCAAAGTGTGCCGCATGCCAATAGAAACTATCAGTTTATTAAACATTTTTTAGAAGTACATATTTCAATTCTTTTAAACTTATAATTTGTTGCTTGAAAATTTACTGATTTTATTATTTAGTACATGTGTAATAATTAACAGAAGCAAAAATTACGAAAAGGCCTTAAAGTTGTTTAAGTTGTCTTATAATTTTAAAACTTTGTCAAAAACTGAACATACTGTTTAGAAGATTTTCTTATAAGTTTTAATTCAAACACTTAAATCTTTTAGATGGTCACGTAAAATAAATCAATTAAGAAGATGAACTTACCTTTAATTTTATTAACACCGAATTTTCCCTGAATGTGATTTTGTACTGAGAGCACTTCCATCTTCATAGAATCGCCGTTGAAACTGCTATTTTGTGTGTTTTCAGCCAAGTGGGGTATATAGATTTTGATTCCAAATACTGATCTCGACCGACTTTCGTTGCGTTTTATTATATTGCGTGAGTGTGGATAGTTGTATTTAACGTACGTATAGAAATGCACTTTAATCACAAGAATTTGATTTTATTTCGCGTGTGTGTTGTGTGTTTTGTGTTGTTGTGTGGGTGGAGAGTTCGATTTTCCAGCGACAGCGTTTAACAAACAATTGGAAAAGTATCAACAACTAAATTTGTTATTCTAGTTAAACATTTCAATTCAATACATGCTAAAAAATCAACGCAAATCGCCGCCCCGTCCAGCTCTCTCTCTCTCGCTCTTTCTTTTGCTCTTTCCTTGGGCCTCCTTTTTCTATCTCGCTCTGTCTGGTTTGTTAATAAATTTAAGCACAGCACATGGTTTTGATTTAATTTGTTGTTGGTTGGACAGATATTTCGATTTATTTCTTTGCTACATATGGCGAAGTTTCAAGTGCTGATGGCTGCGTTTTTTCCGGTTTTCTGGCTATACTTCTGCTCTTTTGGTCCGATGTGCGAAACTATATAGACTTCATTTGCTCTGCCCGTATTCGTATATATATTCGTGTTCGTAAAAGCGATTGAGTGGAAGTCAACATGCTCTGTAAGTTAACATGAGCAGAACGAATGCGCAAGAACGGAGCGTGGCTTTATGTTTACAGAGAGTTTCTCTCTCCTCGACGCTCGCTCAGCTGTGGCTCCTTTGTTTGTGTGGGTGTGCGAGAGCAGCGCGGCGAGAGAGCTTGGAACTAGAAGAAAACTGGACCTCGATAACGGGACACTGGAGAGCTGAGCTGAGCGGAGCGGAGCAGTTTTCCAACAGTTTTCCAAAAAGCTACTATCCGGCCGGCACCGCGTGCGGCTGCTTTTATACCGATTTTCCGAGCCGGTATCGGCAGCGCTGCCGACGTCGCTGCTTTTCCTCTCCTTGGCCGTGAACTCTCTCTTGAGCAGCGTTCTCTCTCTCTTGATCAGCTGTTATTGCCCGTCAAGACTCTTGAGTCACGATTGATTGAGTTGGTCGCTCTCTTGAGCAGTTCTACAGAACTCTTGAGTTGAGAGAACGATTTTAAAGGAACGAGAAATTCTCTTGGCAAAATTGTAACTCTTAGAGAAATGTATGCTATTAATTGTTTAAATAAGTGAAATGCTATTGCCATAAAAAAGGGTTATTAAAAAAAATTGTGTTGGGTTTCTCATAATAGTTAACAATAAAAATGATTGAGATAAATTTATAAATAATTTAAATATTTAAAATTCAAATGATAACTAATTATCAGTCAAAATTTCGGCTTACTTGCATTTTTGCTTGTCAATTTTAGTAGCAACATCCAAATAATCTTTGTTATGGTTTCAAAATATATAATAATATCAACAATTTTGTTTCGAATTCTGTTTAAAAATCAAAAACATGAGCCCTGAAAATTGGAGCATTTACTATTAAGTTCTATAAAGAAAATAGCAATTCACTTGCGAAAGTAAAAACCTGATTTTAGTTTTGTCCTTTTTTATTAGAATTTCACAAGACGATTTATGGTGTTTTGGGGAATACGTCGCCTGCACACTCTAGTGCTATATATATATATATTTATGTACATATGTTGATGTTCGTATATATCTGGCCTTTACCGGATGACAAGACCCATTGTACCGCCTCCCGTTCTGCTGGGAAAATGGGAAGGGAAAAGCAAGAAAATGGATGAAAATGCTTCGCCGACACAGGGCCTGTCACTGTTTTAACAATTCATCTTAATAGAAATAAAAAATGGCGCCGCTGGCGTTGGACAGTCCGGCTAACACCCCCTCCCCCTGGGTGCCCTTATAGCAGCCACCCTCCCTCCATGTACCGCCATCCACCCACCTCCCCCTTTCCCTATTTGTCACTGGCTCGTTGTGGGTGCTCCACTCTCCATTGGATCGGCTTTGGCTTTGGAGAAAGCATCCGCATTTCCCTCGTCTAGCTGCCTTTTTTCTGTGTGGCGTTGGGGGGATTTACACATGTCAGTTAATGCTGAAAAAATGTTTACACAACACAATTGCCTGGCGAAGGGCGAGGGGAGGGGGGCACAGTGCCCAGCATGGGGCTTCCACCAAAGTACAGAGAGAGAAAAAATAAAAACAAAAAGGAAAGAACAATAGCCCAGTTCCCACGACCATGAGTTACCCGCTACTCACTTTTCTGGTTAAAAATGTTGTCATAAATTATAATTTAATTTAAAATGTATCTAATGTCAAAGATTAAAAAAAAATTTTTTTCCGTGTCTCTTTTTGGCATATATAGGATATCTAACTTTTATATGAATTTCATAAATTTGATATGTTCAATCGAAACATTTTATTATTTTTATATATTATAAATTATATAAACTTATTACAAATGAAGAATAAAATTGAATTTTCAGCATGATGTCTATCTATAAATTAAATATATAGATCTGCTTAAATTTCTGATAATGTTACTGCAATCATTTTTGGATAATAATAAATTCCCTAAAATAACTATACATATTTTGGCTTTAGCTCGCTTTTCTGCTATACAAATAAATTATGTCTAGACAATTATGTGATATTTTTTCTCAGTGTATGCCAAAAGTTTTAAAGGCCAGTTCTCCCTCGTCTTCTTTTGAATTTTTTGTAGCCTCGCTGCAGTGTCGAACAGGATAAAAGTCAGTAGCATACAATTAATCAAATGCATGATTTATGTGAGTGAGTTCCACACGAGTTTAACCTAAATACGTCCCGCCGGGAATCAGCCAAATGAGATGTTCAGGGCGGCTTACAAGTCCCCTTACCAAAATCAACCCAAAACAGCTTAATAGACCCAGGCCACATTGCAAAGACGTTTACTTTGGGGAGCACTGGCATTGTATTCTTTCAAAAGTAATAGTACCTGCACATTTTAGAGCTGAAAAGATATTACATACATACTTGGTTAATGGATATGTACTTTTTTAAAACTGAAATAGTTAAATGTACTAAGCATTTAACCATTTACTTATGACTTACCTTTATCCCATTTATTTCGGTAGATATATGTAATAAATTGATATATAATCATATATTTTATACAAAGAAAAATTGTGTAAACCTATTTTGACCATTAAATGTTTTTTTAATGTTATGACATCTTTTATAAATTGCTGATGATTGAAGAGCTACTAAATATTCATAAAAACGAAGGTAAGTGATAATAAGTTTAAAATACAAATTGGTTAAACAAAAATGGGCAAACTTTTTAGATAATTTTAGTTTAACATATTTGGAAATAAACCTAATACACTAAATCATCTTTGTGTCTATTCAAGTAGAGCACATTGAATAGATTTTTTAAAGAGCAAAAAAAGGTTTTACAATTAAGTATTGGGCCATTTTTTTCAATACACAACAAATCTTTTGGGGGCAAAAAATTACTATCGAGCTACTACTGCTACTATTATATTTCTTTTCAGCCCCAATAAAAAAAGGATCACAGACTTTTCAAGCAACAATAACTGCTATGAAATCCATATAGCATATCCACTTAGTTGCGATGTTTTTTTTTGTGATTTGAAACTCTTTCACACGTGGAAAATCGACACTGGAAAAGCCTTCACGTTTGCAGACACACAAATGCACTCCGCAGGACAAATGCGATGCGGAATGGGAGCCGTAAGAAAACGCTGCTAAAAGCCTCAACCAAAGCCCGGCTGCTGGGCACTTAGGCTGGCAATCCTTTCTTTACAGGATCAAAATTCCCAATTCCGAATTCCGAACGGTGCCGTAGAAGCTTCGCTGGGATTCCAAATGGGATACAAATGAACGCCTTTTCGTGCAACCCAACGCCATCGTCGAATGGACCACTTAGTGAGCCTTTGTGGCGCAGGAGGAAAATGTGGAGCTGCCTCTTTTAATGCGTTGCACGTTTTCCCAATAAAATAGCTACAACAACACATGCAACAATCCTTTAGGTTCATCGATACATCGCCGGGGAGCAGGAAACTGGAGCTGGCGAAGAGTGGCTTTTTAGTTCTCGCGCCCATCACTATCGCTGCACAGGAAGAAAGAAGAGCCTATTAATTAGCAGGATCCATTCTGCAACATTTTTTCTCATTACAATTAAACAGAATTTTAAAAAATATAAAAGATTTATTAGTAGGTACTCGACTAACGAAGGTCTAATCTCTTTACCTATTAATTTACTTTCAAGCCAAAACAAAGTAAAATAAATAAGTTAAAATTAATTTGTCAAAAAACTTATAAGTTTTACTAAATAAAACTATTTTCTGATTTGCAAAAATTTTTTTTTTATTTAAAGATTGGATATCTTACCAAATGAACTAAAGTTATTAGGGATATCATTATTGAAAAAAATGAATTTGTATGGTCTATGATTCCTTTAAAATAACTGGTACAAGATAAATAATAAAAATGTCAATATTTTTGATAGCAGTTGAAAGTACACAATTGTTATTAAAACAAGAGAGAACGCTATAGTCGGGTGCCCCGACTATCAGATACCCGTTACTCAGGTAAAGGGAGTGCGAGGGAGATGGAGATAGAAACTTTGATCACGCATAACTTTTTAACGAATGGTCCGATTTGAAAATTTCTTCTACATTTCGATAGGTATTGATAAACACAATAAAACTGCATTTTTACTTTTCCGAAATATTTAAATTTTTAAAATCGTATATAAGCGATTGTGGGCGTTAAAGGGGGCGTGGCACCTTTTTGAAACAAACTTGCGCTGCGTAGGAACTCCTAGAATCTGCATGCAAAATGCCAATCTTCTAGCTTTTATAGTTTCCGAGATCTCAGCGCTCATACGGACAGACAGACAGACAGACGGACAGACAGACGGACAGACGGACATGGCTATATCGACTCGGCTAGTGACCCTGATCAAGAATATATATACTTTATAGGGTCGGAAACGCTTCCTTCTAGCTGTTACATACTTTTGCACGAATACAATATACCCTTTTACTCTACGAGTAACGGGTATAAAAATAGTTGTTTTTTTAGAAATGGAGTGCTCTGTTAAAATATGTTTTACTAAACAAACTTTTTAAAAATAGAATTAGAAAGCCTTTTTGGTAGTTAAAATGACAAGGGGTTCCCAATTTGCGGATCTTGCTTTTTTTAGAGTGTGGTCTTTGGAGGAGCGGTAACTGCCATGAACATCGATTTTCATGTGATTTGTGTAGACGTGTTTGGGTTTTATTGATTTTCACTTGATTCCCTCCATATGCTTGAATATACTTAAGCCCGGAACGTGCGCATCTCCAGCTCCAGCTCCAGCCTCATCCGCATTGGCATTCGCAATCGCATTCGCATCCCAGGCCATTTCATCCTGTCCTGTCCCGTCCCTTCCCTTCCCTTCCCGCTCCCAATTCATCCCAGGTCGGTCGTTGTCGACAGCAGCCGAGCACCCGAGCAGCTCTAATGTCAGGATCATGCGAGGTTATCAACATAATTTCGAGAACCACCCATCCGCACCAGCCATCTCCACTCCGCCCACATCCTCCTAGTTTATGATGTAGTAGATTT
The DNA here is from genome assembly GCA_018152295.1 of Drosophila carrolli. Classification (NCBI taxonomy): domain Eukaryota; kingdom Metazoa; phylum Arthropoda; class Insecta; order Diptera; family Drosophilidae; genus Drosophila; species Drosophila carrolli. Next base: position 15,293,760 of record JAECXJ010000001.1, read on the forward strand.
CTGTTTCTTTTCCTGCCGCATCATGAAGATGATGATGATGGTAGTGGGTGGAGGATAGTGGGTAGTGCCATTGGTAGTGCCAGTGGTCGTGATGAGCAAGATGGGCGCGTGTGCGGTTTGATAAGACGCCAGCGATTCGGCTCCATTTCGTTTGACTTTCATCTGCCATCCCCGATTCCAGGCTACATTAAAGGGAATCCGTCTTGTTTTTAAAGGGGAACGCCTTATCCCTTTATTCAACCACGCCGAAAACGTAGCTTTTCCGTGGACTCATATCAAATCAACTATTTTTCAAACTTATTACTTATCAATTATTTTTCAGCTTTAGTTAAAACCTTTTCTAGGAATTTAGAAACCAAATAAATTTATAAAAATTACTACACATTTACCTGTTTTGATTTCAAAATCTTAATTGTAAAATTTTAGTTTATCCTCAGTCGCAAATTGTAATGTTTTTTAAGAAAACATTTTAGACATTCAAAAAAATAACAAAATATTTAAGCAAATAAATGAAATCTTTAGCACATTTAAACAGCAATTTAAATTACTTATCACGAAAAAACAATGCTACTAAAAAAGACTTATTTAATTTGCTAGATTGTAATACGTTTAGTAATATTTAAAGTTTGGATTGATTAAACAAGATGTCTTGAAAATGGAGAAAAATCCCCCCATATTTTAAGTGGTGCAGTAGGATGTCTGGCCGGAAACTGGGTACCCAGCAGACGATTGTTGCGCCACAAGGAAACTGAAGTATTCCAAGCAGAAGACAACAAGGCAAGCAATTGCCATCAAGTGATGGTCCCCATTTATATTTATTCGTGGCAGCTTCGCTAAGGCAATCAAAGGGCCTTCTGGCATTGCTGGATTCCTGGACTCGTTACTCATTTCGTTTCGTTTCGGCTGACATCTGACATGATTATGTACATTTGTCCCCTGGTGGTGTTGGCCCCTTCCAAGCCACCGCAAAATGCTGACGCAATTTACATGCCATGCCGAGAAGTTGAATCTGCACTCAGAGAATTCGGCTTAGACTTTGTTAAAAAACTAATAAAAAACCTTCTTGGTGGAGTGTCTTCTCAAAAACAAAATATACTAATAAAATAATTAAAATAATTCGATTTATGACTTTTTTAATTTAACGTTTTTAAAAACCGAAAAAGCATAAAAAACTTTTCTAAAATTAAGCTTTTTTGTGAAAAGTCTTTTACATTTTTACAATAGCGACAATAGTGTGAAAAGGCTATTAGTGTAAGCATGACTTGAGGAAAATAAGAAACTTATCGATAAAAGCTGTGCTTTTTACGCATGCGCAGCTTACTTAACAACCGTTTTTTTTCGCTGTCAGAAATGGAAAATAGTCTGTATAACGTCGAGAACTTCGTAAAAATAGTGGCCAAAATGGAGGGGCACTTCCAAGCGGAGGCCAGGATTGATCCCAACTACGCGGTGGGTGACTCTTACTGCGCGAAGGATGCCATCCGGCCACTGGTGGCCACCAACTGCTCCGAATATGTGGTGGCGCACTCCACCCGCGCAATGCAACCAGCTCGTCGATTCCCGGAGGTAGTGATGCTGCCCCATATCCTGGAAACGATGAGGCAACTGGGCCTGAACCGCTTGATGCGCCTGCAGGCGTACACGTGGCCCCATTTGGGGGCAGGATTGGGACATGGAGCGTTGATAGTGGGTGCTCCGCGCAGTGGGCGCACTTTGGCCTACGTGCCCTCCGTTTGCCAGGCGGTGTGCAAATCCCTGACGGAGAACAGGCAACGGAGGATGCAGCATCCTGGCAAATGGCAACCGGATGAGCTGGGTGCATTGGCCCTGATCCTGGTGCCCGACTTGCAGCGCGTCCGCCACGTGAGTGCCCTGTGCCACGCCCTCTTGAGGAAGTCCCCCACCGAGGATTGGGTCACCCTGGTCCTCAACATTCCCTCTGCCAATTCGGAGCACTACCTCCGCCTCCTGAACGTAGTCGGCTGCCTGGTGGCCACTCCCGTCCAGCTCACATCCTTATGTCGTGAGATGCCGGGTTTGCTGAGGTTCCCACGCCTCCAGTTTCTCGTGTTCGATGACGTGGACCTGATGCCCGCCGACCAGCTGAGAAACGCGCAGCAGGTGCTGCAGGAGATCCTGCCCACCACCCACTTTCCCCAGTTGGTGATGGCGTCCCAGTCGTATAGCGACACTTGGATGGTCAAGCTGGAAGCCGTTAGCAGTCATCCGGCCGTTGTTTTTGGCGACCTCCTGGAGGCAGCCTTGTACGGTGGCACTCGCATTCGGATTTCCCTAATCCCGTCCAAGAGCAGCGAAGTGGTCCAGTTGCTGCAACAGCGTCCTCCGCAGGATTACCGCACTGTGATCTGCTGCAGGGATGATAAAGAGATGGGGCGACTGGAGGCGGATCTGGAGGATCATGGCTTTGGTTGTCTGCCCTACTATCAGAACTCGAATCTGGAGGATCGCGAGAAGGTTCACAGCTGGCTGGCCAGGAGTGGCGGCTTGATCCTGCTCTGCACGGACCATTGTCCGGAGTTAACCATTCGGAATGCCCACACACTGATCCATCATGGCATGAGCAGCACATGGAGCAGGTTTAAAATGAGGCATCTTATGCTCTCCGACAATCTTAACAATAAGCTGGATTTTACACCCGGAAAATCGAGTTCTCTGCCCCTGCTTTCCCAGGTGCTCCTCGATGATGGCAACCAACGTCAGCTGCCCCGCCTGGTGGACTTTCTACAGCTGCACCAGCAGGTGGATCCCCTTGTGGCAGCATTGGCCCAGAGGATTCGAAAGAAGGCACAGAATACTAAAAGCAATAAGCATGCTCTGTGTGGCCAGATCTTGATGCTTGGCGAGTGCCGTGATCCCACCTGCGAGGGTCGCCATCATGTTGCCGATGTGGACAGGCGTCCCAGCTATGTTCCCGCCTCCGGAGATGTGAAGGTCCAGCTGGTCCGGGTCTACTCTCCCACCCACTTTTGCGTGCGTCTCCAGGAGCACCTGCCGATCAGGGGAACCTGGAAAGTGCTGCCCCACTTGGCGGTGCAGGAGATGCGCCTGAAGCTTCGCCAGGACATGGAACCCAAACGCTACTGGCCTCCAGTGGCAGGAGCCATCTGCATGCTCCACACCATGGATGACAAAGAGCGCGTCCAAGTGCTCAAGGTGGATCCTATTGAGGATGTAAATATATTACAATCCAATCTATCGGTGGAAGTGCAGGCGATCGATGTGGACACTCGAGTCTTGGTGACCAAATCCGGAGGACTTTACGAGTGCTCCAAGGCTGTGCAGCGGGAGCCACCGATGGCCTTTGATATGCGATTGCTCGGAATGATTCCGCAGTCCGGGGAAAGCAGCTGGACAGAGGAAGATCGCCTCCATGTCGAGATTTTGTTGACCAAAATGCCCAAGAATCACTTCCTGCAGGCCAACATTCAGTTCGCCACTGCAAAAACCCTGTTTGTCCATGATCTGGTGGCCATGATGTATGCAGAAAATTTCAAGGTACACGTAAGGCATTTGAGTCTTGGCCAAAAGCTTATCCAGAAAAACTTGGCCCGCAGATGTGAGCAGGCTAAACTAAAGATCAAAGATTTCTTTGAGGAAAACTTAATCAAAGATGAAGCGGTGGAGCAGAAAGTAGAGGAGAAAGTGACAAAAATACTTATTGAGGAGAACAAGGAGAACAATGAGCAGACCCAAGAAATGACACCAAGGAAACTGGATAATAGTGTAGTGGAGAATGAATGTTCCCAGCTTCAAAACACCCAACTTCTGCCCCCAAGATGCTTACGTCTGATACAATTAGCACGCGAGATGGCTGAGGAGAACGAGCAGAAGCTAAAGTTAACAATGTCTTTAAAATCAATTAATCAAATGGAGATCTCTTCCCCCGAAAACAAGGAAAATTCAATGACTGAAACCCAACGAAGACGGCATGAACCAGCTTTACAAGTGCATGATGAACTGCGCCATGTTGCAATTTCAGGATAAGAAGCTATCGGTGAAGGATACCAATCTGGTCGCAGACGATCCAGTTGAATTTCTTAATAATGTAATAAGAGGAGGCAGCAAACAGACTGATCTTCCTCCACTTAACCAGAAATCCAAAAAGAAAAGCAAGCCAAAGAAGGCTTTGCCAGCAGCACTTCCTGTCAAATTCCGGGAGGAGATTCCATTACAAACCCATCCCAATGTGGTGCGACCTGAGGTTACCTACCATCAGAGTGTATCTACATTGGAGTTACAGGTGTGCCTACCCGAAGATGATCACGAATACAAGGCTCTGCTGCAGGAAGGACAGATCTTCTTTAGAGCCACCTCGAAGACGTCAGACCTGATTTATCAGTTCATATTGACCCTAAAATTTCCATATAGTACCATGCGTGATCACATGTCCGGACGCACCGTCTACATCAGCATCGTTAAGTCATTGGCCATTATTTATACGCTGGACTTTGGCGAATACCGATTCATGAAGCCCAACCACAAAATGTTTGCTAAGTTAGACGACTATCGACATGGGAATCACGTCAGTCTTAAAAGATTTCTTAAGGATCGGGTCTATGTAAAGCAAAAAGTCAACTTGCAGGAAAATAGCGACATAAGCGATGATGAAGAGCGAAATCTGGATGGGATCGAACGTGTGGTCCATGATCGAATCTTCGACTGATTGAAGAGACAGCATGCTGAACACTTCTACAATTTTAATAATATTTTTTAAACTCCTCCACTCTAAAATGATCCGATTTTATAAGGTTATCTTAAGCCATTTTTTATACACACTTTAATATGAGGAAGCTCTTGTAAGAGTTATACGATTTATAGCTTTATTATTTATGATATTTTTAGGAGTACATTTTATATTGCTATAAAATAGTATTTTAAAGTTTTTGAAAGTTATTCTAAGTTTTACAACATTTTAAATGGCTTAAGATTTTATTAATGTATTTTTGTACTGACTAATAAAACCTGGTTTTTCGCAGTGTATCCCGACGAGCCCAACGACCAGCAACTCTAATCTATCAGCGGTCTGTGCGCTTTGCGTTTTGCGCTTACCTCGAATATTTTGCACTTTTCCTTTTGGGGCGACGAGTGCTCCTTAGCCCGGCTTTCTCATTCACACTTCCTCCTCGTGTTTTGGCCGCTCTCCACATTCGCCGGGATTGCTTGCCTTTACGAGGACTCGCCTGGCATGGCACAAGTGTCCTTACAACATTTTTTACTTTGTAACGCAAATTTTGAAGTAAGCATGAATAATGCATGCATTGTGTGTAATTCTTCAAGTACTTTGCCGTGCCGACGACAAGCACACATCAGCGGCCCAGCAACCCCATCCACATTTTCCACCCAGGACTAACCCCACGGAATCCCTATTCGTCCTGTCGCAGCCCACAACCTATTTATATTTGGCTGTTTCGCAGCTTGCCGCAATTCTGCCGCGACATGTTTGCGGGTGGCCAAATTTATTGCAAGCTTTTTGAATTACAAATTTATTTTAATAATTCGGAATACGAGCTGGGACATTTAAATAAACTACTTTCGGGATAAAATGACAATTTGTTTCCTGCAGGAAATATATATATACTAAGAAACTTCTAAGTTCACTTTGTCAGTTATTTTAAGGAGCTTTCTTAGGAATATATATGGTTAAACTTAAAATCTTAGTAATTCATTTTAAAATATTTCTTGGAACAATCGGTCTAAGTCTCGAATTTTAAAAATTGTGTTATGTTGTGTATTCATATACTCTTCTTACACTAAGTTCAGCAATTATTTAGATTAACTACTTTCAGGATAAAATGACAATTTGTTTCCTGAAGAAAAAATATCCTAACAAACTTCTAAGTTCTCTTTGTCAGTTATTTAAATTTTAAGGAGCATTGTAGAGAATATTATGGTTCATCTTAAAATCTTGAAATTAATTTTAATCAATTTCTTGACACACATACTAAATTTTGATTTATAAAAATTGTTTTATGCTGTGTATTCATATATTTTTATATTTAGCCACTCTAAACATACTTCTTACCCTGAGTTTAGCAATTATTTAGCTTCTAACGGAATCGATATTTACTTGGAAATTCAAACAGGGCAAGAATCTAATGACAATGCAGTAAAATTACTGCAACGCCCATTTAATTGAGCCCTTTACCTGAATAATGCAGAAATCAAATAGCACCGACCGTCCACTCCATAACGTATTATCCATTCCCCATGACGGAGACAAAGGCGAACCCAAACCGCAATCCGTTTCATTATTTATCTTGGTCGGGAATTAAGTGCAATGTATGTACCACTTTGCGGGGTTCCCACAGTTGTCAAGACACCCCCTCTTATCGACTGGGTAATAATATTATGGACGACCGCATATAAACAGGGACAACTAAGCCCATAATTTAATAAATATATATATACATATATCTATTACTTTCTTTATATATCTTAAATTCCAAGTAGAACATATCAACTCCAAAGTAAACATATTAAAATATTTAAATTTAATACAACAAGTTAAAAAAAAATCCTTTTCCTTTGGTAGCTTTATTATATTTCTTAACAATAAATTAAATTTGCTAAAAAAAATTGAAAACCCCCCCTCGTGTTAAATTTAAAATGTCATGCCACTTTAGTTTCTGTTTAATGCCTTGACCCAGCTGCCTTACAGAATTCAAAATCCCACTCTCCTTGATGGAAATTCACTTAGTCATTTTCACAGCCATTAGCTGGACCAGAAAATGCTGAGACGAGAAAACGAATACCATTTTTTTTTTCGTTGCCAATTTTCTTAAGGTCCGAGTCACGTCAAAAAGTGGACAAGCCTCTGAACGCGTGTTGCTGACCAAATGAGCAGCGCCAAGTATCCAGGAGGTCCGAAAGAAAGCGCTGAGAATTCAAACTTTTAAAAGTTTTCAGCTTTTCACTTTTTTCTTTTCAATTTAGACGAGCAAGCTGAGGGAAGAAGCCTTGGACGGGGAAGTTGTGTAGCGCCGTTAATGGTTTTTGCAAAACTTATGAAACAAACTATACACAGGATGGCTCCACTGAAGTCCTCCCATTCTGGACTGGCTTCAGCTTCAGCTCCAGTTTCCGACCTGCTCTGGCCACGTCAAAGACATCTTTCCGAAACGAGCGAGGGTGGCTCTAAAAATACATTATTTTTCACCTTTATTTTAAAGAGTTTGAATGGTTCATGCATCTTAAATATATTCCTCTACAAACATTTATGACATTTTATACTTAAAGCAAATGTTTATGAACAATTGTTTGGCTTCATCTTGGGGATACAATTTTAAATGTAATTTATTTCTTATTCTTTATCCTACTAATTTAAATGTGCATTGCATATCTATTAGTTCCCTTTAAAACTTAGAACCATATACAAAAAAGGGCTTCAATTGAAAGGGAATTACATTTAAACGAGCTTAGAACACCTAAAGACTTGATTTTAAACTAAAAATCGGAATGGAAAATATTGGAATTGATATTAAATTAAAGGGATTTATTCTAAACTTATTTTACAAATAACTAAACTGGTAAAAATTCGTCTTTGCAATTGTTTTAATGACAACCACCCCAATATCTCAAAACTAAAAACAATTGTTGATTGTTTTCGTTTCCCCAATTCAATGCTTTGTATTTAAACCCTAATCATATGGTATTTATCAAATCTGATTCACTTTTGCATTATTCTAAAGCTTGCTGTGAATGCATAGCTAAATGTTAAATTCCGTTTCAGTTAGCGTACGCATTTGATACGGCTTTTTGAGAAACCCTCGCCTTCGCAGGGCAGTGTAATGTCACGTACTTTCACTTTTCCACCTCCGACCACTTTCCGCTCGGAAAATGGCATGGCCAGGGCTCAGCGTCAATGCGTCGTCCTTCGAAAACGAACCTATTCAAAGCCTTCATGCGTTTGAATTCTATTAGCTCAAGAAAGGATTTTCTGTGCTTTGGTTCCCAGATGGAGTTGGTCGGCGGAATGGGTCAGGCTGCTGTCACAAGCACTTTTCCAGCGTTACGTTAGCCGTTTCCCCGGGGGTGTATTTTCATCATTTTCATTTCTGGCCCTGGTCCTCGTTCTCGTCCTCGTCCTGGTCCTCATCGCAGTCCTGCTGCCGCTCCTGTTCCCATTCCAGCTCCCGATTCTGGTCGTGCCATGCACATCCAATTGACATTTCAGCTTAAGTCATTGTGTAAGGCAGCAACAAAGGGAGCGCCAACAAAACGGAAAGCAAGCAAAGTCCGGACAAGTAGCTAGCCGAAGCTGTCCGCCGTTCAAACACCCGGATCCGACAAACAGTGATGCCAGTGGCCTACTAGGAAACCCGGAAAATCAACCTATCGTATGTATAAAGGTATAATGGTGCATATCTTGAAATTCCGGCCAATATCCTGAATTAATATAAATTTATTTGAAAATAAAACCACAGTTGGTTTCTATAAGTTATAGTAAGACATCATTAAAAAACTTACAATAATAGTAACATATTATATTAAGCCCCTGTTAAACTGATTGAATAACATAACTTGATACATTTTTGATAAAAAGTCTTTAACAGTACCTGTATAAACAGTTTTTGTATTGCTTATTCTCAAGAAACCCGAAAATTAGTGCTTTTAGAATAGTTTTAGCTAAAATTTAATGCTAATCAGTCTCTGCCTTTTAAATAAACTTATAAAATATTCATTTATTTTGACTATGTTGTGTTCTTAACAAATAAAACATTTTTTAAATATTTCAGTATTAGAATACAAAATCGTTGTAGATAAATCTAAATGTTATACACTTTATTTATTCATAAAATCAATATCATTTTTTTGTTGACATTTAACATTTTAATGTTAAAATGTAAAAATTAAAAAAAAAACCCACAAGATTTGGTTAGGAATATCCAAGAAACTTTTCAATGCTCTCATAAATCTAGATGGGTAATTAGAAACTAATAGATTTCAGACTTTTTTCGGCCAGATTTGGCACCACTGCAAAATACTGCCAATCCCTCCCAGTTGCAGAACCGTACACTTATTCTGCTCACTGTGCGAAAAACAAAGCCCGAAGAAGGAAGTAAAGTGCAAAAGCTGCAACGGCAACAAAGGCGCACACAATTACCGCGCACTGTGTCCACCCACCACCACCCCCCCCACGCAGTTGGTAGATGAGGGGGCGGTGGGGGGTGGCTCACTGGTAGGATAAGCAAGGACGATGGAGCCCTTGGTCGAACTTTCGTGTTTACACAAAAACATTTAGACTGATCCCAGCGCATAGTGGTGTGCTAGAATGTGGGTTAATGGACGAGGAAAAGGGTTAAGAGCTGGGAATGCGGGATTTTGTAAGATTGATGGGGGAAAGGGGGAGGGGGGAATTCCCCTGTGAATGCAGGATAACCCCGTAGTTTTCCTGAATTAACATCCGATTCGAGAGTATGCATTTGAACATCAGAATGTAGTTCATTCAAGGTGGAGTACACATAGCAAACAGTTTGATAGGTATTCTTATAACTTAAATCAACTAATTCCAATTAGTAAACATTTATCAATTAATAAGTACTATTTTAATTATCAAATTGAAGTAAAAAGTTTTTTTATTTATGCCAATATTTTTAATCGCAAAATATTAACAATAGTTTTTATTAAACCAAATAAAATGATTGATTTATTGATAGTTCGAACTTGAAACTTTATGGTTTTAAATTTAATGTACTTTATGTGTGGTTGAAATCTAATTTATTTTTATGAAAAATTTAGCTTTAGTTAAATAATTGGTTTATTTGTCAATTTGAAGACATTAGTATAAATTAATTTAAATAAAATACTCAAAATAATAAGCTTGTGGTAACAAATTTCATAATTTTTTACTAAGGTTTGGTTTTATTTAAAATACCTTTTACTCACATCTTTAAGAGTTCCAAATTTCGGAAGCCTATCCTCTGATGATTCCTGCTGGCAGCTTCCTCTACGGTCGCCACTAACAACGCGGCAAATGAAGGCAATATCTCAAATGGAACCACATAAACGAAATAATAAATACCAAATGATTTCATAATGAATGTCGGGATGGGCAGGAAGGCATTCGCCTCGCCTAGAAACCAACGCACTACCCACTGTCTTCGTCCTGTCCTCGTCGTCATCCCGTTTGGCATTTCTTTTATTACTGAAATTGCGAAGGAGAAATAAAAAAAATTCTTAATTTCGTTTCGTTTCATCAGCAGCAGCGACAAGATTTACAACATACTGTGAGCATAAAATAAAAATCTTATTTCTGTTCAAATGCGTCGGAGGGTGGACAAGTGGCGAGCGAAATAAATAAATAAAATAAAAAGCCAACGGAATAGAATGAATAAAAATACTCGAACGTACAAAAGCCATCCACCCATTGTCTGTTGGAGATTGTGGGGCGTTGACAACCTTAATAGTTATAGAGGGAGGTGGGGGGTGGGGTTCACTATCCGAAGGACCCACGCAATGCGAACCCATACCGAATGCAATAAAACGCACATGTGGACTTCCCTCGATCCCGCTCTCGATTCCCTCATAATTTCTGTGTGGCTGGCAAATAAATTTGATTTTGAGGGAAATGCCGCGGATTGACTGTCTTCACAGACTGCAAATTTTGTTCTCAAGCGGTTCAACTGTTCAAGGGTCTTCACAAGTGGTTAAATCGCATGGTGAAAAAAAACGAACTCTAAAACTTATTTTGCGGTTTAATCTTAAAATATCAAAATGTTTCGAGGGTTTTGGTTTTACAAAGCCATGTAATCTTTCAGCTTGCACTTCATTTTACATCAACATATAATTTTATTCAAATAACTTTTTATCAAGGCATATGTCAAATCTTTAATTATAGTTAACTATCAAAAAATTTGTTGAAACTACCAAAATTAATTTACAAAATCTTCTCTTGTTTTGGGATCCTATCTTTATTCTTCGATTTTAAAAAGTAGCTGACTGATGAAATGAAAATTTAAGTTCAAAAAAAGGGCTTTCTGGATTTTTAATTTTTAAAAACGTGCCATGGACATAAAAAGCGATAATATTTTGGTTTGCTCAATTTGTGACACCTTTGCCGTTTTTTGCTGAGTTCGGCCATTACCGAGTCCGACTGGACTGGTGACCTTTTTCTTTATGAAATCCTGGGACAAAACAAAATTCTTTAAGTCCTTTACAAAAGATACTTGAACTATTTTGTCGTTATAAAAATACCAAAAAAAATCGTGTTACGATAAAAGCGTATTTTAACGAATGAACTTCTGGCACACATTTTAATACTGTACTTTTAAATACTGTAATTAGATTTATCAATTTAGCAACAATTTTAACAATTATAAAAATAAAAAGGAAAGCAATTAAAAATCAATATTTACTAGACTATAATTATATAGTACAGAAAATGTAACAAGGCAAAATCCAAATTAATTAATATAGTATTTTAATCATTTGAAATGCAGAAAATGTTTCATGGCATTAGCCTTAAGTTTTGGATTTACATCTGAAATATTCGGCTCGTGTTTGTCTTCCGGAACTTAAATAAGTTCGACGCCCACCTGCTGGTTGCCATTGCGATTTCATTTGGCAGATATTTAACACATCGCTCCAACACGCCCAGAAAAAAGCGGCAGATATGAAAAGCGAGTCGGACGATATCAGAGGTCAGGAGGAAAACTGGGGACGGGGAAAATTGTGCGACGCCAAAGAGACAGGAGGAAAATAATTCAATGCAAAGGAAACAACACAACACAAGCACGCGCTGATGAATGGAAGGGGAATGGAATTGGCAGTGGGTGTGGAAATGGAAGTGGGAGTGGGGTTTGGGATTCAGAATAAGGAATACGGAATGCGGGGGCGTGGAATCGGAAAGGCAAAGGACAAACATGCCACGGGCAAAGGACAAAAGTCAGTCCTCTGAGGTGTTGCCAACAGGAAAAGCTTCAATCAGCAAAAAAAAAAAAATATATATATATATAGAAAAAAACACAGAAAGAGAAGGGCGGAAAAGCGAAGGCAACCAACTACACATTTAGTGTTTATTTCGTATTTATTGAGAGCAGCGGTTGGGGTCGGTCGGAATCCGAAAATGAAATCAGCAAGAAATAAATGTCCTTGTCGCACAGCATAATATAACCATCCCCAGTTCCAAGCCCCAACCATATACACAATATATAAATTGTTTCCAAATCATTGGATACTCAGCCACAGAAATACGAAAATGAAATTAGTCCATTGGGGGCAAATGTCTCTAAGAAGTCGAATCATAGTTACTCTTTGCAAAAAATGCTGATAACAAAATATATATGAATTTAACAATAGGCTTGGTATTCCAACATATCTATCTTACAAGATGTTTTAATATTAATAAAAGTCATTTTTAGGGATGTTTGTAATAAAAAATTAAATTCCATTGTTAAAATTCTCAATTTCTTTTTCAGCAGGCCAGACTTTTCAACTATTTCTTTATTCCATATAAGCCACATTAAGACCCCGAAATCATATAAAGCTGATCATAATGGTGATGGTATAGCAAAACGGCTGACAACGAGCAAGTTATTCAATGAGTGTTTGCTTGAATGAATGAATGAATAAAGATTCCAAATGGGAGGCAAATGGGAAAATCTGTCAGGGACATTAAAATTAAAGTCGAATGGCCTCTGTCCTGCCCCGTTGACCACAATTGATGTGTGTGGCTTTAATGGAAACCACATTTTCGGCCATAATAAATTGGCGGTCCTCGAGCATAACCAGCACCAGATTACAAATGGTTTCTTCATTTTCCTCAAAACATAAGTCCCTCATATTGATGTACGTTTGATGTATGACAGCACAAGTTTTGGGCAAGTCTGCGGATTTGACAAACCGCTTCTTGATTTATATTTGATTTCTGTGGAGGTCATACAACATTTGTGTAAGAATGATTTGATTTCCTCGACCATTACTCAAATAAATGAAATTCTATTTAATATTTATTGAATGTTTGTGTTTTTAGTACTACTTTAATTGTCGAAATAGAGGTGAATAAATAATAATGTAATTATTTGAAAATGATGTTCGGTTTCTTGTAACATAAATGGCACAATGATGATGTTTGATGATGGCCAAGGCATTCTTTAGATTTAATTCCTAAGGAGGCATTCAATCCCACCCGCCCATTACTTCCTTAATACATATTTATTTATGTTTGCCAGCCATTTGTGCAAAGTGTTTGCACTTAATAAACCCATTTCGCTAAGCACTTTGTCAGTTGGGCGATGGGAAAAAGGGGGCGGGGTCTTGAGAGTGGGCGGTACTGCTTCCGATTTTGGGACTTAAGACCACCCAACCACCCACTCACGCATTTACTGTTATTTCAACATTAAAAGTTCATTGAATGGCAGAGGAAGTGAAAACAATTATCTGCAGGAAGGTGAACCATAAATCCTCCGAATCCGTAAGTAAATTGCAAATTTTCGTTTATTACTTTCGATGTTTGGGGGCTCAAGGGTTTTGCGGTTAAATCGAATCGATATTTTGTGTTATCATATTTATTATGCAAACACATTTCGGTTCGATGAGAATTGCCGAAAATGACACACGTGCGTACACAAAACGTATTATTTGCTTGCGAATGAAATGTAAATTGAAACGCAATCCGTATACCTTTTTACATATCAACACCTTGAGATAAAAAATGATATTCTTTTCATTCTGTTGATTGGATTGCTGCTTGATGGAAAGTAGGTGAATTTCATTAATTAACACATAACCGTAGATGAAAAATAACCTTAAATAAAGCTCATTTCCATTTCCATTGACATTTTCATTTCTTTTTTATTAATTTAAGTGACGCCATAAAGCAATTAAATGAAATAAGAAGTAGTATCTGTTTATTCATGCAATATTATGCATATGTTATATGGAGCATTTTAGCTGTTTCTTTTTTGTTATTACAATAATATCATTAATGATAATATAATATTATTCATTGTTGTTCTTATTAAAAAAAATCTAGTAATATTTTTACTCCTTCAGGATACAAAATAATTACCTAATAGTTATGCTTACGCTGGCAAAAAAAGTAGTTGTTTACAGTGTTTAAAATTTGACAGATATTTTTACGACAAAAAAAATATTGTTAAAGTTTAGTGTACAAGTAGATGGCCACGATGAGACCGTAGAGAGCCAGTACCTCGGCGAAAATCAGGATCAGGATCATGCCGACGAAAAGACGTGGCTGCTCGGCGGTTCCCCGGACTCCGGCGTCTCCTGCGATTCCGATGGCTATTCCGGCGGTGAGTCCAGGCAATCCAACGCTCAAGCCGGCGCCCAGGTGGACATAACCCATTTCCGCCGTGTACTCGTCGCCAATCGATCCGGAAATCAGCACCGAAACCACCAAGCCGTAGATCGCAATGATGCCGGCCATCACCACCGGAATTATGGACTTCATGATCATATCCGGTCGGTTCACAGCCATATTGGCAATCCCAATCCCGGATACTGCCGTTCCGTAGGAAGCTCCCAAAGTGGTGAATATAATCGCGAGGGCAGCACCAGTGCATCCCATGAAAACCGCGTAGTCGGGGTAATGATCCTCCTCTGCGGCGGTAACCATCTTGGCTTATTCGTATTTTCGTATCTTCCCAATCCAATTATTAATCTACTTGTATGCGAGATTGAAGTAGGTCACAATGCTTTCTTAGATTTTTGGTGAGTAAAAACCAAAAACCTAAAATCCTAAAATCCCATTGGACTTTCCATGTCCATATTAAATACTTTTAAAATCTTTATATTTTTAATAAATTTATTTTTACAAATTATAAACGCTTTAAAGTCTATTTTTTGTTTCATTTATTCTTTAAATTTTTAAAACTTAAAAATGTCTTTCACAACATTTTAACTTTTAAATCAAAAATTAAAAAGGCGAAAAAATAACACTTAACCAGAATTTTAGAAATGTCTTCCAAAAATGAATTAATTGTTTTGAAATAATTGCTTACTTTAAAAATGGGAAGGAAATTTTTCAGAAACTATGTTATTAGGATGATGATTCAAGATTTCAAAATTAGAGCGGAGATATTTGCATTTTCTTTTCAATAATACAGTTTCATTAAGCATAGTTTTTGATCAGATTTTATTTATTTATTAAATGTTCTGCTGATGTTTTTTGTAGCTTATTCAAATTTCTTTGAACTTTTTTTTCAAAGCAAAGTTTTATCCTTATGCCAAAAAAGTTTACACATTTATGAAAGTGTTCCTTTCTTTCTACGGGTTACGCGAAATTTATAGCCCCGAAGGACAGGAAAAACCATTCTTGGTATTGAAAATCGAAGCTGCGGTTGCTTATTCACTTTGAGTGGTTTTCCCCATTGACTTTCAACGCTTTTTCCGCTACCCTCCACTTGTTTCAATTAAACAAATTGGAAAATATGAGCCCGACTCGACTATCGAGCTTAAAAGGGCGACACTTTTGCAAGTCCCCACACCTCAACAATGCTGTTTCGTTTCCTTAAAATGGAAATTTGTTGCCACCGCTGAGGGGAAAACGTGGAATTGTTTGTGGGGCCTCAATTGCCCCCACTTCGCCATTGCGTTTTTATTTGTGGCCCCAACTCGGCTGCTTTGCATTTTGAATACATATTCCGCATTTTCCTTGGGGGAGCTTGTAACTTAGTCAGTAGCTTTGCGTTCGTGTGATGTGATTGTTAAGTTGGCACAGATTTGTCACAGTCGACTTTTGTCGAGCCAGATTCTTGATTGCTTTTTGCCAAGAGAAGAGGAATGTTCTAGTCCTGCTACTTTTAAAAAGTCCATTACATATTTTTGGTCGGTTTTAATTCTATGTTTCACACACCGCCTAAATTTGTTACTTGTTGAACTGTTTTATTTACTTCGAAATATAAGGTCATAGTTAAAAGATCAATTTCAAAGGTAATCTTACAGCTTATTTGGCATTTGAGGTATTTTAAAATCTCAAAAAGAAAATATGACTGTGTACAGACATCTTTATTAATATTTTTTCCCCCCCCAAAAGAAACAATTTTGAATCCTTTTTTCTTTAGGATTTATTTTTATTTAAAACACGAAAGGAAGACAACTTCTCAAGGGAAGTTTAAAAACCCACAAATACAAAAAAGGGAAAAAAATTTAAAAAAAAAAAAAAAAAAAAAAAAAATTAAAAAAAAAAAACACAAAAATTAAGAAAAAAACAACATAAAAAAAAATAAAAAAAAATAAAAAAAAAAAAAAAAAAAAAAAAAAAAAAAAAAAAAACATTAAAAAAAAAAAAAAAAAAAAAAAAAAAAAAAAAAAAAAAAAAAAAAAAAATAAAAAATTTTTTCAAGGAGAAGTTTATAAACCCTTGCATTACAAAATGGGTCAAAATTTTGATCAACGTTAAAATGAAAATTTCGAATGCAGATTTTCAGAGAATCGAACCACAATTCTTTAGAGATATGCCACTTTGAAATCGGATTAAATTTGGTAAAGTTATGGAATCTGGAAGTCCAATTATTGGACCCCTTTTTTAAGTCATCGAAAACTTGGAAATAACTAACATGAAAATGGGTCAAAATTTTGATCTTCGATTTTCGAATTTTCTGCAATAGAAAGACAGCTTTTGGGAAAGTTTCAAGCAGATAGCTTTAAAACTGAGGGACTAGTTTGCGTAGAAACGGACAGACGGACGGACATGGCTAGATCGACTCTCCTGGTGATGCTGATCAAGAATATATATACTTTATAGGGTCGGAAATGCCTCCTTCACTGTGTTGCAAACTTTGACTGAAATTAAATTATCCTCTGCAAGGGTATAAAAATGTAACACACTATAAGTAATTGGTCCACATATTTTAAATATGTGATATTATTTATGGACAATAAAGATAGTTTTCACTTGGTGTACAGGTAAATGGCAACAATCAGGCCGTAGAGTCCCAGGACCTCGGCGAAGATCAGGATCAGGATCATGCCCACAAAGAGGCGTGGCTGCTGGGCGGTGCCCCGCACCCCCGCATCTCCGACAATGCCGATGGCAAAGCCCGCCGCCAGTCCAGAAAATCCAACGGAAAGTCCTGCGGCCAGGTGGATATACCCCTTGCGAATGGTATAGGTGTCCGACAAAGATCCGGCAATCAAAACGGAGACAACCAGGCCGTAGATCGCAATGATGCCGGCCATCACCACCGGAATGATCGACTTCATGATCAGCTCGGGTCTCATCACGGCCATGGCTGCGATTCCGGTGCCCGACTTGGCAGTGCCATATGCTGCTCCCAAGGCCGAGAAAATGATGGCCGAAGCCGCTCCCATCGATCCAAAGAAAAACGAATAGGACGGCCTATCCTTTTCGGCAACTTCCTCTGGCATTTTCACTGCGCTTCTGCAAATGAAGATGGGGTAAGTCCACAGCGAATATTTCAACTATCTTACGGATTACAATACTCAAATCACCAATACTTTTAAATGCGTCCTATTTTCGACTGGACTGTTCAGGTAGATATATTTTTTGAATTATATGATTTCGTTTATTGTAGATTCCCCGCCATCTCTATACATTTTTTATAAATTCGTTTGTTGCCTTTTATAATACTTTAAAATTTTGCACTCGTGGGTATGAGGAATTTATTTTTTAAAAAGAAACACTCAAGTTAGTGAAACATAGTTATTTAACCCATAAGTATAGGTTTTAAAGTTTAAACCTAAAAAAATATGTATTTTATTATTTTATTTATTTTTTTTGATTTGTTTTTATTTTTAAATTAATGTATTTTTATTCTACTGTAAAAATGGTTACACTTTCTGCTGTTTTAAAAGGAAATAATTGTTTTACATTTTTATAACAATGTTTAATTATACAAATAATTGATTTTTAGACTTAAAAGAATGCCAATGTGAGAATGCCAAGATATTTGGTTTTTTCACATGAAAACTCCAGCATTTCCTGCCACGGTTTAATCACCTAAAGCAGCTAAAAGTGCGAAAGGTTTTCCATTTAAGATTTATGCTGCGTTGAGGGATTTAGCATCGAAATCCTTTCTTCTTTTCCATTTTGAGCTCCTTTTGGGTCTTCGAATCCATTGTTGGTGCTGTCGATGCGCTTTGTTAGTTATTGTTTGGCCCGCTTTTTGCAACTATAAATCGTTTATGTATTTTGTTGAGTGCGAGAATTTATCGCTGGAGCTGAATATGAGAAAGGAATCACATAAATACAAATAAATCAAAAGCATTTCGAATGGCAATGGCAATGGCAATACAAACAATCTTTTCCTCCTGCTACGAAGAATGGAAAATTGAGAAATATAAATGGGCGAGTGTAGTGGTGTTTGTGAGTGTGTGTGTGTGTGTGTAGTGGTGGCTGTAGGCAGGCTAGACTGTGCTGTGCGAAAATTGATGTCTTGCCTCATAAAAATAAGGCATCAGAAGAATCGCCCGAATGTGTTTTTGTTGAAAGCAACATTGTAAATTTTATGACTTTTTTATGCGCTGAAATCTATAAATTATGTAAACTGACACTGACAGCTGTCAACCGAAGGCTCAGCGACAGCTCCAGTCGCACTCACAGGCCCATTCGGAGTCCCATTCTTGTTCGTCAGTGCTGTCTTGGTTTTTTGTTAAAAAAAAAAAGTTATTTTGGTTCAATCAAATATATAATAAAGTATATGGTATATAATTAATTTTTAAACAGAGTAGTTGCCATAATTGATAGTTGTAAGCATCATACAACTATGATGTTTATAACTATTAATTATGGAAACTAGTTAAATAAATAATTCTTAATAGGTTGGAAATGTAAGTTACGGTATACGCATATTGAACAATTTTAAACGTATAATTCTGAATATTCCATTTACTAAGATAATACATTTTTTAAGAAGGGCTCAAAAAAATACCCTCAAAAATCAACAATATTGGTAAAAGTCCTTCGAAATATTGTTAAATTTTTAAAAGTACCATCGATGAAAATAGAATAAAACATTAATTCAAACAAGTATATTGACAGAAAACTTGAAAAATACTACAATAATATACATCCAGAAAAAAGGCTTTCAACTTTGGGCGAAAATAAACGTTGTTTGAGAATTTTATTTTTACAGGACTGCTGTGATTTTCAACTATAATCATCACAAATAAATCTAGTTTTACTCTTGTACACAAAGTACCTAGAAATGATCCCCATTGATAAACAAATAAATATTGAAAAATAAATCTAACATATTAAAGAAAATTGAAAACTAAATAGTATACTGACCCAGTGGTATTTTAAAAATAAAATTCTTAATTCGGTTTTTTTGCACAACTCCAAATAAGCTAGATTTGACTATAAAACTGCTGATTTGTCAGCACTACTGCTCCGTTGCTAGCAAGCGGAACGGTTGCAAGTGACACATGTGTCAAATGGTCGATGGGGAAGCGCGGTAAAATTTGCTATTCCCACTGCCTGGGCCTGGCTCCTTCGGCAGAGCACTCCGCACTCCGCACCACTCGACACCGCACCACACCATGCCACCAATCGCCGCCCGACGCACTACGTCACCCAGTTCCTGCCCCACAGCATCGCGTTTCTGGCCAGAGTGAACTGATGACTCGAGATGATTAAATGATTGCGAGCGGCAATAAAAAAATTGATGTTTCGAATTATTGCTAATATATATATTATTTTATTTTTTCAAGCCCTATTTGATTTTCTTCGGGGGATACAGTTGGGCAGAGCCTGTCAATTTTATATTGTTTGCTTTTTTTATGGCATTTGACAGTATGCAAGTTTTATTCTACTATTCCTGAAACATCTTTTTTATATGGTATGTTGGACAATAGAGTACCAAAGTAATGGTTTATATACCATATTGTTAGAAGGAATAATGATAACATAGCTTTATTTAGTTCCAAAAAAACGATGTTAGTCTTAATCATTGTGAAATTTAAGTTTTTGAATGTATATCACAAATAGGTTTATTTCAAATATAGCCAAGGTAACTTGGAATTATTGTTCATTGCTTATATGTTCAACCACCTAAGTAATATTATTGTTTCAAAAAAATAATAATACTGCTTTATTTAGTTCCAATAAACGATGTTAGTCTTGATCATTGGGAAATTAAAGTTTTTAAATGCATACACGAGATATGTTTATTTGAAATATAGTTAAGGTAACTTTGTATTATTGTTCGTTGTTTATATGATCCACCACCTAAGTAATACCATGTATATACCATGCCCCTGTCATATATTAACCTTTAGTGTACCCTTGTCCCGATTATTTTGCTCACTGTAGTTAAGTAAATCACAAAGTTCCTGCCAATGTGCAATAAATGAGAGGCCATGGGTTTTCCCGGGAAAGCGGGCGGCACTAACATAACTAACGAAAGGAATTAACCAAAAATAAATTAACTGGAAAGCCCCGACCCTGAGGGGGCCACAAAAGGGTTCCCGGATTCCCATTCCCATTCCCAATCCGACTCCCATTCCGGTTCCCATCCCGAATCCGATTCCACCGAGCCCGGGGTGTCAACCGCTCCACTCGCTGTTGCTTCCGCTGCGATGGAGACGCCTCATGGCAGAATGGATGTGTGTGACTTTCGGAATCGGATTCGGAATCGGAATCCCAAATGTGTTCTCAACATGCAATTTTTATTATTGACTGCTGGCTGTTGGTTTGCCGTTGTCGTGCTAGCGCGCTGCTTTTCACTGTTTTCCGCCCGGCGAATCGTGAAAATGTCATTACTGTCAATCAAGTCGGCCAAAGGTTTTCCCCCGAAACCAAGAACATTAAAGCCCTTCTGTCCAACCAAGTGACAAATTGAAAAGTCCATTCCAAATTGAAGCGATTCTTTGAATGATCTAGCAAAATTGGAACTTTGTTCGTTAAAGAGTTTCTGAACTTTGCCATTTTAGCCCATCTTTTATTTACAGTGGATTTACATATATCGATTGGCATTCACAGCTAAAAATGTTCATTATACCCCAGTTAAAAAAAATACCCTTAGGTAAAAAACAAAAATTGTTTTAAAATTAACTATTTTAGATTGAGGTTCTAAGCTATTCATTTCGGATAGATTTGCTTAAAGTATTTTTTATTGATTTTTCTCATTGTTTAAAAGGGGTTACATCATGATGTTTTGCGTAAACTGGCCATTAATCAACATTTTCAGCAGTGAAAACCAATCGATTGCGTTTATTATATTTAATTCAACGAACTACATCATTCCAAGACTTGGCTATTATTTCCCGCGGTTTTAGGAAAAAAACCGAATTCAAGTATACTCATATCATATTTTTAAAGGACTTTTATGTCCTAACTTAGCTCACAGCCAAAATAATGATGAAAAATATTAATAAAATGTTTATTAAAAATGCCAACACCAATACAAATTCGTGCTACTACCCTCGGAATTTGAATACATTTTTAATACCAAGGTCTTGGATAAATATTTCCCTATGTTATTCACAACGGCGTGTGATTTTGAGGTCTTATTTTATGCATAACTTTACAGGAATGACAGCGCGTTGTGCGTGTTGTGTGTCAATTTCCATATACAGACAAATAAACACAGGGATGGAAAATTGAAATACGTCGGAGAAGTCCAGAGTCCAACTGGCGGATGAGTGATTGTCCACATGCATCGTGGACATTGGCGTGCCAAATGTAACGATTTAGGCATTAGGCGGAGCTTGTTGAATCCCGGAGCCGCCTTCAACTGGTCAAATGGACGGACGGACGGACAGTAGCTGATATATCTTTTATTATGTAGTTCTGTGTTGTCATAAAAATCGCCGGCTATTACTTGATTGTCCTTCATGAGAGCCATAAAGCCGTTGGCGGCCAAGGGCCCATTGTAAAATGATTTACTCGCCTGCGCCCCGTTCATTTGTGTCCGAAAATCGTTTGGAGTCACTGTTCCATTCTCTACTCACTCATTTCTTTATGGTTCGCTTTTTTACGGACTTTTGCAGTTTAACGACGCATTACTGGCACACAAACTGGGTCCGGAATTAGAACTTGGTTTGAAGAAATCTATTTCATTTTTTTGCCATGGCGAAATTACTTTACCATTTTATTGTATTTATTTTTCTTGTCGTTTAATTTTGTGATTGGCTGGACTCTGTTTCATGTTTAGATGATATTTGTATACCAGTTGGTAAATACCAGTAAATTGGTATATAGTATTTGTCCAAATGTGTCTTGGCATAGAAAGAATTATTTCTAACTCTAAAAAATTAATATGGTCCAAGATAAAGTCATTTTCAACTAATATAAAAATATGGTTTTCATTTTATGAACATCGAATGACTATAGTTATATGAAATATCATATATCTTTTACAGGAACGGTAGAGAAATGTATAGGAAAATCGATTTAGCCTTATGGTTTTTAAGCCTGTACCCATAAAACAAAAATATAGGAAAAAAAATTTAGGAATATTTTATTTTCTTTCTCGTTTTTTATAATATAGTTTTATATACATACGACAAAATGTAGTTTAATTTAAATATTTTTACTTTAGAATGGATGCGGTATATAGGAACTCCAATTAGCGTGACAGAGTTTCCCTTTTTCAGGAGTATCTTGAGATGGCTCATCGATAAGGGCGACATCTAGGAGGCTAATAATTTAGCTACTTTACGGGTAACAGGATAAGAGGTCAGCACAGGTGGCTACCGTCAAAAGGTTATCTGTCAACAAGCCTGAAATATGGAAGCGTGAATCTAATATGACATTGATTGGGGTGAGCGGTGAAAGTGAGAGAATGCATTGTACATCGAGATGCAGGTGATCCCCCTTTCTGCTTCAGTTTGTTACTCCGCTTTCGGTGTTTTTTCCGAGTCATTGTTACCTACCGCCCGCACGGCTGACTGGCCACTTCTACACTCGAAAAAATCGTGCATTTCAATTTATTTGTTTGTAAGAAGATCTCAGATACATAAGCAATTACTAATTCTTGACTTGACGCGATCAACTGTATACCTTTTGCAATTAATTTGCAGTATTATTAAAATATTAATTTACATGGTAAAAAAAAGTTGATTTCCGGAATTCTTTAGTGATTAATAAATATTTTCTATTAATGCTGATCAAGAATATACAAGCTTAGGTAACAGAAAATTATTTATAAACACATTTGATATCAAACATTGAGAGTTAAGAGTAAAATTACACATTTGATATTAAACATTAACAGTTAAGAGTAAAATTACGGCTATGACTTTTTTTTATAGCTCTTTTTAATTTTTAAGTTAAATAAAACCGAATTATTAGACAGTTATCTTAATTGTTCGGTTTTATTATTATATATTTAAGTTAGATACACTAAACTTTTTATAGTTGTTAAAAAAAGATTTGTAATTTCTAAAATTGTAATGTTATTTCTTCAAGTGCACACATAAGAGATTATTGGTTTTTTTTACCGGCATTTGAGGGCATCAAGAGGTTTGGCACTGTCGTATTCTTGGCTTTGGGCCATGGCTTAGACAATCTGGTCAGACATGGCCGACAATCGACGGTGAGTATAAACGTCTTATCATTGTTAGGCGGGTGGCTCAAGTGGAACAAATTAATTTCGTTCATTTTAATTATTCCTCTTCTTCAGTTCTGTTTCCAACTGTTCGGTTCTTATATTCTTATATTCCTGTCCGTCATACAAGTTGCTGTAATTTGAAAGCTATTAACTCGCCGGCTCTTAAGGTCAAATGTGTACGCTGGAATCATGGTTTAATTATTTAAATGAATTCACGTTCGGATTTGCTTATCTTTTCTCACATTGTCTTGCCCAAAACACGTAAGTCATGCACATCATTCAGCTGCTTTTTTCTATAGGTCTTGTCATGAAGGTTCTACTTGAAAGGATTTCTTTACTCTTCAGAGGTACTCATCAATTAAGTCTTTGTGTTAGAATATTTGATGTCATTTAACGAAAGTTTCTTTTTAATACCAAATAAAATGATTAACTACATAGAAATGAAAGTGATTTCTAATTTAAACACAATAAAGTGTGTTTAATACGATTTAATAGAAGCTAGCTGGGAAATATAATATTCAACCTAGCAAATTTATCGGTATACAAGGCAGATGCATCCAAGTAAAAGACATTGTGATAAAAATAAAAGCGATAAAATTGGATTACACGATATTTTTACGCAGTCGGATGTTAACTGTTGACCCCGCGGCGAATCGCGTGTTTTTGGGCCGCTCGAAACTTCACACCCGGAAAACCACGGAAAACCCGAGGTACTACGTCCTATTCGCCGGATTCCCATTATCGTTACTATTCCTGCGGCTTCTTGGTTCTTGGTTCCTGGGGCAAAATGCCGTGCTTTACTTTTGGCGAACAACACATGGGCACGCAATGTTTCCGCTGCAACGGCAGTCTAAAGTGTCCAATCAAGTTTTTGAAATGAAACCTAAATAACATGTCATAATAAATAACCTTCAAGCGACCCGGGGGCCTGCCAGTTGACTCTGGCCAACGAAGAAATCCAAAATCCTGTAATTACAACGTAAATCCAAAATGTCTCAACGCCGCACAGCCGTTGCAAACTCAGCCAAACAAACGCACACAAAGGGCCGAAGGAAACTTAATTCATATATCAAAAACTTTTTCGGACCGAGCAGTGGACGAGAGTAGCAATTTGCGCGCAAGTAGCCGGTCCACTCCACTACCAAGTCAAAATGTGCAGACCAAGTCCAAGACGAAGTCGTGCACTGGAAGAAAAAGTTAGAGTTTTGGTGGAAACAGAACTTTTTTTTATTTTAATAATACGATTTTTCTAGTAACTCTTTTACATATCAAGTTGTTATTAAATATTATATATATCGTAGTATCCATTAAACTTATAATATTTCTATTTTAGTTTATTCCTTTTACATTTTTTTCATTTTTGTACGGATTACCAATATGGCTTTCCAATAGTTCTGATTTTAGTTTTAATTTCTTTTAATTTAATTTGTTTCTGTTCTGTGTATTAATGTATATAATTTGTTTTGTTGATTAGTATATTTATTTTTTTTCTCTACACTGTCCTACTATACCCTTTAAAAAATCTAAATATAAAATTTAATTTAAAACAAAATTATTTACCCACTATTTACGCACACCTTTTTTGATATATGTATTGACAATTACAACAGTTTTTATTTGGCTTTTTAACTGGGACATACAGACATCTATAAAATGCGCCAGAAATAAAATAAATTTTTTTTTCAGAATTACACGAAATACACAAACATTTTTGCGAGTGTGAAATATGTTGTAGACACTTTACAGGCAGGTCCTCGAGTTGGGCTGGGATTTCTGGAGGGCGCTAAGCGGGTGGCCATCCAGGATCGGGGAATTGGCCCAGGAATTGGCCGTCGGAAGAGGAGAGTGCTCCCTTCTGGGGTCTCCACCCGTCCTTCTGTCCGCCTGTCGTGTCGAATGAGAAACACAGCAATTATGCAATTTGATAATACTTCATTCTCGGGTAATAAATATTAATTATTTTTTGCGAATGTGATTTCGTGTTTCGTGCCCTTTTCTCGACCGCCCAACTCGACCCACTAGGCGCTTGTTTACGGAGATTTATGGCCCGCCTGCCTGCAAATGAAATAAGACGGAGACGTCTTCCATCTTTCCCCGATTCTTTTCGCTCAAGATGTTGGCCGGATTCTCGGGCTTTCATGTCGGACATGTGGATTTGCTTAAAGTTTCGTGTTGCTCTGCGGTCCACCTACAATTGCAATTGGACTCCTTATGCCAAAAATGGTCAATGTTTCCCCCAGTGTTACGTTTCGTGTTCTGATTTTGGTTAGGAGCTATTCCTGCAAACTTGGCAAATCCGCAGTTAGTTATTCGTAATTAGCTTTTTAGGTTTGTGATATAAATTATAACATTTTTTCCTTCCTCGTAGGGAAAAAGGGAAAATTTTTATTAAGAAAAAAAAAAAAAAAAAAAAAAAAAAAAGACCCCCCCAAAAAAAAAAAAATATTTTTTAAAAAAATAACCAAAAAAATAAAAAAATCAATCTCTCTCTCTCTCTCCCTCTCTCTCTCCCTCTTTTTTTTCCCCTCTCCCTCCCCCCCTCCCCCCCTTCCCCTTTTCCCCCCTAAAAAAAAAAAAAAAAAAAAAAAAAAAAAAAAAAAATTATAATTATAAAAAAAAATTTATAAAAAAAAAAAAAAAAAAAAAAAAAAAAAACAAAAACCCCAAAAAAAAAAAAAAAACAAAAAAAAAAAAAAAAAAAAAATAAAAAAAAAAAAAAAAAAAAAAAAAAAAAAAAAAAAAAAAAAATAAAAAAAAAAAAAAAAAAAAAAAAAAAAAAAAAAAAAAAAAAAAAATAAAAAAAAAAAAAATTTAAATATCCATTTTCAAAATACTTTTTTTATATTTTTATAATTATATTCCAAATTGCAGAAAAATGCATCAAACTTAAAACATTATCTTTATAGCAAACCCTAAACAAATTTAAGGTCAAATGAAAAGGATTAACCTAAATTTCTTTGGTGCATGATTTGGGCTAATACACACATTAGGCGTTAATTCATTTTTTGTGTTGACTGTGTGGCCCGTTGATAGTCAACCATAGTAACCAGTGGGCTTACTACACTTGTGGAATTAAATATGCAAATACCTACATATATGTACATATATTTATACCCTGATCCCCGACTCCGGCTTTATGAACATTGTCGTTGTCGTCTGTCGCAGGTTGGTTGACTTCCAGGCCGTTAGCTTTCATTTCATTTCGTTTCGTTCCATCAGAAATCTCTCGTGCATAAGGAACATTTTAATTTTGAATGGGACTCTACTCTGACTCTGGTGGAAATTGCCATAACATCCACATATCACACTTGCTCACCGACCAACAACCAACTGGATAGCAAGCTCCATATACAAAAAAAGAAGAAGGAAAATAAAGGAGCTTGGCAAAAGGAATGAAAAAGTTAAATTGAATTGTGTTGGCTCAGAGTACTTACATACTATATTTCGTATTACTTCAGCCACCGTGGTTTCCCTCTTCGTCCTGTTTATCCTGCACTTGAAGTTTACGCAACTTTTTCGGTTAGTTTTTGGCCTGTTTTTGTAGGTGCTGCGAGAAACTGTCAAAGTTCCTAGATGTAGCTGAATTGCTTTGGCAAAGGCAGAAAATTGGGTAAGAGAAGTTTGGAATGTTCATAGTTAGTCTGTAGGCAGTAGAGAAGTAAAAGAAAAAATCTTAAAAATAAATAAAAATGTTGGTTTTTTTGTTATATAATAGAAATATAAATATATATTATATTCCGAATACATCGATCCCTAACCGTTAAAATATGATTTTAATGGTAACATGAAGGCTAATGTTAAACACATCTTGACGGCAAGCTTACATTTTTTGTTTCAATATTTATAAATATATGTTTTTCACTTATCACTAAAACTAATAAAAGGTAAGGTATTAGGGTGTATGATGACAAGGCCAATTTAGTTATTTTGTGCTTCTTCAAAGTTAAAAAAATTAAATTAGAACGTATTTGCCAAATTTTAAGTTTCAGATTTTAAAAAAATCAACTTAGAAAATGGAATAAAAACTTTTCTTTTTTTAAGACTTTAAAGCCTTTGTAGATTCACTGGAATACATAATATTATTTTGATTATTTTAACAAAGTTAAACTCAAAATCCTATTAGGATGTATATATTTCATATGTGTCCGTATTCCTTTGATAGCCAAAATAATTTAGCCCTCGTGGTGAGGGCAACCTAGTAATTTCTACGCACCACATAACCCCAATGGCCAACTTGTCGCCAGTAAATGGGCTGCTGTCACGTCATTTTCGTCTCGATGGTTCAGTTCGGGTGCGGTCTAGTATTTGGTCTCCTGTTTGGCTCTGGTTTTATGTTGGGCTGGGCTGCAGTAATCAATTTTTATATACCTCCCGAAAAAAGGAGAAATGTTCGAGCCTCTTGTTCCGGGTCTTGTTAATAAGCCCATGTTGATATTGGTGGCCACATAAAGCCATACGTCGCCACAACCAGGACATCAGTCAGTCTGTCAGTTTGTAATTTTGTCATTCTGTCATTTAGCCAAGACATCCTGGTTGTGGTCGCGGATCCTGTTTTTCAGTATCAGTCAGCTATTTTTTTGTGTTAACTGATTCCCTTGACGAACTGTCAGCTCACTGTCGATATGTCGGCGCTACTCTTTCCGCCAGTGGTGAAAATAATCGATTAAAATAGGCCAAGTCGAGCAGAAACATAAAATAGAAACTTAATTATAAGGGTAAACAAGGCATAAAAGTTATTAGGAAATTAATAGGTATTTTGAATATGTTGTTATCTGTTTTCGGTCAAGTAGTTTAATTACTTTGTAATGTAAACATTTTAATTGTTAAATTAATATTATTTCATAATAACTAATATACTAAACTACATAACATTTTTAATAATAAATTGTTTTTATTTTAGTTTTTTATATTGGTTCTATAAATAGCTAAAACTGGCTAATAAATAGACGACTGAGCATCTCGATTCACCGCGGAAGTAATGTTATATAAGCACGACGTCTGTTCATGTTGATTTTTGTCGTCAAGTGTGCATAATTTCATTCTTTATGTTTTGTTTGAGTTTGATGGAAAATGGAGTACGTTAGTACGTTATACCATCGATATGACAACATGTTTACTTACCCAAGTTCTTCGTTAGTTTGTCCGTCTTTGTGTGTCATAACATTTTCTACTTGAAAGTGAATGTAATGAACTTAAATAGTGTAAAACATAAGTTTTCATATAATATTTCAGATTAAAACGTACCTTTTAAAATGAACCTCAATAACAAAACCCCTTTCCGTCGGACTTGGATTATCAAATATTTAATTTTCCATATTAAATAACTGATTGTAGTGACACGAAATGTTGGAAATTTAGTGAACACGAAATTTATGGTAATGGGAAACAAATAAAAGGAGATCTGAGGTAAAATCTAAGAGGGGCCCAGCATCTTTTCTGGGCGAACCCATTCGTTGAAGTCCTTCTCCAAAATTCCAATCTTGAGGGCCTCCTCCTTCAGAGTGGTTCCATTTTTGTGCGCCGCTTTGGCGATCAGAGCTGATTTTTCATAGCCGATGTGCGGATTGAGGGCAGTCACCAGCATTAGAGACTCGTTCACCATCTGGGCCAGTTTCTCCTTGTTGGCCTTAATGCCCTTGACGCAATTGCAGTTGAAGCTAATGCATCCATCCGCTGGAAGTCCGTTAAAAAAGGAATTTGAAATTAATTCAAAGTAATACAAAATAAAATATTATTAATTATACATTTTCAAACTGAAAAACTGAGATTAGACGATTATTATTAGTAATTTAAAATTAAAAGTAAATTTTCAAATTATTTGTTAACATTTTCATGCTTATTTTTTGGGATGTATTTAACTTAATTTACTTAACTTTAAATATTGGAACAAATTTTGTTGGGGGGTTAGTGAAATCTTTAAAATTTTGTAAATTAAAACCATTTTAAGGGAATAATTAATTTGTAGGCTTTTATATTTTTAATATTGTTTAAAATATTTATTCAGAGAAAATTTGATACAAAAGTATATAGCAACTTTAGTACAGTATTACATTTGAAATTAACTTAATTAAAATATTTCTTTTGAACTAACTACTATGATAGTCCGATCAGGACAAATGGTTTATCTGCTGAAAGGCTCTATTATATATCTATCATACACAACATTTTTTGATTTTGCTCTTTAAATTTCTGAAGAAGTGGTTGGTAGCTCCTTATAACAAAGTATATTATACACTTACCCAACAGTTTGATCGATCGCAGTACATTGGATGCGATGAGTGGCTTGAATACGTTCAGTTCGAAGTGTCCATTGGCGCCGCCGACGGTGACGGCCACGTGGTTGCCCATCACCTGGGCGCAGATCATGGTCATGGCCTCGCACTGGGTGGGATTGACCTTGCCGGGCATGATGGAGCTGCCCGGCTCGTTCTCCGGCAGCTGCAGTTCGCCCAGTCCGCAACGGGGTCCGGAGCCCAGAAATCGTATATCGTTGGTGATCTTCATCAGACTGACGGCCAGAACGTTCAGTGCTCCATGCACCTCCACCATGGCATCCCGACTGGCCAAAGCCTCGAAGAAGTTGGGCGCCACCACGAAGGGCAGTCCGCTGAGCTGGGCAATCCGCTTGACGCACTTCTCGGCGAATCCCCGCCGGGTATTCAGACCCGTTCCCACGGCGGTGCCACCCAGAGCCAGTTGATAGACCCGCGGCAGGACAGCCTCGATCCTCTGAAGACCGTTGCACAGCTGATGGGCATAGCCGCTGAACTCCTGGCCCAAAGTCAACGGCACCGCATCCTGGGTGTGGGTGCGTCCGATCTTGATCACATCCTTCCACTCAATGGACTTGGCGTGTAGGGAATCCCGCAGAGCGGTGACCGCCGGACGGAGTTCCTTGGTCAAGGCGGTGGCCACCGCAATGTGAATGGCCGAGGGAAAGGTGTCGTTGGAGCTCTGTGACTTGTTCACATGGTCGTTGGGATGCACTGGGTCCTTGGAGCCGACATGTCCGCCCAGCAGCTCGATGGCCCGGTTGCCGATCACCTCGTTGGTGTTCATGTTGCTCTGGGTGCCCGATCCCGTCTGCCAGATGGGCAAAGGGAAGTGGCCCTCGTCGTAGAGCCTCCCGGAGATCACGTCGTCCGCCGCATTCGAGATCGCCGTGCTCAGTTTGGGGTCCAATCCGAATTCCTGGTTGGTCTCGGCAGCCGCCTTCTTCAGAATGCCCATTCCCTGGATTATCTGGCGCTGATTTCAGATATTAATAGTTAGTTATATTAATAGTTTACAATAAATTAACCTAAAATGTTAAGTAAATCGTAATGGTGATAGAGACCTTAAAAGAAAATTTTATTAAATATTAAACACATTATTGGATAAAGGTTTCAAATAAACACACAAAATAATGACTGTTTAATACTTCAACGGACTTAGCCTTTGAATTCCTTTTAATAATATAATACATTTTTTTTAATATTTAATAATATATTAATTTGCTTCAGGTGGTAACAGATTGAACATATTTACCTTATATTCCTTAACAAAATGGTTTCCAAAAAGAACTCACTTTATAATGTTACCCAAAACAATTGAAGCTTAAGAAGTTATTTTTTTAAGTTAAGAAAAATGGTTAAAGCGAGTTTAGCACTTATCTTTTTCTGATGATTTTTTATATTTTTAAAAATAATTATCTTACATATATAATAACTCTTTTTATACCCTTGCAGAGGGTATTATAATTTTGGTCAAAAGTGTGCAACGCAGTGAAGGAGACATCTCCGACCCTATAAAGTATATATATTCTTGATCAGGATCACCTCCTGAGTTGATAACTGAACGATCGGAAATGCCATAACTTTGGTGTTTGTAAAGTTTGGAAGCTGGGATTTTCTATGGGTTTCAAATTTCATAAGGATCGGCCGACTATATCCTATAGCTGCCATATAACTGAACGATTGGAAATGCCATAACTTTGGTGTTTTTAAAGTTAGGAAGTTGGGATTTTTTATGAGTATTAAGAATGCATCATATATTCTGGGTATATCAACTTCGGTCGCCCAGTTGTTTTTCTTGTTACATATTTATTTGGTTATACTCACCGGCATGCGCTCCTCCTCGCCGCCGATGCGAAAATTGAGGACGCACCGCATCGTCTGTGCGCCGTAGTAGCGATCCATAGGCACCTCCATGGGTCCCAGGGTGTCGCTCTCCTGGCGGGTCTCACCCTTCTTGTAACTCATGCTGGAACACCCAGATATTGTATTTGGAAAGCAGCTCAAAAATTACAGTCTCGAGTCGAGAGGGAACACGAACATCTGACGGAAAACAAAAAGTTCAAATGATGTTATTTTATTGTTAGGCAGAGGAAGAATATTCTCCAACTTAATCAAAATGTTTACAAAATAGCTAAGTATGAATAAATATTAGAAATTTTAACAACCACCAATAGACCAAATAGTTAAATATTTATTCCTAAGAATTTAGTCCAGGCCACCGCAATTAAATTAGGATCCGCTTAAAAGCATGCTATATTTTTTCAATGGTTTCCTTTCCTGATTGTTCCTTTTTAATAAATGGGTAGAAAGTTTCATATCAAAAGATTCTTATTACTGTTATAATTATAAATTATATAACAAATGAAAAATATAAACCTATTTTCTGTTATCTCCTTATTGTTTTTTGGTCCACCAACTTTTAAAGAGTACAATTTACGTATAAAAAATAATAGATGGAACCAGAAGAATGACACCTTCATAAAACTTAGTTTTATTGTTGGTGGTAATTTATTTGGAAAAGTCATTTTCCTTTATATCATTATTTTGTAAAATGTTAGTTTTAAATAATACATTTTCACGAGAAAAAAAGATATAATACAGTTTTACTTAATCGAGTTGCCATATAAGTAGACCTACGTTCCTTAGCTTGAAGTAATGTCGTCATGAGCACTTGGTTAACATATTTTAAAGGTGGTGGTCCCTGTCAGATGAATGTGGGTAAAATTAGATCGTGAGAGTCAAAGACGAAAACCCCTTGCCCTACGGGTCAGGTCTCCTTTCCGTCCAATGGAAATCAAATTATTTTAATGATACACAAATTGATACTTTGAGACAAAATAACAAACGGAATGAAAATGGCTCGGAGCATTTTTGACTATTTTCTTTTTTTCCAAAGTGAAGTCGAGAGGAGTGAAGTCGAGGGGATGTTGGTTTACTCGGATTCAAACTGTGACTTGCCCTAGGGAAAACTCCGAGAGAAAAACTCTGGCGTCATAGAAAATTAAGTGAAAATTGGATTCTTCACATTACGCTTTTTCGTTTCCTCGTTTTTTGTTTTGCATTCTTTCTAGCTTTGGTTATTTTCCTCTTTGCAAATCCAGTTGAGGATGAGTCTTTAATACCTGAAGCGTGTGCAATTGCTATTATTATTATGCAAATTTTTTGCTTTCATTGCATGCGTGTATTACCCCCACCAAAGTGCTCTTCCATTGTTTCATTTTGTTTTTAAATTTAAATGAGGGTCGTTCTCGCTCCCTTCGCCAGTTTAATGTCCTAGGTCCTGGCAATAATAAGAGACAATTGAAATGTCAATAGCCTGCAATTGTCTGCAATAACATCCCAGGTAACCACCGCCACATTCGAACCAGGGTCATCATTTTCTAGGGGTAGCGTATCGAACCGAGCGAAATGAGGGTCGTCGAGTCAGGGGCCCGATTACCCATAATCAAGTAAGGGAAATTGCCCGACTCAACATACAATTTCTTTTAGAACTGCTACTCTGTAAACAAACAAGTAAATATCGAACTAATTCCACAGAGAAAATCCCTCAAGGCTCTTTAAGTGTTGTAGACAAAGTTGAAAACATTTGAAATAAACCTTATATTCAGGTAAAAATTGACCAACCCTAAGTTGAAATATGCTATTAAAAACATTCCTTACTAAAAAAAAAGGCTTTTTAAGTGTTGTAAACAAAGTTGAAAACATTTCACATAAAATTTATCTTCAGGTAAAAAGTTACGTACCTTAAGCTGAAATATGTTTAACTTTACCCTCAGTAATAGCTTTATTTACTTATTAAAAAAACGCAAAAAGATTGTTTAAAAGCTTTACATGGGGTTAGTACATCAAGGTTTTCTCTTGATAGAACAATTTTGTTTTATTAGCTTTTATATTGTCAGCTAAACAAGCAAATAAATCTAGACACATAAACTATTCGAACTATAAACTTTGCCAAATATAACTCGTCTGGAGCACTAATTAATTAAACAAATAGCCGCAAGCCAAGGCAATTTATATTAAGTTACAAACTTAAACTGAATTCCTTGATGTGAGGGAAACTCTGAGACCCTAATCGTTAGCAAAGAAACCGGAATTGGGACGGAGTTAGGAAGCAAATTGGGTAAATTGACGCATTTTCGACAAGGGCCAGGGGCATTAATTACCCATACGCAGCGTTGCCCAATACCACCACATAAGCAAGTGAATCAGACTGTAAGCAAATGAATCAGGGCGTTAGTCAGTCAACCAGTCAATCGGTAGAAAGGGTTCGGGTTTGTCTATGCAAATAAGGATTTGATATCTTGTTGACTTTCTGACCGCTGAGAGAACTTTTAATTCGCCAAAGTTTTGCCAAAGTCCCGCAGTCTGCTTGTTCCCAATTAATGGCAGATAAATAAGTCTGGTTCAATGCAAACAACATTTGTGTTATGGTTTCGGTCGATATGGGATACTGGAATGGGTTAAAATTAATCACATACAAAAGTTTGAAGCTTAGCTGCGAAACAATCCTTGAAACTAATGTAATACTTTTTTTTAATTCTCAACATGCCAAAGATACTTCAATATTTTCTTATTTTACTAGTTCTAAGTCCATTGACTACGTTCGCCAAACTGAGTAATAATAATTTATTGTGCATTGACTGGAGAAAATGAGTCCACGGAAAAATGCATAATTTCTCAGACTGGATATGATTGTAAGGCATTTCCCTATTTACGTGAAGAGTTGAACCCTCGACCGGATCTGCAAATTTTGCCGGCAATGAAAACAGACTTAATTCCTCCAGGTACCAAAAATTTATATTCTGCCACATATAATCCGAATTTTCTAGAACCTATTACATTTCAGAAGAAAACATCATTTGGTCACCTGAAACTGGTTGCCAAATCTTACAATCTAAAGACCTCGACGGAAAGAACCCATGTATAACTTCTCGAGAAATGCCTTATGTGGAAGATGGATTACCAAAAGAGAGTCCATCTCATAAACTTGATGATAATGAAACAAGCCTTGTGTCCTTTTACACTTTAGTCTGGTGGATAATTCTTTGTGCCTGGTTTACTTAGTTTAAATAGTTCATTTATTTAGTAAATTAAGTATTAAGCTGATCATCTCTTTGTTTTGCATAAGTATTTATGATTTGGAATATTATTTAATATATTTAATTAGGCATAGCTAGTGTACAAAATTGTATATGTTAATACTTCAGTTTTTGTAGTAATGTACACCGAAAACTAATTATTGCCAGCCTTTAAAAAATTGTTTTTAAAACTATTATGGCTTGTTTCCCTTTGTTAAATAGATTAAGATGGTCTTTAAATTAAAAGCACTTTGGCAAGCTGAAGCTGAGTCTTTCAAATATAAGTGCAGTAAGGATCGCCAATCAAGGAACTCCTCGCAAATCAGGGTATACGCAAAAGTTTTTGGCTGCAAGCTTCAAGCAGCGCCACCGGAAGCGGAAGTCCGTTTTTTTGATGTAGCAATTGAAATAGAAATGAAGCACAGCATCAAGAGCAGCGGCAACCGAAATGAGAAAAGTTGGGCAAGACTTTGGCGGAAATGTGGCAAGTAAATTGAAGTACCGACCATACAAAAGCCATATACCCATGTCCATACTCCTAGCTTCCAAGGTCGCTCTTTAAATCCAAATTGCTGCCTTTTTGTTTGACATAATCGAAGGATGTGGCTGGTATTGTAGTTGTGTTTTTCCTTTTGATGTTATGTCTTTTGCTTTGCACAATGGCAGCCAAAGAAATTCAAAAGGAAATGAAAGCATTTTGTGGCGGTCATGTTGACGCATAAAAAAGTGTTACGACCAATAGGATACTTTTTTATTGCTTATTATCAAGAATTTGCATAGCAAATCTGCCTTCGACTGTAATGGACATCATTAAAATGTCGGAAAACATCACTAATACCATATAGTCATTTTATCAGAGACTATAGGGTATCAAATCGACGTCTACCAACCGCGCTTTGATCTGCCATCCGCCATGAAAACGAATAATAAGTACTGAGGGATTGGTAGGAGCGTTGCATTAAGGGGACATTGAACCGCGATTCCATGGGACAACGGCGAACAAGTCACTCAATTACCAGAGTGTCCAGTCAAGCTTATCAGAGCACCCGGATGCCAGAGCTCCAGGATGAAACTCCTGCCCCAACGGCATCCCCACCGGCACAATTTCCCCATCGACGGGAGTCCCTTTGTCCTTCCTTTGATTAAATGTCAAAACAATTGCCGGCTGATGCATAATCAGAGCGCTGCTCGCGTAATTGCCCAATAAACCGGAAGCTGTACAAAAAGAGCCATAGAAACGGGACCAGAGCTTCAATACACAATCAATACCTACAATATATATCAAAACTATAGTCCAAGGACCTCATTTCACATCGGAGAGGTATATACTTCTGTGGTGTTTCAAAATGCCTCGGAACAAGTTTGCTAATAAAAATCTATTTTTCCTTTTAAACATTATATCAAAATATAAAAAATACAAAATTGCAAAACAGAAAGGGAACATGGTGAAATTTTAAAATACAGAATCCTTCAATGCCAAATAAAGTTGTTCCAGTTGAAATGCAGGTATAATATTATTTTTTTAGCTTCTTAAGTTTTTGATTTTCATACAGATGAAAAGTAAATATGGTTGTAATTGAGGTAATTACAATTGGAGGAGCTTTTAAAAATTGGTTTTGGGGTAGAATGTCATAAAAGGACAATTTGAAAATTTTATTCAATATTGTGGGGGATGAATATGCGGCGAGATTGGGACTTAACTTACGGGTGGATGAATTTAAGCCCCTCCTGCTAAGTGAATTTTTAAATAGCAACAAAAAGGGAAACATTTATAGCAGAACGAGAACGTAAGCTAGCATTGACAAGCTGCAGCTTAAATACCCTTCCATTCGCACAGAAGGGTACTGCGTTTATTTAAATGACAGTTATTGGTTATAGTAAATTTCACGAAATGAATCTGATTGATAAAAAACTAATAAATTGGGCAAAAAACGCCGAACAAATTTATTTATTTATTTATTATTAATTTATTTAAATCATCCTTAAATCGGTAGATTAGGTTCTTAACTGCACAAAACAGTTATTAATTTTTCGAAATCAATCAAATTTATTAGATTTTATACTATTGTTCCTAAGACAACTATTTAGTGTAGACGAGCGAGGAAAATGTCTTCTTTCCACATTCTGACCAAACGTCTGACAAAAATTAGAATACCCCCTGTAAGAGTACTAATAAGTAAAATATTGGAGGAAGAAAAGCGAAGAAACGCGCACTGCTTTAAGTTACTTGGCAGAGCTATTTGGTTATGCAGAGCCTGATGACCTCATTAATTTTCAATCTGAGCCAGATTACAGTTCGCTGGCGGGAGTATGATGAATCTCTTCCAAGCCCCCCTTACTTCTAATTTACGATGATAAATGAGTTTCAATCAAGCGGCAAAAGTGAAGTTGACGGCGGCCAGTTACCCATTTTGACCACTTGGCTCCTTGAATCGCGAGATTTTATGTATAATTTTTAAACGCAATTTGGCTTAACTTTTCAATTGAAGTGGTGCGAGGATTTTCATTTGAATATTTATGAATTATGTTTGCTTGATTTTTTTCGCGGTCCATGGACTTCCTCGGTTTTGGATAATACATTTAAAAATCAGGAGTCTGATTGATTGTGCTTCAAATCTTGCCACAGCAAATCTCTAATCAAGGATTCGCCTCAAGTCGCATTTGCATAATCTGTGCGAACACAAGCGAATAATAATCTATTGCTGGCGGAGATCTCATTTATCGGCTTGAAACAGGGACAGTTTGGTCACCTGCTGGTCGCATATTTATTGACCCATTTAGTGGCCAAGCGGCTGCCATTTATTTAAATAATCTGGCTATATTTCAAATAGCCAAGGGTAAACGACAAAAGGTACGTAAAAAGAAATGAAAATATTTGAACCCTTTTCAGCGATGAAAATTAAATGACATTGCAGGTCCGTTTTGCAATCAATTGGAAAGGTAGAACGAAAATTTTGTATACATTCGCATTCGTATATCCCATAATTTATGACCAATACACTTTGGTCGAGCGTCTGGTGAGGTAATTATTATCCTTGGTCAGCGGTGCGCATACGTAATAAATGGTCGGTTTTAACGGGTTAAGGGCATGCGACAGTTTCTCTTTTCCTCCCATTTTTAATTCCATTTGCATATATGTACATAAGCTATATATTTACACTCACTGTATTATGGTCATTGCTGTGGAAGAAATTCAAATGAAATAAAATGTAAATGAAATAATGTATATTAATAAAGTCGGGAAGTACTTGGCGTTTAAATTGGGAATAGTTTAAAAGGATGGCTTCCAATTGTATTGTTTATTGCCATTTTAAATCTTTATTTTCAATTTAATCCCTAAACCATTCATTTAAAACTCTTCTTACATATATTTTTAGGAAAAAAAACGTTTTTTTATCTCATCCGAACTTTCAGTTTGGTAAATACATGAAATTTATTTAATAGCTGTATTATATTTTTGGCTTACGTTTTCAGCCAAAGTAAACTAGATTTTCTGTTCTCATAAAAGGGCAGCGAAATTAAATTTAATAACTTGAAATCTGGAGTAAAATTTTGTTTTAAAAAAGACTGTTTTTGTTGGAAAACATTTATTTTTTGGTTTATAAAACACAAAATAGGGAAATGGTTTTGCCGAAATCATAAGACCGGTGGAAGTAGAATGTTGGCGATGTGATCGTAGCCATTTTTGGAGCACTTGTAGCTGGCCATGCGATTGCCGAAGTCCACGGCGACTGGAAGGGATCGCTCCCGGATGTAAAGGGCGTAGATGAAGGCGCCCACGAAAGTGTCACCCGCTCCCAGGGCGTCCACGATGCGTCTGGGTTTGTAGGGCTTGGAGTGGGTGTAGTGCCCGGCGAGGTCCATGAACCCGGCCCCCTGATCGCCCCACAGAACTATTAAACACGGTCGCTTGAGGTTCAGGCCCCATCGCATCCACAATCGCTCGTCCAGCTGCATGCAGGCATCCTCCATGGAAAGCCAGCCATTCGGCTGGGCCAACTGCTTGGAGAAGATGGCATAGTCACAGTAGTCCATCAGGGGCCACATCTCGTCCAGATTGTGGTCGTACTCCACCGACACCACGATCTTCTCCTCCCTGGTCGCATTATATGCCGCCAATTCTTTGATCATCGCCATGGTGTTCTCGAAGTAAAGTGCCCGCATGTGAATCCAACCGTATTTGCTGAGGTCCAGTTTACGGAAATCATTGATGTCGACATGGGGGAAGTTACTATTGCAGCTGATAATGTTTCGCGTCTTGGTCGACTTGGTGAGTATCACAGAAGCAAAGGGTGCAGGCTGGTCACAGGTTGGGCAGTTCTCCACAATGATGCCGCGTGCCTTTAGGTCATCCACCAGAACTTGGAACATACACAAGCTGCTCAGCATTCCGAAGAACTCCACCTTGACCCCCAGATTCGAGAGCACCGTGCAGTTGTTGGAGGCATTGCCTCCGCGTATCCAGTATCCTCCGACGGCCTTCTCCAACTTATTCGGCTCGGGAAAGGTCTTCGTGGTCGAGACGAAGTCAATGGACGTGGCGCCCACACACATCACCGTCTTCTTGCCAACAGCCCAGCTCAATTTTTTGTCAGTATCACCCATTGTCTGAACTGTTTACTATCTTCTCTGTTTTAATTTTAAATTTACAAATTTACAAAAGCATTACTACTTGATTTGGTGGATCAATTTAGACTGGCTCTATTCTCTACCATTTGCCAGCATGATTATTACCTCAAATCATACTTAGTTCACTAAGATTAAAACTGGGAAAGAGGCATGTTTGATAATACAAAGTAAGTCTTTACTCAATACATATTTTCTCTGTTTTATTAATGTATATTAATAAAGTTTGTAAACGATTTTCCATTACAATTCTACCGATCTAATGGAATTTGCTTTAATTAATAATAAAATCTAGTCGCTTAAAAAATTTCTTAAAATATTCCGATTATTTTTTGTATCCGTTTTATAGACGTTCTTACTAAAATCTTTATAATAAGTGGCTATAATATTTTTTTATCTCAACGTTTTTAATTAGTTATCATACAGAATTTTTATATAATTTCAGGAGAATCTGTTGAATGTAAGTTAAATAGCTAAATAACGATGTCTAAACAAATGATTTATTTTCAACTGAAATATACGAAGATCATCTTTCGGGATCGCAAACAGAACTTAACAATCGTTACTACCATGACTCAAGGGTGTGTCAAACTATTTGGAAACAGAAACGAAATTATGACAATCTAAAACTGAGGCTAAGGAATCGAAGGAAGAGGAGGGGACGAGGATTGTAAATCGATATCGAGGACAGGAATCGCAGCTGGATTCAAGATGACCCAATGGTGTTCCATCAGTGTGATGAAGGCCGTGCTCTGCGTCGGCTGCACGGAGGTGGACTACGTGACCACCATGGAGAAGGTCGACTTCCAGAGCGATCGGTCCCGCACCCAAAACGGAACCCTTCACCGCAGCGGAAGATCCTCGAACGTGAGCACGGCCCTCCGACTTTTGGGCGCCAATGTGGAGTTGTTTGGGGTGTTGTCCCGGAATCCCACCTACCGTATGATTCTGGACGACTTGGAAAGGCGTGGCATTGACATTAGTCATTGCACTTTCACGGACGAGAGTCCTCCGTTCTCCACGATCGTCCAGGAGCGATGGACTCGACGCTGCACCGTGGTCTACTGCGACAAGGCTTTTCCGTATGTCACGGCATCCGATTTCCGGAAACTGGATCTCGATCAGTACGGTTGGGTGAACTTCGAGGCACGAAGTCCACGGGAAACCTGCGATATGATTCGCCTGATCCTCGATCATAATAACGGCAAAGAGGAAATAGATCGCATTGTGGTCTCGCTGCAGATCTTTAATGCCTTCGCGGAGGTCATCGATCTGATTGGCATGTGTGACTATGTGTTCATCACCAAGTATATAGCTGAGACCAGGGGCTGGAATTCACCGAAGGAAGCCTGCGAGGGAATCAACCAGCTGCTGCGAATGCCAAGGGACATCAGGATTCGCCGACCTTGTGTGATTGTGCCGTGGAGTAGTTTGGGTGCCGGTTGCATGACCACCGAAGGACACTACTTCGAACTGCCCGCTTATAAGACCAAGAAGATAGTCGATCGTGTAGGCGATAGTGATTGCTTTACGGCTGCCTTTATTTATGCCGCTTTTGTGCGGCAAAGACGTTTGGCCGATGCCGTGGACTTTGCGAATGCGGTGGCCAGTTTTAAGTTGGCCTATGTCGGATTCGATTGCCTTGGCCATCTGCGTATAGACTCGGTCAAGCTGCCTGTCAAAATGAAGGTTGGCAGTGAGGTGTCCTCCGACGACGAGGATAATGGCGATCAGCAAAACAGCTGCAAGAAGCATCTGCTCCGACCGTTTGAGTTCCCGGATGTGGACAGGACCGACTCCATTGCCACCATCGAACCGAAGGTGGAAGAAGCTCCTCAGGAGCGGGTATCCACCACCTAGGAATGTGAAAGAAGTGCCATTTACTGTCCAGTAAACATCTAAAGCAATTTACGAAATTTAAATGTGTTTAATTGCATATTTTTCTATACCATTTACTGTCCAGTAAACATATAAAGTTATATACAAAATTTAAGGCCTCTTTAAGCAGTAAAGAAATGTTTTTAAGCGATTTAAATCTATTCAATCAACATCTATCAATACACATAAAACTTTCCAAATCGATAAACAAATTTGTATAAGGTTTTAGGAAATTTAAGTTAAACGTGGTTAACTTCATCTCTATTCTGTATGTTTTTATTTTGTTAAAATAACAGATATAAAACAGCGTGGTTTTGAAACATTCCTTCTGGTTTTGTTTTGTTAATAATAGTAACATAATATAATATTAATAATAATTTTCAAAAGATTCTAAATTGTATTATTTATTGAGGTATAGCCAGAACACTTATTTGCAGATAGAATGCGATTGTACGTAATGATAACGAAGAACATAAACTTTCGTTTTGAATAGCTTGAAAAAATATAATTGCATAAAAAAATCATCCAGCTGCAATAAAAAATTTATATATTTTTATGTCTTATTTAAAAACAAGTCTGTTCCTTTTTTATTAAGCTTTGTAAAACAAAAAGCGTTAAGTCAAAGACCGCTTATGTCTGCATTAGGGTTCACCCTGATTTTATTACACATTACTTGGTAGTTTGTATCCATAAATGTACAGGTTTCATGATGATGGCTTTATCTTCAAATATTGTTTTGTGCTTCCGAAAGGCACGGCATAATTTCGGACACAATGATTTAGTTGAAATTCTCACTGGGCGACCATTTGACGATGTCACAGAAATCCCTAAGAGGAAGTGGCCAAATGAAAGCTATTCTATATGTGTGTGTGTGCAAATGGATGCTGGGGAAGAACTGTTGCCACAGCATAATTGCCACATGATTAATTCTTAAGTCAGGCGAAACTTGTCCGGGTTCCGAGACCAAGATAAATGCTAATAGATATACATTTATGTAGACGTTGGGCGGTGGACAAATGTTGTGAATAGCGGAGCAGAGGAGAGGGAGGTTTCTCGGTCGTTTATCATTTCGGACAGCAGGCAGGCAGCAACAACAATTACCACGAATATAAGTGACAATTTTCATGCATTTCCCGGGCCACGCGGCGTATGAGCGATGAAGATAATTTCGGTGCGAAGCAGCACAGATTACCAGAAATTACGATGCCAAGGCAGCGCAAATAATCCCTGTTCTGGCAAATCGATAAATGTCCAACCATTTGACGTGGCTTGGCGAAGGGAATCCCCAAGAATGCTGCATCTGTAAATGCCAACTCCCTCATAAAAACATCGAGCACAGGAACTTATTTGCTTTTTGGACTGCTGCGTCGCCGCCATTCGAATATGAACCAGAATTATGTGTCGCAAGCTTGCAGCTGCCAACTTGTAAGGGAAATACACTCTCAAAAAAATCAAATTTAATAAGCCCAAAATCATCTAAAAATAGGTAATGCTGTTCAAACAAGATTTTTACCAAACAGATTTGTTCTAAAGAAATAATAAATCAAATCTTGTTCAGGTTAGCCAAAATTATCAGTTTTATAAATTTGGGAACCTTAACTTATTTGTGTTGTAAATACAACTAAAAATGCTGAAATGGTGTTATAAGGTTAGATATTTATGCCATGAAAACAAATACTAAAAATAAAAAAGCTATCGGCTGATTTAATAAGGTTATTGTTTTTTATATTGTTTTAACCTTAACTTTAAAGTAATTTTACTTTCTTATTGAAAGTATATTTCTGGTTTTATAAGTTATCAAAAAAGAAATATGATATTGGATGTGAAATAGGCATTTTTTATTTTTGATAAAAACAAAAAAGATTAACAAACTTACAAACTTTTTATTGCATTTTGTTTGAGTGTTTCACCCACATTCCGGCATTGAAAAAAGGAGACGATCGTTCGGGAAACGCTTCCATTTGCCTTCCGGATTCGGATTCGTTGCTGTATTTTGAATGCAACCGGCAAAAGCCAAAGAAAAACCGGCAGCACACACTTACATTGTGAATAGCGACCGGCATTTATGTAAATTAAAAATTATTTCGGCTGTAAAAATTCAGTGGGAATTGTTTTTGGCAAGGCAATGTTGTTGGCAAAGAGTAGAAAAGACGACTGGCCTTTAATGCCAAAGTTTTGTATACCCTCACTAGCCGATATTAAAAAAAAATGAAAATGGTTTGTTTAATACCTACTCTAAATAAAAATCCCAACATTTATAATAAATGCGTTAAAAATTAATAATTTAAAATTAATTTTCATTCATTGGAGATCATTTTGAAAACCCAACCTTTCTGGGAATTAATTAATTATTTATTATTTTTGATTAAAATATTTATTTTTATATATTTCCTTAAAAATTGAGAACATGTTTTGAAAAATATTAAAGCTTTTGAAATTATTATAATATCCTTCCTCAGAGAATTACACAAAACCAGCGATTCAACAGAGTCACTGGCAACAAAATCGGCAACAACAGCAGCGAATATAATAACAGTCATGGCAATGGCAGTGGCAATTGAGAAAAACATTTGCTTTTTAACTGCATTGGCTGTTAAGCAGATATAAGAGATAGTTATTGT
Source organism: Drosophila carrolli (assembly GCA_018152295.1). Lineage (NCBI taxonomy): Eukaryota > Metazoa > Arthropoda > Insecta > Diptera > Drosophilidae > Drosophila > Drosophila carrolli. Next base: position 15,337,733 of record JAECXJ010000001.1, read on the forward strand.
TATTATTTCGAGCCACAGACAAACTAAAACTGAAATAGTGGTAGAAAAGTGGAAGGCAATGCGCCGGAGATATGCAAAACGCAATTGTTTTGCAGTTTTCGTAGCTTTAATATCCGACAGACTGCTTATTAGTTTTAAATTTCGTTTATTTTAGAAAAATGAAAATAAAACTATTGGTAAGCCAATAATATTACAAATTGGTTAAAAATTATAAAAAATATATTTAATTATAATTTTACTATGTACCTAATACTTAAGCTGGAAACATTATTTGTAATATTTTAATTAGTAAATAAATGATATCGACATATCTTGGAAAATGCTACTAAAATTTTAAGTCTATTAAATTAAGTTTAGTTTCAGTATAAAAATTCTGATTTAAATGAAGTGACGCGATGTCAATGCCGCTAAAATGATTTCGGATGCTGATGGATATTCGGTTCCGTGATTTTTTGAGCCCCAACAATTTTTGAAAATTGTTCAAACCAATTTCCATGCGCCCCCATCCATTTTTCGCTGTCTGTGTGCGACTGCAATGGTGCATAGATTATGCAGTTGGCTTCAGTTTATGATTGGCGAATCCAATATACGCTGTGCACTTTGGCAGCAGATTGGCAACCCCGTCCGCACGGAAAAGACCCAAAAGATGGCCGTCTGGCTGCCACTTTATGCCACTTGCACGCATATTTCGTCGGGTTCACACACACTCAACCCCACACACACACACAAGCATACACACACACACACGTTCGTAACGCAGACACAAGATGGCGGAGCGCCCATTTCCGGCTGATGGGGCAATAGCGTGATTATCGGCAGACGGGCAGCGAAGGGCAAACCGCAGCGACAAAAAATGATTGTGTGAAGAGCCAATCGCCGAGTTATACCGAATTCTAAATACCCTGCACGATAAATACATAGGTTTTAAAAATAGGAAATATTTAATCTTTAAGAGACATCTGTTGAATAATTTGCAAAAACGGTTTATTTTTAATTCTGATAGTTTTATCAGTTACACAATAATACAAATTAATTAAAGCTTATGATTTAGGGGATTTTATTCTTACTAACTTGTAATTTTTCTTAAAGAAAATCTCCTTTGTTAAAGTAAGGATATTTCGTCATTTGCCAATCGAGAACTAAAACTTCCCTTTCATGTGTGGTGATCCCAGGAAAAGAACACACACACATCCAGTTGTGCAAAATTGCTGTCGCAGCAGTAAGCTGCAAAATAAGCCAAAAATATGCGTTATCAAGCTTGGCCAATAAAAAAAATGCGCACAGCTGGAAAAACACTGTGGTTGTTGATTGTTCATTATTTTTAGTTTTGTTTGCGCAACTATTTTTTGTAGAATAGGATTTATTTTAATTAATTTCAGTGTCAAACATGCTTCTTTTTTTTTTTGTTTATTATATCATGTGCAAAAATGTGTTTAAAAAATTGTAATATATACGTTACCTAAAAAAATGTTGAAGCCAATTATAAGCACTTTGAAAGGTTATATTTTAAATATATTTTTTATATATATTTTTTTTATGATTTTTTAATGAAAATTCCATAGTTTTCCGACCACTGTGCATATCGTGGGTAAGTGGACCACTTGCATTTGAATCGCTACTGCCGCTGGCCGCCGTCGCAATTTTGCATTACTTTGCATAACCGAAGAGAGTCTCCCGCTGTGGGATGTTGGATATATGTTTTGGCGAAGGGAAATGGGGGCGTTACAGTTACGCCCGACACTGTGTCTAGAAAATGGAGTTTGGCCGCTGTGCCTTTATTTAACCATAAACTGTTCTTTCATGGTCATTATGGAGGCTTCCTTTGCTGGATTCCGCACATTATTCTTATTTATCGGTGGCGCAGCAGCACAAAAGTGGTTCAGTGGCATTGGGAGATTAACCTTTCCATATATTATAATATGCGTTAAAATGAATCCGAAAACTCTTTAAATTTAGGTAAAAACTTGCCATATTAAATTAACTTACATTCAATGGAATAAAAGCATGTACATGAGGGGTTTGCAAGACAAATACTTTTAACGGTTGCGAAACAAAATCTGTTTACTTTCCCTCATCCATCATGGCTTAGAATCCGCCTCCTGATAACAAGTCTAAAAAAACTCAGTCGTCAATGCCTTTACCCCATTCGCATTGTCTTGGTTAACTCGGCTTTGATTTGGCAGAAAGTGATAGAAAAAAAAAAGAAAACCTTTTTGGGGTGTTTAGGTTTAATAAGGTTTTCGCTGTTGTGCTGGAATCAATCAACAAAATCGTGGCAGATCCTTTCGCATGTTTCTCTGATTATTACGCTCATTACATAAAAAAACATTTCACTTTACTTCAGTTCACTCTGCTTTGTGCAGGAATTTGTTATTATTTTCGTGCTTGGCTGCTTTTTCACAGTTCGCCGACTAAAATGAACTTGAGTACGGGTTTGCAGGGTGGAACACACGTGGGGTAAAAGTCATTGGTTATCCCTTTACTCGCATTTCTTCTTATTTTTCCTTTTAATACCCAGTGTTTGCCGCGAAAGGGGGTATATCGGGATACAAAGAATCGTACTAAAAAAAGGCAAATCGATCTAGCTGGTTTTTTCTACACCAAGAGCTACACAAACACATTTAAGTATTTCAACATTAATTGGATACTAATTCTGTAAGAAAGCATTTGACTTTAATGGAATGTAGGATCATATTTGAATATAGAACCACTTATAATAACAATGCAGTAAGTAGAGGATATCTTTTAGTCGGGTCTATCCATTTTATATATATATATAAATTTTTGTTTTTTATATTTCCGTTCAATTCGTTTGAGTTTCAGTGCGTTCAAATCCTTTCAAGTCGCAAGCAGCCAACGCGCGAAATTCATTTGTTAACCCGGAAGGGATAGGATGACGTCGACTGTCGGCGATGTCATAGTCCTTGCCTAATCCACTGCAGGCGCGACCGAAACCTAAACGGAACCAGGACCCGGGATCCAGGACTCGGGACACAAAACCCAGGACCTGACAGACTTTGCCTTCGCGAGAAATGATTGATGAAGGTACCGCCGAAGAGTTGAGCAAAAGAAAAATCAAAACAAAAAAGTCCCAGAGCGTCTGAACTGCGAAAGGAAAGCCATTTAAAAGCATTAAAGTACTATTTTTCAGGCTTTAATATGCTTTCCTCTAACAAGGATATCAATCATCGACCTTCTCCAAAAACTGGCTAATTTGCAATTGAAAAAAAAAATGTTCACTGAGGAAAACATTAAAACATTTGTTAGCTAAAGTTTTTATTTTATGGTAGTGAGAAGTAATATTAGAGTTCAAGTAACGCTAGAGAATCAAAATGTCATATGTCATAGAAAATATTTTAAATTAGATAAAGTTTACTCCCCTAATTACATTTTTAATATAATATTTTTCCTATCAAGTCAATAGTAATAGTGACAATTATAAAAGCTAAGCATGGTTTTCCATTTAAACTATTTCAGCTTTTAATCATTCAGTTTATAATCTTATGAACAGTCTAACCGCTAAAAGAAAAAAAATCATTAAAAATAATTAATCATTAATCATGACAGAGAGCAATGCACAGATTCAATAGCTAAACGCAATTTCTTAAGGATTACTTTGTTAAAAACAAATAAATTGTGAGTTTATTTCTTTGTGTATCAATAATTGGCAATCAAATAATTTAAAGAGGGTTTCTAAAGTTAGCAACAGTGTTTCACAGAGGTCTTCAGCTTGAAGTGACGATCAGAAATTCACTTTGTCCACCTCGCAGAACTTAATTTCCTTCATGGGTTTTATGTCCCTGGACCTTTTAACGACCCCATAAAACGATGCGTTTGCCCATCCAGTTCGTCCTGCTCCTCCTCATCCCCCTCATCCTCATGTTAGCCTTTTTGCCCGTCATCACCTCACCTGATGGCTGGTGTCCACTAACTGCTCGCTCTGCAGGGCTTTATTTGGTGCTTTTATGGCTAGTTACTCTCGTTTGATGGTATTAACATAATTTATGTATGAACACGAAACTACTAAGCGCACTTACAAAGTATCTATCTCTCATTCTACCTGTCAAGGGGAATGGCTTAGTGATGGGAACAATGAACTACGAATTGTTTCACTGTACTATCTACATTTTGCATTGTTTAAGCCGTAATAAATTAACCAACAATATTATGAATTTGTCAACTAATAATAACATTAAATTATTGCGCGGATGCACGGGGGATGAGTGGGTTTGATCCTTTGAACTACATTTAATTATATAAAATTCCGATTGAACTTAAAGTTTTCAAATCATTTAATATTTGTATTCAAATCATTTTATTTTTCTGGGAATATTTTGCATAAAATTATAAGCTACTTCCAGTCATTAAAATTTTACATTTTAAGTTTAATATATATTAATTGATAATGTGAATCAGGTAATGGTATTTATTTTGTAATTTCTTTGTATTAAGTCGTAATATATTAATATTATTATTAAACTTTAAAATGTCTCCTTAATTGGGCTTAAGCCAAGAGTCCTGCAGTTTATTTTCGTATAAATCCAGCAGGATCTTTCCCATCTCTGAGAAGGATGCCCGTTGTTTGCAGCCAAGGTAATAAAGCAATCGACTCTTGGTTAATTGCTGCCACTCAGAGGAAACAATGGCCAGGGTGAAGTGGCGCAACGGGGATTTTGGATTGGCGACAGCACGGTTGGATGGGTTAATGTGCTTTCCTCGGGGATGGTGACTTTTAATTGATTCCAATGCGGACATGTCTGGGCGATGCTAGATTCCAACCCGCCGAGCTTGTTACTCTGCTTATCGCCATATTCAAATTAGCGGGAAAAACCCGGAATGCGATAATAGAATGTGCAACCCCACGACATTCCCCAAAAACCAGTGTAATAAAAGAGTCCGAAAATACGTAAACATTTTTCGTTCATTTAATTTTACGATATGCAAAGCATTCATAAAAAGCGCAACGGCAACTACGCCGGCAAATATTGTAATAAAAAGACGAGTGCCCACCAAGCACCAAAACAACAAAATGTGTTCCAACTTCCGTTTCCGCTCCGCCATTGGCATCACCAGCTCTTCCCCAAGGATTCACAGTGGGTGTGGAGCCAAACTTTATTTTAAAATTATATAAACCAAAAACAAAATGGGTAGGAGTACAATTTTGAACTTGAAGCGCAATTACATATTTTATCTAATTTGAAATATTTACATTATTCTAGTCAATTATAGTAAGTAAACTTTGTTTTTTTGGAAACTGCCTTGCAAGTTTTATTGTCAATATAAAATAATAAATATCTAATAAATTTTAAACTTAAAGTTCATGGGCTAGATACAAAAATTTCTACGGTTTCGAAATCACTTAGAATGGTGTCTAAAAGTATGCTACAATATATTTTAAAGAAGAAAATCGGAAGGATTCCTTTCGTGTTCGTTATTTTCATCACTTCATATTTTTAGACACCTTAGTAAGTGAATGCAATATTCTATTTTACTGATTTGATTTCTGTAACCTATAGGTTTTTATCAAAATTAAAATATTTTTAAATATTACCTGTACATCTGGTAAATAGATTTGAGAGCAGAAGGTAAGATGTTTCATTGGTCCTGAGCTTTCGATTAGAAATCTCTTTTTTGCCCACAGTTAGGTGGTTGAGTGGGTGACCAAGCCGGTATTTTAATACACATACCCGTTAAAATTTAGCGCATACACGTAGCATAGCCGCTCGTACACACACGAATGTACATGGTGTATATAGAAGGCAGTCATAATCGTAAACAAGTGACGGCGACCGCGACATTTTATAGCTAGACCCGTGTGTACTTGCCGAGTGGTTAATGGGCGGCAGAAGGTCCGGCGGTTGTGTGGCCATCGGAGGTTCGGTTCGGTTTCGACGGGCACTCCGGCATAAATTAAACCGCCGTTAAGCATAAGCTCGACCAATTACCAAAGTATCCTTGGTCGTTATATTTACGGATTTATTATTGTGTTGACTGCCATTCAACGGCGCTGCACCCACCGCCCAATGTCCATTAAAATATAAAAATGCTGGTGCTGTGCATGCATACAGGGATGTCTTATCAGCCCTTTGTCATTTGTCATGTTAATTTAATGATTTTCGCTTTTACGTCCTTTCCACTTTTTCGTTCCGGGTCTTTATATCTTGCCACCTTGCAGTGCTGCTTTAAACCATATTTCTAGCCATTTTTGTAGTATATTGTAATATACTTTATCATGATGAAACTTCTATACCATAAACTCCCTTTTGAATGGTACGATAAAATTGTATCACAGGAAAATCAGAACTAAACAAAATAATAAATTCCTAGGTAGTTGCTGTTTTATTTTTTATAATTTTCCAATAACAATAGTTTATATAACTTGGTATTATATTTTACCACTCTAGTAGGTTTTGACCTCTACAATAGGGCAGCACTGTTGGCAGTCGATAAGAATTAAACACATAGTATATAATTTATGCTGCATGTGCGTGCTTTTATGCCAGTAAGCAAATACATGTAATCATCAGGGCTGTCAACTCGCTTGACGTTGAAATAAATGTTGCATGCAATCTTTGGGTTAATTTATCCCATTTTTATTTAAGGATTTAAGTAACTGAAAATCCAACTAAAGAATCTGCTCTGTATGCCCCATATATAAAAAGAATAAAGGTTTACTTATTTTTAAGACCAGGCTTGTGATTTAATTGCTATTTGGTTCACGCGTAACACTAAAAAGCAAGCATAAAGAAACAATTTATAATGAATAGGAGAGACTTATATTGCTTTCAATGGCCAGACAAAGCGTAAAAAAGCATGCAACTAATTTGGATTCCAGATGCTTGGCTACCTCATCCCATTATTTTGCCATCGTAATTCTGGCTCAAACTGAACGGACGTCTTCTGCTTCGGTGTGTTCGTTTAATTAATGCGAAATCTAATTGAAAAACTGATACTCTGGCTGCTGGCTGCCACATTTGTGCGTGTACGCGTACGAGTATCTACAGTGTTAATTGAAATTTAATCTAGCCAACACGAACGGAGACGAAGACGGTACTGCGATGTGATGAGAATGAGAATGGCAATGGAAATGGGACTGGGAATGGGAATGGGAATAGGAATGGATCTGCACAGAGAATAATTTATACTAAAATTGAATTACAATTTCACATATACATAAGTCCAAAACATTCAAAAAATAAAGTTAAAATATAATAAATCAGCAATACTTTCAAACTTAACCTTCAAAGAACTAAATTAATTTATTACAGAAATGATTTTGGTTATTAAGGTTCCCTCCCAAATTAATAGATTTTTAATATAGTAAATAAGATTTTTACAATTTTATTTTTTCTAAAATGCCAGTGATTAATAATTATTTTTTTTTATAGTGTACAATTGGGAATGCGAACAGGCAGCAGCACGGGATGTATTTATCGGCAGCGTCAACGGCGGCACAGATTAGAAACATTTTGTGCGACTAAATAGCCTGAGTATCTCATGGATACGGATGCAGAGAGCGACAGCTTTCCCTTCCCCTAGTTTTCCCAGCCCAGCCGAGAACGTTTCTCTGGTGCCCGCTGATTGGAGCCCATCCACACTCTATACTCCAATACTCCACTTACCTGACCGCTTTTGGCCCGGTCTAGTCTCGACTGGCCAGGTCAGTTGTATTTGCTGTGCAATTGGCGATTGGCGTTTCATGTTGTCGCCGTCGAAGTCCTGTTTGCCCGGGTATCTATACTACACTCAGAAAAAAAAGCATAATTTTGAATTAACAATAACATAAGCTATTTAGTTTTAAAATTGAATTCAGTTAATTTATAATATAACAGAGTACAACAAGCTTAGGATAAGTTTGGAATTAACAAATCACTTTTAAATTATGAATCTTTAATAAAATTTATTTAAATTTTTTTTTTTTTAAATTTATTTAAAAACATGGAACCCGTACAATCTATTAGTCTTTATTTTAAAAAGCTGTTTTAATTTAAAATTTTCAAAACCTATTGCCATATTTTAGTTCTTGGTAACAATTACTATTTTTTGTTAGTTTAGACCAAGTAAGAACTTGAAAAACCTTTAGTTTTTAATGATTTGAAAAACAGTTTCTGTCCACTTTTTGAAAGTGCAGTCCAATAGACTCAATCCCAATCTTAGTCGACGGCTCTGTCTCCGTCGTCGGCTTTTCTTTAATTTATTTTGTCTCCTCATGCAACTTGGCTGCAATCGAAGCCAACTCAAACTCATAGTCGAAGGCTAACAATGTCGGCTTGTTGCATTTCTTTAATTTATTTGAGTTGCGATTCATTTGCAGCACTCAGAGCGCTTTCGCATCGTGTCTAGGTTTTTTTTGTGACCGAAGCAGTATTATCAGGTTGCACTTTAGTGCAACAACCGATCAACATTATTTGAACTACTGAGTGCTCACACTGACCGATTTATGGGAAGTCACTTTCGCCACCAATTGAAAATGGTAATTAAAAAAGTAGAGAAGTTATATTACAACAATTCGATGTTGAATTTTCAACAGGATAAATTTTACCAGACAGTACAGAAACTGCACTTCGTTCGTACAGAAATCCGATTTCAAATTTTAAAAAAAATGGCTTTGCAGAAAAGTAACCAAAAACCTGCACTTCTAAGCCCGTAACTTTTCTTACAGACATCCGATTTCAAAGGGGCATACCTCTAAATGATTGTAATTTAAACCTCTAAAAATCTGTATACTCATCTTGGTTTGTAATTTTGGGTCGATTTTTATTCATTTTTATGAGCTAACCCCTTTCCAAATTTTCGAAAAATGGCTTTTGCTGAAAAGTGACCAAAAACCCGCACTTCTAAGCCCATAACTTTTCTTACAGACATCCGATTTCAAAGTGGCATACCTCTAAATGATTGTGGTTAAATTCTCTAAAAATCTGTATACCTATCTTGGTTTGTATTTTTGGGTCGATTTTTCGTCATTTTTATGAGCTAACCCCTTTCCAAATTTTCGAAAAACGACTTTGCTGAAAATGCCAAAAAACATGCACTTTTAAGCCCATAACTTTTCCTGCAGACATCCGATTTCAAAGTGACATACCTCTTAATGATTGTGGGTTAATTCTCAAAAAATCTGTATATTCATCTTGGTTTGTAATTTTCGGTCGATTTTTCGTCATTTTTATGGTTTTGTAGAAAAATGACCAAAACGCTGCACTTTAAAACCCATAACTTTTCTTACAGATCTCCGATTTCAAAGTGGCATATTTCTAAATGATTGTGGTTTAATTCTTCTTAGTTTGTTTCCGAATTTTCATAATATGGCTTTGCCAAAAAGTGAACAAAAACCTACACTGCTCAGCCCATAACTTTTCTTACTGACATCCGATTTCATAATGACATATATCACAATAATTTTATTCTATTATATTAATTCTCTAAAAATCTTGTTTGTATTTTTGGGTCGAAGTTTGTTTTTTTTATTTTGGATTTATTTAAAATGAAATCATTATTGAATAAAACTCCAATCCTGACATTGTCCTTCGCTGTTTCCCAAGGAGTTTCTAAGTCGTCTATCTTCCGCATAGCCAAAAACAAAATCAATCGGAGGATTATGCAACTGCAACGAAAACTGAAACCACTTCGTTGAAATGGCTGCTTACGTGACCAGGCGAATGCAGTGTTTACAGCAAAAGGAAAAACAAAATATATCAGATGCCCCTCCCCCCGGTTTTCATGCCCCTTACCTGATTTTTCCCCCCATCGAACTGCCACGAACTGTTGAGCAGTCGAATCTTATTTGATTATAACGCTGAACGCCGAGTTCGCTGGCCGTTCATGAACTACAAAAGCCGCTGGCTGCGTTTCGTTTGACGTTGCACTACACTCAGAAAAAATCTTTAATATTCACAAATGTTGATTAAGATATATTCACATTTTTTAAGTATTACCTTTCATTAGCTTGATACTTAATTAAAATTATAAAAGTCAATAAATGGTTTAAAATCATTCCAAACCAAAACAATTACAGATTTGGAATATGCAATAAAGAACATTATATATTATTTATTAAGTGTTTTTTATTTTATTATTATTATTTTAATTATATCATTATCAATTAATAAATAATAAAATAATAAAATTATATTTATGCATTCTTTAAAGAAATTTTAAGAATTTCAAGAAAGTTATTTAGGTATCCTTTTTATGAAATATAATTTTCATTAAAAATTATCAGTCTTAGTGTGCCTACATCACATCTTAATTATTGTTTTCAGACATTTTTAGGTTAAAAATAAGTTTCGGACTTATCAATGAATAATAAATTTAGATGCAGCGATAAATGAATAATTTAATAAAGATTTTTTTCTGTGCACTCTGGCCTCGATGCGGTTGTTGGCTCTTGCTACCGCACTCACACTTTAGCACTCGCATCAAAGTATCTTTCGGATGCAAAGGCGAAACGCACGGCGCCGAAAACGTGTGCGTTTTGCATTGCAGAAGTGGTTACTAAGATATAGCCGACTTTGCAACACCCTAAAGTCAACAATTGACAGAAATTCAAACCAAGCTTCAATTGATTTAAAAAATATTTAATAGGTTCGCCTTTAAAAAATAACAAAAATATTAATATTTAGTCTAGTGAATTTAATATATAGATATGTTAGGTAGTTATAGCTGTATAAATAAAAATAAATTCAATTAAGTTCGGATATTTATAAAACAGATTTATTACTTTGTATATTTATGTTTTTTTTTTAATAATTATTTTTATGTTTAAGGCCCACTTGTTACTGAAAATAGGTGGACTCAAACTTGCAAATTGAAGGCAGCGACATCGTTCGACGGCCTAGAAGTTTCGCTCGCCAAACAGAAAAAAATTGTTTAATGCTTTAAAAAAGCAAACAAAAAACATGCTTTACAGCAATGCAATTTGGTGCTTGTTTGCTTTGCATTTTTCTCCTAGTTTTTGTTTTGATAAATGGGTGCAGTACTTTTATTTATGCATCTTGTGTGTGTCTCACGCTTAAATAATTATCTGCATTGCATTTCAGAGACGCATAATTCAAAATTTGCAGGCAAGTCTTGTAAGAAAGATGCACGATTCTAACCCATGTCTAAATGGATATTTATTAGATTTTTAAATAAAATCTCTAACAAATAAAATGGCTCTACTAGTTAGTAAATTAGATATCTACTTCGTAATTCCCATTTGTCAATAAATTTCAAGACATGATTTTGTAATTGGTTATTTTACTTATAGATAATGCCAGACTTATGCTTAGATCTTATGAATGATTAAATTTAAATTATTTACACTAGATGGTATAAAGGCAATTAGACGACCTTAAAATCTGCGACAATTAAACAATCTGCGACAATTAAACAAAACTAATGCTCATTTTTAAAACATTGACATGTCTGATTACAATTTTTATGGTTTGACTCCATTTTGCAGGATGAGCAGTCGCAGGCTTTTGCATCCAGAGACTTGGACATTGTTCGTGGCCTCCTCGAGAACAAGGGATTCCTTCTCCTTGCTGAGAACTCGCTGCTCCCTTTTCAACTCACTGGCCAGACAATCCAGCAGATCATCGCGATTGAAGAACCGAAAGTTCACGATTGTGGTCTCCGCTGGCAGTTCCTGCAGCAACTCAAACTGCTCCCAGTACAGATCCGATTCCAGATTGAAAACGTAGACGACCAGGACCGTTTGATTCCGGTTGAGATCGCCTTCCCGCTCGAGAATCAGTCGATTGTAGATGGGCACCAGTCCGTGATCGCAGGTCTCCAGATTGTCGATGATCAGCAGGTTGACCCCACAATTTGATAGTCCGTCGGCGAACTGCCTTACCAGCCGGAATTTCCTCGCCTCATCCGCAACTCTAGTGCGCCAGGAGTACGAATGAGCATTTCCCGGCCAGGGAAAACATTGCCGTAGGGCGTTTGCTGTCAGCGTTTTTCCCACGCCCGGCGGACCAAGAAGTGCCACCGATCGGAACCGTCCTGTACCGCTCATTGCCCGCTCCATCCTGGCCAGCGCCTGCTCCTGGTTGAGCACCACTCTGCTCAAGTGCCGGAAGATCCGCCGCAAGTCCAGGGCCTGCGGACTGCAGAACCCAGCCTGCTTTGGGAAACAAACTTAATTTAAAGTAATTCAAAGCACCAGTAAAGTCATTTCTATACAAATAAGTTTCGATATTATTTCATTAAAACAAGCAGACAATTTTAAGTATTAATTTGGATGAATAAAAACTAAAAATATCAACAAAAAGAATAATTTAAAAATAAATTAAAATTTTTGAAATTTACAAAACTTTTTTCAAAGAATTCGGTATGCTGTATTTGAATCTCGGAATAAGTCTCGGAAAAGTTCATTTTGCAATCTTTAAGGTCTATTTGAAATCTGCGCACCGAAATCTCTTAGAAAAGTTCATTTTTTTATAAATGTAAGAAAACAAAGGTTAAATTAATTAATTAATATTTTTACTATATCTATTTTTACACATTTAAATTATATAATATGGCAAAACTAGGTGCACAAGACTCGATCATAAACAAACAATAAATTAAATCTAAACAACTAAGTGACATTCTCTCGTAGACCTTTACTGAAAGCTAAAAATGAAAAATAATCCAATCGACGTATAACAAAAACAATTTCCATGAAAGATACATTACTTCACTTAATTTTAAATCTCCCTCAACAAATATGGTTCCCCTAAGACTTTTTTTGTTCCATTCAAAAGCGACTTTCTTTGGCGACTTTGCGACTGCCTTTTTATAAAATATATAAATAGATGTCTGAGCTACGCTTTGGAGGTTAAAGCTTATGTTCATTTGGTTATTCAAAGTCTGTCGAAATTGTAAAGAGCCATAAAGGTTTTTATAATAATGTTGATGCTCACATTTGTTTGCAGGTACGAATTTACTGCCACCTGATCCTCTTCCTGCTCCAAACCCAGCAGCCTGAGTGCTCCACTCCAGAGTCCTTCTTCCGGTTGTTTGGGAACATCCATCTGCACGGTGGTCATCTCGATTCCCAGGAGGAGCAGCAGGATAACGACCACAATCACTGCCGCTGCGATGGAAAGTCCTTGGAGGAGGTTCGACTGCCGGCTGGAACGCAGTCGTTCACGATGTCGCCGGCAACTGGTGCTCTGCAGGATGCCCCTCAGCCGAGGATCCTCCTCCTCCTCATGTTCCTCCGCAAAGTCACCGGCGTGGTGGTGACCCATATCAAGATTCCGCTGGTAGAGAAACCGCCGACGGAAGGGATGTCCATTCAAGTCAAAGTGCGGCATTGCTGTTTAAGTTTAACCTTTGTATTTATCACTCTTGGAATTTTAATATATAGTTATCGAATGAGTTTTGTATGCAGCTTCTTAATTTGTTTGAAATTGTTTGTAGTTAGTGTATTACTATTTGAATTTTGTTTGACACATTTATGAGTACTGTATTTTTTGTTAGTTTTGATGGATTAGTCAAAGATACTTTTATAACATTTAATTTAAAAAAAAAAATCTCACAATCGGATTAGCCAGAGTTACTTTAAAAATTTCCAAAAACTCATTACAATAGTTTTGCCTACATAAAGTTAGGCCTTAATTTCGCATTTCTTTTTCTTTTATTTTTACTGCCACCTTTGATATATGGGCATTATACAGTCTATAATCTATACCAGCAATCGCGGAGCTAAGAACAACTTTAAAGGCACAAATTCAAAGCAAAGGCAGTGGATTCGAAAGCGCTTGCTCATCATTATCAGACATAGCCAATCAGCTGATTTGGAGCAGCAAACACGATCATTACCATTACGCTGGCGATTAACCCCGCACTCAAACTCAAAACTAAACCCAGCCAACAGCCGGCAACTGGGCCATCTCTGTTCGTTTGAATCACCCAGAAGATCTGGCGATCATGGTTACCAAACAAAACCCAGTCGAACAGAGCCAAAGCCAGCGGAGCAGACCAACCAGACCGGGCCAAAAACACAAGTTGGCCCAAGACAAGACAAAGACAAAGCTGGGGACAGGCAGCCAAACAGCCAAACAGCCAGCCAGCTATTTGCTGCCTGGCAACAAACATGGCTCGAAACATACGAGACACTTCAGTAAGTATTCGTACACCGGCAATAGACAGAAATTTAGAAATCGGACAGCGAATGTATATACTTTGGGATACTCTTTAGTTTGACTTTTAGAAAAACCATGTTTAATTAATTTGCAATCAATTAGATATATCTTTTTCTATAGGGACATTTTTTGATTGCTGGAAACGGAATTTGAATCTGAGTGGATCATTTAATGATTCTTGATTTTAATATTCCTAATATTTTAGTTTTTTAATAGAAGAAGACGGGCTTTTAAAAAAAAGATAAAAAAATATATAAAATATATAATATATTATATAACTTCCAAAAAAAAGATTGAAGAGTATAAAAATCGGCAACAGAATAATACTTTTGTTTCTATTAATTTAGCAGAAATTTCGCCACTAAAGTTTGAAAAAACCTGAACTATTATCGGCGTGATTTGATTGATTATAATTGACTTTATTGTTGTAAGGGTATCTTAAAACTTGGGTTACCATGCGAATATGACTGATAGACATGCAAAAAGTCAGTGCCGTAACGGTTTATGAAAATCAAGTTGGGCGACTTGCAAAAGTGTCTTCATAAATCAGTCAACGCTCTGGGTACGAGCGTCAGCTGTCAGGCGGAGATCACTTGGAGTTTTGCTGCTGCGGTCCGCTTGGGTTCACCGGTAATTACTCCGGGCCCCCTCCCCCCCCCCCCCCCCCCCTCCCCACTCTATAGCAGTTTGGGTGCCATTATGCTCTCTACATGACATGACACGGGGGGAAAGCTCTTGGGCAGGGAAAGAGTTAGTTGGCCCTAGAAACCGACTTTTACCAATGCCCAGTGCTGGCGAAATTACAGAAATATAGTAGCTATAAAACCAATATTAATTGTAATAATTTCCTTAGATACTGAGAAAAGATGGTAATCTGAGTTTTTCACCTGCAAAATATATTAACAAAAAGCTTTGTTTTTTATTGTCTAAATTTATATTATTTTATGTTTTTATGTTGATTATAGTGCCCTGAAGACGGTTGCCGAAGTGCAACCGAAATATATTGGAAATAATAAAAAATAAAAATTAAAAACTTTTATTTAAAACATTTTTCAATTGTTGACCTCGAGCCGGAAAAACTCAAAAAATTTAAACATACATCAAAGGTCGCCTACAAACAAAATTACAAAAAATAAATTTTAAGAAATATTAGTTTTTATTCAAATTGTATTTAACAAGTAAGCCCTTAATTGCTTAAATCATATCATAAAAATTTTTAATACTCCTGGCTTATTCATTAAACTACAATTTTTGATTGGAACGTCTTCCAAAATGTCGCATATCGCATTAATTTCTTAAAATCTGATTATAAGTTGCCAATTTTTGTGTTTCAATCATTTATCCATAACTCTCTTATTCAGTAATCCGTAATTGCCGATGCAATTAATCTAAATACAAATAAAGTTCTTAATCTAAAACTTAACTTAGAACTTTTGTGGCAATAAATCTAAATAGTCATAAAAGTTATTAGTTCTGAATCTAAAATCAACTCGATTTTATACCTTTTAAATAAGCCAAAGTGCCATCACGAACGCGAACAGATGAAGAGACATTCAGGTGGGTTCGGGGTCTTGCCATATGATTTTGACAGCACAGTTCCAAGTTGAAGTTGAAGTTGAGGTTGAAGATGGGCTTTGGCTTCAACTTTTGCCTGGTCTGGTTCGTCAGTCAGCTGCTGAGTCAGCTGATATAATTGTTGGCAAGGCGGAGAGTTTTTTGCCAGTGAAAAGTTGCTGGTCTAAGTAATACTTAATACACAATTTTTCAATCCCAATTGGCTTTGGACAGCCCTTTATTCTGGTTAAAGCAAGCCTTCTTTGCATTTGTATACTTTTATGCTATTTATTAAATATATTTTGGAGTATTTACTAACAATTTCGTTAAATACCTCGGTATACTTTTAGGGTTGGTCGGGTTTTCTAATTTTCCAATAATTGTAAACTCTCTTTCGCAGAATCAGAAAACGTGACGGTAACATATTTATTCTTAACTTGCAAGTCATCAAAACTTTTCCATTATATTGGTTTTCTTATTGGATATTCGGCTGACTCTAAACCTATAATTACTTCTTAAACTTCTTTATTAGAAATGTACTGTTACTTAAGTCATTGGTCTTTAGGTCTTTAATCATAATTGTGTTTAAAATTTAAAGAAGCTGAGAGAAGATAATACAAAATTCCATAATTAAGATAATACATAATTTTTCATTGGTTTATTCAGGCAAAGAGATTGAAGAATTAATTAAATTTAAGCAGTCTTAAAGTAATGCCTGTGTAAATCAGAGAGCATGAATAAAACAATTTTTTGCCACCTTTAGCTTGTAATGTAAAAAAGCAAATTATAAAAATAAATTATTTTTCGAATCTTTAATATACGACAGTGATTTTGGTCATCAACTAGCAAGTTAGCTTGTTTAAGTTTATATTCTTTCAAATTTTTGTGTTAAATAAACAGCAACTAAAAGATATTAATTGCAGAAAGTCCATAAATTGTATACAAATTAATAGACCTAATCCACATATTTCTTAAAACTAGCAAACTTTTTAATGGGACATTTCGCTAAGAGATGCAGATCTGCGGCTTGTGGGTTATTGTGCTGAGCCGAAAAACAAGGCAAAGAGCTACAAATTGCAGGCGAAGAGGCCGAAACTGGCCAAACTGGTTGTCGGAGGTTGTTTTTTTTTCCTCTTTTTGTGAGGCCCACTACTGGAGTTACACACACTCAATTCCGCCCGTACTCCCCAGCCACTCCCCTCTATTTTTATTTTTTTATTTTTATTTTTTTTTACCGCCCGTCCGTTGCGTTGTTTACGTTTAGCTTGGATTTCTTCATTCCACGCTGGTTTGTTTTGATTTAAAAAACAAAAAAAAAAAGGTTGGGCTAGAAAAACTGGATGCCCTGTTTGGTTGTTCTTGGGCTTAAAGTATTTGGTTATTGTTTTTGTTGTGCCTCCTATTTTTCGTACCGCTCCGCTCCTCACCGCCCCCCTCCCCCCCCTCAACCAGATGTCTTTATCTGCCATGGTTTATTATTTCGAGTTGTACCGCTGGACTTGTTTGTTCTTTCTGCTCTTTGTCCCAACGAGCAAAGCTGGGAAGAAACTTGGCAGCGGAGCACCCCATAGAATCCGCTGTTTTTCTGCCTGCGTAATGGGATTCCAGAGCCCTTCAACCACTGGCCCATTTAGAACCCCTTTGCCTAATTGAAATTCATGGCAAGTTAATCCCAGCCCGCAGAAAAAGCACCTACGACTCTTGATCATTTGCCATTCGCTTTGCACGTTTTGGGCCCCTTTACCTTTTTTGCAATGCGGCGAAATTACAAATTCAAAATCATTTTAGATATCATTAAAAATAAACTTATGAATTAAACAATTTTTGAGTCCCTTAGATGGACACAATACACTATGGTTAACATAGTATTTATACCAAAGATCTTAGTATTCCTAAGCTATTATAATTTTTACTTTAGAAAATTGTTTTTATTTTGTTGATTATTACTATTGGGTAGTTTTACTCGAACTAATCATTCGAATTTACAAATTCGAAATCATTAAAAATAAATTATTTTATTTTAAAATTATTGAATCCCTTAATGGACATAATACATTATAATTAGTTGTTCTCTTACAACTTATCTAACGAAAACCTATTAAAATTTCATTGTTATTTGAAAACTTTGTAGGGCTATTCTATACTCGTGTGAAATGACTTTTAGTGATCTTGAAATGAATATCACTCAATGGAGTACGAACAATGATCTTGTATAATGATGCACTGAAGTGCATTCCATATTGCAGGGGAAATAGAAAAGTGGGGTCTTTGGGGAGGTTGAAATAATACTTAGGGGAGTATAGTTCCCCTTCAGACACTTGTTGTTTTTAAAATTATTCGATAGGGAGAAAGTTGAGTATAGATAGCCAAAATCAAGTTGAAGGCAATGAATAAAACATTTTTAATGTGTTCCTCATTATAAAGAGAACACTAAGAAAATTATTTTATCAAATAAGAAAGTAAAAATAACAATGTACAAATTTTTAAGACTATTTTATAAAAGTATTATTTATTTAGGCATCATATTTTATCAATAAAAGAAAACCAAGACTATAGAAATATAAGGGCTATTATATGCTAAAGACTTTTGGGTAATATATCTGTTTTAAACATGACTTAATACTTTGATAAAATCAAATTAAATATATTTTTTTCTAGTGTATGCTGCCTAATAGCGTAACGCATTGCTGCTTAATTCAAGTCACAACGTTTAGTACAATTTATCATGCAGGGCTTCTATCCAATAAACAGACTCCGCACAGAATCAAATGCAAATGTGTTTCCAGCTGCCGCTTTAAAGAGGGATGTGGAAATAATTGTGCTATAAGTGAAAACATGTGGAACGCAGATCGGGAGCCAAAGATCAGCTGCTCCATTCGACAGCCAGATGTACATACAAAACGAGAAGAGCAGCTAGTTTCTACAAGCAGCAGTTTTTATACCCTTAAAAGGTATTCCAAAAATGTATAAGTCAGTAAGTCAATTTATATTCAATTTCTTTGGCATTATCCTCTTTCTGTTGAAGCACAAAAATGTAGCTTCAAATTCTTGAGTCGACATTTCAGTGCCCAGATTCACAGAGATTCGTGTTCACTGGCCATTGAAAAATTTTCGTTTTTCCAGCCTTGGTTTTGCGTGAACTTATTAGCATAATGAGTAGATATATTGCCCGAGAAGCACTCGCTTTGCTCTGGTTTTCCTAGTTCCCGGTCGACTGCCTTTGCCGGCCATTTGGCCTTATGTCCCTTTCATCTCCTTGGTCATTATGTTAATAAGCGAAAAGAAAAATGCTGTCGCCGCTGGCGCTCTCTAGAAACCGGCCAAAACCCAAGTGTCCTGATGGGACGATAGGGCAATATCCACCGATGGCCCCATAAAGTTTACTCCCGGCGAAATGTCGATTTGTTTTAATGCCAGCCGGAACTAAGCGGACGGAAAGTCGGTCATCAAGCGAGTATTACTTGCCGATGGCAACCGAAAAAAGGGTGTAATGGCCAACGGACATGACGAACAGCTTGGCCCTACAAATGAACATAATTATTTTGACAGAGCCCCTTAAAAGTTGCCCCTCTCGTGGCAAAAATTCAGTACTTACTCAAATTCCATACTCTGTGTTAAAAGGAAGAGGTACCTGCACTACTGACATCATTATTTTCTCGATGATTACTTCTCAAATTTCTTAATATTCATTTATATGCAAACATATCAATCAATCAGTTAATTAATTTGTTATTTGTGAAATTATAGGTTTTTATAATTTCATTTGATATTCACTTAATTGTAAATTTATTTGTTTATATGGCATAAATAATTGTAATAAAAATATACCATTCAAGTAAAGATTTTTTGTAAAGCCAATCATTACATTAAGACGTAGCTTAAGTTTTTTATTTGTGTTGTAAAATTTTTAAAATATGTCCAAAACTCATTGTAGGCATCCTAAGTTTTTTAAGGACTGTATACCAAATGTTGGAAAACGGTGGGGCAAAATGGAATGAATACGAAAATTGCGCCCAACCTGCCGCCTTAATGACGGTGATTAAAGTGCAGTGGTGGGCGTCTTTTGCCAGATGTACTACACTGAAAAAAACCTCTTTCTTTTCTTTACTTCAGTAACGAACTGAAATTTTAACATAGTGTCTTATCGTCTTTATTTATCAGCATTTAAAGTTAAATAAAATAAGTGGGGGTGACTTAAAAGAAAAAAACTAAAAACTCGGAAAAAAAATAACAGTTGATAAACATAACTTAAATTATATCGAAATCGAAATTAAATGAGATCTCTAGAAAAGAAAGAACATTTAACTTAAAGTCTAAATAAGGAGACAATATGATATTTTCTAGTTGTCTTAAATGAACAGAGAACTCTTATGTCTGATATCAAATATGAGTTTTTAGTTTAAAGGGGAAATGTATTTTTACTAGTGAAACGATGGATGATTTGGAGGATGGGGGCGGTGACACATTGTGCGAGACATGAAAAACTCGTAAAGCAAAAAAGGAAACAATTACAAATGCGAGCACACACACACGTACTTACCTATGTATTCAAATACAGGAGCAAAGGATGCTTGCTTTTTTTTTATTTTGTGGGGGTGTTCTTACAGCGATGTGAAGTGAGCGGTTCGCAGATGTTTGAAGGATTTCTATTACATTTTTGTTTTGTTTTTGCGATGTCGTGGCTGCCTTTACTTGTATTTCCCTTTTTTCGGTTTTCCCTGTGCTGAAGAGTGAAATTGCTTCCGCCGCACTTAACGGTGCGCAGCACTGCCTTCATCTCGGATTTTTCCTTCATCTGCCCCCGTTTCTTCGGCCCTCCTCCATTTGATGCCAAACATTTCCGCAGCTCGTCGCATAATTTAATGCAAATACTCTTACCGCGCCCCATTCGCCTAGTGTTGCCCACTGCCAGTTGCGAAAAAGCTGGCGAAAAATATAGAATAGGAATAGACAAATTTGTATCTGAAAGAAAGATAAGTTTGGGAGAAAAAAATCAATAGGAATAAAAACTAGAAGGCATGATATAATTTACAGACATAAATCATAAGATACCTTATGATAACTTTCCTTTTATAATCAACCAAAAATTCGATAATAATAGAATAATTTATAAAGTAACGATATCGAAGTTTCCTATTCCGGGTTGATAAAAATAGCTAGAAAATATCTTAGTATATCATCCACATTTCGTATTTTTCCTTTTGTCGGGTTTTCCTCACTCTTGCGCGTTTTTGGCATCACTGCGTGTGGCACTAAAAATCGATTTTAATAGGAATGCTGGATTTTTGTGCATCTCGCTAGATGTTTGTCCTTGGGCTGACCTTTGCGAGCTGCATCCTGCACCCGGTTCTTGGCCAGGTCCTTGATGGCTACTGCAAAGCTTCTTGGGCGACGATGAGTTTCAAGTTCCAAGTTAGTTGGTAATATAAGCTGGATGTCAATTTCGCTTGCATCATCAAATCGTTATTAAACGACTGAAGGAAGTAATAACCTAAATAACCTAGTTAAAGTTAAACAAATATAGAAATATTTTTAGCAAATTTATGTAAATTATTTAATATTAGCTTGTTAAAATCAGCTTATCAATATCGGTCCCATCGATTAAATTCTTAGAACAAAGTATGAAAGCTAATAATTGGGTATTTAGTTTGTATAGGTATATTTTAAACAAAAAGAAAAATATTTAGGAAAACAAAATTGTGCTTAAAATTTCAACATTTTTATAGTAAATCAATAATACAATTTAATTTTTTAAATCGATAGCAAGGATATAATAAACCAAAAGCCTATTAAATATAAAGGACTTACATGCGTCCCTTATGTATGCACACAATTTGCATGTATCCTGACTGCGAAATTAGGCGACATGTGCGAAGGAAAATAAAACCAAAATTCAAATATTTCAGGCCGAAATTTAAGTATGTGAGCTAAAAAAGGGATAGGTTAAACTCGCTGGAAAAATAAAGAAACAACGAAAAGGGGCTTACGGCGGATTTATTTGGCAACGCACGTGTCTATGTAGTCCGCAAATCCCACCATCTTGAAAGCATTCCCCTTCCCAATCAAAACCCAACATCACACAACTGAAAAGCAAACACAGGTTCACACAATCCAAATATTATAAAAGACACAAATTTGCCAAATACACACAACACAAAAATCGTGAGCTGAGTTAGAAAAAAAGAGGCCAGGTTAAAAGGTGAAGTAATATTTTTCTAACATTTTCTAAAATTCTAGATTTGGATTGTTATATTGAAGATTATAAAATTGGAAATAAACATATTCGATATTAATTGCATTTATTTTCTTAGTAATGGTTATGTAAAATTTAACTTTTAATATTCTAAAACTATTTATTTAATGTATGTGATGTTTTAATATTTATTATTTCCATTAATCGCAATGTTTTATCTTAAAAGAACATATTATTTAAGAGCATATGTTATAAACTAAAAATGTTATCCAATAAGTGCATATGATGCCCATTATTAAAATCTTGTTAAGACTAGAAGGCATCATTTATATATTGCAGAAAATAAAACCCTAATAATTAACAACCTGGCTGTCCAAAATAAGTTTATTTCACCTTTACCACCCTTACATTAAAGTTTCTACTTTTATATAATATATTAGGCTTATATATATGCCTCCACAAGTAATGGTAAATGGCCATACAAGTGGATCATACAAAGTTGGTTCCACTTTTGATGGCATACCAATCTTACCATTTTCCTGCCTACTTTGCCGCCAAACACTTTGCGCTTAATGAGTTTTCTACTTGCGGTTTTGGGGAAAATTTGCGCAAAAATGCGACTATTTACGTTTAAGTGCCGATGGGAATGGAAAATGGGTTGCGATGCTGTGGGGTGTCGTGGTTTTTACCTTGGTTCTGGCGGAGATGTGGTGAAGGTAAACAACAGGACCATATGCGCTGTAAATGTTTCAGTGG
The DNA here is from genome assembly GCA_018152295.1 of Drosophila carrolli. NCBI lineage: Eukaryota > Metazoa > Arthropoda > Insecta > Diptera > Drosophilidae > Drosophila > Drosophila carrolli. Next base: position 15,360,353 of record JAECXJ010000001.1, read on the forward strand.
TTACCGCGTTTAAGTCATTAGAGAAAATTCTTAGCAACCAAAAGGGGACAGGGTAAAATTTGATCCTAGAATTCGGCTTTTAGAGGTAGAAAGTATATACATATATATGTATATATATTGGTGGATTTGAAAATTTCACTTTAGGCGGCATATTCCTTGGAAGTTCTGTATTTATTGCTTTTAACCAGTATCCAAGGTTGCTTTCATATTAATTATGGTCACGCTAAACCTCTTTTATTAGGCTTAACTTAAAAAAATACAAATATAAAATACTTTATAAAACGTATGGTATATTGTACTCAAAAAATACAATCTTTAAGTCACATTATTTCTTGCTAATTAGTTACTCAAATTTTGACCAAAATTGGGGTCAAAATTAAAACATTTTTCATAATACCCCTAATAATGAAAAATTAAAATAATTTACATATATATTATAAATAAATTACAGAGCACTGAAAATAATATTTTTAGAATTTTTGTTAAGTTACTTTTGACCTGACTGAACACTTTTGGTGCTGAAAATGGCTGCTAAATTGTTTTCTAAAAAAGTTTAAATTGAAACAAATACTTAAACTTTGTAGTAAACTTAAGTAAAAGTAATTTAAACTGAAATATACATGTTGCGAAGAGTGCAAAATGTATGGCAAGCAAACCCCATTTACCCATCGCTCTCTTGAGTGAAGCTTGCTTGGCTCACAAATACCTCGACTCTGTTCTCTTACGCAGTTTAATCGACTCTTTGAAAAAGCTCAAGAGGTTATTGGCAGTGTGAATTCACTCCTCCAGAGTTTTAACAAGTGCTTAAACCACCTGGAACCGCTCGCCCCAAAAAAATTGATATGTTTGACTGTCAAATATTGTATCCCCCATTACAAGTGCGAAAATATTGGGCAGATTCGTCTGCCTTTATTTGAATATCTCTGTCGCAATGACCGTAGCGAAACGTGTCCGACGGCGGCTTTAAAAAATTAACAACATTGCTCCAATTAGTCTGAGCTGTGCAGATCATAATTACCCCGGCATACATCAGACTTCTTCATATACACATGTACATATGTTCCACAGACAACGGACGTCATGGCTTTACATTTTCGCGACTCCTTTCGTTTTTTAGCTCCACTTTGTTATCACTCTTGACAGACGGTTAAATTGAATTTATAAATAGTCACTGACCAGTGGCCACTATTTATCATTAAGATTCGAATTCGTACGGTCAAAGACTTACTAATCATATAAATGTCGACTTATTTTAGGCCGAGATTTTATCCAAACGTGTGCGGAATTAATTAAATACTATTTAAACTAAAAAAAGAGATAGAAACTTAAATTTTTTTAATAAATAAATATTTTGGCAAGTTAAAAGGATTTTTATGCCTAGTTATATTGAAAGAAAATATATTATTTATTATATATCCTAAATTTTTGTGGAAACATCACCATGTCCGTCAGATGGCTGAATCGAATTAAGCAAAAGGTAATATAACCATTCAGGGAAGTGTCTACCTTGGACATATGGTGGTGATGGGCCTGGCTAATTATCACTGAGATCTGCACTGCCGACAAAGGAAAACAAACAAATATTTACGGAACACACAGCCATTTGATTGCCTGCGGTTTGTGGACCTTCCCTTTCCATCGCAACATCTGGTTTTGAAATTGGAGTAGCTCTGGATGGTCGAATCAGCTGTTCCAAAGGTCGCACCCCTGTTATTTCCTCCGCCAAACAGCCACTTTCAATAGGAATCAATATTCACTGCATTATCCTTTATCTACATTGAGTTTCGCCAAAAACAAACCCATCTGTAAGTTTTAGTTACTGTATTTTAGGAATAATACATTTAATTTGTCGCATGTGTGGTTATAAAATGTTTAATAGAATTTATTAAAATCTTGTATAGTTTGTTGGAAATAATTATTTTTTATGATTTGGTTATATTCTTGGCTATCAAATCATATATCCTCTAACCAATTTCTAACTAAATACCACTAACAGATGGCGCCACTTACAACTTTATTGGGGTGGCATAGATTCGGGATGCGGCGCCTTCTGGCGGTGAGATATATTTATCTACTAATAATAACGTTATTTAAACTTCCGTTCTTAATAACTACTTCAGAAACCTATGGTTCGATGGGAAACTTTTCTGTGGGTCGATAGATATTGACCGAATATATATATACTGTCAAAGAAGGATCTAATGACTTTTTGGGCCCATGAAATGATTCATTAATAGATAACTACCTCTAAAACATTGTGATTAAAATACAATTTTGTTTTTACATTTTCACGTGGTATCCCGCTAGGTATGGTACATATATCATTACTGGCTATTACCATCGCCAACGAAAGCGTTTAGATTATTGTTTTTTCCTCGTAACAAATTGATTTTTTACCTGATTATCATCGCAGCATGGTCGATCGACGATGTGGATCAGTATCCACCCGGAAATGGAGCGACGCAACTGGTCGAACGGGGCGCGCCTGCTGTTGCACCTGTCCGCCGTTGTTCACCTGGGCTACGCCATTTACTACGACTATCGGTTTGCCCAGTTGCCACAATTGGCGGTGACCCTGCGTCTGGAGCCACCGATGGGTGGCAAGTTCAAGTACATGACCTTTCTGGGTGGCCTGGTGCAGTTCGCGTACTATGCCTTGGCGCTGACCTATGACCTCTTCCGAATGCGATCTTTGAGGAGCCTGCGCGACTACATACTAGCCACCTTTGTGGTGCCACTCTCCTTCACGGTGAGTTTCACCTTCTGGACACTGTATGTGATCGATCGCGAGGCCATATATCCCGGTCTACTGGACTTGGTCTACCCAAGTTGGCTGAACCACGCCATGCACACCTTCGTCGTGGTCTACGCCCTCATCGAGTTGGGCATCACTCGTCATAGATATCCGCATCGAAGTCGGGGATTCGCCGGACTGGCTGCCTTCATGGTCGGATACCTGGTGTGGATTCACTACGTCTGGTTCAGGACCGGCATCTGGGTGTATCCATTCCTGGGCGGGATCGACTGGTACCTGCGCGTCGCCTTCTTCGCTTTGATCATGGTCCTCGGCTTCGTTTACTATCTTTTTGGCGAGCACGTCAATCTCGTCCTCTGGGTGCGAACCAACGCCGATTACAGGTGGAGCGATTGAAAGGCCTTTTAATCACCACACACACCTGGATAGATTAGGATAGAAACTAGTTCAGCTATAGTTTTATATATATTTATATCTTTGTAAATAAAAAACGGCTTAACATCTTTTGTTAATCATTTGAGAGACCCTTTATTGGGTTGCACTTGTACCTATATTTGATACGTGTTTATTATTTTTCTTATTTTTTTAATTATTTTTCTTATATGTAAAAGATAATAATCCCTCTTCATTTTATAATCTAGGAAGTAATTTTGAACTATTCTTAAACATTTTGAAAACGAAATAAGACAATGAATATTTATATAAATTTTTTTAGTGAGCTACTTAAAAATTAAACTTAATCATATTGTAATAATTTTTGAATTGGCCCTTACTTCCTGCAAATTGGTTGATGTGGTAAAGTTTTAAAATAAATCAAACAATGTTAAGTCTATAATATGCCATATAAGTATGCCAGCCGCCCAAAAAATCAGTGGGATACGGAAATCGAGCTGAGCTCATTATTTTGCTTGCATATTCTGTGATCTTTAAGAAACCAGCTGCCAAAAGGCAGAATCCATATGGATTCTAACTTATTCAGATCACAATTTTATTATAGTCACGTGCGGAATTTTCAGCTGCCAGCTGATTTTGGAAAACTGAGTCTTTGTTTAACTCAATCCTTTCAGCGGGAGGTTCCGGTTTGTCCAGAACATGAGCTCTGAATTCGGAAAATTTCAGGACACCACTTGTGCTAATATTTCGAAAGTGAACACCAACATTGGAAATTCATTCATGAAAAAGGGACAGTTTTCCATTGTTTGCTGTAGAGGCAGATGGGTAATAGTCCATTCCTGTCATTCACTCGTTTGAGATTTCTAAATAAAGTCGCATACAATTCCTTTTTAATGTATATATTACTGCATTCATAATTGGCAAATAACTAAATTATTGCTTATATTATATTAATGTTTTATTATTGTATTTTTAATAGATTGCAGGCAGAATATAATAGGCAAGCATTAGCAGAACTAATTTGGTTGGAATTGTATTTTGAAATGCATTAAATCTGATTTAATATGGTTGTAAACGAACAATAGAGCAGTGTGGATAAGAGATGAATTAGTTTATTCGTATTCTTATTGCCAGTGTAATTAAAACTAATATTTATTTGAAGAAAAATCAAACGTTTAAGCCAAATTGTCGGATAAAAAATTAAATTGTTGTCCTAACAAACAACAAATAGTATATTTTGTTAAGCGGTGAAAAACCTCGAAATGTACATATGTAATACTAGAAATGGGGTCGTTGCTTTAGGATAAAGAGCAACAAAGCAAATTCTATCTGCAAACGTTGATTTAAGCTACAGCTTTTTGGAAAGGTTATAAACCTTAAAATCATCTGGGGCTGAACACAAGCCGGATTGTTGACAAGCTGTTAAATTTCGATTAGCACACGCGAACAGCTGTTGAATTGTTTGATCAATTCTCTGGAACTGCACGTTTGAAGATCATTGGGGCATATCACGCAAGGTCAACGGCATCACCCCACAACAACAAAGGGGAGAAAATGTGTTTTAAGGCGGTGTTATACAAAAAAGTATTTACATTGCGAAAGTGTATGAAAAAAATTACATTTAATTGTCTAACCTTAAACAAAAACATAAATGGATTTCCTAGAATTCTTTACTCGAAAAAATTGAACAATTCTTTGGACACAAAATGTATCTAGTTCTTGGAGTGCCTTTGGAGTAACATTGGATATGCGAAAATAATGGAGGCTTTAATAGAGATTTTTGACTTTATTAATTTGAATTATTTTTATATTTTTTTTTCCGCCGTGTGGATCTTTTGCTTGCTTTCATTATTTGTAGCTTCTTCGCAAATTAATCTAATTAATGGTGCTATGTATCGATTGGCCAGTAATTGTTCAAGTAATTGTATTGTGCCTTCGGTTACTAAGACTTGGAGAACTTAGCTAATTAAATAAATTTGTTGGTTTCAGTACACTTTCCGTATACTTCATTTTTTTGGGTCCCATAAGGCATAATCTGTGTGATCGTCAGCATTATATTACGGAGTGATATATATCTTCAAAGTCATTTTGTTTTTCGATAATCTCGATAGCTGTGAAAAAGTTTGAGTAACATAGCCATATAAAGTAGTGGGGATCTAATGGATTTCATTCATCTGACCAAAAATTTGTAATGCGTTATAGGGTGTTTTTAATGTAAAATCATTTGCATGAGGAAGAATTAGAAAAATTAGTAATTTGATCGTGGACAAGCCACACGTAGGTTCAGAGGTCACGTAGGTCGTACTGTAATAAGACACGTCGCCCCAATATCGTCATCGAAAAGCCGTGACGTATAACTACCATAAATCGAACGACGACACGTGCGGTTAATAAATCGGCGGCTACGTCAAAAGAATCCAAAGGAACGAAGGATCGGTGAAAATTGTCCAGACGTCACTCCCAATTGTCACTACGTGGGCGCCTCTAATACTTAATATTCATACGTATATTAATATATTAAATTAATCATTTGAAGTTTTTTTTTGATTTTGTTATAACTTTGGTATATTTCCAATGCCAATTAAAGTGTTTATTTTCAGAGAACCCTTTGTTAGTCTTAACACTTTAAAATCTTAAGCATACTTAACACGTAAACCTTTATTTATGACAAATAGCAGTGCTCCTCTCAAATCGATTTTCTTAAACCCTCATAATTTTTAACTTCAAATTTGAATATTAATATTAGCAAAAGCTCGACTGTAGACCGTGGCCAGCCGGTCTTCGATTTAAAATCGCTGACGGCGATGGTGACTAACCGTACTTTCTGGCCTGGTCAATATTGTGGCTTCGATAATTATCCGGCGAACCTTCAACTCGCGTGCTGTTGCTGGGCGACAGACAATGGAGAAACCGGTCGATGACTAATCATCAATCATGCGATGTTGTGAAAAGTGCCCCGATCTGGACTGAAATTGCATGGATCTCGATCTGATCGCTCTGTGGAGCGTTTTCTTTTCAATCAAACCGAAGTTAGAATACCCTAAACTGCTTTATATACTAATAGATTATTTGGATGCATTATTGAAAATATTATGAAAAAGTCAACGTTGCTATTTATATATACATATATAACCAATATTTATTGATGATATATGTTTTTGATTGTTCAGCTTATCTTTTAATAAAGCAAAAGATATCTTATCATTAGTATATATAACATTTTTTAACTATTGGTTACGTTTTTCGAAACACTATATTAATTCAAAGAAAATAATTTAATATAAAGAGAATTTGTTTAAATATACTTTCATATCTATCCTCAAAAGTTTTTAGCAAAACAGAAATTCTTTTATGACAGTATCTGTTGAATATTTAATATTCAACGAATTCGCATTATCAAATACCTAAATATCTTTTTCGAAGAGCATTTATCAGTTGACAACCACATGTTGTAGTTTTTCTTTATTACACTACTCCAATCCATGTCATCAACGGGCGCACGTAAAATGCATTTCTCTCAAGCTTTCATAACTAAAAATTTAATTTAAATATTTTTGTGAGTGCTGCTGTGGTGGTAATTAAATTTTGAACGTTTTAGCAATAATGATAATATTCTTTTTTTAAACCCCAATTGCTACGCCTATGCATGGCAGTTCAACCGCATCGTGTACAAAATCACACGCTGCCGTCAGCTTGTCTGGCGCGATTTTATTTTAGCTTTTGTTGCTGCCTTTTTTGTATTTTCCTCTAGCACTATTTGCAGTTAGCCGTTGGCCGTGTAATTGCAGGCAAAAAGGCGGCGGAAAAGTCGTTTGCCCCTCCTCCACCCAACCAATCCCCTTTTCTGATGGTCCTAGAGATGTGCATGGTTTCAAACCTATTTCAGTTTTCAAACGCTTTACCTTTCGTATAAAGAATATTCAGTATAAAAAAAAGATAATGATTTTAGAGCCAGTAAAACCCTTATTTTCTAAAACACCGTCTTTAATTTATTGTTTTTTTTAAACTATTATAAGCCTTTTTTAAAAGTTTTTGTTTAAACATGTTACGACATTTAACTCGTATTTATGAACTAATATAAGGATTTTACTAATCAATTTATCTTTTAAGTTTTCTATAATTAATTAATTAATGTATATACTTGATAATGTCAATGCAAATATTCTCAACTAACCACTTAATATTTAATATTCTGTTAATTATTTATAAAATACATATTACATTTTTAAAAACTTTTTGTATGAGTTATGATTTTTGTTACATCTCTAAGGTCCACCTTTCAATGTTTTTTGTTATTGCGGCAAAAATCATGGGACTTACGTAAACGCGCAAAGGCGGCGAAATAAAATAAAATTAAATTGTTATAATGGGCGATTCCCATTGCGACATTGAGCATTAAGCGGTATTTTTCGCTTGCAGTTTCCCTTTGTAAAATACAAAATATCATATTATACATTTTTCAATACGCTAGACTCTAAATATATACAGTCTAACATCTGTTTATACCAGACAAAAACATATGACACAAATTACAAGGCACATATAATATATACCATGTCAAATGCAACTAAAAATAACAAAAGCCTGTTAAACCTTATTAACTATAATTTGTAAATACAGCTGATTTTTGAGAATTATAATATCATAAAATTTGTGATTTATTATTGAAACAAAGCATATCAAGCTTGTATAAAAAATAATTTCATAAGCATTTGCCTTTCAGTCAATTGCAATTATACAAGTTAAGAACAAAATGAATGTGCATTTCCTTTTTATTCTTTTCTTAAATTTGGTACAAGTTCATAAAAATTCTATTGTTAAAAACAGCTGTAGTCTGAAGATTTAATCCAAAGCGAAAGCTATATGGCAATATGGGTGCGAATTGCGTCAGAGATTGTGTGAAAAGCAAATGGACGCTCCGAATGCCAAATTCAATTTACGATTTTTCAGTTTGGTCGAGATTTCCTCCTCACTCATTTCGATTTCAGTGCAGCTTCCGATTTGGCCTGCCGCCTGCGGTTTATGTTTGCCAATTTTTCCGTCCTTCGCATCTTGCCGCATCTTTTCTAAAAACCCAGTGTCGACAGGCCACACACACTCTGCCCCGGTGCTGGTGTGCACACACAAGTATCTGAGTATCTGGGAAATGCAACAGAGCAGTGCAGAGAAAAAAGATCAAAAGGCAACACTGCAATCCGGCTCTGGGTCCCCAAATAAATGTACATTCGGGGTATATCGGGCTAGAATAGATATAATAAAACAATTTTATTCCGAATATAATATTTTAGACCATTTAAATACCACTTTATATTTTTTTTATACTTATTTAATTGGAAGGGAATTTGTTAAATCAGTATGGTACAAAATTTTCCAGCTTCTACAATTATTTATATTTTTATATTTATAAAAATATTTAACAGAATTAACTTGTTTAAGTTATTCAATTAGCTTGGCAAAATTTCTTTACTTGTGCAATAAATTGATAGGCTTTGAACCAAAGCATTTTGTTCAAAAGCCTTTTGTTCTTAACAATAAATAGACTTCAAATCTTAACTGTTTAAAAATGGACAAAATCAACGAAATGTACAGCTACTATAATTACCTAAGAAATATGTTAAGTTCTGGTTGCCTTTTGTGGGGTAATAAAAAAAGTCATGCTAAAGTGTCAAAGGGAAAGTTTACCTTTTCTATTCCAGGGTATGTCCTAATTGGTATAACAGGATCTAGTTGGGGCTGCTTACGTAGCTTGTTGATGTTTTCGTAGCTGACTCTTCGTTGACGTTTGTTTATAATTTGCGTAGCGCTTCGATTTTATTATTTCTGTTGCTTCCTTCTGAAAATAATCATTTTATTTTTGATCGCTCTCGAGTCTGGCCATAAATTATACCACCAAACGGAACATGTGAGCGTGTGTTCGTTCCCCAGAAGGTAAATATTACCCCCAGAATATCCACACTTTTGTGCCGGACAAGTGCCGGTACATATGTACGTAAATATAAATACTTATGTATCTATCTTGTTAATGTTTTACATGTGTCTCTCAATTTTTTGAAGATTCTTTTTTCTTAACCAATTATATTTTATTCTTGATGTAAAAATTAATACTTTAAAAACTAAAAGATTTTTAATCAAGTTCACTACACTAATATAATAGTTTCATTTATATTAATGAGTTTCCCGCATTGGAAACTGATGTTAACTTAAAATCCCAAGTATAAAACCAATTATTCAGAGCCTCGCTACTTTTTGTTCGTGTATGGTGGCACTTTCCTTACTTCGGTCTTGATGCAATTTAATTAAAAAAATTGTTACAATTTGTCGTAAATTTCGAATGAGCTTTGGCCAATTTCGCCTTTGCACGCGTTCATTTCGTGTATCTGCAAATGTATCTGTATCTACGAATGCGAATTTAGTGCGCACACGAACACGCACGCGGTGTATGCAAATTGCGGTGGGGCAGGTCGCAAATTAGCAATGTTGCCGATGTTTTTGTGGCAGCTAAGACATCGCCTCTAGTGCAAAACCGTTCAAGACCATGGCTGCGATACACTGAAACATAATAATATTGTTTTCGAAGCATAATCTGTTTTCCTATTTAACGTTTTTCTTAACGCAATTATCTTTCACTAATTCATTGCTTTATAGTTCCCAAATAAATGTTAAAAATTTTCATAATCGGCAAAGAAATGTCCATTTATGTGGTAATTTTTAAGTAGTTGTTAAAATTCAAAGTTAATAAATCTATTTCAAAAATGATGAGTATGTTTTGTATAAAGATCTAGAGTTTTCCTGAGAAATTATTATACTTAAATAACAACGATTACAGTGACTTCGGACTAAACAAATCGTTTACAAACAATATTACCACCAAAACAATAAAATAAATGAACTAGAAAGGATTATAAGAACAGCTGGTATTAGAAGGAATGTATTCATATACAAAGTATTTCCATTTATGTTATTATCATTTAGTGTCTTGAAAAATTTTAACTAGATTTGAAATTTATGTTCTTGTTGGACACAAGTGCATTTTTTCCCAACCTCTTAACACTTCTCTTGAGTGATCTTCAGCAGATTTCTAAGAGATTTCAAGACTCTTTGCATCTCACATTCTCTGTGTTTTCGACGTCTCTTAAGCTATTTTATCCGATAAGATCAGGCGATCACTCAAGAGATCGCTGTCGCTCTTAAATTTCAGAGCTCATACATTGATAAAACTTAATTTCTTTCTTTTAACTGTTTGCAAAACGGTATTTTAATACCTTATATTCTATAAGCATGAGTATAATATGCTAAATTCTCTTAAATGCTGAATAACAGCATTCGCCTTCGTCTGATCTTTCTGTTCGCTCACTCTATGACTCTCTTCAATCATTATGCACTCAATTTACTCTTAAGTCGTTTGTATCGCTCTTGAGTTTTGGAAAGAGAGACTATTACAGCAAAGAGACGAATGAGAGTGAGAAAAAAAGTGTATCTCAGCTGTGATCTGCCAGCTGATCGCTGCTGTTGCCTCTGCTTCTGTCGACTACGACTGCGGCAGAGAAACGTGAACGTGGCTCTGCGCTTTTTTTTTTTTATGTTCTTTTCTGTCTCTCTCGCTTCTAAACTTTTTTATAAGATATATATCATATATATTTGTATATCGGCTTAAGCATATATTTTTTAAAACAATTAATAGCTAGGTAAATGTAATTATTAATAATATATAGTTAGTTATATACTAAATTTAAATACGAAATCAAGAAAGTGTAGGTGCATTGAATATGGGGTATCTATACTCGAAATAATTTATCTCTACTTTATCGTTTTTATTGCTGGCCAACTTTTTTTACTGCCTTTGCTGTTGATCTTTTGATTTTCTTTGGCTGGCAGCACACACCGATTTGTAGGCCCGCTGTTTGGTTTTATTTATCGTAGATTTCCCCATTTTACGTTTATTTGTTTTTAAATAAAATTAAACGACGCATGGCAAAGAAACAGCTAAACAAAAGGTGGCCAAGAAAAGGCAAACAAATGAGCCGCACAAATTGCATTTCTCCGATCGATCCGAACGTATTCCCCAGATACATTTGTATCTGCCGCAAACAGTGGGTCAGTTGCAAGCGCGGCGAACACTTATGCTCATACATATGAAAGATACTTTTAGTAAATGAATAGTGAAAAAAAGTTTGAAAACTAAGCTTTATTTATTTTTTCGTTTTGTTTAGTTGTACATAAAAATAAGACTTCCGACTTTAAGGAAAAATGTAACAAAAAATAAATTTAAGGCACTTCAAAATTTTACTTAAATTAGTATTCTCCCTAAAAACATCCACGATTTTAAAAGCATTTATATCTAAGAACTGCCTTAGAAATATATGAATTAATTAGTTTTACTCGTAAAAAACTTCGAGATTACGTACAATGTATATAACATATACCGACTTTATTTAATGGTAAGTCCTCTTTTTAAGGCACAAGCAAGATTTAAAGTTTGAATCACACACAAAGCCGACAAAAACGAACCGAAAATCCCAAGAGTTATGTTGACTGACAGACATGGCGTATGCGCAATGTGCACATTGTCCATTCTAACGGCGTCATTTGTTTGGCTTAATTGCCGATAAATAATTGCAAAGCGGAGCTGCAGGCCACCCCAACCCCTGCGTCAACAAGCTCAAGCAAAATCCGGAAGAAAAGGAAGGAAATTCGCATTCGCAAATCATTTTTCAGGCCCAGGCGACAGCTGCGAAAATAAGCGAAAATAAGAAGCAGGCGTCGGATTTGAAGCGGTGGCAGCGAAACCTTTTAGCCCCGATTCCATCTGTGTCATCTGGGGGCCCGTGGTGAAAGTCAACCCCTTGGAAGTGCACAGAGAGAAATTAGACGGCCAAATACAATATCTTGTACAAAAAGGTCTTAAATAAATCAATTCTTAAGTCGCTTGAAATAGTAAAAATTTCATAATTTGATTAAAAATTATATTCTTACCTTTAAAATTCTAATTTTAATTACAAGGTAAATTTAATTTTTTTATTTTCATATAGTTAAAAAAATATTTGGAATAGGAGAATATGTTTAACATTGTTGACTTAGTTTTAAAAATGCTGTATTGTTAAAAAATGTATTGTCAAACTGTTAGGTATGTTTAAATACTTTCGGTTGATTAATTTTATTGATAAAATGTATTCTATGTCATTTAAAGCGCAATTAATCACGGAATATATCTGTATCGTTATCGTTTTTTCTTCAAGTGTAGAGGTCGGCACTTATCCCTTCTCCATGGCCGATCAACCGCAAGTTACAAATGTCAAATGCTGTTTTTGTGAAAGGACCTTTCAATGCGTCTTTGGGAGGGGCGTCAACCCTCGGATGGCAAGTCCCGAAGGAAGGTGCGATGACGCAACAGTTCTATTATTCCGGATGAGAACCATCAGCAAATATCTACGCATTTCTTGGCTTGCGATTTGAAGTGCCTGTGACAGTGACTGACGTTGATGACGCACTAGAGCTGACAAATTCGCATATGCAAAGGACGGGCAAAGGGTTCCGAGATCCATTCATCACCCTTCGATTTTCGGCCAGCTGCAGACCTCGAACCCCGGTCATTAGGCATGTCAGTCACATCAGAGGTTTTTGTTCGACTGCAGCTTATCAATGGTCAAGCCAAAGGGGTTGCACGCACTTTTTGGAGCTGCAAACCGCAGGGTTCTACATAAACGCCACCCTCTATGTGCTGTCCATTCCAAAATTATGAATTCTGAACGACATGCGAAAATAGCCCAATTTATAAAAATATATAAAGCAGCAACACCAAACAAATTTAAAAAATACACGATTTATAAATGTATTAAGATACTAAAGTTATAATTTCCAAGAAAAAAATTCAAATTTCTTATTGTAACCCTGAATTGAACAATCCAAATTAAAGACTTATAAAAATTTAAATTTCAAAGTACTCTATCAATTTTGGTTTCATATTGTTTTTCTTCCTGTTCGGGATCTTTTAGTATATCCAAGTCCCTGAGTTCTTGAAGCACCGCTTGAACTGGCTTGAAATGATTCAGTGTGAAGAAGTGGAAGCCCCAAATGCCCAAATCAGCATCCAGGATATGGCGAACGATTCGGACGGTCAGGCTGACAAAATACCTACTTATCGGATTGAGCTCAGTTTTCGAATTCCCCTTATGATGGCTCCTTAATTGATCGAGCTCCTGTCGCAACTCGTTCGGCAGATGGACACCGGCTATTTTCTCCATCGCCGAGTAAGTTCGAAAGGATTCATGGGTCATCAGTCCCACCACAATTGGAACAGTGATCCCAGCTGCCCTACAATCCTTGACAAACTGCACAATGACCTCGGGACGGTAGCATATTTGGGTAATAATACAATCCGCTCCAGCCGCCACCTACAAATAAATTTAAAATATGGCTTATAAATTCATATTAATGACTCAATGAAATGGAAATATTGGTTTTAATATATTATAAGTATTATTGATTGCCGACCTGGTTGCATTTTAAGTGATTTTTATTTATGTAAGACATTTATTTGGCAGGTTGACACAAAAGAACCCACCTTTGCTTTCAGGTACTCCATGTTCCTAGCTGAATTCTGAGGTACGTCGCCTAAGCTAGTGTATCCCTCTGGGTATCCAGGCACGCAGATTGAAATTTTTTCTGTGTTGAAAAAGAAAAAAGAGATAATTCGACAAAATGGGTATTTAAAAGGTTTTATAAAGCCAAACAAAAATGTTCATCGCCGATTATTTGCATTGAAGGCAAATACCAAAGACATTTCCAAACAATTTAACTGTTGGTTCTAACAAGTTAATGTTGAAAATACAAATTAATTTGTCTGCTCCAAACACAACTTTCTAAACGATTTCACAGAGTTGGAAAATAAACAAATTAATTCATAATTCTACCATCAATATATTGGCAAAAACAAAATACATTTTGTTTATTAATGAATTATTTATTGGACTCTAGATCAACTAGATAAATGAAGTAGGTTAGAGTTCATAATTTTTTCAAAGTGCTTTCAAAAAACGACCCACTGTTCGTTGCTAGAACTAGTTGTTGACAACAATTCAAAATAAACAAAAGCTGAAGCTGAACTTAACCTTTTGTTTGCGATTATGTGGGTCATGCGTGTATATGCGAAAAGAAGCGCAGATCGCTGAGTGAGTTTGCAAATTCTCAATCAAAAATATTATATTTTTAGTATTTTAATTAAAAAAAATATAAATTACCGCCTCGCTGGCTTCTTGATTGCTCTACCATGGGCTGACTGAAGCCGAATTCCTGGCCCTCGTGCACCTGATCCCCTCGAACGGCCAGCAGGCTGCTGAAGTTGAGGGCCAGGAACTGATCGAGTCGCTCCTTTTCCAATCGATAGGCGGAGAGATGGGGCAGCACGGGGATGTGGGTGGCCAGGTGCTGGGCCAGCTGAAGGCTCTCCACCTGACCAATGGGATCCACGTCCCAGTACCGCTGACCCAACCAAACGACGCTCACAAATGTGGGCAGCAGTGGCAGGAAGTGGTTGAAGTCCAGGCAGGTGGTTCTGCCTCCTGGTCCACTGGCCATCACCTCGATTCCGTAGAAGAATCGCCTTTGGGCCGTTCGTTCGGCGACAAGCGGTCCAATCCGTTGCTCACCCATTCCGGATGCATTCTGGCCGGGGGCAAAGGTCACGCAGGGCAGGTAAGAGGTGGGGCGGGGGGCCGCTCCGGCGGACACTTCAATCGCATGCATCAATTTGGACACTCACTCGCTCACAGATCAACGAAAACTGCCGGCTGCTGTTATTCACCACCCGGATTATCACCGATTAGCGGTCTATCTCAACAAGTAGATGTGACGAGATTGCTACACAAAAAGAGAACAGCTTTATTCGCGGAACGAAACTGGGAATACCCTTTTACTTCCAATACAACACAATAATAGCTTTATAATGGATCGATCCATTAATAATTAAATGTCAATATTGCAGGGGTATTTTTTTAAAAGTTTTTTTTATAACAAGTCATTTAAAAAAGAATATTTGTAGTATATCTTTATTTATGTACATTTATTTGCTAGCTGTGTTTGTAACTAATAACCTCGCTTCTATATTTTCTGTATAGGGTAAAGCAGTTTAGTTTTGGTTTTCCATTTAGCAAATTCAATCTTTTGGTGATGAATGTTATTGACCATATATTATGAATTGTTTGTTTGCCAAGATAATATAGTTCTCTAGGCAAACCTTGTTTGTTTATCACGTTTTAAGTCTATATTCAACTTGGTAAAACATTTAAAACAAAGTATTGAACAATGAAAACGTTTGAAGTGTCTCCTATTTCTTTTTTTACCTTCCGTCTATTCTGTTCAATCCAACCATGAAGATCATTTTTAATTTTGAGGAAATTTTAAGGCAATTCGAGAATTCTTTTTTATAATGAACCCTTTACCCATAGAGAAAACTCAATGAAAACCGAACAAAGTATGTTTTTATGTTTACCAGACAATAGTTAAAATCATTTTTTTTCGTTCAAAAAACATCTATTTTGAAAAGTAGTTTTCAACAAAAAAATATACAACGAAATTTGTACAATCTTTTAACAAAAGAGGACTGTTGAATTGTTGTCTACATTTCTTTGTGGAACCCCCTATAATTGCTCATATTCTTCATCCACTGAGTCTGGACATGAAGGTGCGTGGGAATCGTGGCTGGATCCCATTCAACCCTTTTCAGATTCCCTGTGAAAGTGGACTCCAAATTGAGGCAATCGGCCTCAACGCCATCCAATTAAAGATTTCATGCAGCTGCACTGGATGGAGACCTTCAAATGTTTCCGACGGATGGGAAATGGTTTGGGATGGGACCTAAAATTAGTTCGGCCTGTAAACATGTGTGTGGGTGCACCACGGAACCTGTTCTTGGTTTTGCTGGAAGGCCGTTCTATATTTAAATCTCCGGCGCAGCAGGAAAAGAAAATCGTTTTAGGGGAAGATCATTCCGTTTTTGTACATAATACTTAGGACACAAATAAATGTGACAGAAAAAGTATGTTGGAAATAATATTATATGGGGAAGTTAAACACTCGAATATCTTAAATTTTCCAAGCGCAACGACAAGTATTTCAGAACTGATGGAATAATAAATCAACAAAAGATCTGAAGGACAATGAACACAAACAAAAATGACAAGGCAAATATGTTTGAATTGGTAGAATTTGAATAACTGAAAAATATATTAATAGGAAAGCATTAACAAGAAATCAAAGTAGAATGATTAAATTTGAAAAAAACATTGACAACTAATTATAAGAAAATAACTTATTGTATTGTATTTTAATGAATATTAAATAAAGATAATTATATTTGAAAGTATCAATGCTAATAATTATTAAATATAAATATTTGTATTATTTTTTGTGAACTCAGCTCTAAAGATTTTCAGCTGCGTATTATTCAAGCCATGTTTCTTAAATGATGAAATTTTCTTTTCTTAAATTTGAAAGGAAAATGAGTTCAATACGCTTTCATAATGAAAGTTCTCGATTGCTTCAGTGAGAAGCGAATGAACCGAAACCTAGGAAGAAAGGACTTTCAGAAAAGACTTCAATCAAGGTATACCCCCAACGGATTACAGAGGACTTGATTTGTTGCCTTGCAAGGATTAGGGGATATTACATTGTACCGCCCCGTGCTTCGATCTTTCCGCCTGATTGAGGGTCCTCCTCCAAATTAGCTAAGCTGCTCTTTCACCATTGATGGCTTAGAAAGATGGGTCACCTGCTGAGAGGCGAAGGGTTCTCGCTTTATTACAGCCAAATTTTTCACGAAAAGCACTGAGGGGTTAAATTACTACGTGGCAAGAAGACGCGAGATGGAAAGTCTTTGATAAAATGCGTCTACTTAGGGAATGAAAATGCGTCTCGGGGCACACGCATGAAGATACAATTTCCCTTTTCCATTTTTTTGTTGTATTTTTGTACTAAAGCCTCTGCTTCCTCGCCATAAGATACTTTGCTCTGTTGAAATTAAAAAATTCCTCTGAGAGATGGAAAATAATATTGCGGTGGCGGTGCCGAAAAGCGGGGAAGAGTGGAAAAATGTAATAAAGACATGAGTTGTGAAATTATTAAGATGATTATGGTAACAGAAATTACTAGAGTGGAGACGGTGCCACCGTCCTGGTTTTGAAATCAGTCTCATGTGCAAAGGACACTCGCAGGTAAGTCTTGTAAGTCCTCTCAAAACTATTGACCATTGATGCTGGGACTTCAATAGTTAAAAAGCACTAGCTTTCTGTATGTACTAACAATTTTAGAAACTGAAACTGATAAAACTGTCAGCAAATATAAAGATTTACAGTCTAAAATTTGATTAAATTGTATTTAGTAGTGAGGAATTATTAGGGCATGCTATTAATGGCACAAGAAATTTAACAAAGTTATTTACTCGCCCAAACCCATTTTTTGTCTGGTTTGATTTAATATTAAAATATGTAATACAAATTTTCATAAACCAAAAATACAAATATATTTAACCTGGTTTTATATTTTTTATAAATTGGAAATGTATTTTTGGACCAATTAAAAAAATTGACTTAACTGGAATTATAAATATTGCAGAGCCCCGAGGAATATGCAAAATGCAAATCCAAATGAATTAATATATGAAAATTAGAAATGTTGAAATGCTGTGATACCTATGTGCGCATTTGAAGGTTACCGATTATATACATATGTACTTATTTAAGGACGCGTGGAATTTTCCACGGCATTTGCAACCGCTGTGAATCATCGTGTCGGGGGTTGAAACAATGTCGATTTTGGGGGATGCATCTCGGGATCAGAGCATCGGACGCACCACCAATTTTATTTTGTTTCACTCCACTACGTTTTACCTATACCTATGCCACGAAGTGGAATTTTTCGCTTGTTGCCAGGCAGGACGAAAGGACGAGAGTACGAAAGGCACAGGACACTCATAACTGGGTGAGTGGGCTGGCCGGGTTCCCACTGACTCACTGACTGAATGCCACAATGGATGGATGAATGAGTGAAGGCCCGGCTCACACGGGGGTTGTTCGCCCACCGACGCCCGCTGGAATCGCATCATTATAATAGCTACACAGAGAGAAACTAGGGAGTTGTACAGCAAAATAGCTTCCAGTTAAGCAAGAAATTGGAAATCAATATATTATAAGCTTTAATTTGGTCTAACTAAAAGAGTTATACTTTTGATGAGTTCTACAAAATAAATCATAATAAATAAAAATTATCAAATTATATGCAAAAACGAATTTCACAAAATCAGTAATGAATTGATCTTTAATATAATAATTCTTATATGAAAAAAATTGATTTTTTCCAACGTTTTCTAGGAAACGAATGAAAAGAAGCTCTTATTGCATACAAACGATTAATGTATGAACCTTATTATCATTTATATAAAAATGTAGTGAGAAATTTCAAGTAAAATTTCAAAGTCTATTAAAATTATTACCTAAAAATATTACTTAAAAAATATTTAATATTTTCAAAAATTAACAAAGCTTTCTCTCAGTTTCAAATCTGTTTTGGGCAGCGAGTGAGTGACGAGAGCCGGCTGCCGCAGTTGTTTTTCAGATATTTTCAGTTGGCTTCGGAGGGGTGGCGCATCAACCCCTGATGGCATATAGCAAAAGCAAAAGCAATGGCAATAGCACATAGCACATAGCACATCCTGCAGCGAAGGACATCGGGCCACCTTTGTGTATTTGGGTTGCAAATCTTTTGGAAATTGCGTCACCGTCGTGCGGCGAACGTGTCAGGCACGCAGCAATACCCCCTCCCCAGTTGGTCCCCCTCCCTTCCTCCCATCCTCCCATCCTCCAAGAAATCCTTTGCAATCTCGTATGAGTTACTGACATAATTAGGACTTAACTGGAAGTCACGCGCAGCGCATTCGTAATCCGAGTCCTGCCGCTCCTGTCCATGTGTACATATATAATATATAGGGCTACACCGCATTCAAGGTCACATTTCCATTTCCATTTCGATTTCCAGCTGCGGTCGAGTGAGTCGTCAGCGATTCGATTTCATCTCATTTCGCAGTCGGCAGCTGCCCTTAACCCATTGCATCGCTCATTTGGAGAGATTACTGTGGGTCCACTTCAGACTGTCCGAAGGGCAGTAATGAAATAAATTAGCAAGTCATAAGAAAAATTATTCAAATAAAAATAAGGTCTTTTTTGTATATTAAATATTTAGGGTTACAAATGGGACATGATGAATATGAAATACTTAATCTACGACAGGTTATATACAAGTTAGTGGAACAGATCCTGTTGCTATAAAATTTATGATTTCTGAATTTGTTTTAAAATAATATCTATTTACAAAGTTGGAAAAAATGTATAAAAATTTAAAAGAGTTTTTGAGAAAATGAAAAAAAAGGTGCCAGGGAAATATAAGCTCTAAGACTCGAAGTTTCAGTTTCAGAGTAAAATCGTTTCAAAAGAGTAAACAAAGCATATCAACACTTTACTTTTTAATATGATTCGACCCTGATTTTGCATCTCAATATAGATTTCTTTGTATATACAAATAAACCATAAAGTGCCTTTTGTCAAATTAAATTGTAATTACTTAAATAACGCAAGCAACATTTTGGTGATTACATACTTTACATTTACGAACGCTGCGCAGGGCGATATTTAATTTCACACTCACGGCCAAGTTTTCGGTTTCTCCGGATGTCTAAGTCATGCCCAAATGGGCGGATGAGGGGGCGGGGCAGTCCTGGAGTCCGGAACGGCAAACAGGACGCACAATGGGAAAAGCAAGTCAGCAGGCCTGCACACATGCACACACGCACCAAACTAAAATATGTGTAATTTAATTATGGGCCTGCCAACGACTGAGTCAACGTCGACGTAGACGCGTGCGGCGGGTGGCAAATTGCCAAAAAAATGTACAAAAAAATTGGGAAAATACCCGAAAAAAACTATAAAATCCTGTGAGTCGACCAAGAGATACCTCAGGCTATCAGTAAAATAGATACCATTAAAATAACTGAAAGGGATTCGCTTAAAACTTTGGAAAATAAATATGAAATAATGCATATTTTTACCATTTGAAATTTTTTTATTATAAATTATATAATTATTATATATTTTTAAATATAAATTTATTTGAAGTGGACACTACTACCCCTATTGAACAAATTTGGTATACATTTATAAGATACGAACTTTGACTTTTTATTATAAATAAATCGAAGTCTAATTGAAACTCATATATCATTATAAATGGCAGATGGATTTTGATATAGCTTGTGTCTTCAGTTTACATTAACACAATATACCCTTGCATATTTTAAATACTGGGTATTATATACCAAAAGGGGAAGCCCGATGTACGCATATCCTGCTGCTCAAAAGTCCTGCCCCTCGTCGATTTTTCTACGCTTTCTGCGCCTTTTGTTGCCCAGTTTTTTTTGTTGTTGCCGGTCCCCTTTCCCCCCTTTCCTTATTTTGACTCAAGCTGTGCACATTTTCGGTTTGATTATCGAACACAATATTTTTTCCGCTTTCCTTGTTGGCCATAATTGACGATTGCGCCATGAGTCGCCACATTTTCCGAACCGACCCGCCCCGCCCACATCAACATCCTATTCCGCATCCTCCGGTTGGCTTTCCCTTTTAATGAAATTTTCCCCTGCGCTGGTCGAGTAAACACATTAAACAGATTTCAATTTTTTAATATTCCAGTTTTTTTTTTAGGGGGCGGGGCCGGGTCGCAGAAATTAATTTGTAATGCGGAAATTGTAAAAGGCAAAAAGATGTGAAAATTATGTTGTAATTTGGAGCGGCGACGCGAATTTGATTGAAATATTACTCGAACTGAAATGAAGCTCGTTAATAGCAAACGTTGGTGAGCTTGAGTTTTATGGGCTTATTTTTATACAAACGTTTAAGTTATAAGCATAAATTGACTTAAAATTTAGATTTTAAATTATAAGTAAGAATATTATATGAATTAAAATGTATAAAAAAAGGTAAAAGTAATTTTGAGTGACTTTAAAGATGTATTCATTTTAATAGGTATTAAAAGTTAATAGTGCTGTATTTTCTTATCTTTCTTACTAATTTATTCATTAAATTTCATAAATTCTGTCATTTCTTCAAATGTTATTTATTATTAAAAACCGGTTTTGAATCTAAAGAGTTTTCTTTTTTAAAATCGAACAAAGTTTGGGGTGTAAAAAATACGATTATATATTCGTATCTATGCATGAGATGAGATGTTCGCCACGCTGAGATACAAATTGCTGATACCATTCAAGTTGCTGTCGATGATTACTTCACATTCAACTCGAGTTGAAGGTAACACCGCCACAGACAAAAGATCGCACCGCCCAAAAATGGAAGATTCGGGCATTAATAAAAGCAATAAAAAATAGTCGTAAAAGAGCGGCCGTAACCGTTAAAGCCAGAGAAACCCGTTAAGAGCACGAGCAGCGCAACACCCACACGCCGAATATGTAAAACGGAGGTAATGCCATGCACAAAGCCAAAAATAATAAACCGAAGAGGAGCCACAAATATTGATAGTACAATGGGGTAGCGACAAGCCATAAATGGTGTGTCCAACACACAAACCGCACAATCTCATATCGCATGGGCCATTTTTATGGCCGTTTCGTTCGTTTGGGCCGTGAGTTTCTTCGACTCTATTCATTCGCGACGAATGGTGCTGAGGTGTGCCGAATCGTAAGGAAGCCGCCTGAAATGCGATTATTGTCACGGTCATGTTCTCGCCAATGGGCGGGGTCAAATGTCAAACGTCATCCATCAACGAAATTTCCACGATTTTCACCTTTTCATGAACTTTTAATTGGCTCGGACTGGCACATTTCGCATCTATCAGGCTTAAAATGTGTTAAAAAGAGTCTAAGAAATCAGTTTAGTATTTATTTCTATTCTCAAAATTAATTGAAGAATAAATAAAGTTTAATAATAAAAATAAAAAAAAAAAAATTCCAGCTTTTAAATTTTGTTTTTTCCAAAGTAATATTAAAAACATATGTTTATTTATAACATATTAGATTTAATTTTAACGAATTTTTGATTTTGATGGCCATTTAACATTGGCATACTATTTTTCTTATTTTTAAACTAACAGAGACAAGTATTTTTAATGCTTGCCCATATTAAGAATTGATCTCTTGCATACATTAAATAAAATATAACAATTTCCGCTTAAAAACAAAATAAAGACATCGTAATAAAGTTTTTGTATAGATATAGGCACCAGTAACTCTTATAATTTTCCGGACTAAAATCAGTTATAACCAGTTCCCCTGTGTGCTTTTGTTTATGAGTCGTAAAACCCAATTAGGATTCGGCAGTTTGGGCCTTTGTGTCTGTTTGTCCTTCTGAGCTAGGAACTCTAGCTCGATGACTCGAATTGTTCGAATGTGTTTATCTAGCCGTGTAATGGCAAACACCTTTCGCCACAGAGACCCGTCAACTTGTTACCCTCAATGCGAAGGTATCAGCCTCAAGTATATATTTAAGGTATACAAAGACCCCAGTATGTGTACCTATGTACATATATGTAGGCACGAAGTGTCTGTTGTTTCTATCTGTTGATTTTTCTTTCTACGGCCTGCATACATTTTGAGGTTTGCTTTTTATATATACAGTAAAAACCACCTTAATTAGACACCTTGGCAAATGTGTATCTTTTGTTCAACAAAATGAATATTTAAATTTGAATTATTTACATCTGTTTAAAAAAATTTTGAAAAGAAATATTTTATTGTGCTTTAAGAATATTATGTATTTTTCTTTGGTAACATTTTGTTTACCAATTTTTGTATTATAATTTGAGAGCAGCTTTTAAATAGGTAATATTTTTTCAGTTTAAAATATAAAGTAAATTCAAATAAAGCTTGTAAAATAATATATATAATTCATCTGTTGTGAAAATCATTGACTGTAGTTTCACTGTAGTAGGCTTCTTTCCCATTTTAGGGCCACTTTGAGGCGCTTGACGAACTGACTGACTGTCGGATTGACGGAATGACGCGTCGATTGGATGACTGACTGATTGCATGACGACTAACGAAACTAACGAATCGGCGGACCATCCGATGCCAAACACTCAAAACGAAAAAAAAAAGAAAAAGGAAAAATATATACACAAGCGCATATTCACATATGGACACTCAAAAACAACAAGACGAGAACAGGAGACCTCTTAAAAGGCTGGCAGCATAGAAGACGAGGTAGAAACACAATAATGGGCTCGAGACCCCGGGCCTAAGTTTACTTTACTTTGCCTTTTTCACTTTTGATATTTTGACATTTTCATTTGACAGCTGATTGAAGGGCCTCCGACCAACAACAACAATAACAACAACAACCAGGTTGTGTGATTCGATTTCGATCGATGTTGTGGCGACACCGCTAAGCAAGGCACACTGTTAAATATATTAATTATTTTAAAATATCACCAAAGACCTATATATATATAATATATGTGATAGTATTAATATAACATTTTCTTGTGACACATATTTTTAGTTAACATTTCATTTTTACCCTTCCATCTCATCATTTCTATTTATATTATTTAAAGCTTATATATTTTTTTAAACTCAGAGCTTTAAGTTTTAAAAATTGATATTTTATATTGAACTATTGATTATTTTTAAGAAGTTTACAGATTTAAAATGCTCAGTGGACCAACTGGCTGGACTCGATAGCGATAGCTTGTTGCCAGGTCGAATAGTGCTCACGTTCATGTGGTGCGGTGGTGTCAAGTGCCCAGGCAGTGGGGCAAAATGGAAAAAGATACCTTTTTTCAGGCTTAAAATGGAAAGGATGGAAAAAAGAAAAAGTAGATTGAATATATTAATCAATAAAAATATGTATGCCATCAATAAACTCGTTTGCTTTGAATTTCTGAATTTTATTTTTCTTACGTTAATTAGTTACGAAAAAAAGGATTAAAAAGCGGGTACCTAAATAATTATTAAGGAATTATTTACTAGCCATCTTAATACTGCACTATTATACATATTGATTTGCTTATTGTATTTTTTAGTACCCACTGTGCCGCGCCCCTTATTTCTATAGCTAAAGGAGGCGGGGGCGGTGCGTTGCGCATATGAATGTGTGACATGTTTGTCGAAAATGTTCAAAGTTGTTTGGCTCTTTCGGTTTGCTTTCATTGCCGTTGTTGTCGTATTGCTCGCCTGATGGAAATGGAATTGGATGGGGGGCGGGGAGCGAAAAGGGGGCGGGGCAGTGAGGTTAGGTGATTTGCCGGTGCAGGCCAAGTTGCGCCTAATGGCGTCGCGTGCGTTAACTTTTAGCGTCAAGTGTCATACACAGTGTGTGTGTGATTACACTGAGAAAAATAAGCACATACACAACGTGTGTGTAATCACACTGAGAACAAATTTATCCCTAAACTCATTTTTAAGTATTTTTATATAATCTATATTTAATAACACTTTAAAATTAGTTATCCATTATGAACACTCTATTCCTTAGAACTTATTCATTTATTTTTATATTTTTAATAGCATTAAGGTTAGTTCAACATGATTTTATATAAATATTTTCGAAACATCTATTTATAACCTTGATTTTTAAAGGTTAAAACCATTTAACCATTTAATACGATACAAATTATACAGAGGGCAGATATTACTTTTTCTAAGCGTTTTTCGGTGTTGTTTTTTACGGTGTGGCAGTGTGTATTTTATGCTATGTTGGCCTAACTGCACATGACAGTTGCTGAGCATTAGCCTGATCCAATTTGGCATTCCCTGCCCCTCTTTCCACCCAAAAGAGTGTCCATTGTGGCAGCGAAATGACCCGGAGCACTCGAGAGACACCTTTTTTGGGGCTGCGCCCCGGCCTTCTTTGCATTTAATTGCCCAAAACGAAGGCACCACACAATACATGGGTGCACCTTTATGGGGGCCCTCCAAACGAGAGCTAATCGAAAGCGTTTTTACTTTCATTTCCTTCTCGAGTTCGGCTCATTTGAGTTGACATTAGTTGCAGGCAACCTTTGCCTCTCCACCAAAGTAATTATGCTCCGTTGTGTGAGGGTAAGTATCCAATTAGGAGCTGAATGTCCAGGTTGGGGCAGGTAATATTGAACTAGTGGATTATTGTGTTGTGGGGATGGAGATAGGACTCTCAACGGAAAAAAAAGAAATTAATTATAAATACCAAATTAAGAACATTATTGCTTTGTAATATATTAAGAAAGTTGTTTCCTACTTGATATAAATATTAAAATCGAAATGGTATTAAATAATTGAACTGTTTTGCAATATAAATCTAACAGGAAAATTGTATTTGAAACATGATACAACTGATTTTAAGCCGACAAATTATCTATTTTATTGCCATTCAAAAGGTGTTCAACAAATTTATATTATAAGTAATTTATATAAAACATTTAAAATACAAATAATATATATCATTAAACAGTAATATAAAACATTTAAAATACAAATAATATATAACACTAAGCTGTAAAGAGTAAATCATTAATAAATTGACATAACCATTTCAGTGGTTATTTTAATTCGAATAAAATAAATATTGCTTTTTATTTCTAGATCAGGTGTAATATATTTACCCAAAATTCAAAATACCCGAGTAACTCGATCCAGATTGATGGAAGCCTTTTAAACGAATACGTAATATGCCAACTGCTAACTTGGCCAGCATTGGCAGTTCTAATCCCAGCTGGCCATTGCTCGAATTGAAATACAAGATGCGGTGTTGTCGGTAAACAGTTGTGGGGCCAAATGAAGATTGACAAGGAACATGCTCCATCCACGCCCGCCCACGCCCACCTACGCCCACCAATTCAGATTCTTCAGCAAGCGTCCCGAAGACATTTTAATGTAATCCCATAAGATAAGGACTCGAGTGCAGGCAACTGCAACCGAAGGACACGAGTCCACACGGGACAAATTGCATTGCCATTTCCACGTTTCGCTCAAGGCCCCTGGATTTCCCCCAGCAAAAACCCCGTGGATCACCTTCCCTGCAACTCTACTCTGTTCTTAAGTGCTTGAAAGCGCATAGTTCGCCAGCTTGTGTGGGCCAGGGCGCATACTAGCAGGAGTAAGTGTAATCAACATGCAAGCCGAACAATGCAGGGTGGACTGGAGTGATTAGGGGTGGGGGAGTGCACTCGAAAAAATAATTACGAGCATGTCTTTTCATTATTTTAATATATATAAAAAACAATAATTAAGTAAAGTTCGCCCATATAAATTATCTCATTAAAAATACTTTGATCCAAAGAGTTAGTTCCTATAAATCACGAATGTATAAGAAAATGTTAATGATTTGTTCAAATTCGTAACATTAGGTACGATTAAACATACTTTTTATTTTATTTGAATTTTTTTTAATAATTTAAAGTAAGAAATTTGGGAAAAGTAATATGATACAAGGAAAAACCCATACCCGTCTCATGATTTTAAAAATACATCATTTTATTTTTAATAAAATATAAAGGATTCCGTTGATTTATCGAAATTATAGGTAAAGTAGTGGGATATTCATATAAATATTACTTTTCACTGTGCTAAAATCCATCTATGTAACATACTCCAAATTTAATATATTGACGGACATGTGAATTACAAGAAAGTAAAATACTGAACTTTGAATAAAAAATATTGTTTCGTAAGATGAAGACTTTAGACTTGGTAAAAAAATAAACCATAAATAAAAATTTATTTTATAAGACTTTAAATTGTAAATTAAATTTTGTAAAAGAAAATAAACTGAATATAAGAAAAAGACTTCAAATTTATGAATTGGGATTGCCAAGCAAATTTAAGTGGCTCTTTTCGATGCAATCATAGGATACTTTCCAATATTAAGGACATTAGTTCTAATGAAACTTATTTTTTTTTCGAGTGCAGTGGGATGCCCTCACGTATCCGGACGGGCGCCTGGAGTGGCGTTCAAAACGAATTTGCCACAGCACTTGAGCGCTCAACAGGACGAGGATGACGAGTGGGGGAACGGCGATGAATATGAGGACGAGTTCGAGTTCGAGGATGAGGATGAGGACCACGCGAAGGACCGGCCCCTGATGGCTATGGCTATATGTGAGGGGAGTACGGAGTACATAGTATGGTATGGTATGGCATGGCATAACAACGCAGCGCAGCGATAATAATGACGGCGAAAACAATTGCAACAGCGGTAAACAAGAACTCGCTCGACACGCTCTCGACACTTGAAGCGCCCAAGGAGCGGGAAAGGAGCGGGAAAGGAGCGGGCAAGGACTCCCGGTACCTGGACTACCCACTCGCAGGAGATCCCCGGCAGAAACATCCCGGATTCCGGGACCGGCACGCAATCACGAGCACACGGGCACGGACGACTGCCGTTGTGTTGTTGTGTAATAAGCATTAATGGGGTGCTCGCCGGGATTGCCGTTACCGTTGCCGTTGCCACGGCCGTTACCTATTCATCCCAAATGTTGTTTGTGTTTATCTGTCAACATGCAACGTCGTCGGCATCACATCCACCGCTCCCTGCATGTTTGCGTTTGCGTTTGCTTTTGCCCCGGCTGCTGCACAAAGACCACTCGGATCGGATCGCAATTACCGTGGAGTATGATGTGCGAAAATGTTTGCAAAATTTAAGGGGTTTCTCAGAAAAACATAGTTGAATTATTTTCGGTTTATTTTAAAAAATTACTGTGAATAAAACCTATCCTTTTTATAAAATGATGAACTTAGAAAATATGGGATGTATTCAAAATCTATTCAATTTCATTTACCAATTTTATTTTACATTTAAGGACACTTTAAGGACAATTTCTCACTATCCAGTAAAAAAGGTAACTTTAAAAGTGAAATTTTGTTTTGCAAGCTTTAGAAATATGTACATGTAATTATGAATTTTTTGTAATTAACTTTCACCATCTATCTTTTTTTTATTAACTAAATAAGTGAACAAAAGTGTGATTAAATAAAATCATGTATAACTTAGAAACCATTTTTCTTCTTTTTATCAATAACAGTTCACAACTATTAGTAACCCCTATCTAGTAACCCCTTCTTAATGACTTTTTTATACGTAGTTTTTAGAAGTGTATACATTTTAAAAGACGATATATTTACAATTGTGATATTGTTTTATTATAATAAGCTAATATATCATATTCAGGTGAAAATCAAATATTATATTTACCATGTAATTGTATATTTTGGAGACTGGATATTTTTCAGCCAAAAAAATGTATAGCTTTTAGTTTCATGTGATTTTGCAAACAATATAAAATGCATATACTCTACAATCCCACTGTGCCACTGCCATTATCATCAGCATTTGCAGCAGTCATCCCCGAACCCATCAGCGATGATGATTTTCATGATGATGACGCCGCTGCCAACGACAGGCAGCGCGTGTGAGAAATCATCTTTTTAATTTTCACAATCAAATGTTTTTGTTATTATTTTTTCCACTCGACTACCGCATTTTCCGGGGCCGAGCTGCAGGCTACGGATAGAGCAGCTGTCCGAAATTGAAACGGGGTGGATGGGATGGGATGGGATAGGATAGGATGGTATATGGTATATGGTATATGGTGTGGTGTATCTGTGGGTTGGGGATGCGACTGCCACTCAGAGACTGAAGTTTTGTTTTGTGGTTTATTACACGCAAATAAATTACATTTATGTTTGTTTCCATTTCCACGAAGTCGTCGACATTTAGGGATGGGAACTAATATAATTTCCTGCTATTTTGTGAGAGTAAATTTGTATGGCTTAAATTTAATGATTGTCATTAACTGATACCGATAATAAAAACAAATACATTTAATGCAAGTTATTAAATATAAATAGTTAAAATAATAATCTTTTGGTACGATTTTATTTATTGATTTTTCCCACCTATTGCATATAGATTTATGGAAAATAATTATTATTTTTAAATGCTTTTTTCAGATTGACAAATGTGGCTTTAAAAATACTTTAGGACAATTAAGAAATGAACGAGTTCAGTTCAGAAAATCTGTCATATTTCATTTCACATAATCAAAATAAATAAAATATCTTTTTTCCCAAAGAGTTTGTAAAATAAAATCCCTTAATGCTAGTTGATTTTATGACTTAAATGTGAATAAATACCATCTCTATTGCCAACTTTGCCAACATTTGTTTCCATTTTGTGCTGTAATTTTCCACTGCAATTTTCCCATACTCTTTTCCCCTCCGCTTTTCAGTGCTCTAATCACCCCCTTTGGCATTGCGACTCCTGTCCGTTTCTCGATTGTTTGCTGCTCTTTATTAATTTGATCATTTCATGATTGCCATTGTTATTGTTGCCGTTGCCATTGTTGTAATTAACCTTTTGTCTATGTCGCTGGTCGTTGTTGCTGTTCATTTTGGCCAGAGTTTTTGGTCTATTTGTCGGACTCGAACGTGAACCCAATCCCTAACCCGAACCCTCTTTCAATGTGTGTTGGCAGCTCTGGTCAAAAGGTCCGACGAAAACGGATCCCCAGCTCCCATAGGTCCATTGTCCCATATTCCCATTGTATTTGGTGACATCAACACAACACTTTTGACCATTCCCTGCTGCCTTTTCCACTTGGAGTCGTTCCATTCGCACCGACATTTCGGCATTTTCCAGCACAAGTCGGATGCTAATTATGCACTTGACATTTGACGAGGGCGTTGTCACGCCCCTTGATGCTACTCGACTTTCATTATCCACGTACAACAAATTACTACATAACCCCTTAACCTCTAATTGCCCGAGGGGGTGGAAAGTAGTCAGGCAGCTTAAAAGAGTGCTAACTGCGATTCGATTCGTTATATCCCCTTAATAAAGTAGATCAACTAGATAATACGACTATTCAGTTTATAAAAATTAAGTAATCATTTTAATGGGTTAGAGCCGATAAAAATCAAAAATGTATTCCCTTTATTTGTTTGTATTTAATATTGAATGTTGCATGTAAACACAAATATAATTAAAATGTAACTAATTTGTATTTTTTTAAAAGTTTATAAATAAAAATGATGTCTTAAGGCAACTTCGCTTAAAATTATATATTTTTCAGCAAGAGTGAAAAAAGACTTGAAATAGAGCTGGGTTCCGACTTAATTTATTTATTTATAAGCGCATTTATTTCTTGTTCAACGCATTATATTCGTATATAAATTTACATTAACATTTTTTCGCATCACTTCACAGAAGGAGCGAAGGAAAGCCGTGAAAAACTGGCAAGGGCGAGAAGCATTAAATGCCGAGAAAAACCAAATGAAACTCATTAAAATTTTACGAACTTGATGTTCGGAGCAGTTTTTCTCTTTTTATGGGTTCCGTATTTTCCTTTTTTGCCACAGCACTTTGCCTAATTTCATGGCCAAAAAAGCCTAAGAGGCGACAGAGACGTCAAGGACCAAAAAAGACATTTGAAATTTTGATCACGTTACGCTTTTTTAATTGTTCCCCTGCGGCGCGCTCATTAAAATCGCCTGCTTTTCACTTCTCTCGCTCCTATGAATCCCCCCTCCCCCTCCCCCCATTTTCCATATATTTCCCTGGTAATTGAGACTTTGAAAATTTTAGTTCCCTCTCTCAATTCTCCTAGAGTTTCCAACGCTTTAAGTGAGTATAAATTATTTTAAAGTTTTATTGACTTTCTTCTCAATTCCCCCGATTTCCCCCTTAAATTACTTAGAAATTTCGTATGAGGAGATTTTTACGACAAACTCATCCCCCGCAGCTGTATTTTTAGGTTGCCACGTCGGCAATTTCGAAATTAGCTCGGAGCAATTTAAATGTTGTAAAAAATATAAATAACATGACGAAAGACGAAAGACGACACCCAACGTTGAACAACGCGCAAGCTTTATGGCATTTGGCCTCGGGTTATTTGTCGAGTTAAACTCAAGACGATTAAGCTGTTTTAGGGCAAGGACCAGACCCGGGACCAGTCATCTAATTATCCTTATTCGGATGGCCTATTAACCGGGATGAGTCGCCTTTAGCACCCACATAAGCCCATTAGCATTGCACGACCCATAAAAAGTTGGATACAGCGAGACATCCTCCTAAAATATTTGACGAGAGCCGTCGATGGTTGTTAATATCAATTTGTCAACTTGGCCAAGGAAAAGTCTGTAAAAGTTTCTTAATTAATTTTAAGAAATTTATAACTTGATCAACTTGGTTGCTAAATTATTGATTTAAAAACATTTGCCAGCCTTCAACTTTTAATACATTTAAGATAAGGTTTTTAAATAAAGATAAGACAAAAAGGTTGCTGAAAAATTCAATTAATCAATGGATTTAAAATTAAATTTTGACAAAATTGTTTAAGAGTAGCTTTCAAAATAAATGCAAAGTTATAGCTAATAACTAGTAAATGCTTTATAAGTGGCTCTAATGAATGAGGAACACTTACACATTTTAAATCCATTCAAGACAATGAATATGAATTTGTGGGTTATAACTCGTAAATCCTTTTTAAGTGGAACTGAAAGCATAATCTAAAATCGATAAAGGAACCATCTGCTGTACGCCCCAGCTAGATAACTCATTAAAATCTCCCCTTGCCCGACGCACCTGGACCCCCTCACCCCCAGTTTCTCCACTGCTAATTAGCTATTTGCATATCAACTTGGGGCCACAGATGTCCGGGGCCATAACATCAAAGTTAAGTGTCCCAGGCGGTAAAAGAGGCCATCGGGTGTCGACAAATCGGGGCCGAGAGTTATGCACTACGCACGTGACTGGTGACTGGGCCAGATCGCATTCGTTTTGGACGTAGTAGTTCCTCGGACACGGAAGCGATTTATTAGATTTTCATTAAACAAACAAAGCGTCCGGCGCATTTAATTGCTTAATTTATTAATAACCGACCCAAGGAGCGGGACGCGGGACTTTAAGCAGCTGTCGCTTCTTCTGCGAAAAAGGCAATGTGGGTGGGGTGCAAAGTGGGAGTCAGGCTCAAATTAGTTTTTCATCACGAAATTATGCCGGAGACGAAACGTCAATTTGGCACGCCCCGAAATGAGATTCGTCCAACACGAATACAAAGCCGAATAAGTACAATAATGAGGCGACTATGTGGTGGGGGTAAAATTATACATTGAGAAAAAATATCACCATTTTGTTGTATATTTTTAATCCCATTTATATCTAAAAAATAGGTCTTTTACTGGCTATACAACAGAACTACTTAATAGATTATTCTGTTTATTGTGGACTTTTTGTGGGACTTTAAAAAGTAAACCATAAAAAATTGGATTTTAAAATAGAATTACCTTTTTGCCAACATAATAATAATTAATTAAAAGTTACAACAAAAAAACCATTTACCCCGCAAAAAATGTATTCAAACATGTTGAATATAAATGGCTACAAATTAATATAAAACTTCTTCGATTATGATGGTTTTCCGAATATCTCTTATTATTTTTTTCTCTGTATAGAAAGTGTTGTTCCGGGCAAGTCCTTTGGGTAAATTAACACTCTTTGATTAGCACCGCCCACCCCACCAAGAAAAAACAAAAACGCTCTTATTACGTATACGCCATGTTGGCAGTCAATCAATGGACACTTGAGCACCGCCCCCCACCCAAAAGAAGAAGTCGGAAGCTGGCGTATGCTTCCATTGTTCCTCCCCAAAATTTCTTCAACCTCTTTTTCTGCCCCTGCTGCTGTTGTCAGGCCCAGGCGGAAAGTTACGCAATTTTTGCTTATTATTTTCATAATCAATATTCAATTTAGGCGAAACACTTGCCAGTCAACGTGGCAGCCTCTCCTTTGCTCCACATCCTCTGCTGCTCCTCATATTTCTTCCTCGCTCGAAATGAGCTTCAAAAAGCTTCAAAGGATGTGGTAAGATGGTGGTGCCAGGAAGATGAGGAGGTGGGCACTGGGACATCTAAGTGGCAGTGTGTCTATTTTTATTCGAAAAAGCAAAAATCAAAAGGGTGTTAGGTTTAAATGCTCGAAATAATTTGGACAAAAAAATTGTAGCTTTAAGTAATTAAATTTTATAAAACTAATTTTCAAAGTTTAATAAAAATCAGAATTATATATTATATTATTTTTTATGTATTTGAAAAAAGCTAATAAATTATTTAACAAAATAAAATGGAGTAATATTTAAAGGAAAAAGTTTGAAGCTTTAGATGATTTTGTTTAGAAAATTTTAAAAATTCATTTTATTAAAGACTTAAATATTTACATAATTTATTAAATATAATTTATTTACTGTCATTCAACAGATGGCATTCACACTTTCGATTTTGTTCCAGTTTTTGAGCAAGTATCGACCCAGTGTTTGAGAACGGCAGTTTGCGTAAATTTCCCTGGAGGCGGACGTTCTTTTTCCAGGACAGGGTGACTGCCTGACTGCCTGACTGACAGACAGGAGCTGAATCCCAGCCAGAGTTTGGGTTGGAGGCGGCAACATTCTGCATTGAACTTATAATTAAACACGGAAAACGTGGAAAGTGTGGCAAATGTGGGGGCAAGCAGGAAAACAATGAGGGGAGCGTCTGAATTAGTCAGCAGTCAAGAGTTGTGCGGCAGGCGTTCAAATTGAAAACGTTATTTTGCATTCGATTGAAGTACCCATAATTCGGAATTATATATTCCAACCCCAAGGAAACATCGGCAGATCAATTCATTTGCAGCTCGAGGCATATTTTCTGCGATTCAGTGTGATATTTCGCTCATTTACACTTGGCTGCATACTCGATGATGCCCCTGCCACCGTCCATTTTCCTCGAAGCCTGTTCTAGTAATTGACCAATGCAAGGACCAAGGACTAAGGACCAAGGACCTTGGCAACAGAGGGCAGGACCAGCATCATTGGCAGTGGACAACGGCCCCCAACGGAGTGCTTTCATCATTGAAGCTTATGAAACTTTTGATTGACGAAGCCAGCCAAATGAACGAAATGCGAGTGCACAGAAACAAGGACAGATATAGACACAGCAACAGATACACTGAAAAATATATTAAAGAAATCGAGACATTAGTATTTGACTAGAGGTGATTTAATTTATTTTATTTATAAAACAGACTACATGTCTACTTGTACAACTTTTATTTGACCAGAACTTTATTTTTTTAAACATTAATATTATATGTCTGTAAAAACCAGATATATTGAATTAAATAAATAATAATAAATAAATAAATATTGAATTCTTTTGCATCATTACTTTTGGCATAAATTCCATTATTACATTATTATTTTATTAATATAGTCATATATTATATACATATTATAGCTACACTTAATTACATTTATTACAATATGTAAGACCATAATTAAAAATAAATTCCCCACCCTTATATTTTACATGTTAAATGATTAATAAAGACTACTGACATTTGGAAAATAAATAAATTAAATCATCTATTTCCCTTTTTCTCAGGAGTAAACTAAACTAAAAGTCTCAGTGTACTGAAATGGGTGGGAATGATGAGATGAGAGGACAGCAGCTGGCCGAGAGACATTCATTAGCATTAATAAACATTTTGTATGCTGCCAACTAGAGCACTGAGAAAAACACATAGAAACTTCTTTATGTCCCATTCTCGCTGGCTCCATTTGGAATAATGTGCGTTGGGGATTTCTCGAACTGTATCTTCCACCAATCTGCCACAAAATGAATGAAATTTTATTAACTTGGCCCCCAACCTCCCGACTTGATTAGGATGGCCCAATGGGAGTGGTGGAAACGTGAAGCTGACAGAGCAGTAAAATTACTTTTTAACTCAAGGCCTGAATTCGAAACTTGAACTATACTGATAACCGATGACTGATAAATGATTCATGAGCTGCTGCTTTGTGCGTTTATTGCATAAGTTAAGTCATTATTGGTCTGTCTTCGAACTTGGGGAATTGGATTTGATCTAAAAACACAAACGAGAGAGTTAGTCATGAGATGATGTCAACGATTATGGAGTGCTTTGGTTTGGACTTGAAAATGGGATTTGAAGAAAGATAAATTGAAATCGATTGGATTTAACTGACTTGTTTTTTATGATGGATTCTATATTGCAAAGCACTCTAACTAGAAAGTTATCCTAAGCCAGATTAAATTACAATTTTATTGGGCTGTAATTTATGCACTATCTAAAACTATCTTAAGCTATGGAAAATTGTTAATTAGTGTTTTGCCAGTTGGGGGCAATGTATCAACTGTCAACTGGCGGAAAAGCTGTGCTAACTGGCGTCAAAGTTAATGGATAACTCCACTTATACAACCCAACTTCACAGCGACTACACCTTAAACACAAAAACAATGGCATAAATCTCATGAAAAAGGGAGAGTCGCGTCTTGTGTTTGTTTTCAATAAATTTTCGGGAAATGGCCGCCAAGCAAATTCAACACCCGAGCACAAGTGTAATTAATATTTCAGAGCTGAGCATTTATCAAAGAAAAAACTAACCAAAAATTTTGGAAAGTTGCCTCTGCCCGAAACAATTAATGGCACACTCTAACTTTTGAGGGCCCCGGGTCCCAAAAAGGCAAAGACAATAAAACCCAACTCTTGGATTGAGGGCGGGGTAGCTCGTAAATGGAGGCGTTGGCCCAAACCGAAGAAAAGCTGATAGACAATCGCGGTGCACCGCAAAACACGGTAGCCAGTTGTCCCACACCCAGACTCCTCCCGAGTGCATCCATATATCTGTATGTCTTGTAGGAGCCCCATCGAAGTCGGCTGTGATTAGTGTGGCAATCATAAACTGACCAAAGGGTGAGGCTCGCCAGCGGTTGCCCCGATATTAAGTTCACTTTTCGAGTGATTTACGAGCGGATTCGGATGCAGATGCGATGCCCTACTCCCAAAATCGTCGGTTAGCTTGGCTTTGAAAATTAATCATTCAAATAAATTAAACTATAAATTTACAATCCACAAAAAGGATTTAAAAAACTGTATAATCCATTCTTACAAAATTAATAAAAATAAGTAAATTTATTTAATTAAAATGAAAGTTTGCACATAAAAAATATACTGTTTAAGGTATTTACAATATGTAGGTAATCAAATTAGCGTTAAGTCTTATAAATTAGTATTTTATCCCTACATTTTATAAAAGGATAAAAATAAATAATGGTAAATATTTTACCAACATTAGGAAAGACATTTTCAGCTATTAAGGTTTTGTTTTTTTCATTTGAACTATTGTATTGTAAGCAAAAGGAACTTGCACTTTTTCAACTATTTATAATTTAGACTATTCTTATTTAGCCTTTAGAAAAGTAAAGAAACTTACCAGAAAGTTAAAACCAAATGACAAAAACTAGTTTTATTACCTCGATAAAAATCCTTCCATTTAATTTAGTTTTTTCTAGATGGTGATTGTAGTCCTTTTAGGATAGTTTCTACTGTATTTGCCTGAGGTCGGGCATAAGCAAACAACCTCAATTAGAAAACGGCACAATCACAAGTCGGGACGAGTTGCTCTAACAGATTGAACAGATTTCCAGCCCTGTGCCGTCGAAGAACCCTACGGGGTCCGCAATTACGGAACAGAAACCTACCAAGAACCAATAACACATCAGTTTTATTGCGGTCAGCTGGTCATTTATCTGCCGGTGTCTGAAGAATCGGGCATCGAGAGCTGCCTTTTGGCATGGCACTCTTACTTGGACTCGTACTCGCACTCATACTGGCACTCGTATATCTTTAATGGCATATTCATCAGTCATTCGTGATAAAATCGGTGAGCACTCACACCGGGACAAGTTCTTTTTGGCTCTGGGTTTGGGTTTGGGTTTGGGTTTGGGTCTGGGTCTGGGCCTTCAGTTTTCGACCGGGTCTCCGAATTCGAATTCGTCTTCACCTTCGCTTCGAATGGCAAGACGCAGAGTCATTTAGTTAAGTGGCAGTTGATTGGAACCAGTCGGAGTCGAGCGAGAGCTGTGTCCCCTTTAAGTCGCTTTTGGCTGGCTTTGTGTTTTGCTGCCCACGGATTTACACTCGGAGTTTAGCATAATAATTTCGGGTCCAGCTGGGCCGAACAGACTTACAGTGTTGTATCTGGGTATATGCCCGGCTATCGGCTGTTGCCCAAAATTACTGTCATTAATGAGTTACAGATATTACACTTTTATAGCCGACAGACACGCTTATCCACTCTAATCGTGTCTGCCTATTGATTCGTAGTCAGGTCTCAAGACCCCAGACTCAAGACTCAAAACTTGGGACCCAACCAACCAACCACTGCCACAACCGCTTTTCTGGCCCGACTCTTTCTTTCGGCTACTGTTTGTTCATAATGACTTTTGGTCTTGTTTTTCTCTGGCGGTGCAGCTATTGTTAAGTAAATGCCTTGCAGCAAAGTCTTCGTCATCGTGTACAGTGGACACTACATTTCAAGAGATAAATTAACTTTTAAATAACATTAAAACAAATATTTTTTTTTAATATAACGTTTTTATTTTACCTTAAGAATACTTTGATTTTTGTATTAAAGTAAGTACGTTAAAAAAGAATAAGAACAAAATATTGAAAAATTGATTATTGCAATACATAATAAAACATTTATTTGACGAAAAAAAATAATACAATACAACAAATTTATAAATAGTATTTTAATTATAGCTCCAAAAATTTTTAAGTCTTATTGTAGTTTTCATAATAACATTTTAATGTGAGTTATTGAAATAAATAGTATACAAAGAACATTGTCACAAAAAGAAATCTTTATTTTGGTTTTATACTTGTCTAATGACCAGGGGCTGGCTCTATATTAAAAATTTTTGTATTTGATTATATTTAAGGTGACTAAGGATTGAATTTGAAATTATTTACTCAATAAAACTACAAAAACCTATTGCTTCTTAAAAAAAGAAATATGAAGGCTCTTTAGTCAAAGAGTTATAAATAAAATCGAAAAAGTTTAATCCTCCCTATTTTATTAGTTTGTCTTATATGATATATTTAATCCTTTCTCTGGGTAATATTAACCACTGTGCATTGTCATCGCCCTTCATCATCATCAACAACATCTTCGTCACCCGTCATCGAAATCGAGCCCAAACTCGAGCGCTCCAATCGCCAAGTCTTTAGCTCTTCAATCGATTTCGTGGCTACTGTTTTTTCTTTCTAGTTCATCCAATTTGAAGTTTCGTTGCTGTTATTCTCGATTGTTGTCTGCCCGCTGTAGTTTTCGCCTTGGGCCATGCCATCGCTTGTCTTCTAATGGGCTTCTACCGCACCGAACCGCTCTGTGCTCTGTTATTTTGTTGTTTTCTCGGCCCGTCTGACTTTCCGCCTGATTGATTTTCAGCTTATGGATCTAGTTACGGACAGTGGTTCTTTAGCCGTTTCGCGCATTATATACAATGTTGCCGCTGCTGTGCTGTGCTGTTGCCGTCGTGGCTGATTCCTTTAAATTACTTTAATTGATGGCATGCTGGCAATTGCCCGACCATCGGAGGGATCAGATGGAGAGCTGAGGGCAGTCGGATAGTCGGACAGTGGAGCAGTCGAGGCAATCAACTCCGATCCCCGATCTCCGATCCCCAATCCCCGATCCACGATCCCCGATCCCCGATCCCCAATCCCCAACCCCAGATCCCCAGCTCAATGGTTTCTTTTCATCGAACGCAGGCTGTCGTGCATGAAATCGGTCTCGTATAAAGATCGGATTGTCGGATCGTTGGATCGTTGGATCGATGGTTCGATGGATCGATGTGCTCCAATTTCGAGGCTCCATCTAACGCTCTCCACTATTTCCAATCGCTTTGGACCCCAGCTGATTAAGTGATCTTGTCTAGTTGGGTGATTTTCGATTCTGATTTTGCTCGTTCTTCTTTCTCCATCTCTGATCAGCTTGAATTGACACGAAGAAAGCGGGTATTATCATCGCTTGGTTCGGCTTTATCGATTGGTAGCTCCGATTTCCGAGTAATTTGAATTTATTTCAGTAATCTTCTGCATAAATAGATCATGAAAATACAATATGGGAAAGTGGTCAAGCTTGTCGGAGAATTAAAAAAATTAGAATGGTATTAAATAATTTGTATATATGTTGGCCCATTTCCTAATAAAATGTCTGTAAAAATAAAGTACATTTCGTCTTATATGTTTTTTTTCTTGCAAGGAATAAAACCCTTCAAATGACAAAGATAAATTGGTTCCAAGTTTTATTCGCCAAGTTTCTAAAACATCTTAAGTTTCATTACCCCAACTGGTTTGATGATTTCCAGAAGCACAAAAATGAGATCTCGCCCCATGGGTAAGCTACGCAATGTCTTTTGTTTTCCAGCTTTTTGTTATCCGGAAAGTATTACCTTTTATTCATATTGTGCCGCAGTACAGCCAACGTAGTTTTCCAGCTCATTACACTCTGGTATTTTCAGGATTGAAGTCATCGCAGGGACTCATTCGCCAGCTGTCAATTTGATGGGTGGAGGCAAGGATGTGACGAGGAGCGATCCTTGCTCAATGTATTCATTTATGCCCGCACCATAGTGCGATGTATATATTGTGGTCGTAAATCAGGACCCCGCAACGCTGACACCTTTTTGTCGACAAGTCGACAAGGCATAGCAAAAGTTAATAACATGTAGCCAACAGGCAGGACCACTTCTAATTTGTGCCAATGAAAGGGATAATAAAACTGGAAATGGAACTGGAAGTGGAAGTGGAAGTGGGGAGGGAAGCGGGACTTGTACCTACTGTACCATTCGGCAAGGACAATGGCAAAGGCAGTGCGCATATTGAAACCGGAAATAGTCGAACCAAGTGCCTGGCAACCGACTGACGCACTGACACACATTTCGCAAACAAAGGACAAAGGCCACACACTCGTACAAAGACACTGGGTAAAAAGGAGTTGGGAATGCGGCGCATAAAAAAAGGGAATTGAGCAAAATAAAAAGCTCAAATAAAATGCTTTGTCCAGGCGGCGGGCAGGGAACAAAGCCTAACTAACCGCCTGTGGCGGAACAACCACCCTTAATGGCGGAAGGACATGCAGGACAATCCAGATGCCGCCTGGCAACTGCTGCTGCAAAAAAACGAGGCAAGGAAGAGCTCTGCAGTCGAAGGTCACGACCTGGGGATACCTGGTACTCACTGTCCTCATCCCTAATTTGTTTTTCAACTTTAATATGAACAAAACCTGAAACATAGTCGAAAATATATGATACCCTTTTAGACCTGAAAATACAACTATGGTATTGTAATTAATCCAAACCCCTTCCTTTATGCTGCTTTCCACCAGCTCAACATACCCCTTTAACTCCAAGAACACTGGGTATAATAAAAAAAACACTCACAAGGACCAAAAGAGCCGAAGCAAGAGATCATAATAATGTGAAATCTTGAAGCCAAGGATTCGCGGCAGGATACCTGCCAAGTCCTGTTCCTAAAACCGGAATGCGTAAGGCGATTGCATCATAAATTCTGTTGATGCGGTCCCTGCCATATAAAGTGAATCATCCGACGGAGCCGCTGGAAATGCAAAAGGAATGCCCAAAGAAAATAAATAAAAATTAACCCATTTGCATATTATTCAGTGAGCGGGCGAGAAAAAGGACTCAGCGTAGGCTGACAGGCTGGGTTAAGTTAAGATCCCAAAGATTTTCTAAAAACGTGCAGAGGTGGAAATATACAAACAGAAAGGATTCACTAACAAAGGATGAACTCACATACACAAAAGTACACATTTTAAGTTTCAAATGAAGAATCATGTAACCGAAGCGATTTGATACTTTATGGTTTTAAAATATTTTTTATTTTTGTTTGAAAACATATTGCTGTTAATTATTTTATAATAAGCTTAAGCACTAACTCCATTACATCTAATAATGATTTATTGGTGTAATTACTTTCTTCATCATGTAAATTTAAAATAATAAGGAATTAATTTATGTATTTACTCGATATATAAACATAGAGACAAGTATTACATCCGTTTAATTAATTTAAATACATGTTAGGTAATACTTTAAGTAATAAGTTAAATATAAAAATAACTATCTTGTATTATAGACTTTAAATCAAATGTATGAATTATTTATTTATTAATCCTTTTAAATATTAAACATGTGAAGTCAAATATGCTTTAAAATGTGGTATTGCGTATAATAAAATCAAAATCGTAGAGCAACCAGAATGTTCAATGTTTTTTATCCCAGATTTGCCAGTTTTCCATCGCGATCTGGGAAAGGAGTTCGAGTAAAAAGGTTGGCGGTGTGTGTGTAATGGCGTGATTAAGTGATGGACATGTATGGACACATGCAGCGTTATGTTTAGCATACACAAATGGGCTTTAGGATGGAAGAAAGTCGCATGTAAATAAGTGGGGGCGCAATGGCGGACGCCCACCGGCAAGTCCTTGCGCTTTTAATCATAAATAACAATGGACACATGGCAACAGGGGCCCGGCATTTAGCTTCATCCAACAAAAGCCTTCCGCCCGACATCATGGAGTTACCCTCAGCCGGTGGCCGTGTTGACCAAGGATATACTCATACCGCGTACATACAAGTTATATCAAATTTTCAGAGCTGTGGTAAAAAGGTTGAATACAATAGATTAATACAAATGATTGTTTCATGGCTTGCTTCCAAATACTATTTTTTTCTACTATTATTTTGTATATTATTAAGTCTACTAATACATAATTTAATAACAAAAGTCTGGTGAAATGGTGATCACCTTTCTTAGTAAATGTTGTGATTTATTTTGTATACTATTAAGTTTACTAATAATAATGTGTTAGTTTTCATAGAAAATACATGTTTTGATTTAAGTGATTGTCATTTAGAACCTGTAATATTTCTTTCAAGAATAAAAAAAAAATGTATATGGGATATCCTGATAAGCACAACTAGATGTATTTATATTTTTTCTCATTTTAAAAAATTGGATGCGCAGAGCAAAAGTTCGTAAGCGGGTATCCCATAGTTGAAATAGGAATCCTGTGTGCCTTTGTGTTTTTATTAGGTATCTGGGCGTTTGAGTGAGTGTGAGTGTTTGCCTGTTGATAATCCTTCGACCACTGACCAGAGTCCCCATCATACGCCCTGTTGCCAGGCGCTTTCATTTCCGCCTCATGGACGCCAAACATGCCACACTCTCTCGGGCTGTCCGTCCGTGAATTCGTCTGTCCGTCCGTGAATTCGCCTGTCCGTCCGTCTGTCCGTTCGTCTGTCCGTCCGTCAGTTTGTCCGTTTTCCTCCGTCCGTTGCGCTTGATAGGCTGTCCAGGACCTCGCTAGTTGGGTGTCCATGTCAGTGTCCTGTTCAATTTTTGTTCGCCCGACTCCGTTCCGACCGAAACCAAAACACTGCGCAGTTGCCGCCCGAGGCGGTTGCTCTGTGTGCTGAATTTTGATATTAATAGCCTTGGACAGTTTTATAAACGCCTTTCGGGGTTAACATGCTCAAGTGGTATTCATATTTTCCACTGACCGACCTGTCACTATTGTGTGTGTCAGCCCGACCCCGGCAAAATGTGAAAATAAAACGCAGCCGTGGTGGATTGGATTGGATTGGACTGGACTGGGCGAGAATATGTAATGGGAAACAAGTAGGTAACTAAATATGTAGAAGCTAAGGCACTTATTTAATGGGATTTTAAATTTTTCTTCGCATGTATTTTTTGAATAATTTTAGTGCTGCTTCTAATAATGTGTGGTATGATGTTTTGTGGTTGCGTTCTCTACTAACAGAACTTAAAATTTTTGTTATATTATGTTCATCAAATTGCATTTAATTTTTAACTTACTCAAAATACGTCGGACAACGAAAATAATGACTGTTCTGTATAGCGCAAGACCTAAACTAGCGATTTCCGGTTGAATTAATGAAATGATTTATTTTTACTGATTTTTGCATTTTTTATATCTTTGTGGGAAAATTAAATTACAATTTTTTTGCTGTGAATACCAATCGATTTGTAATTATAAAACGAATTTAACGAGGAACGGACACCATTACTTCCCATAGTTTCCTTGAAAAATATTTTTAAAGTTATACTTTAATGACTGTTTTATATTTTGCTAAGATTACAATACTTTCGTTTACTAATTTGTATATTTCTCGACGTGTATTAAACTAATAATGAAGAAAAAAGGAAATATCTTCAAGAACAACAAAAATGAAGCGGTACCAGAGAAGGTTTAAAAAAGGAACAAATTATTATAAATCAAATTAACATATCAAACACTTAAAGTTTACCTTCCTTGTGTTTATTATTTTGCTTAGAACTTTCTTTATTAATTTACC
This sequence comes from Drosophila carrolli, assembly GCA_018152295.1. Lineage (NCBI taxonomy): Eukaryota > Metazoa > Arthropoda > Insecta > Diptera > Drosophilidae > Drosophila > Drosophila carrolli. The sequence continues at coordinate 15,403,762 of JAECXJ010000001.1, forward strand.
TAATATTTTCGTTTACTTTAAAGCAGTTTGATGGAATCTTATCTTATCATAAATTACTTTTATAAACCTCCCTGAAAACCCCGAATTGGTTTCTGCGAAACTGGTTGTTATATTAGAGGCTTCGTGATAAAGATCAGCTCTTGAAATCAGCCACAACATATGTAACTTCTCAGGATTTCCACGGCAACTTTTCGCTAAAGGCTTCAGGCTGGAGTTTCCTTTACGCACTGCGCAGTTTCCTTGGGTTTTTCACCCTCCTTTGATTGAATTCAAAGCTGGATTACAGGGGGAAGTACAAAGCGATGGGACTCTGTTTCTGGAGGAGGGTTGCTTTGGATAGAAAGACAATCGCAGTTTTCCTTATTGCGTCGCAGTTGAAACTTCGAATAGCCATTTTCCCGAGGGAAGTTTCATTTGGTTGGAAAACTGCAAGCTCTACCGGCAGTACAGTCATCCCTGGCACGGTGCGTCCGTGTTCGCTTCCTTCCTTCCTGCCCTGCCACCCCGCCCCTTCACTCAGCCACTTCCTTGCGCGTCCTGCGCAGCATAAATTACGCAATTCACTTTGGCGTCCTTTTTCCATACCCTTTGTTCGTTTAGTGAAAAGGGGTATTCTCAAAGGGAATGTTTTATTTTATTTGGGAATATATATTCGTTTTTAAAAATATTTAAAAATTTTTAACTTTTTGCTTACTTTCAAAATAACTAAATCTATGTTTATTTATTTATTATAAATGATAGAATAGTTTTGAGACTAAAGCTAACATAAAAGGCATAGTGCTAGCATTCGACTATGTTTGTTTAAAGATGGTTAGAATTACTTAGTATATATATGTTTTTGGGTTTTAAATTAGGCTGTACATTTTGTTTAATTTTTGTTACAATTATATAAAAATATTATTTTTATATTTTATGTACAACCAAATAAAACTATAAAATTTAAAAACACACAAAAAAAGAAAATCAAGTGTTGAAACATAAATAAGTTCAATATTTAAAACAATTTATTTTTTTGTGTATTTATAAAACTTTAAAATCTGCTTAAAGGGTATTTTCCAGTCGGATATTCCTTACAAGTTCAGCAACTCCTTTTTTTTCGCCTTTCCTCCTGCCTCTGTTTGTTTGCAACGACGCAGTGTGCGTTGTTGCTTATGATTTATGTGCCGCGCGTAGCGATGACACACACACACGCACGGCGAAAGGACACTGCTGCAGTTGAAAAACACAATCCCCCTACCCCGACCCCATTCCCTTCCTTAACCACCTCCTCCAGAATTTTCAAGAATTACACGCAAATTGCACGCAACACGCGAATCGGGCAAAGTGGTCGCGTATGGAAATGACGCGGGAATGCCACTCATGCGTTCCGTTTCGTGCGCCTGCATGTGCGATAGTTCTGTCACAGGCCCCGTATCCGGAAACCGGAGTCCGTAGACCGGAGACCGAAGACCGGAGTGCGCAGTCCGGAGATCGGAGGACGGAGTCCACAGCCCGGGGTCCGACTCCCCATCCTGCCCCCAAAATCCGTGGCATTAAGTCATGCGTCATCCTTGGCTGGGACATGCGTGTAAGCCGGTTATCGCCCGAAAAGCCTGCCAACAGCAGGACACTTTAAATATCTTTATGCATACCATAAATACGTTCTTAAATACTAATCCTTAAATACCGGCCACCAAGAGCCTCTTCACCCACCGAAATGCGTCACAGGTCCCAAGGATATGACTCAGCCTAGAATGCTAGCAAACTCAAGGAAATGTTGCGGTTGTGGTAAAAGGAAGGGGAAAGCAGATAAGTCACTTGAACGGGTCAAGTTTTAAGGACATTTAAAATATTGTTTCGTACAACAAAAACCATATGATAATTGATTAAATAGCGGCAGCAGAATGGCTACATTTATAATATAGTGAGTTAAACTAAAAACATAAGATAATCGATTAAGTAAAGGCAGCAGAAAGGCTATCGTTTCTATAAAGTATATATTTATAATTTTAATAATTCGTTAATAAACATTGCCTCTGTGAATTTTTTAGAATTTTTTTTTCATCAAAAAACAAATAAAATACAAAATAAAGTACATCATAAATGTATTTTATTGACCATCTTTAAATTAACATCAGCGTACCGACGCTGACTTCTTTTCTAAATTTGTTCAATGTTACATTTACCCATTCTCTTCGTAATAAGAATCAACCGCCCTTGTAAATTCAAATTCTATTCAAACCTGTTAGCTGATTGGTAGCCATTTGTTAAGACCCAATTCGCGTTAAAATGCTTTGCTTGTTTTCTTGATTGACGGAAATTGGGAAAAACCCGTTTGATATCCATGAGAAAATCCAATAGATGGCTTTACAAGATGGCATTGCCTCATTCTCATTAGTTCAGCGCGAAAATGTAAATTAGTTTTAATGATATAGATGATCTGGTTAAGATAAAAGCTTAACATTCATTTTAGGATTTTATAGATTACACTTATTTGGGTATACATTCGAAAAGAACCTTAAAACATAGTTCGACTTGCTGACCTCAGCATCAGCTGGCTGAAAATTGTAATATTTTATTTTTCATTTTTTATAGCTCAGTTTGGTTTTTTGTTTGCATTGTTTTGAGAACTTTTTGGGGAGGAGGCGAAAACATTTAATAAACGACACCGAGCGTTGCCGCAACTCACTTTTTAATCACTTTTCATGAGCTTTTAATTACACACTTCTTGTTTGGGTTGTGTCGGAATAAAATTTATGAAAAACCAAACGCATAAAATGCTTAACAAGCTTCTGCTGCCCAACCGCAGGACCCATACACACACAAAAGCACACACACACACACACACACACGAGTATGTGCAAAAAAAGATGGGAAAAATATGTGTGCATGTGTGTGCGGGAATAAAATAAAAATATCCCCACTCATTTCCGTTATAATAATGTGTGAAAGGATATTAATTATGAAACAAGCGAACGGCAGGAAGCCCGGGCAATAAAAACAGCAAGCGACAGGAACACCATGCGTGACCAACAATAACAACTACAGGAACATCACAACGACAGCAACAATATATGGCGACTCCGGTATATTGTATTTAATGTGAGTCGGTCGGGGTACACAGGGAGAAAATGCGAGAAATTGGTAAAATATTTATACTCTTTTTCAAGGAAATTATTTTCTTAAAAATATATTTTATTTTGTACTTAAATCATAAAACTGTTTTGAGTTTCTATATACATTTTATTTTAAAGGTAATATAGCATTAAAAAAAAAAGATGACTAAAGCTTTAAAAACTTATTTTTCAATTTAAATTAAAAATCGTTTTTATCGGAATTTTTTAAGCCGGTTTAATTTTTTACCCCTTAAATACACATGAGATTTTTTGAAACAATTTAAAAGATTTTCCTTAGTTTTCAAACATATTTCTTTCAATTAAACAAAATCGCTTAAAAACAAACGTTTATATCCAACAAGACATTTTCAAAACTAATCTATTTGAATAAAATTGAAATATATTAATAAATAATGTATTATAGTTATACAATATAAAATATTTTTTATCAATTATAATTATGTAAAAAATAAATAAACAAACTTTAAAAACCCCATTTCTCTCAGTGGCAAGTGGGCGTAGTTGTTGGTGGGTAAAGCGAGGTGAGTTGTGCCGAATTGTGTTGAGTTGGGCGGAGCGGAAACGGGAGCAACATGTGCAACATGTCGAACGGAAGTGTCGGCCATATTCCACACACATGCACACACGCACAGCCATCTAAATAGGCCCACGTCGCACACACACAAATTATGTGTCCTGGCCAAGTAGATTTTTATGTAATGTCGGTCGGTTATTGCTTTCATACATTTATTTTATTTCATTTACCCAAACCGCCTAGAGCAACACCCACACAGCCAGGCGAATTTCGCATTTTTAAAACTTCTTCATTCGTATACTCTGCCATCCTGTAGGACTTCGTTTAATTAATTATTTGATTGAATTTTGTTCAAATGAAATATTTACAAATATTGTCCTTATTGGAAAACGTTAACTTCTTTAAATAAATATACTAACAAATCAGTCAAGGTTGTCATTGTATATCATTTTTAATTTTCATAAATAATATATGTTTTATTTATATTTTTTTTCATTCGAAATGAATAAGTAACTAAATATTACTTGAAATACTAAAACTCCTATTAATTATAAGCAAACAAATAATTTTAATTGTCTTATACATATAAATTTACAAATTAGTTGCTGAGTTAAAAAAATATTTATTTTTAAGAAAAATGCATATGTAAGTAGAATAATAATTCCCTTTCTTAATACTAATTATAGGAAATGTAGTTGTTAATAAACGATTAAGTCACATTTCTTAAATGATTATTTATATACAGATTATATATATATATAGATTATGTATATACAAATATAACATAATACATTTGCTGAAAAAAAATGAAATACACCCCACGTTTTATTATTTTTGGGCACTGCTATCGTTTTAAAAAAAGACTGCACTCGATTTAGCGAAAGGAGAAGGACATCTCTTTGTCGTCATCTCACTTATTAAGTTGAACAATTTTTACCCTGCACTTCATGTCCTGACATCCGAGTCAGTCAACCGGCCGGTGGCCCATTCAGCCAGACATTCAGCCAGTCTGCCGGTGACAGGACCCTCTGCGGCGGCAACTGTCGTCCATCAGAGCCGTGCGTCAGTTGATCACGTTGCCGCTCCACGTGACGATGACAGGGACGCCGGAATGCCGAATGCCGGGATACCAGAATGCTCCACTCCACTCCTCTCCACTCCACTTTTCATCCACCTTCCATCCATCCGCCCACGGGCATGTTCTGCGGCTCCTGCGTGTAATTGCCGTTGTAATGTCGCCCGACGCGAATATAATTGCTAAAATGTTGCATAAACCGACAGACGTGCCAATGGTAAATGGCCAATGGGCAATGGCCAATGCCCAGGACTCCGGGCTTCCACTCCAACTCCAACTCCGTGTCCGACTCTGAGTCCAGGTCGCGGCGACGACACTTTTCCATTTGAATTTAATTTTAATTTACGCCCAACGGCCGGCTCTACTGCTGCTGCTCGTGATGCCCATTGCCATTTTCCGGAAATTGGCAACGGCAATGGCCAGAACATTCCGCATTCCGGACATGGCTCCTGGCTTCTGGCCTGGGACTTGAATGCACTCAGAAAAAAATATACAACTTTTACATAGCAAAGATATTTTAACTTCAATTTTGTAAAAATAATAAATGATAAATGGAAAATGGAAAAGGTTCTCTTTACTATTAAACATCTTCTTCATGTGTTTAATTTTTGAGTTGCTATTATACAATTTACTTTAATATACTATTTTATATAATTTATAAATATATAGAAATAAATGTTTGTTCATTAGTATTTTATATGATGCCCTTCCGTTCATCCAATTAAGATACATTTTGAGCAATCTATTGTTTGCAGTTGAGCAAAGATTATATATCTGTTAAGTGCTCTTTACCATTTCAACCCAACATAACTTTATGTTGTCTAAAATATTCCTAATTTATTTAAGATTTGGTAATATATTTACATGTAAAACGCTTCTTCAATGCCAAATCCAAGTTTTCACTATATGATTTTTAAAGGTATGAATATTATACAGTTTTATATTTTATGGAATTGTTTCTGTAATCTTAGTTCTTTAAGAATATGATTTGATTATTTTTGGAGATTTTTGATGGCTGCACTGATACCATGTATTGTGTTTAAAACAAGCCCCTTTCTTTTGTTTTAAATATTTTTCAGTGTAAAAATAAAACTAACAGGCAATGCGGATCTGGCCACGTTTCTGACCAAATTCGAGAGGGCTGCCCGCACCGTTGAGTTAATGAGAAGAGACAGAGGTCGAGAGGGGAAAGGAGAAAGGAGAAAGGGGGGTGAATAAAGGATAAATGGGGAGAAAAGGGAGAGAAGGGAGAAACCCATTGACGAACATTTTATGTGCAACCATCCGAATTGTTAAAAGAACAGCAAGTCTAATTGAAGAGCCCCAAGCAATTAGTCGATAAATTGAAGTTACAAAACAGCTAGAACCATATATATCCCGCCTAAGTTGAAATACAAATTAGCAAGTTATGAAGCCATATTAAATTTGTAATTCATTAAAAAATCATGAGAAGTCAAATAACCAAGTATATAGAAATATGTATAAATGTACAGATTAATTTTCACAAATATGTGTAGGATGGACCTAAAAATTGCCGTGCATTAAAAAATGGTAAAAAATCCAGCAATCCCATTAAAAAATGAACCATATCTTAGCTAATGAAAAAGTTTTCCCATATTAATTAGTGGCCTAAATTCCATATCTATTCGGGAGCTCCGAATTTTCCATTCTGCGTCAATCAATGTGGGTTTTTTTATGGAGCCGCTTTAGTCATCGCCATAGTGTCTGGGGCTATGAGTAATTTTCCGCTGGCAAAAGTCGTGCTTACAAGGGCCGACTCATTAAATGCAGAGGGAATTAACAGAGATATAAAGAAATAAAGATAATGCATGAGAAAGATGACGCCAAGAGCAGAACTGGAAGCCGACCGATTTGATGAAAACAATTTTCCAAATTTGGCAAAACTATTAACCACGCTACGTTAATTTCATTAGCAAGTCTGCCTTTCTTGTTTCGCTGACCGTGTTTCATCCATACATACCACATATATACATACATAAATCGCAGCCATTAAATGCGCTAATTAGTTGGTCAATTAGCGTATGCTTACCGGATTGTTTTTGGCTCTTTGTTTGTTGGCCCAAAGAGGCCGGCTTTTGGGCGGCTGAGGGTGGTGCGGTATTGCCAAAATCACAGTCACCATCGCTTTGGACGTCAGCGGTTCGGCTCGATCGCCCAACTGTCGCCGCATTAATAAATCAGTTTAAATTAATTCAGTTGACAGCTTTTAGTCAATATTGTTGATAAATTGTTTTCTTTTAATTTCGGTTTTTTGGTTATTTGATTATTTGGCTATTTGGTTTTCGGTTTTCGGAAACCTGCAGCTGTTGCCAAGGGGGAAAAGAGCTTTGACTGGTCATTAACAGCATTTCAGCTTTGTTAATTAGCTCATTTTGGGACCATAATTCTTGTGGGGATCCCACTGCAGGTTCTCAATGGAAAATAAATCAAAATATTGTTTTAATTACTTAATAGACAGTCAGACAAATTTGTTTATTTACCTTTCCATGATGCTGCTGAGCCACATAAAAAAATAATAATGGCTTGGAAGGGAACAATATTACATAAGTTTTACAGCACCTTTAAGCAGGGTAATTGGAATTTTATTTATTGCAGAAGTGATGGTTTTTTAATAAATATTTTATATACTCTGCTTTTTTTGGATTGCGTTCTTATTTGGGAAACAAATTGAAAGGGACTAAAATCCCTATTTAAAAGAGAGAACATAAATCTTGGAAAACAAAACTATATTCCCTCGCTGTTTCTGACATCGCTGAGGATATCGCTCCAGGACATGCTGAAGGAATCCTGATCATCCACGTTCCCATTCTGGACTCTTTCTGATTGAGCATTCTCGAATTCGGCCAGTTTTTCGAGACGGAGTTCCATCCGGCGTTCCAGTTCCTCCGTGCTACTTGGTTTCCGGCTGATGGGAGTGTCCCTGCCGAAAAAGGACGATTCGCTGCCCGGCCAACGTGGTGAATTATTTGGACTGTTTGGCGAATCAATATTACTGAGATCACTGACACTGGCTGAATAATGTTCGGAATTGAAATCGACTTCGCTGCTTGAACGTGGTGTAAAATGAGCATCACCTCCTCCATTTCGAGAAGAATGTTTCTTTACGATTGCAGTATCCGGACTTAATTTTATCATGAGACAGCGACCACGGCACTTGGGCTTTTCCATTTGTAGCAGCCGAATCAGCTCCTCCCGGGAATACATTTCCGCATAGGCAAATCCCTTGGGTCGTTTTCCCTTTTTCGGAATAGTTAAAGAACGAATCGAAAAATTGGTGAAAACCTTGCTCAGCTCGGTTTCAGTGCACTCCATTGGCAAATTGCTGACCAAAGCCACAAATGGTGGACTTGTTGGTACCATCTCCTCGAGATCGGGAGTACTTATCTTCTTGGGAAGATCGGTCTTGGACTCTTTGGGCCTATCCTTCGGGAAGTATACTTCCGAGGCATCCCCCTCCGATGTTTGCACCCGTGTCACGTGCAACATTCCCTCCAAACTGCGACCCGATTCACTTCCGGAAATGGAGGATACGGACGAGGAGCCAACTGGAGGCAACTTGGAACTCCGCGAAGACTTGGACATCTTCACAAATTAACCAGCCAAAGAAAAAACAAATATTTTTGAGGTAATACGTTCGTGTTTGCGTTTGTTAATATTTTTTTGTAGACTGTTTGAGTTTACTGAATAATAAAGCAAGGCCAATTTTGGTTTACTATGTTAAATTTTTGTTAATCTTAAAATTAGCTTGTAAGTTATACCAATTTGTTTCATTATTCCAAATCTAGATTTTTCTGGTTCTTGTTTTAAGCAAACATATGATAAGCTTTAAGTCCAAAATAGAAAAATTAGCAACTTATTTTTAAACTTTTAAGCACAAAACAGTCAAACTTGTGAATAGATCTTTGTTTATTATTATATATATAAATAATGAGTTTTTATCATAGTTCTGTTAAAATAATATATTTATATTTAAGAATGGTTAGGATTAATTAATATCTTCGTTTTTAGCCTTCGGAATTTTGGTACAGTTGAACTAACTTAAATATGAAAATTACAAACAATGTTTTGTTACTAAATCTGGAAATAACATAATTTTCGTTAATTTGTTTGTGTTTAATAAGGATTGTTTATATATTCGGTCCTTATTATTATAGGCAAGATCTTGATAAGTTATTGATTTTGTTTCAATTGGGGAGCGTTTACTTAGTTATTAAGCTCCGTTTATATATAGTTTGCCAGCCACTAAGAATTAGTCCAATCAGCTAGATCTTTCGTAGTTATTAGTTTGCTTTAATAACTTATCAATTTGTATCTTGTGGATACTGTCAATTCATAATTCGTGTATTCTCAGGCCGTGATCTCCTTGGAGCACCTGCCCAGAGCCTCAGATATGTATCGAAAATCGACTAGGCAAATGCCAAGGTTCGTGGATCCCAACTGACAACTCTCGGATTTGGTTGGAAAATATCAAAAGTTCAGCAAACAAATGGCATCGAGTTGAGTTCGAGTTTGCGTTTGAGTTTGGCTAATGCACGGATTGTGTCGTTTTCTGTTTGCTGTTTGTTAGTTTGGTCTTGGCTTGTTGGGTTGGGCAGAAATTAGAGGATGGAAGGAGGTTTCCACATTAGGCAACAGGCAACGGGCTACACCCATATTCCGTGGAAAATTGGGTGCGTTGGCCAAACACAAACTAAGGTAAACTGATAAAAATCATGGCCTGCAGCATGAGTGCGAGTACGAGTGGAGTTTTGGGGTTTGGGGTTTGGGGTTTGGGGCCAAGTAACCGATTGCGAGTGGCCCAGGGGCCCCGAACCACACATAAGTAGTACGTGTCTGGGACCGGGCATTAGGAACAGACAGGCTAAAATATTAGGCCAATTATATTTCAAAAATTTACATGACGATGATGTTGACGATGGCTGGGTCATCCATAACCCAAACCAGTCCCACTGAAAACAATTACCACATCCTTTAAATCGAGCCTATAACCAAGACATTATTATTTTAATTATTTTAAAAGATTTTATGTATTATTTATTAATTCAAATTTCTGCAAACAATCTAATTTTGTACTTTAAATGTCATTAAATATTCAACAAAATTATTTAAAAATTGTATTGTTTATTTTTCGATATTTTCTTTTCATTAAAATGAAGTTTTTATTTTTATATAAAAGGAATTTAACTTTTCTTTTTACCTAATTTTCTTACTTTTTTGTAGAAACTTTTGACATAGTGTAGAAAATAACAGCAGGGTAATAAAAAGGTTTTTTAAAGTTAAGTGTATGCCTTTTTAATACGTTTTTATCAAAATAACTTAAATCAAGATATAAAGTATTATGATGTAAACAGTGAAATAAGGCTGAGTTTGGAACTTGCTTTTGGTATTCTATTATATTTTATCTGACCTAAGATCTGTATTCATGTAATAAAACACTATTATATTTCAGGAGCTGGAAAATATATACAAAAATATAAACCATTAATATGATATTATAAAATCACATACAATTAATTGCGGAGTAAAAAAATGTTCTTAAAAGAATTCCAGGCTTCGACAATATGTACTTAAATTTAGCTAGCACTTTGAAATTTTATTTTTTATCAGTGTAAGTACAGTGTGTTCACGAAGGAAGCGTCAAGTGGCCTCCGCCTCCAGGGTTTTTTTCAACGATATCTTGATGCTCTCACCATGGAACGTGCATGGGCATAAGTCTGGTGTCTGGAGAGCTACTCGTATCTGGGCACTAGGATCGCCTTTAGCTACACGGAATTTTCTTTTCCTTTCGCTTAATTTCATAGGAAAACGCTGAATGAAACGTAGGTGGCAGGGGGCAAAAGGTGCAGCGAAGGTAATTAATTTCGAGGATTAGGCATCGGATTTTGGCGATAACAACGTGTCCCCATAATTTTCATATTGAGGGGCCAGACGAACACGTTCACAAGCCCTATCTTTAGACCATCTTGATGGCTCTGGGACTTACTTTACTGTGTCTTCTTTGTGGGTCACCAAAGGGCAGCACATTGAAATTAATAATTGGATAGTGGGAATAAGATGCATAAAGATGTATATAACTTACGTTTGAACTGCATATAAATAAAGGTTCTTCAAATAATACATAGCACACTAGATTTTTTTGTAATGAAAAATATGTAAAATATTCATTTTATTAAAAAGTAATTTAATTGTTACCTTTAAAAAGTGTTAAAACAAATCATTGACTATTCCTTCTAAATATTTTAATTTCAATTTAAATTCATAAGTCATTTTAAGTTAATACAAACATAATTATACGTGTTGAATTAAAAGTCAACATGAATACCCCCAAATTGATTAAATGCTTAATTTCCAACAAACACAAGCCAGAACTAAAATTGTAATTTCTTGATTATTTTCGGTAATTGAACCCATTCAAATAAACGGAAAATATTAAACAGAACAAACCACTAATTATAATACCTAATCAGCGCTTTCATTCACCTCTGTTTATTTATTTTGAGGGAAACAAACTACCCCAAAGCCCCAAAAGCAGTCGATCCAAAGCCAAATTCAAAAACCAATGCAGAGCACACAAAACACACGAAAAGTGTTCCACATGACAGCGTGAATAATTTGTCACCAATTGACGGAAAAGCCAAAGAAGGGGCGGTACCAAAATGAAAACCGTCATCAGGTAAATGCAATTAGCTCGACTGGGGTTTGATTGATGTATTTCGAATGAGCTGCGCCAGGAAAATTAATTAGCTTTAAATTATGTAGGTAGCCCGAAATCTGGAGAGCTGGTGCTGCTGTCAAACCCCAAAAACGTAACCAGATCTATTCCGAGCTTCAAATAAGCTTGAGCACCTTATTAATTAATCAATTGGCTTCGGCAAATTGTCTCGAGTGGAGCAATTATCATGATTTGCTTAAATGCAGCTTATGGTCAACGGGAAAACGTTCATTAGGCGGTTTAGCAATGTGCTTACGTTGTTTCCCTTCCAAAATTCAAAGTGTTAATAATCGGTATTGATTTTACTTCTTGGAATTACTATATTTTGATGTCAGTCGATTTTTATTATCTTTATGTTTTTCTTTCTAAAGAAATGAAACATTAATAGAAGACTTGTATTGTTCATTTCATACCCCAACATTTTATCTCTTAATAAAAATAGGGATATAATTCTTATCTTTATAAATGTATTCTTTAATACTGAAACATTAAAATTGTTGAAGTAGAAATATGGAAATGTTATGAATTGATTATTGGTTATTTATTTTCTACGATGAGCAGTCTTTTAAAAATGTGCAACTGCGGGCAATATAATCGATTTGACAATCCTGAGCCGCCCATCGAATTTCTCCAACAACTTTTCAAGTCTGCCACCCCTGTTTTGTAATCTTTATGGCCATCTCATTTGCGCCTGGAATCATGGCATAGATGACTTCCCCCGGTATCGAAATCTGGGGAATCTAAGGCCGAAATTGACAAATGCACGGATTGAACAGGCTCGAAATGTGGAAATTTATCAATCGGAGGGGTTTTCACACCGAATCCGGTCCGCAGCGAAACCGGGCACCGGGAAATAATATGACTTTAGCCACGGTTATCAATAACCAGGCATCGATATTTTATGAAAATTGATACGCCACACACAGCAACACAGCGGGGATGGAAATAAAAATAAATAATAATGGCCATTATTACAGTTTATTCCATGCTGAATAGTTTCGCCCACTCGTCTGTTTGGATAGCGAGTCCTTCGAGTCCTTTCGCGTCCTTTCGCCGATGCCACTCATAAGCGAACTAATCCGTCAAAATTTATTGCCACCACCGAGGGGAGCCACTGTCGAGCCAATTGATAACGTGCGTGTGAAATTTATCAAATAAATTGAGGCCATAAATGTCAAAGCTGCGCATGATTCATAGACAGACAATCCGAGAGTCGAGGAATCCCCTTATTAGCCAGCTTCCGTTGGAGTTACAGACTTTCGGTTCAAGTTAGAAGTCAATCCCACATTGGATTAGCTGACAAATTTCGGTAATTTCCAAATGGAGCATTTATTATGACTCAGGCGAATTTATTAAACTCCCATCAAAAGGCAAGCAGTGAATTATGATTGGCATTATTGTTTATTAATTATATTGCCTAACAATTACTTAGGTTTCCAGTCCATTACTACTTTAAATTGGATTTATTTACTAATCGCGTCTAATTATAACATTAATCAGTTATTTATTGCGGAATAATGTCCTCATCAACATCACTTAAAACAATAACAAAATTTTTTAAGTTTGGTACGATTCTTTGACACATATATAATTTATATTATTCTTAGCTTTTTTGGTGGCATTTTATTATATTTTAGGTAGTATAAAAGTGCCTATGACTATTTCAGAAAATGTATATTTAAATTACATTTTTAAATCAATATTAAAATAAACAGTTTCTGAATATAATTTAAACATTCTAAATATATTATTTGTATAATCATATTTGCTTTGCGCCCAGTGAGCAGTCAATCACTAAATTACAGGCTTACAACTCACTGCGATTTCCAAGTGGAACCGTTTTCTGCCTTTGCACATTTATTAAAAACCCATCAAACGTTAAGCCCCAAAATTACGATTTGCATTCAGCATTGAGCTGGCGAAATTTCACCCACTTCCTTTCCCACCTCCAAGCCCATTTCCATGTCGATTTCCATTCCGAATCCATTCCCATTCCCATTCCCACTCCCACCATTACGCGGCGTAATCAGAAAGCGTAGAGAACCGGAGTTTGGATCTGGGTTTTGGGTTTTGGGTTTGGGTTTGGGCTTGGGATTGGGATTGGGCTGTGGATGGGGCTCCAGTTGGAGTTCGAGTTCCAGTTCAGTTCCGCGTGGCCATCATTATTCAGAATTTAGTTTACTTTTTGCAGCTCTACCGTTTTTTGTCTGCCGGCTCTGTCTCTCCGACTCTGATTGCATATGAAAGAGGTGAACGCTTTTTCACGCTATTATTAAATTTGGTTATTTCGCTGGGATTTGGCGCGGGCGAGGTGAAGGCCCCGAGTCGGGTAATGACAATGCATGATGGCACGCCCTGATGGAATACCAATTGGACGAGCAAAACACTGGAAAAATTAATTAATTATAAAAAATTATATACATACAAAATAAATTATAATAATAATATTAATAGATGACTAATATAAAACTGATTCAATTTTTAAATAAATAAATCTAACTTTTTAAAACCTAATGCAATCTAAAGCATCTAAAACATCTTAATCTTAATCCTTAATGTAACTTGTTAGGTTTAAGTGGTCTTGTAATTAATATCTAATTATATTACTTAATAATTTTTAAAAATAATAGTAATAGATGACTAATTCAAAACTGATTTAATTTTTAAATATATAAATCTAACTTTACATACAAAACATCATGCAAATCATAAAGCATCTAAACTAATCGTGATCTTTTAATCTTTAATCTACAATATACTTTTTTGCTCACTTAAATAATTAGTATAACAATATAGTAGGTATAAGTGGTATTGTAATAAATATCTAGCATTAAACCGTTTCCTATAAAGTTCCTAGTTAAAGTCTCAAAATAAACTTCGTAAGTCAAGGGAAATTTAAGGAGATGACCTTATTGATTCCTTGCCATATCTCTTGCTTGTGGGACAACCCTCATAAAGCAGCCCCTTGTATTCCACCTTTTGTCTCGAAAGCTGCCCGTAGAACACCATCCTAATCCCAACTAATACGTCAGCACAAGCAATCGCCGCAAATCGGACAGCATATACACAGGCAATCGTTGTAAACTAAAAACCGCTTCCAACTTTGACAAAATAAATAGCCCGGCAATGCGACGGAATGGGGCTCTTAATAAAAGTCAATTGGCAAACCCACGCCCCCACTCCTGCCGCCCCCTTTTTGCCTTCTGGACAGCCATTTGAAATTTTAATAAAAAGTCCTTTTATCGCACTTAGAAGGCCATTTAGTAAGCTAAATTATACCCGAGTATTATCCGGACCAGGATCCACCCGTCCTGCGTCCTGCGTTTCGTCCTTGGTCCCCCGAAAATCTCAATCCCAATACCGAAACCCGAAATCGTAGTCAAATTGGCCATGTTAAACCGCACAGCAGTTTGGCCCTTGTTGTTGTTGACCCGACTTATCTCTCTGGCCGAAACGGAGCCGCACCGGCAACGTAAACTTGCCGCAAATTGGCCAACTTCTGCTGCTGCTCTTGTTGTTGTTGTTGCCGCTGCTGCATAAGTCCAATTTATTTTTGGTTTTTTACTTCAAAGCGAAGACAAAAAGGCAGCGAAACCAAATCGAATTAAGCTTAAATCTACATAAGCTTTTTCTCTCTGTGTGCCGGTGGATGTGCTACTCAGTGGTATGAAATACTATGGAAAAGTATCAACAAATTTGTTGACTTAAAACAAATAAAATAAAAATAAAAATACATATACACATAATTTTAATATATATATTTTAATATACCAATTAAATTTAAATTTAAATTTTATCTCAATTAGCAATTTAAAACATTATAAATGTTAAGCTGCATCAATTTGCTTGGTCATAAATTAAGCAGAATTAGTAGGTAAATAATTTTGTTAAATAAAATTATAGTTCAATGAAATGCAATTTGTAGAAATGATTTCCAATTATAATATTTGGGTTTGTTAATTCTCTAAACATTAATATTTGAATTGCTTGAAGATACGTTTAGTTTTCCACATTATCCATTTGAGAAACATATGGATATCTGTAATTTCTTCCATTGAAATGTTATAAAAATAAGTGTTGTTCTTGATTCTGGGTAAATCTCAACCCACTGTGCCCCAAGTTTCCTGATTGTTCCTCTGCCTTTCGGTCCATTTGCTTACACTGGTTGCTGTTGTTGCCGGGCATGAATTACATTTCTCTTTGCATTTCGCTTTGTTGTTGCTGCTGCTGCTGTCGGTCGGTCGTTTCCATTTTTATTTCGGTTTTCCTCCTTTTTTTCTAAATGCTAATTTATGGGCATGTGTTGCCATTTGGTTGCCGTTGGGTAATTTTAGTGCCCACCAAAACACAGAACACACAACATCGAGCACACGGCAACAGCAACAGCAACATCGAAACAGAAACAGAAACCGAAACACAAACACAAACCGTAACAGGAAATGCAGCAAGCGAAATAAAAAGTGAAGTAAATTGCATATTTATGAATCTGTCAATTGTTTATACTTTTATGCATTCGCCATTTGGGGCTATTGTTGCTGTTGCTTTCACAGAATTTCCCAAGCTGTTATTTGCCCGCTTGTTCGCTGATTGTTGCTCTTGTGTTTTAATGTTGCTGCTGCATTTTTTCTGTTGCTCTTGCTGCACAGCAACAATTTTTTCTTATTTTTTGAAATTGAAAGAATTTTTTTGACATGGCTTATTTGTGTTTGCATTACATTCTTTTGAACAATATATTTTACTTACAAAATAAATAAAATTCAATTTGAAAATGTTTGTCAGCCATTTGTTGTATTGTTGATATAGATATTCTTGATTTTAAAAATAAATATAATATATATTAAGCCAAGTAAACATTTTCAAAAGTATTTTTATTTATTTTATATTAATTTTTATTTCTGTGTGATCTATACTTTTACTTGAAGGTATA
Source organism: Drosophila carrolli (assembly GCA_018152295.1). Lineage (NCBI taxonomy): Eukaryota > Metazoa > Arthropoda > Insecta > Diptera > Drosophilidae > Drosophila > Drosophila carrolli. The sequence goes on from JAECXJ010000001.1 coordinate 15,420,127, forward strand.
TAAAGGAAGTTGCTAATTTAATCAAGGTTTGGCTAATTTATCCAGGAAATATTACTTTTTATGGTCCAAAGGAATCCCAATTCTTTTGGTGTGTTTCCCATGGTTTAATATTCAACCATTTATTACTTGATCACGGTTAGTAATTATTTGTTTTCTGTGTGCTTTCTTTACGTTTTACCGCCCCCCATAACATATGATTCCATTACCATTTTAGTATTCGCATTTGGGTCCGTTCTGCTTCTCGGTTGTGTTGTTGCTGTCGTTCTTGCATGAATTGCAACTGCAACTGCAACTGCCCCGCCCCCTGACTGACCCCTGGCCCCGCCCCTCACCCTCTGGCCCCTAAGCAACCCTCACCCACCCCCCGCCATCCCCTGCCACCCATCGCTGTCCGGCAGACAAAACAAACGCATTATGTATAACGAAATGTTGGCAAAAAAAAAAATATACACACAGGGAAAACAACGAAAACAAGAAGAGGAAAACTTACACCTATTTCCTGTAGATGTCCGTTCATGCGTACACTGTGAGAAATGTCCGCTGGGCGGTTCTTTCACAGCGGTAAGCTTCAAAGCTTGACATTTCCATGGGTCAGCTACAGTATTTCGTGGAAACCGCAGCCGAAAACAGATGTAGTGGCTATCTGACATCATCTGGGCTTTTTTTTTGGTTAAATGGAGGTTGAACAAGATCTATTTAAAAAGATCTAACACATTAAGCCAACCTCTTACGGAACTTGCGGGAATTAGCAAAACTATGTTTACACAGTGCAGGTACTTTAATGGCTTAAAAATGGAAATTAAATGCCTTGGGTTAAAAAAGAATCGACATTCCCAGTTGTAATAAAAAAAGGTTATGTTTTAATAGGCTGCAAAGCTTTGAGATATTTTGCTTATCTTTATAGAAACTTATTTAAAAATATTCTATAACATATATAAAACTGATACGTAGCAGTTTTTATTCAGTCATATTTTCCTGGAATTAAAAATGTTATATTTAAAACTATCACAATCAGACATAAATCATATTAAACGTTTGTAATTAAAGTCTTAAATTTGTCATTTGAAATTTTAAAGATATTGTCTCAGGTGTTTTCTTGTAGTGCATGCAATAAACTTAAATCAATAAACAAAACAAAAGAAAAGCACTTCCATTGTCTGTCCCCCGTTGCCTTTTGCCGGTTCGGTTAGGTTCTGTTTCCCATTTGAAGTGAAGGCATTAAATAAGTCGAAAGGTATAAACACAAGCTGGCAAACAAATAAGGCCGAAACCGAGACCAAAACAGAAACCGGGACCGGAGTAAATGGTTTGGCATTGCTAAGGGAAATGGGAATGGAAATGGAAATGGCAATGGCAGCAAAAACCGTCGAAATTCCTTCACAGAACATTTATTTTCGGCTGCCTTTCGTTACACACATTGATTTCTGAGGCACTGGCCACTGCCACAACTACTGCCACTGCCACTGTGCCCCACACACACCAGAAGCACACGCGATGCAATAAACTTGAAAAAGGTAAATTGCTGAACATATTTTGTATCTTTCAGATACCACAACTGGCACCCGAAACTGCAGCGCCAGCAACTCAAACGCACTGAGCCAAGAAAACAAAAACTGAAAATCAACCGCCAGGAGGAAAACCAATATGAAGATGCCAACCTGAGTGGAAGCGTTTCTTTAGTTTCTGTCCTTAGTTTTTATATTTATGCACTTTTTCCCCATGACAACTTTGGCACTCAAACAGCTGCTGCCGGGTAAATATTTTACTGTTCGCCCCGAGAACCTGCAATCGTTGGATTGAACAATTCAATTGGATAGGTAACAGATAATCTTCGGGGGCAATAAGATATCAGGGTTATGGCCCTTGAGATGTACGTATGCTTTTAGTTTTGACAACCCAATTGCAATAAAACTTTCCATGATGCTTGTGTGGGAAAACATTTCCTTGGATTTAATGTTGAAGCTTACAAGGATCTTCATATTAATTTAGGATACAAGGAAAGACCATTGTAATGCAAAATATACTTCATAAATTGCACAATTAAATGTTCTTTAAAAAAAATACAATTTAATATAAACTGCTCAAGTTTTGTAGATATTTTTATTTTCAACAAGTTTCTGTACTATCAATAATTTATTCGATTATGTGTTTTGACAGCTGTAATCATCTCATTTAAGAACAATTTTATGTCTGTTTATTATACCATTGAAACGCGAGCACCCCTTTTATTGCAAAATTAGTAATAGTTTCGTGATGCAAATATAGTTTTATTTTCCCGCATTCATTTTTTAGCTGTCTTATATGGTCACTTGGTTGTGTAAATTACTCCATTATCAAATAATGAATTCCCACAATAATGTGAAAATTACCACACCTTCTGCACGAGCTCGAAAATGCAAAAACGAAAACCACAAAAACAATTAAATTAACTGGCAAGTTAATTCGGTTTAAAAGCCACCTGGAATGATCCGTAGTGGATCAGCCTTCGTTTACAATGTAAGTTGCATAATGTAACTGCTATTTTTAGCGAGTATAAAACCCGTTTCCCTTGGTGTTGGCCCTTATCTTAACGCTTAAGCAAAGCCAGCAAAAACGTGTCCTGTCGCTGTTCCGCTCCTTGACCACACACACATATATATATTTTTATACACCATTTCTATAGAAAGGAATCCGCAATGCGGCAGCAGGGCGCGAAACATTCGGTGGATAGGAAATGAACCCGAGGGGCAACGGCAAACCCATGGATAAAGTTGGAGGAACTGACTATCTACGACAGCAATTCATTGTGGATACTCATTAGCAGCAGGTAAACACATTTCTGGAACATTGCTTTTAATTAGTAAAACAGACGCCCGGTGTCACGGGTTCAACAAAGTAAACCAAACGGAAGGGCCCCTGTCCGTTTGTCCGTTAGTCTGTCCGTTCGTCTGTCCGTTTGGCTGTCCGTTTGTCCGTTCGTCTGTCCGTTTGGCTGTGTGTCCGCCAGTCACCCTGTGCCTTTTTAATTGCAAGAACGTCAAAACATTTACCAAATTAACGCAATCCAAGCTTAACTAAAATGTTTGGGGCAAAAGAAAAAAAACCACCAAAAAACACGAAAACGGAAGATAGACGCGAAAAACATCTACCCCCGACTAAGAAAGACTAAAAAGAAAAAACAATGCTAAATGTCCGTCAATAGATTGCAGTCAGTGTGCGAGGGGAGGGTTTCCGACGACTGTTATCAGATAAACCTGCTCTAATTTGTGTACACTTAGTCAACTGAACGAGGACGAATGGGAAGTGGAAATGATAGTTGGCCAGCGATATATATGGGATATATAATGAGTCTCAGCTGGTGGACAAGCCAGCGACCATACCAAATCACCCCGGTCGAGGAAATGCTTTTTTCTGTTTTCATTTAATTTCACTTTGAGTCGCAAATCGTTCTTATTTTTTTTTGTCAGAGATATACCCTTGAGATATTGTGGGCATTTGTGAATCGCTATGAATCGGGGATCCCAAAGGGACCAGGCAATATGCAGTTGTGTAATGTGTTACAGACATGTTATCTATTAAGCGTTACTAGTTTTGTAGACTTTATTCAATTTAGATTTTCTGTAACGAACTTAACCGCCCATTATACATATAAAATCTTTATTGGAATAGTTATAGGTGTTCTGATATTGTAATAATTGGAAGTATATTAAATAGTAATTTATTTCGGTATTATTTGACATTTATATTAAAACGGTAGATAGTTTTAAAATGGTTAATGTTAAATTTGTATTTAAATTGTATAATTTTATAATAATTTACTTTACGTAATGTAACTCAAAAACAACTTTATTTTATTATTTTTAATCTAAACGTTGATCATTGTATTTTTATATAAAGTATTAAATAGTTATTTAAGCTTAAATTAATAAAAAAAAGTACTAAAGCGTTATTCAGTTTGAAAATCATTAGCTTTTTATATTAATTGTATTGTGGAATAATATAATAGATTTACCTGCCATTCCTACCACATTTACATAATTTCAGTGCTATAATAATTTTCTGCTTCTTCAATCGAACTTAATTACAAATCATTTCCAATCAGTGATATTTTCATACAGATTTGAAGGGTATTTCTTAATTTAAGTGTGTTAACAAAAAATTCCCCTTGCTTTCTATTTCTTTTAGCTTTCAGCTAAGAGTTTGTGTGTATATCTGGGTGCGTTTTTTGTCGTCTTTCGTTTGTTCTTTATACAGTTTTTTTTGGTTCATGTAAAGTGTAATATATTTTTTCGGTACTTTGCAGCGGACAGATACATTTAAAGTCATTCAGTGCAGACATCCCGGGGAGCTTTGTGGGTACAAAAGAGGGTTGAGGGTTTGGGGTTGGGGGTTCCGGAGGTTGCGGGGTCAGTGGATCGGGGAGCGTAAGAGACAGCAACGAATTAACTACAAACGACTACACATTAATGCCAACTTAACAACAGAAGCCGTCCAAGCGACAGACAAGTCGAGTAAATGGAGGGGAAAAGGGCAAGGTGTTTTCGGGCAAAAGCAAAGGCAAAAGCAAAGGAAGAGACGATGGACAGCATAAAATACCAGAAGCTAACGACTACGAACGGATATACGAACGACTGAAGCTGCCTGACAAACTGCGGGTGTGAGGGAGAGATCCGCAAGATACAGATACAGATACAGATACGAGTCACAAGATACGACCCTGGACATGGTCACGGGCATGGCCAAAATACAATATATTATGCGTGCGTTGCCTCTTCTGCTTTTTTCACTCTGCTCTTTTTTCACTTGGCAACACAGAAACAGAAATGGAGACACCCCAACCGCTGGCATTCTTCAAAATTAACATACCACGAAAAGTACACAAGACAAAAGAGTGTTTGCCATGTTACTAGATGGATGGATGGATGGATGCATGCCCCGTATCTTCGGATACTTGCCACTTTGCAGAACAAGTTACTGGGCCCCGGTCAGCTGACGGCCAGTGGATCCGATGACCAAGTCCAAATGGCTACACATATGGTCGAGATTTACCCAAGTTGAGTGTGTTGTAAATTTTATGACCAAAATGGGTCATCAAGACGCAAATTTCGGAATATCCCTTTTTATATAATATCACTATTTAAATTTCAAAATAATAAAGCATACGGAAATTAAAAAATTTAATTTGTTTAATCATATTAGAAAAATTAAATACACAGAAAAACCGGCCAAAGGTTTTGTCTCACATAAATATTGAAATATTTTTAATATTTTGCAGAGTAAAATGTTTACCACTTTTCTTAATTCTTGGCTTAATTCTCTAAAAATCTTGGTTTATATTTTTGGTTGATTTTTCATTGTTTTTATGACTTGACTTCTTTTCTAATTTTCGGAAAATGTCTTTGCCGCAAAGTGTCGAAAAACTACATTTATATGCCCATAACTTTTCTTACAGAAACCCGATTTCAAAGTGGCATAGCTTTATTGTTTTTATTAAGTATCGTAATCGAAATATAATAAATTTTTTTTTTTTTAATAAATTTTCAATCCATCTAACTGGGTTTGGTTATTTGATTTTAATATAACCAATTATTATCGTTTACCTTACTTTAAACCTTATTAAGTAGCCAAACTCTATAAATACATTAAATTGCTAACTTAATCTTCTATCCAAATTTTACATATAAGCTGCTTAGAACTCATTATTGAAAAAAGTTTACTTAAAAATTCTTAGCGAAGGCAACTTAAATGCAAACATTCGTGTTGGCCATACCATAAAAACTAAGAGCTCCCCATCAATTTTTTATGTCCCATTATATTCTATTGAATTAATGGCAGACAAGACAACTCAACATTAAAGCTTATCAATCTGGCTGATCTTAGTTGATGGTAAACTTTCTATTTTGTTCTTGACAAGAGACTCTCCTTTTACGGCCCATTCACGTGGATCCAATTAAAGTTGCCACTCTGGCAGTTTTTCCAGAAGAATCCTTAGGAGGGCGAGCCATCGATGGAGTTTGCCGCAAGAGGAAGCCACAGAATGCTTTGACAACATCAAGGACGAGATGATGTGATTCCGCCGGCTTGCTTCAATTATAGGAAATTGCGCAAATCCTTCAAACTTTCGCCTACTTTTGGGCCAACCAATGATAAAAGTTCGACGGCAAATCCGGCCAAGTCGCTGTGGAGCGGAACTGCCATCTTATTAGCGCTCTCTCGACTTTCCTGTGACACTAATCCCGCTGCAAGTTGCCTGCACTTCAACTTCAAGTTGGCTGCACATAAGCCCCGGCTGATCCACCCAAAAATAAAAGCGAAACAACAAGTAAACAAAAGAGCCAACAAAACTGGTTACAAAACAGGCGGCTAACGTCGATGCCGATTGCGATTGCGATGCCGATTCGCAATTCGCGATTGGCATTACGCGATTGCGGTGCGCAGTGCGCACTGTTCCTTTGGAACAGATTAAATTCCAAATTGTTTTTCATGACCCGACAGACAACTAAGTCCTGTCCTGACTTCCCCCTTATCCAAATCCCAGAATTTCCGAGGGCCTGTGCCCCTGGCTATGGCTAATTCCCGTATGCAATGGAAAACATTTTTATTCTTCTCCTTTTATCCTTACCCTGTACTCGAGATTTGCCTAAAATAATACGGGTAATATTTTTCTTTGAACTCCTTAAATGAAATGAGGCATTGTCATTCAGTCACGGAGTGTTTGTTTTTTAAGTTCCCAGCAAAATAATTCTATTCTGTTGATAACTTCATTGATTAATCATAAAATACCTGCTAAGTTTTAAGTTCTTATCCATATTAAAAAAATTTATTTTATCAATTAATTTAATTAGATTGTAAAGTTTGTTTTGAAAATATTAGAATATATAGAAAAGATTCCCTTAATTATTATTTAATTTGTCTGTCTCCAATAAAAAAAGGTATACATTTTCCATACATTTGTAGACACTAGTTCCTTGAATTAAATTAAATTATTACATTCTGATTTTTCCTCTTAATGTTCATATACTCCATGATTGATGGGTATTTCATGGTCCTAGTAATTGTTTCTAGCTTACTTGTTTTTATTGCTGTTTTTTTTTTTGTCTTACTGCGCCTGAACAAGCGCGTTGATTTTATCAAGCTTATTATATGGGTCGTGGTCGCTGTTGTGGTCGTATCATCAGACTGGGGTGCAACCCTTTTTAGGTTCTTAAGCCGCTGCAACAACAATGACAAAGGCTGTTCTATATGGGGATTGGATAAAGGGTCGGGATCGGGGGATAACCACATCCAAGCGAAAGACACACAGAGAAAGGAAAACAGATCAGAGCCAAAAACTATAAACTTATAAAAAGACATCGGGTTATATGAAAAAACGTAGTCTATTCGATAGAGATTTTTGTCATAAAATCGGAATCAAATGAAGACTTATTTAAATTTGAACAAAATATTAAAGTCGATTTTTTCATATGATCCGATGTCTATTTAGTATCCTTTTTCAATTATAGCTGTAACGTAATGGGCTGGGACCAAGCCCAATTTTAAGTAATATAAATAACAAATTTATGATTTAGTTACATATTGACTCTGATAAAATCGAACCTTGAGTATTGATATATCTTTTTTTAGTGCACCCATCCATTGCAGGGCCTCAGCTGGCATCCTGGCCCGCATGATTCGCTCACATCCACATCAACATCCACTTCCAAGACCCTTTCGCTGGTGGTGCCCCCAAGTGCAATGCAGCGCGAAATTCCACTCATTTTTTAACAAGTTCTCAACGCTTTTGTTGCACAACAATGCGAAGGTTGAGTCCGGGGTGAAGTCGGGGAGGGGGAATCCGAAGGGACAGGGGCCGCCGTGGCACTTCATATCATAAACTTAAGTACCAGCAGCGACCGAGAAGACAGCGGCATCTCCAGTCCGCCTTCCCTCATGGCTTCCCTCAATTTCATGCGTACTCCCTTACCTTCAAAAAGGTAACCCAAATAGTGCTGGCAACCCAGAATCAACTAAAACAGGCATTCCAAATAGGAAAATATCTCATTTCTATATCATAAATATAGGCAGGTACCAAACCTTAACAGTTCTTAAGCTGATGTTATTTTTACTACCAGTATTAAAGCAATATTAAGTTTTTGTTCATATTGTTTATAAGAAAGTGTAAGAGCTTAAGGTGCCTATAAGCATAAGGCTTTACTTAGGTTTAAAGTGATGACCATTTTAAACGTTATTAAGAACTACATTATTTAACATATTTATTAAAAAAAACTATTAAAATAATTTATAAATTATTATTTTTAATTCTAAAAATATCATGGAAAATGCAATGTTTAATATTTGATTTACGAAACCTTTTCTTAAGCCAAGTTTTCTTTCCTATGTATCTGATTTTTTCTGTACATCCATACTTTTATTAGATTATAAACTTGAACTCTTTTTGGTCTATAAAAATAGCCAAGTTTGACTTGAAAATGGCTATTCTAACAACACTGATCCCAAGTAACCCAAGAGCCAGCATAGTTTGCCAACGTCAGCGGCTGCTACCGGAGTGGCTGCTACCGCTTTTGGTTCTCGTTTTGGTTTTGGTTCTGATGATGACATTGACAGTAGACCCCAGACCCCTTTATTCCCCTCCAGCCCCCTCCCCCCTCGGTACGCCCCTCGCAATCAGCTGTTGCCGGCGGACGGGCTGCTCAAAGAACTACCTACGGGTACTTACGTAGAATGTTTTGGCACAATTAAAGCTGCTGGTCGGTCGCCTGTCTCACTCAGCTGACGTTGTCGGGTGTCGTCAGTGTCTCTGTCACTGTGGTTGGCCTCTTGTTATTTATTTCCCTTTACTTCTTCTTTTTGGCCATCCAGCCGCACTGTGATCTTGGCCAGTGAAAAGCCGTGGATCAAGCCGATCGTAAATAAAGGAACTAATTGGAGGAATATGTCTTGAGATATGGTCAATCCTCACTTAAAGACTCCGAACTTTTCAACACCATCGAAAAAACTTCGAAAACAATTAATTCCAATTGAATTACCTGAAAATTGTTTTATTGATATAACGAATAAGCAACACTATGGCATAGAATAGCCTACAATATTTAATAGACTTACCAAAAAAGTATAACCAAATCTAAATAGAATATACTTTTGCAAACTTAGTTAAAGCTTTTCAAAGAACTTTCAAGTACTTGCTTAACTAATTTCTTAATTTTTTAGATAGTTATGCCTAAAACAAAACATTATTAGTTGCAGGAAAATTTAATACATAAATGAACGGGTTAAACCCTTAACTTATTATTTTCTAGCTCTTTTTTTTGAAGAAAACTTAAGAAAAAGGTTTTAGTAATATGTTAATTTGATAGTAATAGATGAGGCCAAACGTCTACCGGCTTTGGAAGGTTCTCAAGTAAATCCTTTTCACTTAAATGAACCGATCCGATCCTGGTCGCAACTCTTTTTGGCGAACCAAGTTCGGGCCATTCCCCTGGGTTTGTGCCCAGTGTGCATTGTCATTGTCCCATCAGCGTTTTGCTGTCGCTGTCATTATTGTTTGCTTTCTTGCTGCTGTCGGTTTTTTGTAACCTTAGAACTTCTCAAGTTGTTGCTGCCTTTCTCGCAGCCTTTGTAAATGGGCATAATACCGGAAACCCGCAACACAACAACAACCGACGACAGTCCGACCGATCGACAGACTATAGTAACCAACCAGCCATGCGAACAAGCGACCGACTGACACCGACAACGACAACAGCTGAGAGCTTGCACTGGGAGAAAAGGGGTGTTCAAAGCTATTCACCTATTACCTGTTTTTGTAGCTGATATACAGATTCTTTTGGGGCAATACAAATAATACTTAAATGGTGTTCAAAATATGGATCTTCTTTATTTATGAGAACCTGATCGATTAGGTTAAAGTTTGGAAATAGATTTAAGCAAGAAAACGGTCTTAATTTAATAAAGATTTTTCTTACAAAATCCGTAAAACGTTTAAAACTTGTTGTATATATTATATATATCTCAATCTCCCACATACTAATAATCTTACTTATCCCAATAAAAAACAACTGAAAAGTACACTTGAGAATTTTAACTAAAATGTTAATTAGTAGACACCGACAAAAAAAAGTGTTAAATTATGCCTTCTCAATTTGAAATACCTAATTCGAAAATGATTAAAAGTTTATAAGAAAATCTGTGACATACACTTGACTTCAGGAACTAATGTGTCTATTATTTTTTCTCCGTGTCGAAATGGAGCTGGAGTTGGACACAGGAACAGGGGAGCGGATCGGGAGCGGGGATCGGGATGAAGGGAATCGGGACTGGGATGGGTATCTTGGTATGTGGTTCGAGCAGCTGAGTTCTTGCCGGTGCGGTTCGGTTCGCTCCGCTGCCTTCCACTCATTTCATAACAAAACGCCACAATAAAGATCAAAAACAAGCAGGAAAACAATATGAAAGGGTTCAAACGAAAGCATACCTCTTGATCAGCTAATAAAAATGGTCTATATGTTTGATACTACATTAACAATTAACAATAACAAATTTATTTGAATTAACAAAATGGAGTATTGATTTTGTTATTTCAAATAAATTTACAACCATATTTTTAGGGTTCTAAAAAATTAGGAATGAACATTAAATAAAACGTAATACTTGTAAAAGCTTTAAGGTTTTTAGATTTGGGTTATTTTTAAAACTTTTTACTAATAAGTAAATTGTAAGTAATTTAAAAGCACAAGTTAATATTTTATTTTGATTACCATTAGGGCTAAACTGACTAATGTTTATTATCATATTATTTCTTCACAATGCCTAATGGCTTAGCTGTTTTTTAAGTTTTATAACAAGGGTATTACCAACTCGAAGACAAAGCCAGAGTGCCGACTTGGCTGCAATCCCTTTCTCTGCCAGTGTATGAAAAACTTGACGGCGGTTCCGGTGAAAATTCACGTTTAACCGAACAATTAATAGAATCCACTCGACAACTGCACAATTTACAACATTGTGTTCTGTCCACCGAACTCCGGCTCCATCGTCTGGCGGTGGTTCTGTTTGTTTGTCTGTAACTGGCAGCATAATTACCACATATTTTCTGTAAGGGGCACGGTGCGAAGTTCCCATTTAGCCAAGTTTGAGGCCCTGAGTTGGCCACTTCCCAGACCGCCGATGCCACGGGAAATGAGATTCATTCTTGGCGTTTTTCCCTCCTGGCTTCGCCTTTTGTTTTCCGCAGCATTCCGAAAATGCTCCGCTGGCGGTATGATCAGCACTTGAATCTTTCGAGTTGGGAGTTTACCAAATGCCCTGGAAAAACCGAAAGAACAATTCACTTTGTTAACGTCTATGATATGGTTTAATTAAATAATGGTGGATTGCAAGGGGAATTTTATTTAATTTGCCTTGATTCGGTTTAATACCTATCTCGGAACTCGTAAGATGATCAGTTACAGTGCAGTATAATTATAATTGACATAAATATTTTCTCTAGAAAAGCCGTACTGTTGCCATGATTTCAATGTATAATATTAACTAAATAATATAATAATATAACAAATATTATTGTTCTTTTGAGAACTTCCTAAGTTCCCAACTTCTGGAATCAAATTCCAAATCAAATTCAATCCTAAGCCCATTTTCCTTCACCAAATTAATTGGTTTCGGATATCATAGTTACACCATGGGAAATGGAAAACATATAATTAAATACCAATAAAGAAATGTGAACTCCTATATTTAAAAAGGTCTTAAGGGAATGATGTTTTAAATAATATAATGAATCCAGAGCGCACAAATCGCCAGGGGAAATGGATGCCATGACCAATTCCGATTGATTTTCCCATTTTAATATTTTTATATCCGTTCCTTTGTAGTTTTTTCGCCGCAGACGCCACAAAGATCATTAGGTGATGGCCGGCAACTAATTGATGAGCGTAAAGTAAAAAGCCAACTAATTTTTAATTAAAATTTGTATAATCCACCGCCGACTAGGTGGGTAAAGGGGGAAGGGGAGGGGATCATGGGACCCACCGCAACGGATAAGATCTAATTGCCATAATTAATTCTCATACAATTTGGGCGGTGATGCCGACTTCTGTTTTGCGTCTGAGCTTGTGTTTTTGGGGGCCATTTACATAATTTCATAATATGCAAATGGATCTGCATCGGGGCAAGATCGAAGATAGAAGCTATTAAAGGCAGACCATCAAATCAAAGTTCAACGGGGAGGCCTCTCCAGAAACAAATTGCAGATCGGTATCTTTTGATGCGTAATTAATAACTGCAGGGGGACCCTCGAAAGGAGGATCCCAAATATTGAATCGAAGGAAGGGGAATAATTCCCGGATCTGTAATGTGAGACCAGAAAGGAAAACTGGAAACCGCAGCGAAGACAATGGAAATGGTCGTTTCAAAGAAAACTTCGAGTTGTGTGGAGGAAAAGTTGAGTGGAAACCCCCGGGAAAATCCTTGTCCAAACCGGGTTCTGTTTGTTTGTTGTTTTCCCCTGCACCCATTGTCATCAAGAAGAACCTACCCGACAACTTTATTGATAGATTGCAATTTCTGGGACTCCTTCTCGGCTGCCGAAAGAACAAATGGCAACAAGTTTACAATTACCTTTTGTCAATGCGTGAATTCTAAAGGAGGTGAAAACCAAATTTGCGTAACAATAAACTGTTAGCTCGCTGATTTAAAGATATTTAATAAAGCACTTTCCCAGGCATGCATCTTTAGCCGAAGATCGGCGAAAGGCATTATCATTTGCATGATAAAAGTCGCGGTACTTCAGGGGGAGGGTAAGGGTATGGGATTGGGAATGGGATAAATGGGTGTGTCCATGCAATAATAACAAGCTCCTTGCTGCACCCTGATCGTTTAGTTTACAGTTTTTCACAACCTGAACTGAACCCCCAAAAGATTTTCACAATTTTCCAACGCCGATTTCCCCCTTTTGTTGTTTGCCAGCGCAAAATTATGACGCAATTTATAGTTTTTGAGTTTCATTGTTGAGGGATTTCGGAAGAGGCATAACTAAGATTTATTTCCGGCTTTGTGAAATTTACACCACATGCCACCGGAATCGGCTTTTTCTGGCCAGCAGCTGTAAGTTCGGTTTCAAAAGAACAAAGTTCTCCTTTCTGTTTTTTTACAACGTGAGAATCGGATGGATCAATTCCGCTCAGATTTGAATGGGCATACATTGGCGTAATAAAAATGTTTATGACCATGGCAACCGGCTGTAATCCGTAATCCCCGCCCTGACATCCAAACAAAAGCTTCGCAAGTCCTTCTCCTTTAGTTTTTTTTGGTTGAGCATTTGCCTTGAGAATCGGTCATGGCAATAACTTTAATCTCCTTTTCATTGATTACAGTATGTTCTTGGCGACATTTATGCCCGTAACGATGGATGTGTTTTTTTGATATCAGTTTATGGCCAAGGGAAATGCCACTTTTCAGTTTTGGTGGTGGAAAGGTGCAGTGGAATACATTAAATGCTGTGATTAATGTACAGTCACGTTGGAAATTATTTTCACCTTCGATATGTCCAACTTTATGAACATCTTTAATGGCTTTAATAAGCCCAGTACCAAACGCCGCTTTTTCAGTTTTTTTTATTTATTTGAACAAAAGGTATTAACAGTTCCCATTAAAGCAACTTATAAATTTATATTTTATTGAAGAATGTTCACATAAAGATAATGCTTTCAAATAAGCACTACATTTTATAATCATCCAAATTAAAAAAGGGCACTTTTGTAGGAATATTCTGTTTAATATGAGGTGATTAACAAACTTTTTGCAGCTCTTTTTTCTCTCTTACTAGTATATTATATTATGCAGAATATTCAATAACAAAGTTTTCTAGTGTTTTTTTTTCATAAATTTCTTTCAACCAAGAAAAACGTTCTGTAAAGAACTTTTAGACCTCTACTCTGGCTTAGTTAAAGAGATGCCATCAGCAAAATGCAAATGTGAGACCACAGTTTCTTATCGCTGCATAAATTGTCGGTCAATAAGCATATGGGTGACCCTAAAAAGGCATCACAAGGAGTATAACTCATCGGGAAATGGTTGTGGTCTCCAGTTTCTGACAGACATCCCCCGGCGCTGATGATGCAACAATATTTCATCCCAATAAAATATGAAATATTACAACTCTATGACCGAGATGGAATTTCGGCCTCGTATCGCTGAAATCATAACTCAAGTTGGCCGGTGTTATGTAATCCAATACTAGAACATAAAGTGCACGAGTTGTGGCACTCGTTACGTGGCTCTATGTTAATATTGTGCGATAATTTATGGCACTTGCCCCGATTTCTGTGTCAACGCTTGCGTATAAATAACAAATTTCGGTTTACGACACCGCTGACCTTCGCTGACCTCCCCCCACCCCCCGTCGGCATCCAATTTGTACTCGAAATCTTTGGGGCCGCCGTCCACAGATCATTTGACAAACTCAAGACAACCACTCGCTTTGTTCTCTGTCCGACTTCAGTAGTTTCCATTGGCAAACGCCGAAACATTTGATTTGTGTGCCATTAAATGCGAACTCTATTGGCGACCTTTCGAGAGATAAGAAACTAAATGGAACTCCAACCAAAAAAAAAACTATATTTCTAAAAAAATAAATGTAGGTTTGCACGTAAAGTACATTTAAAACATTCTGGCTGAATCATTTCAACCCTTTAAATTAGTATAAAAGTAAAGATATCAAGAAAACAGGCTTCAGATTACAATAACATAACCCAACTTAGGATCGATTATATAAAAAAGTAGTAAAAATACTCTTTCTCTTAATTATACTTAATTATATACTTAATACCTTTTTTTGTCAAACATTAAAATTTAACAAAAAAAATTGTAAAGCCAATATACATAATTAATTACATCTACATAGAAATGCAATATTAAGATAACAGCTTGCTTTTAAACTTTAAATTCTATTGTATGAGCACATGACAATTTGCGGCATTATAATAAATGTAGAGAATACAAAATTTAAAAACAGAAATAATTTTAAGCGAAATTCTATAAACGGGAATTCCATTCCAAAATTTTTCAATTAATTTTCAGGCCCCAGCTTGTTGGTTTTATTTTAATTCATTAGTGAATGCCGTTTGCTTTTATTATCTGGCTGTAATAAATATGTTGGCAGCGAATCGAAAATAAATATTGTTTCAATTTATTTGGCTTGGTTAAAATGAATTTGGGTGAATGCAGCACATGCTGCCGACAGACAGACAAATGCAGCATAAATCATCTTCAGTTTCATCTGCAGCTACAAGTTGCAGCGAAGCGTTTGCGTTTGCGTTCGCGTACTTGCCACATGCTGCCAAATGTTGGAGAGGTTCTTTCTTCAGCCGCTCCGCCCACACAAACATTTCCCTTTCCATAGCCACAAATAGTACACTCAAAAAATGTAGGGAAACCTCTGGCTTAGCTAGTAATTGGAAATTACTTTAGGTTCTTGTGGCACCATTTTTATTCGAAGGGGTGTTTAGTTATTTTTATTTTACTACTAATTTGTAATAACTTTAGTCAAGAGTAGCTAAGAAATCATTTTATTTAGAAGTACATTACATTTTAAGAGTATTTAAACAATGTTATGTTTTGGCAATATATAAATTTTTTGTAAATGTTTTAAACCTACATTTTTATTTTGTTACTTTAGTTCATAATGAAACAACCAAATTATAAAATAAAATAACATTAAAATTTTTAAATGACTTTAAGCTGTATTAGTTGTTTTATTAAATGGATTCTATATTTCTGTACACATATTTTTTTAAGTGTACCATTCAATTCTTCTACCCATTCCCAGTTCCATTTCTTGTCCCGAGTTGCAGTTGCAGTGGCTGTGCCGACACTATGCCTTTGATTTATGGGCCAGCTTCCAATATAATTATGTTGTATCCGAATCGGACGAACGATGCACGGACTAGAGCAGATATTTCAGCTATTTTCGAAACTGAAAAGACTCTGGGAAATTGTCGCTATCCACGCATCGATCTGGGGCACATTTCGGCTGTGGTCGCTTCCATTTCATTCCATTCCATTCGATTCCATTCTATTTTAATTAAAATTTAACTTGCCAAAAAGAAGAAGAGTCCCAGAAAATGTAAATTGATTTATGGCCCCAGCCCCCGCGATGCACCAGCCCCATCGATGTTGGATTTATCCACCGAATCGAGTGCTAGAAATATGGAAAATGGGGCTAATCTTTTCGACATGTGATGGTTAGGAAAATCATTTTTAGATTAAAACAAAAAAGTTTACAAAAAAAAACTAAGACTATCGTTTTAAGAGTTTTTGTTATATTATTTATTAATAAATATTATTTAACAATCAATTTGACCATATTAACATAATTGTATATGAATATATTAAATTAAGTGATAAAAGTATATTAAATGTATATCACAAATACAAATCTTTTTGATGTGTTTTTTTTTGTAGCCTTTATTTATAAAAAGAATATACCTCATGCCCAAAAAATGATTGATTTTTCAGTTTTAAAAGACAGTGTTTGTTCATTAGTTCTACAGAAGCGTGTATATATATGTATCTGGCAAATTTGATATATGAGTGTAGAAATTAAAACCGAACATTTTCGATATCTCTTTGAGGCATCTACCCCGCCCTTCGTTTCATCCGATTTCCAGAATGATTGAGCATGGAACATAAACATATATATGTATATATATATATGTAAGTATGTATATCTGCAGCCGAGTAAAATCAACACACTAACATAACCTCACATAAATAAATCTGTCAAGTGTTGCGCATAAATATCTCGGCAACATGTTGTTATGCTTTGTTGTTGCCTCAGGATGTTGCTTCTGCTGCTTTTCGCCTTGATTTTATTTTATTTTTTGCTTCTGACTTTGTTGCTGTTGTTTTTATTGTATTGCAATTTTTGATGCTTTTCTTGCTAATACACGGAAAAAAATTGCCATATCATCAGATATAAATTTCATAATTTTTAAAGCAATGTTTATTATTGAAAATATAAAATGTACTATTTAAACTATTAAAATATTATGTTTAAAGTTTCCAATTATGATCAGTATAAAGAAAGCAAACAAATTTATATAATTTGTATATACTGTTTTTGATAGAAAACAAGTGATAATTGTATAATTTATTTAATATTATTTTTAAGCGCATATCCCTTTTAGGAAAAAAATGGAATGTTTGATTTTCTATTAGAGTAAATATTTAAATATGATACAAAAATAAATTTCACTGGGTTATCCTTAATATCGTATTAAATTAAAGTATTATTAGTATTAAATTACTTTTAAATGGATTTAACAAGTTAAAATGTTTCTCATTTGATATTGGAAATTAAAGTTATATCTCTGTGTTTTTAAGAGGAAACAAAAATGCAGGGCACTCGTTAAAATATATTAAAATGTTGTTTATTGTGTTAATTTTTTTTTTGGTGGTGCTGCTCCTTAGTTGTTGCTGCTGCTGCTGCTGCTGTACAATATTTGTTGTTGCTGCTGCTGCTGCTCCTTCTGTTGCTGTTGCTTTAATTAAATGCTGCAATCAACTGCGTAGCGCGATATTTCCAATGAAAAATTACGAAAAAGTGGCAAAGGCACCGAAGACATCAGTGGAGCTTGTGGCCACCAAGGGGTTAAGGGGCGCCGAAGGGGGTTAAAATATATGGGGAAGGAGCGAAACCATTTGGCCGCGGGCTGGCCTCGTGTTTGTGCATTGAGAAAATTGTGTCCGTTGCACATTTGTTGACTTTGCCACTTGCCTGCGTGTCCCCCTGCCCCTCCCCCCGCACCGACCCCCTTTTCCGCACAACCAAAAGCCTGGGTGAATTAAATTCATAATTAATGCGTTGCATGCACGCACACACACATGTTGGGGCATATATACATATAAAGTGTGTATATATAGCCGCTACCGTTGCCTCTCTTTGTTGCCTGACACGTTTATTAAATCTGATTTTTTCAGAATACCCTTATAGAGAGGGATAAGCCGAAAGACCATGGCTTAATATCCTATGGATAACTGAAAATTACAATTTTCAATTTTTTTACATATACATATATAAAACTTTCTCAATTCTTACTTTAAAAACCGAGTCCAACTTAAATAAATATTAAGCTCTCATGCCCCATCATTGCAGACAAATTTAACAACAAATAAAATAGTAGCTTTAAGCAACAAATACTTATGATTTATAATCGACTACAAATGTTTTTAAATTTACTGTAATTTCCAAGATTCTATGGTCAGAGAAAATTGAATTACTTCTTTTTATATAAGATAAAAAATAGTATTTGAATAAAAAAAGTTAGCTTTCTTAATAGATTGAATTACAAAGTATGTTATTATAAAAACTAGGGCTTAAGACTTGTATATGTTTACATATATTTTTAAAAATTGTGTTCGTTTTTAAATATTTTTCCCAAAAAGAGTAGAAATGCTTCGTTTATAGCTCTCAATTTAAAATTTTTTTGTTTTAGTTTTTTGTTTGACTTCATTCTGGGCATATTTGGCAGGCAATTTTTGCCCTTTTGTTGGTGCTTTGTGTGATTGTTTTCGACTTGCCTTGCTCCTTCACTTTTCGCATTTTTATAACGAATTTTGATTTTATGCCAAAAGCACGCAATTAGAATTTATTTCTTGTTCATTTTGCCGTTGTTGTTCGCATTTATCCATTATGCGTGTTGTGCCTTCTTGCATCGGCACGCAATTTTGTTTTTCAAACAAAAACCAAAAAAGAAACCTAAATAAAATAACACGAAGAGGAAAATATGGAAAGAGCAGGATGACTGAGCGTTTTCCTGCATGAGAAAAACTAAATATGTATACTCACTCATCCACGAAAACAAGACGAAAAATAGGTACCCGGGGAAAGAAAAACACGGGGCGAATGTCACCGATTAGGTGTAATTTGTATTTAATGAGTCATTAAAGCAATTTAAGTATCAATCATTTTAATTTGAATGGGTTATCAAAAAGTTTCATCAGGTGACGAAATTAATCAAATTTCATATCAAATATGTCGGCACAAAAATGTTTCAAAAGTGTGTAGTAAAGGTGGGACAACTTTTATATTTTGGTTGTTCTCTACTGACATTTTTCCATGAATTCCTTGAATTACACATTTTTTTCAAAAATAATATAAAATAGTTATTCTTCATGGCTTATAAATAAGTTCCACCATCGATTTCTTTTACACATTTTACAATAGTTTTATATGATCTTAATTAGCATCTTAGAGTAAATACTTTAAGATGCTAATTAAGATCATTTAAAACTGAGAACTTCACTTTTTATGATTTACTAATAAATATATTTTTATTTCTTGGTTATCGTTGCATTAAATAAAGTATAATTGCAGATAATTGTAACAATTAAGAATGAACTATATGCTCTGCCATATTCAAATAAATCTCTTTGAAAATCCACCGACAGAATCGTAATAAACACGCTTGAATTTAAGATTGCAAAAGCCCCTTGATTTATTCATAGATTCTGCTTTTCATTTCTCAGTCCGGTAGCCAACTTTTATTAATTGCCTCCGTTTTTTTCTGCTGTTTTTTTTATACCATTTTTATTATTTCTTTTCGCTGGGCTTTTAGTTTTAAACTCGCCATGGAAAAGGTGTACGCAATTATTTATTTGCATAAGAAAAAACCACCAAACGGTAAAATGGCACGTAAAAATGTATTTAATTATAATTATTGCGCTTCTATTTGCCCTGCCCCCAATTCTCGTTTTCCGCTACTGTGCTTTTGCTGCTTATATTGTGTTTTTATTGCCGGCCGTTCGGGAAAATTATAGTAAATATAAATAATAAAACACGGGGCCAGAGGCGAATGATAAAGTGCATTAAAATGCACGCAAAGGGGATGTGCTGCTATGGGAGGAGGCGTCCCTGCCACGCCCCCGAAAACCGCAATTAAATTGCATGGCACGCAACAGGACGCACGACTCGATAAATTGTTTTTTTTATTATTTTTCCTTTTTTTTTGCGAGACTTTTCTATGGCAAAATGCGATCCTGGCCAACGGTGGACACTGGACTACAGCCGCTTATTATCGCAGCTAAATTATTCAGCAGCCCGACAGCCGGACAGGAGTTCCAGGTTTGAGTTTCTGCAAATGGCCAGCCGGAGGGCGGAGGAGGACCATAAATTTGGCCTCCACTCCGGAACCTTCCGGATGGAAAGTGGCCAAGTGGTCTAATGACTGCGGCTGGAGGCGCGCCTAATGAAATCCCATAAAGCGTCCGGCAGTCGCAATTAGTGCTACCCGATCTGGGTTGCATTTTCTCGTCCACTGCAGCTTAAACTTTTCAAATTAAAGTAAAATTATTAATACGTGGTTATTATTTTTATAACCAGTATATAAAAATGTATTGTTTAGCATTTTATAGTGCATAATCAACAACAATAATAATAATTCATAAATGTATGAACTAGTCTAGGGGTTTGCATTATTAAGTTTAAAAAGCATTAAACTTATATTTTTAGATCCATATTTAAAGCATTAATTTTAGTTTTGATGCTTTTAAAATTAAGTGAAAATATAACCATTATTTTTAGAATTTCTGTCATATCATTTAAATTAAAATCTTGTTTTTAATATGGATATTTTTAAAGTTAACTATGTAAGAATATAGTTATAAGAGATCAAACTATTTCTAGCAACTAACTTTTAGTCCCTGTCATAAAAATATAATG
The DNA here is from genome assembly GCA_018152295.1 of Drosophila carrolli. Taxonomy (NCBI): domain Eukaryota; kingdom Metazoa; phylum Arthropoda; class Insecta; order Diptera; family Drosophilidae; genus Drosophila; species Drosophila carrolli. The sequence goes on from JAECXJ010000001.1 coordinate 15,440,816, forward strand.
CGTTCTTTATAATTATAATTATGAAAATCACCGCTCGTCTTCAGAAGCGATTAAATTCAGATGCACGACTACGATCTATTAATAGATAAAGGGCCTGCAATTTCGAGCTCTATAACTGCTGATCGCAGCATCGCATCGCATAAAGTTGTACCATTGAAGTTCACGTTTTATGGCCCATTTTAGAACAGCGAATAGATACAAGAGAGACTGATCTTCATGGGGCGATACATAAAGTAGTTTACCCATTTAATAGGTCAGCTCTTGGCAGTGGAGAAAGGCAAGCCGAGCCGGCTAACAAATGTGCCCCATCGCCATTGTCCCGCATGCATAAGTGTGTTCTTTTTTTTCATCAGCGATTGTGTGTGCATCTACAGCTGCGGACAAGATTATTGGACCTTTCGAAAATTACGTTATTTTAGATACCGTATACACTTTTGTGCATGAATTTACAGAACTAAGTTTAGTATGCTTTACAAATGTTTGAGATAAGAAAATAACATTTTTTTTTCAATTAACATTAAATTAAAAAAATATATTTAAGGTGGAATATGGAATATATACGTAATTTCCGTATATATTCCATATTCCACCTTATATATATTTTTTTAATTTAATGTTAATTGAAAAAAAAAAATTATAACAATTAATTAAAATAAATTAAATAAATATATGGTTTATAATTTAATACAATTTAATACTTATTCTTATTATCTATAAATGATTTTGATTCTATATTTTATCTAGTGGATACTAGCTTTTCTCTGCCACAAAAATTTGTTTTTCCTATGACAAGTGCATCTATAATCTTTGGTCGGTTAAGTTATCAGATCTCGTCGAGTTTTGGTTGCTATTATTCTGGCTGAAACTGTGTCTTGTAGAGTGCATATATATATACGTACGAAGAGTATACCTGAAGAGCGGAGATCTTTGGCCCGACACCCGCTGAGTCAACACGTATCCGCTGGAACAGTAGCCGGCACAGATGGGGAGTGTAGGCCGGAGCTGTGGCTGTATCTGAGGCTGGGTTCCAGGTTCATGTCTGTCCGATCTGTCCCCAGTTTTAGTCCCCCATCCAAAGATCTCCATGCCCCAAGCCCCATACTCCATGCCCCATACCCATTTCAAAACCCCAGTCCACAGCTCCGTTCAGCGCATGTCATGTCTCGTATCTTTTGTGCTAATCGTAAATAACTGTCGAAATTTTTTGCTACTGTATGTGATTTGCACATGGCATGAGGATGAAAAGGAGTTGCGAACTCATTCCCCTCCACTCCACTTCACCCGCTCCGCGTCCCACAGTGCGGATGGATTCGCCTCTTGGATGCGATGCTGCGCCTTAAATGCGATCCTCTGCTGTTTCTGCTGTCGCTGTTGTAGTTGGAGTTGGAGTTGCTGTTGTTATCTCTGACGTTGGCAATCGGTGCCATTGCACTGTGGGCGAATTTCAGGGTTTTACTCTCATAAATAATTCAGAAAGAGTCGACCCCTAATCTGAATTTTCCATGGAATATAATTATTGGTAGTTCTCTTTTATGGGCTTTAGTCTTAAATCCATAGAAAGGTTTTATGTTGAGTTAATCTTGATTTTTTCTTAACTTAATTATATATACATATATATCTTTTGTATCTTTAAAATCTTTAAAATGAATGCAATAAGAATCAAGTAAAAGATAGATTAAGTTCTTTAATCTTAAAGAATACTCTTCTATGCTTTTAGGACTAGAAATATCTTTCCCATTTTATTTCTCCTTTCCTTAAAGCCATTGTTGTAGTTGGATTTAATACTATCACCCACATATCATGTAAGCATAATCCGCTGCATGTATATTTTTGACAGTGCTCTTCGTCGACCTAATCCACTGTGATTCACCGACGATGGGGAAACGAACCGAAGACTGGTCGGATGGCTGGCTGTTAAGGCCTCTTTATATGCGCACCTTAAAAAACAACAACAAGATGGTTAATGCTGTTTTCTGTTTTTTTTTTGTTTTTGGCTTTTTTTTTGCATTGCCCCGTGAACGGGGCACACTTATTGCCACGCAGTCGAAGATACAACACACACTGTCACCCAGAGATACAGATACAGATGCAGGGGGCATAGGCTTGAAACCGGAGTTGGAGCTGCGATTCGAGTTGGAGTTTTAGCATGAGCGCGAACTCTGCACAGAAAACAAAATATAGCTAACTGTACTATTATACCTTAAGACTTTTACGTTTTAAGTATTTAAATCAAAATCAAAACAAGTATTCTAAAGGAATATTAAGCTTGCAACATAGCGGTTGCCTAATTAATACAATACAATATACGTATTGAAATGAAATATTCTTGCAATATTAAAATTTTCAATTTAATTTCTTTAAATTTTGATTTAAAGTTTAAAAAAATTCAAAAGCGAAATTCGTGTTTTATAGAAGTATTCTCCAAATCTTCTTAGTCTCAATAAATGATGGTTAAGATTTTAAATCGAAAACCGTACAATGTTTTCCTCTGTTAAAGTTAATTCGCTTTGATTTTTTTCACTGATTTGTTGTTGTTTTTTTAGACACAGAGCCACGAAGTGGACTGAGTAAAAACATGTTTGGATTTAATTCTTTTTATTTATTTTCACCGTCGTCACTGGCGTTTTTTTTTTGTACCATGTTGCTTTCTTTCGTTGCTTTTTGGACATGTATCCGAAAGATACTTTTTGTTGTTGCCTGTGTGTGCCACGATGATGACGCTGACAAAGGTCTCCCCGCACCACACTCCCCGTCGCCGTACGCGATTTTAATGAAGCACTTAAAAAGCATAAATGAAAATAAAAACCCAACAAAGGCAACAGACAGCAGATAGCTCCATGGTCCCTGCCGATCCGCAGAACGACAATTGATGTGGAGCCTGTGCCCGGGTCTGGACCTCAATCTCGAACCTGGGACTAGCAGCCCCTCTATCTGCCTGCAGTTGATGTGCGGCCGACCCGGGCCGAATCCATCCCCAGATACATTACTTTTTACTGTCGAAGTTTGTCCACAGGCATTGGCAGTACACAGAATTATGGACACAGTGGTACTTGCAAAGTAGTTGAGGATAAATAAAATAAACAGCAATTGTGGAATAAACTACTATTATTTAAAAAAAAAACTTACGTTTTTTTAATTTTACTTTAGAACTATAATAACTAGGGCAGTTCGTGAGATTAAAAATATAAGAATGAAAGGATTAACAGTTATGAAATAAAATATGTTATGTTAACTTAGGAGTACATATTTATAAAAAATTTATTCACTACTAAATTAACTTAAACTCTTTTCATCCTTTAAAAAATATTATATATTTAAAAAATATGTTGAATACTTAATTTTTAGCATAAAGATTTTTATTTCAAAGAACATTATTAAAACTGTGAATATCCATTAAATGTAAATACGTGTCATCGGTATATGTATTTAGGAGGCAAGTGTTGTCAACTTAAATATGAATTCAAAAAATGTTCAAAGTTTTGTTTATTAAATTCTAAATATTCACTAAAAATATTTCTGTTTTTGTAACATTATTTCTCGAATGGTTGAATAAAGATCAGGCTTCACTGTATCCTCAAGTACTTCTTCCCCGACTGCCAAACTGCGACTCAAATTAATTCTAATCTAGCAAATTACGGTGGACCATTTATGCTGCCATAAAAATTAAAGACGCCGACCCTCTCCCTTTTTTTTTGGCCGATAAGAAAGTGCGTGTGCGTTCATTATGCGGCTCGGTGGGGGAAGCTCATAGTTACGCATCTCACAGATATATTTACGGATCCAGGGCCACCGAGATAGCTCGCAACAGTAGCCAATAAAACGGGGGGCATTAAAAACATTAACAGCCGCATTACAAATGCACGGGGATGTGGCACTGTGGAGTGGCCATCTCGGATTGATAGAGTCGCCATTGACAATTGCCGTTGTCGTTGAATAATTAAGCGGGCGCACGGATAAGTAGCCCATCCCCCATCCGACCCCAATTCATTGCTAAATTATGCCAGCAAATAGGGCCCATTTCGTACAGTCACATCATATACTGGGCAATTGGCACTAATCGAATTGATTCTTGAGGGACTTTCATCTTCTTAGTCGTTCGATGGCCGCTATTGTCGGTTTTATCCACTATGTGAGCCATTTCAATTTTTTTATGACTCCGAATTAATCGCTTTGTGGGGGTTTGTTGGTATGATAGCGAAGCCATCTAATTGATGTCTTAAAACTAGTTGTGTATAAACATTTGGTACTTAAATTAATATCAATGTGTACCCCATCAACAGAAATAATTTATGTTCTTTGCTTTTAGTTTTATCGTAAAATTTTGATTTCAAAATATAATGACTTTAATATTCGTTAAGTCTGTGTACATTATAATGTATTCTTTATTCCAAACTTAGCGTGTTAATAAAATAATCAAAAGTTATTTCCAAATCAACAATTTGTACGATACATACATACTAAGTGGAAATGAAGTTTTTGCGATAGGTCAGTAACTCTTTAATCAACATTGGTGCAATGATCCAAAAAAGCGTTGTAAACACTAAATTCGAACTTTCTCTCGGTTTTATTTGTACATTTTGAAAACGTTGTAATGGGCGCTCTTTGGTTTATTTTAAGTAACACAAATCCGCTCCCGAACGCAAACACCCCACTATGTAAATAGTTGACCACCTCTGATTTATGCCGAATCTTGTTTGTTTTGCAGTCTCGTTCTCGCCCGCTGAATGTAGATATCTAATGGTGGGGAAGGGGGGTGTTGGGGGGTAAGTGGTGTGGCAAAGCATGAGGTGGGCGGTGGGCGGTGGGCGGTGGGAGGAGTTAGGTGGTTGGTGGGGGAGGTGCGCTGTGGGTCGGTGCTCGGCATCGGGGTTTGGGGCACTGAGTAAATGAACGCTGCGCCTACGAAGAGCAATACCAACACCACTGCATTTGGTGTGCGTGTGTGGGCGGGTGTGCGAGTGTGCGAGTGTGCGTGATGCAATTGTGTGCAGTTGTAGTTGCGGGTTCATTGCACGTACACTCGCACAAACACACGCACAGCACCCAAAACGGCCAACGACGAACCGACCAAACGACCGAGCGACCCACCCATCAGTGCTGACGGTTTTTGCATAAAACAGCTAAGCTTGAAAACAAATCGAAAAAAATCGCAAAACCAAAAAATTTAACTTTTCAAGAGGCGGAGTTCTATGTTAGACTTACTTTAAGGAGCTTAAACACCTTTGAAGGAATAATTTGCAAAAATATAAAATCTACTACATACATGGTAAAATATTATATTTTATTTAATCCTTTGATCAGGAAGCAATTTTATTGTATACACGTCCTAATAACAAAAGCATTCAGAAAAATGTTTGAATATCATAAAATTATTGTACATAGAAACGGGCGGGACTAATACTTTAAATACACTTGGATTAATAGTTTCTGTGTTAAAATTCCTACATATGTATTCAAACAAAAATTTTTTTTATGTTTTGGGCGTTGGGAAAAAAATTACTCATACGACAAAGGCAACTGTGCGAATGAGTGATAAACTTTAAAATACAATTAGCAGACCTTAAAACGTTTTTTTAGAAGAAATACATTTTAGTATGCCTTAAATGGAGAATATAAATGAATATATACATATTTGGAACTTTGGGGTCATCCCTAAAATTGTAAAATATAGATTTCATATCATCCAAGGAATATTTTGCAAAATTATTGCAAGCTGCATCTTAAAATCAAAGCCAGATGTGACATTACTGCCGAATGTGCATAACTGGGCCCCCCATTCACCGTCGGTCCCACAGTGCCAGCTCAATCGGGTCCCACTGTCCGTCGGTTACTTCGTCACTTTGTTGCGTGTTCGTGCTGCAGTTGTTGTTTGCCCTGGTTGTAGTAGTTGTTGCTGGGTCTCCGGTTTAGACAGCCGGGCTTCGGACTCCGGGTCCCCGCCTCCCTCTCCAATTCATTTTCGCTCCTATCCCCACATACCCCCCTTTGACCACCTTAACTGCCACTCGACTTCGGTCATCGTGGATTTCTCTGCTCTCCGTTTTGCGGACCTGCATTTTGCTCTGCACTCTTGGCTGCTCTTTTGTTTCGCTTTTCGTTGCTTCTAATGCTCCCCCTCCCCTCCCCCTTTCGACAAACTCTTTTCGTTGGCTCCAAGTTAGAGCGAGATAGTGAGACCCCGAACGAAAGAGAGGGAGCTTGTTTATCGTTGCCTTTCTTTTGGGCTGCCTGCCCGCTGCTTTTTTCCTCCTTCTTCTTCTTCTTTCCGTGCTTTTCTTCTCAGTTGTTTTTTTGGTTTTTTGCAGCTCTGAGCTTCGCTGCTGCGGCGGTGTGTTGTTGCTTTTTGTCTGTCTCCTCTTTGGTCTGGTTGCTTTTGTTGCTTTTGTCTGTTTTGCTTTTTCGCCCTGCCATCTTACACACTCACATTACTCATACACCTACACGCGCGGGAGACTTTTGTATGTAAAACTGACGTCGCTGCTGCCTCTTTTTTGTTGTTGTCTTCTTTCTTTATTTTTTTGCACATTCTCCCTGTTCTCTCTTCTCGCCTGCATTTTGTGTATCTCATCTCGTGTACGCTTTCGCTGCCTTTCCAATCTCTTCGGCATCGAGGCAGCAACAACAACAACATCGAAAAGCTGGCGTCGTCGTCGCCGTCATCGTTTTCTCTATTTTCCTCAATCGCTGTGCCTTTTCATTTTCAATTCGCATATTTTTGCAAACTCTACTTTCAGTTATTCGCCGATAATTGATGTCAAAGGACGCAGTTGTGCTCCGCCGGCGTTGTTCTCGTCGTTGCCTTTTAAAAAAATTGCCCCGGTATCCAGTGCCAGTGTGGCCAGTCCAGTGCCAGTGTGACCATGCCCAAGGAGGATCCTTTCGTAAATCGCGCCCAGCTTTTAAAGGCGATCAAGAAATATCCGGAGATCTGGGATTCCAACAACAAGCTGCACATGTGCCGCAGTGTCACATCGCCTATGTGGACGGAGATCGCTGAGCAGTTCGGCGGTCATGTGCCGACAGGTGAGTGCGACAAGGATGCCAGTCCATTAAACCCCCCTTTTACTCTGCGGCACTGCCCCATTCTCCCACTCGCAACCGGTACTGATTTGTTTCTGCCTTTCGCGCTCTCCTTACGAGTTCTCTTTTGGTGCGCACTCAGTGGCGGAGTCATAATTTGTTAAGGGGGATCTTAAACTTATCTAAACTTAACATTCCTCATATTGAATATATTTTATCCTAATGTTTTCAATAATTTAAATGTTTAAAAGATATTCTTTCTACACAGAAAAACATATTGATATTATAGATCAGAATCCACCTATGAATTTTTATATATATAAGCTGTTTATGGTTTAAATTATTGTTTATAGTTTCAGATTTAAACCTTTGAACATTTAGCTATCGCACGGTATATTCCACAATTTAAACAATTTTAAAATTATATTAATTCGATTTCTTTTAAAATAAAATGTCAAACGATTATTTATTATCCCCCTAAACTTAAACTTTGTCTTTTCTCTGCTCACGTCTCTGTGCTTAGTCTAAAAATAAGTAAAGGGCGCTTCGGCAAGGAATCGGAGGTCTCGGTCCGTTTGGAATAATAGAAGAGCTTACACCACTATATTTGCATTATATAGTGGTGTAAGCTGAATTGAAGCTTTCGCAATAGAAATAATTGACTGGTGTAATATACTTTGATAAATACAATTGGGTGGCTCAATATACATACAAACATAGTCATAAACACGCTACTAGATTGTAAAATAATAATAAATGGAAAGACTAGCTTTGGCATATAAGAATATAATGATAAAAATCCCCTATTTATTGTTTAGTCAAACTAAAATACAATATTGATTGAGATTTTTAATCGAAAATTATTTCAAAAACCTTCGTGAAATAATAGCTCCCTTATTTTTTGTACCACATTTAAATTTAAAATGAAAGCTTAGTTCAATAAATTGGTTACATATTAGTCAGACTGGCTTAATTTATCATTGTCAATTACTTTCCCTAACATTAATTATGCCTTGCAAATGTTTATGATCAGTTAAGCTGCAATCGATTTGGAGCCAGATGAAGTACCACTACCACAATTTGGTCCACCGACAGATCCTGCATAAGGATCGCTTCAACACCAAGTGGGAGCACTTCGAGCCGATGTCCTTTATGTACAACATAACGGTGGCAAAGATCGTGGGTGCCCAGTCGAGTGGTGGTGGTGGCGCCTCCGCCGATGATCCCCCCACTGCCCCTGAGATGCCGATCGCTGGGGAGGAACCCGTTGCGTCAGCACCGCCACCACCTTTGCCCAGCGCCTCCCATGGACGCGGGCGTCCCAGCGGCAGTTTCAGCTGGCTGCAGTCCGCTGTCACGCCCACCGCCCCTCAACTGCCACATCTCATCGCCCAGCCGATCCATGGACAAGGCCACGGAATGACCTATACTGCTTTCACGGGGTTGGTGCCTCCACCAGCTGCAGTAACGTTGGAGACGGTGGCCACGCCCCCACGAAAATTGGGCCGCCCCAGTTCATTGCATAATAGTATGCGCGGACGTATCATCGATGCCATAAAAACGCGTCCTTCACTTTGGGCGGGACGTCAGCGGAGCGAAAAGGGACAGGGCCAGAGTCGAACGTCGGCGGTTTGGAAGGAGGCGGCCATCGAGATGGGACTGACACCAAGTAAGTAGATACCTATTTTACAAGAATATTATGTTCAATGATATCTACAATATATTTTATATTGATATTAAGTAAGATCAATTTTAAATAAATTAATTTTAATTAATTATTTTCGAAGTGATAAGAAACTTTTAAAAGCTTTTTCCCATAACTTTTCCAAAATATTCGATTTCTTGCAGCTCTCATGCAGACTCGCTGGTCGATCATCAAGCAGCGGTATGTGGATGAGCTGCAAAAGGAGCGCCACGCCCAATACTCCCACCAGGGATTCCGATCCACATGGGAGCACTTCGATCGAATGTCGTTTATGCGCGATATCCTGTTGAAGAAGGTCGACGAGCGGGAACAAACACGCGAACAGATCCAGGAGATCGTCAGCGAACAGCAGCACCACCAGCAACCGCAGCTCCAATCGTCGCAGCACTTGCACCACTACCGTCCACCGCCGCCCCCCTCTGGGCTAGTGGAGCACGCCCAGGACATGCCCATCGGATTGGTGCAGCACCACCACGAAGGACACCAGCCGCCGCTGGCCATGCACCATCCCCACCACCCACAAGCCATTCGCCGGCGGGTCAAGCACGAGTCTGATCTCGAGTGGGACCCCTTTGAGATGATCCTTCACGTCCACGGCGCAGGCGAACCGGCTGCCAACTGAAGACTGAGAAATTAGGAACAGCAAAGCCCTAGGTACACCTGAGAAAAAACTTAAGGAAACGAGATACATGATTACTCCACAGAAATTGTATTTCTCTTTATTTAGCTTAAATTGCAGACTTTAAATCATAATTATTTACTTTCGAGGATTGAATTGTATTGAAATTATGGGACACAAATTTAAAGCTTACAAAATTAATAATTGTTTGCATACAAAATATGTTTATTACGATTCAAACCAGCTCTTAAGTGTCAGAAAATCGTTCCTTAATGCTTATTCTCAGGTGGAATTGAAATAAATGGGACCTATACGTCCTTAATATAATCGTCAGATGAAAAACCATTAGCCTACACCCCATGCCCACATCTATAGTAAAACCATTTTGTAATTCCTTTTTCTACTACTCTGAAATTAAAACACTCTAAATAAAACATCACTTAGAGATATGGAATTAAAGTTTTTAATTTTAGTTTATTTGGGAAGAATAATAGAACTATGTATTAAAAAGAGGTAAATATAAAACTTGAATAGTTTTGTCTTTCCTAGAAATTAAAAAGGTTAATCTTTCAAACTTCTTGAGTCCCAATTTTATAAATGATTTTATATTGAAATAAAAGTCTTGACTTCGATACTGTAATTGATACCATTCTGTTTAGATTACCGGGTATACATATCGCCAATATCAATTTCCACAAGAATTCGATTGTAATATCTGAATGGAACAGGATTTATTCCACCTGAAGTGCTTTGCACTCAATCAATTCCGATAATCGTGATGCGATGCGACGGATTTGAGATTCGAGAACGCCCCGAGCGCGAAAACTAAATTATGCTAATTCTCACAGTGTGTGCAACATTTGTCGATTGCCAAAATGGCAAACATGTTCCACACTGTACTCACACTGCCACACCGACTCATCCAATAAAGCTCTGCTTTTCCCCCCATCCATGCAACGTTTTGTGGATTTGTGTAAATTTCTGGCTGAGGGCCAAGGGCGGAACACGCGTAATTCCAATCACGTGCCAGTCCAGAGAAGAAAAGTTCTCAAACTGTAAAACGTTTATCAAAATGTAACCCGCCTCCCGTCCGGCCCCCAAAGCCACCCACATAATTGGCCAAAAGGATACCGCCTTCCCCTCCCCCTTCCCCTCTCTACCCTTCGCAGACTCCGACAATATCTTCAATAATAAATGCATTTCACTGTCGAATTTGCCGCATTCTGCACAACACACGTGCCTTAAATAATTCACGTCGCATTTAGCGGCGTTTTTGCCAAGCCTCTAATGGGCCCAGCGATTTGTAAGGGGGCGTGACGGGGTGGGCGGTGCGGCAAAGGGGGGCGTGGCACGCCGCCAGGTAAAGTGGAAAGTAGTTGGCTACGTTTTACGTTCTAGTTCGAGGCGAAAATTTGCCTAAAAACTCAAGTAGTTTGTTCAAACTTTTATGCTCCGTGCATTTATCAACGCCAGCCAGGTCGGAAAAAAGGGATGGAAAAGCTGGAATGGGAAAACCCATCCAGGAGTCCATGAAGCGCAGCAGCCCGGAGCAACAGCGCTGCCGTGTAAAAGTTTCCACACAGCCGTGGGTGGGTTAGATGATGGAGCGTTATTTAAATGGTTTTCGGATGCGTACGTGCGAAAATGTTAGTAATAATCCAGGTGCCAGAAACCAGGACGCAGGAGTGTTATATCCTTACCTTGGGAAAAAATGTTGGCGATTTGTTAGCTCCAACGGATTCCTCAAAAGGAATTTCAACTATTGGGAATTTCTAACAAATTAAATCGGATTGCTTTATGCAAATTGTCCTCACACATTTAGGTACGTATATTTCTTAAATAAAGCTTAGAAGAATCTTAAGATAAATTATTCAAAAATGAAAAATATTTTAAATAGCTTTTTAAAAATAGCTTTGATAAATCAAATGGTATTTGTTCCAAGAAATTTAATGATTTCTTTGTAAGTTTAATTATCGCATATTTATTTAGGTTCCCGGAGAATTTTAAAACCCAGTGTCAGGGGACCAATTAAAGCTTCGCCAATTTAGAATTCCCTGTAATTATAAATTTTGTAGTTATTTTATTATTTTTTGTTTATTGATAAAATTTTTCTGTAGAAACTCCGTGCGTCACGTAAAATAATAAAAATTATAGAATTTTATGAAAATCGACAAAAAAGTTAGATAAAAATTTCAGAAACTATTCGATATCTCGGTGAAAAGTTCAATTTTCTGTAAAAATGTTTTTATACATTAAAAATATTGTATTATTGGTTTTTTGTGTTCGTAATGGTATTTCAATAAGTTTGGTTTTACCTAATTAGAGATATAGATGTGGAATATAGTTGCATATTTTGCGGATACTAATATTTTTGCATGGGGCCGGTGTAATGGCTTTCGAGTGGAACGTGAGCCGGGAAAACTTCGCTTGCCTAAATGCTCGGTAGGTGATTTCTTTCCGCAGGAAGTACGCATACACACGCACTTAGCACACACACACTCAAATCATTTTCCACGCCCACTCGCCCCCACACAAACACACTTTACCCACACACACACATGATAAGAATGCTTATGTGAATTATCGCACATTTTACGGAATCGAAAAAGAGGTTTCAGGGGGACTTTGTAACGGGAAAGAACTAGAAAACTTGTCTAAAAGTGCGCACTCCACTCATATATGTACATATATATGTATACATATCTCCAAGGCGGACATGCCGACAGTAGCGCATAAAAACTTTTAAATTTACTTTTGCTAAGAGTTTTTTCCCGCCCCCTAACCAGCCACGCCCTTCCCCGGCCATGCATATTCATTTCAAAATCCGCACACATACACATGGCCAAGTTTCTTGGTAAAGTTCCTTTACCCCTTTTCCTCCAGAAAATCAACGAACTGTGAGAGAGGCAAACAAAAAAAAAGTTTTGGGCTAAAGGTGGGCAAGGGTTTTTCCCCGTTTTTCGGTGCCGGAGGGGGGAAGGGGGCATGAGGGTTTTCCGGATATGGATCCGGAGCGGCATCGCTTAATAGAGCTGCCAAAATTTGTGTGCCTCAGGTTGCGTTGCTTGTCGACAGACGCGGCGTTACAAGCGCTCCAAATTGCTCACTTCTCGGGGCGCTCCGTTTTTCCACCCTGCCACCCTCCCACCGTAAAACACCCCCCAAACCCCCTAATTTCCCGTTCAAAACCCCTCTTTAAAGCTCCATGCCATGCCACCAAAATCCCAGCCAATTCCCCCGACTGCCAAGCAACTATGATGTGGCTGTCTTCCCGTTTTTGCACACTTGTCTATTTTTCGGTCTTGCCACAGTGGAAATTTTCACAATTTATTCCGCATATGACTATTATTTTTATCTGCCCAATAAATACCTGCTATAATGGTTTCGAACCTCTGGTCATCTTAAAACTGGACTCAACATCAAACTGCAGTTTTTTAAATATTCTTTTTAATATTGTTGCACACTTGTCTATTTTTTGGTCACGCCACTATGCAATTGTTTCAATGCTGCTTATAAAATTATTATTTGTAAATATAAATACCTTTTTTTTGTTGCTATTTAAGTCAATCGTAGAAGAAGGCTAAGTCTATTTTATAAATTAAGTTTAATCAATGGATTCCCAAAGTATGTCTTTAATAATCCTCCCCCTTTTTATGGTCAGTAAATTATCCCATTTCTATCTTGATAAATATTGGCAGTCAAAAACACTCCCCCAGCTGAGAAATCAAACATGGCCAAGATTCATATCGCCATCTCCTTGGGTTTGAGCCCACCCCGGATGGCTTTGAATACGAAAATTCCAAAATAACTTCGATAAGTTCTTTATTTGACAAGTTACCCACTGTGCCATTTGGGTCCACGTGGGGTTTACCCACCTCCAGTCCTTCGTTTCGTGCAGGCCCTTTTTTTGTGATGGGTGATGGGGGGAATGTTTGCTGTAAAATGTTGGGCCACGTATCCTGCAGCAATTCGTAAACTAATTCTACATACGTGCCCGTGTCAGCTATCACCCATCCGCCCCGTTGGCTTCCCGCAGAGCGACCAAATCGTTACGTGCGTTGGGCCACGGTAGCGCCCTCTGTGGGCCGTGCGTCATGTTTTGATTGGCGTCATGTACACGGACGGATTCGGATTCGGATTCGCTCCGCTTTTCCACACACAACGGTTGGAAATGGATGGTGGCTGCACGGAAAATAAATACTTAAATGTGTTTTCACAAACAGTTATTTTCTGCACATGACTTTTATACAGCCTTATGGTACTTAAATATGTTTAAATTTTTCTTCAGAACACCCTTATAAACTCAAAAACTCTTTATGGAAATTAACAAAGGTGAAATAATTTGTCAATTACCAGTTTTTCTTTTTTCATATACATTGATAAATTTAACGAAATTAAGAAATGAATACAAGAGCATTAGATTATGATCTGTATAACCTGTATTATTTATTTACTTATTATAATTTTAATTTGTAAATTTAATATAGTATCCTATTTCAATATTTTTCAGATCTAAACAATTTTTAAGTAATTTTAGCAAGGAAGAGGTTATTTAGCGTAGTCAGGTGTAAGTTAGTATCATAAAATTGGTATCATATTGGAAAGCAATATACATTCTACCCTGTTCTAGATATTTTAGCCCCTGGAATCAAATTTTTATTGTCCTTTATCTGGTTAATATTTGCAGTGTGCTTGGGTTAGGTTCGCTTTTTTCTGCTAATAAATAATTGCATTTTCACCTCAAGAACTCACTGACAGACGATGCCCGAGGGGCGTGAGGCAGAAGGGCTGGGTGATTTTCTCCGAGGGTGACACAATTCAATTTGCCCGCGTTTCCGTTCCAACTGCAGGTGGCTGGTTGGTGTATTGCCAGTTTTTGTAATTCCATTTCTGATTTCATATTTTGCTGTCACTGTGAAATGATTCAATTTTGCAGATTTCTTTGGATGGGGGTGGCAATATTTGCATGCCGGGCATGTATCTATGTATCTTTTTTCGGTCTGCGTGCCGTTATCAATCAAAAGCGAAATGCGAATTGTGCGCAAATTTGTTGCATACGCAGAAATATTTGCTATATTGCATGGCAATCAAAGCGCTGCATGATTGACAGGCGAAATGGAATATTTTTTGAGTGATATTTTGCAGCTGGAAATGCAGTGACCTGAAACATGTCAAAGTCTGTCTATCCTTCAATATCCAAAGGAAGCATTAGGCAATAAAAACCCATCAGTTATTGCTGCTGTAGCTTGTGTAAATCGCTTTTCTGCCAGGGCTCTCAAATTATATTATTTTTAAATATATGATTTCAATTACTAACATATTTGAAATATTTTATTTTTTAGGATTTTTAATTAAAGCTATACATTTTAATATTTATTATATTTAATAACATAATAATATTAATATATTATTTATCTAACGCAAGTTTTTAGAGTCACAAGACCACAATAAAAATAATTTTTAAAAAGCGACAAAAAATTAATTAATAAAATCATCGAATAGATCTATTTTCATATGTTTGTCATAGTCAAAATGCCAACTGATTTTAGCTAGTAAAGACCATAGAAGTATAAAATCAAATAAAAGGCAAATAGCTATTTCAAAAATAGAACAATTTATTATAATTTGATTTTAACGTCCGTATTTCCTGTAAATAATCATAAAAACAGAATCCCTTCCATCGAAGTAGTATACTGGATAATAGCCCAAAGTAGATTTCCTGACAACTAAATCTATGGCATAATATTAACCTTGCCGTTGGCCGACTCAATTAGCAGGGAGGTTAATTGCTCCAGTTTCGATTGCACCATCCATTGAGCAGGTAAGAATGTTTCAGGACCTCAGATTCCTCAAGGAGAGACCTTGTCCATATTCTATGCAAATTCCCCGGACAAAGGAGCTGGCCACAAAGCAGTCGAGTCACTTAGGCCGCAGTCTTCCGTTCCCGAATTTTCGTCCTTGGTTCTCCACGGTATCCTTGAGGCTGTGGTCTCTAATGCCGGAAGTGTCCTTCGCAGAACTCGCACGTGTGCCGGCATAAAATAATGCGACATTTTTA
Source organism: Drosophila carrolli (assembly GCA_018152295.1). Classification (NCBI taxonomy): domain Eukaryota; kingdom Metazoa; phylum Arthropoda; class Insecta; order Diptera; family Drosophilidae; genus Drosophila; species Drosophila carrolli. The sequence continues at coordinate 15,456,218 of JAECXJ010000001.1, forward strand.
TGGCCCGGCCGAGTGCCGCTTTAGTCCCCTCTCTTTCGCACCTTCGGTGAGCCTGACAGCTCAACTTAAAGCGGTGTTAAAATTTATGAATGAATTTGACTAGGACACCGACACCGACACCGACACAGGAAGCAGGATCCTGGCAGCAGGTAAGCAATAACTCAGTCCCTGGCCGGGAGTTTTTCTAATTTCTTTTGGCTAAAATACAGTTTCGGTCCTTGCATAGTAAAAATGCCCAAAGATTTATGATGAGGCTCGTTGAACGCGCACACATCCCCGGCAAGTGAGAGACCGCTCCAGCTAATCCCAAATGAATGAATTGCGCTCCTGGGCTGTCGACCTCGCTGCTGCGGAATGGAATGCAAATCCGTTGATTTAGAAATTCCATTAATATCGGAGTTCCTTCCGCCCCGCCTCCTATTTTCTTTATCAATATGCCACACGAGGCCCACGGCCAACGGGAACACTCAAATAAATATAAATATATATGGAGGGAATCAAATTCCTTACATATATTACTAAAAAAGACAACTTTTTTGGGTCTTTTATGTTGGAAAGTTTGCTTCCTGGTTGAGTTATGTGGGGTGTATTTTTTATTCGGAGTATGCAACTTTGATATCAGATTTTTGAGCTTAGAAGTGCAGTTTTTGGAAACATTTCTGCAGAAATTTTTTTTAATTTAGAAAAAATCGAAACCAAATTTTAAATAAGATTTAAATTTTGGAAATCATTTAGAAGCATGCCACTTAAAATCGGATATCGGTAAGAAAATAAATAGTGTTAGAAGTGCAGTTCTTGGACACTTTTCGGCAAAACCATTTTTCTAAAATTTGAAAAGGGGTAACATCATAAAAATTACGAAAACCCTGCTCAAACATAAAAAGCAAGATGAATATACAGATTTTTAGAGAATTAATCCACAATCATTTTGATATATGCCATTATGAAATCGGATGACTGTAAGAAAAGTTATGAGCTGCGAAGTATAGGTTTGTGGTAACTTTTCGGCAAAGCCATTTTTCGAAAATTTGGAAAGGGGTAACATCATAAAAATAACGAAAAATCAGCCAAAAAATACAAAAAAAGATGAAGATACAGAATTTTAGAAAATTAAATCACAATCATTTAGATATATGCCATCTTAAAATTGGATGTCTGTAAGAAAAGTTATGGGCTGCGCAGTACAGGTTTTTGGTCACTTTTTGATAAAGCCATTTTTCGAAAATTTGGAAATTCGTCATTATAAAAATGACGAAAAATCGGCACAAAAATAAAAACCAAAATTGAACAACAGATTTTTAGAGACTTTAACCTAAATCATTTAAAAGTATGCCACTTTGACATCAGATTTCTGTAAAAAAAAAGTTATGAGCTTAGAATTGCAGCTTTTGGGAACTTTTCTGCAAGGCCATTTTTTTGAAAATGTTTGTTTTGCTAATGAAAACATATTAAATGTTTAAAGGTTAAAACGATATTAAATAAATACATACAAACAAATTCTTTCTATAATTCGAGCTAAAATTAAAGTTACATAATTTAAGCAATGGCTTTATACGCTACGTTACTCCGCATAAAATGAATAATTTAGAGGAGTATAAGCACACTCACATAGAATACAAGTTCGTGTTTATTTTTCTTCTTGGGCAATGTCTCGGGTCAGAATAAACATGTCAGCCATGTTCTTGCGACACTAATTTCGAAATTCATGTATTCAATATTGGCCAACACCACGGACAATGCAGTCAGTGGACACTGCAACCCCTCCATTCAAATGGTAAATAGATGTTGACCAAGCCAAGGTCTTGCTATCAGTGTCGGCTGACCACATTAGCATGTCACTCGGCGGTAAACAGAGAAAAGTTACGGAAACTTCTTGGAAAACTTTGCTTATGTTTGTCCCCCAAAAGAAAAACTTGGCAGATAAACAAAAATCATTGAATAGACTCGATGCGGACGGGAAACTCACTGCGGCAAAGTGTTCAATATGAACGCGTAACTTTCCTTTTTGGCTATTGACACATTTGTGACATCCGACGAGTTGGTTAAGCAAATACTGAAAATTTGTGGGCGTGGCAGGGTCTTGTTTTGGTTTCGTTTCCGCTGACCAGACGGGTCAATTCCATGGGCCAAGGCCCAAAATGGATTGCGTGTGAGTGTCATTTTCATTCTGTTTATTTGTCAGTCATTATTTTGGGCAAATATTGACGCTCTTGTCATGCCCAGTAGCACTCTGCGTTAATTGATTTCGAATTCGGAGCCACTTTTATTGTTATTATAGCAGAACCCAAACAAACTGCCCTGCAATCACACACTCGATTGCAGACCTTTCCCACCTCAATCCCATCGAACAATCGAGTTATCAAATATCCAACCAGTTTAAGTCTGAGTATAGGTGACTTGCACCCACAAATTGCCAAACTTTTATACTTTTACGAGCCATTTCGAATTTGCTGGCTGGTGTCTTAAATTATCTTTTTATTTAGAAACTTCTCAGGCCATCAACATCGATTTGTCACACAGTATTAACAGGCATTTTGCTAAATTTAAACCATTACCAGATTTTGGAATTAAGAATTTGCGATTCGATTTTAATTTAAGCGAATACAATTGGAATTTTAAAAGTTCATTTTTTTTCACAGATGTTTTATCAACCGATTGTATAATGCCTTAATAAATATACAATGACTAATAAAAATGCACATTAACTTTGTGAAATTTTGACAGGATGGATATATTTCTTTTAATTAATTCTCTTTGATATGAACAAAATAAAAATGGAATGTTTATTGCGGTGCTGGAATTTTTAAACTTATTTTTTTGTAGTTAATTGGATTACATAAAAGGCTTATTCTCGCAGGAAGAATAGAAAATTTGGAAAATATAGCTTTGCATCTTATGGATATTAATTATCCAGATGAATCAAAATATATTAAAAAATATAGATTTAGGTATATTATTCCATTCAATATAAATACAGAATACCATTTGTCATCTCTTTGCTATTTAACGAATTTAAAAACGTACCAATTATTTATAGCAGAATACTATAATAATTTTAATCGTTTGTTTTTTGAAATTGCAAAACCGTGACGTTAATCCGAGATTAATCACATTCAGATTGCCAACTGGTCTTTCTCCACAAGTCCGAGATCAACTTGTTCTGGCTCTTGAGCTGGAGTGTTAATATTTGTGCAGTAAATAAGCAAATTAAGTGTTTCCACAAACGGCTGCAAATATGCACAGATACGGATAGGAGCAACCAACGGCAACAGATATACACGTATATAGGGGGAATATGGGGATGTGGGGATGTGGGGACAGGGATGGCCATAAATAGGCGCATAAATATTTGTTTATGTTTTCACATCGCGCTTATCAATGTGCAAACATAAACGGCGCTACTTTAGCCCTCAGCTCTTTCTGTATTTCTGTATTTCTGTACTCTGGAGCTCGGTTTCTGCCCAGTTTTTGGTATCGCTGTTTGCCCACGGATTTTGCCGTTGCCTTTGCACGGTTTTATCTTATCGCCGCAGTGGAACTACGGGTCACGCCAGGCCAAACCGAGTGTATCTGCTGCCTCGGCCGTCGCTGTTTGCTCAATTAATACGAACTTTAATTGAAAAACAATACAATTAACTAAATCAGTTAAGCGCGTCGGTCGCCTCGAGTCTGTGAGTCTGGCGCCCATTATCAGTCTGCTCGACTCTTGACTCTAGACTCTTGCTGGTCCCGAACATTGGAAGACCAAACACCAAACGCTGAATACTGAACACTGAACGCCAAACCCCAAACACAATTCCAACCACAAACCAAACTCCATTGGCTGCTTTCTGGTCCTGGCTAAAGATAATTTCCTATAGACAAACTGCAACGAAGCATGTTTCCCTTAAAAACACAAATTGCAAGTGCTGAACATATTTAATTAGACTCTCATAAGTGTATGTAGTCTATTTATGAACAAGAAAAACATCAGTATAATTGTATGAAATTAAATTTCTTTAGATATGCCCAAAATAAATTTTAAATTATGTTATTTTACTATTTTGAACTACATATTTCTTGTACAAAAGATATACGTTTAATACGCTTAACTGTTTTTGGCAAAATTATAATGTAATAATAATAATGTAATATGTATTATTGGCTGTTATTGCCACGATGAAATTCCTATTAATATAAAGTTGCTACTAAAGAAACATATGTTCAAAAACAAGACAATAATTGGCAATAGATCTCTAAAACGGCCTTAAACTTCATGGAAGAAAAAAATTCGGAAAATTTTGTTTAGAACTTATTAACTAACAATAATAATATTTAATTTTCCTGCTATATTTTTGTTTTAAGCAATCTGCAAAACGTCATAAAATGGAAATTGACTATTACTATAATGGTAGATTTCTTAGCTATTACTGTAAATTTTCCCATTTTCCAATTTTCATTTCAAGTTAAACAACATACATATATCAATTACTAAATGAAAAGTGGTCTTAGCCAAGTGCATTGCCCATTTGTGGATACCCCAATACATTTTGAAGGCAGAACAAGAAACTCTGCTAATTTCATTGTTGTTTGCTTGTTCTTGCTGCTTTCGGTGTGTTTTTATCTAAATTACTTTTAATCGCCATTTAATGTTTTTGTTTTTCTTGTTTCGCGTTGTTGCTGTTGTTGTTTTTGTTGTTGTTGCCGGTTTAGGTTGTGTTGTTCATGTTTTATTGCGACGTCTTTTGGGTTCTCTAATCTAATTGCAAAATACAAGCACCGAATGTGAATGGATCTAAGTGTGAGTATGGATACACGGAGAAAAATTTATATGAATATATTTACTTGTTAACTTGTGGATTTTTGTATATCAAAAAACCTTACAAAACAGTTAAATTGGAAAGAATATCACAACAAAGGGTTTTTAAATTATCAGTACATATTATAATATGTCAAAAATATTTAAAATTTGTGAGCATTTTTTTAATACTTTCGCTCAGAATATTATAGAAAACTAAAGATGTTTTTCTAAATAATAATAAATCAAAATATTATAATTAAATGCATAATTAAAATTTTTTTATTAAAATTCTTGGGTAAGGATCGAACACTAACTAATAGATTTCATACATCAAAATTACATCTGATCTTATCTAAAAAATACCTATTTGAAGTTCAATTTTTCCCAAATTTTTCTCCCTGTATAAGTAAAAGTGTAATTATTTGAGAAAGTGTGTGTGACGGGATGTTTGTTTGCCTTTGAGGCCCGCAACCGCCCCACCATAATTATCCGGCCTTGCCCATCTGGTTCCCCATGGAAATAGATTGCGCGCTATCTGGAAAAGTTGTACGGTCTGCAAATCGTATAAACAATTAAAAACGAACAGTCGGGCGAACGCTTTTTTATCATGGCCTAGTTCTGTTTATTGATATCATTAGAATCCCACCAAAAAGAAACTGAAATCGTTTGCAACCCCCCCGCCCGATTGAAGAGTTTCCCCTGCCAGCCCATCAAAGTGCCATTCGACGCGTGCGAATCCATGAGATACATTTGGCTGTAAACAAAGTCATTCATTATGCCAATCCTCCATATGTCCAACAAGTCGCATCGATCCTTCTCGTGTGGAATGAAATTGCGTCAATCAGTTTATCGGGCTAAATAGTCTGCGCAGACATATAGACAACACTTATAAATTTTCTAAATATTTTTAAATAGTGGAAAACAACAAGAAGCCATAAGATCTTAGAGGTTTTTCAATGACGCATTACAGAGCGAATGATGAAAATCATTAGACAATCTGTTTTATTAATTCCCCAAAAAACAATCATAATTGTTTTCCAGATCTAGTTGTTAGCAAATAATAAAGAGAAAAATTATTTCAAATATAAAGATGAATAAATGATGTAGTGGAAAACAATTTGAAGTCATTCCACAATTGTTTTCCAGAGCTCACGCTTTTGCCTTGGACCAAACTCGAAAGTTGTCAAAAGCCACAACAATGGCGAGGTCTTCTCTTGAGATAAAATTGGATATGACTGACAAAGTCCCACCATGCACTTCATCCAAGGTCCAAAGCATAAGCCATTTGCATGGCAATTTGAGCTCAGTTTGTTTATGAGCTGTAAAATACACGATTTTATTGCTTTGAAGAATAGCACAATTTTTATTTCTTACAGATGTTATTTAAAATGTACTTTCAATAATAGAACACTTGTGAGAAGAAAAATAACTGCTTGGCTTTTAAAAAAATGTATTATATTTTGGCAATGGGTTCATTAAAACAACAACATTTATTTTTAATCCTTTGATTTAATTGAGAAATTGGTAAGTGTGCCAAAAAAGAAATGCGTCACTGCAAGAGGAAACACATGTACACTATGTAACAAAATATTGGCCAAACCGAATGTGAAATTCTAATATATGTATAACTAATCGAATTCACATTTTGTATTTAAGTGTTTTAATATTTTTGCCTACTATTTTATTTGATTGAAATTTTTTTTATTTATCACTCATCTAAATAAAAATCTAATTTGCTGACTAGTGCAGGTAGATAAATTTGCCCCTTGTTGACCCTTGAATGACGCCTTTCTTGAGTACTGTATCTCGTGTGCATGCTAATGAGACTTTCTTTATGTCTCTTTGTGGGCCAGTTCCTCCCATTTCAACACCTACGCCTTTGTGACATATAAATATACATATCACAAATTGTTTATCTATTTTTGGATATCGCAGTTCAAAGTATGCCTTTGCTGTCGATAACCTACGCCGATATGTAAACACATTAAAAAATATTCACGTTGTGTATCTCTCCGCGCAAGCATTGCATAATTATGATTAATCAATTACTGCAAATCGTTTAAATAATCGATTTCCATTTGGTTCGACGGCGGGGAAGAAATGATCATATAGGGATGGCGCATGCTGTCCATCCATTAATTAACCCATAGCAGGGCTCGTTTCAGTGTTTTGGCCATAGACTTGCTATAGTGTGCTGTTTGTTTTTTTAATCCCAACGGCAAGGCAGAAAAGATAAAGCTGGTTTACAGAAACAGGCGCCAAACATGGCATACGAATTAATTTGGTCGTTGTATTTAAATGCTCAAAGCAGAAAGTGGGAATCATTTTTTCTCTGCCTTTTTTTTTAATAGATTGCAAACAAAACAAAAATTAACATACGCCCCGATGTGATCGTGAACGTGCCCGTCGTCGAGGCGAGCGGCAAAAAACAAAACAGAATAAAAAAATAAAGCATTTGTTATTCTTGTGACATCACCATGCGAAAGTAAACAAAAAGAGCGCCAGGGCTGCCACACAATATGGGAGCCCTAGTAAACAGTAGCAGCTCTTCAAAATAGTTTACATAAAAACAAAAAAAATCACTTATTTATCTTCTCCAAAGTCCCCTTAATATATTTACGCGTGTTTAGAATTATTTAGCAAGACAAAGCTAATATACAAAAGGTCTTTTAAAAGTTAGCAGCTTTAACATATGTAGTTATTTGAAATAAAATATTTTTAAAAATATTTTCGAACATTTGGAAAAGAGTGGGGTTAAATTAAGAAATCTTTGGCAATTGCTCTTGAAAAAACTTGTGTTAAAATAAACTCAAATATATACATATTCCTTTCCTTAAAATGGTTGCAATATTCAACATTTATATTTTTTAAACATTAAATTAAAGAAATATTGGTTTTTGAAATGTATACGTAAATTAGAAATCTTCTAAGACAATTTCATTATTTTAGAAATGATAAACAACGAATAAATTTTAGATTGACTTTGTATCTTAATTGCATAAAGTAATTAGTTTTCTTGAATATTTATGAGAATAATTGGTTTAAATACAATTTCGAAACCTTTTGTGGGAAATTCACCCTAATATTTTTCGACTGCAAGTTAGAGGGAGGGAGAAATGCAAATAAACGATCGCCGGAGAGCTCCTTATCTACGATATAGCATAGCCCCCAGCCTCAGCCTTAAACTCAGACCCCAGAGGCAATATTGTATACCTAATACCCCATACCTCATACTCGGTTTGGAACCCCTGGGCTCGGCTCTAAATAGGCGCAGCTGTGTGCTCGTATTAGATAAGTCAGTCGCATCGGGTGTGCGGGTATTAATATGCAAATTAGTTGGCGACCAGCAAGAGCCACAACAACAACAACAATAGCCAGATACATAAATAACAATGACAACAACAATATGATGAGTGATTAAAAGTAATGTGCAGAGGCAAAGTCGAATAGCAAATGCGCCAAATGAGGATCGCACTCGTGCAGCAGAAATAAAACTATAGGGTATATAAAGGGTATATATGACTGGTTAGTTTTAAAAAGCCATAGTTTAAATTGAGCTGGTAGTAGGAAAAGTGGAAGCCATTTTAATATTTTTCAGTGTGATACATTTTCTGTACATAAAATTGTGAAAAGAATATATACCACTAAAGAAAATTAAATATATAATATAACAAAATTAATGTACAATTTATTAATATTTTTAAAAAGATTTCTTATTTGCTTGCATTTAATTGAAAAAACATTTTGTAATCTAAATTGTTGCTATGAAAATAAAATAGAATATATTATTAAAGTAACCTTCATTTATGTTGTTTTTTTTAGCAAGGACACTTTCATTATTTACATTAGTTTTACTTCAAAACCATAGTCTTAAAAAAGATCAAAAACCATCCTATAAAATATTAAATATAATTAAGTTGTAATGTTTATAAAATGTATTTATGAAGTGTAAGAACCCAATTCCCTGTCTCCGCATTTGTTTATTTAAAAAAATAAAAAAATATTTTCCATATCACTCAACAACCGAAATTCTCTTTGATATCCTAAGCAATCCCCCACTATTGGTGGCCCCTTCCATTCCATTCAATTCCATTTCATTTCATTTTATTTCATAGAGACACATATCATGCGACGATCGAGTGGTCGCCACATGGGGCTCTTGGTTTTGCTTGGGATCTGGATCTGGATCGGATCGCATCGCTTGGGTTTCGGATAGGGGTCTGGGTCCGCTTGTCTGTCATTCATTTGGCAAACTTCAACAGATCGTTTCGTCAACAACAAAGCGAGGCGAAAACAATGGACGGCACTCATCGAGTGGGTTTGGGGACTGTGAAATAAAGCTGAGCTGCGAACAGCCAGCATATGAATCTATGCTCTTATGACACTGTATGATAGTAAAAAAATGTTAACCAGAAACTGTTATTAGAAGTTTTGTAATGTCAAAATAATTTTTATTAAATATAAACTATGTGATGCAAAATACATTAAGGCATAGTTTTTTGTTATGTATAATAATTTTATTTGATTTAATTTTAGGGACTAAAAAGGCTAGCTAATTTGACCAACAAAGGTTCGTAGATAAAGTGAGCAGAAATGTTTAAATAGGTATTCCCTTTAGGCAAACAATCCAAGAGTTTTACCTAATATATATTTCACTTTTTTGATACCAAAGAGTTTATGTGTACTAGACTTTCCCATCTTTTTTCTGTTTTTATTTCAATTTATATAAATACGATGGTGTCACACAGGCAAATCTGACTGATTGCGGGTCTCTTCTACTACGCCGCATTTTCGAAGGCAATCGAGCCCTGCGTAGGAGGTGTTTGGCGCGTGTGGCGGCATATTGAATAGGTCGACCCCCAGCTATGGAAAGACAACAAAAAGCGCGATCTAGCAATACACCTCGCCTCCCCTCCCCTACCCCTTGGCCACCTCACACCACCCCCACGTCGGTTTTTGCCGCGGTGGGGCGTGACAAATTTCCAGCGTTGCCTTTTCATGTTTTGTTTATAATTTTATCTAATATGCATGGAGCACTTTGGGCTGTCATATGCCCCAATCGATGGATCTACCTCGGCCCCACAGACCGAACCTCTTCGCCCCGCCCCACCCCCCTTCACTCACCTCTTGAGTTTGTAAACAAAGCGACCCAACGCCTCTTGAATTTGGAATTCATTGGATCGATTTGTGCGACGATTTCGAAATCGCTTTCAAAATTGCTCCGACGTTTTCCCAGCTGCGGCTTCTGATTTTCTTCCGGGATTGTTGAGAGGTATACATTTATGATTACACAGGGAATATATATCACTAAAGTATAGTATTCGTTACATATTGATTTCCATAAAGAAAAAATCTCAATTACAAATATTATTATAGTAAACTAACTTATCTTTTACTGCCTAAAAAATTGAACTTTCTATATTTTTAGTAATTTTTTATTTTTGTAATCAAATCGACTTCCTAGCAGATAGATATTAATACCCTTTTAAGAGACCTGTATTTTTCCTCTGTACTTGACCCTCATATTATAGGTAATTGAGCATTATTAGGAATATAGCAAACAACACTTAATATGATAAATTTGTGTTTGATTCGCTTCATTTGCATTTTATGTGTGCTTCTAATTAGTAATATTTAATTTTTTCCAATTTGTGGCTTGTTGATTTGGTGAGGCCATATCTTTGGCGCCAGACTCAAACCGAAAATGGAGAATCCACTCGGAGGTGTTTGGATTAAGACAAGGCCAAGATTGGGGCACGTGCCTAGACTCTCATCATGCCAAGGCCTTTGATGAGCCAACTCATTTGGGGAGCGAAACGGCATTAAATATAATTACAACGCGTTCTTATTTATAGAGATTACCCAATGTGACAACCTGCAATTTGCAAAGATTTTATCATATTTATACAAAATTCGTTGTAAACAAAGAGAAAGCGGAAGGCCAACGAAATAAACAGAATTGAATTGTACAGATTTTTGGCTCTGAATAATATTTATTTAACAAAATAAGAATCGCCATGGCAACTATTGGCAGACAAAATGTTTTTGCTCGTGACGACTGTATCCCTCAAAATTGCGGTAGGTATTTCTTTGCTGTCCAAGGGATAAAGCCACAATCAGTTAAATAAATAGGTTTCTTTAAATACACACTCGCAGTGATTTGTATGCAGCACATTTGATCATTAAAAACAACAAGCCTTAATGCATGTGCACAATTTAAGCTCCGAAATGGAAATGGATGAGCGCAAAAATATACACAAAATAAATAAAATCAAACTGAATTTTATTTGCTTGACTCGTATTTGCAGAAGGCATTCATTCTCATTTTCATTCATTCATTCATTTGCTCATTCATATCGAAATTCGTTTTGGGATATGCTCTTGTTTATTAAAACATGTGCGTTTCGATTTGGTTTTTTTTATTGTTTTCTTTTTTTGAGATTCCAGCAATTTTATTTATTTATGCAAAGAATTTTTGTTTTGAATGCAAATTAAGTAGTGGCCAGTGGCAAAATATTCGCACCGAATATTTTCACCTTTTACCTTTGCCAGCAAATCGAGTGGAAATAGGAAATAGTTGGTGTAGACATTAATATCGCACATAAGTTATTGCACCTGTTGGCATCATTTGATGGGCAATGAAACACTAAGCCAGTTGAATAAAGTTACCTGCGGTAAGTTGTTTTTAATGTCTTCCTCTTCCTCAGCAACCAATTTTTTTATATTCCTAAGCTGGAGAATAATGAGCAAAGTTCTGTTTTAATGGCAGGCTTAGACACTGGTGGGGAAATGTTGGTGAATCTACAGGTATTTGTTAGTTTACGATTTTAATAATTTTGTAATGTTCTGAAATATCATTTTTAAAATTATTAAAATTTTATTTTTTGTTTAATTTTTCAATAGTTAAAACTGAATATTGAAAACATTTTGCAATCCAATTTCTATTTTCCTTTGATACCTTAATCTAAATACAATTTATTATTTATATATAACTTTTTAAGGTACTAAAGATTGAAGGTATAACTAAATATAATAAAAATTGTATTGTTGAATAATTATGCTATACTTTTATTGTTCTGACAAGATCTTGTTTTAGTACCCTACAAAAATTTAAAAATAAAAATAAATTACAATAATTAGTTGCATTTTCATTTAATATTATTTTATATTTACAAAATATGCCTTCAATAATAATTTATTTAAAATTACAAAATAAATATCCAGATCTCCAACTAGTACTAACATTTTTCGATTGGCTGCTGCCAATATGATGTTGTCTCGAATGTGTGCCAAATCTATTAAATTTCAAGCGTTGAAAAACAAACCAGAAAAAACACTGGCAGAGCGAAAAAAAAACGCAAATTGCGCTTTATTTAAGTACAAAAATAACAAGAAACGCAGCGGAATTGAATAGAACTAGGGCCCAGGGGGCGGGGGCGGTGCTTTGCGGGGGCGTGGAAGTGGGAGCGGAACAAAAAGTGGCGGCACTAGAATAAATTTGAAAACCGCACTAAATTTTTTTCTGTTATTTGCGCGCGTCCGAATTTGTCGGTTATATGGGTTCATTCGCACATTGTTGTTGTGGTCGATGGCGTCCGCCAGGTTTATATAGTATATATACATATATCTCGTGGAAAAGGGGGTGGTTGGGGTGGCAGGTGAAGGATGGATTTAGTGAACCGAAGTGCGGCGGTGTTAGCGGGGGAGGGGGTGAGGGGGCGGCGAACAAGATTGCCAGTCTTAACGCCTCAATTCAGATTCTTGTTTACGCGCCGACGTCCAACAATTTTTGCGTCGTCTAATCAAAACGAGAGAAATTGTTTTCATCCTTCCTTTCCACTAAGAAAAATCAACTGGTTCACAAATTTATTCATATTTTGCACCTTATTTGGGAAAAATATAAGAGATTCTATCACTAATGACTATTTATGCCATTTGTAATAAAATAAATAATTTCTAATAAAATTTTAAAAAATTTGTTTGAAGTCAAAAATCTATGCAAGAAATGTAAACTACGAAAAATCTGAGCAATTCTGCCCAATTTTAAGAGAAAACCAAGTTTTTTTTTTGAAAATAATCAAAGTAGCCATTTGACACGGATTTGTGTGATCCCAAAAATTAATCGTAGTTTGGGAATGATATCTGAAAAGAACTCTTAACAACTCTTTGAAAGAAACTAATTGTTAAAGGATTACGTTTCCGTATGATTAATCAGTTTTTTGGGTCCACCAAAAAGAGCCATATTATCGGATAAAATTGTGAAAAATTTACTTTTTATTATTGACTCCTTTTAATTTCTATTGATTAACTTATCTGAATTTTGAATATCCATTGTACATCTTTTGACATTGTCATTTTATACTTGTCTATTTTGTTAATAGTATTGTTATAGTATTTAAAAATAAGCTTTTTATACCTTTCGAATTTCACCTTCATAAACTTGTTTTTAAAAGGATACATATTTTTTCCAGTGCACCCCTTCCTTGGCTGTGTTTTTCCATTTTCCCCTGGCCCCCTTGTCCACCTGCACCGCTCCTGGTTTTGTGTTGATTGCAAAATGTGCGAGCATTTCACTGCTGTAGTTTCGACTATTGTTGGCTTTAGTTTTGCATTTATTCCGACTATTTATTTTCGTACTTTTTCTTTGCGTTTGCTCGTGTTTTTTTTTTGGCTTGTATTTTTGGGGCCGCAACCTACGAAACTTTCCACAATGCAGTGGGCGGGCCGCTTCTATTTTCAGCGCTACGTTTAATGGCTTTTCTCACATTTGACATTTGCACGGAATAAACGACAATGCACATGTGTGCATGTAAACAGAATTTGAATTTGTTTACATTCGCCTAATTGGGCGTGCACGAAAAATCAACAATGTTATCGATAATAAGCAAGCAGGCTTGACATTTGCCGAAACTGTGAAAATTTATTTTCGCCCATCAAAATTGTCGAATAAAAGGGGGAAAATAGTTTGCACAAAATATGCCATAATGTGTACATTTTAGTGAATATTAAAAACCTCAAACTACGCAAAACAGCAAAGATAAATTTGCTATGACAATGAGTCATTTTAATGAAAGCAAAATAATTTTTTTCATAAACACAAATCAATGAATATACAATTTAAACAATGTTCCCAACATGGTGATATTTATTATTATTTAATTAAAAAGAATATATTTACAATCAATTTTAGAAATTAAATAGATAATTCTAAAATTACTTTCTAAGTGTTTTTTTTAAGAAAAAAAATCAATCAATTCATAAATCGTTGATATTTATTATTATTAAATTAAAAATAATATATTTACTATCAATTTTAGATCTGAAATAGTTAATTCTAAAATTACTTTCTAAGGTTTTTGTTAGAAAAAAAAAAATCAAGTATTTATCGCATGCATCTGAGTAAACTTTAATGAACATAAACCATATTAAAAGAAATTTGATATTTATTTGCGGGGCATTGAAACTTGATATTTGATGACGCTATCGATATTGGATTGATTTGCGGAACAGTGAATTGCGTTGATGATAAATACGATTGACAGATAGAAGATTGGATTGTTCGGCACTCGACTGACAGCTCTTTGCCAACCGGGAAACGTCAAACTGCGAAGTCGCTGAATGATGATCTCCTTTGAGATTGCTTATTACCGTGGACAATGCACTTGCCAAATACCAGTTCTCCGAGTTCACTTCAGTGCATTGCACATTTCCTGTTGCCGCTTTTCAGACATCCCGATCCCAGAAACAAAAAAAAACCAGATAGCAATCTGCAGCCATTCAATTATGGGCTAGATCCCTAACAAATCTCTATCGGATGGCAGTGCCAATCCCAAGTTTGAACCCTGAACCCCTCATACGAAAAAGCAACGAATACAAATCGTATCGGCTTTCTTCTACGGACTGCAAGTGTTTGGCAACCTGATCAAGGGCTTATCTCGCCGATCGGGACGAGGGCATTTGTCAGGGGGATCAGCCGCTATTGGATGGTCGGGGGCCTTGACCCGGCCACAATAGGGTTCCTTCAAGGCAGGACTCACTGCCTGGCATTGTTGTCATAAATTACACTTCAATTGTTGGCCAGGTCTGGGCACTTGGCATCAGTGATGGCAGGGATCTAGGTAGATGTACCTGGATATATTACTAGGACCAACAATCATTTATCTTACCTTAACTGGAATGAAATATAATTCTGTTATACACTAGCTCTTTCAAATTGTGCAATAAAAACCAAGAAAATACAAATAGACTTTCCAAAATAAATAGGTTATTAAATTATCACTATATATTGATAACTGTATTTTAATTTAATCACAACAATTATTTTTCTTCAATTTGTATATTATAAAGTCACGTGAAAGATTTACTTCAAGTCTAACTCCGTACTTTATCTAAATTGGACAAACTACACCATATAAAAAATGATATTTTAATAGGAATAATAAGGTTATTTTCATAATACATTTATTCATAATAATCTAAAAAAATCCTTTTGTCTGTTTTGTCTTAGCTGAATTTGCTAAAATATTTAAGGGTACCTTTTGAAGTCCCTAAACAAATTGTGTACCTTAATTGTTACCTAGAAATATTTATTTCTAAATTGGGACACCTTACCTTAGAAAAAAGGGACCTTTCCCATCACTTTTGCCCATAGAGATTGGCATTAGGATGTGCAATCAGCGCGATCTTTTTTCGGCTGCCTACTTTCCTTTCTTGTAATTTTTTTACAGGTTTCCGAAAAGTGTCAAAAATATCCAATGTCCTTCTTTCTTCACGCTCGCTGGCTTTCTATGGGAATCCCTAGGAAAGAATTGGAAGTGGGACAGCTACCTGCCAGGCATAATTAATTTAATCATTGCTCATTGCACACATTGAGGAGCGAACAAAGGCAGAGGCCTAAACCCAAGCCCCGAAAACCCACTGAGCACAAGTGTCCATTGTGCCGGCAGTCCTGGTGACGTGCCCCAGACCCACGACAGGCATAGGGTATATGTAGGGTATATATGTATATATATAACAAACCCAGATCCCTGCCCCTCACTCCAGACCGTGACAGACAAGATTCTGGGGAGGAGAAGAAATTAGGAACCAGAACCCGAACCCAAAACCAAACCCAGAACCCCGAACCCCGAACCTGATTTTCAATCCGAACGTGAAGAATCCTGTCCGCACCGAACCCTCATCGCCTGATTGAGGTTTTCGAGAGTTGATCTTCCCCCAATACGCAGCGTCATCGTCATCGTCTTCATCTTCATCATCAACTCTTCATTTGTGTGACAAACAAAGAAGACGGCTGCGGAGAAATCAAGTCCCTGTTTTCGCCTCAGGGATGGGCGTGCTTCGTGATCGATGGTGGCCATTAAAACTGCGGAGAACTCGGCTATTGATAGCACAAGGAATCCTCATTTTAATCGGGGATACCTGTTTTTAGCCGGGAGGAGTTTTCAAATGCGGTGGCGATGCACATACATATATAGGAATTATTAAAAGGGATCACGTATTCAATATAAGAGGATAACAAAATATAAATGGATTACAAACATGTACTAAGAATATAATAGTAAAGTCCAGAACAATAAAATGCTTTGCAATGTTAGCCATAATAGACTCTTTTCCTACTTAAATAAAGATTGTAGGAGGAGAAATATTATGTTCCAATTGATAGTACATTAATATCTTATTTTGAAAACGTTAAAAACATGATAGAAATAATTATGGTATAACTAATAAAAGTTATTATTTATTGTTCAGTTGACATATTTAATTTAGGAAAGATTGTTTTTCAAATTCCTATTTCGAAATGCATTTGGGAAAAGTAAAAAAAATATATAATATATATATTCACCATAAATATATTGTTGTGAATTTACTACTTAATTGAAAGTTCTATAAAACTAAAATATTTATATTTATTTATGCGCTTAAGTTAATTATCGTTTTTAATGGCTATAAACTTACTTTTTTCCAAATCAAAATGAGTTGGCATTAATTAATTGGTAATATACCTAAAAGATAGATGGTTTTTACAAAGTCAGTGAAAGTAATTTGAGAGCATTAAAAATAAAACACCATCAAGGAGATGAGTGTGCATTATAGTTTGTGTAAGGAACTCTTGAGAAATGAAAGATGCGTGAAATTTAAGATCAACCTTATTGCGTGTCACGCAAGGTGTCCCGTGATTCGATACTTTGCCCAGTTGGTCACGCACTCATCCTCATCCTCATCCCGACCGATTATCTTCTGTGCCTGTGATATCCCACTGTGAGGGTTGCACCCCTCCCCCGATCTTCTCGATATCCCCCTGCATATATAGTATATAGTATCTTCTTGATCGCCTGACCGACGACAAACAGTAGAGGCAGCTATACAAGCCACAGAAAAAGAAAGGAAAACTGTGTGTGCGTGCTTACCAAGAAACAAGTGATGAAAAAAAGTATAATGGGGGAAGGGGGAGAAGGGAACCTCTGGCGTATTTTGGTAGTTAAATTGCGGCCCATTGTCTTTGGCCAAGATCGCTGGCTATTTGTTCAAAACAGTCGACATGCATAAATGGTTGCTAATATCGGTATCGATGGGATCCGAACGAACCGGTTTTCCTTTTGTCCGCCCAGCTGGGCTTGCCACCTTCAAATCACCCTCACAGATGAGTCCGATATACCTGTGCCACATCCACACACACACACACTGGTAGTATACTCTATTCCAGGGGGCAAGAAAAAGAAAGGAGAGGAGGGGCCATCATCTCGTGGCGCGCACTTTGCATATAAATCATTTTTATGACTTGTTATTTTTCACTATTTATTTTACTTCTCGCCCCGTCGTTGTTGTTTATCGAAAGAAAAATAACGATTTTCTGTTGATTTTCGTACGTCTCACTGGGACTTTTGTAAATTACAACATTATTTAGACCGTGGACCGGCGATGCGGGATTGAATAATTGCCGGACTCCATCCGAGGGCCTGTGGGGCATCGTAATTAAAGGCAACTCATAGCAAATGCTCCCTGCCGCGCTATATATAGGCATCCATCTGTTTAATCAACAGCTTTTGACCTTGTCCAATCGTTTATAAACAATTGCCCTCCGATTCCGTCGAGTGCTGAAATCGACATTTGTCCGTTTTGCGGTGGAAAATCCATTGCAAATCCTAAATGGAAAATTACCGAGCCCAGAAAAAGGGTGAGAATAATCCATGGCAAACTATTTTCTATCCCCCGAACTGGATTATTTATAACAGCTGAACTAAAACAAACTTGTGGGGCAGATTTATGTAGCTATTAGGCAATTAAATTTAACGAGCAATCCCAATTCAAAGATCTGTCGCAAATCTCAAAAGTACATTTTAAATGTGGCCTACGGGCAGAGTAAGTAGATTAAAAAGGATTAAAAAAGGTCAAGGGTGAAACATGTATAAGTAAGTATCGAAAAATCAAAGGAAAATGGTGATAAATTTAATAAATAAGAATTGAGATAAAAGCGAAATATGTTTTTCTAAGTCTGCCTGTTTTTTAATATTAAAAACAAGTACTAGATTATTACTCATAAATTTTACAAATCAAACGAAGGAAGTATCTGATTTAAAATAACCTTTTATTTTTGTAATAACTCAGAGGCAATTTTAATTAAAAATTTTCCAAACTTCCATTGCGTTTGAAAAATCAATACAAATCTCCTTTGATATCAAACATGATAAATTTCCCAGTAGCTCTTATTGGATTTTTTCTAGACTCCTTCCTGGATCAGCGCAATTTGTTTACACTCCTTAGCGATTTATGTGGCATTTTTTGGGGGGCCAGATGTGCCCCACCCTTTTTTTTTTGGGCCCAGCCACTGGCCCTCAATATCGGAAAAAGAGCCCAGTCCATTGTAAATATCACATAATCCACCGCAAACAATTTTCCCGAGGACTGCGTTTTCCGCCGGTTTTTCTTTGCTTTTGTTTTGTTTTTTTTTTTTGGGGGCTACACTGCCGCAGCCCAAAAAATTTTTAATAAAAAGCAAATTTGAAATAAACAAAATGTTTGTAATATCAGAAATTTATTGCAATTGTAGGGCCCAGAACGGCGGAAACTGAAACCCTAGCGGGGGATAATGGCGATGCCGAACAGAGAAGCGATTTATAAAAAGAAAACCAAAATTACGCGACTTGTTTAAATTCTGAAAAGCCATTAAACGCAGCTGGGGCCCCGGACACGAAACACAAACTGGGATCCGCAGCCACATCGACTTTCCAGAACCAGAACCACCGCAATTATCATGAACGCAATATCCCGGCGTGAAGATGGGGGCTCCATGGCAAACACTTTGACGCAAAAACTTAAATCGTTAAATATTTATAAACGAGCTGAGAAAGCCAGCCACACACACACACACACACACATAGAGTTGGTCGGGAAATTAGACAAGAGGGAAAACCAGGAAACGGACATCAAGTGGACACCAGCTGGATGGCCAGTGGCATCGGTGCTGTATATCAACACATCATAATCCCCAGAGTCCCTGGGCAAAAATGGATGTGGAGTGTGGGGTGTGGGTTATGTGGGACCCAAAAGCCACCGCCTGTTTATAAGGCTTACGGCACCCCCTAATATGGCTTTAATGAGCTGTCCTGGGCTGGTGGAAAACTCCTTAAAGGGGTTTCTGCTTTCCACGTCACGTTATTTCCCCAAAAAAAATGTTGCTGGAATTCGACGGAGAAGAGGTTAAGGCAAAAAAGATTTTTCAAGATTTTTTTAAAACCCATTAAACATAAATCTTAAACAGTTCCGGCTTAACGTCCTTAGAAAGAGGAAAACAGGTAAGGAAATAAAGTAGCTACCCTAATTTCCTGTTGAAAGTGAAAATTGGAAAAGGCTTGGGATTACTTTGGATGAGCATTAAAATTTCCTTAGATGAAAGCTGGAAAATGGTTAATGGGTTCCTTAAACATTATAATTTGATTTTGCAGGATGCCAAGTTATTTAAATCAATTATAGCTGAGGTTGACAGATTAAATATTCTGTGTGATTTTGGTGGTTCAGTTAGCTAAATATTCGAAGAAGTCTTAAGATATTAGATACAAATCTTAATCAGTTCCGGCTTAAATTTACCAAACAGTTAAGGGCAAGAAAAATGTTTTAGAATATAAGATAAAAATCTTAATCAGTTCCGGCTTAAATTTATTTAACAGTTAAGTACAAGAAGAAGTCTTGGGATATTATATAAAAATCTTAATTTTCTTGCAAATAAGAAAGCAGGTAAAGTGTAAATTCTGTTTCCTATTTAAACTGAAATTATAGAGTATTAAAAAAAATGGAACTATGGGTATTCGAAGAGCCTAACTTAACTATAATTGAAAGAGCTCTAAAAGCAGTGAGCTATAGGTATTTGAAGGGCCTAACTAAACTATAATTGAAAGAACTCTAAAAGCAGTGAGCTATAGGTATTTGAAGAGCCCAACTAAACTACAATTGAAAGAACTATAAAATCAGTGAAATCATACTACTATTGGGTAACTGCATATGAAATTTATTCCACTCTCTCTTCATTCACCTACTACAAAGAAACGTTCCAGCCATCACTTATGCCCCTAATCTAATGACCCTACAACGCCCCATATATCTCCAAGTTCTTATCCCACCCAAATCATTTCGAATGGAGGAAAGTGTATAATAGAACCAGACCTGAATGGAAATCCAAAGTGCAAACTCGACAGAAAAAGCGCCACTCCAATGGCAATATCCACTTGCAATCTCCACTAACCTTGTTCCATGTTGTTCCACTCTCTGGTTGCTCTCCTTTTATCAGGGATTTATGGGTTTTCTTGCCAGGATGCGAAATGGGAATGGGAGTGGGTATGGGTTTGGGATTGAGATTGGAACATCCTCCCCCACAGTTTTGGCCCCACGCTGCAGGCACTACAATAGTTTAATTAACATTAACGCTGACGCCAACTACTGATGGCAATAAAAAACCATTAAAAGGAATTTATTTTAAGGACCGAACAGGCAATAAATCACATTACATGTCGCTATAAAAACAAAGGGCAACGAAAAGCTCTCGCTTTTTTCTTTCTGTGGCAGGTGGCATTGGATGAGGGGGCGTGGCTGGTTCTGCTTTTCTGGGGGGCGAAAATAAGAGCCCACCATGGGGTGGCAATAAAACGGATGAAAATGTTTTGTATATCGAAAAATCAATGCATCAATTTCATTTCTAGCACGGAAAATAAAGGGGTGACGACAGAGGTTGGGGGCGAAAATAGTAGTAAAATGTTTGTTTATTTTTTATGTCCATAGTTTGTTGCCGCTTTTATTTGTTATCACGAGTGCCTCGCTTTCCCGGGGGAAATGGGGAACGAACTGTGGCGTTAAAAGCATCGGCATTAAAAATGACGATAGGACATCAAAATGGAAATTAATGGCGATTATATGTGGCACATAAAAACATGAACAGAAACTAACAGCCATATAAGTAATGCGATTACTGAGCTGCCCCAACTTGAAACCAAATTGATAAGGGATTATTCAAAAAGTGTATTCTCTAAAGTTTATGTATGCTTTTAATGGCAGCTGAATTAAACTGCTGATTAGATTATTCGCATTCTAAATAATTTAACAATGGGCCAAAAAGCTGTAAACATTTTTATTGGTGTAAAGCCAATGCATTCATAAATTTTGCAAGTCATTAATGGCTTTTCATCAGAGATTAGAAGGGATAGAAAAGTATACCTTGTGAATATGCATTTATTTCTAGTTAAGACTTCTTAGACTTTATTTCGAGTAATTTAGTTAATAACTTAAACTGTTTATGTTTATATTGTCTCTTGTTTTGAATAATATTACTAAAAATAAAATGCTTATTACTTGTTCTAAATAAACCAATAAAATACTTGTTACTTATTCTAAATAAACCAATAAAAGTGTAATAACAGTGGTTAATCTTTAAAAGTTTCTCCAGGGCATATAACCATTTCCCTTGGTGATACTTATTTAGCAGGTAGTGTGGATCATATGCCATAAACTGTATGCTATTTCCTACAATCATCGCATCGCGCTATACCAATTTCTTTGTACCCCGGGCAACTTTCACCCGATTGAGCGTATCTACTGCCAAGTAGAACATCAACTGGCTTTCAGACTGGTTCGTTTGGTTGGGGATTTTGCGGAGCATCGTGTGTGTTTGTGTATGGTGGGACCATAAAATTGACTGGCAGAGGGAAAACTCATTGATTTGCCATTTGAGCGCAAATTCAACGCAATAAAATCAACGTTGGTAAAGTTTTTTTTAATGCCACTTTCAATATTTGTTTGCGCACACCCCATATCTACCCACTGTTTGTAGTGGCTGTTTGTTCAGCTCCCGTTTGTTTTATTTTTATTTTTCACCCCACAAAAATCCCGCCAACGGGCAATTGTAAAGCGCGTTTTGTAATCGAAACTTTTAACGACTTGATGCGATTGGAAATTGTGTAATATCGAGCCACTAATACACACACCACTGGCAATTCGAGGACCCAATGCCACATATGGGAAGGGGATTCCGTATCCGTATCCGTATCCAGAACCGAATACGAATCCCAACCAGAATCGAGTCCGTATCCTTGTGCGTGTCTGTCCCGAGTGGAGGGTCCTTCAGATTCTTAACTGCTGCCAAGGGCGGTACGACCCATTGAGCAGGGCACATCGGTTGATTGCATAAATCCACTGATGTTGCTCTCAATCGGACATATGTTCGAAGGTCCTTAATTGATGAGGTTTATAATTTCCTTTTTTTTTTGTGTTTTACTTTCTCTCGTCGGCACTTCAGCAGCTGTGGTAATTCCTTTGATGTGCCAGTCGGTGGTTAAGAGCACGGAAGTTATCCAAGTCGGCTAATTAATTGAACTGCTGCGGGAAAATCGTTGGGGACTGGTCTTTGAAGTAATCTCTTACTATCGGGACAAATTCCCTAACGACTCTCTAAGTTGCGTACTTGAAACGTTGCAAAAATACGACTAATTAGTAAGCCAAACAAGTACAATGCTCATGTTAGATGTTTTGTCTGCACCTGGCAAAACTAAGAGATTTTAAAACATTAGTAAATATTGTATGATGGATTTTAACAGAATTGAATTGAATAAATATTGGATTTTAAAAAGTACAATTATGTTAAACAAAACATGTTGCACCTAAAAAAAAAAAAAAGATTTTAAAATATTAGTAAAAATTGTTTGATAGATTTTAACAGAATTAAATTATATAAATTATTATAATAATTATAAGAAGTACATTGTTTAGTTGCTTAAAATTATAAGATCATTTTAAACAGAGAATTTTTTTGAAATATTCAAATGTCATTTGTTTTAAAATTTAATTATTCAAGTCCCAAAAAATATATAAAAGTATTTTTCAAAGACCCAAATAAGGTGCTTAAATCTCTGAAATAAAACAATAGACTAGGCCTTAAGAACACCATAAGCCTCAAACCACTGGAGAATCACTTTCCTAACCGAAAACAAATTTCTGACTGCTTAGATGGCGATTATTTGTCGATTTTGCGAAACTTTCGCCCTGCGTATTCTACCTTATTTGTGAGATTTGCTTTGACAATTTATGTAGCGCCATTTGCCGCAACACACGCACATTAATAGCAGCTTCGAAAACTCACTCCCACGACGATTTGAAAAAAAAGGGGCTTTGAGGATTCGTCACAGGCCGTTGAAGGAATCCCTCGAAGTGCTGGCAAAGCAATCCGAAGCGACGACAAAGATGTGCTAATAAATTTCAACTTAATTTCCGAAATGTGCAACTAACACATAAAAAGCAAGGCACTCACACACAGACATACACACACTGTCGAAGGTTCAGGACGAGGACTTCCGGTTCCTCCAGGACCCTCTGAAGGAAGGCATTGTTCCTCGAGGATGGCGAAAAATTTCGAGTATGGTTTTTGCATAAAACTTCAATTTAAATTGACATTTGAGTGGAAAGTAATTGCATGATATGCACGGAGCATAAAAAAGGCAGTAACCGCCCTGGGAATGGGGCGTGTTTAATATATGGGCCATCCCCCTGATCCCCTTCGCCATTTACAGCTTAGCTTTTACACTGAAAATAATTATTTTTAAATGTGTTGATTTAGTTAGAAGGAAGCAAATTGAGATTAAAAAGTGTTGATTTCTTGTAAATAAAGGCACATTAAAAAAAATCATTTCGAAAAAAGTACTTTTGAATGAACAAGTAAAGCCGTTTTTAAATTTATTGTTTATTTGAAACTAAAGAAATTAAAAAAAAATTAATTAAAAAATATGATAAAAGATCATAAACTAACCAGAAATGAAGTCATTAATGGTGAATGAAATCAATTCCCTAAAAGTATTTAGAAAACCACAAATGTTTTAGATATTTTACTAATCAAAAGTTTTAAATTTGAATTTCATTCAATTAAATTTTATTTTAATGCAATCGAAACCCATTTGAAATGCCAATTTAGTAAACTTTAAATAGAATTATGGCTTTAAATAATAAATTTTGGCTACAATGTAAATTGATGGCAAATTTGTAAACTACGTAGGATAAAATATATTTCGAGCTGCAAACTTCCATATGTTTTCTCATCCTAAAACCTATTTTAAACTTATTATAGGCTGATAAAATGGTCCTTAGGTGAAAATTCACGTGTATTTTTAGTTTCAAGTGTACTTTTTGGGGCATTAAATGCGATTTCACTCTTCTCCCATCCATATCCATCCATCCATCCATGGCGGGAAGTTCTACTGAGCTCATTATGCGCTCGTTTATATGCCGCATTTGTTGTTGCGGTCCGGTGTTGTTGTTGCAAAGTTCTGTGCACATTATGAGGGTCTGTTCTGCAAATTCCCGATGTTCTGAAGTTCCGGGCCTTTTGGGTTCCGGGTTTTTGTGCTGTGGGCCCAGCGAATGCGGGCAATTCTTGTCTCTCTCTCTCTGCGTTTCGCTGTTTTTTTGTTTGTTTCTGTTTCTCTTTTAAATTAAATGCCAATAAATTTGCATTTTTCCCCCATGCCACGCCCCGCAAAACCTCCCCTTTTCTCATCCATCGCGGCAGCAATTGCTCTAAGTGCGGAACTGTGGGTAAAAAAGTGTCATTTGCTTTGGGCACTCGTGCCTTCGATTTGGTTTACTTTCATTTCGTTTGGTTTTTCGGTTTGGTCGAGGGTAGAAAAGTTTTTCAATTCCCGAACCCACACAAAATGACCAAGTTTTACAGTTGCAAATAAATGTTGTTAATTTGTTTTAATTTCAAGCACATTTATTTGCTAATTTCCCTGACAAGGCAGTCCAATGGAAAATGGATTTGGATTAAAATAATTTGCTTGGTATGCCCTCGAAGGTTGTGTATTTTGTTTTCCAAACAATTAACCGCGACAACTGGCTGAAAGTATTCTAGGAAAGTAAATGGTATTACTGGGTGTTAAACAGGACCGAAAGTAAAATAAAATAAATAAAATCATTACTCTCAAAAATGAAAACAGGCTTAAAATTAATTTTATAAAACTTCAACAACATTTTAATGGTGAAATTTAGGATATGATACTATGTTTATATACACCATTTTCTTTCAATTTTCTTCATTTGCTGGCATATTTTAAAATGTCAGCTTTTATTGCGTTTTAATTTGCAGTGGCATTCGCTGATTACATGACGTGGGCTTTGAAGCGGATGTTTTGCTTTTGAAAGTGGTTTGATTGCACATCATCTGCAGAGGTTTTTTATTTAAATTCTTGATTTTCACTAACAAATATAGTTGCTGATTGCCAACACATTTCCAGGTTTCTCGGGACTTTGGCTTGAACCACTATTCACTTGAACATTATTTCAGGTTAATGAATTACAAGAGCTACGAACAGTTCGCAAATTACAAATATCATTCAAATTACTATAACTTTTGCGGCACTATACAGCCGCACTTTTTATTTTGTGTTTATATGAATATAATTAAGGTATTTTGTGAAGTGTCTCTTAATAATATTATCAGGTTGCCCAAGCTCTTGCCGATAATAGAATGAAATATCTGTAAGAATATAATTTCAATATATTCATATTCAAGTAAACATGTACTTAAAATCAATAGGAAAAGGTCGGAATTATGAATATTTTTCCCTTTTTCCTTCATCACAAGTAAATTGTAGCTCAAAGTCATTTGTTCAATGCAAACAAACAATATTGAAAGTATTGCAATCCCTTTTTAAAAGTTGTACCTCCTTTTCTTGTCATTTTTCCCTTTTTTTAGCCCATTCTGCTTTTTGTGTTGTTGTCCGTTTCGTTTACATCAAGTAATTGAAATAACGTTATTTACATGACAAATGTCAAATATTTGCAAGGATACAAATATTGATGCCGCGAGCACATTTAAACATGAAAGCAAACAGACGGAGTCGAGTCGAAGTCCAAGTCCTAGTCCGATTCCAATTCCGGGGAAGGACCTCAAGGATGAAGACATTCTGCACTTGCTTCAATTATGCGTGAAAGGGCCATGATGGCGAAGGGGAGAGGGGAATGGAATTGAAGTGAAACTAAAGCCTTTTACAAATAGTTGTTAAAATATGTCAATAACCTTGCCATTTACTGTCCCCCCAACCCCCCTCGAGGGGTCCCAAAATCAATAGTAAAAGCTACCCCCGCACAAGAATTTCGGACAGGACATTGACGACGAAGTTGATGGCTCGACACTGGAAACAAAATTTGGCTGAAATGTAATTCAATAAAAATATTAACCCTCTTGGTTATTAAAATTTAAATTTAGTTTCTAGTTTTGGACATTTTATTTGAACCATATGTAAATTAGTTATAAGTTTTTTATTGCAATAATAATATTGAATAAAAATGTATTATTAGAATAATTTTTTTGAAATTACAAAATAAAAAAGTATTTTATATAATTTTATAAATTTTTTGTCCCATCAATTTTATATTTAGTTTATTGTTTATTCTTATAACCTTAAAAGAAAACTTAAATTAAAATAAAGTTTGCTTAGTTAGTTAGTTTAAGTTCCAAATGATGTTCTAAATATTTAAAGAAAAAATGTGTGATTCAGGGTCTAAAACCTAAGTAACCCTTAGAATTCCAGAAACATTTTTTCTCTAAGTGTAGGTCAGAAAAGCAAAGGGATGAGAACTAGTGATGCACAGGAATAGCGGCAGAAGGGACGAAGGGTGGAGCGTAGTATACACGAATAAGCGCAGAAAATGTTTAATTAAATTCCGGGACACATTTGGCATGTTACATTGCTTCACTCCGACCACAGCCGTATCCGGACAGAGGGTTCCGGAGTCGGGACTCTGGTCTCCGGGCCGGACTCATTGGCAAATTGCAGAATACCGGCAGCGGGACCCGCCCCCTTTTCCTGGGTTCTTCGAATCTTCCCCTCCTCCCCCTCCACCTCTCCACCCCTCTCCGGTTAACAGAACGACTGAAACAGAAATTGCAATAAAAATACCGAAACGTAACAGAAATTAAGCAAAGCAAATTATGTCGTTGCCCAAGCTATTGACATTTTCCTTGTTTTCCTCGGTTTCGCTTGTTTTTCCTGCCATTCTTGTTTTCCGCCCATCTTCAAGTTTTTCACGTTGCGGTTGAGGTCACCCAGTTGAGTGGTGCTCTATGCTCTAGTGGTTTCATCTAAGTGGATCCTCGGTGGTTTCTGAACTATGCAAAAGTCCTTAAATATGGTAAATGCACTTCTAAAATATTCCTGAATATTTTGGTGCTAGATTTGCATTTACAGTTGCTACAGTTCTTGGAAGATAATAAAATCAAACTTGGGAATTTTTAGATATTAATAAAGCAGTCATTGTTGTTGTAAAGATATTTTATTTATATAAAAATTGGTCGACTGTAACATATTGTTATAGTTAAAGCTTTTTATAGACAGTTTTTTATTGATTAATACATTTTTGTTGCTTAGAACATAGAATCTCATTTTGCTTATAACATTATATAAATTTTTACCCAGGATTTTTTTTACAAGTCCATGTATATTTATTTAATCTTTTAATAACCTATGGTTCTATCTATCTATCTATCTATCTTACAGAGATAGTTATATTTGGAGCTTTTCGAAGGCTTACAACCCTTTAATAAAAAATAATTGGTATATTTTCATTTTAAGGCTAAACCCATAGATAGTTACCATGGCCAAATTAGAAAACATCTTGCCGGCCAATTAGGAAATAAATTTTCCACCCCAAACCGCCAGAGTTTACAGCTCCCAAGAAAAGGAACCGAAAGCAAAAAAAGATGATTTAAGTCCACTTTCGTAGAGGTTTTTCGGCGTCTAGAACGTGCAATGAAATGAGGGGGCAAATGGCTCATTTCGAGGCTGTAACTCATCCGAGTGGGGCATTCATAAAACCTTATAAGTATAGACTCTTAGACTCTTACTGCCTTGTTCTTTGGGACCCTTTATGGGATGCCATTTGTAAATGGCCTTTTAGAGGCCGGGTTCGGGGCATTTAGGCCCGACTTTTACGATCTGCCCCGACCGACGGTCAGTCTTAATGATTGATAAACCACTCGGGACCAATCAACACCAAAGACGGGGATCTAAAAGGGCTTCGGCTCTGTAGAAAATCAAATCTGCGCGGTCATCCCATTTCATCCCAAATCGTTTCCTATGCAAACTAAAAACTGAAATCGTTGTTGGCCATATTCCCCTGCTCTCCGCTTTTATATTTTTTTTTTTTTGAGATGCACATCAAATTGGCTAAATTGTCGTGAGGCTTTGGGTTTTTGAGGCAGCATCCAGGGGACTCCGCTGTGGAGTCGAGTTGGAGTTGGAGTGGATGTGTGGCTGTGTCTTGTTCGTATACCAGTTTCTTTATTACAAAAAGGGGCTTGGGTCAAACCAACAAAACCAACAAAAACAACAACAATAACAGCAATCGCGGTCGACAGCGCGACGTCGTCGTAAAAGAAAACAATATTGTAAATAAAGTTTAGACTTTAAGCCAAAACTGGTTTTGAAACCAGCGAAAACAAGATAGGAAGACTAACTAAAGGGATCGACTCTAGTGTACCTATTTTAAATCGATCGGTTTTTACATAAATAATATTAAATAGAACATATCAAAATAACAGAATTTTAGTTCATAAAGATTTAATAGCATTATATATAAATAATTAAATTTACCTTTAAGGTTTTATTAAAGTATAGTTATTAAATTTAATAGACCATTCTTAAATTTATAAAAATCAATTTTCGAAAAGTTCTTAAAATATTTGTATGTGATTATGTCATTTGGTTGTCTAATTCAATAAACCATTTCCGGTAATAAGATCATTTGAAAATAATTGTGTAAATAGTAGTCCGAACGTTTCTCTGTTTTAAAGTGAGTGTCCAATTTAAAAAGTATAAATTAATTAATTTTGGTTGGTTTTTTGGTTCATTTTTCACGAATTGAGAATTTATTTCGACCGTTTTCCATGTTTTAAAAAATAAAATAAATAAATAAAATAACTAAATATTAAAATAAAGTATACATATGTATGTCGAACCTTTGATTTAAATTAGAATACCTTTCTAGGGTATGAAATCAAACCCACCAAACATCGTGACTTTCAGTTACTGATGTTGTTGTTGTTGTTCCTGTTGGTCTTTGATGACTTTTAAACAAAAGTCGATGCTGCCACTGCAATTGTTGTAGCTCTTGTTGTTGCTGCCGATTTTTACTTTGTTTTGAATTGCCCTTTGTGTGGAGTATTCAAAATTCAACGCGAAGTTTGCAGACGGAAAAAAAGAATAGCATAAGGTGTCTGAAGGAGTCTGTACATAAGGAAACTTTTTCAATTGCACTAATTGATTATTTTTAAAATGCCTAAAATAGGTCTTAAAATATATGAACAAAAGAAAAAAAATATATTTCAGCTTATTTTTTTTGGCAATATTATAAAAAGCCTTTGAAACTGATTAGGGTTTATATATTGTAGTATGTTTTTAATTTTGAAAAAATCGAGCTATTTGATTTCTATTGGGATCTTGCCACAAACTGTTGAAATAATAGTTAAAAGGGCTAAGACCTTCGAATTCTAGATATGGATCAATTAAAAAATTTCAATATTCTAATATTAAAACGATATATTTATTCGCAACCAGAATAATTAACTTCGGAGATGCCCAAAAATATCTATGTCAAGAGCATATAGATTTCGGTTAGCTTTCCGCTGAGACAACTTTCTTGTTTTATTATAATTTTCTTTTCTTATTTTGTTTCTTTTTTTGTTGGTTTTGTTTGTTGTTTTCGTTGATTTTCTTATTTTGTGTTACCATAAAAGCAGTTAAACCACAAACCACATCCATAGCCGCAAAACTTCTTGTTCATAAACAACAGCAACAACAGCGACTGGACTTTGGGACAGACTCTTTGTTGTTTGGCTGGCCGAACCACTTTGGTTGGTAGTCGCAGTCGAAGTCGGTGGTGACTTGGAGGTTTGGTCCCTCCTCCCCCAGGTCTTCAACTCTCCGGACTTGGCCCAAACACCATAAACATAAAACAAATCTATGACACGAAACAGGTCTACCGAAGACGAGGACCACGGACGGACTGCGTCTTCTGGCCGAGAAGGGGTTGAGATCCGATCCGCAGAGAGAGAGATCTGATTCGAGCGTAGAACTAACCTAGGTCTAGGAACGAGTTCCATCCAGTGCTTACTCGGTTATATTTTTGGTTTTTTTTGTCCAACTTTTTGTGTATTTTTTATGCACATGTTTATGGGTTTTCAGATAAAAACTATTATGATTGGTGAAACGTGCAAAAAGCAAAGAAAAAGAACCCCCAACAGACAACAACAAACGAAGAACGAGAAACAATCTTGACAGCATCTGTAGATGGAGGGCATTTGCACTCCAGAACACGACTCAATAGCTATATGGTGTATACACATCTATACATATATATATATGTATGGCAGATATGTGTGTTTGTGAAATTTATGCCCTGGCATAATTAACTTCAAAAATGATCTCATAAATTCATGTCGCGTTCGCCGCTTGATATTGTTTACATACAATATCGGTCTAGGTTCTGCGATCTCTGGGATCTCGGATCTCGGATCTCTGATCTCGGATCTCGAAGTG
This sequence comes from Drosophila carrolli, assembly GCA_018152295.1. Classification (NCBI taxonomy): domain Eukaryota; kingdom Metazoa; phylum Arthropoda; class Insecta; order Diptera; family Drosophilidae; genus Drosophila; species Drosophila carrolli. Next base: position 15,487,064 of record JAECXJ010000001.1, read on the forward strand.
GAGCACAGCTGAGTGCACTTGGAACCACATCGACCAGTTGGAGCTGAAGAACCTGAAGAGCTTTCGAATGGTTCTCATTACCGTTTCCTGTTATGGGCAGTGAGATGTCCACATTCGGCGAAGTGATAAACGTCAGCGATGGATAGTGCCGGAGCCATCGATCACGACCGACCATCTGGATGTACAGAATCTACAAGTACCCAACGTGTGAATCTCTCGACAATAAATTTATTCCATTTTCAAATGTATCCTCCAGAGTTGAAAAATGTTCATCATTATAATGATCTCATTATCTTAGTAATCCTAGTAATAATAAATAATTAAAATATTTGACTGGAAAAATGTTCATCATTATAATGATCTCCTTGTTTTAGTAATAATATAAAATTAATATATTTGGCTGGACCATAAATTTTTAATATATTCTTATAGTTACTTATAATAACTTAACATTAAAATATACATACATTTTTAATGTATTCTTATAGTTACTTATAATTTACTAATCATTAAAATATTCATAAATTTTTAATGTATTCTTATGTTTACTTATCATCTACTTATCTTCAAAATAAAATATATATATGTTTTAATTATTTCTAAATGTATTTTGTTTAAATATTATTTCTATTTATTCAATATGATCGTTCATCAATCTTCCTTAATCATTTTATTTATTTAAATAACAAGAAATAATCTTTTTCCTGTATTTCAGCACATACATATTTCAATTTAGCATGTGTTGTTCTTATATAAATGTATCTTAACAAGCCATCGGTCATCCCAAATGTCAATAAAATTGTCGAAAGACAACACTCATTTGACACCAATTAAGGCTGCCTTTAAAAATGGTTTGAAATAGCAATATTGATATATATCATTTAAATGATTTGTTAGCTCTGCTGTGCTGTCACACTCATTCAATGCAATTTATGGTACTTGCATTTAGTATTCTTTTTTTTGTTAAAGGTTTAATTTTTTGAATATACTAAAAAACAGATAACTTTTGATTGTTTAAGTTACTATAAATTAATTCCGTTGTAATGACAATTAAATTGATCAAATTCACAATAATTTGATTTACAACGAATTTCTGGGCTGTTTTTCCGTATCTTTTGTAAGAATTTTTCCAACCCAAGTCGAAAATAAGGTCTTGTTCTTAAGAATCCCTTCCCTATTTTGGAACCCAATCGGAGGCTACACCCCTGCAGCAATCGAGCGGAAAACGAGAACGGTAGAAAAAAAGGGGAAGTTCATGAGGAGGCAGCATAAACTGCGACTTCCTGAATTTAAAAACGCATTATCAAAGGCACATAAATAAAGGTCGACGATCGACAGGCGGCAGTTGTCGCTGCCGTGGGGAGAAATCATTGAACGAAATCGACATTCGGCACCGAGCATAGTAAAATTTATTGCACTTTTTCCGCTGCCGCGCAATCCTTTGTCATGGCCCGAAAAAAAATAAAAAAAAAATAAACAAAAAAAAACAGACTCTGACCCAAGCAGCAGCAACACTTTCAACTCCAATCCGAGAAACAATGAAAACTCTTTCAAATGCAGCAGCGGCAGCAGCGAAAACAAAACGAGAAACACATTAAACTGAGACCTGGAAAAAAGCAAAAAATAAAGAAAAAACATTTTTCACGAATTAACGTGGCCAGTGAAGCCGAACAGCAAAGGTTTTTTATAATTGATTTCCTGCGATTGCGGAGCAAACGAATCAAACGAGAAAGAAAAGCCTTCAACAAAAGCAGCAACTTGCAGCGACCCAATAGCAACAATATCACAAGAAAAAGTTTCGATTTTTTTCAGAAATTTTAAGGACTAAATATAATAAAATCCAATTTTTAAAATATATTATATATCTATTTTGATAATCCTGCAATATTATTTTACTATCAAGTCTGTTTTTCCTACATATGTGTATTTCTATTTTATAGTACTTTGAAATATCTTAATATCCGAACAATCTATATCTAAACAAAACTTAAAATATATAACTTTCCATTAGCAAAAAAACAGTAAAAAAAAATAATAAACATGAATTTTATTGAAGAAAACATAACAATAAAACTTCAAAATCCCAAAATATTTTTAATGCGTCCAAAATGATTTTATTTTTTTCCGTGCAGCAACCTGAGTCCACTCCGAATCGGACTACCGTGCAAACCCATTTCGCAGTTAACAGCGCAACAAATAAAAATAAATTATACCAGAAAAAAATAGCACAAAATATTGTTGGGGTAAAACACAACGTAAAAAAATATACATACGTACACATTAGTTTATTTGTATGCAAGTCGTTGCATTGGCGAAAAGAGAAAACCCAGGGACAACAAAAGATGAGGAGATGGAGAAAGGGAGGTGGGAAAGTGGAAAGGTGAGCTAAGAAGGTTAAAAATCAAGCATCAAAGTGAAGTGCAGGGGACTAAAGTGGTCAGCCTTAGGGAACTTTAAATGCACTTTTAAAACCTTGTATTAAGACCTGCTAAATAAGCAAAAAGTTTACAAATTTAAATATATATCAACATTTGTAATATAATAGTGGAGCTTATAGAATTTTAATTTAATAATTATTATATAAATTTATAATATCAAGAGCTATTTATATAATATATTTTTATTTGCTTAAAAATTCTTTACATAGAGCAACATATAATAATTAAAGTTAATAATTTGTTAAAAATAATCGAAAAATCTTTAAAAATGGAGTTTTCGTTTTGTTGAAATCCTTTCTTAGGCCAAAAATTTATAATGCAGCATTTAACCCATGGTGACAATTGTAACTTGTAACACTACACATTTTATAGGTGTCAAGCCCGCAGGCTTAGTTAAATACATTAATACTATCCTACCTGATTTAAAGACCATATCCACCGAGCACCTTGAGATGGATCAGTGGGTCACCCCAATAGGATTTCTTTTAAAAGTGTACAATTTTATTATTGCTTACCTGACGACACCTTAGGGGATGAGGGCACGCACTTGGTCTCACGATCCACGGATGATCTTCGGGGACAGATAATGGCCGGCATGACCCATATCAAATCCAAACTCCCTCGCAGCCACAGTGTACCGTAGTTGGAAAAAAAAGGTTAACACAAGACCAAAAAAAAAAATGAAAAAAAAAATTGGAAAAAAGAAACGCTGAAAAACACAACAACAAAACAATAACAAAGTGGAAGGAAAAAAAGTACGACCATCAACACGATCATCAACGAGAACCATAAATAAGACTTAAATGGCATGAAAAAGGCAAAGCAACAACAACAACAATGGTGACTGCAATCAAAACGCAGGCTATACCCATTACAGCAACAACAACAACAACAATGTTAACCACAGCAAACAACTGAAAAGAAAAAGCAGCGAAAAAAATACAACAAAAATTATCAAAAAAAAAAAAAATCGAAAAAACACCATACGAAGTCAACGTTATATATCGACTATAAAAGCAACAAAAACCACATCGAACAGCCGCACCTTCGAACCCCCACACATCCACACACGTACCTGTATAATCTCGGTTACCATATGTATATATGTATATCTGTATATATATCTGCCGCCTCTGGCTGCTTCCTCTTCCTCATGCTCCGACTTCGACTTTAACTCCGACTGCGGAGCAAAAAGCGAGGAGCCTGCAGCACTTGGGGATCGAGCGGCCCAAAATGACGGAAAACAAAAAAAAGGATAGCATCAGGATGCGAAGTTCATAATACCCTTACACAGCATAGACGTTCAGATCTTTTTACAACCATATGATAACTAAATTACTTACTATTTATGGCCGATTTCTCAATGATATGTTAAATTTCAACATTAAGGCAGGCTTGCACCTTGTGAAGTCAAAATTTTTTTTTTTTTTTTTTTGCAGTTTCGGATAGATACATGTTTCAATTTTACTCTCCTAAAATTTCAAGTCGAAATCTCTTGAATTACGAAAGTTATCGGCCGTTTGGTGGACCGGTGTCAAGCGCGTTGCCATTATAGTGAAAATTTTCAAACGCGTTTTTCTCGAAACCATGTTTTCCGAGTTGGCGGAAGTCGTACAAGCCGCAAAAATTGAGCAATCGTCATGAAATTTTTTATACATGTTCCTCAGAAGTATGTGCATGGTATAGACTAGGATCTTTTGAAAATATTAAAAATTGTTTATTTAAAAAAATAATGAGTGACGAAAAAATGAGGAAAAAACCGATTTTTTTTTCAAAAGCTCATAATTTTTGCATTTTTCATGTTTTTTCAATAATCCTAGTTCAAGCCATGCGAACAAGTGTACAGATTAAGAATATATTCGTTTTTTGCGTTTCAGATTATTTCTTAAAATTTCAAAAAATCCGCCATGAGGACGAGTTTTTCGCGGACATGCCGTCATTGTTGGGTACTCCCCCTCCCCCCTTCGCTTGGATCGCACTCAAAAAAATTGTGTAGCTTCAATAAACTGTACCCTACAACTGGCTAAAATTTTATTTCCATACCTACCATACTTTCCAAGAAATAAATTCCAGAAAAAAATCATGTTTTGGGCGCCAACAAGGTGCAAGCCTGCCTTAAGGTAAGCACTTAAACATGTATTTTACCAATTTCATGTTCGATTTTAACTGAAAAAGGAAGATATCTAAAATTGAAGGTACTTTATAAAAATAAAAATAAATAAATTATGTATACACCATTTTAAATTAAATTTAGTTTTATAGTCTCAGCTTTATGACACTTGATATATATGCTATATGTTTCCATTACTATTATGTCTTAATAATATTTTAATTGATAGCTTGTTGGATTCGTAATTGAAAACTCTTAATTCATTGATACTGAAACCTTTATTTTTAATGTAACACTTAAAAACTCAGTATTTTTTTCATAAAACTGCAAAAATATAGCTGAATTTTAAATCATTTGGGATTACTCTGTCCAAATCTTTTTTTCGGATATTATGGCCAAAGGGAGGAATAATATTGGGAGTACTGACGCAAATAAGAACTAAACTAGACATTGGTTATAACATAATTTTTTGTAATACTCATAGATTAGATGTGCCTTAATTCAAATATTATAAAAGTCTTTATTCGAGACTTAAAACCTTTTTTTTTGTTCACAGATTTTTTAGAGAAGCTAAATGCATTGGCAAAGGACTCTTCCCCAGAAAGGGTACTTGCAATCACATCGAGCGACGGACGCGTGTTGCTCCACCGTATCTTTGGCTCAATCTTGTGGCAGCCTGGCCGAAGCGACTTGGATCTTTGGGTCCCCATTCGATCCGCAGCATGCCTCCCCCTGCTGAACCCCCCAGCCCCCCTTAAGTGGTCCTGGGTTGGGCGATGGTGGGGCGGAGATAATTCCAGGTGAGTGCTGAGGGCGGTGATGATGAACCCTCACATCCAATTGAGGGGCGGACGGCGATTTCGTTTTGGTTTTGGTTAGAGTGAATCGCAACCAAGGAAATCCTTCAGCACTCAAAGATCAGGTCTGAAAGCCAAATGTATAACCTGAGCAATTAAAACAAGAAACCCCGTTTAAGGCCATAATTCAGTGATACAAGATGGAAACAAATGGATTATATAAATAAACTTGGCGCCAGACAATCCTCTGAATATTTATATGTCTGCTAAACGGATTCCGACTATAAGCTTTTTAATATCAAATACATCCCTGCTAAGTGTGCTAATATATTCAAGAAATACGATAAATGCATAAATAAACGCCAAAAAATGAGAAACTGAAACTTGCAAAAATGAAACTAATGCCAAGAAAGGAATTAAAAAAGAAAAAGTAGGAAATCAAGAGAATGGTTTATACCCTTTCGTATAAATGACAAATGAAATAAGCATTAAGTAGATTTCCTAAAAGGAAAAACTATATTATAGGGAGAAGGAAAGTTCGCATTGAAAGAAGAGAAGTCAATTAAAGAAGTTGCTAATGATGTTACCTGCCTGTAAGACCCATTCTTTAGGGTATCAAAACCGGCCGGGGTTGGTAAACAATGCTTGTTTGTTAGCTTGACTGGAAGATTGTTTTGCAGACATAAATCTCAAGACCAACAGACAGTCCGAGAGAACAGATGGGGACCAAAAAAAATAAAGAAAAAAAGAACCCGCAGGGCTAGAAGCGACCCAGACACAGGTCCACAATAAATTCACTTCTCTTCCATCGAGTGATTGGAAATTTGGTTTATAGGCAATATATTTTAATCCGTTCCATTATAACCTATCAAACTATTACATTAATTGTACGTTTTATTATAATTTAAAACTTATCCCAAAGTCACAAAAATTTCAAACTGACCCATAACTAACCAATTATAAGATAAAAACATTTTACACATTCTATTTAACTGGTTTTCAGATGATTGTAGACAACTAAAAACAATTTTAATCATATATATAATTTTTTTATGTTCAAATTTTTTTTATATTATATTTTTTTCTATTTTTTTCTATTTTTTTTTAAGTTACCTTTTTTTTGTGTTTATAACCCAAAACGATTAGATCACCTATTGAGTGTATATGAACTTCGTCTAAGATAACTTGTCCCGAATTCGATTTTTTTTGTATCTCGTTCGCTTTTGGCAGACACTTGAGTGAGGTTTGACTGTCTGAGTATCGGAGTGTCTGGTCGGCTTATGTGTTCATTTGTTTATCGCCGGGACAGAACTCGAAAACCAGTTCCCCAGATGAAGTTCTATCGTAATTGCGTATAACTTTAAGTACAATACATTAAGGTCTAATTGACAGACAGACTGGCAGCCCAAAGGCGGTCACCCCCCGTCCTTCTCATCCTCCCATCCAGTCATCAAAATGCGATAGATTGTGGCTCGTGTTGGTGTTGCGATTTATTATATAAGCATGCGGAATTACGTAAGCACTTGTCGAGCAGTTGCCTTATGGCATTAAGTAATTCCCTTGGATCTCCCGATGCCTTGAGCCGTTCCTCGTCTTTGCGATTATTACCGCCACTGGACTGACTCATTCAATGTCGACTAATTACAGCCCTATCACAGAATCAATCGTGTATTCATGTACACAGATATATTCTCCAGCTCCTGATCTCTTCCTGAAGTCTTTTGTTTATTCGTGCATGGAAAATTGATTAGGCCATAAGTAATTAAAAGTCCAAGCGTTTTAAATTTATGACCTCGAGTGGAACAAAAATAATTACACGGTTTTATAATGAAGATTAAACTACAAAGTAAAGATGCGGTTTATTCTAAGGGAGTTCTTTTATTTAAATTTATTATTTTTTACAAGTTATAATATTTTAAAAAGTTTATGTTTGAAGAAATTGAAGAGTTGGGTTGTAAGAATAAAATAAAATAAATATTAAGCAGTTTAATAATCAAAGATATTGTTAAAACTAAGCCCATTTTGGAAAAACCTCAATTTTTAAAATATTTTTGACTGAGAATAGATTATTGCTTATATTTGTATTTCACTGTTAAACATTTTTATATGTAGTGCTTATATATTCTTTAAGATTATAACACAACAGTTTACCAACTTAAGAAAAATGCCAGGCTGGCACAGTTATATATTCCTGATCCCTCTCATGATCATAGCTATATTTTTAATCATCGGCAAGGGTTTCTTTAAGCATATTCGAGTAGTGGGCCGCAATGGATCGTTGCGTTACGAACCCACTGAACTGAACCTCTCTCAAATGCGAACTCTTGCTGGACTTTCGGATCTGAATAACCTGCGCGAAATTGTGAAGAAGATTTCCGTGAAGAGGGTGGTCGGCACTCCAGAACATTCTGCGGTGAGGAATTACATAATGGAATACCTAAAGGAGCTGAACTGGACGGTTCAACTGGATATTTTTACGGAGAAGGTGCCGATCTTTGGATACGTGTCTTTTGAAAATATCGTGGCCCGACAAAATCCGAGTGCAAAAAGATACCTAATGCTGGGCTGCCATTATGATAGCAAGTATTTCAAGGACTTTGTTTTTGAGGCCGCCACGAATTCAGCGGTTTCTTGTGCAATGATGTTAAATATGGCCAAAATATTGAAGGACCAGTTTTCTCGATCTGAGATCAGTTTAATGTTTGTATTCTTCGATGGAAAGGAGGCATTTAAAAACTGGTCGGTAAAGGATTCACTTTATGGTTCCCGTCATTTGGCAGACCTCTGGGAGAAAAAAGGCTTATTCGATCGCATTGATCTCTTCTTGCTGTTGGATTTAATCGGGGTTAGGAACATAAAATTCAAAAACAACATTCTGAACACTTCCAGTTGGTTCCACAGATTCGTTCAGATTGAACAGCAACTCACAAAGGCGGGAATACTGCAACTAGAACGTCCTATTTTTCAGTTCGAGTCCACCAAGGATATAGATGATGATCATTCTCCTTTTTTACATCACCATGTGCCAGTGATTCATCTAATAGCTGCGGAATATCCAGCAAATGCCATATTTGCCGAAGATGTGGAGCAGAATGTGGATTACGAAATCACTCTGAAAGTGGATATTATTCTACGAATGTTTGTAATGGAATACCTCAACTCAGCTCCTTCTTCATCCATCGGTTTGACACATGCCATTCACTAGTATTTGTTTCGAAATGATTGTTGTAAAATTAAATAAATATAAAAGCCACATTTTATATGTAGAAAAGTTCAGAATTCAGCTATTAGCCAAATATTATTCATTTTAATGTTCCTTGGCTTAATTATTATTTGTAAGTTAAGAAAATTTGTTTAAAAACTACACTCAAAGAACACCCAAAAACCAAAATAATCAAATATTGTCGAAACTAACTTTTCTTATAGACATCCGATTTCAAAGGGGCTTACTTCTGAATGATTCCGGTTTAATCTCTAAAAATCTGTGTCTAAATCTTCGTTTATATTTTTGGTCGATTTTTCGACATTTTTTATGACCTCATTTTCGAAAGACGGCTTTGCCGTAAAGTGACCAACAACCTGCACTACTCACCACATAACTTTTCTTATAGAAATCCGATCTTATAATGGCGTATATCTAAACGATTGTGTTTTAATTCTCTAAAAATTTGTATCTTTATCTATGTTTGTATTTTTGGGGTCCATTTTCAGTCATTTTAATGATGTTACCCCTTTCCAAATTTTCGAAAAATGGAATTGCGGAAAAGTGACCAAAAACCTGCACTACTCAGCACATAACTTTTCTTACAGACATCCGATTTTATAATGGCATATATCTAAATGATTGTGTTTTATTTTTCTAAAAATCTGTATATTCATTTTGGTTTGTATTTTTGGGCCAATATTTCGTCATTTTTATGATGTAACCCCTTTCCAAATTTTCGAAAAATGGCTTTGCCGAAAAGTGACCAAAAACCAAACTGCTCAGCCCATAACTTTTCTTACAGAAATCCAATTTCAAAGTGGCATACTTCTAAATGATTGTGTTTAATTTCTCTAAAAATCTGTGTTTTCAATTTTTTTTCTATTTTCGGATCCATTTTTCAGCATTTTACCAAATTTTTGAAAAATGACTTTATGACACCAATCTAAACTAAATAGGATAGTTTGGTCAATATAATAAGATTGTTATACGTGGTTCTAATTTCTAAAAAGAATTACTGCAATATAATGGTCAACCAAGCAATTTAAAAAAACAAGTCAGATAGGTCAACTGGAGTGCTGTGAGATCGTTTCTTGATTAATGACCACGATTCTGACTTTGCCCCAGCCGCAGACTTCGGTGTGTTACTTTTGGCCTCTCCTGGCAACCGAATCGTATCAAATTTCCATCCATCCGCCATCGCTTTTCCGCTCCCCAGTCGACCAAAAGCCATCAGGCCACGGGCAACACTCGAAATTTATGTACGCTGCTCTGCTCCCGCTCGCTGAAAGCAACACGAAAGTTAATTAAACTTGAAAATAATAAAAGCAAAGCGGAGCAGAACAGAACAGAAGCAGCAGAAGGATGTGGATGTGGATGTGGCGAGTAATGAAACACAAAAAGTATACATCACAGCCAGCGGGCACCGAATGGCGGACACGGGCCCTGAAATCGGCTGGGGATTGTATATATACCAGCATATATATATATATGTGATCGGGGGAAGGTGTGGAGGTCGGTCGGTGGTCATCATTAGCATATCGCCGACAGCGGCGCGAAAAAGGGTTCCCATTTGAAAAGTTAATCGCCAGCTGATGCTGCACTGCGATTGCGATTGCGAGTGGCGAAAAACCAGGGGAGGGGATGGAAAAGGGGTGACGATGACTGCGTTGACACTGACAGTCGCCCAAAACCCCCCCCCAGCAGTACCCACCCAAGGCCATATCCCCGTCGTCGGACCTTATCTGCGGACTGCAATAAAAACGGACAATAATTAAAACTGGCAAATAGAACTGGCACACTGAGCCTGTCCCTCTGCACACTTTACAAAAAATCAGATCAACATATAATAAAATATTTCCCAAATTATAAATCATTTTGCAGTACATATGATTTTATTTTTGCTTATTTAAAATTAATATCCAATATAATGGTTGCTTTTTAACTTATTTTTAATAACTATACCTTTACTAATATACGACTTCTAAGTCTATATTTCCAAAATAATATAATAAAATAATTAAATGTTAAATAAATTAATTAAATTCCAAGACAAACTAAATGAACAATATTGACTTGCATTTAAATTTCATACAGAGTATAATTAAATTCCATTTTTTTCAGCAGATTTGTTTATTCATAAGTGCAGTTTTAGCGGTGTCTTAATTATTTGCATAGCCCAAAAAAACCGTTTCAGTGCATTCGGAATTGATTAAGCCCAAAGGGAAATTGTTCTTTTGACTAAATACAGATAGCATGTTAATTCAAACGGCCTTCTTTGAGCCTTTTAAAGGATTTCTTTTCCAATATTTTTTCAAGATTATTCCATTCATTCCTTTTCTTTCCCTTAACTAAAAACACAAAGTTAGGGAATTACCACGAAAGTCTTGTCCAACATTCATTAACAGTCTGCCGTCATTTGCCTAACCCTTTTCTGCTTAATCAACAAAAAATTGTGTACTTACAAATATATATAATTTGTACAGTGCGATTCAAAAGGATAAGTCGCAAAATGTACATGTTATAAAAATATATTTAAGGGGGCATTTTAGAGAATAACAATATCTTAAAATGTTTCTTAAATGTAAAATATATAAGGGATGAAAATACAAATATTGGTTTTCGTTTTTTTTAGTGATTAAGGTTTTAATAATCATACATTAAAAAGAACCTATAGTTCTGGTAGGCACTGTACGTAAAAGAAACTTATCACATTTTCCGGTTTGGTCGCTGTTTGAATTACTGCAGGTTTGCCTTTGCTCGCCTCCTGTTTTATTTTTTTCCAAACAAATAACCGTAAAAATCTTTGCCATCCACATCAGTCGTAAAAAGGGGATTTCATTTTAATTACATACGAATTTCTTGTTTTTTTTGTTGTATTTTTTTTTGTCAGCTTCAGCTTTAGATTCAGCTTTTGCTTTTTCGGTTTTTTGTATATGCTCGTTGAATGGGTGCGAGTGCATCGGTGGATGATATAGAGAGTGCCTAACCCACGAGCTTCTTTGTGAAACGCTTTCGGCCGTGTGTTGACTTTTATAATTAAGCCCTTTGTGTACATTTCCAGTTGATGGCACCCCATGAGGTGGGGGAATGGGCGGGGTGGGATGAAGGACAATCCACCCCTGAGTGCTCACCTGGCGGAGTTGGAGGAGCATCATAAAAAGGATTAATTGTGCGCAATTAAAGAAAATATATTACCAAGTTCGGGGCCAAGTTTCGTAACGCTTTTTTTCGGTTTGTCCTTCTCAGGATTCGAAAAGTTTGCCAGCATTGAATTATGCAAAATCATTTAAATGCGTCGCCCCGAAAAGTTTTGCCAACATTTCTCCGCCGACTTAACCACTTTGGCATGTGTCTCAGATACTTATTGTTATTGTTCTTGTTGTTTCGCCCCAAGGAGACGGGGAGGGGAAGGGAGGGCGGGGGGTCTTAAGTTCATAATGTTCATAGAGAGCGTTCCGCCTGGAAAGACGAAAAAAGGGCTCGAGTGGGTGGTGTCCCGATCACAATTGCCAGGACAATGAAGAGGGCGGCAATCCCTTTCCTTCCTTCCACATGCGTTCCCGGGTTAATTGCTCAAGTTCAAAATTAAAATATTTATTACAATGAAAAACTTTGGCACTTTCGCGACGCCAACGTGACGAACAAAAGGCAGCTTACGAGTAGAGTACTCCTACTCGAAATGTTCCTTTCCCCCTTGGGAATTGTTTAATTTGTTTTCCGCTTAGTGATGTTTGCCCCAGTGTGTGGAGCTCCTCCTTTGAAAGTACGCTGGTTGTACGGTGTTGGCACACCGGAACAATGGAACTTGTCATAAATTAAATAATATCATAAGAGTGCAGCAAAGCTTCTTGCTAATTGACACACAAACTGTACCTCCATTGTCTATCGCGTTGTCATTGGTTTATGTTGATAGCAAACGAATATTTGCTCTTCAGCTCGGCTGTGAGTAAATATTTTGATGCTCAAAAATAAACACTTTCTTTCAGACACTTGGAAAATATAGCAAACGAATAATTTTAAAATATTTTAAATAATACAACTCAATTAAAACCAAATGGTTTTGACATGTTTTTTTTTAAATGTAGAACAATGTATTTAGTATAATAATAATGCTAATAATATGCTTCGGATGTATAAAATAAAAAGTTATTATACAATTAGTGCTAAGACCAATTTAAATCATTAAATTGAATTAAAACTTTTCCGAATTATATATAAAACCTATTTTAAAATGATGCTAGCAAGTTAAGAAGGTTTAATCACTGAATTATATTTTTAAATTTTGTATAACTTGTAATATTTCAAGGAATAGGCTTTAAGGATTAATTAAATTATTTTTAATTTATTTTCAAGTGCTGGACAAGGATTATATATTTTTCTTACTTTTTATTTTTTTTTTTCTTTTTTGTAATCAGCCCGCAAAATACACTGCCATTTGATTGATTTTATTGCCGGCAATGCGATTATTTGCGGCCAATCCTTGGGGTGCCCAGATCTCCCCATTTAATAAGCTCTATTCGCAACCTCTGGTGGCTGGCCATTAGAACAGGTGTTGCCTGTGGCCTCACTTCCCTTCAATCTGCCGTGAAGATATCGCAAGGGGAAAGGAGCGAAACATGTTTGCTAACGCTTTAAAAATGTAACATGCGGCGCTTTTTCATCATCCTTTGCCTCGCTTTTCCCCGATTTTCCCCCAGCCAACTTCTCGGGCCTCTTCTCGATTATCATTTGAGTGTATTGAAAATTTGAAACGCATGAATAGTCAGGCTAGATCGTCCTGGGGCTAAATACATATACATATGTATGGGAGCCGGGTCAGACGGCCACCGAGGCATTCCAAGGGTTTATCTGCGCACTTCAGATGGATTTTTCCGGGGGGAGTGGGTGGGCGGAAATGGCCAAACACATCCGTTGGCAGATGTTTTTCACATAGCTCATAGCAAACTTACCAACTCCGGTTCACATGTCGCTATACCCTTTCAAAAAGCACAAAAGTTGACTTAACTATTGCAGGGATTTGTTGACAAAAAAATATAATGTATTATTAATATTATTTTAAATTTGTGGGTATATTTATTTACATTATTTTTTAAAAATTTAACGAGGTAAGTAAAAATAGTGCTTTTAAATAGAAATATGGATAATTATCTTATAAATAGAATACATTTTTTGTTTAGATTTTCAATAATAATTTCTTCCAAAAGTTACGTAAATGTTATTTAATATAATTTATTTTACCCATAGATATTGATAGTTTTTGTATATTTGTTTTTTTTTTTATTCTAGGTTATTACAAATGTCGGTTGACTCGAGCACTTAGCATTTGCACCCATTAACTTTGGCGGTGCCCAGAATGAGCAAGTGTAGCGGAAATGATTTGGTAGCTCCAGTCCCTAGACACCCTGATCCACTCCACCCCCTTTAACCCCCGATGTAGCAAATTTTCATCTTCTTTCACGAGCACTCGGTGATTGAAAAGTATTTTGTTTGGGTTGCTGTTGCTATAAATTGAAGTTTTCTATTATCTTTATCGGACGGGCAACAGGCTGTATGGCTTGCCGGTGAATCCGAAGTTTGGGCGACGCTGGTTTGGGAACAAAATAACACTTTTGGCCAAGTAATCACCCCAGATAATCGCTTTTCAAAGCCATATAAAATAAAAATACATTTTGTGGCAAAAATAGATCTTTAATTTTAAAATTTTTATTTGCAAAATCTTGAATTTATTGTTCATGATCTTAGATCATTTCAGATAAGCTGACGATTTTGTCGGCGTCTTCTGCGATGATTAGGTTTTCCCATGTTTGTGTGCATAATTGCCGATCTCCTTTCAGGCTTCGATTTTGCGCTAAGGCATACACCAATAATTAATACGATTGGAATAAAAATTAGTCTGTAAAGGTTTAGCCTTATGTCTTCATTTTTAATGATTTCCACCAACTGGCTTACGGTTGGAGTTCCTTCAGGAAACTGACTGGAGAATATAATATTGCCTTCAAAAGTAACTTCAAAGTCAAGAATCTCTGTTATGGACTGTAAAACAAAAGTGTCTTGAGCTTTCGTATTTACATTTGTTATATAAAATGTCTTACAAGTATTAGGATGGCCGGAAGTCCAACAGTCAGTATAAGTGCAGCATTTCTCGGCAGGCTTTTTAAAAAAATCCAGATGATTTGGTATCCCCGTGTGAAAAACGACGGTATCAGGCATAAAATAAGCGAAATTATAAAAAGGCGGTTGAGACTGGAACTTCTATATGAACTGCTAGATACTCTGTATTCAGGAAGCCTATGCTGTAGCTCAGTTTCTAAATTAGGATAACCAAGAGAATGGATTACCCTGAAAGATAGTTAAAGACATAGGCATGTTATTAAATTATATAATACGGAACTAAGTGCAAAATTTGCAATCCCTACATCATTATTTACTAGCCACATTATATTCTTATTAAAATAATAAAATGAAAATACATAAATAAATTCGAAGAATATTTGGATCATTTAACGTACATGTTTGTTTACGTTCTAAAAAACAAAAACTAACAAAACTGTAAACAAATTGAAATATATTGTTTGATGCGATTAATTCAAAATATTTGGTTTGTTCGAACCTCGACATGTTGCATTGACTACAAATGATGTTTTGAGGTTAGCAAGCATTATTCTATTTTCCTTGATGTATGGGGTAGATAGGTCTTGTTAAATAATTTACTTACCCAATACAAATGTATATAGTTCTATAAATGAACTTGTAGTAAAACATTATCATCAAAACACACACAAAAAATTCGTACATGTCTTCTCTCTAAAGCTAACTTCAGATGACTAGTTGTTCGATGAGATTGTTTACTGAGGCTTGCTCCAAACCTTCAGACTCGACAAGTTCGAAGTTGCATTGTGCTTTTGCACAGAATTTCGCCAAGCCAACATCATACGTGTCTTGGAAAAGTTTTAGTGATAACAACCAGTTTTTTATTTTCTACAAGTCAGACTCAAATTCAATTTCGCTGTAAGTAACAGGTAAGCGTGTTATGATATTATTGGTGGATCTGGCTAGTACTATATAAATTTGCATACAGAGTATGGTTTTATTTCAGTAAAAAGTTTGCAACGCGATGAAGCGCACATTTCCGACCCTATAAAGTATATATATTCTTGATCAGCATCACGAGACGAGGCGATATAGGCGAATATTTTTATGCAAGCTAGTCAGTCTTAAAACTATTTAAAAACTTTTTCTGTTGCAGGTAGTATATAAGTCGAAACAGGCATACTATATCATTTAGGAACAATCGGAAGAAAAGGTAATCAAATTAAAACATTGTTGTTTCTTAACATATTTCTAGCAATTTTAAAAATAGGGTTTTAGTCTTTAAAAAATCGTAAGACTATATAATGCAGGTGTCATAAAAACGATCTAAAAATTTATCCGAAAATCCATCAAGCTTCATTGTATTAAAGCATCGAAATATAAACCTGTGCCATAGTTTACTTTATTTCTTGTTTTTTCAAATATGTTAAAAGATGTTAACAGATTTTAAATTTAATATTTAAAGTAAATATTTAACTTAACTTAATTTTGAATTGAATCGATTAGCGAAAAAACTGCAGATAAAGAATGAAAAATAGTTGTATTTAAAATAAAATTGATAATGTTTTCGAAACTAATTCGAATGTGCTAAATTATACATATTATGCGGTTTAAACAAGGTTTCCTCTGGCATTATAGGGGCCACCTTTCTGTTTGCTCCATGTTGAAAGCCCAATTCATTTCCTTCAGTTCTTTTTTTGCACTCATCGTCATTATCATCATCCTCCTGCTCGTTCGTCATTATCGAGCTGGAGAATTTCAGCTGTCATTACTTTTTATGGCCCAGCAACATGATGCACTTGCCCTGCCCCATGTGGTTGAGCTGGGTCTGCTGGCAAAGTGGGGAAAAGTGTGGGTGGTGGGTGGTGGTTGGTGGGCAGGGGGTGATAATGGTGGGCGGGGAGGTGGTGTCGGTGTTTTGTAGCTGAGGCTGACTGGCAGTTAAAATATAATTTCAGGAAAGAAATCATCATAGAGCCCGTGCAGAAGCCCCAGCGTCGAGAGGCAGTAAAAGTAAAACATCAAAGTGAATACCAGGATGGTGCCGGAAGAGTGAGGTAGTCGTGGTGGGGGGAGGGAGGTGGTGTTGCAAGGAAGCAGCTCCGTTTGTCACCGCTAGAGGACGCCACGGGCGGTGCAGGCTGTCGTCGAGAGTGAATTGTAAAAGAACGCATTTATCCGAGCAAAGGACCTATCCACATGCGTCTGCCTCATCTCCCCCTCCCCCCTGTTATGTTTCATTTTTCACTTATCTGCATGTGAATACCATACAGAGAACCAAAACTGTACTATGTAACAAGCCCTACAGAATACCTTTTAAAATACTCATAAAGGCTGTATTCCAAACTACAAAAATTCCAGCAAAAACCATATGTAGGTGTCATAGAAATCAGTTAAGCTTTGAATTGAGGTTTTATGAACAACCGAAATGTTTAATTTTCGACTTATTTGATGAAATATTTGAACTGTTTCAGTGGTGATTTAAATTACTTGTTTTTTAGAAGTAATAATCAAAAAATCATTTGAATTCCTTTAAAAATATCTAAATAATCAATATCATTTGATAGATTACATAAAAAAGTAAAGAGAACATTTTTCATTGAAAAACTTTGGTTGAACAATTTTTGGACAATTTTCTGGTGGTGCAGAAACGACAGGCATTCGATTCCACCCACTCTTTGAGCTGGAAATTGTCAGCCGTTTGATTGTGTAATTGATTTAGCGATAAAACTCGTTCGGAGACAGCCTCTGTCAGTCCACCAACACCCCTCACACTCCCACTCTCTCCATCCGTAAATCCGTTTAAAGTCGTTGGCTAATTAAGTTGCCTCCCAAAATGGCAGCAAAGTGGAAAATGAAAGTGGGTGGTTGAAAAAAAAAAAAAAATGCGAAGGACTCGCCGTTTTTTCTGTTATCATTCCGGTCATAAATGAGACTTACCGTTTGCCACCCCAACCCTGCACCACCCACCGACCAACCACCACCCTCCACCCACCAAATGTAAGCGATTTCAATTTCAGGTCCTCGACACCAAAACTTTACGATCGCTGTTGGTGTTTTTTATTTTGGTCTTAATTTTTATAAATTTTGTTTACCCTCTCTGAGGGTATATCATTTTTTCTACGAAATGCAAAAAAAATATTTATAATCTGTAAATTTTTCAAAGACAAATATTACAAATTTATGAAAAAACGTATTTAGTTCATATATAATTAATAAAATCTTACTAAATTTACTAAAGGGTATTTAGTGATTGCATTATTTTTTTTTAGCGCCTTATTATATAGCTGCCACTGTATGGTGGGACATTAATTTTAATGTCGTCGAATGGCGTTTAAAATAAATTTGGAGGGAAAAATAAAATATAATTCAATGGGGCGGTCGTTAAAAAATAGACACCAGCCGCGTTTACCAATAAAAAAGACTAAATACATGTAGCATGGTAAATGCTTCCATATCTGGCGAGTGACTGCGGTAAAGGGGGATTTTGGTGAGAATTTTAGCATTTAAGCACGCGACTTTTTATTACCGAGACACTGAAATGGCAGAGTGGGCTCAAAGCAACCGCACAGTGAGGTGGAAAAGTATCTGTTCCCGCAAAAACTCACATAAAAAAGGTGTTAAACTGAAACCCACCGCAAATGGGGGAACCTATGGCAGCCCGCCATAAACAATATATCTAATCGTATTTTGCAATCGATGCAGATGGTCCAATATTAAAATTTTAAACTAAAAATAGACAAGGAAACTCCTTAAGAATATTAAAAATACGGCAATATATTTTAAAACCAATCTCATAGATCATGAATTTAGAACAAAATCATTGTAAGACAAGAGAATTACAAAAAAATTTTATTGCTCGTTTATGTTTCTGAAAAACATTATAAATTAAGTAATAAAGGACAAGCTAATAACAATTTCGGGTAAAAAACAGAAAAAAAAAAACAATCTTGGAAATCTACTTACCTATTACAAATATTTATAAATAAATGGAGCATTAAAATTGATTTATTAAAACAAAAAAAATATATTCTGCTATCCTTGTTTCGATAGCCTTACTATTATATTAATTTAAAAAGTTTAAAGACTTTTCATAGCCTCAGATGCGGTTTGTGCAACCCTCGAGCAGAGGGGAAATTAGCTTTTAACACCCGAACAGAAAAATTGGTAGCAGAACAGTGGGCGAGGGGGGAGGGCGGTGTGACAGCGGCTTATATGAAACGAATTTTAATTAAAACACAACGGAAAAGTTTCGGCTGGGACAGGAAACTTCCCCGGCCCTCTGGCCGTACACTTAAAGTTAAATCCCAGGACTGTCAGACACTGTTCTCGCCACTTTTTCAGGTTCCTTGCAAATGGCAGGGGGTATTCCTTTCATAGATAACTTATTTTAAAATTAAAATTTTTTAAATATTAATTTAAAAGATATGGTGTGGATTTTTTTACCACCCAAAAGAAACTGGCTATGCAATTTGCTTGATAATTATGCATGAATAAGAATTAAGTAAAGTAAAATATAGTTTTATTTTTTAAAGCTCTTTTACATAAGTTTTGAGATAAGTTTTGCTGTTTGTTTACTGATTCAAAAAGGTTAAGAGGATTTAAGAGTTCATATAAGGGACACAACGGAGACGCGTGTATTGAACTCAAGTCGCTGTAGATTAAGTATACGCTGGAGGATCGATGGCCGGAATCGGTGCCACATGAGGTAGCAGTGGTCCACATAGGGGAACTCGTAATCATCAGCAAACAACTTGAGCAGAGCGGCCCTCATCGGTTGTCCGTAGCCCCGTCGAACGACATAGGCATCTGCGGCGTACTCGAAATGCCGTATTAAATAGAACACGATCCAGGCATTGATGGTGTAGTAAACCGGCATTAGGTACTTATATACCAGCCAAAAGCCCACAATACTTGGATACAATTTGGAAAAGCCCGCCGCCTGGTAAAGCGTCTGCCACTTGTAGCACAATCCAAAGAGCAGTAGATATATCAAGAGACTCAAGTTGATCATCACCAGGGTCTTTCTTAAGTGCCACAAACGCCAGTGGGCCAGTTGATGGGCCACAAAGGCCGCCAACTGCTCGTCATTGAGACCTGCTCCCACCTGACCCAAAGTCAGGTCATCCGTGTCCAGACCCCGATTCAATTTCAGATTATCGTGGATATCCAAGCGCAGGCAACACCAGATTCCCATCACCCAGGCCGTGGGTCGTCCCACATGGAACGTGTGCACCAGAAAAACCCGTCCCGGAAATCGAAAATGAACCAGAACCAATCGCAGTCTGTCATTCATATCGGAATCCTTCACTCGGAGACTCTTGCCCAAACAGGGCACTCCGAAAATTCCGACACAAGCCAAAAAGAGCAGAAATACAATCACCAGAGAGAGCCAAACGATCAGTACGAAATACCAAACACTGATCTGCTCAATGGACATGAAAACCGCGGTCAGAGGAATGATACCAATCTGCAGGAAACACCATGATTAGAAGTGAAATATAATTATATTAATATATATAACAATCTGCGAGGTATCAAGACATATTAAACTATTTTTAAAAACATTTAAATTATTGAAAAGAAACATAAGAAACCCACCTGCAGAAAAACCACAAAGAAAGCCAGGGCACAAATCAAACCCAACAAAGGCGGAGTCTTTTCAGGATCAACTTTGTATTGGGGATCCAGAACCAGTTTCTCATAAAATAGGGATGGCAACATCCGGATCACCAAGTAAAAGGAGAACAACGTCATGAAGGTCACATTCAGCCAGATTGTATCCGCATAGCCATACCACCCCACAGTCAGTTTCCAAAGATACACCAAAGTGCAAAGATACAAGTCCAAACAGCTATATATTGTATCCATTATAAGGTTAAACAACTCCAGATATGAAGTGTGAAGTTGCTTATCCTTGGAGGCCTGAAAATGGAATTTTCATTATCTAATTTTCTATCTAAATTTATTGTTAATTGAGTACAAACATATTCATCACTATAAATATTATTTTTCTCACAGTTATAGCCATTTTTTATTTGGGAATATTTTCTTTTAAATTTTGTGCGCAATAGTGAATATTGTTTTCTTTGATTTCCCATTTGACTGAATTTTATACATTTTGTAGACAAAAGTGAAGCTAGTTTTATTTGTGACGTTTTAATATGAAAATCACAGTAGTTCTTCCGAAATAAAAGTAGCAAATAACGATTATTTTCGGTCCCTGATACAAATCCTTATAGGAACACCCCTTAACACTATTTCTAATAATGTCAATAAAATATATACAATATACTACCCACCTCGAAGGCCTCTTGCGACATAATGCCCTCCAATTGGGGCGGTGGGGCATCGGTTTTTTTACACAATTTCAATTGGCGACAGCAGAGAATTATGTGAAAAGAGTTGTGAATTATTATTATTAGACAGAGGAGGTGGCGCAGCAGAATCGGATCAGAGATAGACATTTGTTCGGGAACCATCTTCATTCCAATATGATAACCCGATATGGTAAGGCGTTCGCCATGTAGTGGGTCCTGATATAAAGGAACTACATGCATATTGCGAGCAGTGTAGATGTTAATGTAATTTTTGGAGTAATATAAGTAAGTGTCAGGCAAAATGATTTATATCTATAAGTCAACTGAGCCAAAATAAAACAAATTAATCTTTATACGGTACAAGTAAGGTTTTAATAATCTACTTATTAAATAATAATTTAGCATTTGCCAATGCTTTTCAATTAGTTTAATATGATTATTTTATTGAACAATAGTGGAATGGGTTGAGATTTTTTTTAAATATTTAATATTGTTTCCAGTTTAAGAAGAAATTCTTTTCTGAAAAGTACAGATTACATATTACATATTTAATGTTTAAATAGCATCGGAAACATTGTTATTTTCCATTTAATGAACCATTTAGTTGAGATTGATTAAAAATGTGTAAACTATAGTACCATTTGATTTTGAAACTGTTTCTTTTCTTTAATACTAAAAACAAAATGTACTTAAATTTCGTTTAAATTTTAAAGGGATGCGATTCCTTCGAAATTGTTTTCCAAATATAGCTAAGCTGTGGTTACCAGTGTCAACCAGAAATCAAATATGTCACCCTCACATCATCGTAATCCCCATCACATAAGGGACACAGATTACTACCCCGCCAATCGTTGACTAGTGGAAGCCAAAGATTATAATGGCGCCAAAGAAATTACTAATATGTACCCGGCGAAAAAAGGACGTGTGTGTGGTGGTGGTGCACTTGTGTGTAATGGTTCTTTGTAGTTTGTTCCGAGGATTTGAACTTCTTACGCTTGGCATATCAATAATGAGGCAAGGGCTTGACGGGATTCTAGGGGGAATTGTGTTGCCAAGCTGGCTGCTTTGATGGTTTCGGTTCAACGCCATTACTTAAACCCCCCTCCCCCTCCACCCTTCGCCACATATCCCCATACTTAACCACACCCACATGCACACTCCCAAATGCGCGAACATTCACTTGGCATCTCTAATTAGTAGAATTTAATCTTCACACTATGGCAACGTCAAACGTCCCGAACTGCGACCTCCCATGAAACCCCTCGCCATCCTTTATTCCACCCATTGCGCTGCTCATTATGAAAAATTTCAAATTAAAAAGACGAGGGAAGTGGAGCGTGCACAGAGAAAAAAATGTACCCCAAATAATAATAGTCAAAATTATTCAAAAACACATGACTGGGATAGGTTAAAAAAATAAATTATTTTGGGGAATCCCAAAAGAAAAACTGGCGAGATTTGTTTAAGCCATTAAATTTAACCTTAAACTGATCTTACCTGCACCATTTTATTGACTTGTTTACTTTTAATTTTTACCCCAAATTATGCCACAAATAACCAAAAACCATTAACAAAATTAAGATGGTGTAGATTTTAACTTTTTGTGAAAAGCTTATAAGTGGAAAAATGATTACCATGATATAAATTTACAGATTGCCTTAATCACATATATTTTACTAAACCTTAGTGATTTTACTTTAAAAGTTAATTTGTTTAATATTTTAATGAAAATCGTAATGAAATTTTTGTAATCATATACATATGAATTCAACATCCTTTTATTCGATATTTAATCAAGCTATTACAAAATTTTAAGACGATAAAGAAAGAACTAAAACTGACTATGAATATTATATAGGAGAAACTAATGCTGACTATATTCAGTTTTTTCTCCGTGTGAAACAAAATAAAGGTTTCTCGGAAGAAGTAACGGTAGGATTTGCATAAATACCAGGACATGTGATGGTGTATGTGTGTGTGTTAGTATCACACATCATGATTACATAATTTAGCTATTAAAACAGCGCCAAGTGGCTGGCTGAAGTGAGAGGGAAATAGGAGGGACGGAGAAAGAAGGCGGCTTATTTATGCCTCAACACGCCGTTTGGCGCAGCTTCAAAGAATCCGAGACATGGTCGGGGAGGGGGGTGTGGTCTTGGGAGGAGGGGCTAGTGGTTAAGAGGGGCTCGTCCTGCGAGGGGTATTCCAGTTCAACGGCACACATGTGCACTTGATTTACTCATTAGCGTTACTTTTCTGTTCATAATAGGGCGCTTACCAAGCCGGAAACCGCAGCGGCCTCCGCCCCCTTGTCCGTCGCCCCCTCCCCTCTCCACCCATGCCAGCCACATTTGGTTTCATTTCGAACCGTTCGGGATGCGTTGGTATAAGCCGCTTAGGCGTATCCTTTGTGCATGTGTAATTGTGCTGGCCCTCACACACACTGCCCCCTTCCCCACTTTTCATCTTACCCACCCCTCACACACACACACACCCGCACACTTGCACACACCCACGACTAAGCCCTAATAATCCCCACTATTTGGCCAAAAGAAGGAAGGGGAAAAAGGTAATACACTGTCAAAAGTGAAAAATGATATTTTAAACGGATATTTTAAAGATATTTTAATCCATACAAAAATCAAAAATATATAATCAAAGAAATATATAACCCCAAAAACACAAATACAATAAAAGTCTTAAGTATTGATATTGTAAATGATTTTGTTTATTCTTTTTAATAACATAATAATAAAACCAAGCTATTTATAAAACATAGATTTATTCGCATTAAAAAAAGAAAATCAAATACCGAGTACATTGAATGTTTCTCAATTTTCCAAAACATATTCCTTTTAATATATTTAATATATTTCTCTCAGTGAACATGCGTAAGTCGGTAGCAACCCAATTCGGTGTGCCCATTTTCGCTCCTCTCTCTCCATTCTTGGGTAAAGTCAAAATTTAACTTTTCACATTTCCCAAGGGCAGAAAATGTTCCTAAGGGTTCCCTTGACAACCAACAATTCAGTCTGCAAATACCTCATGTAAATAGTTATCAAGAAAGAAAGGCTTACTGAGCTGCCAATCAAGATGGTCTTGTACTTCCCATCACAAAGGGGTACATAAATACAGATTTACTTTTAATAGAGTTAAGCCTTTACGAATTGCACTATTTCAAAGAGTTATCTTAATAAAAATTCTTACCCATTTCGAATCAAAATAGTCTTCAGTATTCTTAGGGGAGTCATAGAAAGCAACTCTTTAAAGGTATATGTTTTTATAATATGAGTAGTATACCAAAACTATTATCTTGATGGGTTAAAATTACATGGTTCTGTGAATTTTAGTAACAAATACCAGTTTTTTCCTTTGAGACCCTTTTAGAGATTTATTGCCCTACAATTTTTTAAAAACTATACCATATTTTGTACACCATAGGAACTTGGGATTAAAGAATCTTTCTAACTTCTTCTTCCACCGTCGGTTTTCATTCCATGGTCCGATTTAGTTGAATTATAGCTGAGGTAATCCTAAGCCGTATAATTATGTGGTTTTGACTCCAGACATAGGTTGAACAATTTACCTGAGGCTTTGATAAATCTCCTCAGCTCCTTGGGCCGTCCTGCCCCGAGTTGTTTGATATATGTCCAGCTACCTCAATTATATTGTGCAATTGTGTAAGAGATAATCCGAAACTGATTCGGATTCGTTGCGGTCAAGTTGTGTGCCGTCATCTTTGGCCATCGATAGGCTCCTAAAGTTGGAGAGCACTTGAATCTGGGGATTCGGTTACGTAGACCATCATCTATTATGCCCGATAAGATCGCAACGTGAATAGAAGTTTCCGTTCCGTGATAAGGGGATTTTAAATTAATAATTCACTCTTGCTGCACGAAAAACGTCGGAAAATTGCTCAATTTTCCATGCTAACGCGGTAAAACGGGGGGGGACGAGACGTGAAAGACGAAGAAAGAGAAATTTATGCTAATTTTCGACAACTATCACCGCTCAACATCGGTGGGACGCGGAGGGCAACCCACCCGAAAACGCAGACCCACCAAACCTGATGGTCATGTAATGTCGAGGCGGTTTAACGAAGTAACCTAATTAATTTGTGGCACTCATTAGCAACAATTGAAAATGCCAAAGGCAGCAGAAGCAGCTCATCCAACCATTCCCCCTTTATTTTCCCAACTACCCCTGTCACTCGTCAACTCAGCCAGAAGTTGGAAATGCCCGTAATGAGTGTGGGGTATTCGACTAACGCCCCTGCCCCGCCCCCAGCTACTCCAGTTCCCCCCATTTTGTCCATCGAAAAAAAAGAAAATTTGACGGGGTATTACAATTTATGAATAATTTAATACAAGACTTTTAAATACCCTAATTTAAAAGAATTTTGTTAGGGAGAAAATATTTATAAAAATGTATTTTTGCTTGTTTTGTACTTCTTATGTGTTTACTAAAACAAAAGAATATTTAAAGTTATTACATCTAAAAGAAAAAAAATTTTATTTAAAAAAAATGTATGTTTGAAAAAAGAATCAAATGTTTTAATGTAATAGGCACATTGTAAAATAATTTTTCTGAGTGAGCTTCAAATGATTATAATTGGTACTCACGACTACCCAAATGACATATTTATGTTCCTAATATTCAAATACATTAGACATTAAAATGCTTTAATTGTGACGTGATTTCAATTACAATGCGAGCATACACGATCACTCTGTTTTAAAACCGATTTGTGTATATGAATATGCCATGAATATGCTATAAATTTACTGCACATGTTAAACGTGACTCACTTTGTTCCCATACTTTCGATCGCATTGGTAATGTCATAAATTTCTAGCACTCACGATCACAGAAAAACAAAACTTGAGTAAGCCCAACTAAACAGTTCATTTAGTTTTATTAAACTGCAGTTAAAATAAAATAACGTTTTCAATAAATGAATTCGTTGATTCCCATCAAATGTCACTTATTCAATTAGCCAAACGGCAATTCTTTCTCATTGAAAGTGTCTGAAATAAAGACGCTTCCGCACATTTTTCAGTAGTCCTGGCGTGAGTACTCCTCCCAATCCATCAATTAAGATTAATGTCCAACATCATGGATTCCTCGATCATTTATAACGATTGTTTCGGAGACAACTTCATCGAAGACAACCGTACGATCATCGATCAAGCCTGAAAGTTGTCTAAGCAGCGTGTTTTCGACTTCCAGTGATATTTCGGCTAATGATCTTTTTGGGCCGAAAAACAATCACAACTTCCAGCCCTTGTGAGGCTATCACATCATCATCCTCTATCCTTATACACTTAAACAATAGTACCTAATTAAATTTTAGAGGTAGAAAAATGAAACATTGTGAATAAGCGTTTGAAAAGGTCTTAAAGGGTACCAAAACTAAATTTATTTATATAAAATTTAAAAAATAAAATAAATTAATATGAGAATTTAAAAACTTTATCAATTTGTTGTATACTTTTTATTAAAAATGGCTTTGTATTAAAACGTTTTTTTACATAAAATGCAAATGTATATTCATCAAATAAATTATCATAAAATTAATTAATTAAAATAAGGACACCATTTCTTAATTAAGTACGATCAATATTTATTTTTTGAACCTATCTGGGATAAAAAAATACAATAACAATTAAGGATATTCCTGTTCACTTCTCACGCTGTCGGGAAGAGCAAATGGACCCGGGCTAATGAGCAGGTGTAGGGCATCAAATACCAAAAAATGTTAACTAATTTTCGGCTTTGCTGCGTTGACGTGTGAAGCGATGGGCGGGGGGCGGGGCAGTGCCGCCTTCACCTGCCTTTGGTCAGTTAGCTGGCCAAAAATATACAAAAAAAAAAAAACAAAAAAACCTTGGATTGTGCGTGAGCTGGCCCTATTCGAGGCCCTGTCAGTCGTCACTCACCCGGCCTTTTTCCTACCCCATCTAGGCATGACATTTTTACCAACGGCCGGCGATATGCAAAATCGTTTGACCCGGTCCCAGGGCCCAAACCCCCAGACCTCAGACCTCAGACCCGATCGCTATCTGGGCGCTAATATATGCCGCCACTGCCACAAATGCCTTTGGTAATGCATAATTCGAGCCACTTTTCCGGCGGTGGCAACCACCGAACCACTGAACCACCGAAACACCGACCAATCGACCAGTAGTGGTGGTGGTCAGTAGTCGGTGGCCACAATCGTGGCTTTTGTTGCTCTTTGTTTTCCATTTGGACCCTGGCTGGGAAAATCATTTAATTAACATTTTCAGCCGCCTTCGAGGCGCGAATTATCACGCATATGCGTGGAGTTGCCACAGTGGGTGTCCGCAGTAAAAATATTGTGAAAATCTCATGTAGGCTTTAAAATAATAAAAAAAACACTATATTTTAGCTTAAAACCTGAATTTAACTTACCATGAAGGCAATAAAACAGGGCACTGTAAAAAAGAACGTGGGACTATTTTTATAAATTATTTCTTTTTGTTTTGCTTATTAGTACAACATAATTCCAAATGGCAAATAAAACATAATTCCAAATAATAAATATTTCCAAATGAGTACTAATAAAAAAATTGCTTTTACGTCTAACTAAAGAATTTTTTTTTAAGGAATAAAACATATCCTCTAACGCTTTTTGAGTAACTAAAAAGGTATGAAAAAGGTATGCCAAAGAAATGGAAAGTTCTTAAGATAATTAAAACATATGCCAGTGTGGATCGAATATGAAGTAATCTATGTATTAATTCAAAAGTATTATTAATAAATGCATCACAAAAATAGTCTGTCTAACATATTAAGATTTATGCGCTTATCAAAAGTTTTGGGCTGTAAAAACTTCTATGTTCCTTACCATCTACTCCCCCATGGTAATCGGTATTTTTAAGATAATTATATAGTGCCCTCTGTAATTACGTTACAGCCCACTGTGCGGCCGTTACAGCCAGGTCAGCTGTTCGCCTCGCAACCTTTTTGGCGTAAATTATGATTATGAGAAATGCAAACGCTATCCGGAGCCATTGCCGCTTGGCATTTCTCAAAACGCACAGCTGGCGGTGGGAGTTATGTAAATACATTTAATTTTTTAGTTTTACCCCCTGGCTTTTCTATTGGCCAGCTCAGCCCAGCACGCACACTTGCATCCCCATTATTTCCTGGCCATTTGTATGTGGATCGGATCCGGATCCGACTGTTGCGTATCTCACGGATACGCGCATAAAATACGAGCGGTTCTACCTTTGACTTTGCGCTTATTACCCCTGATTAATTACCGGGTCGGGTTGTGTTTTCCTTTTCGGTTATATTTTCTTTCTCTTTGTTAGTTGCTTTTATTTTGCGTCTTGTATTTTTTTTCATTTTACCATTTTTTTTGTTTTGGGTGAGTTCTTTGGGGCCGTTAAGTGTGATATTTGTAACACTTTGCTGACTTATTGTTGGCCAGCTGAAAGGCTTTTAGGGCCATCGGCGTGCCTTGGATATGGCTAATTAACCCATTACGCCATTATTGTTGCCTCTTGTCGGCGGAAGGCAAAGGGTTTTCTTGGCTTCTTTCCGTTTTGGCCCGTCGCACACGTGTGTGCTGAGCTCCGACCCTGTATGGCTTTCAAATCTCCGCAATAAATTCCAATTTTGTGGCCTAATGAATCCACCGAGAGCCGCCCATTTATTTGGCCCGTTTCAGAGTGTGGATGAGGGCCGCAATTAGCCAAAATGCCGACCAAGCCCAGGTACAAATCTAAAGGTTATTCCGATTCCTAGGTGAAACAAATATGACGGCATCTCGATTGCGTAGGGTCGTAAAAATAAAATTTAATATTACATAATTCACGAGATAAATTGCTGATAACAACGTTCCATACGCAAATTACAATTTAAGGTTATTACTTAGCTAAATTAAAATTTATTGCCAAATTATCTAAAGACAAGTGTTCCAGCTAACCCCTTTTTGAAGGCATTAGATCATCGCATTGAATTGGGAACTTTAAGTCTTCGCAGTTATCAAACAATCTTGGGTTTCTAAGGTGATGTCAGCCCAGGGCTATACATTAACTTCTGATATAGATTATCTCGATTCATCTATAATTACAAATGTTAACAAAAGAAGGCACACTTTTGTTTATGACTGTTTAATTTCTTTGGACTTCACCACAAATCTGATACAAATTTGTTTTCATGGAAAGGCCCTATTAGTTTTTTTAACTGCGACTCAAAATATTAATAAGTAGCCAAGGTTATTCTTAAGACAAGAATCTTTACCAATTTAAATGCCATGTTGTGAACATAAATTTTAAAAAGTTTTTCATTAAACACTACATTAACAATCATCATTTTAGATGTATGATTAAATGTTTGGAAGTTGGCAAGTTTGTATTTTGAACAATTATAAAATAAGCTTAAAAGAAAATAAGAATAATATATATAGCCAACAAAATATTATTAAGGATATATATAACTTGCCCTGTAGTTTGTACATATGTATGAATAAAAGCTTTTAATATCCAACCAAAAATCATAAAATTGTAACCAGAATCTACTCCACTTTTGACAGCACGCCAACACCCTTCTAACCCCAATTAAAGAAGTGTTTTGTTAACTGTCCAACAATTTACAAGTCGACTCCCAGCGCGAAAACCGCAAAACCGAACCACAAGGGGCATTCCATCCATCGCGGAAAAGTGTCAGGCTGTCATAGAAAGTCCCCGCAAATGAGAGGAGCAAATCTGGGGGCTCAAGGAATTTATGCATTCCTCGGGTTGCCTCGTAAGTTTCAATTTTCATTGTAAGCCCCTTTTGGGCGGAGGACAACGGGCGTAAGCCCATTGATTAATTTGAAATTTATGATGCGCCTGCGAATCGCAGGGCATCCATAACTTTTGCTCTGCGGTCTTCATGCGTACCCCTTCCCAAAAGGCCTTTGTTTCCTGGAATGTGTTCTCATCTTTCACTCGCTCACGGCTCATATACATTTTAATTAAACGCTGCCGCACCGGAAGAGCAACAACAACAGCAACAGCACCAAGAACACTTGACAATTTCACGTTAATCCTGGTCGCAGGACCTCTCCACGGTAGCTGCCTATTTTTCGGTGCTACCCATAATCATAAACATCGAACCAGGACAACGGGGTTGGGTAGTCGAGGGTTAATGGCAGATCCTACACTGGGAAAAGTATTATAAGCTTTCGTCTAAAAATAATTATATTATTAAAAAATATAATATATAAGATGCAATCAGTCACTTAGAGTAATTTCTAAAAAAAAAGATTCTCAGCAAAAATAATAATTGAAAAATTTGTTTGCTTCAAAATAAACCGCTTCAAATTTTTTAAATTGTTTTTTTTTTACTACATTTTCTACTGACTTAAAAATACTACTAGCTTAAAGAATAAAACTCCCTTTATTTCTGTAATTAAATAAATAAAAACACATAAGTTATTTCAATCTATTTTTTTTTAATTTTAAAGAATTCCGAAATAAGAACCTAATAATTTTAATATATATTTATATCCAGTTACAACGTACCTTTACAACTCGATTAAAAGACAAACATTAAAATAAAAGTTCTAAAAGTACTATTTTTTATTTCAAACTCCAAAGAAGTTTAGGTACTTATTCTATCTGATAAACAAATAATATATTTTTTCGAGTGTTGGGCCGTACATGCGACTTAATTACGCGTGCCAAGCCGAGCGGCTTTTGTTATTATCATTCAGTCAGCCGGTTACCGGTGCCACTAACCACGATGACCCCCCACCCCCCTGCAAACCAGACCAGCAGCCCCCAGCCCCCTACCCTTAACCCCCATGCGCACCCTTAACCCCCCGAAGGCTGCTCCTTTTGTTGGCCTCTGCCCATTGATGATAATGTTTGAGCGGCATTGGCTGCGCTTAATGAATTTATTTGTTCCGCATGGCGTAGTTTGAATTGGCGTTCATGTCAGGACACCGCACACACAGAGAGAACCAAAGGAGGCTGAATAGTTGCCCGCGCCTTAATGAAATCCATTATTACGAAACCCATCGCCGAGGCCCAAAAGTAAATACACTTATTGCGGAAAGTGTTGGGCCCAACCCTCGGGAAGGAGGACGGGCATAAAACGCAGCAGGAGCAGGATATTACGATATTACGCACAACGAACGATGTGCGAGGGGGTTGAGGGGCGGGATTCAGGATTCAGGGGGCAAGGAGGCAGGAGGCAGAATGAACCAGGCGGAAATGGGAATGGCAATGGCAATGGCAACATCGTTAACTGTGCACTGTGAAAACTTAAAAATAATAATGCTACAAAAATCAATGGCAACCCAGTTAAAGTAAATCACTTTCTTCCTAACTGCCACTGAATAAATTTAACTGCAAAACTACTCTTTTAAACTTCTTGATAATATTTTACTAAAATCTACATTCAATTTCGTTCCATATGATATTTTCTAACTGCCAATCAAAGTAAAAACATTTAAACTACATGAATAACCACCAAAAATTATAAGTTCTGTAACCGTATTTTAAGTTATAGATATAAAATTTAAATGTACTTATATTTGTTATTTCTCAGAATGTATTGAATCATTTTTTAAATTCGTTATTTTGAATACAAATACATGCACTTTTAAAATTATCATATTTTAGTTTACATCTCTGTTGGAATTCAATTAATGTTAAACTAGTTGCTTCTAATTGATAATCTTGATTATTTTTGTAGCTATAAATTTGACAAAATGAATTCTTAGATTCTGTAATAATATGGCCTTTAATATCTTTCAGTGCATCCGTAACGGTAAAGGGAAATGGCACAGTGGAATGTTGTATTTTTTCGACATGCGAAAACCATCTGATAACGATGCGAACCCTCAATTGACCGTTCTATGAGATGCAAATATCAAGCGGCCCCCGACGGCGACAAATGTCCCATAGCTCGCGAGTTGTCACCAACCGCCACCCCTTTCCCTTTGCCCTTTGACCTGACCTTAACGGTTTCCGGATGAGGGTTGCTATGTGCCATTAAAGCCCTCGAAGCGCATGCAATTCCAATTTCAACTTCAATCGAATGTTTCGCACATGAAGAGCCATCAATGATGTTTAATGTCATACAGGGAATCCTTCAACTATGATGTGAGGCGTGTCCATTAGGGGAACGCAAAATCATTAAGGGAGGATAATATCTGGCCATGCAGATGCAATTCAAAAGGTTGATGGAACGGAAATGGTATATTGGATTGGATGACTAACTTACTTTAATTTACCAGATGCAGGTATAAATAAAATAAATACAAGTTCTTGGATTATAAACATCGTTTTACGTAATGGATTATACTTTTATGCTTCATATAAAAATTGAAATATTTTTTTAGTCGGACTAAAGACAGTTTTATTCTTATATAAAGAAATAATAAATTATTTCACAATAAATAGTATTAATATTGATAATCAGAATGTTATAGTTATTTTAAAGCCTTTTTCACAATTTCCTTTGAGGAAAAAACAAACTGGATTAAAGCGTTATATCATTGTATGTATATAATCCAGTCAGATTTATTCCCTGTTCCTTTCCGATTCATTTCACTTGCTGAAAAGGGAAAGGCAAATGGAAAATTCCGATTAAGACGTTTGGTTTCCAGGACTGGTGCTGCATATAATTATGTGCTGGTCCTGTCTCAGTCTCTATTTCTATCTTTATCTGCATCTAACTCACCCCACACGTGCCACCGAATGTGGCTCATTCATCACGCTAACAACGTCCGCAAAGTATCTCGAAGATTGTTAGCACTTTCTTGACTTGGCCAGAAGGCGGGTCGCAAACCATAACGGACAGCAACCCACTTGCGTGGCCAGTTATTTATGTTGGCCGGCGAGTGGCTAACTATTAAAACTAACTACTTAGCAAACACCCCCCACCATTTCGGACACAAACTTTTTCGGCAAAGTGCCATTTAGTTAAACATTCTGACACATGATAAATGAGTCAAAGACCTCGTGTGATAGATCTGGCCAGCCCATCTCCAGCCGAGCATATGGGCCGGATCCTGCTCCGTCCATTTCTATATCCGTGTCCGGATCCTGGTCCCGGCAATTAAACAGTCAGGGCTTCGAAACATGTAAATTCTCAAATACACAATGAGAAAATCGCAACAAAACATTGTTTTTATTGCTCAAAATACATAAATGAAAATATTTTATTAATTTTACAAATAAAACAAACCTTTCAATTTTTTGTGATTATTTGGTAAACAAATAGTTCCTGAAATAGTTTCAGTATTCACAACTTAAAGATAATATCTCAATCAATTCCTATAAAGAAATCGTTTATAATATCTCTTTAAATCAAGCTAAATGGTTTTATTTAACTATTATTAGTCATTAGCTCGATTTAAATCGAGATCATGAACACTAACCTCTGAATAATTCCATAAAAGTATACAAAAATATTTTTAGTAAATGTGCTTACAAAGTAAAATGTGCAATGAAAGAAAGTAAATAAAATTAATAAATGTCAGATATTACAAATATAATCTTTTAAAATATTATTTTGGTATTTGTAAGACTTTACCAAAATCCGCTTTGATTTAGTATAAATCAAAATCGATTGGCTATATTTTTTTGTCAGTGCAAATCCGAAAATAAGGGGAAAACGGCGAGAACTCATTAAATAGAAAGCATTTAATGCGTGTCCAGATACAGATGAAGATAGTTCTGAAAGATACAGTAATAGAATGTCAGCAGCAGCTGACGGAAGAGTGGAAATTGAATGGGTGGAATGAATGAGTGCGATATCAGGAGTCAAAGTTTCCAAAGCGCCCCCCCGAAAAGAAATCCTCATCATCATCATCAGCGGGAGCAGCATCCTCACAGGAAGGTCATTTAAGTTTTAATGATGGAGTTGCGTCAATATGGCTTGGGGGTGGGGGTTTTGGGGTGTGGAAATATCAGGGGGGTGGACACGCGAAATGGGAGTGCTGAAGTTGTGGTTGCTGTTTTTCCTGGGCGGTGGCTTTCCCTCCTCCATTTCGAAGTTTCCTCTAAGAACTAAAGTAGCAAAGTAAACAGAGAACAATGAGCGGGCCTGTGGGTGGGACCCTGGGTAATAGCCAAGTTTGATGCGAAAATTGAAAGAGGGTGTCGACGACTGTACATACACCGTTATCATTCACCGGACCGAGTTTTCATCCCATTCCCATACCTTCGCGACCCGAGCAACCCTTTAACATCTTTTCAGCAGAAAAATATTGTGAAACTTTGCCAACAAAACAACTCGAACCCATCCTCCCAACTGCCTCACAAGCGAAACTTTCCCGAACAATGTCAATAGAATAGTCCCCGGGGGACAGGAGCCACTATGACTAAGGGCTTTGTACCTATCAAATGATTTGGATTCTAATTAAATGAATGACCGAAAGTTTCGAAGGCACGAAGGACCAGTAAACGAGGTCCTTTATATACACTCGTGTTGGGAAGAATTTCCCTGGCAACGACCCTTAGATCTTGAGAGGATTTCATAATTAGGGATCCGGAATTACATGGATGGTGTAATTTAATACTGTCCTACTTTTGTAAGCTGCCTCTGTGTTTTAAAATGCATAATTGATACGAATTCAAATGCCCCTAAGCCAGTTTATTGATTTTAAAGATGAACTAAGGAGAACAGATTGGGGTCACCAAACGTAGAATCTAGAAAGTTTTTATAAGGAACTTAATATTGTTATTATAATTTTATGCTCTGAGAGCTAAAGCTCAAACTGGATAACACATTTAATCTTATTAATTATCTTATGCATAAAAATATTTTAATTTAAATAAATCTTTTCATATTTATATTCATGTTTGCAACTAATTTTAACATCATTAAGAGCATTGCTGGAATTCAGAGAACCGATAAAGAACTTAATGTGAATTATTCTGCTAGAAAAAAAATCTTTTTGAGGCACGCCTAATTCAATCGCAGGTAAACAAACAAAGTTGCCAATGGAAATCGCAAATCTCTCGGACACCTCACTTTGTTTTGTGTTGGCGTTGGCTGGCAGCCTTCGCAAAGCAAAAAGTTAATTAAACAGATCCCAAGTGCTGACCACTCAAGTGAGTTGTGGAGTGCGAGGGGCGGCCTGTCTATGGGTATTAGGCTTTATCAGATGTGCATTCATTCAAATGCACTTCCTTTGGCCGCTCACTCAACGTCGACTTCCCGTTAGCACGCGGGCAACTTGGCCAACTTGGCCAACTCAGTCCGGACTGGATCGGACCGGACTGGCCATCAGATACGCATCAGTGGCTAAACTCAAGCAACTACACACAGAGAAAACCATTTGCGCATATCAATGTTCTGTTTTCGCTTATGTTTTACACGGATCCGTAATTTTGAACTAAATGTTTTCGTAAAAAGGATTTTACTACAAAAAATAATGTAATATTTTCATTATCAATTTGGTCTTGCTTTATATTAAGATCTTGAATATTATGAATGTTGTAAGAATACAATATTTAAATAAAACAAAAAAAACGTTACACAATTGTTTATTTAATCAAAATTGTTTTTAAAGTAGGAATATATTTATTTATTTTATACAAATTGGTAGTGAAAAACATATTTTATTTAAGAAAAACCAAGCATAATATATTCATGTAAAGCATTTCTGCAAAAATATATATTTTTTCACTTTTAACCTCACTGCATTTAAATTTATTCCAGATAGGAATTTATTAAATATTTTCTTCTAATCTACAATCTTTGAATGCCTGAGCTTCGTTAAAATTGTATTAAATGTTTGATCCTAAATCTGATTGATTTTTTTATATTTGCCTTCTTAAAATCCTTATCATAGCATATATTTTCCCAGTTAAATTTGTTATTTGTTCCTGCATGACTAATGCAATGCAGGCCTATGCAATATTTTTGCCAGTAACTCCGTGTCATACATGCATTAACTGGGAGACCCAACTACCCACTGCATTTAGAAGGCGACTAGTTGGAGCAGATCCGCCATGAGGAAATGGGGAAATGCTTTTCCAGCGCGGCGACAGCTGCGTGGCTAATCCGACAGGCTAAACAGTTGAACAGTTGCCCCCGGGGGAGAGGTGCTGCAATAAAAAAAGGAAAAGGAAAAAGCAAAAGAAAAAGAAAAGGAACGAGGAAAGAAAAGCATTGTGCGCTGCATAATTGAAAAAAAGCGGGGGGGGCAAAAACATCGTCAGATAAACACCGGGTGGAAATGGGGGTGGTGCGGTGGTGCCAGGGCAATTGCAAAAATAACAAAAGACAATAGCGGAGTGGCGACGTCCCGACGTGATGTTGGAAATTGAATAAAAATATGTATTTTTACTTATAAGTATTCCATATAGCCAACGTCAACAGCAATTTCCACCAAAGTGCACGCAACGACAAACGGTTGCTGCAGTAGCAACAACTGCAACAGCAGCAGCAGCAGCAGCAACATCAACAAACATCCACTGCAGTAACACCTTCAAAGTTGATTGATAAAAAAAAGTGTTTGACTGTAAGTAAAATGCTGAGCTACCCTAATGGAGGGGGGCTGTTGAAATAAGAGGGGATGGAAATATGAGGGGGTTTCGGGGGGCTACCGCCTGACGTATCGAGTTGCTGCTCTAATGTGACAGCTCAATGCATTTTAGATGGCATTGACAAACTGAATTGGCAGCAACAATAATGCTAGCAGCAGCAGGAACAGAAATTGCAATTTATATATTTCTCAGCGGAAACAGTGCTGCCAGAAAGTTATCGACCCTGTTTTGAAATTAAATGAGGAAGGGGTTTGAAAGAAACTATGTATGTAAGCTATGAAATATTCTAATCAACGATGTAATTTTAAATATAATGCAAAATAAAAAAATCTATCGCAGTGTAAACAGCAATATCACTGTAATATACTGTGACAGCAATAAATTAAATTAATGGAAAAGCATTTCCAACAGAATTTTTAGAAGTAAAGATAAAACCTTCGTGGTTCCCCATAGACAATATGATATCAATAGCGATTTTAATTTTATTTTTTAACAAATGTAATGTTCACTTGTTAAAAATATTTAAATTTTACTTTGCTTTTCCATGAAATTTTAAAGTACCCTAAGGTATAACTTCTTATGCGGCCACAGATTGTTCTAAATCATCAGATAGTGTTGGTGAAATATGCAAGCTGACTTTTCTGCGCCAGTGTTATCTTCCATTCGCACTCAATCGCACAATCACATTTAGAGGTAGCGAAATGGGGAGAATGAATACTCGAACCGTCGAGAGTCATAACGTAATAAGGAACCTGAACGGGAGCGGATGGAAAGCGGGTGAAAGACGGACTGGAAAAGAAGAAAAACAGGCAACGCAACCGAAACTGCAACTGAAATGCTGCGCAAACAACTTTGAACGTCAATTTGTCAACTTGGAGCGAGAATTGAATGCAAAAAGCTTTGCGCCACATCGCTGACGTCGAGTCGTTTGCCCTGACGCAGTCCGAGCCAATTTTGGATGG
Organism: Drosophila carrolli; assembly: GCA_018152295.1. NCBI lineage: Eukaryota > Metazoa > Arthropoda > Insecta > Diptera > Drosophilidae > Drosophila > Drosophila carrolli. Next base: position 15,524,507 of record JAECXJ010000001.1, read on the forward strand.
GGTCTAATGTGCTGCAGTCACGCTGCAAGCCGCGTTATTTTTGTGGATTTTAATGGCGATTAATCACACAAATCTGGGACCGGACGCAATCGCCTCAGCTAAAAACGTCATGCGTTAAGGTATAACTAAACATACTTACGATCATATTTTTTTGTTAAACTTTTTTTAAGTATTAATAAAAGGCTTCAAAATACTGGGGTATCTTTGTCATTTGTAAACTAAACAATTTAAAGTGATATACAGACAAATAAAAGCATTAAAACTTCGACATTAACTACATAACGGGTTTTTAAAATAAAAAATATGGATGTTAATAATTTTCAAAAATTTAAAGTTAAAGATTAAGTTCAAATAACATTAAAAAACTCAAAAAATATCGCAGTCTAACTTCAATAAGTCGAGCTTCTACAACTTAATACTACATGAAAATTATTGCACCTGCTTATAGGCAACCGTTTTTTAATGGCTATGATAGTGTAATTGGGGAACTCTTTGCTTAAACTTCAAACTTTCCATTATCAATAAATCTTTAAATATATATAGTAATACTTATTGAAGCTAATTAATTTGCAAATATGAAAGTAACGATTAAATAATTATTATTTGTAAGAAGTGACAAACTAATCGATGTGTAGGGTATCGAAAGATTCGTAGAACCGGTTTTCTGGCGAGGTGCATGGAAATGTCAGCTTAATACCGTTATCGTAGGTGCGGCAAACACGTCGCTGCGACTGCGACGCTGACTGCGCTTAACTGCGGCAGCGACGCAGCTTGATAATGAGCTGTTAAGACGGACTGAAAGGAGAAAAAGACGAGAAAGCTTCCGCAATTTAAAACAGCTGTGGGAGAGGGAGAGAGAGAGCGATTGTGCAAGTCGAAATGCAAAACTGATAAGAAAGTCCGCTTAAGTTGCTCTAATTATGTGTGTACATACTAATGTATGCCTGTGTTCGTATGGGACATCGAAATTCGTCGAAATTATACTAAAGATTCGCACGTGGTTTAGGACACGCAATGTGTTAGTACATATATACGTTTAAGTACATACTTATGTATCTACCATATGCGGGGGAGAAGGAGAAAGAGAGAGTGCAGGCGAATGCAAAAACCAAAATGCTGCCTACGTGAGCGACAGCTCACTTTATACCTCTCCCTCACTCACTCTACCCCCTGGCTCACACCTTTCGATTAACAGCAAGAAAGGAAAGTATAATTTGGAGATCGAAAAAGCGAACACTCTATCTTATTAATATCCAAAAGACTATAGATTTTGTTCATAGCTTGTTTAGTTTTAAAATTTAACAACAACAAAAAATCACTTGTAAAGCAGTCCAAATGTATGCTACGGTTTCTTTTTAAGTCGTATACGCAATATTATTAAATATAACGTTATTATATTTTTTCCTATAAAAATGGATTATAATTATACAGTACTTCCTGCCCAAAAATAATTAAGCAAAATATATATTCCTTAAAACAATTATAACAATAAAAAAAAAAATTATAAAATAAAACATCTTTCTGGGGCTTGGGGAAGTGATTTAATTATGCTATCCATTATTTCTTGTGAAAAGTCACTTAATGACAAAGCATGAGAGGTAACTAAGGAATGGTTTTAAAAGATATTTATCCATTACTTTTTTATTTTAAGAAAGTATTATTTTTTGGGTCAAAATATTTAGAACCAAATATTTTTTACACAAACATTTTGAAATCATTGCAATTATTGTAAAATCATTTAAAGTTTTTCTTCTTTCTGACCGATTTGGAAATACTATAAGTCAATGACTTTATCCCAAATACCCCTCTTTAAGAGTATAATGAAACAGAATATCGAAAGACAAATCCGAAAACGTCCAAATTCTCCGTGAAATGCAATTCCTTTTTCGATTCTTTTTCTGTTATTTTGCTGACTCGCTAAATTTGTTACCGTGTTTTGGAGCTTTCTGTTGTTGTTTTTATTATTATTTTGCTTTGTCCAACAGCAGCAATAATAACAACAGCAAGAACGACAGTGGCAACGATAACAACTTCTCAGCCGTGCTGATGAGAGAAGTACGAGAGAGAGGGCGAGGGAGAGGACTTGGCAGCAACAATATTTACAGCTTTAGCGGCCAAAAGCACAGTGGGACAAAAGTTTTTAAAGATAAAATAAATAAATATGTATATAATAAACTGAAAAAAAGAAAGAAAATAATTTTCCATAGTGTTTAACTTTTTAGAATGTTTAGTGCCATCCTATATTCATACACATATTTTAATTTGATTTTAATTACATCGTTTTTAAAAAAACTAAAAACAAACATACATTAAGAGTGCCATTTTAATTATGAAAGATTCAAACCATGCAATGAAAAAGAAAATTGTTAAATCCGACTTAATTAATATATTGCAAAGAATGACTCTTTTAAAATGTTATTAAATTTGATTTTGCGCAGAACTTAAGCCGTATAAAAACTGTTAGGTTGTGCTAAACCTTTCCATAAAAAGTATTTTATTTTCCCCACACCTTTTCATCTTGCAACAACTTATCTGCCTTTGCCACACTGTGCCATGTGTCGCTATTTAAAAATAGGCTTTGCTGTGATGTCGGTGTGTGTGCTCGTTGGTTTCCAGCATCTCATGGTCGCCGCCGTTTGGCAGCCGCTGCCACATGCGCACAGCGATCGGATCGGGCCCACTGTGCAACGTGGGGCTGTTGACGACAGCAGCAGCAGGCAATCGCAGCAGCAGCAACGATCGCAAGTCGCGACACGAGCAAAGCGAACGGAAAGGTGTGCGGACCAAGGGGGCGGGGGAGCGAAGAGCAAGTGACGAACTTACGGCCAACAGCAGCAGCAGCAGCAACAACAACAACGGCAACCGGCCCGTTTGGAGCAGCGCGCATGCCACACACAGTTTAAATATGTGAAATTAGTACAAATCGTGATTTCAACAGCGAACGACGAGCGACGAACGAGCGTCGACGAAGTGGCGACAAAAAAAAGCTCGAGCGAGTAGCCGCAGCAACAACAACAGCAAAGGCAGCAACACCAATAGCCACAAGCAACAACAGTGGCAGCCACAGCAACAACAAGTTACCCCACAATACCTAAAGCAGCCACTGGTCCCAAACGCAAAGTAGCAGCAATATCAGCAGATGCCACAACTGCAACAACAACAAGAGCAACATCAACGCCAAGAAAGATGATGATGAACGCCCACAAATAAACCAAAACCACAACATTCTGAAGCAACAACTATTTAAACATAAACATTAAAACTATTACACAAACAACAATTACTTCAGTAAAACAACAAGTACACCAACTAAAAAACCAATAACTTGCCCCATAAGTCACCAACACTTATCCCAATAGCTAAAAGCACCACACGTGTTGGAACACCACATCAGCAGAACCAGCTTATCCCAGACCAATACTTACACCAACAACAACAAACACATCAAACATAGACCAACCAATTAATACACCAACGAAATAAGCAACAGCCACAGCAAAAAGAACACCAACGTATTCAACAGCTACAACAACAACCAATTTTTACAACAACCAACATTGGTGTTCGTTGGTCGAGTGGCAGCAACAGCAACAACAACAGCATGCAATAAAACAGCTGATAGCTGATAGCAACAATAACAACAACAAAGCCTGGCATTATCAAGCGAGCAACAGGTCGCGAAAAAAAAAAACAAAAAGCCCGCCTGCTGCAGCACTCACACCACAAACGCACGCACACACATACAGAGAAGAGCGGGTGTGTGTGAGAGAGAGAGGCAAAAGGCGAGTCGCACACCTTTGCGTTGATTTTGGACGAGGCGACGTCGCTCGCCAGCTGGCGCTCTCACTCCCGCTCCCGCTGACTCTCCTGCTCTCTCTCTCGCACAAAGTGCAGCTGAGCTGCCGCCGCTGCTGCCGCCGCCGCCGCCGCACTTGTTGCCGCTGCCACAAATACAACACAACCAGCTGAAACGCTCAACGCTCGCCGCCGCCGCTGCCGCCAGTCGAAAGTCAAAAGCAACGTGTTGTGGACGCTTTTTTCGTCGCGTCGTTGCGTTGCGTTCTCTCGCTCTCTCTCTCACTCCTACTCCTATCACCTACACCACCCACTCACCACCCGCCACAGCCAACAACCACCCCAACCCCCGTCCGGCCGGGAAAACTTTCACCATACACCAACAACAACAACAATGTCCAGCAGCGCAGCCACAGCGCAATTCAAGCTCGATGCCAACTCCAATGCCATTGCTTTGATAGCCGATGTTGCCTCGCACCCGCTGCCACTACCCCTTTCGCCCACGTCCACGACCACGCCCACTGCAACGGGGACGGCAACAACACCAGCGGATCGCGTTGAATGGTCCCGCTCCACGATCCTCAACTTCATCGAGGACTATCGCAGACAGCGAGTCCTTTGGGACCCCAATACGAAGGGCTACCACATCAAGCAGACCAAATACGAGGCTTTAAAGCTATTGAGCCACAAATATGGAACGGAAATAAGATCTATACGATCCAAGATCAAGTCGCTGCGCAGCTCTTTCCATCGGGAACATGGCAAGGTTCTGAGCGGGCGAAGTCGGGGGGTGATCTACCAACCCATGTGGTTTGCCTACGAGGCCATAAGGTTCATCCTCGACGGCGAAAGGGATCAGGATCAAGATCAAGATGCCGAGGCGAAAACGGAAGCAGATGAAAAGCTAACCCTGATGCACAGTCTGGATTTGGAGCAACTGAAGGCGGACAAGCTGGTAGATAGGGACATAATACTGCAGGTGGAACAGCAACAACAACACGATGAGCTTACCGCTCGGATTGCTGCCACTGTGGCCGCCGTTGCTGCCGCTGCGGCTGCGGCAAATGCCCGGGATCGGGAGCGGGAAGTGGATACCGCTGGCGAAATGGATACCGCTCGGGATATGGAACTCGAGGAGGCAGCGGACGGTGGCGCTTTAATCGAATCCTCCTCGGCGGCTGTGGTAAGTGCTGTTTTTTTATAGCCAACCTCTACCTATTTTGCATGTGTCTCTGTTTTTCCCCCCTTTGCTTTTTTTTGTCTGTCGTATTTCTTTGGAGCTTTGCATGTGCGCGCGTGTGAGTGCGAGTGGTTTGACTTGTTTTGCGGCAGCAGGCAGCACACGCGCTGTTGTCGCCGCCGTCGCAGCCCTCGCTGTCTAGCGGTTCGTCAACGGCAGCGGCGCAACCGGTGGCGCACAGTGGGGCCGAAGACTAGCGCCACCATCAGCTGGTATAGAATTTTCTAGGTTTTTGTAGGTAGAGAATATTTTAAAAACCATTTATAGGGAACTGAATTTGAGCTTTGGAAATAGTGCTTACACCAATCAGAACAAGGGAAGCAAATTAAATTATTAAAGCACAACTAAGACGAAAAATTAAATTTTTTTTATGTAAATCAAAACATATTTTAACGATTTTTTTTAATGCCAAATATCTAAAATGATCTTTCTGCACAATACCGCGCCAAAAAGTGTGCTATAAAAAATACTTATTTTTTAATTTTGCTTTCTTTTAAAATTGTTCACTATTTTAAAGGCTTGAAAACCCATTTTATTTTAAGTATAATATTTTAAATAATTTTTAATAAAGTATATGGAGTAAATCAAATTGACAATGTGTAATACAAATTGGCCAACGTGTCGTATGAGTAATTTTTTCTTATACATTCTTACATACATATGATATATGTTAAATTATTTTTGACGTTTAAATAATTAAATTTAAAAATGTGTATTTCATATAATTATGCGCATTGAAAAATAATTAAGTGAGAGTAAGTGGACGAATATTACGGGCTTACGTACCGTATGAGTAATATTTTTAAAATGTTTGTTTTTTAATTACAAAACGAAAATTAAATTTTTTTCAATGCGTTTTCTAGAAGATCCTCTTCTCTTCCTCCTCTTTTTTGACATTCCTGCTGATATACTTAAACACATATTAAGTACAGAACGATTTTTTAATAAATCATTTGTTAAATATACGTCATGTGAATTATATCAATAAAATATTTGTTGTTTATTTATATATATTTGAATAAGTTCACAATTTTTAAATTGTTACTTCTAACACAAAATAGATTTAGACCACTGTGCGCGGTAGCTGCTTTTGCGTTGCGCTTGATAAGCCAGTATTGGTGTTAGTGTGCCAGTGTGTGTGTCAACTGGCTTTGATTTGCGCTGCCGCTTCTGCCATACACACGGTCATGCCTACATACATACAAACATACCTATATCTATAATGCATACACATGTGTGTTGCATCAGCCGTAGAAATCGGCGGCCCCACGTTTTGCACCGACCACGCCCCTCGGGCCCGCATCGATGCTCTGCCGCCCCCGAGCAGCAGTAGCTGTAGCTCCAATATAGCAAGTTGCTGGACTGCGTTTCGTTATTGCCATGTCGCCTCGTCCGTTTATTTGCTTTGATTCTCTCCCCCAAAAAAACTGCGGGACTTTTGGCCAGAAGCTCCACCAAGTAACCGGGAAACTTTAACTGGAAAGTAAGCTTTCTCCGGAGCTTTGCATAAGTGCCTGCAAATATGCCCACTAGCTAGTTCGATCGGCTTCCCGGGAACATATAAATCTGTAATTAAAAGTCAAATAATACCTGCAGGGAATATTATGTTTAAATGACAGCTAACCCAATTTATTATATACCCCCAAAAAAAGTGATAAGCAAACCTTGACCAACAAAATAAATTAATTTTTGTATAATGTAAGTATAATTTTGCAATGCATTTTTATGCACATGCGTTTTTGAGAAATAAACGCATGTAATATACATACAAATTTTTTTAATAAATCTTCATTAATTCTTTAAGCTAATTTATTAATATTGTTTTATATATTGTGGTAAAGTGGTTAGAAAAGCTATAATTTTTGTGTTCACAAAAATGATCAGTTTTATATTTTGTCAAGTGTTGCTTAGGGTTTTGATTAAGTAATAGTTACAATAAAAACTATGTATATTTCTTTACGGTTATTTATAGTATTATACGAAAGCTATTTAACATAAAGTAGGTCAAAATCAAAAAAAGGAAATGTTTTATGCACCTCTTTTAGGGTATTACCTTGTCGTTGCCCCGAAAAATTCTCCCATATTTTGTGTTATTTATCGTCTGTCTTTTATTTTGGTCACTCGTCTCACGTCCGTCTGTGAGTCTGTCCACCCGTTGGTCCACTTCGATGTTGACTTGGCTGCTGTCTCGCCCCTACCGCCACCTCCACCTGCACCGCCCCCGCCCCTCGGCCACCTTGTCCCCCCGTGACTAATTTAATCGCCAGCGGCAACTCGACTTGCGAGTCTGCATCCACTTGTGTGTGTTTGTTTGAGTTTGCTTTTTATTATTATTCTAATTTGTTTTCTATTTCTCTGGCGTTTCTCGCTTTTGCGTCTATCCACTATTATTATTATATTGTTGTTTTTTGTTATTATTTGTCTGGCGAATTCTCCACACTGCCATAATAGTATTTGTTGTTGATTCTACGGTCTCCGCTAATTCTGGATTTTTTTCTTCGATCTTCGCAGACACGTTCCTCTTCCGATTTGGATGGCGAGAATTACTGCAATATCAGCGCCGAAGATGTGAAAACAGAAATTGTAAGTACCCCACCGCTGATTGTTAATCACACTTTAATTGATTCGACAGGTTGAAGTTTTTTTTGGGGGGGATAATTTAACATTTTTTTTATCTCAAACCCCTGAAGTGTCATGTCAAGTGGTCTGTGGGTGTAATTAGAGAATAATTTCTGACACGGGATTGAGAAACACATTTTTGAGTAATGTACTTTGTATAAGTAGAAATATCAATCATTATCTGGAGTACCAAAGTCAATTATCATAATATTAATTATAAAGCAATTTAATCAAAAAAGTCATATTATTCATTTTAAAAAGATAATTTTTGTAATTTGAATTACCGCTTCTATTAGTAAATGAAATTGGTAAAAAAAAAACAGTTATCATTTATTTAATAATTATTGAAAAATTGGAAATTAACTTTAAATTATTTTTTTTTAATTTTTATCATCAACATTTTTGTTAATTACTTTCAAGGTTTTGAGACTGAGTTAGTTATAAAAATAGTTTACTTTTTCTTTAAAGTTGATAATGTTTTTTTTAAATACTTAAAATAAATGTGGGTTAAGTAATTCCCACGTGTAGACGGTTTTAGACGCAACGATGTTATTAGTTGTCCAGTTATTTAAGATTCTTCCACATTTCTCATTTTTTGATTAGAAGCTCAAGTCAAGTAATATGATTAGATTTCCTGCCGATTATTATATATATTTTGATAAGGCAAAGGTGTATAAGATTCTGTAACGAACTTAATTCGATGACGAATCTTATCAATTTATGACGTCCACAACTTGCACATTGACCGTCGAAACTTTTAAAGACCTGAAGGTCATTAGTGTTGCTAAGGCAGATATGATACATCCGGATATCTTTAATGATAAGCATTAGGATTCCAATGTATGTGTGTGAGTCACTTGGGTTTTTTGATTAAATAAATTTGACTTTTATAAGCTGGAGGCAATGCCTTTTGAAACATTAACATTTCTGAATTATACGTCTATAATTCTTGGACCACAAAAACAGCCTAATCTAGAAAGCTCTCTCTTCTGATACTTTCCCAGACAAGGTTGTGCCCACAAATTAATTAAATGACTCGTCTCCGGGGCTTATCAAAGTACCCACATGTCTCTCAGACCTCTCTCCCTTCGGACACTTGGAAAGCCCAAGTATTGGATTGTTTATATTATTAATATACAAAGCGATGCGCGACTAGCAAATAGTTGATGAAACAACTCACCGATTATTTCGTCAGACGTTCGTACTATAAATGTATACGTAAAACTGGTTCCGGTATATTTTGACAGGCCCATCTTCAAGCAAAATAAAAAATAGGGCTGATGAAATACTGCACAGATTTACTTTAGCAAGGGAAAAGGCTCATCCTTCGCAACCTTGTAGAAAATCACTGGGGGAATTTTAAATGAATTTTGCTTACGAAAACGTAAATTCCAAAAACTGGGGTTTTGTTTTTAAAAGGCAACTTAATTTGCTAGATTTTATTTTCACAAACAAAATCGCTTTAAAATAAATTTTTACAAAAAGTAAAATACCAAAAGTTTCAGGTGCAAAAACACGGTTGAAACGCCTTATAAGAATTAATTTGTCTTATTCTTCTTAAAATTATTTTTATTTTTACAAAAAAACAACTCAGTTGTTTAACTTACACATTTTCTTTAATAGACTTAACTTTATTTCTCTATTTTACACCTTGACTTTGTGGTTTAGTTGTTTTTATAAAATTATGCAAAACTTTTACATTTTAAAAAGTACTAAAATCTGTTTCGAAACATACAAACGTTTTTTTATTTTATATATTTATTTTTATTAATTTGTTTAATTTAAAACACTTTTAGGTTCCTTTTTTGTTTGTTTTTGGTAGGGTAATAAATTTATTGGGTTCAAAATGAGTGCCTGCTTGGATGCTTTTCAACACCGTCTAAAACACATCCGTATTTCCCCCGTTTTCTTTTTTATGCTTAACCCCAACAGATCGAACACGAATTGGAGCTGGGGATACTGGATCGACGGACGAGCACGCCATCGCCCATAAATTACTACAAGCCGACGGATCTAACGTACAACCACCGCAAGCGCAAGGCGATGGGCGTGGAGCACGTTGTGGGCGCTTTGACATTGACGCCCATCAAGGCGGTGGGCGGAGCGGGGGCGGGGGCGGTTGGATCCGCCGGCCTGCAGCAGCAGCAGCAGATGAACCACAGCCAGCTCGCGTTTCAGGCGCTCCAGCAGCACTTCAACCACAATCATAGTCTCAGCTTGAGCCACTGCAACGGGCAACCGCAGCAGCAGCACCAGCAGCAGCAACAATCGTTGCATCTGCAACAGCAACAACATTCCAGTAACATGGCACAAAAACGTGATCTTGATCGTGATCTCTCAACGTCAAATGGCAACAACGGCAACGGCAACAGTAACTGCAATAACAGCAGCAACCACAACACCAGCAACACCTCACTGGACCCAGCAGCAACATCGAGCAATTGCAGTTCCAGCAGCAATAGCGGTGCCACGCCCCCCAAACTGCTCATCGGGGGCGGTGGACTGAGTGCCAATCATGTGGACGAATATGGGGTATTCGGTGAATATGTGGCCGTAACCATACGCAAACTGAAGACATCCAAATCGAAGATTGTGGTGAAGCACCTGATCAACAATCTACTCTATGAAGCCGAACTGGGTAAATACGATCAAGGGATGCCGGCCAGCAGGGAGCCACCGCAGCTGTATAATATGCAATAGAACTAGAAAATACCAGGATCAGGATTCGTTAGTAGATTATAGACCGCCAAAACCAATATATAGAGAAACTACGGGGGAGAGACAACGCACTAGTCAGCAAAGCAACAATGGGTCAAATACCAGAGCCAACAATTCTAAAAACCGGGGGTTTTTTGTATAAACACGGGGTAGCGGGGGACATTAGCATTTCATTCAGGGACAAAGACCATATAAGTACTTTATCTATATACATTTATAAACACATAAACGATATCAGTGAGTATATCCGAAGTCAGTCAGTCAAAGGAGTGCAGTTGAAGAAGTTAGGGGGTGAAACAAACATACCATTAATTAAATTGAATTAATTATAAATGCTTTACGTTAACTGTGTACTTTTATGCACACACACCCATATACACATACGTATATGTATATTTTACGTTTATAAAAAAAAATTTATGATTATCGTTTTTTGATTTCACCAGCGTTATATTTTTGATTTTTGTTTTATTATATTTACATTTGGCAATAACACTTTGAACTCAGGTGCCTTTATTTTTTTAGTCCATTAAGCCTTGTTATCTTATGCATAAACGCGATACAGCAAACAAACGCGAAATGATTGCAAAAAATCGACATGTAAAGCAAATAAATGAAGCCGTAACAACATGTAAATTTAATTAACTTTTTATCACATATGCAAATCCATATGTATAAACTTAACTCTGTAAATAGTCTAAAAAAAGAGAAGAGAGAATAATGAAACATGAAATGTGCAAATCTTAATTTTTGTTATGCATAACTAATTTGAATCGAGCGAAGTGCTCCAAATAAAAATGCAGAAATGTTGAATTTCATTTTGAAAATGACACAAATGACTTTTATTACGCTTAATGGAAATGTGTTGAAGTTCTATTGAAAATGATTTTTATTTACAGATAAGATTAAACCTTTTTTATATCGTTTTTGATCTGCTATCAGAAAGGAGCTGAAATATTACACATAAACTGTTTTATTATTAAGCTATAAAAATGTTAAGGATTAAAATCGAGCTAATAATGAGTTTGATGCATTATCAGTCATTCAGACTGTCTTTTTGGTAATAAGCCATACAAAATCAAAGTAAAGGGTTACTTCTAATGATCCAACTTATTGCGCACTATCATTATATCGACTCCAGTCCTTTATATGTAAGCCATGTAAAAGGGTTTCGATTGTGTAGCCAGTATTGACTAATAATTCCGATTGTCGGGTCTATTGAGCAACTACCGCTCAGAACAATGAAGCTTGTTGTTCGCCTTCGATGTGATTATTCATATTCATACTCGTGTTCACATTTACACTCACATACTCGCCGAGGGTCTCGTCCATAAATCACAAACGCTCTCAACTGTATCAAAGAACTAGGCAATTCGAAGGAGGGGCAACAAAGCAAACATTAATTGCTAAATAAACAATTCTAAAATATACAAAAAAAGATAATAATTAATTTATCTTTTATGGATCGCCCTAAGAAAATTATACTTTTTTAGGGCATTTTGTTTATACGGCGTTTTATAGCCTTGAATAAATGATAATTTCCAATTGGTTTGTTTGAATTACTTGCACTTCAATTTAATGATAGTATTTGATGGAATACACTTCCGATCTTTCGATCGTCTTACTTGTTTGTTTAGTTTAGCCAAGGAAGCAACTTTTCATTGGGTTTTTTAAGGTTGGATTTTAATCATTAATGCAATTGGCTAAAGGTTTTGATGACGCAAATTGAATAATCAACTTAATGCGTAATTTCACATCTATTAAGCAAATAGTTATTAATTCATAATTAACAACATTTAAATCATGCTAAAATTTGATATATAAATAGAGGTGACGGTGACTATGGTAATCTGAATACAAAGTTAAATGACTAATAGTGTTAGTGTTACTATATTATTTATATTTGTATTTTATTTATATTTATTTGTGATTAACAAATATACTTTGTGATATTCGAGAAAAGCTTCAGAGTTTCGATTGTGTTTGTGTTGTATTCATTTTCCCATTGAACTGCGATAAGTGATAAATTGATTCCTTTTTAACTCAAACAGTCTGTTTGAACTATATAGTGTTAAAAGTGATAAATGGAGCAATATAATGGCAGTGCTTAATCCCATTGATCCCACATTGACGTAGGTTGCCGTCTTTAAAGAAAAGCAACCAACTACTGCTTTTAGCTGATCAAAGAAAGACTCGAACACAAGATAAATATTTGTCCACCAATCAGTTTTGAAAGTAAATAGTTTAAAGGCGATACCATTGCAACGCGTCTATAGAATCAGTAGGTTATTTAAGGTCGTTGCTAATCATCTTTTACTTTGCCCTCCCCCAAAGCAATTGCTATTCCTGGTAAATAATCTTCCCCAGCGAACCAAAACATTCTGCTGCAGCTTTAAGAAGTCGCCCAACTGTCTGAAAATGCAGATTACGTTCATCCACAGCTCATCCAATTATAGCTCATTCCAAAGGTTCTTCTTGCGGATGTGGCATAGATATTGTAGAGCATAATACGCGTACTATGTAATTGAACTCTTAAAGAGGTTGCCACAATCTCAACTTTATGTGAAGTGTAAAAAACTTATACAAAAAATTTTTGGCATTGAATATATGGTCTTTACTATGTAAAATATAAAAAAATTTAAAATCATATATTTTTTGATTAGGTATTTTAATAATGGGAAAACATTTTTTTAAAAAAATTTTCTTTAAAAAAATGTTTTTAACGTTTTTGACAATATTTTTTAAAATATTGTCATTTAATAATTTTTGTATTTTAATTAATTTTTCCCAAGTAATTCACATATTTTTATAATCTTGAACTTATTTATGAGAAATAATAAATGTTATGAATATAATTCTAAAGGGTAACGAATTGAGAATCCAAAAAAAGAACAATAATTTGCAGACCTTGTTTTTTACAAAAATTTTCTTTAAAAAATGTTTTCAACGTTTTTGACAAAATTTTTTAAAATAACTTTCCAATCAATCATTTAATAATTTTTGTATTTTAATTAATTTTTCACAGTTTCTTCACATATTTTTATAATCTTGATCTTATTTATGAGAAATAAAAAATTTTATGAAAATAATTCTAAAAAGTAACAAATTAAGAATCCAAAAAAACCAATAATTTGCAGACCTTCCTTCACGGCATAATTGGTATTTCGAATTGTGTTTGTCGTTTTATCACAAATGCGACAACGAGAAATCATTGTTAGCAAATATTAATCATGTTCAGCCACACATACCCCCATACACAATCGTATATATATGTACATATATACGTGTCAGTATCCACACTGATAATTGCCTTCCGATATAGGCGTCGACATCCCCAAGTTCAGTTCTCAGAAATTGTTCAGTTTTTCTACGAATCCAACTCGATCGTCTGCCACTTGGTCTCTGTATTTTTACTGCACAGGGGCGTTGTGCGAGGGGGGGATTTCAGTGCGGCAAGGGGGCGAATTGGTTTAAAGCTTGCCATCTGGAAATGACGCAATGTTTTCGAAAACACATCAACACCCGAGTTGTCGGTTGTCGTTGCCGTTTCTGCTAGCTTTTTGTTTTGCTCGTTGCGTTTCGTTTCGCTTGGCAAAATCAACAGCAGCTACAACAACAGCGATTACAATTGTTAATCTATATAGTATATAATCTCATATACAAACATAATTTGTATATATGTACACACCAAGTAAACTAATGATAAATTCTAGTCGCGAACTAAACTATAAATGGAACTGATTGTTACACTAGCAAAAACAAAAGTCAAATTGAGTTGCCCCTGTTTTCTAAACTAAAATACCTTGGCAAATAAACAAATTTTTAGTCCCTTATATTACAGAAATTATTAAAAGATTTATAAATTAAAAGCGAAATTTATTGCAACGGTTTTTAATCAAAAGCTTCCAGACAGTTAAATAAATAAAATGGGAAATTTTAAACATTTAACGACACTGGATGGGAACAATATAATTTTCAGTGTCAGATATTTTTCTTTAATATTATTTTATCAAGCAACATTTGTTTTAGCTTATACAAAAGTTTTAGATATATTATGGTTCCTGGCAAATCTTTAAAAAAACAAAACGTTTTTTATTTCTCTGCTGTGCAGAAAAGAGTCCAAAACAAGTGCAAGTTTTGGTTCGTAAGTTCATAACTTTTCTAACAGAAGTCCAATTTCAAAAAGGCCTACCTTTAAATGATTGTGGGTTCATTTTCTAAAAATCTGTGTTTTCACTTTAGTTTTTATTTTTGGGTCGATTTTTCGTCAATTTTTTTTTAAATTTTCGAAAAATGGATTTGCTGAAAAGTCACCTAAAACCTGCACTTCTAAGCCCATAACTTTTCTTAAAAACAGCCGATTTCGAAGTGGCATACTTCTAAATGACTGTGGTTATATTCTCAAAAAATTTGTGCTTTCAACTTGATTAGTTGATTTTTTTGTCATTTTTATGATGTACCCAATTTTCAAATATTCGAAAAATGCCTTTGCAGAAAAGTGATACAAATCTGTACTTTTAAGCTTATAACTTTTCTTACAGAAATCCGATTTCCAACTGGCATACTTTTAAATGATTGTCTAAAAATCTGTGTTAAAAATTTGGTTTCAATTTTTGGTACGATTTTTATTTGACCACCTTTCAAATTTTAAAAAAATGGCCGGAGTTAGCTTTCTTGTTTTTAAATTTTAATCAGTAAACGCAAAGAAAAAATTGGTATTTTCCCTTGATATAGTTAAAAATTATTTATTTATTTTTATGATTAACTTAATTTTAATATTCTCATAACCAGCTATGACAGACTTTATTTTCAGTGTCTTTGCTACTGCCAAAAGAGGACTACGACTTAAGCTTCAATGTTGCTGCTGTTATTGTAGCAACTATTGTTGCTGTTGTGTTGGCCAAACTGTTATTTACAGGCATTGCTGGTGTGGTTTTATTTGTTGCTGTTGTTAGTTTGTTTATACTGTTTTTATTTTTTACTGTTGCTTGTTATAGGTTTTGGGTCTATAAAGCTGTGGATGTTGTCTTGCGCCCATTGATGTTGCTGTTGTTCCTTATGTTGCTCTTGTATCTGATGATGTTGTTACTGATGTTGCTGTTGACGTTACTTTGTAGCTTTATAGCATTGCTGTTGTTATTGCTCTTCAAGTTGCTCTTATTTCCCTTAAAAATAGAGTCAATGTTTTCGCTTCATTGTACATATTACTATCTTCTTGCTTTAGTACATCTGTTAATAATTCTGTTATTGTCTTGTTTTAGTTGGTGTGTTTTCTTTTTTTTTGTGTTTTTTTGCTGCTCTGGGGGCCCCATGTCAGCAATCAACAGCTTGCCATAAATTATTTTTGCAAAATGCTCACGCTCCAATGCGACCCCAGGGAGTCGGAATACACACACTCAATAATATATATGGTTCGTATATGCAGGGAATGATAAGCTGCGAAACACATATATATGGTCCCATTGCGATTGTCGCGCAATCGAGCATTGAGCAAGTCCCCATCCCCATCTCCGCCCCCAACCCCATTTCCATTCCCAACCCCTTGGCAACCCCATTTTCCAACTCATTCCGCCTCCATTGTGTTGTTAGCCTCTAAGAATATCTCCCGCAAGTCGGTAGATAAAGATAATAGTAATAATAATAATAAGAAAAGCCAGTGCCAAAGCCATTTCCAGAGCCCTGCATTTGTCACTCCATCATTGAGTAAGGTTGGAAAGTGTTGTAAATCAATTAGGCAAAAGCCTTCGCCAGTTGAAAGTAAGGCAACTTACTGCGTAGTACACAATGAAAAATAGTCAATTAGAAATGTATACATTCTATATATTAACATCCTAATTATCACTTACCATTACAAAAATAACATATCTGATAGATAAACAATGAATTTAATGATAATGTGGTAACTGATTTGGATGATTCGGATTTGTTTCTTACCAAAATGTTTTTGTTTGATAATACTGCATTCTTACAATCCTATTCATACATATTATGCTTATGTTTATTAAATAGTTAGTTATTATCTAAAACTCTCTCAAAAAAACTAACAAAAATAACTCAGCTCAAGGTCTTTTCCTATCAGTTATACAAAAAAAACATTATTTAATATTTTTAAAATAAACAAAAAATAAAACCATAAATAACACTATCTCTATAATTTGATAATACTTGAGCCATGACTTTGCATAATTTACTTGTTCAGCAATACAGCAAAAATTAAAAATACATTTTTACTGGTTTCTTAATTGCATAATCTGTTTTGAATGTTTATCGGTTAGGACCTCAACAAAATTTAAAAAAAAGAATTAATAATTGTAAGTTATTTATATTACTTTAAAAGGTTTTTTCTTGTGTAAGATTCCATAAAAGTGGTCAAGTGGGGGACATCCAATGCCATTATGATTTATGGCAAAGCAAAATGCACAAATGCTGTTCGATCCGCTCGGGGATTGCATCTTCTGCTCGTAAATAGCCCAGTCGGAACTCTAAAATGGCCAAGAGAACTGGCCAAGAGCTAATTTGTTGCCCTAATGCGACACCAATCAGGTGGGAAGCAGGTGGAAATAACTGCAAGTACTGCCTGGCTGTCCATCTATCAAGATACATTCATAAATAAATCTATTTTGGACTGAAGGAAGTATTGGGCAAGTGCAATTTATTACCAAAATGCTGACGTACTTAAGATTTCTTCAGCGTTTCGTTTCAATTTCCTTTCTAATGTAATTTATTTGCTCCTATTCTTTCAATTGATTTCGAACAAAGTTGTAATGTTAACATTTCTATAGGTATTTTTTTTGGTATTGTTCTTACTGTTTTAAATTTTATAAGAAAAACACTATTTTAAATCTACAGATAAAAACTTCAGCAAAAACATGTTTTTAATATTTGTTATGATGATTATTTAATACATTCGTCCAATAAAGAATACAAAATACAAATTAAAGTCTACAAAAAAATCCATTTAATTTAAAAAACATTTTCTTTAATGCTAGTATATATCTATTTTTACATTCACCAATCAAAATGAATGTAGTTTATTTGTAGCTATTTGTAATGACATGCAATCAAAAATCGATTTGCTGAAAATGTCAATAAAAATCGAACAGTAAATGAGTGTGGCAATCTGTATCAATTTAATTCGGTTGAACTAGTTGTTAAAAGTTTTATTTGTGGACTGACGCAAAATTTTGATCTAAAAATAATTAAACCACCCACAGTTGATTACACATTTTGTAACCACTTGTATACAAATTTAAAAAAACAAACATATTAAATTTATTTTTGACAAAATAATAAAGTGTTTGTTTCTTTTTACACTTGACTTAATTTCTCAGACAAATATGTATTTTTTGCATGCATTTTCATGTTGCTATCCGAACAAAGGTTCCACTTAACTCTTTTGCTTTTTCATTTCCCGCAGCTGTCTGGTTTCGTTATTAATAACAAAAAAAAAATCTCAAAAAATATGAAAAATAATTAAAAACCTATTAAAGTCAGGGGGCTAGCAAAAAAGGCAGCAAAACAGCAAGGAAATACAACAAAAGTGAACAATAACGAATGAAGAACAGTCAAATCAAATTACCCAAAATATAAAGAAGAGGGAAAAATAATAAAAAATCATTAAATGCACGAAATGGCAGAGAAATGTGCCATGGCCATTAAGAATTATACGCCCAAATAAAAAAGACTCAAGAGCCGAGCCAGGGAGTAATTATTATGCGAAGATCACGTATTCCCATTTTGCAAACACAAACGAATGTGGCTAGGACGGAGGAGTGGTGATTGGGGATATACTATATATGTATATATATATAAATATGGGAGGGGGGTGACAAGGGGGCGTGAATACAGGCCACAATAGAAGGACGACGATTTATGCGAACAGACACAGGCTGCGAAATAAGAACATAAAATCAGTGGCAGGCTGCCCGAAATTGGAAATACCCTCGTCGATTGATAATGGTATAATAAAAAAGTGATACAAATTGATTTTATATTAACGTATTATGTGACCCAGTATTTGGTTTTCGTAATACTTTAAGATGGCTTAACAATAGTGATTCGTTATTTGTTATTTTAATAATAACTTTAATCAAATGATAAGCTCTACCACTTTTTCTGATATTGTTAGGATTTTTAAGCCTACTAAAAAATTTTCAAAACTTTAAGAAATTTTTCGAAAACTTTTTTTATAAAAAGTGTTTTTCCCTACTAAGTGCGTGTATAGTAGAGATTCCTAGGATACCTATAATCATTTAAGCATACCTTGAAATATTTAAATTTGTTTAGAAATTCTGTTTTTTTTAATAATGTATTGTACATAAAAGACAAAAATAAAAGATGTTAAAGAACAAGCCCTTAGATCTTAGTGTAAATCAGATTTAAATATTTCAACACCTTTAGCATTATACACCCATATGTCAACAAATGCTTTAAAACAATACGTTCGTCTTAATGATAAATTAAGCTGATGATATTAATACCCCCAATCGAAGGGTATAAGAACCCCTAATGCCAAAAAGTGTAGCAACCAAAACAAGTGTGCCGGTGCATGTGTTTGTGTTGGCCAAAAATAAATTTCAATTTTGGTTTTCGTCCACATCCACGTCCACGTCCACATCCTCATCCTCATCGTCGTCCATCTCCATCTAAGCACCATCCGATCCGACACCTTGCTCTCCCCATTATTTCCCATATACGTATAGCGTTCCCAACCAGAGCCCCTTCCGCCGGGCATCCCCACACCCAGTAATTGGCTCAAATTACAGAAACTCGGCTCCGACCGCAAATTCAGGCCCCGAGCTCGGCTCAAACCAAAGGCAAAACCAAAACCCAGGCCCAAACCCGAAAACCAGACCAAAACCAAAGGCAAAACCAACGCCAAAGTCCGTCCCGTTCCGACCACGACTCTTATTATTGTCATGGCACACAATATTGTTTCCAAAAATGAAACGAAACGAAACAAATACGTGACCAGAAATTAAAGAAAAAAAAATATAATAACAATAAAGAAGGCAGAGGGAGGCGGGGAGAGGCGGGGAGAGGCTGAAATAAAAACAAAAACTACGCCAGACCCCGAAAAACTGTGCAAAATAAAATAAGGAAACAGCAGAAATCGCGTTGATTTGAATTTTAAAATGTTTCATGGCATTTGTTTTGTTTGCCTTATAACCCCGCCTCCCCTCCCCCCTCCTGTACACCACCCTCCGGCTCAGTTTTGTGGTCTCGCTGTGCTCTGCTAACTTTGTTTTTAGCCACAGTGGGCCTAAAAGTCACTAAAGGCTATTTATGACTTAATAAAAATGCATAAAGTATCTTAACTATAATAAACACAATCTTTTTTGGGAGCCAAATAAACCTTCTAAAAATTGTTCTTAAATTTTACTGATTAATACAATATGTTCCTCAAAGAAAGTTCAATTATATCGTATTTATTTAAAATATATATAGATAAACAAACGTTAATATAAAAACATTTGCAATTTTTAATTTGTATCTTATATCAAGTCAAATCTTTTCATTTTGTATGCTTTTTTATAGTGCACACCATATAAGAATTAAAGTTATTAATAATTTCAAGTGCATGGCATGAGCACTTAATTATTTTAAGATAATAAACTGGACAACTGGTTATAACACGAAAATAATCATAACTTAAGTGCTATACTTTCAAGCCTACGGCTACTTTATATAATAAATGTATGTTTGTTTTTTCTTAATTAATCAGAAAATTTACAATTTTAATATTGGTATCCTGGAGATTAATTTGAAAGCACTATTAAAATTTTTTTGTTAGTCTTTTTAGCTAAACACATTTACATTTCATATGTAATTATCCTTTTAGAGCCCAAACCAAAGCAACTTTTGGATCATTATTTTTGATTGTGGCAGCCACAGTGCCCAATGGTAATATCTATGGCTATCACTAAAAAAAGTTTTACACTGCCATTTTCTGTCATTGTTGCTGGTTGTGTTGTTGCTGTTGCAGAAGTGGTTGTTGGTATTCCTGGTGTTGCTGCTGCTGCTGCGATATCCAGTTGTAGTTGTTGCTCTGTGCCATTTGGTGGGGCACAACTTTGCAGCTCACTCCTATATATATGTACATATAGTATATATATATAGGCAAACTGGAAGCCGCAACAAAGTTGCAAGGCAGCGCTGTCGACGTCCCAGACCTTATGCCTTATGTAAATTGTAAAATAAAAAAAAAACAAAAAATGATAATGAAACTTTTCAACGCAATAAATAATAGCTGACAAGGGACGGCAATCGTCGGAAGAGAGTGCGAATCGGGAAAGGGGAAATTATATGGAGATGGAGAGGAAGCAATAAAGGAAAGGCATGAAATTCTACGTTTATTATTGATTTCGTGTTGAATTTTTGATTATTTCTATAAATATTACGAATGGGAAAAGGTGGCGCAGACTTGTTAGTGAGAATTGGTGCTATAAATGTAGATATATGTACATACAAATCTATATATATGGGCATAGGTGTGAGCCTTTGGCGAACACGACACGTGCGATGTTGATAATGCCGCCTAGGTCAAGTTTGAGCATATAGTACAACACTTATTATTCGAACAAAAACACGGCACACACCCCGAAATTATTTACACAACAAAAAAATATTTAACCCTAATTGTTCTTTAATGACAAATTAACATTTACTTGTGTATGCAAAGCAAACAATATCACAAAAACATGGCTTTTTAATGCAAATAATTGTCAACATTAAGAAAACCGTTTTGAAAGTAATAATTCTATAAATTTTAAATAGTAATATAAATAAGTAAGTATTATTTAATATATTTTTTCATATTATTTTAAATTGAAGCTTATTCATATTAGTCATATTTAGGTTAAAACAATAAATAATATGGGCTTTCTGATATTTCTTAGTTTTATTGGGGTAAATCCGACCCCTCTAATAGAAAGGGTCAACTTAATAAATTCAGCTCAATGAAACAAAACAATTAAATAATCTTTAAATAAACAATAATGTAACATATTTATTGATATGAAAAACTATCAAAATCCTTAATTCAGTGATTTTTAAAATAATTTTTTTCTGTGCACCCAAAATCCCTTACCCCTCCGCCTATTTTTTTATGATTTTATTTTTACTCTTCGGCACTCTCGTTTTCGCGTATCGGCATAAAACTGAAAAATAAACACACATAAAAAATAACAAGAAAAAGAAGTCGCCGTAGTGGAGGAGCAGCAACGAAAATTGCTATGCAAATAAAGAATACGGCCTCCGCCCGCCGCCGCCCACTGTCACGCCCCCCGCCCCCGGAGCCGTACACCCCGTACACTCCATACACCTATGGGGACACACGGTCGAGATAAGCAAACACTCCTCGCACACAACAAACACACACCTGGGCCACATCGATGCTTATGAGTTGTGCACACATAAACACACACATCCATAAGTAATGGCAAAAGGTGTGCCGGCCATGTTGTCGTCTTTGTCTCGGCCCCCTGTCGCCCTCTCTTTCATCACCCCTATACCCCTCTCTTTCGCTATCAGTCCCGCCAACGCGCAATAAAAAAATATTCTAAGGCAAGACCCAAAACAGAAAAAAAATACTGTTCAGCTGAAAAAAAAAAAGAGAACAAAGTTACAAACAAAAAACTATAAACAACAAAAAGTCATCAAAGTTGAGTTTCGCTTGGGGTTTCTGTTGAGCTGATAAATTTTGTACCCTTTGCCCCAAAAAAATAAGAGGCAGAAAAACACTTTTCCTGCCCGTTTCCCAATTGGATTTAAGAATATTCAAAAATTCAATTACGGTGGGGGAAAAGGTTGTCCAGGGATCTCAAATGTGAATTGAAAACTTTTCTTTCGCATGGAATACTTAAAGATATTGCTTTTAAAACTTTCAAGAGTTAAGCCCAAACAAAGTCCTCTAAGCCATTTGGGATATTAGCCTTTTAGGCTTTGAATGCTTATTAGATATTAGGAAATGCAATTGTGTTTACATTTTGGGTGCCTTTTGTGCCATAGAAATTAACATATATTTAATTTGGAGTTAAGAACAAAAGTAAATAATGAATACTTTTTTGTCCTAAATCACAAAAAAAAATATTTGGGAAGAAAATAAATGTTTTAGTAATAAAAAACACAAATTTTCTTAAATATTTTAAAACCATTTATTTATTAGTAAGCCGAAAACCTTCAAGTTTATAAAAAATTTGTTTTTAAAACTTTATTAGATCATAAATAGGTTATATTAAACAACCTATTGAAATAACTTGAAATATTCTAAGTTTTTACTTATTTCGATGCATTTATAGTTTAATAGAATTACATTTACATTTTTTTGTACATCTTTTCCCTTAAAATTAGTTTAATCCTCTGTTCCAAAGTCGAAAAATTGTGAAATTCATAAAAGGCATAACTATATAGTCTATATAACCGCATTGTAGGGTATCCAATAAGTAGGCTTCGCCCAGAATTGAAGATTAAAATGAAACAACTCAAAAATGTTTGACATAAAAAAACTATAAATTGCGTCTGGCTCAAAAATTGGAATAATAACAAAAAATGAACACCCAAACCGAAAACAAAAATAAAAATAAAAACAAAACAAAAACAGAAGCCATAACATAGAATGACTTTAAGCATGGCACGACGACAACTCATAAATATTTTAATTTTCTGTTGCGTCTGGTAGTTGCATTCTATAATTGTGTTTCCATTTCAAGTATTCTCGCTCGTGTTCAGTTTTGTGCGCCTGTGTTTGGGATATTTAAAATTTTTATTGATTACGTCTGTAAACAAATAGTAAAAAATCGTAGACTCAATTGCAAATATTTACACGACACGAGCGGAGATCTGAATATAGAATACCTGAACGAGAGGCACCCATTCAGACCCCAGACAGACCAGACCCATCGATCTCTGCGCATCTGGCGTTCCTATCGCAAACTCAATAGTTATAGGCCCATATAGACTATATAGTATAGTAAACTATGGTATAGTATAGCGACTTATCGCCCGACTGCAAGTAGAACTATTGAAATTCACACGTCTCGTCTGGCTGGTTGAGCTGCGATTCGTTACGTATGGATCCTATCCTAACGTCTAGCCGTCTCGATCGTAAATTCTAAAAATCTAAAAGGCAACAACACCTTGCGAATGAAAATTGAAAACTGCAATAAAATACAAAATAAAACGGCATTGATCAGCATCGAGTACCGTGTGCCTGGATCGATTCACATTGGGGGTCCATTGGAACTAGCGAGGCTGCTCGTAAATTGCTAATTCCAAGTCAATGTATCTTGATAATTGGGGGACAATTGTGGCGGAGCAGCGGGTGAGATTGATCGTTTGAGTTATGATTGAGTCGTTAACTTGATGGAACAACAACTTTTTGAGGGTGCCAAAATTAGCTAAGTTCGCGTTAAAGAATATTTCTCAAGCGAAATTAGACTGCGGAAAATAGTTTCTGAGAAAAACAATTCTATATATTTAGTAATTCGTGTTCCTAACTTTATTTAAGATATTTCTTTTCGCATAAGTTACTTTATTTAATTAGGGGATAAAATAGAAAAATACATATTTGTTAATATAATAATAATAATAATATAATAATAATATAATAATAATAAGTAATAAGTAATCGTAATATGAATAAAATTTATAGTGTTATTGGTTATTTTAAATTTTTGGGAAATAGATTTCCAAAATATATATTCGTTATATTTGTTATAAAAAAATTGTTTTATTCTGTGTAAAATTGTTAAAATTTTAATGCCATCTTTGCATAAATAATATTGGCTAGTATTAATTATACAAATTCAAAGTGTTCTTATAAAGACCAATGCAAGAGATCAAAATATCAGCAATTAATATATTTTTCGTTTAATTATTTATAGTTTCTGGTGCACACTTCTAAATTTATCTAAGAACCGAAGCATGTGGAATCATAATCCTGAACCTGATCCCCTTGAAGTGGATAGAGCCACATAAATGGCACTGCCCACAGTCGGTGTCCGAGCATATTAATTGCAACAATGTTCTATAAATGTCCCAAGTGGACGCCAAAGGCACCCCCCTCCCCTCTCATATCCACAATCAGCCAACTAGTATGTAGTAACTCAATTTGCATTTATTCATATTAATATTATCAGTTGCCATATTGTTTGACGTTGACGGCGACTGCCGCTGAGACGAGGACAGCGACTGAAGCTGCATCGAAATTTAAATATTTAATTTAACAAGTTTTTCAATTAAATTAATAATGCAAATTGTTTGCTCCGTTGCCTTTTCCTCATGTCTGAAAAGAGGAGCTGCAACAGGATTGCGTTGGCTTACTCACTCAACTGCCCTTTGTTGGGCTGCCACAAGTAAACATAATTAAATAACTGAGTAAGCTGCGAATAAACAAAGAAATTAAAAATCGTAAAGTCATATTATATTTAGTACGTTTTTTAAACACTCTTAAAAGATCTATAAGAATCAGGAACAAATTTGGCAATAAAATATATTTGAATTGGAAAGTTTTTTAATATTTTATATATATTTTTTATATATTTTTGTTTTTAATAATTCTTAAAAAATAATTTTTATGGTCTCCCTTTAAATTTTCTAGCTTTAAAACAATTTAGAACAATGTACATTTTTTTTATTTCTGAGTAACTATTAAACTGTTAATTTTATTAGTATACATTATTTTCAAGCCAAACATTTTCCTTATACTACTTATTTTATTTCCAGATTTTGTTCATATTTTTAGGCCTTTAAAATATGTATTTATTAAAGCTGATAAAGAAAATCTTCTTCGTTATAAGGCTACTTATTTTCATGGTATAATAAGACTTAAAATTCTTTTGCTTAAGTGCCTACACTTAATATTCAAATGGATTTGCAGGGTATGCAAAATGGACATTAACGAGTTGAAAGCTTAATTTATTTGTAGGTCATTTTCATGTAATGCAAACAGCAGCAGCAGCAGCAACAACTGCAGTGGCAACAGCAACAGCAACAGCAGCAACAACAATCGTCATCAGTCGTCGCCGCCTTCGCAGTCGCAGAGCAATCATAAAAAACAAATCAGCAAACAGCAAAAAAAGAAGACAACAAAAAACTGAATAGTACTCATGTACTCTCGAGTACCAGACAACAACCTAAAAAAACAAAAAAAAAAATGGGGAAAAGACAAAAAAAAAGAAAGAAAAACGATGGGGCGACGACGGGCGAGACTAACTATATAAGACATTTTTATATACGGCGTCGGTGTCGACGTGGCTCGGAAATTAGTTATGTAAGAGAATTATGGCAACAAGAACCAGAGAAGACGGCTCGTAAGGTTAAGAAGCTGACATTTGAGGCGTTTCGGGGTTAAGATCTGGCAATGAGCTGAGAATTATGAACCTGCTCTGGGTCACCATTCGCTAAAAAATCCCCACATCTCCCTGAAAACATAAACTTCCAGCGATTTGCGAAAATGGGGTTATGACATCAGTACGCCGCCAGACAGCAAAAAACATCTTGGGCCTTATCTTATCTTGGCCAAGTTAAGCTGTCACTATTTGAACAAATATGGTCATCAAGTTGTACTCTGGAGTTAAGGCAAATTGGGCACTCTCTTCTTATCGCTCAGAAATGAAGTAAGTTGGTAATTCCTATATCAGGAGTCTATCTTTGGAATCTAATAATATAAAAAATGTCTGGCCTTGGCGGAAATCGGGCGATTTTGATCTAGTAACTAGAGTGTTGGCAGATAATTAAATATATTTGTCTTTTATTGGTAATTCCTATATCAGGAGTCTATCTTTGGAACCTAATAATATAAAAAATGTCTGGTCTTGGCGGAAATCGGGCGATTTTGATCTAGTAACTAGAGTGTTATCTATAGATAATTAAATTTGTTTGTTTGAATAAAAGGTGTCATTTATTTTCCCCAACACTCGTATTCCCATTAAATTTGAGAATCTCTTAATTACCCACATTGTGTGTTTATCTATGGTTTCGAATTCCTCTCATTATGAATTATTCTCATTGTTTTTTTCGTACTTCTACCACCTTTGTGGTTTCGGCTTATCCATGTTTATTTTTTCCTGGCCCAAACTCTTTGCTTGTCTTATCTTAGTGTCTATTGAGGCCTCTAATATTATCTTTTCCACTTTTTGATCTTATCCGCTTTCACCTCTCAGCCTTCGCACAATTATTTGTTAGCTTAGCTGGGCTTTAGTTTATTAGTTTTTCTTTTAGCCGGCTGCTTTGATGAACATTTAATTTGTTACTATTCGCATTCTATGTTTCTTAAAGAAAATTGCGTATATGATATCACCCTCAAATTGACTACACTTTAATGGCTTCCCACTGACTGATCATTGATCAGTGATCATAACATCGTTTCCGTTTGATAATGTTCCGCTTATTTATTGCATTTCTGGCATTGGATCTGATTGATTAAACTGACTGTAGTATCAAGTATCTTGTTTGTGAATCTTCGCGGATGAATCGGATTCGAATGAATTTCTATTTTCATTTGCTGAAAATTCTTTGTCTATCAATGAAAGTTGAGAGCTTTGTTGACCAAATTCATTTCACATTTTTGGCGTAAACAAATTCGTAGAAGACGTTCCGTCTAGAAAATAAGTTCGGCCATGAGAAATCGACTGATAAGAATTTATAATCGGTTAGTGTTTTGGAGTAGCGCGATTGATAAGAGGTATTTTTTGCCTGATAAGAAAGGCAAGACCGCGTTGGTAAGTTTTTGTTTTTTGAGGGGGTTAGTTTTGGAAACGTCAATCGGAATTACGATCGCCGGCAAAATGAGACCTCTTGAAAATGGCACTAAACTATGGAGAGCGCCCCACTTAAAAGTCTGCACAACTATGATCACAATATTAGAAACTAAAACGATTTTATAACTATACTAGAAAATAACAAGTTATTATTTATAATTTATTAAATAAATGAACTTCATTTTTGCTTATTTAGTTTAAAATATTTTCTATAAAACCTACTTCAATTCTAAATTAAGGGAATTTTAAAGTTTACAGTTTTTAAAATGGGTTTATTTACTTATTTATTTAATATTCCTTTTTTTCTTGACCTCGAAGATTTTTTATTCTAGAAACTATGTTTTCATATCTAAATAACTATAATCAGTGCAAGAAAATAGTATGTTCTATACTTAAATCATTGATTCATTGACCACAAAGTAAGTTGTTATACGTTTTATTTTATATATATTTAAAGATAAGCGATTATAGCTCATGTTTTAACACATTATCATTTCCATAGTTACTAATACCATGGCTTGTCACTAATCGTGAAATTGTTGCTATTATAGCATTTCATTTTTTCAAAACCAGATATTACAATTTCCGTGTTGTATTACTTTTTCCGCCACTGTAAGTGCAAATAACTGTCTGGCTATTTGCTTTTCCACGGGCGGTCTAAAGGTGGGATCTCCATGCGCTTTGCATGCCAAGTATATCCACATCCAGACCTCTGATTCATTGATAACACGTGCCGAGTGCACTACACCTGACCCAAACCCAAACCCAAACCAAAACCAGACAGTTGCAGTTGCCTGGGCAAATATTTGCACCGATAATTCAGTTGTCAGACAATGGGTTTTGTAGTGCAGTTCTCCATGTGACTCCAAAACTTTTTCTCCCCACCACTTTTTCCACAATCTCTATGGGGCATTTTAAAACTGGGCGAGTGATAAGTACGGGGAACTGCTAATTGATATAGCTGCATCACTGTCCAGTCGATTTCTTAATGGCCATGACAACTCAAAATTGCTTTTACTGATATGAAGCAGTCTGGACCTATATATTTTGCACTTAGAAATCGGCGGTGTCTGTCCATATATGTATTTGAAAATATATGAAAGTCATTTGCTTTCAAATAATTAAAAACAAGGAAAAGATTCACTCTTAAATTCAGCTGACATCATCGCCTCATTTAAAAAGTTCTCATTAGCCAGTCAAATAATTTATATATAATAATACTTAAGATTGCGGCGATTGCGAAAAGTAACGACTTTAAGTAGATTTTCAGCGCTGGAGATGTGGGAATTTGAGCTAATGGATGGGATAGGTCGTGCATTTAGTTTAAATCACGTATTGATGATTGTAAAAGTGATTAAACTAAAGTATTTTATAATTTCTAACTGTTGCCTTATTGAAGTAGAACCATTTCCAGCCATAAAAATATATTAGATAAAGTTGAACTGTATTATAAAAATGTATGTGCCAAATCCTAATCATACACATATGTTATTATATCTTTCAAAAAAACATTTATAACATTTCCTCCAAGCTTTATTAATGTCAACATTTTATTTGTATTTATCTTATATTCCTTTTTCTTTCATTTGATTCAGAGTAAATATTTCCCAAATTTCTTGAATCTTCTAATAAACATCTGCTAAATTCCCTATAAATATTTACCTACTTAAATATGCTTGTTGATATCCGTATCCCAAGCGAAGCTAATGCTTCCTATTTTAAATTGGCTTCCTGGTTTTGAGTTTCTCTTGAAATTGTCAAATAGTTCCTAGTTGAGAACGAAATGCAAGGAAGCGTTTGCCAATTGAACTGATACAAGTAGAACTTAATACTATCTATTTCGGGTATATGTACCTGAATAGTGCCTAAAGTATGACTAATGCCACCAGCAGCTTGCATAAACAACTTGGAGGCAAATGTTTACACTTGTCGGAGCTCAGAATATATAATTTCAATTCCAAGTGGACGGGCCAATGCAAATGAGGCCTCGAGTAAACTAAGTACCCAGTACTAGCTCAAAAACAAAAATAAAAAAAATATATCTGCTGGTGTGGTATCGGTACACAGTCGTGTCTAAGTATTACTTAATAACATTGACTAAGCGCTGCTCACCCAAAAGCCAAGCCATCAAAACAACTTTCGATTACGAAATTTAGCACAGTTTTGGTTCGGGTTTGGGTGTCTAGAAGGGGTTTTTTTGGGGGGAAGAAAACAGCTAGAGGAAACAAAAAAAAACAGAAAAACAAAAAACTTAATGAGCTTTGCGAAATATGTGTTTGCTTGCCCTTTCGATGGCTGCTGTCAAGTACAATAAACGACAACAGGTTGAAGACTAAGAATCGGCAACCTTAACACTTAAAGCAGCTGAAATGAAAATTGCAAAAGGGAAAAAATAAAAACAAAACTTAAATTGCACGAGAACGGAGACGATGACTGTGGCTTTGGGGATGACTAATGCCCATCTAAAAAACTGAAACAAAAACTGAAAAACTGAAACTCACCGATGGAAGCCAAGACACAATGAAAAAAGAGCACAACTCGAGGCGAATTTCGAATTAAAATAAAGTCATTGAGTGTGGTTGAGTGGTTCGGTGGTTGCGTGGTTCAGTGGTTCGGCATTGGTGGATTGCCGCGTGCACACAATGTGATGCAGTGGTGCAGTGCAAATGCTATCTGAATTCCCGGGAAGATGCCATCTAAATATCACAGTATCGCTGGCAAAAGGTTGCTAAGGGACTTTAAATTGTGAATCAGTCACGATAGATTTGCCAGCAGTAATTTGAGTGATTGCAGGTCAAATTGTTTAATCAATTTCCTAGAAAATAAAATAATTCTAGTTTTGGAAACATTTAAATTGTATAACATTTGCATTCAAATTTACAGCTTGTAATATATATCGTATACCACAATAATTATTTCCTATTAAATTTGTAACATTACTATAAAATAGATAATTGAATTTCCGAGGAATCGTTTGTAATTAAAATGTACATTAAATATTTCCCATAGAATTGGAAAAGCTCTTTAAAGATAGTTGGATTTCAGAACCATCGTTTATTCAAATTTTAGTCAAAACTTGCTGTTTTGATTGCTGATAACTGATAACAGATTTTGAATTACCCCTTTCCTGATACTTTTAAAGTATTTTATACAGTAGGAAATCCCGGAAAATAAGTGACGTATAGAGTAAAACACATGTCAGCTTAAAGATTCCTTTAACGAACAAAGTAATTATACCATTTTGAAATGCATCGATCAGCGATATAACCTGATCGTAATTCGAGCACATGCGTACAGCAGATATAGTATATCCAAGATGACCTCAGCCGAGAGTCAATGCTTCCTGAGAGCGAAATTACACAGCGTATCCGTACAAAATACAGAAATACGATGTACTCACAAAGGAACCTGTTCCGAGATACAAATCTACCCAGGCACAATCATAAGAACCAGGGACTGACAGATCTGACGGGTTTCTATGCAGATTATGTCTCGTTTCGATATCTGTCCGGACGTGTAAATAATTAATTACAAAGTAAGTGCTTAAATGTTAATCCTCACAAGACAAATGTACCACTGCATTTGTGTGAGTGTGCAAAAGATAATCTCTTTGACGAAAATAGATATGCCCCATTGAGAACGAAACAAACAAATGAAGACAAGAATATTTAATCAAGAAAAAGTATTTTATTATATTATTTTTTTGCTTTCAAAGTTTCTAAATAAATTGCCATCAGTCACGAATCTCTTCTTTTTTTATTCTCATATGGCCGTGACAAAACTTAGATGGTGAAAACAAACGACTCACCGAAAAGGAATACTAAAAATTCGCATACAATTTAAGCATTTCTCTTGTTGATAAAAGCGTATCTCACAGATATACACGAATACGAATGTTCTGCTATTATTTAATTAGCGTTGAGCTTTTGGCCCTCGGGCATGTACTTAAGTGCATGCCGCGTATCTTGTATCTTGTGCTCATCTTCAGGGGATTAACAGGCATGGGCGGGCGAATAGGAACGCGCAGATAGATAAGCAGAGTGAAAACAAAATTTACATTTTTTATTGCCTGAATATTCGCATAATAATTGCCATTCTTGCAACAACAACAAAAAAATAAAACGAAGCAGTCACCGCATTGTGGCCACTTCATGGCAATTCAGATGTATCTACCGGATACTTGTTCTCAAAAATTTGTTTATTTTTGCCAAGCGTTGAAATGGTCTCCAGGGGGCTTATGGATATTCTTGCCGCTCTAATCTGATAATCACCGTAGTAGTCCCTCGCCTTTCGCCTGCCTTTCCCTCGATTTTCCATTTACACCCCCCTCCACCCCTGATTCTCCCAAGTCCCTCGCTGATGACTTTTCTTCCTCTTGCCACTTATCTGCTTCCCAGCTCAACTGTTATTACCTTCGCTCCTTTTGTGCTACACTTGCTTCTTGTTTATCTTTTGTTTCTATGCTAAACAATTTTTGCACATGTGGCCCATGGTTATTGTCGTTATTGTTGTTGTTGTTATTGTTGCTATTGCTATTGTTGCTGGATATTGTTGTTGTTTATGCATTGTTCCCATTGTTGTTGCTGCTGACGTCGTCGGAGTTGGCTCATTGAATGAATCGAGCCCCTGGCAACACGAAACACGCACACTCTCACACAGCCGGGGTCAAAATAATAGTAGCATTAAAAGACATTTTTTTTTTACTTCTGCAGATTACTTGCTTTTGTTGGCAACCCAAAATTGGTTGTGTTTATATTTATAAATGGAATTTTTTAGTTTATTGTTTACTTCCAAATGCAAGAAATATAAATATATAATTATTTTTATTATTATATTATTATCATAAAATAACTACTTATGTTATATATATTTTTTTGTAATTACCCCTATTATTATGCTGTGGACTGTTCACATCATGGAATTAAATGCACCGACTTGCAGATGACTCACAATTTTTGCACTGTTGTTGTTGCTGGTGTCTTGCTTTTGTTGTTTGTTTTAAGTACTGTATTGTTGTTGCTTCGATTTACGAAACCTTCGCCGTTCATTAGTGTTGTTGTTGCTGCTGCTGCTGGTGCTTCTTCAGCTTTTGTGATTGTCGCTTTGTTGCCAAGCCAGGTACAAATGGAAAGTGTACAAACAAATACGAAAATACAATCATGCAGAGAGAAAAAGTCAAGTAAGTTCAAATTTTACATTACGTTTTTATGTTAATTTTAAAATGTACTTTGATGTTATATTTTTAGCTTGATTATAATAAGATTTAATTGCTGGGCTTATCAGCAAATGACTGTTGGTAAGTATAGATTATAATTAAAATTGAGTTTTGAGTTTAAATAAAAAGTTTATGGCTTAAAATAAAATATTTTTCTTTTTATACAGATATTTTCATAATATTTTTTAAGACGGCAAAAGTGTTTGCCAGCAGCTAAAATTAAAAAAAATGTTTTTTTCTCTCCGTGTACTTACATGTGCTGTACATGTTTATGTAATTGTCTGCGTGTAGCTATCATTCATATTGTGAAAACCTTGGAAATGCTACAATTACTGTTGACATTTATTTTGCTGATGTTGTTGTTTCGGGTTTTAATATTTTTGCTGTTGTTGTTCAGTTTCGCATTTCCGCTTTTGTCGTCCGACATTTGTTTGTCACAGTCGACGGTTTTGCTCACAGTTGGTAACAACCACTGCAACAACAGCAACAAACGCCGCTTATCAGTTTTTGAAAAACAACCAAATCTAAAGCGATACCGAAAACCATTGAGTCACAGATACAGATACATCGGCAACAACAAGCACAATGAGCGCACATAAACAACAAGGTGAAAAACAAAATTCGTAATGCAAACAGGCAAGCAGCTCATAGATACTCACACACACATGCACTTGTTACATGTACTGCTGCGATCAAAAAATTAGTACTTAGTGAAAATTTTAAATAAGTCCTTAAAGAAATAAAAACCAAATGTTTTAAGAAGTTAAAAAAAATTTGTAAGAATAGTAAAAGCTGAAAGATAAAATGCATCTACAATTTAAAATACTTTTTCCAAAATTAAAAAAGGTTTAATCGAATGGTTTTTAAAACAACTTAAAATGGTTGTTATAGAATATTTTTGTTCTTTAATGTTCCTTGTTGATTAAAATGATTAGTTTAAGGATTAAATTGGATCTTTTAAACATTAACATTAAGGATCGTTTAATCACCATTCACTAAATGTAGTATTTTGTGAGTATTAGTAATAGTATTACTGAAAATAAGTACATTTAAAATGTGGACTACAAATCCTATAGGTCCGCCTGCACTTGTAGTGCTCATTGAACTTGGACACCAACCAAAGGTTCCTTCACCGAAACATTTTCTACCACTTGGAATAGTTGATAGGGAGCGACAGAGAAGGGCTGAGCAAGAGGAAACGGGACGGGGAAAATCCGAGGAGCGACCGTGTCCAATCGAAATAATATATTGTAAGATCTATTTGTGGTCTGCTTACAACAAAGGAGGCTGGGCGGCGGGAAACGAACCCCTCGACGGCGAAAAGAAAGAACAGAACTGAAAAGATTCGAAGGTCATAGAAACTGTCAAAGAGGAGATGGATGTTCGGATGTATGGCCATATGAATGGTATGAATCGGTTGCTGTGATTGCCCATAGACAAATTGTCAAGAAACATGACAATTGAGGATTTTGCCCTCTGGCCCATTTTCCCGAGAGTTTTTCCGATTTTCCCGCTCGCTTGTCAGCAGGCGGACGGGTCAAGTTTTCACTGTGGGAATAATGACACTTTAAGAGCTGGCAGGGGAAACAAAACAGCAGCGGCTAACAATCGACTACAATGGAATTGATGGCATTATAATATGGGAGCAAGCTGTAATTCGGGGTTTAGTAATGGGAGAAGATTGCCAGTAACATTGTCTCGGATTACGGGTCTTAGATTTTTTTCAGGCTAAATTGGGTCAAGTCAGGTGGGCATGGACTTGCAGGTTTTCTCAGGTTCAGTTTTTTTCCAAATGTATGAAATTGTTGTGCTAATCAGTAAAATATCAGGTATGAATAATGAAGTTATGTTTCATCATTCATTGACTCAAACAAATTGCTTAACCCTTTTAGAAAATATGGACAACTAGTTTAAAAATTGTTGAAACTAATATTTTCAAACCATATTATTGGTTTATTTTAATGTATCTTAAAAGAAATATATCATATACCTAAAACTGACTTATGCCAACCTACTTTTAAAAGTCTTTAGTTTCTTTTTAACAAACTAATCTTCTTTTTGTTCAAATATTATAAAAAACTAGTTTTTAACCAGGTTAAAATAAATGGGTAAGCTGGTTATTGGTGTTCATATGTTGTTTTGCTAATAAAATATATAAAATAGTTGTTGTGTTGGAAGATATAATGAAGCTAAGCTATTGCAGTAAAAGAATATGAAGTTTTTTAATTGCAAAAATATTAATTATTATAATTATGAAATGTAAGGTCGTGTTTGTTCTGGCACTTGTTAATAACAAAATAGATTAGCTTTGCCAAAAAAGCAAATTAAAAAGTCCGAAGCTACTTAAGAATTTTCAGTTCAAACATATTTTGAAAATGTACAGAATTAGGCCAGTTCTTGGAAATATATTTCATTTTTCACCACGACAAAGGCAAAAACGACAGTTTCAAGAAATTAATCGTAAAATTTTGAATTTTTTTACTTTGTGACAGCTAAAAATTTTTTCAATTTTCTAATACCCCTCGCAGCGATCGAAAATTTCGCTGGGCCACGTGCCGCTGAAAAAATAATAATGAACACGTCCAAAACGAGTCCACCTACGATTTTGACCGAGGTTGATGTGACAAGTCCCAAAACTTTTGCTGCGCAAATCTCTCTTAAATCGAACCGATTTTTAGTTTGACGATGGAGACAACACGTGCCGAAGATCCAATAAAGCTGGAGACTTTCCATGGCCATAAATTCCCCAAAAAAATATAACTAAAAAATTAATTGGCCAACAACTGGGGAGGGTGTGTAGTTCCAAGAGCGGGATGGTTCTAAAACAAAAACCAGAGGACTTGACCAAATATTTGCCTTCTTTTTTGTCTTTCTATTTTTTTTTTTATTTGCTGCCACTGTTGTTCTCTTAATGTCTACAAATATAGATACATTTATGTGCTTCAATAACAGAAATTCCGCATTCGAGAAATATGCATGCAAATTGTTGACAAAAGTGACACACCAATCTGTTTATTCAGTTTAGAATGGAACGCGTTGGAAAAACAGTGGGTGGCAAAAATGAGAAATTCGAAACAAAGCCGGGAGCAAATAAGAAGTTAAATAATACGGCAAATATTGGCCAGGCCCAGACTCAAAGTTCGGAATTTTGTGGGGAATACCATGCAGATGTTCGCTCTGGATACGAACTTAAAAACCTAACAAGCAGTAGTGAAATTAAACTATGGGAAAACACGCAGCGAAAATGTGGCCAACGGAGAATTCTGGGAAACGCGTGTAGGCCATAATCAAAACGTGTTTTCGTGGATGCGAAAACTATCTTAACGAGGCTCTACTAGCCACCTCTCGAAAATATTTTTGAAAACACCAATAAATTACAAAGTCAAGGAAATTATCAGCGGCAGACGCGTCATCGGCATCATTAAATCGCCTTGAGTCTCGACGGAAAAACAAAAACAAAGACGCACACAAAAAGTTCAAAATACGTATAATAATAAAAGTATGCGAAAATGGCATAAAAATATAACGAAATGTCCCCAAAAATATGCGAACGAATTGTGACGTGAAATTGATTCAATTAAATCTTTTATGACGTGACAATTGAATTCTATTTTCGCATCTAATTGGAACTGATTGTAGTTTCGCCCCATCAACCGCACCCATCAACCGCACCGCGTACATCTCTACCAACACGTACTACTATATACTATATATGTAGTCTATGGGGTCTACTTATATACATATTCAAATATTGTTTGTCAACGGCTCGCGCGCGTACACTTGCACCCTTTTCGGGTTTCTATTCTCGGAAATGACCGAATATCGCAACGGGTCCAAAAAATAGTCGAATGCCTTTGCGGTTGCCCCCTGGACCGCTTTCCTTTTCGTTTTGGTAATCACTTGAGGTGGATACTAGATGTTCGCCTTAACAAGAAGAATGACAGAATTTTAAATGACTTTCTACACTCGGTGTTCTGGCGAAATATGGCACACGTCGTGCCGTAATTACAGATCGCAAGCGAATTAAAGGAAAATCATTTGCCTTGACAACTGCAAACTAGAAAATTTCCTCATCAAAATGCAATTTTTTCTATCTTTCTTCTAGCACTGAAAGTTACTAGTTATTTCAAATAACAAATAAAGAAATACAGTTTGCAATCTCTTTAAATTAACATAATACTTCTGTTTATCTTAAGTCGGGAATTAGTTAAAGTGATTCATAAATTTTGAAACCATCAGTTTAACCAGTATCTTTTTAGTTTAAGTTTAAGAAGATCAAGTAAATCGAAAAAGTAAAAAAACATGAAAACAAATGCCCTAAGTTAACATAGAATATACAGACAACTTTGATCGCTGAAAACCGCATTTAATTTTTGACTTTTCAAGTACTCTATACAGATCAGTTTTATACTATACTATTATTGACAATCCTAAATCAGTACGATTTCTTCGTACTGGTGCACTTTTTGTTGGTAACCTCAGCCTGTTTTGGCCGATTGCAACGTTGCCGCTTTTCAGCCAAGTTCATAGTACCCATCGCGGGCCCAACAACAAGTTGTGGGCCTAGCCCAAACTGGTTGCCCAATTGTCTTCCCCTGCTGATCGCGAGGCAGCGATTGTTGCTGTTGCCGTTTGTGTAACTACTGCAGCTGTGCACTCAAAAAAACTAGGCCAGACCTCTAAATTATAAAGCTAATAGTACAAAAAAAACAAGACAGAAAAACAGACTATAAATTGCGAGCTTCAAAGTATTTTTAAAATGTCTTGCTCACAAGCTACTATCATTGTGTTTATTTATTTAAAGTTTTTTATGAAAATATCATAAAATGTTATCCAATACGAAATTCCACTTCCAAAACTAAAAAAATGCACTTCTTTTTTGATAATTTATTTCCACAGTTTTTATTTCCTTAATACAAAAATATATTTATTGCATTAGTCACAAATTTATTCGAGATCATATAAAACATCAGGCTTTTATCGTTTTAAGTTGTTTTAACTTAAATAAAAAAGAAGCATTTTATATTTTAGTAAACAACAATTTAAATGGGTTAAATAGGCTAAAAATAAATGAATTTCGTCCTATGAAAGTTATTACTCATTCGAATTCTACAGATATGTAAAAGTTTAGGATATGGCAAAACATTTGTATAAGATAGGCCAAATATTTGTATTCCAGTTTGATTCATATATAAACAAAAATTTTATATTTTTGAATATTTTTGTTTTATAAGTAGAACATAAACAAAAAGGAATTTATGGTTTTTGATCACGTGATTTTGTTTTCAAAAAAAGATGCTCTAAATAATTCGACATCTACCCGATTTTTTCTTTGTGTATTTCAGCAGTATTCAAGTTTCAATTGTATAATGGAGGCAATTAAAGTCCGGTTTCTCGCAGTGCAGTTGCCATGGCCGTGGCAGTAACAAGTTGTGCGGGCAACTGTGTTGCCGATTTTCAGTGGTTCGGTGGCTGCTGAAAGAAAGTTGCACCCGCAACAAGCTGAACCGCCCCTGCCCCGCCCCCTTTACCCGCCCCTTGGACCCAACAGTGCTGGCAGAAAAGAAAGCCGTTTTGTTTTAATTTTTTCCACAATTATTTTCCGCTAGCGCAGGAAAAATTATATGCTTTTATTTTTGTAATTTTTTTTTTTTGCCTTTGTTTTTCGCTCTGTATGTGTGGTAAGGTTTTTTTTCACAAAATGTTTTTGCTTTTGTTTTTTTGTTTTGTTTTGGTTACAAATTTCTCACAATTATTTTGTTGTTTTACGCAATAAAAAAACTTAACATTAAATACAATATATTTTTGTTTTTGCTTTTTTGTAATAATAAAAAATTAATACATGTATTTTTTTCGTATTTTGCTTGTTTATTTCTTTCTTTCTCTCTCTTTTTGTAATAAATAGTTTTTTTCGCTTTGATAGATACTTTTTGCTGGTAATAGATACTTTCGTGTGTGTTTGTATGTGTGTGTGGATGGTGTTTTTATGTGTTTGTGTATTTGTGAGAACATTAAGTTTTCCTCATTACGTTAATTGTAATTTTTACAAATTATATCGCATTGCATTTAATTAAATTTTCACATTTTATTTGACGATTTCTTGATTTTGTTTTCTCTGCTACATTTAAGTTTTTGTTTTTATATCGCATTGGGAGTTTTACACAGACAAAAAATTTTACAAATTTTTTACGCTTTCACATTTACTGAGATATTCATTGCCTTAAATTTTACGCTTGATTTTTTATGTTTAATTTATTCTCATTTTTATTTTTTTGTTGTGGATTTTCTTTGTATTTGTATTTTTTCTTGTTTTGTTTTTTTTTTCTTTTTTGTGTAGTACGCGCTATACATTTAATAATATATAAAAATTTGTTAAAATCCTAAAATTTGTTGGTTTTAATTAATATTAATTAATAATTTAAAAAATTTTTATTGCAGCAAGCTGCGTCTAACTAAAATTGGAGCGTGTGTTCATCTACCTCTGTCACATTTCGAGGCCTCTTCTCAGTTTTAAAGTTAAATTTTAAATTTACCAAGATCAAGTTTGTTTGTTTTGTTGGTTTGTTTGTTTGTTTATTACTATATAGCATACAATTTTTAAAAAAATCTGTTCTTTTTGTTGTGTATGGGGGGGTGTGTGGCGTGTGTGTTTTTTGTGTGTGTTAAATGTGTAATTTTATCAACGTCTTTTGCCGGATTTTGGGCTACCCGGCAAAAAACTCTTAGCATCTTAAACAGTATCACATATTCATGAGTTGTCGACCGGCGAGCCCCAAAGCGAAGGCCCCAGAAATATGATTCTGGGTATCGTGGGGCTGCCGTCTTTGAATTTCATGTTGGTTTTTCTTTACTTTTCTTCCGCTCTTCTCGCCTTTTGTTTTTCTTGCTTTTGCGTTTTTGAAAAAGGAGAAACAACTTAAAACTCTAGTTATTTGTTATAGCACTACGCATCTAAGTAAAATGGTGGTGAGAGTCACAATTACAAAAATCGGGCCTTACGGTCCCATATATAGTATTAGTATGAGAGTGTGGTTGGCGTACCCTAATGTGTGGTGTGTATTGTGTGTGTGTGTGTATTAGGTGTGTGTGTGTGTGTGTGTGGTGTAGGTGGGGTGGCTTCGAATACTTGCTTCGTTGTTGCTCTTCAACTGCAACAAACTACTGCTCTCGATCATCACAGGGGTGGTGTTTTTTATTTTATATTTTTGCAGACATATACGCATATATATCTGACAGATCTTGCAGATCACCTTAATTTGTGGGCGTGGCGATGGCCGCACTGGGGCTGTGGGCGTGGCTGCCGAAACTATAGCTCCGGCGTGCGCCCAAACCATCGGCGGAATACAACTTGTTCTTGGTGATCGTGTATTCCGGACTGATGGTGATCGTGCGGGCCAAACTCTTCATGAACTGCGGCAACAGAGACGTCCAGCCGCGATGATCCTGCCTGAGGGTCAGATATACTTCGAAAGTCGACACCGTGTCCGGGTCCACTTTGATCGAGGCGATGCGACGCGAGTTCTTCGGCTCATCCTCGAACTCAATGTAGATGGTGCAGCCACGGATGCCGCAGGGCTCCTTCTCCGACACTCGGATAATTTCCCGGGCCACGCTCGGCGTGAGATCACAGGGTAGCGACACTTCCGTGCAGGTCAAATGCCGCGACTTGGCCGCCCTCAGTTCGTCGAGGAGTCGCAGGGACAGCTCCTCCACTGCCGCCTTCATGTCGAGATCAAGCGAAACGTAACTGCCCTCCTCCTCGTCCGCGTAATAGTAGTTGCTGTTGTAGCTGCCGCTGGGCTTCGTCTTCTTGCTCTGGCTCTGGCCAACGTTGTTGTTGTTGCCCGCCGGCTGCTTGTGCTTAATACTGGTGGCGGTGGCGGTGGCTGTGGCGGTGGCGGTGGCGCTGCTGCTGCCTGTTCCGAGGGTCTTGCCCTTTTTGGACATATCGTTCAGGGTCGCTTCGACGGTAACCATGGTCCAATCTAAAATGGCAAAGAATAGGGAAAACTTTGATTAGTTAACTGGTAATGTTGTGAATTTCTTAAAAATAGTCCTTCAAAAATATCTAACAAATTTTAGTTTCAGAAAAGTTTGAATTAACAAAAAATACCAGTTGAGAATGTTGAAAATCAGAGTTTAATCAGATTTTACTGTTTGAATTAAAATGTTTATTTCCAATTTTCAAAAGTACCCGACAATAAACACCTTTTAAATTATATTGCTACACCACAAAAAGCGAAACGGAAGGGAAGGCAAAAACAAACAACTAGGCGATGAGCAACAGCCGCTTGGCAACAGCGAACTCAAGATGAAAGCGGAACACGCAAGCGAAAAGCAAAAGACAGAGGGCAAGAGCCCAAAGAAAACGAAAAATCATTTTTTACTGCTGCTGGGAGTTCAGTTTTTTTTTTTGTCGTTTTTCCTTTGTTGTTGCAATTTGCGTACGTGACGAACAATTTAACATGTATTTTTTTATGACATTTTTCTTTTGTAATTGCAAATTGATTTTTTATGCATTTTTTGTGTAAATGTAAATTACAAACTTAATAGCTGATGAAATTTTCAAGGAGGATTGCAAGGAAATTGGTTGCTTTATAAGTTCAAGCTATTTAAAGATAACGGATTTTTTAAATGTGTTCAAATGAAGAGGTTTTTTTTATAAAAATCTAAAACTTGTATACATTTTTAAAAACTTTAAAAAATCTAAATTTAAGTTGCTTAAGATTTTAAAACATTCTGGAACCTTCCCGAACTTTCTTTATAGACACTTTTTTCTGAATTTTCCTTAACTTACCTCTAATTTTGTTTGATCCCAGAATACCGCCGTAGATGCTTTGCACGGGGATAACATCCATTTTCATTGGTTTTTCTGTGTGGTTTGGTGGAAAGTCGAATCGAATCGAAAGTCGTTCGTTCGTTCGCTCGTAGTTTTCCGACGGCTTTTTGCCCTTTTTATCACTTGTACAATTAATTAATTAAGATTATTTAATTTATCACAATTTGCTGTTTGTTTTCTTGCTGATTGCTTTTTCTCCTTCTTGTTGCAGTTTAAATTAACATTTGTTGGTTGGTTGTTGTTGTTTTGTAGTGGAAATCACAGCACTTATGTTGTTTAAACTTTTATTTGTTTTGTTGTATCACTTAAATGGCGTTGGTCCGTTGCATTTGTTTGATGGCAATTTTAATTTTAGTAGTAATATAACGTCAGTAGCATAGAATTCTTCGTGAAACAGTATAAATGATTGAATTTTGGATGTATTACTTTAGCAGTGGCTATGCACGTTTCTGCTGCTGCTTCATTTGATTTGCTGGCCCGTGGCAAGGTCTGTATCTGTGTTTTCTTTTCAGTGTTTTTTCGAAGCTACTATGAGTTTCTCTGCCGGTGCGCCGCTTTATATACCGCTCGGCGGTCCGCAGTCGACGTCGACGTCGCTGCCCGAGAGCGCTCTCTATCGCCCGCTCTCCCAACAGCTGTTTCTCTCAGCGTCTATCTCGCTCATGCGCACCTACAACCCGGCCGGCGAAAGAGAGAGCGAGAGGGAGAGCGCGAACGGCGTACGTGACTTGCAAAGAGGAAAAGAAAACCCGAAAAGGAGAAAAGGATAAAGATGGAAATGTTCTCCCGCAAGGAAACGTATGTATGGA
The DNA here is from genome assembly GCA_018152295.1 of Drosophila carrolli. Lineage (NCBI taxonomy): Eukaryota > Metazoa > Arthropoda > Insecta > Diptera > Drosophilidae > Drosophila > Drosophila carrolli. Next base: position 15,566,502 of record JAECXJ010000001.1, read on the forward strand.
AAAAAAGCAACAAAAACCCACCCCGGCATTACTGCGCAGTCGACTGCGACGCCGGCCGCGATGCCGGCAGAAGGCAGGCTGAAATTTTCCACTCCGAAATTGAAAACTCAGTTGCAAGTTGCAACATGCTGTCAATGCGGCTGTTGCCAGGCCGCAAAAAAGATACGAATTCGAGATCCGAGATACTAGATACGAATGTATCTTCAGAATTTCCTCGCCTTTTCCACGGAAACAGGCCAATGCAAATTTTACTGCGCTCTCCATTTCGGCCAAAGAAAAGTAAATCTCGAGAGAAAAACCCAACAAATGCTTATCAAAAAGATAAAGTCGAAGTTTTTGTGAAAATTCGTTAACATTGAAAAACTAAAGAAAAATGGCTTGCCGTTTTAATTGCAATTCATAAACTCCCAAAATTCAAAGTTTATAAAATTGAACCACTATTCCTTTTCTTTGAAAGGGGTAAAGTTACATAAAAGTATTCTTGTATGAAGTTAATTTTCATAAAAAAATTTGTTATGGAATGACTCTGCAAAGAATTGTGATCAATAAAAATATAAAGTTATATTTTCTTATCTGTTAAAAAAACAAGCCCATTTGCATTTTAATAGGCTGATCCCATTTTTATAGTCCGTCATAAATTCATTTTATAGTTCCATGTTCTATTTTTATACCATAGCTCCTTGAACTATAACATCTTTATTTTCTAATCTGGTGACAATCACGTTAAAAAAAAGACATATTTTTTCACCAAAAAAAAAAACTTAGAAATAAAATTTACACTTGTATTTTTGAAATTGGAGAAATCTTTTCATAGCAAAGGTAGAAAATTTGAATTAGTTTAAGAATAATGACTGACTATTTAAGTATTTACCATGTTTAAAACTCTGGTTTAAGCAAAAGTTTTCTGCTAGTAAAACGATATCTATATATTGACCAATATATAAATGTACAATTTCACAAAACGATTTCTTGGATGTATTTTTCATTTCCTTATTCATTTTACCAAATCGCTTATCTGATCTTTGTGTTAATGTGAAACATTTCATAAAATTTTGTAATTGTACTTTAAAAACCATTGCAGTAAAAAACTATAAAGAAAATTATAAATTCAGTTTTATGTTTTGTCATAAAATATATGCAAATTTGGCCAACATAAAATCATATTCCTGGAACTGGAGTTTTCCCACAAGTAATGTGTTAAGTCTATAAATATTTTCTTCCGATTCAATGACGAATTTCATCATAATTTCAATTTTATGCTCGCTCTTTGATATGATACCCGCACACACGATTTTGTGAGGACCTGTTCTTATGAATTCATGGACCCAAGCACGAGAATTTCATCAGCAAATGAAAATTGTGTGGCGATGGGGATGTGGGATAATTTCATATTCATATCATGATCCCTGGCTGTGTGTCCTTTCCTTTCAATTGAATGCATTTTCCTGCCATCTTCATCTTTACTTTTTTTTCTGCCATTGTTGTTTGCTGACCAAAGCTGAAAATGCTGCACGTAGATTGAAAACGAAAGATTGAAATGTATCTCATGAATGCCCCCCAAATCCAACTTGTCTTGCTGTGATGCTGGCTGAAATAAATAAAATCAAATTTCTTTCAGATTGAAATGAAATTCCATGAAGCACGCATGTGTTTCCGTATCTGTATCTGTAAGTGTGCGCCTGTATCTTTGGGATATCCTTCGTGCCACATTAGCTTTATGTAGATGTGTTTTGTCAGATAATAAATGAATTGAAACGAGAACTTCTTTTGTTTGATTTCATTCACAAGTTTGGCCCCTGACTTTGGCACATTGCAAACTGATTTCAACTGATTTCATTGATAACCTGAGCACTCTTTGAAATTTCGCAATCTTTGAAATGTGACCCCAGCCGCCCCCAGAAACTCAAATGAGGCGTGGCCCGGCTTGATTAAAAGCAGGCATCGAAACAGCCGAATCGGGCCTCTCAAAAATAAACAACAAAGAACCGTGATTCAGGTTGGCCAACAGACGTCTGCCAGGGGTTAATGATCAGCGAAATTTATTGCCCGCACAGATACAGATATACGGGTATAAATTGGCTTATAGGGCATGTGTTTGCCTATTTTTGCTAATAGAAAGCTGACGACACTTCGCGGCTTTGAAGTATATTTTGTGTTAATACATTGAAAGAGATATGATTAACCTGAGACCGCATTTCCCAATTTCCGCACAATATTGATGTATTTATTTTGATTAAAGGTATCTGCTCTAATTTATTAAGTCTCAAAATGTATTTCAATACAGAATTACTTATTTCTTAATTTTTTATTTGCATTTTAACGCCAAAAGTATAAAACCCACATGTAAAATTATTTTAAAATTTAAAGGTTGGACAAAAGCTATATATGTATATGTTTAATATGTCTATATATTTTTACAAATTCATTTATTATATTCATAAGATAATCTCAATAACCTAAAGTTAGATTTTTCAAATCAATAAGATATTTTCAAATTTAAAAGACATAATCAAAACCAAGTTATATTTCCAATTTAAAAAGATCCAATTCAAATTGAATTGTTAATCTTATTTCGATTACTCAATTACAATTTTGCATAAACAGTTAGCTGACTTTAATGTACAAAATTTAAATTTGAAAATTTTCGCAAGGTAAATCAATCATCTTTTAGATTGAAATCCACTTTCCCTACTGTTTCCTTTGTGACTTTGCGATACATGGCAGCCGGCGCATATAGAGAACTTTCCCTCGGTGTTCTCCGCTTTTCCGGGAAAGCAATTTTCACAAAGTTTACGCTTTGGCTTTGGCTTTCGCTCTTGTGGCCCCCTCGAAGGCAATTTGTAAATTTAAATTAGTTTTACTAAACACAACACATTTTCACACCGGCACACTCGCACACACATATGCATAAATTTTCATTAAAAAAATAAGAAAAGCGAGTGCGGGGAAAATCGGAGAACGTGTGCAGAACCCGAAGAAAATTATCAAGAACAAGTTGAGTTTTCTTTTCGTTTCGTTTTTTCGGCGAGGTGTGGCAAAAGAAGGCGGGGCCCTCGCAATTTTTTTTTCCAGAAAGAAGCAGGTGAAAAATATAAGGGGAAAACCAGAAATGCTGAGCAAATTATCCATTTATCTATTGCAGAGAGATCGACTTTCGCGGAACGCTTTAAAATATAGCCACAAAAAACAGAAAAGTTATGACGAGCACAAATTCGGGAAGTTCATTGTGCCGGGAAAGTCTTCAGTTGCGGACAAATATATACAAATGTATTTTCGGGCTGCCAGCCAAAGTTAATCACAAGGAATTTGGCAAGTAATTTATTGCAGCCAAATGGAAATGGAAAACAAATCGCGATAAGCTAATTTGATAAAGGTATTTGATCGATCCATGACGATAACGACGATGTGCAATTGAAAAGCGAAAATCATTCGCTTTTTGCTGATAATTATCGCTGACGTGGACGGATATGCACTGTTCGAAATTTGAATTGCCGATTGAAAAGCCAGATAAAAAGAGATTGGCTTGACTAATTTTAAAATTTTTATAAGGAAAGTACTATTTTTATTAAGAAAAAGATTTTTCTAAGCTGAAATTAAAAAATATAAAAAATATTAATAAGTTCCAGGCACTATGATAAGCAATATCATTTTAAATAATGTTCCTTTATTCTTATAAAAAGTTGTAACTTTACTATAAATTAAATTTCGAATATCCCTGCATAAATACTTTTTTTATGAATAAAATGTTGGTAATATATTCTTTAATTTGAAATGGTTTCTTTGTCTTTATACATTTTAAAATAAAAGTATATTTCGCACTGAAATATCTTCTTTAGCTCAACAAAAAACGAAAACCCTATACAAAACGGCGTGTGTGGCGCCATCTAGCGGCCAACGTTTCCTTTGCACTGGCGACGTGACCAAATGAACGTGCGGGTGCGAGCGAGAGGGAACGAGGCGATTTTCTGCGGGGCAAAAGGAAAATGATTTGGCACTTTGTCTTCGGGGAAAATGGCTAAAATTAGAGCACAAATTAGATTTCAATTGAATTGAGATGTTTGCGGACAAAAGTGTCCCACAGATGCATAATTGATTTATGCAAACGAACTGGGAGAAAAACTCGGAAAACAGGACAAAAGTTTTCCCTCTTTTTTAGCCTTAAAAAGTAACTATGCAAATGCAAATTAGTCGTGCAGCCTTTTTATTATTTATGTATTTATATGCAAAAGAAGGTTATCTTCTTTGCTTTTCAGCGGTTTTCAGGTCTGATTTAAATAATCTCTATTTTGTAATAACTTTTTCATGAAAATCTCTGTTTTTCATTTAATTCACATTTGGGTGGAAAATAAGATAATCTTTCTGCTTCTCTTTTTAATTTTTAAAAACCACTCAAGAGTAATTTAATGTAACAAATGCTCTTAGGTTCTCTCAAAAAAATTCACTCAGTGATAGTGCTCTCTTAAGTTACTTTGAGTTACCCTTAACATACTCACTCACTCAGTTACTGTTTTCGCACCCTCACCCCCACTGACTCTCTTTTACACAATTCTTCTCTCACAGCTGATGCAGCGGTTTCTCTCTCTCTATATTTCTCTTTCTCAGCTGGTCAGCAATAACTGGAACAATGCTCTCTTATTGGGTTTTTCTTGCCAAGAATTGTATTAATTAGATTTATCGGCTTATATTATAGTGTACATAGGATCAATTAATGGTTTAATATATTATTTAGCTGATTTTCCTTATGTTTTTAACACTTCCACTCAATTTCTGGCACAGCTGACAAGTTCTCCGCTCTCGCTCGCTCTCCCCCGTTTCGCCGGCACTTGCAGTGCTCTCTCTTTCGGCAGCTCTCTCGGCCCCCAGCTTGCAGTAATTTTACTGGCTCTCCTTTTTTTTGCTGCTTCTGAGTTTGCAGCTGTTTCGCTCATCATATGTTTCTGAGTCGAGCCCCCACTCCCCCCTTTCGCACACTCACGCCATGTGCAACTGTGTGTGTATTTGCATTGTGTATACAAAATCAGCCGCTGCCTCTGCCGACTCCTCTGCCGCAGCGCAGCTCCAAGCGCAATCAGTTAAATACAGACTAACAGGCAACTATATATGTATGTATGTATGTGTATATATATCTTGATTTTCCAACTCGTTTCGCGCAGTCAACGCGCCCCCCAAAAACACACGCACACACGAGCCAACAAGCGCATGCATACATATGCACCAGAACATAGAGGGACAAAATAATAGCATATGAATTTTCAACCCTAGATTAATTTGATTTGAATTACAAATCTATAATTTTGGCCAAAAATGCTATATTATAATACTATAATACTATACCAAATATTCTACAGTTTCCCATATTTTATATTCAGTTTTAATTGACTTCAGTCACGGTCTGAAATCAGCAAACATATAAATAAGCAATATCTACTCAATCTTCCATATTTTCACTATTATTAAAATAACCAACAAGCATTACTTAAGATCATAAAGTTTACACCATTTGCAATGCAATTAAAATCGTTAAAATCGCCTTAAAAACTTTATATGCGATTTACAATCCCACGTTTTGCTTGGATAATAAACATTGTCGGTCAACGGATATTATAATTATAGGTGGTTAAACTTTATTGGTTTAAAACTTATCGGTTAAAGGCACATTATTTTGATAGGTGTATGCTAAAAATAATGCAGAGCGACTGATTAAGGCTATGTGTGTATTTATAATCGTTCTTTGACTTCTTATTCGGGATATAAAACAACATCGACTACTCGTTAAATTTTGGTGAGATGTTTAATAACATACTAACTTGTTTAACGCATCCAGTTATTTAGCATTTTTTCTGGATGATATAACGTTGTTATTGGAAAAGGAAAGGTTATAATTTTTAGTTCAATGAACCGTTTTCGATAACATTCAAAATTTGTTTATTATTTATCAGCTTTTACTACGCAAGTCGCAGAATTGATGACCCTATGAAAAACTTTAAGGATATTGGGATAAGGGATTAGAACCCTGAATGGTAAACCTAGTATTGGCTATAAATTTGGCCCCCGCTGTTCCTGTGCAACTATGTATGGGGCAAGTTAGATAGATAGCCGCATATATACAGATATAGCTAGGTAGGTAGGTAAGTAAGTATATGTATTATGCCTAAGGTTTTTTGCTGCCGCTGCCTCAGCTGATGTTGTTGTTGTTGTTGCTGCTGTTGTTTGTGGCTGCTTTTGTTGCTTTTTCTTATTGCCTTCGGCAACGTTGCCGATTTTCACTCACTCAGTGAATGTTGGAGACTGGAATCAAGTTGCTCAACGGCAACGTTTCATTTTCATCTCTTTTCCATTTGTGCCCCACTGTGTGTGTGTGTGTGTGTGCGGGTGTAAGTGTATCTGTGTGCAGTAAGTGTTTGTGTTGCTGTTAGCTTGTTGTTGTTCCTTCGTTTTTTTTAGCTGGTTATTTATTTATTTATTTTTTGTTTCGTTGCTGCAACAGAGAAATGAGAGGGGCCCAAAAAAGAAAGAGAGGAGCAGAGAGAGAGAGAGAGAGAGGTCTTTGGAGCCCGGCCGGCCTTTGTTGTTGCTCGTTTTGCTTATGGGCAATCATCTGTTTTATTCTGCACACATACACACACTCTCGAAGATGCACCTACATGCACGTACACAGGTGAAATTGCCTAGGTCGAATCTTAAAGATACTTATTAAATCTCTTACTGCTAGATTGCAGATTTTCTCCATTCTAAATAAATTGTATCTACAACATCATAAAATGGTGTTTAATTTAAAGTCATAAAATAATAGTGATCTGGGGAAGTCCTAATGAGTTTATTTTGTTATAGTTAATTTATTTTATATGGTTTATTTGCTTCATGATTAATAGCTTTTAGACTGTCGATAGTTCCAGTTAGAGAAGGTGGCCTGTATTTGTATCTGCTACAAAGTCATGCCATATATCTTTTGTGTCTTTTGCTTGTGTTGTTGCATTCGCCGTCAGCTTTTTTCCATCAATAGTTCATTTTCTGCTTGGCAACGGGTTCTTTCTTTTTCTTTTACTTAATTTTTTTTTGTATTTCCTCTCTCTTTGCCTCTTTCTATTTCTTGTTTTACTTTTTTTTTTTTAGACGACTACGTAAAGTTTCATGAAATTGGAGAAAACGTAGAAATGATGAAATTACTGGACATACATGTGTTCTGGGTGGCAATTCACCACCCCATCCCCTTTGTTTTTTCGCCAGCCCATTATCCCCTCTCTATTTCCACCTCTTTCGGTTGATGAACGTGGATTAGTTCCATGGAAAACTATGCAAAAATTTGATACACAAAGTTGTTACGATGGAGGAACGTTGTTTAGAGAACCATAGAATGGAATGGAAATGGGGCAGGGGATGCTGACTATGACTATGACACACCTGTCATGTGAGACCTGCAACAAAGATAGATAAAGAGGTGGCAGCTTATATAATCAGAGTGCCATGGATGATGCCATCAACAATGTCAAGATCCAGCTGGGAATTTGACGACCGCCCTCATACCATTATGCAAACTGTTAACTCATTTCTTGGTATTGCCACTATTGTGCAGTAAAAAGCGCACTTAAATGCTTAATGGTCAGGTTTCCTAAAAAGTTGAAATGTTATTAAAAGCTGATTTGTTATTTCACTCTGTGGGCTGTGATAAAAAGTTAATGTTGGAAATAGCTTTTTAATAAAATTAACTGATATAATAGTTTGGTTGTATAAAAAATATTCAAACAATCAAAATAAATATTTCCTAATGTCTTAAAAATAAATATGTAAAATAAGGGTGTTCCTAATGATATGTTATCAATTAAGAGATATAAGTATTTGGTTTTATACAATTTAAACAAATGTAGATAACAATAAAAATATTTTATCAAATAATTAAAATCCTACAATTAATGACTAACGCAAATAAAATTTTATATTGATGAGTGTGTCAGTTTTTTATTGGACAACTAAAAAACAACTTCCAACAAAGAACTCCGTCAGTAGAGGTGCTCGAATGATCGATTTTGATAAGAAAGAGGTGACTAATGTCAGGTGGGCCATAAATAAGAGATGCCCATAAACAAGAATTAACTAGTATAATGCAAAAGTTGAAGACTTATATTACTACAGAAATATACTGCAAGCAACAAATAGGATTATGGAATTATGGTGGACAAACTGCTGACGTGTAACCTTCCAAGTTCAAGTTGATTATAATCAGAGATTGAGGAAACGTTGGGTAACCCCTTGCGAGGGGCTAGCTACACCCCCGTCCACAATTAGGGATGCGTATAATGGACCCTCGACTCTTTAATGGCCAGTTCAGGGCTCTCCCAGCTGGAGCTCTACGGGAAATGGACACCGTGAAAAGAACAGAGCGCAGGAAAACGAGGGAAAACAATGCAACCCCAAGCAACTCACAACTTCCTTTCCAATCAAGGCAATTTATCAATTTAGCACTCAACTCTGGCCCAGCCCCTTCCTCTTTTTCCCTCGTCTAGCTGCGGAATCAACTGGGAATGGGTATACGAATAGCTATAGCAATGGAAATGGGTGTGGGAATGGTGCGGTGGCAGGGGTTGGTGCCATGTGCCCAACATCTGAGCGCTAATCACCCCTAAAATTGCGTGTGTTACGAAGGTCAGGAGCTGGCTAGTTCTTTGTCCTTCGTATCCTTTTCCAATTCATGACCAAAAAACATGGTTAGAAAGTCAAGAATAGTGCCTAGAATATTTAATGAGGTCTTTTCCAAAGACAACCAATGTTTATATCAAGAAAAAAAGCATTAACTAACTTGCGACAAACCTCTCATCAAGAAAATATTCTTTAAAATCCATAAACAAATATTTTCGGGAAATCTATGCAACTTAATGTAAAAATATCAGAAACCATAATTATCTTAAAAATAGACTTTCTATTATTCAATATTTATTATTATTTAAATTATTTATTAAGAAATAAAACATAATATTTAAAGGATTTATTTGAATCTTAAAAATGGTTCGAAGGAATTTTGAGCTTTTCTAATGATAAAAAGGATTTAAATAAAATCAAGGATATTATAAAAAAAATACCCCTTTACCACATATTCGTTATAAATAACGAATAGCTGAATATAACTGCATAGATTTAAATCCATCGCATGCAAAAATAAATTCCTACTTATAATGTATTTTTCTTAAGTGCAGGCAAGGGATCAAGGAGTCTGCCTTTTGAGGAGGTCAGGAACTGGATTTGTTGAGATACTATAAATAGAAGGCGACTCAGCCGAGCAGAACAGTTCGTTTCCCGGGTCATGTCGCACTAAATCAATTAAACAAAATTGAGACTTGAATAGTTTTAGCATAACAACAAAAGAAACACCAAGTGTATCGAGTGTCACCCGTTTCGAACTTTTGATGGACGTAATTTATGCGAACCGTAACGAAATGGTTCTAGCCGGCAGTTGATATTTTAAATTTCTTGATTTCCCTAAATGATTTCATCAGCCCAAAGTGCGGACTGACTGCCCTGCCCCCTGCCCCTGTATTCCTCCTGTCCATCAAGTCTACCTGATGTGAGGACCTCATCAGGTTTTGGTTTTTCTCGCCCTTATATACAAGGCATATATGTACCTGGGTATACACCCAAGTGGCCCAAAATGATCCTCAAATTTTCCACAATGAGTTAATGGTCGGGTTTTTCCAAAATCTCCCGCTGTTACTGAATTCACGTTGAGGTCGTCGTGTTGTGACATCGAATACAAAGTTTTCGGGGTAGAATAGATGGGTTTATATGAAGCCAGATAGGACCACTAAAAGATAGACAGTTTTTTTTAATACTAAATCACGGTTGTCACTCTTGGAAATTTGTTTCAGAAACTGGGTTTTACTTATTTGCTAATGTACTTTTTAAAACAGGTTTAAAACTGCTGTAAATATCGTTAATTTTTAATACTTTTCGACGTCTTGAATTCGAAAATGTTAAGTAGTTGTCTAAGTAAATATCCAATTCCAGAACACATATTCAAGTCTTACTAAAAAGCCCTATTTAAATTCCAATTAATAATTATATTATATATTATATTATATATTATAAATATATTATATATATTTATTTAAATATACAAAACTTTAAACGCTCGATTGTAAAGTATTTTTCTAGTAAATCTACCCCCTCAAAAATTCATGAAATGCGGTCATTATATTTCACCGATTGGGGAGTACACCGATTCTAAAACCTTTGTTAGCCTATAACTTGGTATCGTTTCTCCATAGAGGTCGTTCCGTCGCCTGTTTGTCTACCAGATGTTAAATACGATAGCGATAACGAAAACAAGGCAATTTGCGACCGTCTAAGTATCAGTCAACAGTTTTCGCAATCAGTATTGACCCAAAGAACCCCACATCACCCCTCAAAGGCGGTTCCATTCTCCCCCCAGCGAACTTATCTGCCCTGCCCCCTGCCCCTGTATTCCTCCTGTCCATCAAGTCTACCTGATGTGAGGACCTCATCAGGTTTTGGTTTTTCTCGCCCTTATATACAAGGCATATATGTACCTGGGTATACACCCAAGTGGCCCAAAATGATCCTCAAATTTTCCACAATGAGTTAATGGTCGGGTTTTTCCAAAATCTCCCGCTGTTACTGAATTCACGTTGAGGTCGTCGTGTTGTGACATCGAATACAAAGTTTTCGGGGTAGAATAGATGGGTTTATATGAAGCCAGATAGGACCACTAAAAGATAGACAGTTTTTTTTAATACTAAATCACGGTTGTCACTCTTGGAAATTTGTTTCAGAAACTGGGTTTTACTTATTTGCTAATGTACTTTTTAAAACAGGTTTAAAACTGCTGTAAATATCGTTAATTTTTAATACTTTTCGACGTCTTGAATTCGAAAATGTTAAGTAGTTGTCTAAGTAAATATCCAATTCCAGAACACATATTCAAGTCTTACTAAAAAGCCCTATTTAAATTCCAATTAATAATTATATTATATATTATATTATATATTATAAATATATTATATATATTTATTTAAATATACAAAACTTTAAACGCTCGATTGTAAAGTATTTTTCTAGTAAATCTACCCCCTCAAAAATTCATGAAATGCGGTCATTATATTTCACCGATTGGGGAGTACACCGATTCTAAAACCTTTGTTAGCCTATAACTTGGTATCGTTTCTCCATAGAGGTCGTTCCGTCGCCTGTTTGTCTACCAGATGTTAAATACGATAGCGATAACGAAAACAAGGCAATTTGCGACCGTCTAAGTATCAGTCAACAGTTTTCGCAATCAGTATTGACCCAAAGAACCCCACATCACCCCTCAAAGGCGGTTCCATTCTCCCCCCAGCGAACTTATCTAGCCCCAGGTAAACTCACTTCGGCGACGACAAATCGTCTGACTGATTTTGTGCATATATGTATGAATATACACAGTTGCGGTCAGAGTAACAACACTGGAAAATTCAAACGATTGCCGCAATCGCTAAATATCTTATGGCATCCGTGAAAACGTTATTTAATTACAGATAATTGATGCAAAAAATTAAAATTTCATCGGATAGTTGTAAGACTAATAAACTAATACAATACGGTGAAACACTCTATATAGAATACAGCTTTAAATTAAATGATATGCTTACATATTTTTATGATATTTGAGTACAGTTCGTTTCTTTCTTTATTAATATTTCAATTAGTATAAATTGTAAATTACATTTTTAAATTTGTGTTCCCATTTCTCTAGACACAACTGTGAAGCAGGTGAGTTAAGGACCGTTGTGTATATATATATATATATATCTGAAGAATATTAAATCAATATTAAACGGTGCTAGGGAAAATATGCGTCACGTTCCTATATAGAACTCTACTCTTCTGCCTCAACACTCACCGCCCGACTACTCCATCGTTTTATGGCTCTTTGTGTTGTGACTGGGCAAGGTCGCGTGTTTTATCGCGAACATTTTGCACTTCAGATACGCTGAAATGGCGTGGTCCCACTGCTCCAACACCCAGCCCTCCGCTCCCCTCCCCCCTGCAGTTTTCCATGCCCCCTCCGGAGTCACCCACTAAAAAAGCCACGAACATGTCCCGAATCGCGTAGACAAAGCGTCTGCTTCTTTCGCAACTTTTTGGGGAACAAAGAAGCTCTATGGGTCGACGATTAGATCACTGGGTAAACACGATACTCGATGGCGACCGATAAGAAGTGATTGCGATACGAAAAAAGTGTGTCATTCAAACGTCGAGCCCCCGTTTCCATTCGCAATCCCATTACAACAGCAATGTGGAACATTTTCAAAAATTGCTCATACATTTCGAATTTCATCATACGATTTCCACCTTTCAAAAAGATAGTAGAATTTCTTGAAAATTATCTATCCTAAAAAAAATCAATGCAATTTTTCTTTGAAAATTGGATACCCAAATTTTAATTGTCCCTAATATAATTAACTATATATACTTTTACAAGAGGATTTAAATTTATGACGCTTCTTTAAATGGTTATTAAATAAGCAGTAAAAATGTTTAAATAAGAACAATGCTTTTGCTGACTTATGGATTAAACTTGGGTTGAGAATTTTTCCAACAGATTTCTAATTAAAGAAAGTAGCCTAAAAAGTAAAAAAATGTATGTTAACTGATTTAAAAAAAACAAAAATTTTAAAAATAAAATATATTTAAATTGGTTTCAATTGGGGTATAAAATTTATGAATCAGCGGAAATGACCATATAATTGAATATAATCTTATTGTCGACACCAAGAACTTGGGATATAGGTAGTATATATGGGATATCACCATGAAGTGATAGTGCTATGTTATAATCATATGTCTGGCCCAGAGAACCAGTCACGGAACTTTTGATCAGATTGCGAGTGGATTGCATCAGTCCAAGGTTTCTGAGTGAAATGCGGCCCATAGCAACCCAATTCGCATTAGTCAGCCCCGATGTGTGGTGTCTCTCTCGACGACTTTAATAATTTCATCATGGCTTCGTGTTGAGAAACACGTAAGCTCCTCGAAAACAAAAAAAAAAAATAAAAAAAAAGAAAGAGAGGAAGTTAACACTCTAAGGGAAAAATCCATTTACGTACACCCCGAAACTTTGGACGTTCGGAAGCCTTTATATTGAACATCTGACGCTGACTCAACTTTCTGTTTCCATGCGAAAATTTGTTCTAGAAATAACTTGTATTGGTCTTGCAGCTTATACTTTACGAATTCTAGAAAGTATTTCAATAACAAGGGCAAAATATATTAAATAACCATAGAATATTAATTTGCTTATCAATTTCATCAGGTAATATGGTGGAAAAAACAAAAACATTTAATTCAAATAAATATTGCAACACACTTTGTGACTTGCATTACCGATTTTAAAAGATGATGTGGATTATTGGACCGACGAAAAATAAAAACAAGCCATTGATTGCTGAATAGAACATCAAAACAAATTAAAGCGAAACCTAAGCTATTTTAATAAATGTTTTGTGAAACCAAAAACATCTTCCAAAACTCGAACCATATATTTTGCGGTTTGTGTTGCCATGCAAAAAACTTTAATAAAAAAAGCCATTTCCTGAAATCTGATTCTGAGTCAAACTGGTTTGATATTGGTTTTTACCCGGAAAAATGGTATTGTAATACCACGAATTATATTAGGTGATAAGGGTACTTAATTTCAATAGTAAACAAAAACACAAATAAGAAAGAAAAATAACAAACTTATTTGGAAATGTTGAGGATCTGCTTTTATAGTTCTGAAAAAATAATAATTACGTAAACATCTTTGTTTTCTCAAATATTTAAAGGCAGTATTTCTTAAATTTCTAGTGAAACACTCATAATAGAAAATATCTTGGAATTAAAAATGAAAATATTTTGTTTTGTTCATGTTAAGACTTTTCCTTAAAGACTTTTCTAGATGCTCGGTGTTATAATAAGAAAATTCTATTAGATTAAATAATGAAAAAATGGTTATTCCTAATGCAATTTGAATAGCCGATGCAGAATCTACATATCAGAATAATAACCATTATATAATAGTCCCATTGGACAGTGATACACGTAAACAAAAAAAGCATTCTTGGCTATCCATTTACGGACCCATTTAAACTGTTTCATTTGCATGGATTTTCTGATATTATACTGTGGACAATTTGCTCAATGGAGCACTAAATCTAAATGCAGGGGCATTTATCTGGACTCCACTGAGCGCATGACATTACCCGTCTCAATTTTGCAAATCAAAGCACTTTTCTAGTTTCCATTATTGTTATATAAATACAAAATCAATGTGTAGACGGCCAAACGATATTTAAAATACCCTTGTTCCATTTTTCCAACTTAACTTTGCAATATGAAATTTATAATAATAAAATTCCCTGCATAAGTTTTAACTATTTGATTTTAAAAATTGCCGAATAATTCAAATATTTCAGATTTGCAAAAAAACCTTAATCATACATAGGCAAAAAGAATGTCTTGTACCATTTTTATTTTATTCTTAATATTCAAATGAAATAACATTTTTCGATACGTAATATTTATTTTAAATTTTTAATGATTTCGGATTCTTTTGGTCAAAGCGATGTTAGTCATTTTTAGAAAGGGCATAAAAAGAGGCTCGCTGTCATGATTTTCGCTTTACACACACAGCCATAAAAACAATGAGTGTATCGAGAAAAAAAAAATAAAATAAAATAAAATGCTAGGCAAACAACGACGGACAAAGTGATTATATAAAAACCGTTACCAGTCAAAAGCCGCTAGCGAAAACAAAAAACGGACGGAAAGAACGAGACAAGAAAAACAGAAAATAATGCCAAAGAACGATTTCGATTTATCAGCAAAAACGAAGCGGTAGAAAAATAATACGCGTTTTTATCTCGCTGCTCAATTGATTTACATAATCAACGAAATCGGTTTTATCACCCAGCCACCCCTTTTCCCCCACTCCCCCTTTCCCCCTTCGCATCCCCAAACAAATGGCAGTTGCCTTGTTCTCTGTGCATTTAATTAAATGCTGATTAAGTTTTATTCAATGGAGCACTCACACACACACACGCACAGATACATAAAGTGTAGTACAATGGAGCAGGAATACGTATACGACCCGTGTGTTTTGTTTGTGCATAGATTCATAGATTAGTCATTGATATTGGACAACGTGTTCGACTCGAATCGCATCGACCGGCGCTTTTGTAAACGTGAATAATTTAATAACGTCCTCATTAAGATAATGAAATTAGTTCAAATAGTCGCCAGTTTGGTCAGATAATACAGCCGTCTGCCACACAGATTGATTAGAGTCGGTACATATACACTGGCATATGCATACACTTGTGTACATATACCACTATTACTTATTTCTGATTACCGACCATATCGCCGGTTCTTCCATATCAGGGTTATATAAGCGAGAAACTGGCGAGCCTCACATAAACATATTCTTTTACATTCTTATTCGGTATGTCAATATTTCTGTTATTATCTGCGGAAAACCCATGTACATAAAAACACTTTAGTTTAAGAAACGACATGTTTCTTTACATAAAGCATTGCATATTTATTTGCTACTGAAATCAGAGAATATAAGATTTATTGAGAAGAAACTTAATAGAAAACTTAAAACTTCAAATGTTTTATTTTCTTGATAGCTAAATTTTTGATATTTTATTTAGTTCTGTTTGTTGGACCCAAAATCCATGTAATCCATGTTTCAAAAAGATAATAAAATCTTATAATAAAATGTTAAATATGTTCAGTCTTAAGTTAATTTGTAATTGTCCTAAGGAGAATACAAAACGAATTCTATCATTTCTCAAATTGAACAGTGTTTTTACAAATTTATTGATATCCAAAAAAAAAGTGACCCCTTTTTAAATAAACAACATTGAAAAAGCTTGATTGCTTTTAAACTGACTTTCTTTTAAAGAGTTGCAACTTGAACTTATTCAAATGGAAAAGGAAAACATAAATCAGATAACAAAATTGAAGATGAGAATATCCGACCGAAATTTAATTAAAATTAGCATTGATATTACAAGAGGATTACATAAATTGTCATCGACATGTTCCAATTAAAGAATAAATTAGCAAGCGACACATGTAAATTGATTAAATGTATATGCATAAGCGAAGTATATATAAATAAAGTTGGCAAAATTCGATTTGCATATTAAACCAGTTTCCACTGATTCACTAATCAGAAGTGGGAAGATAAATATGTGTTTTCAGTCCCGAGCGTGTGAACCGAACTTTGTCAATGGACTAGAAAGAAACTTTAGATGGACTGGAGAATATTTCATTCCTGCCCTGTAAACTGTAAGTAACTGAAGAGCTTAACTGGCGAAAAAAAAGAAACGAGCACACACCCGCAAGATAGATAAAGATGTGGGACCACAGCTGGGGCAATAAATCAGGGGAAAATTGTTGCCGAAGAGGAAAACTTGCCCAACCGAACAGAAGGTGGGAAAACTGTTGAATTATTTCCCAGGACACCGGCGCACGCACACGCACACGCACACGCTAAAGAAAATTTGTTACATTTCACACTCTAAGCCAAAGTCGACAACAATAAACTGCAAAATTCGCATAAAATATTTTGTTGGAATTAAAACAGAAGCATATCGAATCCTCTCGACTCATGTGCACGGGGATCAGCCGAAGAGGAAACCTCAAGGAACCCATAAATTCTGCTGAGAAAATCTCCCAAGGAAAACAAAAATAGAAAATGTGTCAATGCAAAAAGCCAGGCCAAAAACAACAACGGCGAGCCCTCGGTCCATTGTTTTTGTTGTTTTTATTTTTGTTGGCTATGGATCGTGGACCAAGTGAATCTGGGCCATAAAAGTGCAAAATGTTTTCCACTCGGCTGGACCCTGTTTCTACCTCTGCTACTCCCACTCCCCTGCCGAAATCTCCGCTCGTTCCCATCGCATGCGATGCACTCGTTAGGAGTACACTTGAAGAAAATATGACATTTTATATTTAATTATTAAATTAATTAAATTTCGTTGTTCTCAGTTTTTGTCATTTTAAACGAAGATTATTTTTACTTTTAATAAACTTTTAAACAAAAAATATTTGTATTTATGTAATAACTAAAATCTTTGAAATGAGTTAAGTTGTTTAAGTGGGGAAAATCTCTTTCTTATAAATCAGATTTTAATTTGCTTGTGTTTGTTTATGATTCACAATTACTTTTGGAGAGGTATATTTGTTTTCTTAAAGGATTGTAATTTTGGTTCAACCACTATTTAAATAATCGATTGTTTGAAATGTACCAATAATAAATATTACGAATTACTTTTAAATGTAATAGAAAATGCATGCTAGGAGATTTTCTTTATATGTCCTACTGGAAACAATTGACCAATATTAATATCTAGTATAGCTTTTTAGGTAGAATATACTATGTTTATTTTAATATTTATTATTGTAATAATTCTAAAATATATCTACCATAATTTAAAATATACGTTGGAATTTTCAATTATGATATTATGAAAACTGTAAAGATTTTAAAATAAATGTTGTTATATTTATGTAACAAAATTATAAACATAGTTGTAATCCTTCCATATAGTTATTATTTATTATTAAAAATATGTACGTTTTTAATTTCAAGAACATTTGAATGGCATATTATTTTCTCTAAGTGCCGGTCCAGAGACAATGCCCGGCACCGGCTGAACTCTTGGACATGGGAATCGGTCCGGGGGCGGCTGAAATCGATTTCTGCGCTACCTGGTGTCCGACATTGGATGGAGATGGATGCGGTTCGGTCTTGGGCCATCGGAATCGGTCTTTTGGGCTGGTCCCGGTCCCAGAGCCGGGTGTTACCTGTTACCAAGCTAATGGCCAGCAGACCGCGCGACCAACATAAATCCATAAAAACATGAAAAGGGAAACGAGCGAGAGAAAATAATTAAATTGCAATTATGTGCAAACAATTCCAAATCCGGACGATTCGGAAAAAGTTAATTACACGACAATAAAGCGCAGAAGGAACGGGAATGGATATAGGTATAAGTGAGACTGGTTACTGGTTACTGGTTACCTGCCCACATCACATCACATCTCGGCACATCCGCAGGCTGATTGGCTTGGACTCTCCGGCTGACTTGAGCTGACATTAATGGGTATTTGAATGCGGCTTCTGGGCGATGTTGGTGCTTTAATCGGCTGACTGAGTGACTGACCGACCGACTGACTGTCTGACCGACGGACTAAATGTCTTATGTCCAGTGACACGTCGTCGTCCGCATTACTATATCGTTAGTGTCTGGGCCTTGACTGCGGATGATCGCAATTTGCTGATTTCGCGACTGCAGTATCTCCCATCAGCGGCAGTAACCAGTACTCGTATCATCAGATGGACTTGGGCCCGTACCTCCGATCTCGTGTCTTCCCCCTAATGAAGACGGACAGACGGATTAGTTATGGTCTTATGATAAATTAGTCTGATCCAATTGTCTGGGCGGGGTAATGGTCAGTCATCGAATTAGTGACAACATCGGATCGGAACAACAACTTTCGCCATAGATCTCAATCATTGGTGGAATGATTAAGTGAAATTTAATGATGCTTGATTGCTGCTTCATGTATTGTGATTCTTGATTGAGTTGGTTGCCATCGCATTATTTTGGTTGGAAGAGGTTATCATCGGGTTCTGACCGTTTTTTTCTGGGTTACTTTTGGTTGTGTCAGTTGTGCATAAAGGTAATCTCAATTGTGCAAATATAGACAATTTATCAGGGTTTCCGGGGATGACTAGGCCATAAATTTATTCGGTTTATGCGATAAATTAAAGAAGATACTTTATATACAAACAGTTGGAAAATAAGCAGGTCTAAAATTTTATTTACATTTTAAAAGCAACAATATATTTTTAAACATTCTTGAACAATTAAAGTACGTACTATCTTTTGATGCAACAGGACATTCTTGAATTTTGTAATAAATCCGATTGATTCTAAATGATTATGGTTTATTCTCTAAAAATTTGTTTTTAAATCTTGGTTTGTATTTTAGGTCGATTTTTCGTCATTTCTATGAAGTAACCCCTATCCTAATTTTCGAAAAATAGCTTTGCCGAAAAGTGACCAAAAACTTGCACTGCTTAGCCCATAACTTTTCTTATAGACATCCGATTTCAAAATGGCATATTAGATATAAGTGATTGAGGCTCAATTCTCTAACAATATATATCTTCATCATTTCTCCGTCATTTTTATTTTTGAAAAATGGCTTTGCAGAAAAGTATCCTGGAAATTCACTTCTAAGTGCATAACTTTTCTTACAAACATCCGATTTCAAAGAGGCTAACTTTTTGATTCCAAAAGTAAACTTTTAAATCATTATTCGGAGCGATCAAAAAAAGGCATTGAAAAATCGTCCTAAATTCAATGTTAGAAGCGACTTATAAAATATTTAATTTTTTAACAGCTACAAGTATATAAATCTGGCTTGCCCAAGTTTGTTTCCTTTCTTGTTAATATATAGAAACATGTTAAACACAAAAATGTTGAGGTTAATTCCAATTAAAACTCGTTTTAAGGATTTTTCGTTACATCACCCTCTAGCCTTGAACACATTACCTGGTTAAACTAATTAACCCCTGGGCTGCAAGACTTTAATTAGATAACCCCACTCGGCGGAAAGTTGAAATGCGAGTGGAGTCAATCAGGTCGGGCAGCCCAATGAGTAACTGACTAACTGAGTAACTGACTGACTGACTAACTGACTGAATGGCTGACTGACTGACTGGTCGACAGTCCGGGGGCTTCCAGTTCACGGAGTTCGGACAAGTTTAATTAGATCTGCATATGCAATGAGGACTCGAGGGCTCCCCATAAACAGGTTAACGAACTGCTGGAATGGAGAGTGGCCAGCAGTTTGCGTTCGGCGGCGGAAGGATGCGCTGGCTGGGAGTCCTGACTGGGACATTCATATCCCTAGCGATGGCCACGAGAATTCCCACCGACAGCCCACTAAATGGTTATGAGATTCATCTGAAACAACTGCTCCAGCGAATTTTATGGGCCGCCAATGTGAAGAGATGCTTTGGCGTCATCACGGATGATCTGCATTATCCCATCTATGATCGGTTACTCTTCGAATCGGTGGGTCGTCAAGTAGTCCCATACTTTGTGATGCGGGTTAATGCCAGTGAGGATCTCCAGCGGCCTCCTAAGCAAGTTGAGCTCTTCGTGAAGGCCCTTAAATCCAGCGATTGTGAGCTAAATCTGATTACCATTCTCAACGGCTGGCAGGTTCAGCGATTTCTGAGATACATTTACCAGAATAGATCTCTGAATATGCAGAAAAAGTTCATCTTGCTGCACGATTCTAGACTTTTCGAGCGGGATATGATCCATCTGTGGAGCGTTTTTGTGGGCACAGTTTTTCTCAAGAGACAGTTGGATAACAAGTGGGTGTATTATTATTATTTATTGAATATGTAAGGTGTTATAATTAAGTGAATGTTTTTATCAGATTTGCTATCTCAACTATTGCCTTTCCAGGCATTTTGAGTGGCGTTCTGGTTTTGAAGAATATCGCCAATTGGGAATCGGGAAAAAGTGTGAATGGAAGGGTTTTGTTTGCTGACAAGACAAGTGATTTATACGGTGAGTTTTGACTGACACTTGAGTAATAAATGTTTATTCCAAATAAAACAGAAAAGAAGGGGAATAAATATACCAAACCTCAAATATAACAAATTAATTAATTGTTGTAAATTACCTAAAAAAAGTATGCTTTTTTATAGTCCATAATTCTTGTTGAAATTGCTCCAATGTATTATTTTTAAAATATTAAATTGCTGACGATTTGTTAAGTAAATAAATTAAAATAAAAACTAAAAACAGTACTTCTTAAAATTTAATATTAACTCTTGAAACAAATAAAACCGCTAAAGATAAAATTTTTTCAATACTACAAAATAGTAAAATATATAATTTTAAAATGCTTTCTAAAAATATAAAATCAAATGTAAGTTTTTGTCTTTAAATAACTTTACAGGCTGCAAAACTTTTGAACTAGTAATGCTAATGTCATTCAAATTTCAATTAAATTTTCAAAGATAAACACATAAACCGCTAAGAACAAAATATATTTGTTTAAAATCTTACCCGAATGTTAAGCTTGTGATCCCTGCAAATCCTGTTCCTTTTCAGGAGCCTCGATACCCGTGGCCATTTCCGAGCACGTGCCCATGGTTTTGTGGCTGAATACGACAAACAGCTTCCAAGGAGTTGAAGTGGAGATTATGAATGCCCTGGGCAGGGCGTTGAACTTCAAACCCGTTTACTACAGACCCAACCAGAGTGAAAATATGGACTGGGAGCTGGAAAATGGCTATGGAAATGGTAATCCGGATGGATACGTGCAGAATGAAACCCGCATTGACTCAATGCTTATAGAGGAGGTGGTAAGTGGGGACTTAAAGAGCTCTGAAAATATGATTGTGATATGTTATTTAGCAACTTGTTGACTTATTAATATTTTAATCTGCACAGGCTGCTCACAGTGCCCGTTTCGCCATTGGGGATTTGCATCAGTTCCAGGTGTATTTGCAGTTGGTGGAGCTAAGTTTACCGCACAATTTCGAGTGCCTGACCTTTCTCACACCCGAATCCTCGACGGACAACTCCTGGCAGACCTTCATCCTGCCCTTCAGCGGTGGAATGTGGGCGGGTGTTCTACTCTCTCTTTTCGTAGTGGGCACTGTTTTTTATGCCATTAGTTTCCTCAATGCCATTATCAACAGCAACGTTTCATCGGGATTCTTTCGTTGTCTTCGACGAAATCGTGGGATTGCCTTGGATCTGAAAACCTATCGCCGAATTAGTTTCCGCATCGCCATTAGTCGCTATCGTCCTTCGAAGGAATCTCGAAGTCCTCGCGATCTTTTCGACGACTACACTAATTGCATCCTGCTCACATACAGTATGCTCCTATATGTGGCTTTACCCCGAATGCCTCGAAATTGGCCTTTGAGGGTCTTGACTGGATGGTACTGGATCTACTGCATCCTTTTGGTGGCCACATATAGAGCAAGCTTTACGGCCATTTTGGCCAATCCAGCAGCTAGGTAAGAGTGAAAGCTTTAAGAACATTTTACTAACTTTTATTTTTCTTTCGGACAGAATTACCATTGACACCCTGGAGGATTTACTTGCCTCTCACATTCCACCCTCTGCTGGAGTAACCGAAAATAGGCAGTTTTTCTTAGATGCCACCGATGAGATTGCTCGGAAAGTGGGCGATAAGATGGAGGTGATTGGACAAAGCGATGATCTGGTAAGAATATTTTTATTTATAAAGAAATTTACTAAAATTATACTACTATGTAAAAAAAAACAAATGAATAGATATCCCTTCTCAAGATATATTGAATTGATCTAAGATCATTAGTTCTTTTACTAATATAAAAACGTTTCTTTAAACTAAATTCTATGGAAATACCATTATCAAAATCCAATATATTCTTCTCCAATCAGACAATAAAAACTAGGGCATTAAACGGACCACTTTCAAATGTCCGATTCGAATTAGATTTAACTGGTCTTAAAAGGGTCTTATGAACTTACTTGATTTACAATGACACGCTTTATCAAATTTCGTAGCAATGAACTTTATACCACAAGATAGAAAAACAAAATCCAGTTCTAACTTGTTTTCAAAGGCAAAATATCTTATCTACTTGATAAGCGTATTTGGCAACATTTTTAATTTAAAGGTATTAATTCTTCAAGTCTGCAAAATAATCTAGTGTGATATGAAAAGTTTTCCGGTGTCTTAATAGCTTTAGGAGAGAATAATTTGTTTACAAATATGGTCAGAAAGGAGGTCATGGCTATATAAACATATGTTTTTAATAACAAAAATGAAATAATAATAAAGTAAATTAAGTAAGTACATATTAATGAAAGATGTCCCCAGTTTTAGCTTTAGTTTTTAAGTTTTTCCTTTTCAATTGCATATTGAATATTTCCTTAGAATTATTTGGGTTACTTTAGACTTCAAATACTGTTCTACAATCCACAGTAATGTAAAACTATTACGCTAGAGATATGTGTAATCAAACAATTTAACATTAAAATATAGGATATAAACTCATTCTGATTAAACCAATTTCACAGACCACTCGAATAGCCAAAGGTCAATGCGCTTTCTACGACAACGAGTTCTATTTGCGTTATCTGCGAGTAGCGGACGATACTGGATCCGGAGTAGGATCGGCTTTACATATAATGAAGGAATGTGTGGTCTATATGCCCGTAGTGCTGGCAATGGAGAAAAACTCGGCCCTGAAACAACGAGTTGATAGCTCCATTCAACATCTGGCAGAGGGTGGTATGTTGATTTCACTATAGTATTCCTAAACCCCTCATCATTTTCTCTTATCCCACAGGTCTGATATCTAAGTGGCTCAAGGATGCCATTCAGCATCTGCCCGCGGAGGCTCCTGCTCAACAGGAGGCTCTTATGAATATTCAGAAATTCTGGAGTTCCTTTGTGGCTTTGATTATTGGCTATGTGATCTCAATACTAACACTTTTTGCTGAACGCTGGCATTTCAAGCACATCATCATGAAGCATCCCATGTATGATGTCTACAACCCGGGGTTATATTATAAATTTAAAAGGATCTATCCCGAGCAATAAACTTAATTATCAGAAAATATTTACAAATTTATAAAACAAGTTACTAGTACATAATATAACTTGGGGATGGTGGCTTGTATTTAAATTTATTCATTTCCCAGTGGGTTTTTTTTCGCACAGTACTTAAGGAAAATGCCATTCCATTACCCAACGTTAATATTCTCAAGTGCTGCAAGTTGTCAATCCACCACAACATTCCATAAAGTAATGATATATGCGCACACATGCCTAATATTTATAATTGCCTGCAGCAAATGACAAATGTATCTGCTACTCATGACTGAATGGCAATTGAGAAGCTGAAAAGTCTTTATTGACGCACTAAGAAGCAACAAATGCAGACTCGAAATGGAGGGGCCTTGGTACATTTGTACATAGATGGGATCGATGGATATAGTGCCATTTATCACGAGGAGCCAAGTGGTCTCAAGTACCAGTGGCAATGTGGTGAATAAATTCAAGAGCCCGGATTCCTTCGATCACTTTTCGTAAATACTGATTTGCATTGTTTATGAGTTAATTCACATTATTTGTTTATGGCCATATCACAAATCCCGAGAAAGCTGAAATGATAAAAGCCCATAAATAAAACCATTTTTAAGTGCCAGACTAAACCCAAACAGAAAAAGAACCCCAAACATTTCTATATAAAAACGAAAATCCCCTCGAGAATAGCACGAAGTTTGGAGGCTCAGGGGCACTTAAAAATCTGAATGGGAATGGAAATTAAAAATTTAAAATTTCCATGTGATTGAGGTAGCCAGAAACCAGACGAGCTAAGGTTAATAGCAATCATAATAATTAATAATAAGCTTTTGTTTGGCCATCTCTTCAGCCAATTTCAATATTTCTTTGTTCGAAACCGAAATTGCATGTATCTTGCTTAATAGCAGAATACTGAAAGATAAATGTTTTAGTGTTAAATAAAATGTTGATTCGTTTGGTGTTTTAAAAAATAAAAAAAAGGCTTATTTTCAAAATTTAATTTCTTTCTAAAAGAACAAAATGTATGACTTATGGCTTTATTAACGTCAATTTGACACCATGAAATAAGGCAATTTAGGTGTTTAATTCTCAAGCAATTATTTGAAATAATAATAACTGAATATAACGTCAAAATAATTTTTGTTGATCTAATTTCTTATCATTTATTTGGTGAATGCACAAGTTATTGCATTTATTAAAGCCCAATCTAGTTTGTCTTAATTGAAATGCCAACTATCCAATTACGAAATTATTTATTTGTTAGTTTATCTTGCTGACCATTTATGACCAACGATTTTCGCTTGCCTGAATGCTTAAAATATAATTTAAATATTTATTAGACAAATTGCACAAATATTTAATATAATTTATTTACGGATTCTGAAGCTGGTGTTTTTTCCACCGTGAAATTGTTTCGTTTTGTTTTTCTTTATGATAAATATTTATGGGTGTTTTATTTGTTTTAGCTCGAGCTTGTTGTTTACATTCCTATTTCATATAATTTAATTAGTTTTGCTTCATTTTATTGTGCTTTTTGTTGGCTCTCTCCGTGACTGCCCCATACCACTTTTTGTTTGTATTCAGTTTACAACGTGGATTCAAATTTTGCATGCCACACTTAGAAAAATGCTTTTAAAATTCCTCAGTACTGCGGACTACAATTATTTCGTATAGCCATTCACCTAGAACGGCATAAATGTAGAATGTCTGAAAATAA
Organism: Drosophila carrolli; assembly: GCA_018152295.1. NCBI lineage: Eukaryota > Metazoa > Arthropoda > Insecta > Diptera > Drosophilidae > Drosophila > Drosophila carrolli. The sequence goes on from JAECXJ010000001.1 coordinate 15,591,883, forward strand.
CCATAAGATATTAAAATACATTTCTGACACAAATTGAGGATAAAAACTTAGAAAGTTATTTATACCATTTGGTTTTTAAAAATGTAAAAAAGTTTAGATACGAAATCAGTTCGTCTAAGAAGGCCTTAAAAATATCGGTACGTCGATATATTTTCCAATACGATATCAAATGTTGACAATCTGATCGTGTCAAACGAAAAGTTTTTATTCAAGCAAATAAAAGATTATTAAAAAAAGAAAGAAATTCGTAATAATGTCTGCCAAGAACTACGAAGTTGGTGGACCGAATTTCAAGGACTATATTGTCTGTCCTTATGACAGTGTTCATCGCCTAATGCCATCTCGTTTGGCCTGGCATTTAACACGCTGCGCCAAGAATTTTCCAGCCGCTAAGATGGTGCACTGTCCCTTCAACACAACTCATTTGCATTCGGTAGCGGATATGAAGGTGAGTCCGGAACTAAACTTAACCGTATCGAACGTGGTTTAATATGTGGTATTCCCAACTTTTTAGGATCATGTCACCGTGTGCCCCAATCGCTCGACCTTGGAGCGCTACATTCTGCCGGATGCGTTGCCCCCAGCTGAACCGCGAGCCAATGAGTTTCTGGTGGAGGCTGAGGAGGATTGGGATGCCGAGCCACCAACTCCAACCTACAACCCCCAGGATTACTGCGAAAATGCTGCGGTCATACGTAATCCCCAGGGAAAGTCAGCGTCCGGACGTCGCCAGTTTCGCGAGGACGAACGCAAACGTTTCATGGAAAACGACAAGGATATTTAAATCAATTTAAACCACAAATAAAGGAATTATGGAGAATATTTCTGGTTTTCCCTATTACAAATATTTTAAGTTTTTCTTTAATAAAGGAAGAAATTTGGATTTTTAAACGGGTTTTCTTGTTTTTCAAAAAAAAAATATATTTAGCATTTTGGTAATTTACGAAATTTTAATTAAATTTAAATAGAAAATCTATTTTTTTTTTAAGTTAATTATTTAATCTACCTTACATTAAGCTGTGCTAGCTTTAAAAATTCAGAGTTTCATAAATTAAATATGAATGCCAAAACTTTTATATTCGTATATCAATATTTTTTTCTCTGAGTATTTTGCAAGATGATTCGACTTCAAAGTCGTCACTCTACTGATTTGTTGTTTGCTTTGTTTTGGTTGCGCTTTCGGTTTTATTCAAAATCCAATTGACGTTTCCTTTTTATCCCCCCAAGGCACCTTCGTCTCTCTACAATTTTTAGCAGGAACAACACCCACACTTCAGTCTGACATTCTTGCATAAAACAATATTGCTTTGTTTTTGTTTTGTAATTAAAATTCAGTGTTTATCTAAGAGTCCGCATTTCACAAATTCCACTTTCGTACTTTGTTTACATTCATATATCCATAACATTTGTTACATTTAGGCCTTGAACTGAATTGAGATAGAATTAATTAATATTCAAGTTAGATGAAAAACAATAATCATTTGTAAAATTATGGTCGTTTTTATGGTGTGATTACATGAGAAATGGTTATAACTAGAACTTAGGAAACTTTAAAAGAGATTTTACGACCAACCATACCATAATTGTTGTTTAAAAAAAAGTTGTTTAGCTAGAAACTGAAAATAAGTAAATTTTGGTTCCGGATCTTTATTATGAAATGTACATATTTGTATTGTCTCATGGATATAGAGAGTCTGCGATATTCTTTATACGTATTCCGCATAATCTCATTTAAATTTATTAGCGTTCGTTGAACCTGAAAGTTATTTCAATCAAAACAACACTTTTGTTTCGTCAAGTTTGTTTATTTTTGTCTTCGTTTATTTTGGTTTATCTAAAATTATTGGAGAAATAAAATAACAAGAAATAGGACACAATACAAAAAACAATTCTTTCCTCTCTGTTTAAATACTTAAAATATACAAATTTTAAAAATGTTTTAGACGGCTGTTGTTTAGTTTCTTTGCATTACAATTTAATTCGTTTAAAATATATATATTTTTTAAAATAATAATTTTTAAAACCGTGCAACTGCTCCTGAACTTTTTCGTTGGACATTTTGAAACTATTTAGAAAAAGTCTTTGTTTATAGTATATTGTCTATTGCTTAAGCTGACTTGGGCATTATGAGATATTACTTAAAAATGCCGACTGCTGCAAAAAAATACAATAGTTTTTAATATAAACTCAAATCCATTTAATATCCAGGGAGCAGTTGCAATTATGGACACCGTCACCACTGTATGATATTTGACATTATTTTGTCTGCTTCAAAGAACATATATTTTAACAATTTAGTTGGTTTAAAAGCGACTACCACATTTGCTTCATTTATATGGTACTATATATATTATATATAGACGTCTTGTATAAGAAGTACTCAGCTAGTGTGTTGTATGCATATATAAAACTAGACCGTATTATAATTTGTTATGTAAGCTACCTTCCATCGAGCGTTCGCATATATGTATGTATATGTAAAAAAAACCTACAGACATCAGAGTTCATAAGTAACTACAAAATCCTACCGAAAACAAAATAATTCCTTGGGCAGCTCCCAGTAATCGTATTTAGGCAAAGAAAGGTCTGAATATCGAACGCATTGAAATTATCTCAGATCACAAAACAAATCAATTCCTTTTGGTCAGTTTTCCCGGTGTTTTGGGTCAGCAATTCTTAAAATTATATTGTTTTGTTTAGCACTTGATTGCAGTCATTTCGGCCCGACATAAATTCCCTTTCTAGCCCTTCACTAAGCCTAGGTCACATCTGAGTATTTTTTCTTTGTATTGAAGTCATTTGCACCATAACTGACATTGTTAGAATTTCTATTTAAAATATATCCCATTTAGTTGAATAATATTTGTACACTTTTAGCAATCCAAGAAGCATTTAAAAATTATAGAACTCATTTCTGATTATTTTTGGTTTGTTCAGTTTCTGTTCAACTTTTTTTTGTGTATGTTTTGAATTGATAAATTGAACTGAAATTTCAGGAGTAAATATTTAGGCAATAAAATTTCTTTGAACATTTTAAAACATTTCTGCTATGGCATATGGACAGATCAGGAGTAAGTAACTTTTTTTTCGCTAAACATATTCAGTTTATTGGATTATTCGATGATTATCGGTGTTCAAATTATAAACTTCATTTTAATAAGCCGAGGGAAAATTATGTCAGCTAATCTATTAATGAAACTCAGAGAAGATTACGCCTATATCGCAACATCGATCGCTAAGAAATACAATATGTTATACATATATATATAGTTATGTATATATCGAATTATTTATCACTGTGGCTGGTTGTGTGTTTTGTTTTCTGCTGTCCTACTGTGTGCCCTGAATCGCAGCCTCGCCGGATTCCGCCTCAAAAACTTCATCGGATTCCTGGCCTACGTAGTCGATCTCCTCATCACCTTCCACCTCATCGTTTTCATCGTAGTCATCAGGATATTCCCCAAACTCGGAGGATTCACCAAGCGTCCAGGCGTCGTTTTCCACGGAGTTTCGAGGACTGTAGCTGTTGCCTCCGCTCGTTATGGTTAAATTGTTGGCTGGGCGCAGGACACTGTATGTGGAAAACCATTTGTTAATATTTCATTTAATTTCCAAAATATAATATATTAATATTTTTATATGCATATTTCGAAATGCAAACAATTTGGATGGTATGTGATGTGTTCTTTCTCGATCTCAGGTGAGTTTTATTCTAGCGAGTTCTAAGAAAGCTTTTAATCATTGTCTATGTGTTAGCTTGTTCTACTGACTGGTTTATGTGTGGTTAGCGGGTTTCGTGGTTAGGTTGGTTAAGGAGTGGCATGTTAAATGTGATGTCGGTTAGGCATTAAACAGGACAAACATTTGTACACTTTACAAAACCATTTGAGAAATATTAACTAAATATGTATTATTATATGGTTGGTTAAATAGTTAGGGTTGCAGCAATTTACAGAGTAATGAAGAATTTTTTTTGAAATTGTCAGAGCAAACCGTTGACTTTATAATTTTGAAAAATTCGGAAATTGATAATGGGCTTTTAACATTTAAATTGACTCAGTGAAAATATGAAAAACAATCAGTGCCAACTAAATTTTAGGTTTAGGATTTTGACTCAACAAAATTAAAATATTTTAAAAAGCACAGAAATTGGTCTTGTCTGTAGATTGTCCTTTATAAACAGAAACAAGAAGTTGTCAGTAAACTAATTAAATTTATAAATATTTTTTATTGATTTTAACACGAAGTAAGCATTCAAATTCGTTGAATACCAATTGTATTTATAATTTCATACTTCACCTCAATCTATAGTTAATCACCTCAATTTCAATTTCCCTAATGAGCTACTGATGCAGATTGAGTGATTTCTTAAACGGTTTGAGATTTATTAGATTAAATTCTTTCAAAAATAGAAAGCATATTCAGTTTAAGAAATCCCTCAAATAATTTGAATATAAATTTAGAATTGATGCGGTTAGTTTTCAATCTTCGGAGCATTTTATTGGTCGAATTCGTTGCTCAGCCAAAGAAAATCAAATGAAGCCGCACAAGACAAAGTAACTAACGAACTGACGAACAAAAAAATTGGTCGAGACAATTGCACAACGGCGAACAACAACGAAATGATTTATATTTATGCATATAATATTCAACAGTAAATTTACTACTGGTTCTTGAAGAATTCTCTATTACATTGGCAAATAATAGCCCCACAATCGTCTGCAGGTTGGCTGTCGAAATTTTATTTTTGTTTCTAGTTGTCGTTGCTTTGGAAAATCGTTTTTTTTTGTGGATACTACGCGAGATAGATCCGTTCTCAAAATGATCGTTGTTCGATTCGATTTGGCGATTGTATCTGGCACTAGAATTGGATCCTAGTGATTCAATCTGCTGCTGCCGCTGCTGCTTGCACCGTGTTAGATCGTGTGGCATGTTTTTGTAGTGGAAAGTATTTGGTTTTCTATTTAGGTTTCGTGGAAAGATAGTCAACTGAATGTTTAGGTGTGGTTTGATGGCTCAGAAATCGGTAACTAGCACACCATCCGTTGGTCATAACTGTCCACGGCGATAGTGGGAGCGTGATGGTCTACCGATTGTTATTGGATTGTTTTCGTAGTGTTGATTGGTAGTGGTGGTGTTGTGTTTTGGGGTGTACAGAAATTAAAAGAGAAGAAATCAATTAGCAAAATCATAAGTACAGAATGCTGGATCATTTACGACTTAGTTCCTATTCATCCGATATTACTGAGCGGTGTTGGGTTACAAATTCAATACTGAACTCGTTACTTGGCCACTACTTTAATTAAATCAAGAAAAATTTAAAAATTCAACTAGGAGTGAGTCATGAGAGATTGTTGGATTACAGATAAAATATTTGTCTATTTCCATAACGCACCTTTACCTCTAGCCGCGATATTACCCACAACCTTAAGCTAATAAAAGAACCAAAATAAAGGTTACAAATCAAGTTCAGATAATTAAAAGTATGTTTTAAATAATTATAGAATGGTGTACGAATAAAAATTCTGACTTAGATTTAAATCTAAAATGTTTGTTTATGTAAGAACCACTCTATTAGATACAGGTTAATTTACTGTTTACTATTTTAAATAAAAGTTAAGTACAAAAGAGTTTAGAAGCTTATCTAAAGCGATCTAGAAGGATAATACTCGTATACAAAACAAGTTAGCAATACTTAGCCTTACTTGTATTAAAAAATAAAATTGTATTATTAATCTATACCTTCTAAATTAATTCTTCAATGGAAAACAGTCTTGATCTGTTAAAAAGTTTAATACTTTTTAATTTGAAAGTGTTATTAGAGTAAGAATAAAAGAGTCGAAATGTTTATATTTTAAGCTCACATCCCTGTTCTTAATATTGGCTTAATAATTAAAAAGAAAATGTGGTTTCTTCTCTAAGTTAAATAATATAAATTTATCTAACAAGTCTAATATCTTGGTATCTCTTTATCATTTATAAAAACTGGGTTAAATACGTTGAAAGTCACCTAAAGAGATCTATCTATGAAAGCTATGAAAGATCTATCCAATGACCGTCTAATTTACCTCTCAAAAGGAATATCATCGGCCTCGTCGTTAATCTGTCGCTGAGCTTCGTTTTGAGCACGTCGCGCTTCTTCCTTTCTGCGTCGATCCTCGGCGGCCGCCTTCATGGGATCGTAGGTGGATCGACGCTTCCACATCGCCATTTCGGCCTCCTTTTGTTTGTTCACTGCAATCAATTGGAGATTATGTTAGCCAATCATTTGAAAGAGGTAATAAAATAACAATATTATACTTGAAGCGTCGCGCCGCATAGCAGATGAGTTTCTTGATCCAGGATTTCCGCCACCTAGAGATGTTGTGCTGGTGTTCATCGCGGAGGCAGCACTGCGCACACTCCGATTACTGGCCCGCGTTCCCTCGCCGCGACTCAAACCCATGGAAGATGCACTGGGACTTCGTTTCATTTGATCCGCTGGCTTCAGCGTACTTTTGGCGTCATTTTTGCGCAGAAAATTATTGGACTGTGCCGACTTGTACTTGGAGATGTCCAGGTATTTGGGTTGCACGCGCTGATCCCTAGAATTGGAGTTGACACCAGCATTGGCCGTTTGCAGCAGCTGCTTTTTGGCATTGGCCAGCGAACTGGGCACCTGCTGAGCCAGTCGACTGAGGCTCGTTTCCCTGGGCATTGACTGTCGGGTGTTTCGGTTGCCCGATCCTGGAGCCACCCTCGGCGCACTCTTAATTCCTCGACGCGGCATTTCTGGAGTGTTGGGACAGGCCACCAAACCAGCTCCACTTTGTGCCATGTGCAGCTTGCCCGCTGGTGCTGATGTGGGCTTGGATGGAGCCTGTGATCCGGCAACCTTTTGTTTGCTCCTCTCGATCCGCATCAGTAGGGCCTTGTTCATGCGCGTATTACTCAACGGCACTGAGCCTTGGGCGTCTTCATGGTTCTCCTCCGCCTCATCTTCTTCGTTGCTGGAATAGTAAGCCCCAGTGGTGCCCATTTCATCCTCATCGTTTATATAATACTGCAACTCATTATCGTAGTCGCTGTAGGCCTGCTCGAAATTGTTGCTGCTGGCGGATTTCTTCAACTGCTGCTGCTGGTGAACGGTGCTCAAGGCGTGGGCGTGGCGGGCAGCGGGCGGTGTGTAGAGGTTCTGGAAATTAGGACGCGCCTGACGCACTGGATGCTGACCCTGCTGCTGTTGGAAGCTACTCGATCGACGCAGCGGCGACAAGGGGCCAGCAGCTGGCTCAACCAGCTCCACTTCCTGGTTAGGATCATACTCCAGGGAGTTCTTCCGGCGACGCAATTGCTTGAGAAGATACTCGCCACTGGTGAGCAATTGCAGCTGCGCCTCGTTGATGCTGCTGGTCATGAGCACCCGGTGGAGCGGAGATCGTCTATAGCCGCCGCCTGCTCCGGCGGTCATTCCAGATTCCAAGCTATGCTGCGGACTACTCTGAGCTGGGGATTTAACGGAGCTCCTGCGGGAGAGTGACTGCTGCAGGTTACTAATAGCCGCAGCTGTTTGCTCCAAATAGGCATCCGTTGGGGGACGCGGGCGACTGGCACTGCGCGCACGTCCCAGCGTGTGCAGCGGCGAGGGAATCTTGCTGGGACTCTTGGGTGGCTTGTAGGGTGGCTCCACCATCTGTCCACCGCCTCCTCCGCCATGGCTACACAACGCCGGATCGCTGGCGTAGTCACAGTCGCCCAGCAGGCGATACCGCTCGGCCATATTGCGATTGAGCTTGGCTGCCGCCGCATACTGTCGCTGCTGGTTGTACAAACTCAGGCTGTCATCCGTCAAGGAGTCGCCGCACGTATCCGAGCAATTGTAGCTGCGTGTCATTAGTTGCTAAAAGTAAAACAAACCATTGTTAATACATAAACAATCGCACATTTACAGTACCATAAATGAGCAATGGAATTCCATCTTAGGGAAAAGAGTTGGTGAAACTGATTGGATCTATATTTTAAGCTGTATTTAATTACCACGATTTTATAAATTATTAATTTTTCAAAGTTACTTCGAACTTATTATAAACAATAAAAAGATAGTTTAACCTATCTCCACACTGCCCCAAAAAGTGTGCTTCATTTTGTACTTTTAATATCGCAATGGTTTATGTCCGGGCTAACAGTGTCCACATATTTTACATCATATGTCAAACCCGTGTATGTTAAAACAACAATACAAATAAGTTTATTTGTAAATAAATATAATCTAATATTTAATTTGTCTTTAACTTTTTAAATGGTTTTTTAAACATTTATATAAAGTAACTACTAATATTTACCTTGTGTTTTACTTTTTCATTCAGATATTTATTGAAAAAAAAATTGTTGAAAAAAATATTTATTTATTTTTCAGAACAATGAAGTTATTTAAAAAAAGACACTCAGATTTAACAAAGTTGCTTAACAATATGATTGCAAACTGACTGTGATGAATCATATTAGCAATCTAATCTACTCTTGTTAATAGGATGAGGTAAACAACGCTTGCTAAATAACCTATACGTCATTTTAACTTGGCTAATATGGAAACACTACTGTTAATCAAAATAAATAACACAATTAATTCTTCTAATACTGTTTTAATGCGAATTTGAGTAAAAGCTTAAAAGAAAGATTAAAAAAAGCAAAAATTACTTTTTAAAGTATCTAGAAATCAATTAGTTTTGTATAAAACAAAATCCAAACATTTGAAACATTAAAATTTGTTTTTTGTGTTTAAGGTTATAAACCATGAAATCGAATCTTTGGGTAATAAATAAACATAAGTGATCCTCCGATATTCAATCTAAAGGTGAGTCACTCAGTGCCAAACTAACCAGACAAGATTTAACCAATCAGATGGGATTTTTCCATAAATTCATTTATCACAGTCTGCTGCCCGAATCCCGTGCGAAACCGGTTGGCCCAAACATACCTGTGCTTGCGCTTGGGCCTGCTGCTGTTGCTGCTGCCTCCGGCGGCTGGCGCTCGTTCCGCTCACATCCTGCGCCAGACTCCTGGCTCGGGCATTGCGTGCCCACTCCTGGATCCAGTCCTGCTTCGTCTGCGCCGTCTGCAGCAGGGCGGCCTCCGAGTTCTGGGTGGGCGTGGTGGGTGTCTCCGGCAACTGGTGCTGCTGATTGGTGCTAGTGGTGAACACATTCAGGCGGTACTCGGCTTTCTGGCGATCCGTAGCCGATCCGGACAAGGCCTGTGTGTGCCGCAGTTTAGCCTCATTGCTCACGTACTCAGAGCTGTCGATCTGCGAGGTGGACAAGCTGTGTGAGTGCCGGGTGAGCTTGGGATGGGTATCCAAGGCCCGTTGTTTGGCCAGCACTCCGCTGGTGGTCACACTAGTAAAGCAGCCCATATCCCCTGCCGGCGATGGAGGAGTTGGAGGCGACGCGGGAATCTGCTGACGCAGCACGCGACTCTTTAGTTGATCCAGATAGGCACCTGCCGAAAAATAAACCGCATTCAGTACATATTTTATAAAGTAAATCATAAACCTATTTAGTATACCTGCAATCCATATTTAAAAATATTAAAACTAATTTAAATCAAACAAATAGTCAATAAAAGTTCTTATTTTGAAGGAAAAAACTAATTTATAACTTTTCAGCTTTATCTACTAAGTTAAAAATAAGTAAATAAGCTTAAAGATATTCCACGTTAATATAGAAATGTAATAAAAATAGTATCTCACAAATTTAGCTCTGTTGGAGATTTTTTCATTACTATTTAGAATCCTAATATTTAAGCGTAAAGAAAATATTTCTTTTATTTTAAGAACTTTGATAAATGATTAGACATAAAATTTCTATATAACAAAGATCTCAACTACGTATTGTATCAAGTTTCCTGACCTGTTGAGCTCCTCTGAGCTGGCAGTTGCTGTGGTAGCTGTTCCTGCAGTGGCGTTTCATGGTAGTAGTTCACCTCCAAGACATTGCTTCCCCGGTTTGACTTCACTGGCAATTGTTTGGGTCGCTGCTTAGCAGCCGCCCCCTTTCCATTCCTATCGATGTTCATGAGATCCTTCTGCTCCTCCGTATAGTTATCCCCATCGAGGGTGTAAGTGCCCGCTTCGCTGACTGCATCATTTTCGGCCTGCGGTTTGCCATCCGCCAGCGGTGGCTGTGGACAGAGCATCTCCACCTGGCGAAGTGCCAACTGCATGGCGGTGGAGCGGGGTGTGAACTGGTTGGCCGTGCGATTGGCCACCAGATTGGAGGTTCCCTTGGTCGCCGCCGGCGGAGGTGGCAGTTTGGATCGACTTGTGGGTCTGGGAGCAGCAGGTGCTGCACTTGGTTCGGCCGCATTGGCGGAACTCCTCGGCGACCAACTGTGCCGCTTGGAAGCGTCTCTCACCCGGGACGCACTGCGATCCCGCACCCGCATCTTCACCTGCACCGGCGGCGCCTGTTCGCTACTGGGCGTGGCTGCCGTGAGCGAGGATAGATCATCGGCCATACTGCTGCCTGCATCCAAACTGCTCCTCTGCGACTGCCGTCCACTGATCGAGGTGGTCGTGGTGTTATCCTTTTCCGTCTCCAGCTTGGACATGGAGGCACCTCGCTTATGGCGACTCTGGAAACGCTCCATCATGTTCTTGTAGCGCGCCGCCTGAGCCGCAGAATCGTTCTCCGAGGCATCGAAATGATCAATGGTGAAGGCTAGCGCCGCTTTCGTGGTTGCATTCGATTCGCTCGAGTTCTCCTCCTCATCGGCAGCGGATTTATGGTTGGTGTTGGAGTAGCTGTTGCCGGCTGGAGTGCCATGTTGATGGCTCGCTCTGCTTTGTGCCGCCGCTGCAATGGAACAGAAAAGAAGCAAACACACACACAATTAAATTAGCATTTATTTACAGTTATTATTATTTTTTTTATTATTAGCGTTTAAGCGGTGAAAACGAAACTAAGCTGCTGGCGTAAATTAAACTGAACTCAACTGATCGCAACTGAAGTGGCAAGCGGACGAGAAAAGAGATAGAAAAGTGGAGAAATTCAGGACCGGCTCTGATTTTATGGCAGAATATACTTATTTTAAATTGATTAGAATCGTTGCTTAATTATAATTAAATGTACTGACTCATAAAATGTTTTTCCAATTCAAGAACACTCTTTGAGTTTAAACATTGTAAACCGAATATCATTAGAATGATGTTAAGCAGACCAAAAATTCTTTAAAAACAATTTATTTACAATTTTCAAGTGCTTCAAAATCAAATTCTAATTTTACTATCAATAAAAAAAAAACAACTTCTTGGAATTAGCATACGGCTTCTTATCTAAAAGCTTTACCAAAACTAATGTGAGAAACTTCAGTAAGTTTTATATTTTTGCAATTGTTTTTTATAAGTTTGTGCTACCCATCACACTTAACACTAATTAACAAACTCATTTACCATTTATGTATAATTAGATAAAAAAAACAATGAATTAACAAATTCAAAATATTGGTTTGCTAGCCAAAAATGGATAAATACGATATTTTTTTGACAAACATAAGAAACACCTACAAATGGATTGTGAATAATAAAAAATAAACCATCACCAAATGTTAAACAATCGAGTAACATCTGTGATATGGCTATTTCAGCTTCAAGACAAATAAGGAAATATGTAATCAAGCTCCATCCCGGATGACAATATGAAGCTATAGCTTTCTAGCAAGTTCACCCTATTCAAGGGCCCCGGAATGCCCACCTGCAGCTCGAGGAGATCCCTCACCGCTTCCGCAAACAATTTCTATACATTTCCGCGGCCAAAGCACGGGCAAAAAGAAAATCAAACAATTTGCTTTCAGCTCTGCCACGCGAAGTGGCACAAGCACATACACCGAGTGGAGCAATAGAGGTGGGAGACCATCTAGGGGGCCGCCGCCTCTCAGAATCGTGATCTATGGATGGGTAGCTTCTACACGTACGCTATATAAGGCGGTCGACTGCCCGGAAAGTGAAGGTTAGAGTTCGGTGATTTCGGTCAATTGCAGGTTATTTTTCGAGGGGGGAGGGGGTTATTCCACGGGCCAGACCCGCAAAACTTTTACGCTCTGCCAAACTTTGCTGGCCATGGAACTTCCGTTTCGCTAGCCATGGAAATATGTTTCAAATCCATATCCATATTTACCATAGATTTCACAGCCTTATTTTGAACAAGTTTTTGGTCACGAACAAAAATATATTTTTTTGGCAGTCAATAATATTATGCAGATGGGCAATTAAATAAGGAGTCAAGGTGATAATGTTTATTATTAGCTAAGGTGTGAAGTTTAAGATATATTCTTCATTAATAACATGGATTGAGAACTCTTGTGTACATCAAAATAACTATTAGTCATAAAATTAGAATTAACGTTTTGCATCTTGTTCATCTCCGCAGAAAATTGCAGTATTTAAACGGAAGATGTCATTAGTTTAATAAGTAGCAAGAAAAGGTTCCGCATTAAGCTTACTCATTTTTGATTGGCACAATTTAATTTAGAACTGTAATTATACCCCAACGAGATTCTCAGATATCAACCTCAAACGCAGCTGCTTAATCGGAATCATAAAGGAAAAATGTGCATATTTTCTTTGTTCTCAATTTCCCATAAATACGAATGTGAAATTTAGCTCAGATTTCCACAATTTGTTTTTATTTACATAGTGATTGTTTGCCTTTTTAACACTCAGTTAAATTTAACAACCGCAGTATCTTTATTATGAATTCTATTTTATTTTTTCTATTAGGCTTTGAATAAAAATTAATCTAAAGCTTGCACTAATCTCTAATGCACTGATCTCTCATTTTTGAAGGAAGTAGAGCTTGTTCTTTAACTTCAAGTTATAGATGCATTTACTTCTCATTTAGTCACAAAGTTATCTATTGTTAACAATAAATGGAGCACAGATGGTTTCAAACCCCATATTATAACCAACGGGTTATAAAATTGCTCTTTATATGGTATTCTCATCTTTATGGTAAGCTTTAAGAAATCATAAGGAATATTTCACTTCACAAGGGCATATTCGTATAGGAATGTGTTAAGGAAGTTCCAATTTGGCATGAATCTAGAACGACATTATTCGCTTGTTGGATAGCAAAATTTGCAATGTAATTTGGCAGGAAATATTTCCCCTTCCAAAGAGCGGAGCAATCACCGATAGACAATAGACCACAGTAGGTAACGACTCACTAACGGTAATTACGCTGCCCACTGTGCATGGCCATAAAATGTCTTCTATCGAGTTATCGGCGGGTCCCCCGTTCCGAATACCCCCACTGCCCCCCCCCCCCCTGCCGACGATCTTTCTATGGGCCAACAATTGAAAACTGTTGGCACAACACACAAATGTCGGGTATTATTGTGTTATTGCCATTATTATTACTATTGCCATTGCCGCGTGTAGAAGAGCTCGTTCAAAACTCTTTTGTTGGGTTTTATTTGGTAGCCGTTGTGTAGTCGCTTTTACTTTCGCAATAAATTTAACAAAATACTGTTGGAGTGCAATATATATATATATATATATTTCCCTTTTTTGTCGGTCAGTTAGCTGCTTTTGTTTTGTTTTTTTTCGTTTGGGAAAGTCGAGCAGAGGAAATTGTATGACCGCCCGCTGATTTTTGATCATTTACTTTTCCCTAGACATAGTTCCGAGTGTTACCAAATTTCGGTTTGCAAATGTGCAGTCTAAGATAATCAGGCGAATGCAAAACGGAAATCGATCACGAATTCTCTCACGCTGGTCAATTGGTTTCAAATTGGTTTCGCTAATTGCATTATGAGCTTACGTCATCACCGATCAATCAGACATATAATTTCGGTTCGCAGTCTTTAGTTCCCCAATTCATTTGGTTTGATTTCGTTGCCTTTCGAGTGGGTTTAGTTCTCACATTTAAATAAATGTTATTAACAATTTATTTATATTTCTTTGCCGCTCGGCGACACCAGAGAAAGCCATCGGTGATCATCATCATCTGTCATCTGCGAATGAGGTCATCGACTGGCGGCCATTTGTTGCGCCTTATTATCTATCGTCGATTGTTTGTCGTTTACGGGGCATTAAAATATATACTTGAGATATTGTGGTGCTCGAGTTGAAGAAGAAAATTAATGGGAAGTAGTTCAATGTGATTTTGAATCTCATTATAGGACATAAACTTATTATATGTATTTTAAACTCTCAAAAACATCTTGAAGTCTTATAGGTCTCTGGCCTTAAAATATAAAAACTGTTCATCAATCATAGATAATATTAAGATATTTATTCTTTGTGACTATTTTATATTAATACAAAATTTTTGAAATATTTCGAAGACATTTCTTGATGGGTTATTCAAGAGAATACAAATTGAATAATACAACTAATTAAGCATGCCCAAAACATTATCAATTTGGGAACAAGGCCAACACCAAGAGATTTGTTCTGAATCTGTTTGATTCTTGGCTGTTTGCCAAGAATTAATGCCTCAAATTTATATTTGATTGGTATGTATAGCTATAAGAGCTAAAAAGAATATAAATTGATTCTAGAACTTATGTTGCACGTGACCAGAGAGATAACATGTATGAATACATTATAAACATTGTGCATTGTTTATTAATAAGAAGTGCAAAGTTAACGGTTGATTCGCTTTTTAAATAAATAAATAAAAGCATTGTATCGAAGATAATTTTTTAGATATATCTCAACCACACTTTAAAATGTAACACTTTCAAATACGCTGAGACATTCCAATACAGTGTATCAGTTGAGCGGGTGACATAATACCCTCTACGCAGAGTTGGCCAACACTTCGTCTCTTATTGTCAATGGTACTTGAATCAGAAACTAAATTCCCAGGCCCCATCCGCTCGATTACCCCTTCCGTCAAGTGCGCTGATTTGTTTTTCATAAATCTTCCATTTCATAATGTTTATCAGTTTTGGTTTCTTTTCGCAGAGCTTGCCAAATCTTACACAATTATAGCAGTCGCCGTCGGCGTCATTATCTCACACATTTTCATTCCTTGCACGCAACTCATTGGCAAAATAAAAAATTCAAAAAGTGAAACAGATTTGTGACTGAGTAGCTTAAAGTGAATGACTCAGCAGCAGCTGCGGGCGTTGATCGATCGGAGGTTACTGCGATCCGATCCAGGCTACTTTTTTTTATGTCAGGTTTGCCAATATTAACCAGAATCATTTCATTAAAAACAAAGGAATGCAGCACACATATGCGCAAACAGTTCAATGAAAACGTAAATAAAACTTGGCCAGGCAATCTGCTCTTTAATTGAAAAAATATGTTTTTGGTTATATTTTTATTTCAACTACGAAAGTTGTTTACCCTTAAGAGATGCCTGGTTCGGAAATTTGCATTGAAAAAAATAATATTTATAATGCCTTTTGTCTTCTTTAAGAACTGTTGATGAAGTTTTAAAGTAGTCCGCTGAAATTTTTACTGAAATGTGTTGCTCCTTTGAATTTTAATTTTGGATAATAGCCAAAACCATGTTTTACAGAAATAATTAGAAACGACTGAATCGCAACGAATACAAAAGCGAAGAATAATAGAAACAGATAAATCAATACATTTTTTTACACATGTAAACATCCAACTCATGAAAATAAACAGTCTAAATCTTTTATTCTTTGCTTTCGAAATAGACATTTTTATTATACCCTTGCAGAGGGTATTATAATTTTGGTCAAAAGTGTGCAACGCAGTGAAGGAGACATCTCCGACCATATAAAGTATATATATTCTTGATCAGGATCACCTCCTGAGTTGATATAAGCATGTCCGTCTGTCCGTCTGTCCGTCTGTCTGTCCGTCTGTCTGTCCGTCTGTCTGTCCGTCTGTCTGTTTCTACGCGAACTAGTCTCTCAGTTTTAAAGCTATCGAATTGAAACTTTGCACACACCCTTCTTTCCTTTGCACGCAGTATATAAGTCGGAACGGCCGGGATCGGCCGACTATATCCTATAGCTGCCATATAACTGAACGATCGGAAATGCCATAACTTTGGTGTTTTTAAAGTTAGGAAGTTGGGATTTTCTATGGGTTTTACATTTGGCCAATCAATTTTACGTACCAAATTTTATAAGGATCGGCCGACTATATCCTATAGCTGCCATATAACTGAACGATCGGAAATGCCATAACTTTGGTGTTTTAAAAGTTAGGAAGTTGGGATTTTTTATGAGTATTAAGAATGCATCATATGAATAATTTTGGAGAATATAATTTTCAGAGTATTCTGCAAGGGTATATCAACTTCGGCTCCGCCCGAAGTTAGCTTTCCTTTCTTGTTTTTTTTTTATTTAGGGTATGAGAAAAATTCTACAAGTTGTAATCCATTTTAAATGATGATAAACTTAAAACAAGATAATATGTAGTTATAGGCAAATAGGAGTTTTTTGCATAAGTATAAAATCTATCGATTTTTTCCTCGGGTTTTTTATGTTTGCAATAGCGGTTTGCCATTTCAGCAGAAGCGCAATTAAAAAAAACTTGAAATCAGAATTTCCGGACTTTCCAAAAAGGAGAAGAATATATTCGCGCATTTCAAGATTGGCAACTTCTTAGTTTGGTGCCATAGGGCCATAAATATAAAAGAGCCCGCAAGCTGATGTCACTTGCTGCTTTCGCAGGCTATTGATCCCGTTCCACTTTCTCGAAACCAGAAGTGAGAACTTGCTTTTCAACCTAACTCGGCCCACTGTGCCAATCTGCACAACAACATAAACGAGGTGTGTATGAGGGTGTGTGTTTCGGTGTGCTTTGAGAGTGCCAGGCATGACTATTGCAATAAATATTTGCGCTTAGTCGTGGCCAGAGACTCGCACAAAATAACTTCATTAAAAATTCAAATTAACAAAGAAAAAAAGCAAAGACAAGCCACAACCTGGAACAACAAAAGCCAGAGCAACAACACTATGGTTAAATTAGCCATCAATTGTCGCCGGCTTTGCGGTTGCTGCTGTATCTTTTACTTATACAGTCGAACTTCTGTAACTTAAACTTCCATCGTTTAAATTTTCAGTACTCGAACATTCATTTCAGGTATACGTTATTGATCAAAAAAAAAAATTAAATTATCTTAAATTTATGTAAAAACTCCTATTAGAGTTTACGAGTTACTCAAAGTATAGAAAAACCTAAATGACTTTTGAAAGCCATGATTTTGTAGTACATTCTTTCTTTCACAAAAAATGCTTTAAAATAACTTCTTAAAGTTTTAAAAAAAGATATATTGCTTATTTAAATATCTGATATTTTATGACTTATAGTGATTTATAGATATTGACTATCAACGGTTATTCAAATCTTTTTAAAAAAATAATAGTTTCTGATGGCTACTAGTAATATTTAATAAGGGTATATGAAATTTGTACCCAAAAATGCCACCTGGGTGGAGTTATATTTGCGAAGTTAGCCTGTACTTGGGATATCTCACCTTTCTCGGCCGGCGATGGTGGCGGCTTGCCAAGGCAGAACTTGCCGCAGGACTCGTCGATGTCGATGGCGGCCCCGAGGCCCACGTAGCCGGGATTCATTGGATTCCTGAGTTGCACGTGTCGGGGGGAGGGGATGGGCGAGTTGGCCGAGGTTGTGCCATTCGGACTGTCCATGATTTCGGCGATTTTTTTTATATTTTCCGGCGTGGTGTCGGCCTTCTCGCGTCCATCGCTACTATTGCCATCTTCGTCGCCATATATTGTACGGCTAATGGACAAATTGTCGCGGCTCTTGACTTTGGATGAATCAGCTGCAGTTGCCACGCCCCCCACAGTTGATTGGGGGGCGGTGCCGACTGTTGTTGCGGCTCCTACTGCGCCAGCTGATGCTGCTGCTGCTGCGGCTGATGTTGCTGTGGTTGTTGCTGCGCCCGTTGTGTCATTTGCGTATGATGTCATTTTAAGCCTTGGCTGGGTATAAATTTTGCAACAAATCGGAATTTATTGTTGGTTTAGAAGGTACACCTTTATTCGCCGCTTTTCTTTGCCTACTTAGCTAATTAATTAGCTAGTCATTTCCACGTTTTCCGGCCTTCGTTGCGTGTTGTCTGCTGCCTTTTCTACTACACTTTCCACATCCTGCTGCGTTCTAATGTCGTGTTGTGCGTGAAGTGAATTCCAGTGGGTTGCTTTTTACCTGAGGTGTGAAAATTACATTTAGATGCGGTCAGAATAATTGTGGTTGTCGTAGGTTTACTACCAGATAAGAACATTTCTTAAAATATTACTTTTTGTACTTTGTAGCATGATAAGAAAACGATGTACAAGATGAAAAACCTACTACATTTAAAAATATTTTATATGTCAATCAATATAAAAATTTTAACTTAGTGTTATAAGAAAATAAAGGTGTAAATGATTTATTGTTTTTTTTTTTAGGCATTTAAAATTGCGTCACTGCTATTATTTTTATGTACATGTGATGACAACGCTTTTAAAACTCTTTTAATTTATTTCCTCGGACTCTAATAAAATTTGATAATATTAGAACTTTAAAGCCGAGTTAAACCAAACTGAATGCAACTATTATTTTGACCGCAAATATATATTAAAGAACTGAAAAACACTTTGGCTTAAGGATGCGTGATCACGCCCCAAATGGAAACGGAAACACTGAGACATGTTGAATAGGTAAATGGCCAAGGAATTTCCATTTGCGCGACGTGTGTTTTCCGATTGGACACTTGGAAAACTATTCGGGCATTTCCAAACGCGTAAAAATAGCCGAAAAGCAGAAAGGCAGATTCTTGGCTGCCTTTTCAAGGTTGCTTTTGTTGTGCTCGAAAAAAAACCTAATCGGATATTTTATTTTTACATTGAACACTTTTGGAGGCACACGCACACATACGCACACAAAGGCGCAGACACTTGCGGCCAACACATACACACTTTCAAGGGCAGGGTCCGGTTGTAATTTTCAGTAGCATTTCCCTTTCGGTTTTCACTTATTCAGCGGCTTTATTTTTCCGTTGTTCTTTCTGCATTTGATAATGAACTTTTCTTTATCTTTGTCTCGATTTTCCGATTCGCGACACGCGCTCGTTTTTCATACCAACGCTTACTCACGGCAATTCAGTCAAGAATGAGCGTCGCAGGTGTGCGTGAGTTCGGTTGGCCTGGCCAAAAGTGACGTCGCGCCCGAGAGAGAGAGAGAGAGAGAGTGACGGAGAGCGAGCACCAGTGTTAACGTCTATTGTTTTCACAGTTAGCTAAATCTAGCTGTTAAAAAGCTAGAGTTATATTTGAAAGATAGCCATTGCAAAAAGATACATTTTTATTCTTAAAACTCGACGCCATAATTTTTAAATAAATTAAATTATAAAGTATACAAAAAGAAATAAAGATGAAATCATAATAAAAAAGGAATACAAAAGTTTACACGGTTTTTACTCGTTTTCCTATATTGGGTTAGAATTTATACACATGGAGCTAACAATATAAAACCTTAATCACGTTGAGCAGTAATTGTATATTTTCTGTAAGGTTATTTCGTAAGAATTAATCTAAAGCATTTTAGAAAAACATTGGAAATTTAAAACCATAGACATTAACAGGTTAGAAGATTTAAAAGATGTACAAAATTCGATAAAAGTACCAAAATATATATAAACTTAACTATTTGCTGTTTTCCGTACTTTACAATATATTGAGTTAGGTTGAAAGTAGCTTAGTTTGCAGCACTGCGAGAAACAGCTGGGAGTTGCCAGAGCAATTCAGGGTTGTCACTTTGTCTTACGAAATTGAACTTTTCTTTTAAAAAGTAAAAGCATTCAATGCCAAGACTAAAATAAATACAGATGGTTTTCCTTACAGAATCAACACCTGATTATGTATTCAACAAAATTATTTGAGGACCATTTATAAGCCAGAGCCAGAAACCAAAGAGATGGCAGCCCTCTTTTTGCGTGTCTCTCTCTCTCTGTCTCTGACTCTATTATGCTCTCCGCATTGATTGTTTTGGCCTGGCCAGAAGCTAATTAACCCGTTAAATAACACAGACCAGAACACAATACACAAATCAGATAATTCAACGAATGAATCGCTTTCTGCAGATTCACGCTTCACTGAACACAAATATCCGCAGGCAGTGCACTCGACAGGTGGCCTTCAAATGGCGACGCTAACGCTATTTTTAAATTGAACACTTGCGATTACTCTCGCTTTTCGCGCGAACAGGTGTACTAACTTATATTATTAGTTTTAATATCGAGAATTCACAAAAAGTTGATACTTAAGACTGGACAGTTGTTAATTGTCAGAAACAATAACAATTGCCGCGCAAATGATAACAAAAGAGAGCATACAATGCGCGCTCTCTCATTTTTTCCTCCCTCTCTCTTTCTATTTTGTATTGGCATTTACTGCCCCATCAATTTTTTTCTCGCCCCCTAATTCGTGCACTTGTTTCGCGTTCGCTTTTCACAGCTTATTTTTCACTTTTCACTATTTCGATTTGATTATATTTTGCTCGCTCAACTGCACTTTTTATCCACACAATTAATTGGTTTCGTAGAGAATTATTTACTTGCTGGACGAAGCAACAAAAAACAGCGCCTGGAATTGCAAACTTTTTCGTTTGTTGTGCCAATCAGACTCAGTGTGACCCTGCCCTTAAAACGGATTAAGACCACGGTTTATAACTCAGGGCTGGCGAAAAGTAACGGTATTTTAATTTAAATAATTAACTATTTAAAAAATCTTTCCTTTAGATAATTTAATTTTTTTTTCTTCACAAGTCGTTGAATAAATTTATAATTTATAATGATTTGCTGAAAACAAGTTTGGTATTACCTAAATTTTACCTGATTTGCTAATCATACTAAACATTTATTGTGACCTACAAAATACTTGCGATCGGGAAAGTAATTAAGGGTGAGGATCGGTTGACATTGATATAAATGTTTATTTAAACTAAAAAAAATAATATCACGCTCACAGGGCTTAAATTTATAAATAGAGATAGAAAAATCTAGAAAATGTGGAAAAATTGTTTTACCAATTTTTAAGTCTAATCAAACTACCCACTTTTCAAACCTTCCCATTAATTAGCATGTGTTTCATTCGAGATACAACAAAGTTCTAAGTTTTAAAATTGCATTTATTCAGACATACAAGATTATTTGTATAAGTATGTTAGCTATGCATGTGTATATGGTTGGAGGGCACAAAGCCAATCTTTATCTTTCTGTCTCCATAGGGAGCTTACAAAACTAATAAAAAAACGAACGCAAACTTTTAGACTGCGATGCTGACTTGGCTGATGGATAGCATATGTGACTGCGGTAGCGGTTATATATACGTATATATAAATATAAATCTGTTTGCTTATAAATCGGTCAGCCAACTCTACACAAACTGATAAGTAACTGGGAAAGTAAACGGAATACGGAATACTCGTGGAATGCATTGATGCGTGGCCTTAGCGCCCGTTCCAGTGGCCCACGTGTCCATTCTCGAAGGCCAGGTTGATCCTGGGATGAGGAAGTGGCCTGATGGCCTGCACAGGTTGCCTGGCCGGATCGTCCTCTAAGTACATGCACTGTTGCACGAAATTCAGGAAAAGAACCTGCGCCTGGCTGGCGGCCGAAGGCAAGGCCTCCAAATTGGCATCGCTGCAGAGCCTCTGGACCAACTGCTCGCAAATCCTCGTATTGGTATCCACATCGAACAGTGGAACGCCAAAACTAACGTCCAGCAGGGTCCACTCCTCAGTGACATCCTCTTGTACCTCCTCATCATTTGATGCCTGGGCGATCTCCTCCAGAGCCATTGGTATCTCAACGGAACTCTGCGATACCAGATCAGCACGACTACTGCACTTGGCCAGCTCGCTGGCCAGCACTTGACTGCAATCCGGCGAGGTGAACTCATTTGCAGGACCATGTTCCGGCGAGGCGGCAAAGTGGTTTTCATCGGGGCTCTTCAACTGAAAGCTGGTCACCTCGTTGGTTGGCACATGATTCGGTTTGCTGGGGGCTGCGATCGAGGAGCGCTTCTGGCGCTGCGCCGGCTTCAATCGCACCTGTAGCTCGTACTCCTCGCAACCAAGATCAGGCACCCCAGTGTTCAGGAATGTTATATAGCCGCACTGCTGGCGCAGGTCCAAAAGGTTGGACAGTTTGCGTACGGCTCGATGGGCGGCCCACTTGGCTTGGCGCGTGTCCGCCGCCTGGAACGGAAATGACTCGTAGTGCAGGACGCCGGCTGTGCGGATTCCATAACCCTGAAGCAGCACACAACCGTTCTTGAGCTGATCGTTCAGGTTGCGGAAATTCTCCGAGTTGAGAACATACGAATCGGAATGCAGGATGTTTACCAGCAGTTTTCCATACCCTAAAAATAGGCGCGGCAAGGTTTTTAGAACAGTTCCTCGGCAGAGCAGCAAACTGGGCGGTCCATAACCTAAATATATTAAGCAGTTACAATGTAGTTAATGTGATGATATTAATAAATTGTTTACCTGTGATATGGTTGTAAAAAAGCTTGCTCCACATGGGCGCCACATCAGAGCTTCGCAGAAATTGGCCAAAATAGGGAATGCTGAATGTGTGACTAAGCGACGCCGTCAGCGGCGAGGCGCCAATGATAAACTTGTACTTCTTCTCCAGAACGCGATCTCTTGTCTGCCGATCTAAGCCCTCCAGGCATTCCAATCGCAGCAAATCCAACCCGCCTGGCAGCAAGTGTCGAAGTGAGCAAATAGTAGAGCGCAGAATGACGGCATGAGCAAAGTAGCGGGAGACATCACCCTCGCCCTCTGCATCCAGAAGTGAAACCTGCTCCAGTTCGGCCAGAAAGCTGTCCAGGCTCTCCTCGCACAACTTGCCCACTTCGAACATGGTTACAGCGTGGTTCTTCAAGCCGGGTGAAAGGTTGCCCATCATCAGAAATGCGGTGAGCGTGGAGTCGAACAGGAAGCCCACCCTCTTTCCGCTTTTTGGCAGAGCAACTGCTGAAGGAGCAGCCTGTTTCGTGGTAGTCAAGTCTTCTGGTTCTAGCTCCGAACTCAGCTCCTGTTCGTCGCTGTTGTTCATCCTTTCCTGGGGCGTGGTATTTAGATTGGCAAAGCTGAAGTCACTGGTATTGCCATCCGACGAGAGATAGCCTATGGAACTGCTGTCCTTATCCTTGTCCTTCTCCCTTTCCTTTGGTGTCTTTGGCGACTTGGGACTCTGGTCGAATTCAAAGCTGCTACTAGCATGTAGGTTGTAATTCAGCGGTGTGATCTGTGGCGTTTCGGGAGACTGCTGCTGATTATAACCCTCCCAGCTGGAATGATTTGGCTGATTCAGCTGATCCTGTTTGCGATGGGCAAAGCCCAAACGGCAGATAAAAGAAATGGCATGCTTAACGCTATCCAGCTCCAGTTGCAGCATGTGCGCCAGCTCGGCGATGGTCATTTGCTCATCGGCACTGACAAAAATCTTGTACAGCAGATTCTCAAAGTAATCGCCGCTAACCCGGTTCATCACAAAATTGCGCAGCGGTGGAATGGATATTCTATCCTCCCCGCTGATGGGCACATCCAAATAGATCAAGCCCTTTTTGTACAGACTGTGTACAACCTCGTGATCGCATTTCCCAGCCGGCTGGGCACCAAAATCGATCAGATCATCGAGTAATCCTCTTTCTGCGGGCGATAGATACCTGATGTCCGCTTCTAGGACATAACCAATGTCCAGTCGCCACCAGGGCTCGATGTGAATGCGCACGGGAAAGCGTGGCAGGAAGTCCAGCGGATTGGGCCGCGAGCCAAAGATCAAAGAGCGTGGCGTGTGGGTTTTCAGATCGCTGATGAGGGCCAGGTACTCATTTCGGCCAATGCCCAGAACTCGAAGACAATCGGCGGCCGTAAAGTTGGGCAAAGTGTCATAGCTTTTGTCGCTTCTCAAAAGCTGACCCAAAACATCCAGGTAGTAGTTGAAGGGTGTGACTCTCAAGCCCTTGGTTATGATATCCGCCAGGTGGTAGGGAAATGCGCCCAGACCATTGATGCTTTTTTGGACCAAAAGCTCGTAGTAACGCTGTTCCCGGCGGAACACCTTGGCGGCCAGGTTACCTCTAAATCGCAGCTGGTTTTTCAAGCTATAGTTAAAGACGAACTTCTCGTAGTCGCGCTGATTGTTGTGCAGCACGGAACGCAGGTGCACTGGCAAAAGTTCCCAAGAGACATTCCCACGCACGCATTGCTGCAGTTGGTTTTGGCAATTGTTTCCCGAACCCGTAGATGCACTCCCTCCGCCGCTGGCCAAATCCTCTTGCTCCGTCATTTCGGGACTCGGATTGAGGTGCTTCTGCTGGTCAGACTAACTCATTCCATAGCCTCCGCTTGACAAATACAATATTTTCCTCCTGCGTTTCAGTTATTTTTTTTTTTGCCGAAGAAACGTCGACAGCTGATAAAAATAGTGGGTGCTTTGCAACACTAGTCGATATTTTTATCGAAACTTTCAAAAGTATGATTAACACCTGTAATACTTTTACATTTATTTATCTTATTCAAGTCAACAGGAAACCATTTCTTAATGAATGCTAATTAAATCATTTTTTGTAGAATGTATGTTGCGGTTGGCTTTAAGACAATTTTAAAACTTACATAATGCCTGTACTTTTGACTAAACTCATAAGCTTTGTTTTTATTATTTTTGTTTTGTTTCACACAAGAAAATTAGCCGGTTAAAATGTTTTACAAATGTATTTGCGAATGCTTTTGTTAAAGTTTTTTCAGAGTTGCGAAAAAAAGATTTTTTAGGGGTCTCAACTTTTTTCTCTTTAGATAAAACATTCATAAAGACCAAATGTAGACTGCAAAATTCGAAAACAAACCTAATAAAATATTTGAGCACAACCGAATAAACTCATCATAATATTGATACAAAGGTGGGAAATCTAGGTAGATTGTACCAAGTTATCAAGATTGTATGAAATGCAAGAAAAGTGACGTTAGCCTGGGATAAGTAGAGACCCTCAAAAATATTAAATTATTAATTTAAGCGTTGGATTGCTTAAAAACTATAATACACCATAAGAAGGCAAAAACTAATAATGCATATAGATTGTGTAAATTTTAAGAATGGATGGTGCAAATTCTCGTTTAAATTTAATATAATTAATCATCACTATGGAAGTGTTAAAGGTAACAGCTTTCTTAAATATGAAAATTTAAATAATTTCAAGGCTTAATATAGGAAATATTAAAAAAAAACAAATATATAAATACTTACGTAAAAAGAAATGCAATCAGCCTGAAATATAAATACAGTGGCTTACCCTTTTGTGAATTATGCTTAAGTGGAGACAAATTTAGTTCTTATTGGATTCGTTTCGTTAAAGCAATATAAATTGAATTATTTTATAATATATAATTGTACAAATTGAACAATATAAATTGTAAGAATTCTTTATATTTTATAGTGGCCAATTGCTAAAAAAAACTATTCCTCGAAAACTAGCACCTTAAATTAAGGATGGAAATAAAACAAATACTTATTTCTTAAGCTACTGGAGAAATTATGTTATTGAATTATATATTGAAATAGAATAGCATTATAAGTTATATTAAATAAACTTTTTTATATTTTTTTAATTTTTAACTGAAATTTATCGATACGTGCAACGATACTTATTCATGCGATTGCCAACACAGGTACAAAGCGCGATTTTCAACACTGACCGCTGATGATTTTCAATATTGCTTTGCCTGCGCTTCAAAAACACTTGCGTTCTAAAGTCAAAATTGTCAAATTATTGTGATGAATCGTTGATAAATATATGGTAGATATCATATCATAAGTAAGCCGGCATTCAGAGCTCGATGCGCCGTCAGCAGAGGCAGCATCAGCAGCGGCAGAAGCAGCTACACAGCAGCGGCAACTAGAGAATTTAAGGTCACAGCGACACAAAAAAAGGGACATCAACATCGATTTTTTTGCACCCTTTTTTTTGCGCGTGAGGCACAATATCTTTGT
The DNA here is from genome assembly GCA_018152295.1 of Drosophila carrolli. Classification (NCBI taxonomy): domain Eukaryota; kingdom Metazoa; phylum Arthropoda; class Insecta; order Diptera; family Drosophilidae; genus Drosophila; species Drosophila carrolli. Next base: position 15,617,859 of record JAECXJ010000001.1, read on the forward strand.
CAAACAAAGAAACAGTCGGCGGCGGTGGGGGCGTGAAGTGCGCAGATTTCAACGAAGATGAGCGGTGGCGGCGGCCAAGAGGAGCAGCATCTGCCGAGTGTTTCCAGGTGAATAGCTTATTTTATTTGAATCACAACGAACTAAATCCGTATTCCTGATCTCCAGTGCATCAGGATCTGCATCTGGAACGGCGGGCGGTCGGGCCACGCCCGAAATGAAGCGTTCGGCGGTGCGCAGCTTGATCCAGCGATACTTCTACCAACTACAATCTGGCTGCGGGAATGCCCACTGTACCAATGCAAATTGTGCGTCCAGCGGAAAGGTGGCGCCCATGACGCCCAACGAGGTAGCCGCCAGGGCACTGCAGCTCTTCTCCCAGGATGCACAGCTATGCGAGGTGTCCACCTCGGCGGTCAGCAGGTTGGAATCTTTTCCTAATAATTGGGTTGTGCCAAGACGGAACTTTTCAGCTTTGATTTCATAGGATTTGTTTAAAAAGATCCACAAATAAGTAGTAACTAATAGGACTTTTTAGTTGAAGAGGAATATTACAATGCATTCACCAAATCTCGTACCTTAATTTTACCTTATATAATAGGAGTATTAAAAGTTTTCCACTGATTTGTAGTAGTCGCTAGGTTAACTTGTGTGGAGTACTTAAGGATTCCTTCAGATTAATTGGTCTTAAGATTTGTGAAATTTATAACAAAAGCATATTTGTAGTTGAAGCTAAAATTGCATATGAGTTCTTAAAAGAAGACGGAATGTAACGCCTGAAAGTCTTAACTGTTTGGTCAAGTGTAGAAATAGCCAAATATCTTGTTGTTTGACCCCCTGACTTGGTATAACCCTTTACACTTTGAAACATCCACTAAACCCCCGCTTAGTCCCCAGGATGTGGACATGCTGTCGCCGAATGACAGTAGTAGCAGCAGTAGCGGCAGCTCAACGAGCACCATCACCTCCGCCAGCACCACCACCACAACCAGCAGACAGTCCCAGAGTACTCCAGCTGCCGTTGTAGTGGCGGTTTCCAGTTTAGATCCTGTCCAGAGCGTGCCAGATTTAGATCTTGGAGCCGTTGAACCCTCTTCAGGCGACTCGGAACCTTGTACACCCACGCTGCCGACAGTCCAGAGCCTGGATGCCAACAGCCTAATGGCCCTTTACGAACAATGTAAAACGGCGAAATGTTACGACAGGATTTGCCACGCTATCGGCGATGTTTTCTCAAGCGTGGATAGACTGAGCAAGAGCTTCATTCGCAGCGCAGAACCAGCAGCATCTAGTAGTCTCCAGGAGCTGCTGGCCAATCCACCGGAGGCTTTAAACAAAGAGCAGCTACGAACTCTAGAAGGAGAACACGACAAAGACGAGGACAGTACACAGCAAGTGGAAGAACAGGCGGCAACGGAAGAGGTAGCAGCAAGTGCTTCTGGAGGCGCAGAAGTCGAAACAGAAGCGGAACCCGAGGAAGAAGACGAGGACGTGCCCATGGCTCAACCCACAGAGGCAAAGGCGGAGGAGGATCCGTCGGAAAGCAGCGACACGCAGGTTGATCTCCCTGGATTACGCAGCGTACAGCGCCTGCTTTTCGGCTCAGGAACGCGAGCCATTAATGACAATCTGATTAGCAGCGTCATCCAACTGGCGGAATGGGTGCAATACATGCGACCCGACTGGGAGAAGGTCATTCATTGTCTGGTCATTTGCTTTGACTTGGCCACCAACTGTAAGTTTAAAATGTACACTTTTAAAGTTCTTTAATTTTAAAATTTTCTAATTTTTCACAGCTAACAACACTGTGGTATACATGGAATATCTGGACAGGGTGCTGCCAAAGCTGTGTCAAGCAGCGGCGGCCATGCCAGTGCAGGCACAGGCGCGTCTGGCCAGGATCTGGGCGGCCCATTGCTCGGATCAGCTTCAGGCTCTAGTGTCCGCCTGCCAGCAGCAGATCACAGTGCAGGTGCTACAAGACGAGGAGTCGATGCGTGAGAATGGGTCCATCATCAGCGCCACCAAAGTATTAAAGGTAATAGTTAGATTAAACCTGGAATAAGGTTTGAAATTAAGGCAACTCATCGGCTCTTATCTTCCAACAGATTGTCTTTTATGCAAACATTTTGGCTAGCGAGCTGGAAAGACCCTCCTGCCGGGTGCCGCTGGAGGATCGAACGGAAGCGGCGGCCACCTCCGCATCTGGCAGTGCGACAGTGGAGGACGACTTGTTCGACTACAGTTCCGTGCTGCACCCGCACATGCCTAAGTTCGCCGAGGACCAGTTAGAGAAGGCACTACAGGTGTCGGCCATCGATTGCCGGAAACCACTGGTGCCTCTGGAGGAGTTCTACAACGAGGCGCTCAGCGAAAATATTCAGATGCACCACGACTACCTCTCCTACAAGGCGCTGGAGAGCGAAAAAGGATCTGGCCACACAAACTATTTTTCGTTCATGCTGTACGGTTTTATCCTCACGCCAGCGACAAAGGTAGACGCCTTGTACTACGACAGCCGGATGAGGATGTACAGTGAGCGCTACACATCGCTCTACTCGATTCTCAATAATTTCGGCCAGGAAGGTCCGGATGGCACTCCGCGGCCTGATCTTAAGCTGACGGTGCGCAGGGACCAGCTCATAAACGATGCGCTCATCGGGGTGCGTATTCTTATTATTTGATCTTAGTCCTTATAGTCATGCTAATAATTTACGTATATTTGCCCAGCTGGAAATGGTGGCCATCAGCAATCCGAAGGATCTCAAGAAGCAGCTAGTGGTGGAGTTTGTCGGCGAGCAGGGCATCGATGAAGGAGGCGTATCCAAAGAGTTCTTTCAGCTAATTGTGGAGGAGATATTCAACCCAGCTTTTGGGATGTTTATACAGCAGGAGGAAACCAACAATATGTGGTATTAAATTTCTTTATTTATATAAAAACAATGCAAATCATTTATCATTTTCCTTATTTTCAGGTTCAATGCCACACCCTTCGAGAACGGAGCTCAATTTACTCTAATAGGGATAATTATAGGGCTGGCGATTTATAACAACGTGATCCTGGCCGTAAACTTTCCCATGGTAGTCTACCGCAAGCTAATGGGCTATTGTGGAACTTTCGCGGACCTCAACGACTGGAGTCCGACGCTGTACAAGAGTCTGAAGTCCATGCTGGATTACCAAGGTCAGGACATGGAAGAGGTATTTGACCAGACCTTCAAGATTAGCTATAGCAACGTGTTTGGGGAGATGGTGGAGCACGAGCTGGTGCCAAATGGCAAGGAGGTGTTGGTGGGACAGCACAACAAGCTGCTGTTCGTGAACTTGTACAGTGACTTTCTGCTGAACACGAACATCCAGCAGCAGTTTAATGCCTTCCGCAAGGGCTTCGAAATGGTCACGGATGAGTCGCCACTGAAGCTTCTTTTCCGGCCTGAAGAGATCGAGATGCTAGTCTGCGGCAGTCGCGTAAGTAGCTATATATTGTTATCAATATTCACAAGGCTCTAAATTGATAAATTTTTAATTCATTTCCAGGAGTTCGACTTCGTGGAACTGGAGCTCTCGACGGAGTACGAGGGCGGCTACACAGACGAGACGCAGATTATTCAGGATTTCTGGAGCATCGTGCATGCCATGCCCAACGAGTCGAAACGCAAGCTTCTTGAGTTCACGACAGGATCGGCGCGTGTTCCGGTAGGCGGCCTAAAGTGCCTGAGGCTGCTAATCACACGACACGGTCCAGATAGCGACCGGCTGCCTACCTCGCACACCTGCTTCAACGTGCTGCTCCTGCCGGAGTATAGCAATCGCGAGAAGTTGGAGGAGCGCCTGATGAAGGCAATTAACTACTCGAAGGGTTTCGGCATGCTGTAGAAAGTGCATTCTATCGCGAAGTCCAAACTCCAAGTCCAAGTCTGTCATCGGAACTGATACCACCTCTCTGGGATGAAGAAGGAGATTTTTATGGGTTTGAGTTCGTTTTGGGTTCTGCCATTTATTTTTGATACGACCTGTTCAATGAGACAATATACATACAAAATATATATGCTCAATTTCTGGTGCGATGGCAAGCGAGCTGACCGAACGGACACGCGATATTGTTTCCCTTTGTCGCCAAGTTAAATGTAAATACACACCACATACCGCATTATGTGCATCCACCTATGTAACATCCACATTTAAGTCGCAACGCGCTGAATATTTTCCTAAATAAATTTAAAGTTGTGCGCCGAAGCGATTGTCATTGTAAGTAAGCCGTTGTAAAGGGTATTACAAGATTGATCATTTATTTATTATTTGATTTAAAGTCACAAATCATCATCATCTGCCACCAACAACATTTGAGTTCTAGAGACATCAAGTTAAAGAATTTTTTACATGTATTTATACCCTTTGTTGTCAATAAAACCATTTTGATTAACAAAGTTTTTGAGTTGGGAAAATTCGAGCTATATATTTCGTGTTGTACTCGGACTTTCTTTGTTTAATAATATTTTTTTGTCACTTTTAAGATAAACAAAAAAAAAACTGTGGGATATTATGGACGTTTTAGTCGAATTTAATAATATTTGATTTTAAATATATTTTGGCCGTTAAGTTTTTCTTAATGACCTTTAGGATATTATTAAGAAATGAATAACACGTTATTAATTTTTTTAAATTCAAGTATTAGGTTGTTTTCGAAATTGTACTAAGTTTTTAGAAAAAAATTTAATAAAATAGTTTATGGAAGTAAATTTCTTAGATAAAAGCCTTATATTTAACAATAAAATGTTATGTCTGAAAAGTGGGTAAGGCCCATATTCTCCACCAGCTGGTCCACAAAGTCTTGTGGATTTTTTAGGGTATTTCTCATACACTTGATATTTTCTAACAGCTGAGTAGCGGTCACACATTTGTTATTCGCGTTTCTGATTTTCTTGAGGGCGGGACGTTTTCTTGAGGTGCCGAAAGTGTTTTGATTTTCCGAATACTTTTTCAAACAAAAGAAATGCAACTAGTATAACATAAGGTCCTATAGAAAATTTCACCCACCGTTCGCGAGTGCTTGCTGTGTGAGTGAGTGAGAGAGTACGATAAGTTCCAGCATCTTTTATCAAAATGCAACAACAAAGCGCATTGTTTTTGTTGCTGCTAGCTGTGACGTCCCAAGGAGTCAGCGCAGACGCCGAGTCCAATTGGAATGGTTTGTTTTTAAATTCTAACTAGAATGAGTTCATCAGCAGACATAGAAAATTATACTACATTCATATGAGCGGCTTTTGAAGTGCATCCCACTCACGCAGTCCCGCAATACACCGAACAAAATTTTAAATAATATGATTGATATGATCTGATGATTTGCAATATATAGAAATTTACATACAGAATATTAAAAATTAAAAAATTTTAAATTTTTTTCGATCGTTTTAATTTATTTTGCGGCTTTGGTTATTGACCCTGCCTATTTGTTACCAATATATAGGTGTTTTCATTTCAGCTTACCATGTCGAATCAAGATAACAAAATTAGATTTAATCTTCATTTAACATTGCCAATACGAAAATATTAACCAGTCAATACGAAAATATGTAAAATTATATTTTAATTTTATATAATTTTTTTCTGTGTATGTGTAATGCATATCTCTGAGAATTTGTTTATGATTCCTGCTGCATCTCACTTCCTCTTGCCTTTTAAAATTGTTTTTGTTTTCATTCCGCTTTGATGTTTGCGGTCGTTTACTCTGGAATTGTCTAGAACAGATGCAGATACAATTATTCACATGCACAGAAGATCTAGCAAATTCAAATGGGTGTTTTTTTCATATTCATAATTTACTCCTATTTAAACCTGCTCAACATGTTGGTTAATTCATATGACCGGTTCATGTTCAACACAAAATAACGACTTGACAAAACAATGCATATTTCATTTTTGTCTTTCTAATTTGATCCAATTACCATATTGTATTTATAAAATAAATCATATTAGGTTACAGTAGACCTAACTTAAGTTAAACAAATAAATATAACAAAAGCTTCAAAACATGAATTATAAAGATTAATGTAAAATAAGAGTCAAAGTGGACTACATCTTATTTCATAGTTCATATTTAAAGAAGAGTGCACAAATTGTGTTAAAAATTAACATACGAAAATTGTTATAAATGTACGACTATAACCCATAAAATTTTAATTACCGTCTATTAATCTGTACCCCAGAAACATATCTAAACATATTGTATTTTTTCCTTTCTTCACAGACAGAGTCAAAGTGTTCACTGTGGCCACTGAACCCACTGATGGCTATGCCCGATATTATCGATCTTTAAATGTCTACGACATTAAGGTGAGACCCACATTAAGTGTTAAATTCTTATTAATACGATCAATCTAAAAGCGAGGCACGAAATCTTTTACGCTGGATATCTTAAATCTGGCATGTGGTATATTTTTTATCGTCTTGCGAATAACCATTAAAAATGTTAAACTTACTTAGCGGTTGAATATGAAAATTTTATAAATAGTTATCTAGTTTAAAAATTTTGAGCTCACTAAGACATTTGAAAAAATAGAACAGAACAAATATTATTATGTTAAAACGAAGTAAAATGTTTAGGGGAAAAAAATAAGAAAACAACATATCTGCTTGCATACAATTATAAAATCATTATAATAGTTGTTGTCTTTAACTCATAAAAACATATTAGGTCAGCATTTTAGATTTCTTTGAAAATAAATGTAAAATCAGCACATCAAATACAGTTAGAATTTTTTTCATGTCCAAAATTTGCAAACTTTTATGGTTTCCAGAACACTGCTATCCAACCGTTTCTATGCAAATTTGATTTGATTGTTTTTATTGATGAATTTCTAATTTGACGTCTCCTATACAATCAAATCTTAATAAAAATTAGTATGTAAACAAGAACATATAATGTATAATAGATAAGACTAAGCGGGTATATGGGTGATTTTTGTTTTTGTGTTCTTTTAAAGACTCCCGAGACTTGTTCGACGGCTTGGCACACTTAAGCAACATTGTGTTGTTTAAATGTCTGGTTAGTATATAGTCGGCATATATATCTGTAAATGTATGCCGGTATTCAAGCATCCGGCGTTGGCGTCCGATTTTCTGATGTGGAACAGCGAGATTGGCTGGACATTGTGGGGCAACGGCAACATATAGTGAACATATAGTGCACAGATGTTGAAATCACGTAGTCCAGACTGATTCGGTGCAGTTGCCGGGGTAATTAACACAATACATTATATTTTGTTTCCCAGTCTATTGATAGCTTAGAATATTCTACACCAAGTCGGTGAAAGATTTCGCTTATCAGGTCCAGAATATGTGACAATTTTTTCATTTGCCGGCCGGCTAAGAATCTTTTCTATTCAAAAATAAATTCTGAACAACAAAATGTGCTGATAAGCTCGATTTTCCGCCTTTTTTGTGAGCTTAAGCTGATCTCTCCCCTTTGTTTTGATTATTTTTCCATTTTGTATTGTGAGAACTGTGCGACCAAAGTTATTTAATCCCGCCGGTATTTTAGGGGTTGGGTCTGGAGTTATATACGGATATTTATAATATACTCTTCATTCGTTAACAATAAAAAAAAAGATAATTAACTTGTACTACAACTTAATACAATACTAACATTAATTTATAACTCCATTCATAACTTTCATTCCATTTAATTCGTTAATACTTTAATGTAATTAAATCCTGAAAAACGAAAATAATGGTATGCAAAAGAAGATACTCGTGGATTTACTTTCCACTAATAGATCTAGTTATTACCAAACAACCGATTCATAATAAAATTCATAACAACCTGCTATGATATGTTAATGTTAAGTTATTTGATAATCCAGTTTGCCACTTGAGATAAAGAGATACAATTCAGAGCAGTGGTTAGAATTTTCATTAATATTATTTTAATAATTTAATCTCCAAAAGGGTACTACTCTCGGTCTCGGTGAGGAATGGAAAGGAGGAGATATGCAAAAACCCGGCGGCGGTTTCAAGCTCAATCTTTTGCGTGAAGCCATTGAGCCCTATAAAAATGATCCTGAAATAATAATACTCTTCACAGACAGGTGGGTTTTTTTAAAGAATACTTTAGAAACCTTTAATGAATAAATCGAAATTTTTTTAGCTACGACGTTATCATCACTGCTTCGCTGGAAGAGATTGCGGAAAAGTTTAAGGAATCGGGAGCAAAGCTGCTCTTCTCGGCCGAGAAATTCTGCTGGCCCGATAAAAGCTTGGCCGATGATTATCCCGAAGTGGAGGGAAAGGCCTCCCGATTCCTCAACTCGGGAGCCTTTATTGGCTTTGCACCACAAGTCTACGAAGTACTGGAGGATCCCATCGAAGATACTGCCGACGATCAGCTGTACTTCACCAAAATATTCCTTGACGATGCCAAACGCACCAAGCTAGACATGAAGTTGGACACACAGTCCAGGTTATTCCAAAACCTTCATGGTGCCAAAAACGATGTTGAGCTTAAAGTGGATCTGGAGAGCAATCAGGCTGTTCTGCAGAATGTGGATTTTATGACGACCCCGGCCATTATTCATGGAAACGGACTGAGCAAAGTGGATCTGAATGCGTACAGCAACTATTTGGCCAAGACCTTCAACGGCGTTTGCCTGTTTTGCAAGGAAAATCTCTTGGACTTGAATGTGAGTGGTTTTTAATTGGCTTATATACCAAACGTAATATTTAATTTATTTTCTTAGGAACAAGATCTTCCTGTTATTTCTCTGGCTCTGATTGTCACACAACCCGTCCCATTCTTCGACCAGTTTCTTGAAGGCATCGAGAAACTAAACTATCCCAAGGAGAACCTGCACTTGCTCATCTACAGCAATGTCCCATTCCACGACGATGACAGCAGGGCATTTGTGAACAAATATGGCGAGAAGTACGCTTCTGCCAAGTACGCGCTTTCTACGGATGAATTGGACGAGCGCCAAGGCAGGCAGTTGGCCCTGTAAGTCCTAAAAGTGTTGTCGCTTCAATCTAAACTAATTAATTTATTTTGCTCATTCCTTTCTAAACATTAATCTATCTAAATATTTAAAAGATATAACATTTTATGAATGCAGTAGACTTTGAGTATCAGAAAAACTAAATTTAGTTAAATGCGTTATCTTAGAATTGAGCTGCATAAGTGTCAAGTTCTATTGTTATCGAAGAACAATATTTAAACCATTGTTTTATTGTTATACCCTTGCAGAGGGTATTATAATTTTGGTCAAAAGTGTGCAACGCAGTGAAGGAGACATCTCCGACCCTATAAAGTATATATATTCTTGATCAGGATCACCTCCTGAGTTGATATAGCCATGTCCGTCTGTCTGTCCGTCTGTCTGTTTAAAAGATATCGAATTGAAACTTTGCACACACTCTTCTTTCCTTTGCACGCAGTATATAAGTCGGAACGGCCGGGATCGGCCGACTATATCCTATAGCTGCCATATAACTGATTGATCGGAAATGCCATAACTTTGGTGTTTGTAAAGTTAGGAAGTTGGGATTTTCTATGGGTTTTATTTTTGGCCAATCAATCCGACATACCAAACTTCATAAGGATCGGCCGACTATATCTTATAGCTGCCATATAACTGAACGATTGGAAATGACATAACATTGGTGTTTTTAAAGTTAGGAAGTTGGGATTTTTTATGAGTATTAAGAATGCATCATATGAATAATTTTGGAGAATATAATTTGCAGAATATTCTGCAAGGGTATTTCAACTTCGGCCCCGCCCGAAGTTAGCTTTCCTTTCTTGTCTAAGAAATAAATAAGGTTCTAATATATGTGGCTTTTCCAGGGACAAGGCTCGAACCCACAACAGTGATTACATATTCTACGTGGATGCAGATGCGCACATTGACGATAGCGAGGTGCTCCGGGAGCTGCTCAAACTAAACAAGTAGGTCAAGGCTTCTGTAACCCGATTTCCCAAATATTAATGTTCCACTTGCAGACAATTTGTAGCGCCGCTTTTCACCAAACACGAAGAGTTATGGAGCAACTTTTGGGGCGCCCTGTCCGAAGGAGGTTACTATGCCAGGTCGCACGACTACGTGGACATTGTAAAGTCCCAAATAATGTAAGTAAAAAAACTATGAGGCAGCCTGGGTACATCCATTTTATTTTTCTATTTGTAAGGTGGTACAAATTTTCTTAGAAAATTTTAAATTTCAAAAGGTTATAAAGGTATTCTTGACATTATTTTTTAAAACGGTTCCACATTTAATAAAACAATTATTCATTGTATATTTTATTGTATTTATAAAAGGATAATCAGTTCATTAAGAAAAACAAACAAAACTTTACGTTCAGCATTATACAAAAAAAAGTTATTTATATTCTAAGAGAGCGTGTTTTTGAAATTTTGTGTGTTCAATTTTAAGGACAATAACATTTTCTGTACATTTTCTTTTTGAAAATTGAAAAACCAAACATAACAAGAAAACTGTTTAGTTTGGCACAAAACTCTAATTTGCAAGTAGTTGGCGTACTTGAAAAAATGATTTATTAAAATATTTTGCCAAGAGCAATTAATCTTTTGAACCATACAGTGGAAAACACAATTGATTCGATCAGTCGAAGGCAATGGAGAAATCTGTCTTGAAACTGCGCCGATCGATAGAGTACATGTTGTCGGCAGTGCACTCGTAGAGTCCGGCGTCCATCTGGGTAGCAGGGTCAATCTCGATCTTCGACTTGACCTTGTCATCGCCGATGCGCCATTCGTGGACATGCATGTAAAGGTGCTGATAGATCTCCGCTCCGTCCTTGTACCAGGTGATATGAGGTCGGGGATTGCCCTTCGCCACGCACAGAAAGGCAATCTTGTGGCCCAGAACGTACTCGAGGTCAAAGTGTGAGGCTTGCAGAATTTTGGCCCCCTAAGAAGGGCGAAAAAAGAAAGAACTTTGTTGATTTTGTATTTAATTCAGTTTAACCCATATACAAAGGATTATGATCTTGAGGAACTTGACCTACATTACATGCTCTCAAAAGGAAAAAACGTATAATCTCACATTTTCCGCCCACTACTCACATTATTGTTGTTATAGTACTGATCAGACTCCGGATCGCGATATTTTCCCGTAATTGGCAGACCGATCTGCACCCTGGACTTGGTTCGTCCACGGCCACGCCCTCGGCGCGCTTCGCAAATGGGCGTGGCCAGCATGAGCAGCCCCAAAGCGAGGCAGATGATCAGGCACTTGACCTGCATGACTCTCCGGAAAATGGATATATTGCTGGCGGAGATCGCGGACGCTTTGCTGCTGCTGGTGGCGTTGCTGTGCGAATCTCGTTTGGTGACTGATCCACTCGGTTAGACTCTGCACCACTCTGCTCATCTCATCTAATTTGCCACAATTGTCCGGCGGATTTAATCCGTTTGGGTTGCTCTCGAAATTTGCCGCTCGCGTTTTTTTGTTCTGTGTTGGCTTTCTCATAGCCGCATTTCCATATTTCACTCAATTCCCTGGCTTGATTTGATTTGGACGCTTGCTGATATCGCTCGCCATAGTAGCTCATGGCACCCCTTTCCACATGTCTTGCTGGGATTCGGTCTAGTTTACAGTGACGACAGGTCTGCATTGCTTTTTGAATTATTTGGTAAACATCAGTTGTAATACTCATTTAATTATTTTTTAACTTTTAAGTCGTACATTTCTTAAAAGCGTTAATAAATGTGGTAATTAAATGTATATTTTTATACCAGTTCGAATTATTTATGTTCTTAACAAAAAAGTTAGTTGATTTTGTTTACCAGATTTCTTTACTAACTTTTGGAATGATAATAAATATTTAAGTAAAACTGAATTATAATTTATTTAAGTAATTTACAAAGCTACAAATAATTAAGAGTCTAGAACTAAATATCTGAAGATAACAAAGTAGTCCTTATTTCCTTTATATCGATTTCTTTAAAGTTTTGACCCACTGTACCTTATTGAAGTCTAGGGAGTGCTCAACACTTTAGAACCAAAAAGCCTCGGTTTGTCTGGTTTGCTTTCACACATTTTAATAAAATAAATGCAAAAAAATCATTTAAATTGGGTAATTGAGTCAATTTGTCGGCTTTATGCGCACACACACCTACCTTGGCACTCACAGATACACACATTTACGTGGAAAGGTCAGACTCAAATAGATGAACAATTTTCATATTTCGAGACGCAAAAATGTATTTTTAAATATTTTTTATTTAAATATATGGTTTAAAGTATTTAATAGTAACATTTCAGCTTTACAGGGTCAAAAAGTTCAAAGTGTTTTTAATGGGTAATTGCCAACTTGGCTCAAAAGTTAACCATAACATAGTCCGTGCGAAAACCTCGACGATCGATGGCGTAGATATTGTCAGCTTGACATTCGTAGAACCCTGAAAAAAATGCATAAAAAGAATTTAATTGAAAGAGTCTTTTGAAAAAAGTAAAAAAAAATTCAAATCCATACCAGCATCCATTTGCGTAGTTGGATCAATTTCCATTTTAGATTTTACGATGTTTGTCTCTATATGAGATTCATGTACCTAGATATATAAATATCATAACATCGATTAAATTTAAAAGTATTTATTTGTATATACCTGAAAAAATCGGTGCTGGTAGAGTTCCGCTCCATCCTTGAACCAGGTGATAGTGGGTCTTGGGTTGCCTAAAATACAAATACCAAAACTTACTAATTTTTTTTTTTAAATAAATATTTTATTCCAACCTTGAGCCATGCAGAAGAAAGTAATCTTGCGTCCCAGGGTATAATCCAACTCGAAATGCGAAGACTTTATGATCTTTGCTCCCTGGAAAACATAAAAATAAATATAAAATCTATATTTCATCCTTGGTTCGCTCACGTTTTCATGATCATAGTAGTTAACTGCATCCTGTGATCGATGTTGGATGACCACGGGTTTCTTGCCCGTGTAATTTCGACGCTCCGTCTTTCCCGCCGTACTTCCTGTGATTTGATAAGTGATTTTTAGCTATTATTTTAGTGCGTTTGGATCACTTACTTTGGGCTTCTATATAGATGAGATCCCCGAATATCAAGAAGCAGAGGCAGAGGAGTACGATCCGATCTAGCTTCCAGATGCCACGAGGCATTATTGTCGAGCCGAGATTCCGATCGCCTACGGTGAATGTTGTTTTCAAACTGCGTTCCCGACATCTGAACAAAACGCTATCCACTCTGTTCTAATCTGAGCGATTTGATTGAATTAAGTGGATTTAGTTGGGGTTTCTGTGTCGGTGCGACGTCACTTTCCATTTTCGCAACACTGTTGCAATTTCGTCGTTGGATATCGCGATCATTCTGTTCTCGGCTTTATCGGTCCCCCTGTTTTGGCTGACTCATTCATCACTTTTATTTTCCCCTATTTGCAGTGGAATCTTCAACGTGCCCCATATCACGAGCATTTATTTGGTGAAGAAAACGGCCTTCGATGCCATCACATTCAAGGATAGCGAATTTGATCCAGACATGGCTCTGTGCCAGTCACTTCGAAATGCGGTAAGTTAGAGAATGAAACCGCCAATATTTTGTAGAAAAAATAAGTTTATAAATAAAGTAGATTTTTCCAATTTCGAAAATAATTGGCAAATAATTATTAAAATTACTTTGCATACCTTCAAATTTTGTATGATTTTAGTATGTTAAAATCTTTGGTTGATAAAAAATATAATAATATCATCTGCCAAATTATCGCAAGATTGTTGAACTTCGACTATTTACTAATATTCTGGAATATTTCAAAACATTAGTTTAGTTAAATATCAATAGTATTCAATTCATTGTTTGTTATAAAACAAAAGCGCCAGGACGCGTTATTTTACTAATTATTAATGTGTCTACTTTTCTCCCCAGGGCGTCTTCATGTACATTAGCAATCTGCGCTCTTTCGGTCACTTGGTCAACGCTGATTACTTTAATAGTACGGTGACACGTCCGGACTTCCATACGCTGTTTACCAACCGAAACGATTGGGCGGAGAAGTACATACACCCAAACTTTTCGCTTCAGCTGAATGCTAGCTACCAGATACCGCAGCCGTGTCCGGATGTCTTTTGGTTCCAGATCGTGACGGACGCGTTCTGCGACGATTTGGTGGCCATCATGGAGGCGCACAACAGCTGGTCCGACGGCAGCAACAGCGACAGCCGACTGGAGGGCGGATACGAGGCGGTGCCCACGCGGGACATCCACATGAAGCAGGTGGGCCTGGAGCAGCTCTATCTCAAGTTCCTCCAGTTGTATGTGCGCCCGCTGCAGGAGCGCGTCTTCACCGGTTACTATCACAATGTAAGTTACAAATAAGTTTTGTACATTTTATCGCTCAGAAAATATAAGTTTAATATTACTGCAACCCTAATTCTTATTGTCTTAAATAAAACAAGTCTCTATTAGATTTTTTTGCCTTGTCTGAAATAAAATACATTTGTAACTGCAAAATTGTAATTTAATCTATGTTATATTATTATTATTGAGGACGTCTTTTCCTAAATATATTAAATTCTTAATTTTTTGAGCATTTTATGAAACTATTTAAAAAGAAAACATTATTTAATCGGACCCATTATTCTTAATTTCTGCAGCCTCCTCGCTCCCTGATGAACTTCATGGTGCGCTATCGGCCGGATGAGCAGCCTTCACTGCGACCCCACCACGACGCCTCCACGTACACCATTAACATCGCGATGAACCGGGCAGGCATCGACTACGAGGGCGGTGGCTGTCGATTCATCAGATACAACTGCTCCGTGACCGATACGAAGAAGGGTTGGATGCTGATGCACCCGGGTCGACTGACCCACTTCCATGAGGGACTACTCGTGACAAATGGCACCCGCTACATCATGATTTCCTTTATTGATCCGTAGGGGAGCTAGTTAAACTTGTACTCTTTATCAAACTGCCATATCGGCCACTCCAAAGAACTGCATTCTAAGCCCAATGAACGATTTGTGCCGATGGAATTGCGACATCGGCCGTGGGCCTTAAGTTACTGATGATTTTATATACTACTTTGAGATCGACAGCTTTATGGTCCCTCAATGAATCTGTTGCAGCCTTAAGTTAATTGTAAGCTTTTTTTACAAAGTGCAAAGTGTTCAATGTTTGACTAAATAAATTAATTCGTTTATTAATTAAGTACTTTTGTAATTTCTGGGATGTACAAAAAGTTGGTTATTCATTAACCACATGATATTGTATTTTCATTGGTAAAAAAAAACAAAGTCGTTTGGAAAATACATTATTTTTCAAACTTGTTAACTCTGGAAAATTGAATACAATAATAATAATTCTTTGTATTATTAATTACATTGAATTTGATTCTTTTCTGCAATAGAAAAGTTTTAAGTTTGCTTATTAATGTATTAAAATACAGTTAGTCTAAAACTAATACAATTTAATAAATACTGTTGAAAAAGATTCAATTAAGTCTGTTATTAAGACAAAGTAAACGCATTGGGTTTTGATTAGTTAATTTCTTAATAGTAATAATTTATGTATTTGGCCCCTTGCAACTTATCAATTTTACACCATTAAAATAGAGATTGTCCCACAGTACCCATGCTAACGTAATGTTACTAGACAGAACTCTGTTACATCAGCTGTCCCGCGCAAGCAGGATGGCGACATTAACATTGCTGCCACCCACCCAAGTAACAGTAACAGCACAGCGGCTGTGCATACTTCTGCTGTTCATATGTTATGTCTATGTTAGTCGAAAAATGTATTTAACGGCTTTGCAAGGCAAGTTCGTTGTTATTGCATAGAGTAATAATGTATAGAGCCGTCATTTGCTCTGCCCGCGCTCTCGAGTGACTTTGGCAGTGATGCCACGTAGGGGAAAAACGGAAAAAAAGAGAGTTTTGCAAATGTTCGAATCGAGCTTCATTCCATGCCCATGGTGAGATTCTGCAGCTGGACTGGTCGCTCTCGTTGCGGATTTTTTAGCTTATGGGGAATGCGGGCGAACGACCGAAATGGCCTTATGATTTTGCTTTGTTTACAAATATGTTGTTATTGTTTTCCTTTGATGGGCCTGAATTCAAGATCCACCGGGGCTGAATTCAAGATCCACCGGGGCTGAATTCAACGTCTACAAGGGACTGAATTCAACGTCCACATTTCTGTTGGCTTTGAATTTGATTTCAGTTGAAAGGCTAGAAGTGGGACAAAAATATATTCCATATGGGAGTTAAATTATATTTTTGTAGGAACTAATTTTAATATTGAGCCAGGCCAAATTGAAATATTTTACATTTAATGAGAAAACTTAAATTAAAAATAAATATATACATTTATATTGATTTATTGAATATATTTTATTTCTAATATACAAGGTTAATTTCTACGAAAATATTGTTTATTTAAAATTGTAAAATAATATAAATGCTTTTTTAGTTGTTGGGTAATGTTTATTTTGCATATCCAAACATATATGAATTCTTATTTTTATTCTAAAGGGTGGCCCACGAAAGATTTAAAATCGCTATAAAAAAACAACGAGTATATATTTTTCAAAATTTATTTTTTTATTGGATAGCCTCAACATTGCGGTTTATGTATGAAACACCACTTGTTTCATATGGCTGCCTCGGCTGGCTTAGACCTTAGACGGAGGTCTTTGGTTAAATCCGTGCGAATTTTCCTAATTTTGACCGCAATTTTCTTGCAGTTTCGGTTGAAGACTTTCCACTTTGGAAGAAAGTTTTCAATATTTCCCAATTTTCTTCGAGGGTAAACTTAACCATTTTGTAAGCCGCAATCCTTTTACTAAATATCTGTCACATTAACAATGTCATTCGAAATTTTAGAATGTAAATGTAGAAAGACCTATTAGTTTTTAAACACTTTGTTATCCAATACTGAACACTATAAATAATACTATATTTCAAAAGCATACAAGTTTTTGATGTATAAGCTTAATTTCTAAAGCTGGTCACATTTTACAAGCCGACGCCGAAGACAGAAGCAAGAAAAGTAAGTAAAAATTTTAGTTATCTTACATTTTATTAATTTATTTTATTTATACACAGATGAATCCGTATTATGGATTGAATTATGGGCCTCAGCTGCCCCCCCAGTATCCATCTCAATATCCTTCCCCATACCCTTTGCCATACCCTTCCCCATATCCTGCCCCATATCCTGCCCCATACCCTCCCCAAAACCCACAACAATTTATTACGGTGGCCCACCAGATGCCTTACTATTACCCTGCCCCTACCCAACAAGGGAGGGGCGGAACCCGTAGGTCAAATAGGCCGAAACGTAAACCCTACAAGAAGCGCAATAATGCGGCACCGAGTACAGCGGAGGTACAGTCGGCGGTAGCGGCACCTACTTCAGCGGGTGTAGCGGGTGTAGCGGCAGCAGCGGGTGTAGCGGCAGCAGCGGTGGCGGCAGCGGCCGAGGCAATTACCGCCGCCATTAGCAAGATGCCACCGCCCCCCCCTTCGGAGGAGAAGCAATTGCCAGAAGAAGCCAATAACTAGGCGAAGGATGCCGTAATGAGCATATGATCAAAATAAAGACAATAAAAATATGTTATATCAAAACTTAAATTATATGTATTCCTTGTTGTCCCTGGCCGCGGCCAGTATGTATGTACATATGTATGTATTGGTAAGCGTGGCATTGCATTGCCATTTCATGTATTTCTGCAATTGTTTGTGTATGACTTTGTGATATTGCTTATGTCATACTCAAACAATAACAGAAAGTCATATAAACCTTGCATCAAATGGCTTTCTCCGCGGAGTTGCCAGGCTTACATACATATAAGTTATGTCCAGCCGTGGTCAGAGGGTGGGGGGAAACTCCCTGGGTTTAGCTACAGTGGCTCGCAGCTTATTTATTTATGTATGTTTTAATTCTTTCTCGCAGCTTTTGTTTGTTTTTACTTTTATATTATATTTTATATTTTTATATTTTTTTTGTCCATGCTCTCCCTACAAAAATATTGGTGAATAGAAATGTTTCTGGTATTTTAGCTGCGATTTTTGTTGCCTTTATCGGGTTGTAGTTCTTGGTGTCGTACTTTCTTGTTTCCATTAAAATTTAAGTAGTTATGTTATGTTGACGTGGTTGACCTAGTTGTTGTCTATGCTATAGGGAAAACTTAAGGGATTTGCGAATTAGATGGTTTTTTCCTTTGATGTGGGGGAATTCAATTGGTCATTAATACAGTGCATATATTTTGTGGGTTAGAGGCCGCATAGACTTTTTGTATTGCCTCAACTTTTTAATGGTATTTATAATATTCAATGATGGTATAATTTTTAACTAATCAGTGAAACCATTTATAAATTTAGTATTCTGTTAAACCATTTATTTTCCTTGTATTGTATAATATTTATTTTAATTTAAAGGTATATGTGCACTGATTATCATGGCAACAAGAGTTGCCTTTTAACTAGATTTTGATTTGAGAGCGGTTATCACTGGGACCACAAGAGAATTTATGTGCTAACCTAGCCAGGTGTTATATTTTTAGTTATGTTTATGCGTTTATTTTTTTTTATGAGCTTGGTGTAAGTGTTCTATATTACCCGCCCAACCTTTTTAACACTTAGCAATGCAAGGAATTTGGTGTGTTAGCCCTAAAATGATTTGATGTGTGTTTGTTTTCTTTTAGTACCCCATTTTATTAAATTAATTCAGTTTCTCCATGTTAACATTCAAATACAAATCTTGGTCTTAATAGCAATAAATATGTATATAAAAATAATCAAGTTCATTTCAATATTTTATCTCTTTCTAGTTATTAACAAATACTTCATTTTCTTATGAGAGAAGGCTTATCCTAATATAAATATTCTTATCATAGTGAAGGGTTAAATAATGTAAAAAAATTAATTTGATTATTATATATATTGTGCAAGACGATAAAACTAGAGAAATTGATTTTACCTGTCTACCATTTATTTTTTATTATTTCTTATATATATGTATGCATAATATATTTAATATAATTTATTTTTGGTTTGTTTTTAACTTGTTACCTTTTAAATCCACGTGAGCATGTAGGCCTGTAGCTGAGTAGCTGTAACTTAATTCAGTCACATGTCTTGAAATTTTTTTGTGACAAATTTACCTGCACATATGTAAGGGGAAAAGAAAAGCCAAAGAAGTTTATTTAGTTTATTAATTTTATATTTCAAATACTGTTTCGGAAGACACCACTCTTCCTCATCAGCGATCATTTCTTTTCAATTGCTTGAAAAGACGGTAGATCGGACAGTTTTTGAAAACTGCCTAACAATTTAAAATGATAACTTAAATGAATTAGAAAATAAAGATAGAATTTTTACCTATGTTGTAAAATGTTAATTTTTTTTGTTTTTGGACAGTTTTTTTCGGTAATCATGCTTCTTTTACATGCTCTGCCAACTCTGTCTTTAAGTTTTTGGTTGGCGTCCCATTTTTCATGGTACCACTTACTGTGCTTGTATAATAACACTTTCAGCAA
Source organism: Drosophila carrolli (assembly GCA_018152295.1). Lineage (NCBI taxonomy): Eukaryota > Metazoa > Arthropoda > Insecta > Diptera > Drosophilidae > Drosophila > Drosophila carrolli. Next base: position 15,637,363 of record JAECXJ010000001.1, read on the forward strand.
ATGCTTTAAAATACTTTTCCTGTGCTTAGCGCATGGATCAGTAGGAGCAAACCAATAAGGATATATTTTATTGGTTTCTTCTATGCATTTCTGCTCTAAAAATTGGGAAATATTTCGTCGGTTTGGACGATCCTTAAATTCCGTATCAAATATATAAACATGATGCAATGTTATTTCAAACATTGCATCAGAAGGATTTTTTAAATATAGTTCATGGGAACTGTAATTTTTTGCCTTGATAAACTGTTCAGTTTTTGACTTCATATCATCAAGGCAAGCCAGAGATTTTGTGCATTTGGGGCAATTATCTGCATTTAATTTTTTTAAAATAACGTAGCCCAAGAAATATCTTACAGCATTACGTTCTCCTAACTTTTCGTTAGGGCAAGCACTTTCTCTTGGTTCTATAGCCAATTGAACTGCTGGATTAACTACTTGAACTACTGCCGTTTCTGCACAGCTTTCCAATTCTATTTTGCTATTTTGAATATCCTGCATCATTCCGGGTTCATATGACCAATCTAAGGAAATGTCTGAATCTGGAATACAATTTGTATTCTTTAGTGTGTGCTCATTTATTATTTTTGTAGCCCACAAGTTTTTCAAAGCATACAACAATTGCTGTGCTGTTGGATTGGTAAAATTTCCAAACTTGGATCTTAGCAACCCAAATAAATTTTCCAATGGATCTTGGCAAAACCGATTTAAACGAATATATTGTATGCTTTCACTTTCCAAAAGTTTATCACATACGTTTATAATTCTCTGGCAGCTTGCTTTTAGTTTTATAACGCAAGTTGCAGTTGAACTTTTACCGGTATTGCGGTCCGGCAAAAATTTTATTTTGTCCAAGAAACTCATGAAATTTTCCAGCTTGGATTTCATTTCATTATCTGAACGATAGGTGCCTTCATTTAAAAGGTCAAAACCATCGTTCATTTGTTTCAGAAACTCGACAGTTGCAATAGCATTAACAGAACTTTCTAAGGTTCCAGCCATTCTCAACACATTGATGCCATGGCTTACAGTGTTTGAAAACACCTGTGTCGCCAATTTTACATTCATTTTTTGGAAATTATTCGGATCAATGTGCTTATCCGATAACTTTGGTGCCAAACGAGATACACCGCATGAGTCAATGTTGTAGAACTCCTCAATTACCTTCCAAGACGCCACACTTTTAGATGAAATTTCATCAAATTTGAGTGGGTCTGATGGTAATGAGATATCTCTGTTCAAGAAATTATTTCTAATACTCTTGAACAAATGAACAAAATCAAAAATAAATTCTGGCCTTGGACTTGTTAGCAAGGAATCCAACTTTGTAAAAGCTAGACAATTCGTTGCGCCTTGATCGCCAACTATTGCTGTTACCTTAAGGCCAATTGATACACAACAATCAACGGCTCTTTTAAGGATTTTTGCATAGTGGTCGCCTCGAATGAAATTATTTACAAAAAATACGCCCAATACATATTTCCAAGGTTTAACCTGGCCGCGTATCATCACGGCCAGCATACCCTCTGCTGGAGATGAATATTGGTCATTTTCAGAATAACCATCTCCCAAGTCTGTAAATCCAACCACTTGGTCAGACTTTGGGACATATTCAAGTCCTGATTTGATCGACATTTCGTCGAAGAGAATTGTGCAATTCCTATCGGACTCATTCATATTGTTAACAAATTCTTTTAGTATAACAATATGATCTCCGGTAAAGCCAGGCTTAAATTCCTTTAAGGGCAACCATCTTCTCAAAGATGCCTCTGATGGCATATTGAAGCCCAAATTAAATCTTAAATTATTGTATGCCTTCGGGCTGTGCATATAAATTTGCAAAAATAGCCGTTTTTCCGAATCGGTGCAATGAATTCCCTTTTTCTTTGAAATGATGCTCTGGAATGTTATGACATTTTCATTCATTCCTGCGGCATTTTCTTTGATCTGAATTTTACTCCCGCACAAATTGGAGCATTCTAAAAATTTGCTTTTTAAAATTTCAAAATCTTTAAATGAGGTTAAAAGTTTAAGGCGACCAGCGCTTTCGACTTCCTCTGCAAATTTTTTATTTTTTTTTTCTAGCTCCAATATTTGTGAAAGCAAAGAATTCATTTTCGCTTGCAACATTGATGATTTTTCTTGGAACAGCATTGTTTCCAAAATTAAATCATAGTTGCGGCTTTCTAATGCGTCGTTTTTGTTACAAACGGCCAAATTTCTTTTAGAAAGAGCATCATTTTGCATTTCTAAAACAGAATTGCATTGCTCTAATTCAATATTTTTTTGAATTAATATTTCATTTGAGCTATTTGCTTTAGAAATTTCTTTTTTTAACGAAATATTGAGGGATCTTAAACAATGTTGTCCCTTTAACAACTTCTTGTTTTTGTCTTTTAAAACTTTATTATTAAGTTTTAAAGACTTTGTAATTGAATTAGCTTTTCTCCAAGAAAAGCTAGGAGAGCTCAATCCTTTTGGTTTACATTTAGGGTAAACAGGAGAGCTCAATCCTTTTTCTAATACATTTGTAGATTCAGGAGTGCTCAATCCTTGTGGTTTACATTTTGTGTAAACAGGAGAGCTCAATCCTTTCTCTAATACATTTGTAAATGCAGGAGAGCTCAATCCTTGTGATTCCAAATTATTCGGAGAGCTCAATCCTTTTTCTAATACATTTATAGATAGAGGAGAGCTCAATCCTTTGGATTTTAAATAATTAGGAGAGCTCAATCCATCTTCTAAAATATTTAATTTATTAAGGCTTGTCGAAGTTACTTGTGTTGTCTTATTTTCTAATTTAATTTTAAATTGAATTTGGTGCTTCTCGCACAACAAAACAACATCTTTTTCATTGTTGTGAATTTGTTTTAGTTCAAAGAATTCTCTAACTGATACTACATTAAGGCATATTAGGCCTATAGCACTTCGACAAGCCTTAATTGCACACATAGCATTTTTACTTTTTTGCCAAGGGCTGAACATGGGTTCATGCACTGGCTTATAACCTAAATAATAATAATAATAATAAAAAAAAATTAGTAATCTTACATAAATTACATAAATATAAATAAATATAATATGATAACTTAAATTAAAATCTAAAAAATGGAATAAATACTCACCCAACATTTCGGTCGGAACACTTCCCTTCCTCAGAGTTCCACCTGAGAAGCATTCCGACCTGAAGTGTGCTTGGCACACCCGAGCTCGCTTGGCTGCGTAGCTCAATTTGAGGTTTTCCAACCATTTGATCCTGTTTCCCTCCTTTGGGAAACAAAAGGCATTAATATGCCCCACACAGTTGTCCACTATGCACTGCTTTATACTGAAAATAAATAAAAGAATAAATAAATAAATAAATAATTACAAAAAATAAATAAAAAATTAAGTATATAAGTAATTTAAAAATAATAATAACAACTAAATTCTGTTTGTATTTGAAGTACAACAAAAATTGAATTTTCTTCAAATTTTGTTCTGTCATTGAATTCGCGCACAACGAAATGTAAACACGAAGACAAAAACTGACGACACACTTCACACACATACAAAGAGAAGAAGGCAGTTATTTTCCGGGAAGCGCTACTTACACATTTTCCGAGTCCATTTTCCAGTGACTTCGGTAATTTTTTCCTGTTGAAAATAGAAATAAGAAATATTTGATTAATACTAATTCACTATATCTAATTATATTTTAATAAAATTATTTTTCACTTATCTTTTTTTCCGAACTCGCTGCAACAAAATTGTTTTCCAATTGACAATGTCTCAGCTGAAGGCAAAGAAATTGACCGTTATTTATTCAATTCAATGTCCACATTCCACATGGGATTGAATTGAACGTCTACATTTCTTATGGGACTGAATTCAACGTCTACATTTCTTATGGGACTGAATTCAACGTCCACATTTCAGATGGGACTGAATTTAACGTCCACATTTCAGATGGGACTGAATTTAACGTCCACATCTCAGACGTCAGAAAATATAGGAGAGAAAATCTGTTATTTGGCATGTTATTCTTTTTCTCTCATGTTAAATTGAATGTTATTTGGCATGTTATTCTTTTTCTCTCATGTTAAATTGAATGTTATTTGGCATGTTATTCTTTTTCTCTCATGTTAAATTTAATGTTAAAATAACAGATTTTCTCTCCTATATTTTCGAGTTATTTTATTTCGTCGTCGGCAAAACACGAGAGACATCGTGTATGGCTGAGCGAGACGTCGAACCTCGAAGGCAGAACGAACAACTGGTTCATACTTAAAATCTGCTTGGCGGTTCGAAGTGAGGTGAATGCATTGAAAGTAAACAAACTGATGTTCTGCAGAGAAATCATTAAAAGAATAAGAATTAATAAGGATTCCGAATTACCATCGATTTATATGCAACCCCTGGGCTACATTTTCCCAAAAATAAAATATTTCTACAAATTAAGCCATATATAAGCACATTTTTTGAACTTTATTTATGAAACAACGTTGCTTAGTGTTAATAGGGTTCTTTAAATTGTTAATTGGGTTCCTTAAAACTACTAAAATATCATAAATCTATCAAAATAAAACCAAGGCCCGCCAAATTTTTTGAATTCAACCCCTACTTGCTGTACTCTTCAATCGCACGCAGCTCTTACGGCGGTTGCATCCTATTCCCGATCCCTCGCACAAGTTCGCACAGCTAAATTTTCCCCACACCGTTCAAACACGGCCGTCGGCCCGGCGTCGCGAAATCCACGGGCAGAGCAAATGAAACCTCTATATAGTTTCCTACTCTATGCCTCCGCGAAGACTGGTTCGTTTTTCTCTAATATAATTAGGAGTATCAACAAAAACATAGACATTAGCTTGAAGACCAAGCAAAACGTATTCCAAAATAAACTTATTTGTTTATAGATAATAAATTTAGGGTTATTTTATTGTATTTCGAAGCACTCTAATTTGCAGACTTCTTGTGCGGGTGTGCGGTAAATTTACAGTTAGTTGCTCAAAGTGCGTGTTTAAATATAGCAAAAAGACGCTGGAGATAAAAACCGAAATAAATAAGGCGAGGAATAAATAAGTGGCAAGGAGAAATGCAAAATAATCGGGTCGGTCAATTTAAAAAGCCGCATCCTGGAAAAGCGTCAGTGTTGGTGTTTGGTGCGTGTGTGTGTGTGAAATAAACAAAAAGGCGAAAGTTTGCCGTCTTTCTCTCTCTCTCTCTTTCTCTCTCTTTGATACACTCTCTATTTCGCTCTCTATCTCTCTCGCGGGACAAGTTTCCTTCGATTTTTCTTCCGCCTGCTTTTCCTGTTTCATTTCCCTACATTTTTTTATTACTCTATTTACACTTGGCGAGTCCTTTTTGCCATATGTGTGTGTATGTGTGTCTCCTCACACCTGCTGTTTTTGTTGTTTTTGATTTTAGCCGCCCCTGTTGGCCAAGTTTTTTGTTGTTGCTTTGGCAACCATTAAAAACAACAACAACAAATACAACATATGTACACACAGACATAAGGGCATTTTCATTTTAAAAACACTTGCTCTCTTAAAAATAAAAAGAAAAGCCCAGCCAGACAGTCTGGAAAATCCATAGAAATACAAATTTAAGCCGGCACTAAAAACCGAAAGTGGCTGTATCCTCGATTTTGATGAGCAGCCAACAGAGATTTCCGGTATCCAGCCAAATGGCGAGGAGGAGTTCCATGCTCCAGGTGAGTGCTACCACCCCTTTCCAATATCACCGCACACAGCGAAAAAACATTTCCGCTTTAGGTCGAATAATAATTAGTAACTTTCCCCGCCAAACTATAAGAGATCATTACCAAAATTGATTTTATTGTCGAAAGCTCACATGAATTTCCCATTATGAAATGTAGTCAGTATTTAACTTTTTCTACAAAAAAAAATTAAGAAATGGTTCTTGCTACAGATGTTATTGCACTTCACTTCTTTTAATCACACCTATTCTAAAAAGTCATCGCCAAAATTGATTTTAATGTCGAAAGCTAACCTGTATTTCCCATTATGAAATGTAGTCAAAAATAAACCTTATCAATAAAAAAGATATGTGGGATTTTACTTTACTTCTTTTAATCATACTTGTTTTTAAAACATTTGTGCTTTGTTTGTTTAGTTTTTCTTTTTATAACAAATATTTCTGTTGTTTTTGTGTTAAGCATTAGTTTTTTTTTTTAACGGGAGGACGTCTATTATGGAAACCATTCAACTTTGTTAGAACCGGAGAAAATAACACTTAAAAAACGAACAAATATAAATTTAATATTAATTTTATTTTTCTCTGTGGATGAGTTCGCATGTGTGCGCGAATCGCTTGCTGTTTTCTATTAGCGGGTGCTGGATTTTCCCTCATCGTCGCCGTGAGCAGCTGCTAATGGCTTGTGAAAAAAGCAAACGAAACGGAGCGAAAAGGGGTTCCAAGGTAGTGGGAAAGTTGGAGGAGTTTAGAAGACGACGGGGCCTCAAAGGGAATAGGGAAAATGGCTAAGCATGTGTGAAACTTCCTCACAATGGGAAAACATATGGTGGCATGTCGAGAGCTTCAAAGTTCGAGAACGCAAGTTTCCACACTTGATTTTATGGCCCATCAATTTAAAGTACATTTAAGTGCAAACTAAAATAACATAAATAACATATTTAATGTTATAATTTTAAGGAAAAATATTATTTAGGGAATTCCTAAAGTTGTTAGTTATTGATGTTTTTTATGCATTGCTGACTTTTTTAGAATGTTTATTTTTTGTGAACACTGTACAGATATGTATGTCAACAATATTCTTAAGATGCTTTTAGATAAATTTAACGAATTAGTTTTTCAGTTTTTAGATAGAGCACAAAACAATAATTGCTGAAAATTGTACAGAATTTAAATAGTTTTTAATATTAAACAGTGCTTTGACCCACTAGAATAGATCTGTGTCGTTATATAAATCCCTGATGATCCCTAGATACATTTGTATTATTAAACAAAGTCAACTCCTGGCCACTCGTCAGTTTGATGACCCAAAGCGAGAATCTTTCGCTTAAAATGTCGTTGCTTTTTGGGAGAGAACCTCTTTATGGGCCCAGAGCCCTAAATCAAATTTACATCCCAGCAATCATCATAAAAGAAAGCAGCTGATCTGGCCCCGGGCAGGTGGATACATGTGTACCTCCTTGCAAACATCTCCTAGTAGACACATATGCAAATGATGGCCCAGTGCCCCCTCCCAGAGCCCACCCTTCACCACTCCCATGTGCGTGCGTGCGAAATCTGCGAGCTGAGGCAGAATGATTAACAAAGGCTCCCTGAGGTGCGGCAAATAGGAGGGGTGTTACAGGGAGTGGGTGGAGATTTGTACTAGTCGTACGCTGGGAAAAATGATTAAATAAATTTTGGTTTATATAAAATTGTTGATTGTATCCTGTGCCTCTCCAAAAATGCATAATAAAAATGTTTGAAATATATATTATCCTTCAATTGTTGCCTTAAGTTTTCTAATGTGGAAATACAAATTGCTTATATATAACAAAGTTTTAAAATTTGATAGCTTTAGTTTTGACCAACAAAAATACTGCAACAATTTTAATTACTCCAATTGAAAATGATGAATAAAAAAAAGATTAAAAACATTGTTAATAAGTGAAAATAGTAATAAAGAGAATGAAAAAATGTACTCTTTGCTTAACAAATTAAAGACTAAACACTATTTTCTTGGTGTACTCACATGAGGAATTACATCCATCGTCAGTGACACGGACACCAGCTGAGAGGGGACATTGGGACAGATCCTAGGACAGAGGCTTGCCCCCTCGGGACAGGCACAGTGCGGCTGACAAAACAGAGCCCAGCCCACCACCTACTGCCACGCCCCTACCCACACCCGCCCATGTCCTGGTTAATGACATTTGAGCGGGGAGCGTAGCCAAAGGATCCCCGCCGGGGACTGGCCGAGTAATTTGTGTCACGTTTTAATTTTTGACGCCGCAAAGGACGTTCAAGTGTCTCCCCTCGTGATTATGACAATTAAGATTGCGTTGGAATCCTTCTCGGTATTTTGCTTCGCGCATTTAAAAAGGTTTATTGTGTAAGCCTCGCCAGGGGAGCTTTTGTCCAACTTATGTTTGTGCCACATTAAAGTGAGTTTCATGGGGAGTCTGTAGCTGGGAATTAAATCTAATTACTTTTAAATCCCAAACACCATATGGTAGTTTCAATTATTAAAAGTTACCAGTGTTTAGATGGCCTTTGGGGATTATTTCGTAATCCATATAATAAAATAATTAATTAAATTGTAAAATCCAGGCTTTTATTATGTATGTAAATTAAAGCAACAAACCATATACAATTAATTACAATTAAATAGATTTCAAAACTACTAATAGATTAAAAGGGAATTAAATTTCATTTATTTAAAATGTTTATTTTGTGAAACAATTAGCAGCGTTTCGCCGGACATCGAGTTTTTAAAATTCATTAATATTAAAACGAACTGCTTTGATGTAAAATTCATTGGGCACACCTCTTGCATACATTTATCGTCCATCAAAAGATTGGACAGCTTTTTCATGCGCTGGACCAATTTTGATAAACACATTAATAAATATGCCATCACAGTAATTGGATAGATTTGCATATCAATCAATTTGGTGCGTAATTGCCATTTTAATATTAATATGGCTGCCCTGAACGTCGATGGGTTTACTCAACGCATTGCAAATTCGGTAGAAATGCGTCAGCAGAAAGTCCGCAGTCATTAGCCGTGATTTTCTTTAATTCTCTTTTACTGAAAAACACTTCAGAAATGAAAATCCTTTCCTTACCGGACTGCGTCCTTCGTGCGCTTTGGAAGCTGACAAGCAGCTTAAAAAAGTTGATAAAAAATTCCGGCACAGCTCTCTAAAAGTACCGTGCACGAGGGACTATCTGCATTTACATATGTTTTCCAAATTTGTATTTATATATTTTTTTTCTAAAAACTTTATTAAAATGTCAAACATTTTATAAGCATTTCAATTAGAATAATTGTATTAGAAAAGAATTTCAAAACAAAAAATGTTAACTTAATATTTAAGTCATATTTTAAATAGCTTCAACTATAAATCCTTGTATGGAAAGTTAAATGACTTTATTCAATCTAAAATTCATTTGAGCTTAAGTGGAATTTCCTAACCAGTTACCGCCGTTATTATTGAGAACCCCTCGGAAATGTCATAGGCATGGCTTGCATTTTCCCATCCTCCTGCCCTTCCCTGAATTCCCTTCCCATTTACATCGGCTCGGCTCCTCAGCTTTTTGCCAGAGGCCTCAAGGAAACCAACAACTGCGTAAACAGAACCGGACAGGAGCGACAAGAAGCGGACAGGACATTAACAAGAGGAGCACCAGGATGGTGGTGGAGTAGGCGAAAGGACTTCACTTCACTCAATTTGACAAACATGACACAGAAACGAAAACGAGAACGCCTTACGGCCCACTGCTTTTTGCACTGAAAAAAATAAATGGTTACAAAATAAATATAAACTTAATTTATAAAAAGGGCTATGGCTATTTTAATAGTTAAAACGAATACTGTGTATATATATTATTATAATACCTAGTTTTAACAAAATTGACTGCCATTAACAATATGTATCTCACAAAAACAAAACTCTTACTTAAAAGTATGTAAATGGAGTTTGTATTTTGCTTTACTTGTAAATTTTATTGAACGATTACTGGATTAAAAAGCTTAATAATTTTCAATTAATGAAATACTTTTTAAATATTTTGGGACTTATAAACTTTTTTTAAGTAGGTAAAATAGCAAAAGAAAGATTTCTTTTAGAGTAGATTTTTTTTCTTTTTCTCTATGTTTGCCGGTGACTGGCAATTTGGCGAAGCAGTTTCTCTAATGGACACTCAGACGCTGCTGCAAGGCATTTCCTTGAAGGAGCGAGATGGGGAGATAGGACTGGCAATTAAATTTTTAAAATGCCATTTCAAAAGCAATTTCGAACGGCAGTGCAAATTAAAAATGCCAACTGTGCGTGCTTCTGTGTATCTGTGTTGGCCAATAGAAAACAGAGCGTGAAGAAATACTTTCGGGGGGTGGGAAAAGGGGGAGAGGCGACGGGGGCAGGACACCAAGGACAGCGGCAATATTTTCGCAAATAAACGTAAATTGAATTTGCGGCCAAGAATGGCAAGTTTTGTGCGGCCGACCAGCACAAAATCACCCAAAAGAGAAACAAACTGAAAAGAAAGTTTTTACAAGTTTTTGTTTGCGCTTTTTTGTGTGTCATCATCGAGGAAATCCGGCGCCAAGTGCCGGCGCCTCTGCGGCTACTTTTTCTTTTTCGCCAACTCATGTGATTTTCCCCATTTTCCTCATTGCGCCTCTGCCATCCTGAAATGCGCTTTTTTCCTCTGTTTTGCTTGCGATTTTCGCAGCTCAGCTGTTGTCACCACCCCCTGGAAAATGCAATTTTAACTGGCTCCCTTGAACCCGTTCTCGTTTGGACTTTTATTGGGTCCGCATTGCCATTTCTCACATTGTTTTCAGGCCCTTCCTTGTAATTTAATTGGCAATTTGGACAGTTTTTCACTTTCCTCCTCCTTTGGCCAAAAGCCATGAACTTCGCTCAAGTCTGGCGCAATCTCGTCTTGACCAAAACCAAATGAAAACAATGTTTTTATTCGTTTTCCCTTTGGCAATTTGAGCAAGAATGAAATCTTTTGTAAACTCAATTTGATTATTCACTGGACACATCCCAGATTGCTGCCCATATTTTCTCTTGGCCGCAGCTCCTCATTCAAAGGGGTAAATCGCAAAAGAACAGAACTTTTTGCCAGGTAATGGAACACAAACATGAAATGTTTGATTTACAGCAGAATCCCTATCCTATGTAAAGTGGATGATCAAGCTAAAGAAAACATTAAAAGTTGGACAAAAGTTTAAGTTTAATAAAATCAGTCATGACTCATCATATTTGAAGAAAGAAAATCCCATCTAGATATTGTAAATAAGTACAAAAAATTTAAAAGCCGAAAAAAAAATATTGAGAGTAAATAAAAAGCATAAAACAAACAAATGTTTTCTTTGTCTTGATAAGAACGTGTAATCTATTTAATGAAATCCGGAGCGGAAATGGACTTTAAAACTAACTTTTTTGTGTGGTAATTCCAAGAAATCCCAAAATCTTAATCTGGTATTTGTTGCTTTTTAAGTTTTAAAGTTTGGGAGTTAATAAGAACAGAATTAATGTGTTTGTGTTTTATTTTTTGTGGTGGTAAATATACATACAGTTTATATGGTCATGTCGAGGTTTCCTTCCCGCTTATCAAACTAATAATTAGTAAAAGACTACGAGTGCATACCAAGGTAATTCGGGTACATTCTGTAATACTTATATATGTATACAGTATAACAAAGGAAATGTTATTTTGGTCCCCTTTATCAAAACAACAATTTTATTTTCTATTAAGATACGATGCTGTGTACACTTTTTAAATTATTTTTTATAGTTTCACGTCACGGAAGAAGATTCAATCATTTATTGACCAAGGTCAGTTATTGAGATAAAACGAATAAAATTATGAGTATGAAAAAAATATCATTAATTATAAAGTTAATACGAAATAAACGGAAGATAAACAGTGTTACCAAAACAGCTGTTTGGGGATTAATCAAATTGCGGCAGGTTAATCAATAACACAATTAATCCAAGATAAGAAATTTATTTCTGAATATATAATAAAAAAGGAAAGTAAACTGGCTAGACAGACAATTTTATTGTCCAGTTAACATAAAACGATTAAACGTCAGCAATTGTATTTGTTTAATTTCAAAAGAGCACGTTTGTAGAAGGCAGTCATCGAAAAACTATTAATTTCACTTATGAAATTTATTTATTTCCAACCGAATATGTTATTGGATAATTTTTTTTATTAAAATTTCAAACTTTCTCACGTGCTTTACCCCCATAAAATAAAACTGACTTAGTGATTACTAATTGGCTGTTAAAAAATCAAATTAATTTGAGCCCTAATGAGTGGACTTAAGCGTTTCGGGAGGTGATACAGAACGCGACTGTGATTTAACATGCGAAATAGGAAAAAGTTTCTTTGACACCATTGATTATAACTTTCAAATAGTTTACCCAACGATTCTTCGACGCCTAGCCCCGAACAAATAAATTCTTTTGGGGCAAACTCTAACTTAATATATCAACTGTTGCGCCCCCAAAAATAAAAGAATGTGGCGCACCCAAATTCACGCAACAGTTTGGCCACCTTCTAACGCCCTTTCACCACCCACTGGGTTCAATTGATGACGTTAACGATTGATGATTCCCGATGGGGAGGACTCGCAGCCTTTTTTGGGGCCTAGAATTTGGAAATACCATTCATGCCAGAACCTGGTGTCCACAGTGGAATGCCATTAACGTTTTCTGGTAACAATGGTAATAAAAAAATGGTTTTGAAATTTTTTACGGACTTATGTTACCTTCTTTAGACTCCTATGTTTAATTAATGTGAGTTAGCTGTTTACAATGAATGTTATCTCATGTGTTTGATTAAAAAGAAAATATTTATACAGATATGACAAAGCATTAGCAGATGCTATTGATATTTTCATTTTCTTTGCCATGAAATGAGTTGTGTAATGTATATATAAGTTCAGTTTCAACGCAGTTGTATTTGGCTCAACAAAATACAAATAAAAATCCACCTGTTCTCCTTTTCTAGTTTATCCAAACTGTTAGAATGCTTTCACAATACTCCGACTTCTCTCCACTGTAACCCTCATTGGCATTAGCCTAATAGCTTACCCATATCCAGTGCGAATCCATCTTATCGAACGTGGCCAAACCCAAAGATGGGCTGCCGGGTCGAGCCATTAGTCGCAGCACACTAATTTGTTGCCATAAATTTTATGGATCTGCTGTAAAGTTGATTTTATATGGTGGACAATATTCTCCTTTATTCATACGATATTCGGTAAAATTGGATCTGAATACGTTAATGGTTGGGTGGCAGATATGAGTTGATAAATGCCACACTGTTTGACTCTTTAATTGGTTACAAATCTGTGTCATATCGAGCGACATGTATTAATCAATTTTTTTGTTTTATTTGCCAACGAAACTCTTCCAAAAAAGGTTTTAGGTTTTACTTCAGTTTATCGTAGCTACTGTAAGAAACAACACATACCTTCGTGGAATTTTAACAAACTTTATACATAAGGTGTAATTTAACTGATTGTTTTGTTATTTAGAGAATACATAATTTACACGAAAAATGTCTAGACCAATGTGTTTTCAAAATGTTCTAATTAGCGTGAACAATGAATTATACACATGTTAACCGAAACTGATTGAACAGATTTGCTGTTGAATGTTTTGTAATTGGTCTTTCGCACTTTTAGAAGTAATAATTTTTTTAGTATACATCCATTTAGTCAGGTAATAAAAAGCTCTCGATTATACTAAATATCTTATGACGTTTAAAAATTTTTTCGAAAAGAAAAAGTGACTGTGCTTATTTTTCTTTTGGTAAACTTGTAACTGAAGTGTTTAAATCTTTAAAGAAGTTGTTTACTATTGCTTTTAAAATATTTTATTTCAAACCAACGAGTTGTCTTAACGAGTTATACTTAAATAGATAAGTAAAATCAAATATTTAAAGAGTGCTCACTTAGTGCAAATTTAAACATATATAAGTAAATAGAGTCTGGACTCGTATGCACTTGCAATCCCTCAATATTGATGGATTATATACATGCACTTACTTTCCCACTTCATGGAGCACGGACTCCAGACAACTCCAAAAAAATATATATAAAGAAGCATCGAAGCGCGGCTCTTAAGAATTTGTGGCACGTTTCCATTGATTGCGTTTGAGAGCTGCCACCAAACCGGATATAAACGACTCTATGCACTATAACTCACATGGTGGCCATAAAGGCATTCAGATACCGCCACCCGCAACATCCTTCCGCTCTCGTTAATCCATTAAATTTGAAATATGTTTTTGCGGGTGGCCAATGGGTGGAAGGATCCTGGAAATCCCGCTCACATTTAGATAAATGCCATGCGCTTGCCATGGTAATGCCAATGTGTCAAGTCCGGGTTCAAGCTCCTCGAGAGCTGCCAACACAAATCAAAATGCAAAGAACTTGCATTCACCTCTGCCAATTTGAAGCGCATATTTTTCTTCTCTTAGGAAACTTTACCCCTGTTTTGCCATAAGTTCTGGGGACGTAAAACTAGCTAAAACAGCTATATTTCATTTAAATAAATAACCAATCATTTTTCAAAAGAATGTTTTAAGAGAAAAGTTTGAATATGGAAAGTGTGGGTCACAAATTTCATTTGTGTTTTGTCAGTCGACTTACGTTAAGTTATCCTTTAAAAAAAATGTCTAAAATAATGAACAAAATTAAAAATTGGCCTACAAAAACAATATTTAACCACGACATTAGAAACAAATTATATTTAGAAGCAGCACAATTTTGAACACAATTTTTAAATTAATATCAAAACAAAATGGCGTAAATAGCTGGTCAGTTCGCAACGCTCCGCAATGCACGTGCCCCTAATGTTATGCAATTGTTTTTGCCACAACCACACACACACTTTCGCATACCAACCAACACAATGATGCAAAAAGAGAAATTGCGATGCCGGCGCCATTTTGATGACTCTCCACAGTGGGACATTTCATTTGCCGTTTGTGGCAAAAATAAACTGAAATTGAATGGCATAGAAAATAGAAACAGAGGAGAGGCACTGCCATTCCCAAACAACTAATAAATGCGTGTCCTTGCCGCAAAACGAGCTAGTGGTTTCAAAAAGCACTTCGAATTCCGCCACGCCACACAAATTCATAGCCAGTTGTTTATAGCGTGTTTTCACTTTAATTATTAAATGCGTTATGCGGGTGCAGGAAAAAAATTTTCGAATTCAATTTGTCTTTTAAAAATATCCTTTATAGATATAGCAGATATCTTTACAATGGGTATTGGAAAAAATAAATCAATCACCTTTTTAAAAGAAACAAATAAAAATAGAATGTGAAATGACTTTTTAAAATGTGTTGTCTCCTCCCGATTGTCAACATCTCAACTTAAATTAATCCCTTTTGAAACTCTTCGTGTTTATAAATTTAAAAAAAAAAGCAAACGGCTCATAACGAACGACTGAGAACATGTTTATCAACATTTTGTCCCATAAGTCAGACTGGATGAGGAGCAGTCAACGATACGTGACAAATGCCAACATCTTTAATTCTGACATTACGCAAAATAAAATATTGTGATATTGCACTCTGACATTTGTGCCCCACAGTGTTTGAGCCCTGGCCTCCCATTGTGCGCGGGGTGGGTGGGCGTGGGTGTGGGTGTGGGTGTTTGCGTCCATTCAAGGACATGGCCTGGCACCGCTCTCGAATGGCATCCGGGTGCTCGAGAGCCTGGTGTTCGGTCGGTGCAGCTCCTCGACGCCGCTCTCCATAACCCTGGCAATGGCAGAGTGTTCCATTTCCACTCTGGCGGCGACCCGCTCGTAACTTCCACCCCCGCCACCTTTTTCTGGGTTTTTCCTCTGTCAGCACTTGGCACCCACTTGTGTGGTATTTTGTTTTTCCACTCCACCACCCACCCATCGCTACACAAAACAAAATAATAAAATGCATTATTCACTCAAAAAATGTGTCATTAAAAAAAGTTTTCTTTAAACAAAATATAAAATAAAATAATTATTTGTCACTTAATATGTACATTTTTGTACACCATTTTTATACTTATGCATATATAGTAATCTTAAATTAAAATAAAATGCAATAATTTTTGTTAAAACATATTAAAGATGTGAAATTTAAGCTTTAAGATTATTAAATTTAAACTATAAATATTATTTTCTAAAAATACCGAAAAATGTAATAGATTTGATAATTTTGCACAGTGAACTTAGCCATGCCCACTTGACGTGCCTTCTGTCTGGCTGGGATACATATATTTTCAGTTGTTTCCTTTTTCGTTGCGGCTTTATTTGTTGGCCTGGCCTCGGTGTTCTGGAATTGTCATGTAAATGGGTTAAGTTCTGACATTAAATTGTTCTCGACCAGATTTTTCATTTGTGCTCTTGCTTTGACGTTTGGCCAAAATGATTTCCCATTTCCGTACAAGCGGTCATAGTCCATGATCCTGTTTTCTGCATCCTTCTCCATCGCTTGGTAATCCCGTTTATTCATTAAAACCAAAGCCGAGCTATGTCGGCTATTTCTGCCAACGGGCATAAAGAGATTTGCAGTATTTGTTGATAATTGCATTTTGTGCTCTGGTCTGTTTTGGTCAGGCCTTTGTGCAAGACATTCAAATTTATTAAAATAGCAACAAGAACAAAATGGCATATAATAGAATTTGCCTGAAACTTCTTTGATGCACCGCATTTATATGCATAAAACAAATTCTGCCATAAGAATGAAATTAGATTAATAATGTTTCTTGTGTTTATTATTATTAGATTTAAGCCGCTAAAATAATAAGTTTAAGACCAAAAAAAAAAAGAAACATCTCCCCGACGGGGAATTGAACCCCGGTCTCCCGCGTGACAGGCGGGGATACTAACCACTATACTATCGAGGATGTTGACAATCTGGTGATCAAATATTCATTTGTTCGCACACCTCTCAAATGAATTTTTTTAAAGTCTCAACGTGTATTTATTACAACTTATTTTAAGAACTTGACATTCCAAATATTGCTTGTAGTTATGATAAGAACTTAAATTAACTTATCTCAACTTAGTAATCTTTCTAACATTGTTATTGCATTTGGAACCAAAACTAAAAAATCACTAAATTCATTCCAACTATAGTTAAAAGTATTTATCTATAGATAAAAACAACAGATGTCACAATTGACTATTCTTGATAACAATTAACATTTACAATTAAATTATCTTATCTATAAAATAATCATCTGGGATTTGTTTATTTTCTCGAATGGGTTAATAAAAAAGGAGTGTAAAGTGATTTATTTCTTTTAAACTATTTATATAAATTGTGACCCTAAATGTCATTTAACAAAAAAGGGCGATTCAAAGAGATACCAAAAGATAACCGCTTAAACAGTAGTTAAACGTTTAACAGCAAAGATAGCGAAATTACTTCCGTAAGCGCGGGTGCACTTTAATTGCATCCAGATTGAAGCAACTACAAAACAGAACAGAAACAAAGCCAAATTAAACTAAAGCGAAGAACAAAACGGCGCCCAACTTTGTTGAAATCATGCAAAGCGCAGCACATTTCGAATTGGCCATTGAACTTTCATATCAAAACGGCGGCAACACCGGCGAAAATGGTTTTTAAAACGCTTAAACACGCGAGACCCAACAGCCGCGCCCCATCATAATTGGAAAAGTTTGTAAGAATCGCCAGTATATGTTTCACATATGTATGTATAAGTGCATGTGATGGGGTCCGGGGAAAAACAACTTCCGTTACCAGCTGATAGGCCCCTTTCCCTTGTTCCCATTTCCCCAGGCAGTTGTTAACAACTTTGCGCAAATTACAATGGAAGAGTGGAAAGCGTAGTCGAAGTGGTTAGGAGGTCGTTGCTTTAAGCACAAGTGATTAGCCCAACTGCATGTGAACTGTGCGAAAGTGCACCCTATTGAAATTTTTAATTTAACAAATACAGAGAGGTCTATAATCTTTTTATTTAAAGTTTAGTTAGTCTTTTTTAAAATTAATTTAGCTGCAAGCCACTCAACTGACAAAGTAGGTTAACATTTATATGGTATAATTGTCAGTAATATTCTGGCTTAGTTCCTAAAAAATGATTAGATAAGTAATGATAAAATTGATATGCAATTAACATGCCATCAATGCTATTAAAGACTTAGAATCGGTTGATAACCGATTATTCTCAGAGCCATTGAGGATTTATTGGCATTTGACAATATAATGAGCAGGTGCTTAAAATAAAATTTGTCTGTGGTATCTAAATTATTGCCCGCACAGTAAGCTTCTTTGACGTCTTTATCAAACGTAATTATGGTACAATAATTTATAAATCCCATTAAATTTAAATATTACAAAATTTCAGCAATCAAAACCAAAATTAACTTAGCGTTCACTAAATATAGAGAAAATATAAATTGAAATTGTTCTGTAGGGCTTATTTCACATCACTGACTTTGGCACATGCTTGTTTTATCTTTGTCCGATAATAAATGTATGTTTTCATAAGTGAAATTCCATTAAGTCAGACAAAAACAACAATTATGATGAATGTATAGTATATATTTTTTTACACGACTAACACGATAAAGTGGTTTTTCGGTTTCCTGTTTAAATGATAGCCTTTGATAAGGGCATATAATTTCTCTATGGGTTCGTTATAAGATTAATTTATAAATAAATATTAAAAAATAATATACAAAAACTACTAATTTCTTTTTTGTTTCATTTTTTCAGGATTTCAACGCCCTAAATATTAATATGAAATGTAAGTGCGTGTTTAGTACCAAATACAAATTGAAACAATGCGCAACCCATTTACCATGCTGATATCGTAGTATGTATATTTATTTATATGAACATATGAGTACATAGTAGAAGCAAGTGCGATAAAAACAGAATAATCATACATAAAAACCATACAATTTCAGAATTTGTCGAGTAGCTGGCTACACGCCCTATCAGCATACCCGCCCCCCGCCTCCGTCCCGCCCCTTCCGCTCCACACAGCGTGGAAACAAATCAGAAAGCCAGAAAATGGAATGAAATAAAATAAATCAAAACCAAAAAAGCAGAGAAACAGCAGAGTTGACACAAAAAAAGGGCCAGAGTAAAAATATATAGCATTCGAAGGCGAACGAATGAAATCAAAAAACCAGCGTAGAGTAACGCGGCCAACACGAAAGAAATCGCCACTTGCACCGGCAACACCAACAGCAACAGCAACACTGCAACAGCACCAGCAACATATATTGCAACTGCACCGCCAATTCGAGGCATATGAGGGATCCGGTGTCTAGGATGAAGAGCAACTACATTAATCTTAACACGCACAGTGGAAGCAACGGTGCCAGTGGCAACAACAACGGCAAGATGTCGCTGGGAAAATCCATCAAAATGTACCTGACTATTTTCATCGCGACCACATGCATTTACATGGTGCTCTATCAGTACCACATATCCCGTGAGCCCTTCGCCGCCGGCGAAAGTGTAAAGGTGAGTGGAGAAGTGCACTGGGAGAAAATACCCTACTTGTTATTTCCCATAGATCATTAATATATTCTATAATAATTTTAACATCTGAAACATTTTATTAGCCAACATAACCTATATTTATTTAGTTCAATTGAATGATTAAATTGAATAAACATTACAAATACAAAAAGTATTGTCAAAAAAGATATCATAAAGCGTAGAGGATTTCATTTTGGTAGATGTAATAATAGTGAAAAAGTGGGCCTACTATAATAGAATTGTGTTTTTTCTCTTATGATTAGATTTGGTTTCCTTTTCCCCTGCGTGATCATGTAATTGAACACTGTTTTTTAATTGATTAATCTACTGCACACCACTTCTGTAAATAACATGTTGCACCAAATGTGTCATACTTTTTTGTTCACTGTGCTGGTGCAAACGGAAATTGACTAGTTTTATATTCTTATCTGACCCCGACAAGGTTGATAGCCGAAAATACTGTGTCGTCCTATAGAGATATAAAAGTTTATCAAAATGGAAGTACAAATTTTCCACCTAGTAATACATCATTTATAAATGATTTCTCAATGTCAAAATCACATGAACTTTTTTTCTTGAACTATTTTATAGGCTAAACTTGAAAAAAATTATTATTTTAACAAAAGTATGTTATCTATGAACAAGCATATGAAGGGGACAAACCTTAGATCCATAAAAATAACATATGTTTGCGATATTTGGGAAATCTGTTGGAGAAGCAGGAAGTAATAAAAAAAGTACATCTATACATGTTGGTTTTTGGCTCTAGTAAAACTATAGATATCATCATAAATAGCTAGAAGTACGAAAATAAAGTGTGAGAAAAAGAGAGTTGATAAAAGTAATACGTGCTTAAAACATAATAAACAACAGATGTGCTAAACATTTTGTTGAGAAAGGTCTATTATTTTTTTGTTGTATTCCTCAGTTACCTTTAGCTATCAACCCTGCCCTAATCACCTAACTATAACCTTTAGATCTAACCTTAGAATTTAACTAGAGTATAAACTATTGTAATGTTTTCTTTGTGTTCTTGTTCTATTTCCTATGATTCCTTATATAATACAATAATCGTTGCCAAATAAACTGAACTGTAGCATCAAGAGAAATCATCGTCATATTTCGCTTCATATTTGTGGTCACCCATTTCCTTGCTAATGGCCAATAGTTCCTCAAACATCAATACCAAATCCACAACCACAAGCACAACAATAGCTCCAACAACAACAACAACAACAACAGCTGGCACAGTGGGCAGTGTGGGCCAAAAACTGGGTGGTGCATCCTCCGCCTCCATTCGCATGGTTTCATTAGCGGCCACAATACCCACATTTATATCCTCGTCATCGGAACTAAGATCGGGATCGGTGGGTGGCCATCGAAAGACTGCAACTACTAAAACAAGCACCACAAAAACAACCACAGCAACAACCACAACATCAGCCACAGCCGGTGGTTTAGCAATAACCAAATTGACAACAACTACAGCCAAAACAAGCGCCAAAACATCCGCGGCGGCCACGCCCACCGCCTCCCACTCGGATAACGCCAATAAGACTCGACCAACATTCGTTGCCGCCTCAGAGCCCGTAAATATATTGACATAATCGTAATTCCTAACCATGTACTTCCCCCACCACCACGCACCACCTAAAATACACCGAAACTATATCATTGTTACTGAAATTATGAAAAATAGTTTTTTTTTTATATAGCAAAAATGTACCTAAACAAATATGGTTGGATTTTGCTTTCCAATTTTATTTACTGAAATTTTGTTTACTATTAAAAATGCTTAATTTAATATTTCTTAAAATCAGAAATTAAATTCCAGTCCAAAATTAAAAAAAAAATTGTTTGCTGAGTCAAAAAAACCAATCATATTGAAAATCCTATATTTTATGGATATTCATGGTTTAATATAAGATAAATATTTCAACCTAATTGAATTGGTAATTTGGTTCTTAATTATTGATACATATTTTCTCTCAGTGACCTCATGTTCAATACACCCACAACTAACCAAACTTATTTCACTCTTGTTGCTCCCGCATTTCACTCGTTCTGTTTTAATCTTCGGAAGTGCATTTCGAGCTTATCTGCATATTATTTTACTTGTCGAGTGCATGTCTGTACCAAGTGTTTGTGTGTTGTCAAATGTTGGTGTGGCTGGTTGCTTGTTATTATTCGATTACTGAATGTCGCACTTGTTGCCCTTACTAAACTGCAAACCTGCCGGTACTTTCTTATCGCTTTTTTTCACACTTTTTTTCCATTTTCTTAATTGCCATTCGCTTCTCGCAAATGCATGGCACCCTATTAATTACCATACTGAACATAATGAGCCAATATGCCGTTGAATGTATTTTGTTTGGCTTGGCAAAATGTTTGGTAATTTACCTCCAAGTCTTAAGAAACTATCTCTAAATTTTGAAAAGAAAATATTGGAATATAGAAATCAAAATTGTTCAATTTCACTTTAAAGTTACAATAGGAAAAGGTTTATTTAACAAAATAATTATATAACATTATGTTGTTAGGAAATTATAGTTACTTTTAAAAAGTTTTAAGTAATATATTTATAAGAAATCTTTGAATATTCATAAAGAAGGTTTTAATCAAAATGTACCTATTCATTCAGATGGAAAATCAAAGCCTAAAGCCTGCAAAACATATTTCGCAATTACTTTACCTTAGCAGAAACGAAAGCAAACGAGGTGACAAATGTGTTCTACATTCACCCAACCAACTTTGCCACTCGTACGTTAATTATGGTCTCATTAAAGTCCTAAATGGGAATGTATTACCCACCGACTCCGAAACGCAAACAACACAAAGGGACGCTGTTCCGCACAAATTGCGCTGTTTATCTAACCAACTTTTGTTGGCCGCCATGTGCAAATTGCTGGCCGGCTATCTGTATCACGATTTCTGGGTTAATCACATGCATTATATTATGTTAACCAACAAGCCACGGTAATTGCGGGTGTGCCACTGCAACTGGTGGCAAACAAAAAGATTCTCGTTTACCATTTGGCATGAGCCTAATTTGAAAATTGCTCTAATTCGCAGACAAAACCAAAACCGCATCCATTTGCAACTAAAAAAACCTAGAAAAATGTATAAAAGGGGTGGTAAATGGGTGGTGGGCGGTTGCGCTGATCTAGATTCCAGATTTATGCAAAACACAAAATGCAAGCCAATTGAAAAGATTCACGCGCATTTGTTGGTCTCTGTCATTTAGTAGTTGCATCTACAAACAGCGATTCCAATGCCCTGCACTCAATGTCAACGGTCAAGCTTATCAGCAGTCCGATAAATTTGAGTTTAAATTGCAATAGTTACTTTTGTTTAAACTCCCAGTTACAATACAGTACATTACAATCAAAGAAATCTGAAGAGGCTTTAATTACCCTAAAAAGGTGTATTTTAGTTCACATATTTTATAAAACAGTCACAAATTTATCAAGGGGACTTTATACCTTAATTATTGAAAGACACATTTTTTAAACAATACAGATTGCATATCTAATCATTTTAGCCTGCAAAACCCTATCATTTAAATTTAATTTCTTAAATAAATATTTGAATAGGCAACTATGTATCATAAATTAAGGATTTCAGGCTTTAATAAGAAGATCTTTGAAACAATATTATATGACATTATTGAAAATAAGCAATGAAAGGGGATCTGTTAATTAAAGTCAGCTGACATAGTGAAAACTACTTTGCATGTCATTCCACCCCTTGATTTCATCTATCTCTAGGCATTTGAATATCCGAGTTACTTTTGCAAAATAAATTTGAATTCATGTTTTTTTATTTTGCATCCCCTTGCGTGTGTAGGGTGTGGTTGTGGGTGCATGTGTGTCAACAATGGACAATTTGCAAAGTGAGTGCGCCAGTTTATTTATTTTCAACGTCAGTCGTTCAATGGGCCACTGGTTCACAGGCACAACATATCTAGAATGGGTGTTTAATACTTGTGTGTTGGAGAAAGCACTTACAAAAAAAAGTGTATATCAAAAAATAATAAGTTTGATTTGATTTTGAATTTAATTTACATATAATAAAAACATGTTTTTACATTTTTAGACGAAATCCTTATTGTTAACTTTGCTTGATTTATCAATACATATATCAGAATTATCAATACGCATACGCAAAAAATACGCAAACACAATCATATTTTTATAAAAAACATTATTGAAGAAAGTGTTTTTTAGAAACATTCTTTAAGCTTAGTAGAAATGTTATTTTAAGGACTATTTTTCTTGCATTCTAATAACATTTTCTCTGAGTGCCTTTAACTAGCAAAATGCGACCCATATTGCTGAGCCAGAGCCTAGACACACTGACTTACGGCAATGGGCGGATGTGGATGCGGCTTGCTCGCCTAGTCAAGCCATTGGGCTGTAAATTAATTTGCATAATTGCTCATAAAAAGAAGCTCACGCCGCATTACGCACCACCCACTGGCACCTAACGAGGCACTCAGCCACCCAGTCACCCAGCCACCCAGCCACCCAGCCACCTTGCCACCTAGTCACCCATCTAACCAACCAACCACTAACCAGTCCAAGTGCAGTGCACACATACGCCCCGTAGTACACAGCGTTAGATAACCTAATGACACTCAACCGAAATCAACTCGACCCACAGCCGCCCCTGTACATAATCACGCCCACCTACCGACGACCCGAGCAGCTGGCGGAGCTCACCCGGCTGGGATATACCCTGAAACATGTGGTGAATCTATTGTGGCTGGTCATCGAGGACGCCAACAAAACGAATCCACTGGTGGCCCACACTCTGGATCGGATTGGAGTGCCGTACGAGTATATGGTGGGTAAGTATTATTGCCATAGGCAGTGTCATGTCCCGGGCACATTCAAGTGATATTTACGAGTCACTCCATTACACCATTCCCATTCGCATTCCGTAGCACCCATGCCGGAGAAGTACAAACAGACGAAGCGGGCCAAGCCGCGTGGCGTCTCCAATAGGAATAAGGGACTCGAGTATCTGCGCCTCCATGCCACCGAGGGAGTGCTCTACTTCGCCGACGACGACAACACCTACGACATTAGCATATTCGAGCAGGTAGGATAAAGGAGCAGCAGGTGGCCGAGTAATGGGACCTCTGCCCCACCCAGTACATAAGTCACAATTTACACGAATTAGGGGTCAACGGATGTAAATTTCGTATCAATAGAGAATACATCAGAGCTTTGGTATTTTATGTTAAACCATTTTAATTTAATTTAGTAGTTTTTTCTTTTAAAAATATAAGTGATAAGAGTTTATAAGATCTTACAAATTATTACAATTGATTTAAATAGAAAGTTTCGTTCCAATTCTGACTTAAAATATTATTATTTCCTTTCTTCAGATGCGCTATGTCAGCAAAGTGGCCATGTGGCCAGTGGGCTTGGTGACAAAGACGGGAGTAAGCAGCCCCATAATTCAGGAGGGCAAGCTGGTGGGCTTTTACGATGGCTGGATCGGGGGTCGCAAATATCCCGTGGATATGGCTGGTTTTGCAGTAAGCGTAAAGTTCTTGAAGGAGCGACCAAAAGCGCAGATGCCCTTTAAGCCGGGATACGAGGAGGACGGCTTCCTGCGCAGTCTGGCTCCACTTGCCAATACGGAAATCGAGCTGTTGGCCGATGAGTGCCGAGATGTGAGTTATTCCATTAAAGTATTATAAACATCTTGCAATTTAGCATTGACCGTATTAAAAATAATATAATAAAAATTATTGATTACCTAAATTATATATTAATACAAATTATGGCTTACCTTCCAGGT
The DNA here is from genome assembly GCA_018152295.1 of Drosophila carrolli. Taxonomy (NCBI): domain Eukaryota; kingdom Metazoa; phylum Arthropoda; class Insecta; order Diptera; family Drosophilidae; genus Drosophila; species Drosophila carrolli. The sequence continues at coordinate 15,662,392 of JAECXJ010000001.1, forward strand.
TCTCACGTGGCACACGCAGACGAAGAAAAACGCCCCCGCTCAGGCGCTGAACAGGACGCGTTATAAGAACACGAATCTGGAGTACATAGACAAGCTGCTGGTGCGCCCATAGGGATATTGACTGTAGTTAGCTAGTTAGGCTTAGCTAGGAGCTCACTCTGAGCTTCCATTTTGACCGTGGCTCTGACGGGTTGTACAGGTACAACCCGGAGCACGGAGTAACCAATCAGAATTGATCAGATCAGTAGTCGGTGTACATTATTACCATAATCATACGAGAAGTTAGGCTCTAAGCGCACACACTTCTATGATAATTCCTTGCACCGTAGGCTTTCTTTGACCCCCTACACGTAATCGTATTAAGACCTTAAGTAACGTATTGTATCATATCGCAGCGTCCACGACTATTTTGTAAATAATGGCAATGCTTGATTTAAGCTTAGACATATGTTCTAATTTTGTTTACGCTCTAAGTTAAAACAGATTTCTCAGTCAGAAAGGCAACTTCAGCAACGAATTGGTTAAGATGTTCCTATACCAAAGAAAAAGCCCCTAAAGTTCTGCATTCATCATACATACATTCCCCTGGGAAAACTCAATCGTTTGTGACAGCCAGGACCTCCAACTGCCGTCTGCAGGATTCGTGCGAGGTCAAGGCCTGAACCACATCAGCATTCAATTAGGGCAAGGTGTCAACAACAAACTTATTTCTCCGAATTCTCCTGAAACCGGGGCATGGGCCTCAATAATTCATGCCGACATATGGATGTTCGAGGCGAGTGGCACAGATAAGTCGTGCACGGATGAGTGCCTCCTTCCCCGGAGAATCCAAATCGCGTGCTACACTAAAATTGCACGAACACAAAACGGATACGAACAGGACGAAGGGGACACAATTTAAACACATTGTAATGGCTCCTGCTAATGGGACTGAATGGCTCAAAAGTTTGGCAAAATCAATTTCATTCTAAATGCTGCACGATTTTTTGTTGAATGAGAACTTTTTTGTATGTCTAAGATATAAGTTTATTTTGTTTCAAAACGGGTTTCCAACGCAAAAACTTTTTCACTACTCATAAGTAAGCTAAGTTAAGTTTATAAAGAAATTTATATTCAAGTTATGAACTGCACTGAAATCGCCTACATGTAAATAATAATCACCAAATATTGTAACCAAATTTTTACACGTCCCGCAAAAGCAGGGAGATGCGCAGGAATGTGGAGGAAACTATGACAAATGGTATTACGAAATTTATACACTTTATACAATTGAATATGGAATATGGATAACGATAAGCCGCAAAGCAATTAGTTAGGTACTTACAAAATCTTCAAAAATAAAATGAAAATGGAATCTTGATGAGCTCTCAAGAAAAATCAACTTAAACCTTTTCAAGAATATCTCAAAATGTTTCAATGAATATTAAAGATACAAAAATACGTCTAAAACTATTCTCTTATTCAAGTAAACTACAACTACAAAGTTTAAACCTGACATGACTTATAGCAAGAAACTTCAATCATTTTTTAACAAAATACAAAATACCTTTCAATAAATTGATAAAATTTTCTTAACAATTTTCAAAATAATACGTAATGCGTTTCATTCCTTGTCTCCAAATAAATTAAACTCCTTTGGATTGAAAGAGGTTGTACATGGGTATTTATTTATTTTAACAAAGTCTTGACAATAGCGAAATGTGCGGTTGGAGTAATCAAAGCATGTTGGTGATCTACATAAAATCTGATAATATTATATCGTCTAGTGGCTTCAGGCGGCAGCATCAATCAACTGGTTTAGAGTCCTGCAGTCGCACTTCTCGTAAAGAGAGGCTTTCATCCAGGCAGATTTTTGAAGGCTGTGCTGTGCAACGTTTCATAAATCTGCCTTAGCTCGTTCGCATTCAGATCAGATACTTGGAATATTTTACGTGTATTTACCATCGCTGTTTTGGTTCGATGTCTTCATTTTCGACCATTTATATCTTTTTAAAATACCAATACGGATTTTCCATCGGATAGACAGCAACAGTAGAATTCTTCTACAATTTGTGCTAGCTAAATTATAGTTTAGTGCATCATCTAGTAAGCTTACATTATATGGCACTAATCTGGTAAGTATTTAAATCTATATCATATATTTAATCTGGGGTTTAACGCAACCTATTTCTAAGATTTGAAGATTTGTATTAGTAAATTCGGAAAAGATTTAATTGAGAACTCTAGAAGTTGTGTGATTTGAAAATATTTAGAATCAGCTTTTTCTGTCTTCATTATTGTTCGCTGATTGCAATTGGAACTTACTTGTTTGGTATGAGAATAAAAACAATATATATCCATAAGCGGATATAAATTTTAGTTTATATTCATTGGTGCATTGGTCATTCGCCAAGAAAGTCGATTTATATCATAGTTCAAGAGACAACATAACAAGCTTTCATGCCTAAATGAATTACTGTGAAAGCATTTAAAATTTGAAACGGGTAAATGAAAGTAATAAAATTAGTAAATTCAAATGAGAAATTTTCTAAACTAATCATGAAAATGTATACCTAAAAATTCAAAGAATATCAAATTGGTATAGATTTATATGATCTGATATTAATTAAATACAAATAATTAATCAGTTTTTTAGGTTGCACAAAATAAACTAAACCTTTCTTGATAATTTCCCTATGAATGAAACAAAACCCGAAACCTTTTCCGGATAAAACTAATTCTTGATGATATCTCTTGCGCTTGAATGTGAATCGGTCTGACTTGAGCAAAGGAGCTCCTACATTTTATCTGACTAGTTCCCCTGGATCTCGATCCTGCACTCTACTGCGTGGTACTAAAAAGATAACTCAACATCGATGGCTGCACGTGAAAGCTTATAGTTGCCTCTTCCCACTTGGTATGAATCAGACGCTGCAACGGGGTGTTGAGCGTCGACTCCTCCTTGGCGACCACATCGTTACCACCGCTAGCGCCACTAGCAGCACCACCAACACCGCCGCTAGCGCCACCCACACCGCCGCCGGCAGCAGCACCTCCTCCTCCGGAAACGGCAGTCGGCGACGTTGCGCCCCCGCCCTCATCCTTTCCGGACATCGAGGTACTCTCCGGCGTGATTGGTTGCCGCTCCAACATGACCAATGCCTGCTCGTTGTACGTGCGATTGTCGATGGTCATCAGGATCTGGTGGCCCGAGCAGCTGTAGTAGTTCACATCGAACCGCGATTCCGCATGATAGTTGCGCAGCAGGTCCGGATTCTTGTTGAAGATCACGCCGTAGTGCCCCGTGCAGCTGGTTATCCAGATGGGGTAGTTAGGCGTCTTCAGGCGAGAGCCCGGCTGCCGAGATTGATTAACCGCAGCCTGTGAAATAGAGCAGATAGAAAATATTCAAAGGCCAAAAATATTGAATTCGATAAAACGATATCATAAGAAATTAGGACTTGAGGTAAATAAGAACCTTTTTGACCCTTAAAATGTTGGTACTAATTTAAATCTGGTTTTGAAATGTCAAGTCTTCAAATTTAATATTTTTCTATTAAGGAAAATTACTAAATTTAATTTGTTATTTATTTTTTCCAACTATTTTTACGTACACTAGCTGACTCGATGTCCCAGAGCAAAAGTCCAATCATGCAGCGTTTCAGGACTCCGTATTGTGGAACCGCCTGAAAGAATGGAATTGAAAACCCATCGCCATCGAAGGATGTTATTGAGGTAAAAGTCTCCTGATTTCCGGTACCCACATAGCTACTCTCGTCGCCCACATTTACAACACCATTGTGTATATAGGGCGTGGCACGGCCCGTCAGCAAAAGGGTGACAATCATCAGGGATCCCTCCTCGTGATTGCTCGACGTCAAGGGTGCCGATTTCGCGGAATCCAAGTCCGTGCGAACTCTGCAAAACATTTGAAAGTATTCACCGCCGAAAGGTAAATTATAATGGATTATAAAGGGTCTCTGAAACGGGGGGAATGCATTCGCATATACAGACACTTGGGGCCAATCTTACTTTCCCATGGATCGCGTGAGGACGGCGCTATAAAGAAACAGCAGGGTGCCCGGGGTCTCCTCCTCTGTAAACTTTTAGGCAGGTTAAGTGCAAACTGTTTGATCAAATAGCTGTACAAGTAAATAGTCAACTTCGTGGGTCTTACGTATTTAAAATTTCGCTTCAAAAAGTATTCCAACTCCTCATTGGGTGAAAGGGTAAAAACGTAAAGCTGCAAAGGTTGAATAAAAAATATACAAATTGCAAAAGGAATTTTGTCGAGGAATGTATTAAGTGCTCATACATAAATGAGTTTAAGTGCTAAACAAATTATAAAGCAAATATACATAGGTCTAATTAATTATTCAAATGTTTATTTGATTGGCTGCAAATCGCTTACTAAATCTGAAATATCTTGGAGTTAATTGGATTAAGATAACATTTATAAATTGAAAAGATTTTATTTTACCAATAAAATATAATACTAGGCTGAAAAGACTATTTACAAAAACCTAACAGATGCACAAACGGATAAAAGGATTAATGGGGGCGAATCAAACTTATTTATTTCTTTATTTATAAAATAGTTCAGAAGTTTGGGAAGTTTTGAAACAAAACTTTTTGGTTTTCGTTCAACAATTTTTGAAACAGTTTTTCCAAAAATTATAAGGCCTAAACAGAATACAAGAAATCTTAATTTAATCATACATTTTAAAAGTTGAAAGCTCTGTTATTCAACTTAGATTAGATTTGTTTCATTATCCAATAGATCTGTTTATTTAAAAACATAAAAATCATAAAAAATTACATTTTTTAAATTTGATATTTTTTAAAACTTACTGTTTCTATATAAGTAATAACTTTTTATTGAGCAGTGATGGCACCTACCTTCTCAGTGACGGAATCGTGAAAGTAGCAGGCGCTGTGGTCCACGAAGACCTCATCCTCCGAAGGCAGCACTATGGTGACCTTGCCCTTGTCCGAGATGGTGCGCAGAATCTCCAAGAGGGCGCAGAACAAGGCCTCGCGTTGCATCTCGGCGGTGGCCAGGAGCGGGCTGAAATGGAAACACACACAAGCACTCTCGATAACCCACTCAAACTCGAACTCAGCCAGACCGGAAACGGAAATGGAAACGCACTCGGTGAGCGAAGCGACGCGACTGGTCTTCCGGGCAAAGAGCAAATACTTCAAGACGAATCCCTGGACGACGGACAGCAGGCCACGGGTGGCATTCCGGGGCGAACGGAGGCCGTAGGCCAGCTCCTCCTTGGGAGCTCCAAACACAAAGGACGTCTGCAGCCATTCGGCGCGCATGGGAATGGCGGCGGTGCCGAAAACCAGATTGCGTAGATCCTAATCGAATGAACACAATCGCAAGGATCAAATCGCGTCCGGCTGCGGATAACTACTAATTACCGTGGCCAAGTCGACGGTAATGGGCGTGCCGCCCTGCGTGATAAACTCTTTGTTCATTTTTTTCTGATTAGCTGCTGATTTCCGTTTCCGCTAGAGACCTTTGCTCCACTCTGCGACTCGTTGGCGAATGATTTCTCGCCAAGCACGGTTCCGGGCTCCAAGTCGAGACTCAGCTGGGGATTTGAAAGTGGGGGCGGAGGTGGGGGCCACGGCGAAGGCAGACAGCCGCCATTCCAGTCAGCCAGCTCAGCTTCGAGGCATTTCACACTTCAGCATGGATTTTTAATTTCATATTTAGCCGTGGGCGCACGGGGCGTATGCGCAACTAAACAGAAGCCAGTCAGGTGTTAAGTACAATGGGCCGGAAAGCATTTCAATTTGTTATGATTTCAATTAAGTTACCTTCAGATATTAGATTTATAAAGTAACAATATTTACCACTGTTTAACTAAATCACATATTTATTTAGACTTTAAGACCAAACCATTACTGCTAAAAACTATTAGATAAAGACCCACAATTTCGAGAAAAACAAGTCCAAGATACAAATGTGTAAAATATTGTAACAATGAGTAGGAAAAACGATCAGATACAGCAGTGCATTTACGATTTTAAGCTGTTAAATTAACCCTTAAATTACCTGCATCTGTTAATGTAAAAAATATAATTAATAATTATTATATACTAGCATTTACAAAAGATAATTTTCAATTATTATATCTCATATTTATTTAGACTTAAGGATAAAAGATTTTTAAACTTTGGGGAACAAGAGCTAAACTAGCCCGAAATCAAATCAGGTTATTAGCTGTAATGGAGTAACTTAAGTAAGAGATACCCAAAGTTTCCACTTCATCCCACTGTTTTGGGACTTTGGTTTAGGCTGAGAGGGTCGTTCGCTGTCTGTCAGTCAGCGAAAGTAACTTTAAATGAAATTGAATTGAATTTAGTTCTGTGTGCGGCACACGAAACTCGATGTATGTGGCACAAGAAGTGAAAGTGTTACGGCGGAGGAGGGGTGGGACATGGGTTCTCGGGACATGGGACATGGGCTTGGCCATAGGTGGAAGCGATATTCTGCTGGAATCTGGCATGTTGCAGCGTGTCAGGGCGCTCCACACAACCGGAAATATGTAGTTGACGCCCATTTGTGCCTATTTCGAGGCAGGAACACCTGTACCGATGCCGTCGTGTGTGCACTTATTACTGGGTGTTAATATTCCAATGATACACCCGGAAGGACATTCCAGGTGCCACCGCAGTATTGCTCAGCCATTTTAAATTTAGACTCGTGTTTCAGGCTACCCCGATTGATTTGTTGAATTTTTGGGAGGGCCTAAATGGAAGTGAAAGTGGCCCAATAACTGGCTGATTGGCTGTCTGGCTGGTTATAACCTTGGGCAAGTCACCGGCAATTTTATTAAAGCCCCAGACTTAGCATGCACACCTCAACTTAACAGCCGTGAATGCGGCATTCTTTGATTCAGGGAAATAGAAAAAGTCCTAGGGTGTCAGAAGGGATCTGACTTAGCCAAGGTGTTGAAGGATTAGCAACTTAAAGGCAAGAACTAGATTACCTACTGCCAGTTAAATTAGCTTTTGACAGGCACTTCATAAAGTTTCAAACACCAATTTTAAGTCCAATTTACTAAACAATTTATTCAAAAGTCCTACACCTTAATAGCAAGATAAGGTAAAGCATCATAAAGGCATAAAATAAATACATTGCTTATCACTTTACAATAATTATTTGTTCGTCACACCATATAAAACCCTTAGCCCAGACTCATTCTCGGTGATTTCGTTCATTTAATATATTCTGGGAATGAGTCAGTGCAAAATTAATAAATATATAAAAGTACATTTTAAAACTTATGATTTAGGGGGAAAGCTACTAGTAAACACTCATCTCAACATCTCCGGCTCCGGGGGTTGCATCATCTCTCTCATTACGGTTCTGGCCGAGGCAGGAGCACGTCCCAGCAAATAGAGGACATTGAAGTACCAGTCGAGGAGGCGCAGCTTGAAGGCTGACAAAAACAAACAGTATTCGAAGTAGACGCGCCGACTCAGCCAGTGGACAAACCGCAGAGGAGACTGGCCTTCTTTTTGCATATAAAGGCACTTCTGGGCATATCGCGCCATGACTTGAGGCCTATTGACCACGTCCCCGTGCTGATGACTAATCGCTCGAACCGTGTTCAGGTTACGGACCTGTTTGGTAAGTAAAATAATGGATAGTTTGGCAAAGTTAAAAATACTTTAATACACTTTAATAACTATAATTTATGACAAAATTAGCATAGGGAGAAGCATTGAAAACTATTTTTAGTTGTATTTATTCTTTCTGGAATTATAGGATAACAAATTATGGGAAAATCCTGAAAACGTCTTTATCAATTAAATACGACTATTAAATGTCATTTAATATGTATAGTTTTCGCATTTAAAATATTTGGTGCCATAGCTTTTATGCATATACCATGGCACCATTTGATCACTGTGTATAAAATCGAATATCTAGGGAGTTATACAACTTACCACAAACAACATGCTCCTAGGCATCTCCTTAAGGGTGCCCATGATGTGCTCAAAGTTTTTCCTGGCTATCTCCTGCATGTGGTCGATGTCCTCCTGCGACAGTTTGCCCCTGATGCGGCCACCTCGAATGCGAATGGGCTGTTGGAACAGCACTTCGGCGAACCGCATGTAGTCGGCGATGCCGATCTTTTCGGCGGCGGCCTGCATCTTGGTCTCATTCCGTAGGACGGTGGCCTCCCAGAATTCGCAGAGTGGTCCTCGCACATGCTGAGGCAGTTCTTCGTAAAGGCCATGGTCCAGCAGGATAATATCTGCTCGCCCATTTTTACTATTTGGTCGCACAAAGACTGCAGACAATAAAAGAAACTTGTATTAGAAATTATAATAGAGTGATTTTAATAAGTTTACATACTGTTTCCTGGATGGGGATCGGCGTGCACGAAGCCAGTGTAGAAAATTTGTTCAGCAAAGGCATCAAAGAGCTTTACGTCGATGTCCTTCAGGCTGAGCTTTTGTTTTGCTATCGTCTCAAGATCGTTAATCTTGCAGCCGTCCATCCATTCAAGAGTGAGAACACGCTGAAAAATATAAATGTAAAAATAAGGCAATTTTGTACATATATAAAAAATATTCCTAAATTATAAAAGGGAATTTTGTTACTATTATTTGGCAAGGATTTGAACAATCGAAACTCGAAAAGATTTTTTCGCCATTTATGTAAAATTTGATACTTGTTTTTTCATAAAAGGAACATAAATATAAAGACTTGTTTCAAACTAATATAGCAACTACAAAATCAGTATACTTTAGAAAAACTCACTGTTTTTGTATGCGACCAGTGGATTTTGGGGACATGGACATAGCTAAACTTCTCCATGTCCTTGGCGCACCGCTCTGCGTTCTGCCCCTCCTGCAAGAAGTTTAGTTCCAGCACCAGGTTCTTCCGCAGGTCGTTTAAGATCCACCCAAAGTTGTAGTCCTTGAAGAAGAACTCGACAATGTCCTGCAGGAAGATGATGGTGCCCAGGTCGCTAATGAAGCGCTTCTGCAGATCGTTGTACTGCACCTTGACGGCTACCTGCTCGCCGCTGTGCAACTTGGCTTTGAAAACCTGAGCCAAACTGGCAGCCGCCACGGGCTTATAGTCGAATTCCAGGTAGATCTCCTCGGGTAGCTGGCCAAAGTCCTTGCGAAAGACCTTCTGGACATCCGCCTGACTGGTAGGCAGGCAGCGATCCTGCAGCCTGGACAGCGTGCTGGTGTATTCCACGGGCAGGATGTGATTGATGGCGGCAAATCCCTGTCCCACCTTGATGTACAGACCGCCGTTAAGTAGGCACGTCTCCAGCAGTCGCTCGGCGCTCTTCTTGTGCAGGACCTTCACCTTCGTCTCGTACTCCGCATCGTTCTCGTCCAGCCGGAGATAGTCGGCGGCAATCAATCCGGCTGTTTTGAGGGACCGTACAAAACGCACAGAGGCACCGCAGTAGGTGAAGTCGTTTACTATCCCATCGTAACCAAGAGCTCCGGCTCCGGCTGCCAGCAGGCCCAGTCTCAGCACAGGAAATCCCTTTTTCGGAGCAGTAACTTCCCGCTGGCCGTGGAGTAGTCTTCTTTCCCGAATCCGGCCTCCCACGCTCAGCAGCTGCCGCACACGCTGAAGGAGAATAAGTTAGTATCATCATTACAAGGATTTTACGGACCGTAGAGATAGATAACTCACCTGGAGAGGTCGCATTTTCCGTACGCCCGCTGCAAAGTTCACACAATTAGCCCTTGGCCACCTGTCGTGATATCAGCTGGGGAGTCCGAACAGCTGTTTTTGGAGCCGCCGTGATGATAACAATAACGCGATGATGGGGCAACATCGTCCCACGGTGACTTGGCGGTTTGGGAAATTCAAATCGGTTGCTAAGAAACTTTTATCAAGAAAGATGAAGCGAAATTCAGTGCACACTTGAAATATCAAGCTAAGATGGATATAAAGAGATTATAATGATGATATTGATATTGATATAAATGTAACCTTATTCTAAATATAGATAAATAAATAAACTTAGCCAACCGACTGTTTAAGTACCCTCGCAGCTTTTGGAAAAACTAAACTTTGATCTTAAGATCTTATTTTAACACAAGCTGTGTGCTTCAGCTTAAGATCTTTATTATTCGTATGCCAATTTGAGTCGTACTTATAGCTGTTCTTACATAATACAAACGACTACTTTCTCAAGTTTTCTTGGAAGAAAGTTGGCAGGAGGTACGAAGTATCAATTCTATAAGTTAATAGCTAAATGCAAAGCAAGACTTTAAAGCAATGAACTACTAATCCTTGACTTTTGCTTAGGCACTCTGGTAGTTTTCGTTATTTCTGATGTTGTAAGCCTCCATTCCAGTACAATGAAGTTGAGGAGAAGCGAAAAAGACTCGGATTGGCCTAGAGGAAGTAATCCGCGTTCGTCTTCTTCAGGGGAACAAGGCGATTTTCTGATGAAGCCGCCTCAAAGATAACAAAGTCGCGATTGGAGCAGTCATTGCCCAATTCCAGGATGGCAGCCACATTGCCACAGCTGCGAGAGGAGCAACGGAATTTGTTACCAAAGAATTAGGGGCAACTCGGAACTGGACCACTTACCGATAGCAGTAGTTAGGAGCCGACCACACAGTCACGACGGATTGATTGAAATGCCACCTGTAGCCCTCCATCACCAGCTGGTGGGCACGGCAAATTATGTCCAAATCGTTGGCGCTGTTGAACTGGGCGACCACATCGCGTCCGAAGAGGTAGCCCGCACCCCGTGGCGACACTCCCCAGCCGACCTGCTCCTCCGGATCGCTCCAGAGCAGGTCGCACATAGGTCCCTCGTGCGGCACCTCCTGTTTGCGATCGAGGCAACGGATCTGATCCAGGGAGTGGATGGCCGGCGACAGGCCGCCGTGGACGCAGAAAACCTTGCCATCGATAATGGCCGCCAGGCTGAGGTAGTCAAAGATATCCGTGCAGTAGAGCCAGACGGATGCAGATCCATACTTAAGCATGATCTCGTCATAGAATCCGTACACCTGGGTGATCTTTCGGGACTCGTGATTGCCGCGGATCAGGGCAATGCGGTCCGGATAGCGCACCTTCAGGGCCAAAAGGAGCAGGAATGTCTCCACGCTGTAGTGTCCCCTGTCCACGAAGTCGCCCATGAAGATGAAGTTCTTATCGGGCACAGGACCGGCCACCCTGACCAGCTCCTTCAGGTCGTAGAACTGGCCATGGATGTCGCCGCAAACGGTTACCGGCGAGTCCAGGCGCTGCACATTGCTCTCCTCCATCAGGATCTCCCGGGCCTTGGCGCACAGGGCCTTGACCTCGCCCTCCGTGATGTATTCGCAGCGTTGCAGTTGCTCGATCTGGCGGTCCAGGTCGCTTTGGTCAGTCATCTTGGTTTCTGGAAATGTATTCTAGGATGTGGGATTCTGAAGTCCAGATGAGATCTAAATGTGGTGTATAGCAAATTCTGGAGTCCTTACTGGTGGCTTTCAAAGTATTGTATTTCTGGCAAAGCAAAGCGAAAAGACTCAAGAGGACTCTCTTCTGCCAAATTTGGTTCGCTTTAATGGCCGCCTACTGCGTTTATGCGATGGGAACCCATGCATTCAAGTTTAAAATCACGATTTCGGGTATTCAGACACATAGAGCTGTCAAAACATCGAATCCACTATCGATAGTGGATCGCGATTTTAACGAGCTTTTTTAAATGTTTGTTCAAAAATTTCTTGTTTCTGTCAAATTTACATCAGCTATAAAATAAAACCAAAAATTTGAATTTAACGGAAAACGTTATTTTCTACAATTAGAAAAAAATATATTTTTATGCATACAATAATTAAATAAAATAAAATACGATTTTTAAGTTTGCGCCAAAATCAAAATATGGCAATGCAATAACTGCCCAAACTGTATATCAACGATTTTTCTAAACATATTATAAATTTCTTTCACGACTGAAGAAAAAAGGATCTATGGAAATATAAAAATATAAAAAAATCCAAATAAAACTTAAAATTTTAAATATATATATAACTATTTTCAACAAAAAAGTAAAACCAAAACGAGCCAAGTGCGGTATATTTTAAATATCAAATAGCGTGTGGTATATTTTTGGCGAGCAAATGGTATATTTGAAAAGTCCGTATAAGGTCATGCTATTTTTTGTTTCTTGGTTCTGGATTTTTTCTGTTTGCGGCGACGGCGGCTCGTTTGAAGTGTAATTTTCAAGTGCAGTAAATTGTTTACATTACGCACACCTATCTGTGCACTCAAAGCGAACGCAGGGCGGTGAACCAGTGAGCTCCACACCCTCGAATAGGCAAGATGTCGGGCACCATACTGGAGAACCTGAGCGGCCGGAAGCTGTCCATATTGGTGGCCAGTTTGCTGCTGTGCCAAGTGCTGTGCTTCCTCCTGGGTGGTCTATATGCACCCATGCCCGCCGGCCACGTCATTGTGCTGGGATCGCTGTGCCGCGAGGATCACGCACGCCAGAATGACACCGGATTCCTGTTGTATTCCCGCGGGGCAGGAGCCTGCATCCCGGTAACGCGGGACGACGTGGAGCGGGATTCCATGAAGATGGCCAACGAGTTGGTACATGTCTTCCAGATGCCACTTCCACGTGATTTGCGCGACCTGGACTACTCCCGCTGGCAGCAGAATCTCATCGGAGTGCTGCAGGTGGAGTTTGGCTATGATTCCTCCTCGGAGCTAAGGGAGCCGCCCAGGGAACTGCAGCTGACCATCGACATGCGCTTGGCATACCGCAATAAGGGAGATCCGGACAACGGGTGGAAGTTGTACGCCCATGGTGTGGAGCATCGCTACCTGGACTGCGTGAGCGCAGGTCAAGTGAGTCCCACGGAGACGCTCTACTCCTGCGACATGATACCCCTATTCGAACTGGGCGCTTTGCACCACAGCTTCTATCTGCTTAACCTGCGCTTCCCGCTGGACACGCCACGCCAAACGAACCTGCAGTTCGGCCATATGCATGATCTCACACTAACCGCCATTCACCAAAACGGAGGTTTCACCCGGATCTGGTTGCTGCTGAAGACGGTGCTGTTTCCCTTTGTGGTGGGCATTATGATCTGGTTTTGGAGACGCGTGCACCTGCTGCAGCGATCGCCGGCACTGCTGGAGTACATGCTTATTTATCTGGGAGCCGCTCTGACCTTCATGAACCTGCCCCTGGAGTACTTGTCGCTGGTCTTTGAGATGCCGTACATGCTCCTGCTAAGTGACATTCGCCAGGGCATCTTTTACGCCATGCTGCTCTCCTTTTGGCTGGTATTCGCCGGCGAGCACATGCTCATCCAGGATGCGCCCAACAAGTCGACCATCCGGTCGCGCTACTGGAAACATCTCTCGGCCGTCGTGGTGGGCTGCATCTCTCTGTTCGTCTTTGACATCTGCGAAAGGGGCGTGCAGCTGCGCAATCCATTCTACTCCATCTGGGCAACTCCACTGGGCGCTAAGGTGGCCATGACCTTCATTGTGCTGGCCGGAGTATCGGCGGCCATTTACTTCCTGTTCCTGTGCTACATGATCTGGAAGGTGTTCAGGAACATTGGCGACAAGCGCACATCTCTGCCATCTATGTCCCAGGCGCGTAGACTTCACTACGAAGGTAAGAGCTACTTTGCCAAACTAATTGGTTTTATCTTTCCGAATTTATCAAACTGGTTTCTACATTTTTTTAACACTTAAAGCTAGTTTAAATACTCTTTTGATTCCAAGCCTGTCACTTAAATCTCCAGAGATCAAAATTTCAGCGTCCAATTGGCGTACTTTTAATATTGACAACCCGGTTTATTTTTAAATGTTAATTAGTTTACTTAGATCAATCGAAGGCATTCTTAGTCCCAGTATCACTTCCTTGGTGCGAAGCTTTTACCCAACTTTGCGGATATGTTTTTGAGAGATTTATCTCGATATTTATTAATAATATCGAAAGTAAAGGTATGTGATATATATTTGTTACTAAAGCAATTCCATTCATTGTTGTATTTTTGTACTCACCATCTTAATATACCATAGGTCGTAACAACTGTCGACATTTTTTTATATCCCTGTATTCTTACTGATAAAACAACCAATTCGAAAACACTCCTTAATTATCTGAACAAATTACAAATCAATTGGGTTAAATTCCAATAAATAACATTGATTTACGTCAAACAAAATTGCCAATTCATCCTTATATCATTTGTTCTTTTTATGTTTTTATACCCTTGCAGAGGGAATTGTAATTTAAGTCAAAAGTTGGCAACGCAGTGGAGGAAACATTTCCGACCCTATAAAGTATATGTATATATATATTTAGAGTCGATCTAGCCATGTCCGTCTGTCCGTCCGTCCGTTTTTACGCTAACTAGTCCCTCAATCTTAAAGCTATCTGCTAAAACTTTCCCAAAAGTTGTCTATTGCAAATAGTATATAAGTCGGAACGAGCCGGATCAGGCGACTATATCATATATCTCTCATAGGAACAGTCGGAAAAAAAATTCAAAAAAATTATTACTTTGTTGTTATAGTTCATTTTAGTTATTTCAACGATTATGGCAACTTCTAAAAAGGTCACCCACAATTGGACTTACAGAGTCCATAACTTTTCCAAACTTAACACGATTTCAATTGATCGTTACCAATCATAACTTCAACATGAGGACACGAATTCTTTAGCCTGACTTGGTTTAAAGTAAAATTTAATATCGCCAAGTGACTCGTTGAGTTAGAGAAACAAAAAAAAATTTTATTTCAAAGGACGGACTTTATTTTTCATGTAAAAGCATTGCATGTTTTTAGATATTATTATTAGAAACGTCTAACTCGGCGCTCACGGACACGATAGCGTCTAACCTCACGACCGTCATTGAAGCGCCTAACTCCCCTTTCGCCTCGTCGCCCCCGTTTGCGGATAATGATGACCTCCCCCCCGCCGCGCCTTCTTAGGTGCCACCGTCGTTTCTTCTCTTTTTTTTTTGTGGCTGCTGTTGTGGTTGTGGTTGTAGGGGCGACCGTGGTGGTGGTAGTGGTAGCCGTGGTATCGGAGGAAGCGGCCGGCGGGGTGGAAGAAGCAGCCGGGGGAGTGGAAGAAGCAGCCGGCGGGGTGGAAGAAGAAGCCGGCGGGGTGGAAGAAGCAGCTGGCGGGTCGGCTGCAGCAGCCGGCGGGTCGGCTGCAGCTGCCAGCGTTGACTGAACAACGAATGTGGCCAGGACGACCAGGGATAGCGCAATGATGAGACGCATGGTGACTTCTCTTTCAGCTGGGCTTGAGATTCTGATTCTACCAACCATTGGATGATGTTATTTATAGGCATCTAAAGCATCTGAAGCTACTGCCAGATATCGCTTGTTTGCAGACCAAATATGTAAATATGTTCTGCAAAACTTAGTAATTAAAGCTGCTAATGTTCTTTTATTGTTATATCACATGAATATAATACCATTTTGTCTTGGTAGATTTCTTTTGTTCTCAAAAATTATGCGCGGGCATATTTGCCAAGTAACATTCTAACTACACTGTTGTCTTATTAAACAAAAGGAGTTCGAGTCAATATCTGGAAAGTTAAAAAAATACAATTTCTAAAAAGCTCGTTATGTAAACGGAGCGAACAAAGACCAAAAAATAAAAAAGTCAACGGGTAGATTGTTGTTCTATGCTTTCATATATGGGTATGGTTTCTAAAATATTACATAATTGATTTAAAATAATTTTAATTCTATAAGCATCTCGGTTTAAATGTTTTTATACCTTTACGGGAGTATTATTATTTCAGTCAAATGTTTAAAACACAGTGAAAATCACATTTTCGACGCTATAAAGCAAACTAGTCCCTCAGTTTTAATCGTATCTGTCTACTTCATTATTTTTAGGTATAGAAATAGGTATAAAAAATATATAATTTCTGTAACAGCTGCAAGGGTATATAAATTTCGGCGTGTCGAAGTTTTTGCTTACCTGCCTGTTATTTTTCATCTATAACTTTTCCTATTTTCAAAAAAATTTTTAAAAATCTAAGTAACATATTTTTACTTTCAGGCCTTATCTACCGCTTCAAATTCTTAATGCTGGCCACCCTTGTATGTGCTGCTCTAACTGTCGCCGGTTTCATCATGGGCCAAATGGCCGAGGGCCAATGGGACTGGAATGATAACGTGGAGATTCAGCTCACCTCCGCCTTTCTGACCGGCGTGTACGGCATGTGGAACATCTACATCTTCGCCCTGCTCATCCTATACGCGCCCAGCCACAAGCAATGGCCCACAATGCACCACAGTGACGAGACCACGCAGTCCAACGAAAATATTGTGGCCTCGGCTGCCAGCGAGGAAATCGAGTTCAGCCACCTGCCATCTGACTCGAATCCCAGCGAGATCTCCTCCCTCACCTCGTTCACCCGGAAGGTGGCATTCGATTAGGCGGGGAGACTCGGAATATCGATTTCTATTAGGTTGTGTGCCAAACTGAGATCACGATTTGGCCTGCAGCCGTAACGCTCCAAGTGTGTGCTCATTTTATTACCATAGTCAGTAGCATTTCTTGCCTAGTTTTGCATTCTGTGCATTCGACAACGCGATCAGCATTATTACTTATCATTAACGTATAGATTGTCTAGTTTCTCTCAGCATGCTCAAAGTGTACGATTTTACTAACTATATTTTTTATGTAAGCCTCGGCAGTATTATCTATTGAAGTCCATTTTAGTAGCTTGTAAGTTTTAACATATTTATCAAAACACATTTTATACACATATACATTTTATTGTGATCCGATTTTATTTGACGAATGAAGTTGGAAGAGTAGATCATTATCTTTGTCTTTCCAACTAAGTGTCCAATATCAGAAATGCTTTTAACATAATTTTTAAGGCCAGATTGTCCATAGATAACATAAAACTCAAAAAATTTTTAATTTAATTTACATTGACCACCCTTTAATATCTATCGGACTCTGCCCGGAATTTTTAACTAAAACGTAGAGCAATTTCTTCTTCAAGTAGCAATGCATCAAATAAAAAGCAATATTGAAAATGCCGACCGTTTTTATTTATTAAATGCTAAAAACGTAAATGAATTTTTCGATCTACGTTTTGAATTCATAAGGAATGCCATTTTAGGGAACTACCAAATAATCCTTTGAGGAGCGTGGTAATTTTGCCAGTAGAACTCCTTGGTGAAGTACACGTAGAAGGTGGCGACATTGAGGAGCAGATGGGCGCCCAGTTCCAGCCACTCGGCATAGCCCTTGCGAGTGTGCCGCGTGTTCAGCCGGAAGAGGATGTAGGGCACCAGGAAGTAGCGAAGCTCCAAGAGTCGCTGGAAGCACAGCACCAGGAAAAGACTAAGTGGGAACATCAACTTGAAGCTGTCCGGCATGTGACGCAGTCCGCAAAACAGAACGGAAATAGAGAGCAAATATACCGGGACCATGGCGTACTTGAACCACCAGAATCTTCCGTAAAGTCGGCTCCAAATGTAGAAGGTATAGTGTCTGTTGTCGGCCAGTAGATATGGATGCACCTCGGTGTTCAGGTGAACCACCACCAGTACTAGCAGCGTCGCCAGAAGAAAGAACACTCGATTCCTGCGGATTAGCTCCACTGCCGGTCGAAACTGGCGCATGGAGTTGGATATCCCAAACCCAGCCGCAAAGACAGCGAAGTAGAAGAGCTGCGGCACATGCAGACTGGCCTCATGGGCACTCTTGTCGCCCACCACTATGGAGCCATTGATAGACAGGAAACCCACAAAAGGCAGAATGATGGAAGCGTAAAAGCAGCACTTGCCCAAAATGCTCAGAATGCAATTGCACATCAACTGGGGGCTGGTGAAGAGTTGTATCCACAACTGAAAAATAGGAAATGTAAACTATTTAAGGGTAAACAAGAAAAATTGTATATGAAAGTTAAAGACCAACACGAGCATAAACAAACTAATAGATTACTTTATAAGAAAATAAGTGTTCTAGGAAATAAGTCAATGAGACCCACCTCTTTGCCTATTAGTCGGATTTTGTCCTTGGGAACGGCCTGTGTGCGGGCGCATTGTTGAACCAGCGTGTCCAGCACGGTCATTCCGGTTGCCATGCAGACCCACACGATGTTTGTCTGACGCATGAGCACACTAGAGGCCCCAAAGACCGCCGCCGGCAGGTGTGCCTCCTGTTGCCAATAGTTTATGAATAGGAGCACCATGGTCAACGATAGGGTGTCCGTGTAGTACAGATGACTAAAGAAGTAGAGAGGCGGAAGCACAGACATCGTGATAGCCTCATGGGCAGCATACGAGTTGCCCCCTGTGCCGGCCAAGATGCGCCGCCTGATCTTGTAGAGCAGCAAAATGTTGATTCCGGCACCGGCCAAGCTGAGCATCCTCAAGCCCGTCACCGTGCACATGTTGAAAGGATTCAGGATGAGGGCGATCAGGTACAGGCCCGGAAACGTAGTTATCTTTTGATCCCACTGCAAAGGAACGAGAAAATGATCAACTGGTCGTAAAGTACTGCTCTCCTCCGTTTACCACATCGAATTCCTTGCGGCAAAAGGCCAATCCCTGCGGGATGTGGAACTCCTCGTCGATTACGTAGTCCGAGGTGCCATTCACCCGCAGAAACAGTGGCAGCGAGTAGAGCACAAAGCCCACGGGCAGGACCAGTTTCCAGGACCCATTCATGGCGGCGGATCCGTTCCTGTTCCTCCCACTCGTCCTTCAAAAATAGCGTTCCAATTGTTTGTTTATTTTTGGACCAAACCAGCCGGCAACACGTAGGAATGCACTAACGCCTCGCCCAGCAAGAAATAGCCTACAAATAGCTTAAAAAAATACCAAATCAGTCATTAGGGGCATTCCAAAGGCCTGACCAACGGTATGCTATTTGGATACGTTGCGAAAATTGTAGAGCTAACTAAAATGACTATATCATAATAACTCTACATTATCTGTGAAATTAAATAAATTAAATTGGGCGAAAAACCGGCCGAAAAACTTCTGAGCAGTGCCGGTTTTTGGTAATTTTTCGAAAATTTGGAAATGACGGAAAATCGTCCCAAAAATACAAACCAAGACGAAGGTACAGATTTTTATAGAATTAAAACACAATAATTTTCATATATGCCATTATGAAATCGGATGTCTGTAAGAAAAGTTATGGGCTGAGCAGTTTAGGTTTTTGGTCACTTTTCGGCAAACCCATTTTTCGAAAATTTGGAAAGGGGTTACATCATAAAAATGACGAAAATCGGCCCTAGAATACAAATAGAGATAAAGATACAGATTTTTAGAGAATTAAAACACACTAATTTTCATATATGCCATTATGAAATCGGATGTCTCTAAGAAAAGTTATGGGCTGAGCAGTTTAGGTTTTTCGTCACTTTTCGACAAACCCATTTTTCAAAAATTTGGAAAGGGCGAAAATAAAAAATGACGAAAATCGTCCCTAGAATACAAATAGAGATAAAGATACAGATTTTTAGAGAATTAAAACACAATCATTTTAATATATGCCAATTTGAAATCGGATGACTGTAAGAAAAGTTATGGGCTGAGCAGTGCAGGTTTTTGGTCACATTTCCGCAAAGCCATTTTTCGAAAATTTGGAAGGGGGTTACATCATAAAAATGATGGAAAATCGGCCCAAAAATACAAACCAAGATGAAGGTACAGATTTTTAGAGAATTAAAACACAATAATTTTCATATATGCCATTATGAAATCGGATGTCTGTAAGAAAAGTTATGGGGTGAGCAGTTTAGGTTTTTGGTCACTTTTCGACAAACCCATTTTTCAAAAATTTGGAACATCATAAAAATGACGGAAAATCGGCCAAAAAATACGAACAGAGATAAAGATACAGATTTTTACAGAATTAAAACACAATCATTTAGAAAGGTTTTTGGTCATTTTTCGTCAAAGCCCTTTTTTGAAAATTTAAAAAGGGGTTATGTGACATTATAATCATATCTCTGATTAACTCACGGACCATTAAATTTTTTCATTTAATTTTGCGAATGTAATAAAAACTAAAATACAAGAAAAATAACAAAAGTGTTAAAAAATATATGCTGAAGAGTCGCCTAGCCAAATCATTTGGGTCTGAGGGTTCGAGTTCGGGAATCTGCTTCAATCCTTATCCGCACCACCGCGCTTGTGGTGGATCTTACGGACCTTCTTTGGGCTCTTGATCTTGCGCTCGTAGTGGGTAACGGTGGCCTTCTTCTTGGTGGATGCCGTGGTGGTGGCTGCAGTGGTGCTGGTGGTGGTGGCCGACGCTGCAGACGACGTTGTTGTAGCCGTGGTCGGATCAGCGGGCGTGGCAGTAGGATCAGCGGGAGTAGCGGCAGGAGTGGGCGTAGCGGCAGCGGGGGGCGTAGCGGAATCAGGGGGCGTTGCGGAAGCAGGAGGCGTGGCGGGATCGGTGTCAGCTCCCATGGCAGTCGCAACGAGGGCCACCAAGCCAAGGAACAGAGCTATTTGGGATCGCATCTTGGTTTATATCTTCAGATACTGTGACTGATGTGCCTCTTCTGGCTGAAGTCAGAGTATTTATAGGGGAATCAGTAGAAGATGTTTTAGAATTGTTTGTTTAACCGATTTACCATATGCCATCGAAAATTATTTAGAACTAGGTTGTTAATACAGCTTTTCGTAGGCCTATAGTATAACACTATTTACTCAAAATAAATATTTAAACAACGCTAAATAAGCAGTTTTAGGAGGTCCAAATTAGAAGCTTGTTGTTTTAGAATCTAACATATTGCTGTTGATAATGTCCACAAATGTCCTTCCAGAATCCTCGTCGTCGGGTAATCCTAAGAAGGAAAAAATACAAACTAGGTACAACAAAAAATCTTTATAAGATATGGTCAAGACCATATTATTTTAAAACCTAACCTATGAGGCTATCCAGTCCGTTTTAAATTTACATTCCATTGAGAGCCAGTTCGTATAGTATTTTACTATGTAGGTATACGAAAAATAAATACAATGTTATGACACCCAACGATCTTTTTATTCGCGTCGATGGTTTTATTTTTTGTCCAGTTGCACAATGTAAAAACATGATTCCGTACACTAACGGTTAAAAAAAGAGTATTTAAAAAGAATAGTTCAATATGGTTTTCTGGGTATGTATGGCTAAGGAATGTCCTCTTCGCTGACCAGCAAAGGGCTAGGATTCAAAAATGACATTTATGGACATTATTATTTGTCCGCCATAAGTTTATTTCCAAAGAAATATAGTTTGCACCAATTAAAATTTGAAGTATCTCTTTATTTAAATATTTATTTTGAGTGAGTATACTATAGGCCTACGAAATGCTGGCTGTATTAACAACCTAGTTCTAAATAATTCTCGATGGCATATGTTGAATCGCAACTATGCACACACCAATTTTTTGTTTTCTTGAGCAAACAATTCTAAAACATCTTCTACCGATTTGCCTATAAATACTCTGACTTCAGCCAGAAGAGGCACATCAGTCACAGTATCTGAAGATATAAACCAAGATGCGATCCCAAATAGCTCTGTTCCTTGGCTTGGTGGCCCTCGTTGCGACTGCCATGGGAGCTGACACCGATCCCGCCACGCCTCCTGCTTCCGCAACGCCCCCTGATTCCGCTACGCCCCCCGCTGCCGCTACGCCCACTCCTGCCGCTACTCCCGCTGATCCTACTGCCACGCCCGCTGATCCGACCACGGCTACAACAACGTCGTCTGCAGCGTCGGCCACCTCCACCAGCACCACTGCAGCCACCACCACGGCATCCACCAAGAAGAAGGCCACCGTTACCCACTACAAGCGCAAGATCAAGAGCCCAAAGAAGGTCCGTAAGATCCACCACAAGCGCGGAGGTGCGGATAAGGACTCCAAGCTCAAAAGAGAATCCCGCCGGAATTAAAGCAGAAGCCCTCAGACCCAAAGGATTTGGCTAAACGACTCTTAAGCATACATTTAACCCTGTTGTTATTTTACTTTTACTTTAATTTGTATTACAATATAGTTTTTATACCCTTGCTGCTGTTACAAAAATTAAATATTCTATATTTCGATTTCGATGCTTAAAAACAATGAAGCCGACATATCCGGACTTATATACTACCTGCAACAGAAGGAAGACTTTCTTGGCCGGAAATGTGCCCTTTACTGAGTTTCAAGCTTTTGACTGAAATTTTAATACAATGGTATAAAAATGACAAGAAAATAGACACAAAGTTCTTCAAAGCCATTTGTCGAAAATTTGGAAAATGAAACCAAGACCAAGATGAAGATACAGATTTTTGAGAATTAATACACAATCATTTAGATATATGCCATTACGAAATCGGATGTCTTTAAGAAAAGTTATGTGCTGAGAAGTTTAGGTTTTTGGTCATTTTTTGCCAATGCCATTTTTCGAAAATTTGGAAAGGGGTTACATCATAAAAATGACGAAAATCGGCCCTAGAATACAAATAGAGATAAAGATACAGATTTTTAGAGAATTAAAATTAAAAATGTCTGTAAGAAATGTTATGGGCTGAGCAGTTTAGGTTTTTGGTCACCATTTTTCGAAAATTTGGAAAGGGGTTAGTTCATAAAAATGACTTAAAATCGACCCAAAATACAAAACAAGATGGGCATAAAGATTTTTAGAGAATTAAAGCGCAATCATTTAGAGGTACGCCACTTTGAAATCGGATGTCTGTAAGAAAAGTTATGGACTTAGAAGTGCAGGTTTGTTGGTCACTTTTCAGCAAAGCCATTTTTTGAAAATTTGGTAAGAGGTTAGCTCATAAAAATGACTAAAAATCGACCCAACAATACAAACCAATATGAGTATAGAGATTTGTAGAGAATTAAATTTAAATCATTTAGAAATATGCCACATTGAAATCGGATGTCTGTAAGAAAAGTTATGGGCTGAGCAGTGAAGGTTTTTGGTCACTTTTAATTTTGCAACACGATCTCCAACGATGATCTCTCCGCCGATAGTTGAATATCCCATTAAGATTCCATTACAATTGTGAACTTTATAAGGTTTATTAATCATTATGGTATTTGAATATACATTTCGAACTTTAACATAGAAGTACATACAAACAGAATGTTTAACAAACAGTACGACTTAATGACTACCAAATTATCCAGGCCCATAAGCAACTGGAGGGTCTAACTGATAATGCCTTTAATTGTATATGCGCTATATAAAACGTGTGATTTGTATAGATTGCGTTGTTGTTGTTTTGTGTTTGGTGTGTGGAGTAGAGATTAAGAGTGGTGGTGTGGCTGGAGCTTTCGGTTCGTCCAGTAAACCCATTGGTCACAGGGAAAACTCCACCTTCCGCTGTCGTTGCTACTTGTTCACACTCCGATAGATCATCGGGGCAGATCGGTCGTTCGTCTTGGTGTGCCGCAACTTGACCGTGGCGAACTGACAGGCTCTGCAAAAGATCAAGGACTTGTCCAGTTGAGGAAGGCGATCCTCTTGAGACGATGGGACCTCTACTTACGGCTGGCAAAATACAACCTAATGCGGGGGATGGTGGGGCTAGCTGGGATACACGGACTCGCTACTGGTCAGTAACCTATGGAATAGTTGCGGTATATACCGCGCCTGCTAGAAAAGCAATTTACGTTTGCATTATTACGACTAACAAATTGTGAAATTATGAGGCGTAGGCTTAGTCTTAAGATACAGATTAAAATTTAATGATATGCATGCAGGCACCGAAACTCAAGAAGGAGAATGTTTTATGGAGAGGTCCTTGTTCTATGAAGTTTCCTCTGATTTTGTTCATCGTTGGCAAACACAAAAGTATTTAAATAGCTTTTAAAATTAAAATAAGATATGTACATACAATAGAACAAACAAAACAGAACTTGCCTTAGACTACTAAAACTATAGAATTATACAGGGTAAATATTGCTTAAATTCAAAAGAGGGACACAAGGCAAACTGGGAAAGGGTTGGGATGTCGGGGATCACTGCAGACACGTCCATTCCCCAGCTGCCCTCCTCCTCCACTCACTCTCTGCCCATTTTCTTAACCGGTAAGAAGACGGCGAAACTCTCGTCCTCGATCCTTAACCCTTTCCCTACTCTACTTCAGCTTGGCACTCGCCGACTTCTGGCCATGCTGCTCCTGATCCCAGAAGTCGTACCATGGCCCGTAGCTCTTGTTTCCGGCCAGACTCTTTGAGTTCCGCTCCATGGTGGCACTGCTGCTGCTGATATTGTTGCTGGCGGAGGCGGAGGACTTGAGGAGGCGTGTGCGCGGCAGGATGGTGGCCGTTGGAGCACCCGAACTCGCAGTGGAGTTGCGGGTGAGGGTGCTGTCCTGCTCCTTGGAAGAGCCCTTCTTCAGCGTGTTGGTCGCCGTGGTGGATGTGGAGGAGCGGAAGGTGTGGAACTCCATCTGTTGGTGCTGCTGCTGCTGCTGATGATGCCGTCGCAACTTGTCGTCCTTTCGCACCAGGTGATCGTTGATCACGATGCAGTCGTAGGGATCGGAGCTGGTGGACTTCAGCTCCGCATCGGACTCCTCCTCGTCCTCGCTGGTATAGTACTGCTTGAGTATGTCCTGGCGCTTCACCGTCTTCATGACCAGTCCATGACCATGGCTGTTGTTCTTGCCCTCGTCAAAGAAGTTGTTCACATCGCTGAGCTTCAGTGTTCCATGCTCATCGCTGTCGCCTTCGTCCGTGGATTGGGGAAATTGCTGCTGCTGGGAAGGCTTGGAGCGACTCAAGGTCTGGGATTTGTGCTGTGATCCTGTGCCGGACACCTGTTTGTCTAGTTTGCGATGTTGCTGCTGCTGCTGCTGATCCTGCGACTGACCACCACGTCGCATGGTGCTCATCCGCTCCGCTTCCGTGGGCTCCTCAATGTCAATCTCTATGGTCTTCATGATCTTCATTCGCGATTTGGGAGTGTAGCTGCTCCTCTGCTGCTGCTGTTGCTGCTGTTGTTGCTGTGGCGGCTGCTGTGGACTCACTCCATAGATATTCTCATCCTCATCCCCATAAAGTTCCGTGCTGGTCAGGCTGTCCTTGCGTTCCCGCTTCTCCTGCGAGGAACTCGAGTTATGCGACTTGGTCAGCGTCCCATTGCGATCCTCGTCCGAACGTCGCTCCAAATCATCCCGATCGCGCATCTCCTCCAGATTGGGGGCTGCCACCAGGTCGCGATGTTGCCACAAGGACATGCCGGCCAGGATATCCTCGCCGCTGCGACCGCCTCCGAATTTCCAAAACGATTTGGTGCGTTTAAGACCCGCACTGGATGCCTGCAGGATCTCGTCATCGGAGGCAATCAGGTCGTAGCGCATCTTGCCCACTCCTCCGCTCTGCCGGCTCAACCGATGGAGACTCTTGTCGTCGATCTGGCTGTCAACGCTGTTCCGGAAATTGCGGTTCAGTGTCCACGAGGCCACATCCCTGGGCACCGTGTGGGTGTGCGAGTTGGTGTCCGCTCGACGTCTACTTTGTGGACACGCATTTCGTGGAGGGATTGGAGGTTTTGGTGTGGTTTCAGAGTGTTCGTGGTGGTGTGTGTGTTTTTTGGGTGCATTTTTGGGTGGTTAACACAAAGGATGACAACAGGGCATAATGGCGATACATGAAATCAAACAAGAACGAAATAGAAGCAAATGAAAATAAATAAATTCAATCAAATTAAGCAACGTTGCAAGGACTTAAGTTATATGGGCAATGCTAATTAGGATTAGTGACACAGGAAAGAAAAAAAAGCGGGGATGCACTTGCTTTGCTTGGAGAGCATAAATTAGGGAAAATAAACTCTATTTGTTATGCTACAAGATAATCTAACTCAAATCTATGCATTGAAAAATTTGCTCATTGAAAAAGCTATCAAAAATGTTAAATAAAGTCTATATCATCAAGTTTTCTGAAGTGCAATTGGAACAATAACTTTTAAAATCTTTAAAATTTAAAATTAATAAATGTATCTCTCGCTTTATATTTTTTATATCCAAAGAGTTTAAGTTTCATTTTGAAGTTTGGAATATAAATAACATATCTAAATGTATTTTAAATAAATTGTTTAGGTATTAATTGATTACATCATGGTAACCACATTTTAACAGCCAAAAATAGTTTTTGTTTTAAGTTTAGATTTAGGTTTCTTTAAATATAATTTAAAGTTATAAATGGTATGTTTATAAACACATATTTTTGCTCTCCAAGGCTTTTATTACATTTACTATTGGCAATACTTTAGCAGACGGTCTTTGATAGGCAATTTAATAAAATTAAGATATATTACAGGTTTTTTTTGTGTTTAAGTGATAAGACCCATCTTCTAGAGTATTAACCCACATATCTTCTCCACCTACCGAATGGGAACTCGCTGGGTGGCTGGCTCCTCATCGGAATAGTCCACTTCCGGCTGCGGAGGTGGCTCATTGGCGAATCCACTGTCATTGCTGCTGTGCAGCGAGGTCTTGGCAGCCACTCCGGATTTTCCTGAAGGATGGCTCTTGGAGCTCTGAAAGAAAATATCCTTAAGCGAGGGTTTCCCAATAAAATCGAATAGAAAACCCACCTGCACGCCATTCAGTAGCTTTTGCTTGCGTCTCTCCACCGCCGCCGTGACTCCTCCATTGGAGGCACAGAAGCTTTGCGAGCTGTTCAGCATCCTGGTGGACTGGCTCTGCTGGCCATTGGGCACTGGAGCTGGCAGTGTGGGTGGCGGACCCGGTCGCGGATTGGCTCCAGATCCAGGGCGGTACTTCTTCTGCTGCTTGATGGTGTCCCCAAACATCCGCGTGGGCGAGGACTCCTCGGCACTGTGGTTCCTTCGCCTCCGATACGTGGCCTCGTGGCTCTCCATCAGCTCCAGCTGCGCCTCGTAATCCTGCTGCTGCTGCTGTTGATAGTTTCGCAGGCCACCTCCACCGGAACCGGATCCCGAACCACCTCCATTCCGCTCATAGCTCATCAGCATGTTCTCGTATCTCCGACCACCGGAAGTGGTCGCCTCCGAGGATTCCGCATTGGTGTAGGCCACTGGGAACCAGCCAAAGTGCTGCGTGCGCAGATTCTCACCGAACTGCCAGCCCTTGGCCTTTCCGCCCACCAGGGCAATGCGGTCACCCTCCTCGAAGGACAACTGGTTCTCCCCTGAAGGCATGTAGGCGTAAAGGGCCTTCACCAAGGGACGCTGATCACCACGCTGATCGTCCACCAAAGGCGACAGCTGCTCCTCAATGATCTTGTGTTTGTTGCCTATTAATCAAAGGAAATATGTTAACAAATTTTATAATTTACAGAGGGAAAAATTCCAGAAAAAGCTCAAATAGACTTTACTACTTGAAAACCCACCTGAACTTTGACCAGTGCCCACCAAGGCCAGATTGAAGTCGGATTTGGCACGTGGCAGCGAGTTTTGGGCGTAGTGCGAAGCTCCAGCAATTCCCATTCCGGAAATGTTCTCCCGCTCATGCAGAGTCCGCATATCTCCATATGGAGCATCGATACTGCGTGACTTCTTCAGCTGTGCACCGTGGCTCTGGAGGTGATCATCGTCTCCGTCCTTAATGCGCTCCTGTTCAAAGAAATACGTTTTATACATTATAACAGTATTTTAAAAAATGAGATTGAAATTTAAATTTTTAATTTTAAATTAAGTTTTGATTTAAAGATAAAAAATACTTCAAGAAAAGAGTGGAATTTTTTCTATATATTGTCTTTCTTTTTTAGGAATATCCCCAACTGACAATTTTTATTTGATTACTCAACCACAAATTTAATTTCCTTTAGACAATTTCTTTCGAGTACAAAAATTGCTAGTTAAAACTAATGATAAAGAACTAATTTTTGTTAAAAAAATAAACTTTATAATGAGGATTACAATTACACTAAGACAAATTTCTGTAATGAGAACTTGGTCTCGATATTGTTTTGTTCAACCTTTTTTTTTTTCATTGTACGGAAAATAGAAGAGCTGGGTGGTTAACAGAGTGGT
Source organism: Drosophila carrolli (assembly GCA_018152295.1). NCBI lineage: Eukaryota > Metazoa > Arthropoda > Insecta > Diptera > Drosophilidae > Drosophila > Drosophila carrolli. Next base: position 15,690,356 of record JAECXJ010000001.1, read on the forward strand.
TAGCGCCCAATCGGATGGGATCGGATGGATTTTGATGGGATCGGATGGATATAATGGACGGAGATGACTCACCAGGCGTCGCATGTTGCCGCTGTTGTTGCTGATGTTGTTGTGGCTGCTGTAGCCGTTTTCATACGCGGCCGGGGGAATGATCTCACGAGAAGCGGCAATCTCTTGCCAATTTTCGAAATTATTATCAATTACCGTCTTGCCGGTGGTGTGGTAGGCCATCCAGTGCTTGGCGATGGAGCACTGGCGCTCCAAGACGAATCCGTACCGTCGCCGCTCCTGTGTCATGGCCTTTTGTCCAGAACGGAAGTGGGAAAGAATGGTAGAGTCATACATGGCAATAAATTTCGAATGTTTTTGTTTTAGGAATCATTTGAATACTATCTTGGTATTTTAAAAATACTTTTTTTTTTAAATCATAAGTAAAACGGGTGTATAAAAGACGATCAATCTTTAAAAGTTTTGTTTTGGTTTGTATTATTTTGTTTAAAACTTAATCATATTTCAAATGACATTTTGTAGGTCAAAATAAAGAAAATATTACCAAAAAATGAGCCCAAAAAAATGTATTAATCTTTTTATATCAGCTTCTAATGAAAAATTTACTTTTGAATCTTAAAACTTGTTGTATAAGACTTAAAAGCATTTGTGTTTTTTTCTGTGTAATGTGTGTATCAAGATTCGGCTAGCAGCCAATGAACTTACATTCTTGTAGCTCTGATCGCAGAATACATCAAGCTTTTTCTTCTGGTCCTCCAGCAATTGGAGGCTCTGTGGGAAAGTGATGTTTTTTGGAGGCTCTTCGCAACGTTTGAATATGTGTATATCCACTCACCCTCAGCTCCTTCTCGGTATTCTCGGGCGTGGCCTTTTTCTTGCGCTGCTTCTTCATCGTGGATACCGCCTTCTGGTAGCTCTCCATGCGCACCTTGTGCTGCTGCAGGAACTTCTTCTGCTCATGCTGCACCACCTTCGTGTCCTTCTCCAGATTTGTCTCCAATGGCACCAAAAGATCCACGTAAAAGGCTTTTAGCTGCAATTTAAAAATTTTTATGATTAGATGATTTTTTACCTTTGGTTTGCTTCTTTAAGTTTTTTCATATTTTAACATATATCTTAGTTCTTACTGATATTGAATACTTTAATGATACGACAGGGTTCAATAAATCGAGTTTTAAAATAATTTAGCGTTTCAAACTTCGAATCAAATATGTTTATTCTTTAAGAAAATGTAGCTTTCACACTGTAGTATTTTTCATAAATAAATGATATATGCTCATTTAAAACAAGAAATTAAAAGTTATGGACAGTAAGTTAACTATTATGGAAATAATTGGTTTACATTTGTTTTCGAACAACTTGGGTTTTTAAATGGTTGAAAACTTTTCATATCTAAGATAACCTCTCATACATTTTGTTTTTAAATCAAATGAGATATATCAATAGTTGTAAGTACTTTTAACAACAATGTATCTAAGCAAAGGTAAAAAATTAATTGAATACTTTATTAAAAACCCTTTGATTACTTACAATATTCATCTGTTGCTCCTGTATCTCCTTGTTGACATTCACAACGCTCATCAAAGCCGAACCTGAATGAATAATGGGAATATAAAAGAGTTAAGTGTGAGTTAAAGTCCATCCCCCGCACTGTCACTTTTTTTTGCAGGTTTGATGAGGTTTGAGGTCTCCACTGGGAGTCTTACCAATATCGCCCGTTCCGCTTTGCTGGGCATTCATCGCAATCTTGGCCAATGCTTCATTGAATAGACGCGAGGCGGTTGCGGCACCTGTTGCATGAAATGGCACGGAATGCATTGCAAATTAGTTAACTGTACCCACTTGCAGCAGTCGATTATGGTATACGAACTACACCATGGTATACGAGGTATATACATACCGTGCAACGCCTTGAGGTAGCTTTTGCCCGCCGCAATCAGTTGCCTTGCACCCGGATTGAATCTGTCGAGTATGTTCTGCAAGCGAGAGGAGATCGATGGCGTCGTTAGTTGGGATATCCATATGCTAGCTTATCGCACGGTTAATTAAATGTAATTTACAGGCCAGCATGCACCAACATTTCAATTTCATTAGTTATAAACATTTCCCATTCCCCCCCTTAAAAGTTGGTAATGGTTTTCCCCGTTTTGCCGCTGGCAGTAAAAGTCGGATTGTATAAGTTAATTTGAGACAATGTTGTGGTCAGGCAGCGACATCGTTAGTTCCGTGTAGCCAACTGAACATACTCGTAATGCTAATTGTTCGTTTAGCAATATCTCATCTATGATTTGGCGGTGAATGTAAATGAAAGTTATCTTATAAATAGGCAAACAAGTGTGGGAAATGCATTTTAAGTACTAGTGGTTCTGGTGTAAAAATAGATAATAAAACGCATTCATATTTACCATCTAATTTACGAATTTTATAGTTACGAAATGTACATTCTGAAACGTGATCCAAATAAACCAGTTCACTTATCATTAGTATCTCCTAATACTACCATAGCATTGTTAAACCTGTTCGGCTAATAAATTTCGAGAAAATAAAGTTTAAATTTACTGGTTGCAGTTTTTACTACTGGTAGTAAAATTTGTATTAAACAACAAATGAGGAAGACTTCAGTTCCCGTTTCAAAGTAGTTGAAAACTTGATTCATTTTAACTAGATCTAGTTTTTAATTGATTATAATTTTAAAGATGTGGGAAACAGATTTCAGATTTTGAGTGTTGTCTAAATAAGAAATAATTATATCAATTATATAATTTCGCTTCAGCTTGTTTATTTAATGGAACAGTACTTATTTAAGTAACTAACAAAGCACCGTCTTACTTTTTGTTTTGAGCTTAGCTCTAGAGAATATTTAAATTAAAACAAAATTATCTGTGCTTAAATAATACTATTCACCTTGCAGATCATCAATCATCACTTTAATCCCCTAAGTGTTGTGGGCCTAACACCTCAAGTGATTTATCATCTTCAGAACTCCTCCATAATGAAATCTATATAAATACGAATTACACCATCTACATAGATCTATATGTGAAAATGAGTCATTCCTCCAATCAATTGATCTTAGATAAGGCCTCGGAAAATGCGAAATGATGAACAGGCAAACGACAATTAATTAACAACTTGGCACATGATTTGCATACAATTCGCGAACGAGCTTTCAGGTGAAGCTGCATTACTGCGGGATGACGTGAATGGATGAATGGATTGCCATGTGGAAGGGAGGCTGACATCACCAGAGTGTTGACATTATAAAACACCATAAAACATGACAAAGACTCACTTTGGTCCTGGGCTTGGCCTAAAGTTGAGTTGGCGAACAGACAATGCCGAGCACTTAACACGCAAACCCAAAAACAAAAACCAAACAATTTGGCCACAAAGCGTTTGCATTGTTCCAAAGCCACACTTTTTAAATGTTCGTTAGGAACTATCCAGTATTTGCGGGTTAAGTATAATTGATTGTGGTTCTTGATATAGCCAAGAAATACTTTGACACCCAATCACTTCCGCCCATGAGTCGATCAAAAGCTTGGCACTCACGTCTGACTACTGAATTCCAATGGCAAGTAAGTAATTAGCAACAAAATGTCAAAAACCCATATGTAAACAAGGCATTCTGTGCGGAACAGTTCGCTTCGCTTGTGACTTGGGTTATTGCCAAATATTTACGCCTCGACGTATTTGTTTTTCTAAATTTATTGGCCGCAATGTGGCTGCAAGGCGTGGGAATGAAACAAGCCAGCACTCGAGATCAGATACTTAGATACTCAGATACTTAGATACTCAAAACCAAGGTCGTCTCCGTTTAACGATTCAACTTGCTCGAGTGTTTGTTTTTATGATCTACTACCTGGCTGATTTAGTTCGAAACTTCACTCACAGATACAGATAGTACTGCGAGTAAATCTGCATTTCGGTGTATCTTCTAATGTTTATTTTACTCAAGAGCACTTGACTTGGCTGACCTCAGTGTAGTTTATTTAATTTTGATAAAGATACCCTAATAGCACGTACAGATACCCAAGCACAGGTAATTTCGTAGATCCAAGTGCGTTTTCGAAGACCTTTGGGGCTCAACGTTTATGGGTTTATCAATGTTAATTGTTTCGTTTTTCTGCTCTCTGCGGTAAACACTTTTTGTGGTTAATGCAATCAAACTTTTGGGATTGATCTATGAGTATTTACTGGGGATTTCCCTACGATTCGTATAATGATTATACCCTTGAATGTAATTATGACAACAGATTATAAAATCAATGAGCAGAGCCAAGTATACATAAGGTTTATTTACTATTAGACATTTTTATACTTAGAGAATTCCACAATTAATGTTTTTCAAGCCTTAAAAACCTTTAGCAAATTACATTTGTATTACTTGCATTCACATTTTTTGAAGAAACAGCTGGTAAAAAGAGTATTTAACTATCCCTTAAAATTCCCTTTCTTATCTAAGTCCAATTCATTAAGATTATATCTTATTTGCTTTGAAACTTGTACTGCTCGCAATTAAATAACCAAAGTGCAAATCAGGTTTCCTTTAAATGCGATGGCTATCAGCTCGTGTAATTGACCTAACGGCTCAACAAATTCCAGCTCGTTCGATCCAGCAATTAACATTTCTCCTTGTTCACCCACTCTTATATTAAAGCTGACGTAATCGCCTATCACGCCCGCGAATCTGCGACCCACCGACAACACTTAACCCAAAATTAATTGAGGTAGTCTTGGCCAGAGTACAGTGCCCAGATCCCAATCCCCATTTAAAAACCCAGGCCCAAACCCAGCCGACTTGGTCTCTAATCGTCGCTTAACATAAATCGCCACCAGTGAGCGCCACACATATGTAATTCATTTTAATTAAAACAGAGACTAAATGCAAAGCGTAGCACGAAAGCCTCCCCTTTGCTTAAAACAGCCAACGAGGCGGAATGTTGGGCGGTACACTGAGAAAAGCTTTTCTATTATCAATTTGGTATTATTAATTTGCCAAACCAAGTCAGGCCCTATAATAAAAAAGCAATTTTTCGTCTTAATTGTAAGCTGAAAGTAGATATTAAAGGATAATGTAAAGCCGACGTACAGGTTATTTTATGACAAAACATAGAGTGTTTTAAGAAGATAGTTTATAATTGTTTAATTCTTAGGAGCAGAAAATATGTTAAGTACAAAATTTTAAATTGATTGATATTAAAGTGGTCATTTATATAAATTAATCAATATTTTTTTTTTGCTCTTCATGGGAGGTTCAACTGATTGAATAATAAACTTTTATGGGATTATAATGGGCTTATCAAAAATTATAATATTATAAAATAATATCCCAATATATTTCGGTTGCACTTCGGCAACCGTCTTCACGGCAAATAATTTAAAAACTTTTGTTTTAAAAAAAATTTTTTCAATTGTTAACTTCGAGCCGGAAAAACTCAAAATAAAACATTCATCAAATGTCGCAAAAAAAATAAAATAAATAAAATAATATAAAATATACGGTTTTTTTAAAGACTTTAGAGACGACCATATATTAAATTTTTTTGCTGTTTAAATGGTATGTTAATAGTAGTATTCAGCTATAATTTTTTTCCGGTGTCATATTGGTAGTGAAGATAAGGAGAGTGGGGGCCTTTGGAGAGCCTCTTTCGGGTTAGGCCATAATTCAGCGACGCCAGCGAGCGACACACCCACTTCAGAGCATGCGAGAATGCAGCACCAAGCGAAACAACAACAACAGTAAACCGCAATTATGCCAATTAGAAACCAACAAATGCAAAAAGCAACACGCAACAGGTTTGCCAGCAACAATTCAAAGGCGACGGCAACCCAAGTCAACTGTTGACAAAACCTCAACGAAGGCGTCAAGGCGCAACCAGTCACGCCCTCTTTCAGGTGGGAGGGAAGGGGGTTTTGGGAGTGGTAACCCCCCCGAAGCTTAAACCCCCCTGTAAGTCCCCCCTCTCCAAAAGATGAACGCAAAGTGCGTGAAAAATGCTAAACGTAAATAATTCTCGCTTGCGTGACTTCTTCCCAGGCAGTTGGAAAAGCAGCTCAAATGAAATTGTAATTTTGTCTAAGCGAAGAGTAGATGTCCTTGGCGATAGGGAAATATATATATGGAGATAGGACATGCCAGGACTTTAAGGACGAAAAATATAAGTGAACTCTGCTGTTTCCACTAATGGTTCAAGTTAAAGACACAACATGTTGTCATAGGTTGTCTTAAAACTTACAGATTTTTATGAAAATTTATTGCAATTGATTTTTATGATGATGATTTTTATGACACATCTGAATATATTATTCTATTTTTAGTTTAATAATTCTAAAGAACAGGTAACACAAAATTTGTAGTACTGAAATATATTGGTTTAATACCTTCCTATCTAATTTTCTTTATCTAATCTAAGGAAAGTTTTAAATAAGTTCCTAAAAAACTTTTAAACATTTTTTCACAAAAAATGAAACAAGTTTTTAACTAAATATTTTACATTTTGATGCTACATTATGATTAATGATAAATTAAAATAGATTTACCAATTTATTGTTCAAGAAGAATAAAGTGGGTTAAGAACACACATATTTTCTTAAAATAAAACTCTACGAAATTTTAGTGTTTAAAATATTTTAACCATTCTTAACAAACAAATTATTTAAATCGAGTAAAATTAGGGTCTCAACCTATACGATTTAAATCAATTGAATTTAGGTGTTTAAAAACCCACACACCATCCCATCGGTTAGGGTACATGGGAAATGGACCCAGTGGGATTGGTAGGGCTTCTCGCCGGCGAGTCGGACGTTAACCCAGTTCCATTTGCCATGGTCATACCCATGCCCAGCTGTCCCCCAGATCCCTCCCTCGATCCAGACGATGTGACATCGTTCCGAGTGGCGGCGGCCCCTCTAATGCAGCAGCCTTAGAAATGCCTTTAAGCATGGCAATCAGCTGCAGTCCACAGTTGCCAGTTCCCAGTTTGCAGGTCCAAGTTCCCATTTTATAGTCCGTGTTTCGAAGTACTCACTTGTCGCCTCTTTTCACAGCTCCAATCCGATCTTCCGGACCGTCTGTGGGCATTAGGTGGCTGCAATTTTAATTTATTTCTGCATTTCTTGCTGGAGCTTCAGCACATCGGACACCTTCGTCCCACTATGCAATGTGTGCACCATGCTGAGGCCCAACTCTTGAGGGGCTTCACCTCCTGCTCCCCAGCAGGTTGGCTTTTGTGTGGTCAGCTGGATGTCATTCTGATCCGATCACCGGCGGCAGGCTCTCACAGTGGCTTCGGTTTCGATTTATGTTGCGGGGAATGTGCCATAAATCTAAGCGAATGACAAACAATCCGAAGGCATTCATCGCCACCGCCAGTTTTCTGCAGGCAGCTGTTTGAAATGCGTTTTTAACATCGACTTGACGGCCCAACTTGCGGTTTTATTCGATCGGTTAAAAAAATAACATGTGGATTCACGTGAGAGGAGAACGGGTTGTTGATTGGAGAACTTTTGAGGGGTTAAGTTAATGGGCAATAAAGCAAAAACAATTAAATTACCTTGTTGACTCATAAAGAAAACAAATGATGTACGCAGAAAAATATATGCATATTTTAAATTCAAATAATTTAAAGATATTTTTTCAAGAGAATCACAAAAAACTATCCGCTTTTAGATAAACATATTCATATATTAAAAGGGAAAGTGAAAGCGGCTATTGCAATCATCTGTTGAGTACATCTCTCAACCAACTTTACCCGTTTGCCATTCAAGATTTATGGTTGAACGGAGTACAAGATTTATTACGGGTGCGAGCACAAAAAATTTCAGCAAGTTTCATAAATTACAACGAAGCTGGTGAATTATATAAGCATTTAAGTACATAAGAGATCTAAATTAATCATTTTTAACATAAAACAGCAAAGAAAATAACAATAAATTATTAAGACAGCGGAAACGTATAAATTAGTGTTTTTGTAAAAACAAATAAATGTACAATAAGTATTTTGCAATGGACTTAAATCTTAATTTTGTTCTGATAAATTAAATACACAAGAGATTTATCGAAAATAATGTTAACAAGAAAGGAAAGCTAACTTCGGGCGGAGCCGAAGTTGATATACCCTTGCAGAATACTCTATATATTATATTCTCCAAAATTATTCATATGATGCATTCTTAATACTTATAAAATATCCCAACTTCCTAACTTTAAGAACACCAAAGTTATTTGGTAGGTCGGATTGATTGGCCAAATATAAAACCCATAGGAAATTCCAGCTTCCTAACTTTACAAACACCAAAGTTATGGCATTTTCGATCAATCAGTTATATGGCAGCTATAGGATATAGTCGACCGATCCCGGCCATTCTGACATATATACTGCGTGCAAAGGAAAGAAGGGTGTGTGCAAAGTTTGAACTCGATAGCTTTAAAACTGAGAGACTAGTTTGCGTAGAAACAGACAGACGGACAGACGGACAGACAGACAGACGGACAGACGGACATGGCTATATCAACTCAGGAGGTGATCCTGATCAAGAATATATATACTTTATAGGGTCGGAGATGTCTCCTTCACTGCGTTGCACACTTTTGACCAAAATTATAATACCCTCTGCAAGGGTATAAAAACGGCGTAAAAAATAAGCATAGATCAATCAATTAGCTAATGGCCAGTAAAATTCAACATTCCTGATCCATTTGCGGTTATGCAAATGCAGAAACCCTCCTTAAACCGTTAAGTGTGTCAATTTTAGAAAGGCCAAAACGCGAGTCTAAATAAAGATAAGCAAAAGCGGTCTGCTAATGAGTTTAGAATAGTCAGCCGAAAAACGAATGCTATCGAATTAATTAAAACCCGTTCCAGAACTTGCACAGACCAACCCAGAAGTGAGTTCACACAGTGCCAGACGGAAAGACATAGCGATCTATTAAGCCAAACAAGGCAACAAAAAAATGCAGTTAAAGAGCAAAAATGTGAAAATAAAATGTTGATATAATAAATCGATTGATAGACCAGTTCAGCCAGAGCAGTCAAGACAATTGCGCATAAATCACTGGGAATTAAGTCATAATCTGGTATGTGTTGAGGAAGTGACTTCAGTTGATTGATGCACGGCCATTGAGATTCCAATTCCGATTTTTTCCTGCCATTGGAAGAGCGAGTTCGTTTCCTGAGTCTTTCGTTTGCATTCGAGTTTGTCAAGTGGGTCCCAACCCACTAATTAAAACAGCCAGCAGCACCTATTTATTCGATTTACGTTACACGCCTGCGACGCTGTCACAAATGTATACCATAATAGTGCGAGAAAAAAAAATTAAAACATAAATAAAAACACAAGCGGGAAGAATGCAAATGGTGGTCGCGAAAATGCAGCCATGTGCAACAAGCCAAGGAAGCGGCCCAAAAACAAAATTTCCGCAATTTCAAGTGGCAGAAACCGCAGAAAACAGCAACGGCAAGTTTTCAAAGGAAAACAAAAAAACTAAAAGTTACATAATGAAATAGATGCGCGAAATGTGCAATACGCCGCAAGTTGGGGCAGATGCAACCGCTGCAAAATGTAGAAAAAGAGAAGCCGAAACTTGCCAAACTCTCGAGGCGGAGTCGTCGCGTCTGTCGTCGACTTGTGGTGATTTCGGGAGATTCGCAAACAAACAAATCAAACCTCCAATTGAACTCGTTTGCACGGTTGGTTATACGGGCTTATAGCTGACGAATGTACCATATATATGGCCAGAAATGTGTGCCGAAAGAAACAACACAGCCTCCGTATGTCGTGACCAAATTTGGCTACGAATTTACAGCAGCAGCCCAACCGACAAGACAAAATTCACTTTCAAATGTTTTTTTGCCATTTTTATCGCCAAATATTTGTGGTTCTCCGTTTATGATTTAAACACCCTTTTTAAGTGGTAGTTGAATTATAACCTCAAGTTGGTAACGATGACTGGGCATTATGTTTTACTAACTGCGCATAATTAAACATTCAAAAGCATATAATTAAAAACACTTATTTTTTACATTTTACGAACTCTAACATTAAATTAAAGGTTTATTCGAATTGGATTTTTTATTAGGTCTATCACCATGTTTAATTTTTTTGTATTTTCTTTGGCTCCTGCATAAACAATCTTTTTAGTACGACCTTGTACATTTACACTTCCAGTCCTAATTCACTTTCAATTTATTTGCCTTAAATCAAACTGAGTTTATTATATTTTTTAAACTTTTACATTTTAATAAGATACCTGTCAAACGGTCTCGTAAATATATAAAATGCGATCAAATTTTAATTTTGCTTTAATCTTTCTTTAGACTTGTGAAATTTCAAGGGTATCCAAGATAAACTTTCAAGTCACGGTTTTTTGTTTTCATTTTGTAGATTAATTTTGGTTTCTTTCATTTGTAGCCATTTATCGCGTGTGGCGATAAATTTAGTTTACAAAAAGAAAACGTTTAAAGTTATAAATGGTTTTCCAAAAGGCTAAACATCGTTATGAGTCTAACAGTGAATTAGTCGTAAGTGGCTAATAGAAATGGCCTTCATGCAATAGCTACGTTAGTATTTAGGTGTCAGTGGGATTGCATCATTTTCGATTCGACCTCCAGCTAAGTGGAGTAATTGGAGTACAAATTACAAATTTCTTTTACAACTTTTGAGTTTTAATTATAAGTTTTATTTTTGATGATGCTAAAAAATACTAAAACCTAAAAAACTTTAGATTTGTGCAAGACAAAATTTTGTTCAAAACGGCTTAACCTTATTTAGAGGCTAAGTTATTTATTTTTTAATTTTGATAATTTAGATTTTAGTATTTTTTCTTTTTCATGAAATTACACAGAAAACTGCAATATTTATTTCAAACATATAAATGACACCCCGAATGCGTATAAATATTCTCTGGCACCCATTTTCCTTGGCAATTAACAACTCATAGAGTGGTTTAATTAATAAAACAAATACCATATGTTGTAATAATGAAAAAAACGTACCCTGTACACGCCATCGACGAGTTTTGTAACTTCCTCGGCCTCCATTGTGGCTGGACTTATTTGCCGGGCCCTCCTGCCGATGGATGTGAAGTGGATTCAAGTAGCCGAAAACCGCGGGCTACTGATCGATAATGATGAATTGGGCGCCCGAAAGCCGAAAGCCGAAACACGAAAATCACTTGCAGCCCAACAAAATTCACTTTCAACTGCAGCGCCCAAAAAATCAGACAAAAGTTGCGGCGGACTGCACTCGATTTTCACTTTCTAAAGTGGCACACACGGGGAGACACCGAAAAATTGACTGGAGGAGACCCGAAAGTGGCAAAAGACGTTGAACCGCGGCCGAAAGACTCGAATTTGGAGTAAACTTGTAACTTTGACTTTCGTTGCAGAATCTTGGAAATCTCGTTTCTGTCGTGACTTTCTTTTTGGCCGGCAGACGAAACTCAAACACCAACCGCACCACGTAACGCGATCCAGGCAAATGAAATGCCAACCGAGCCAAGAGCTTTGCTTTTCAGCTGGTTTGTTTCTATTTCTCGACGGGTTTTCTGGGGTCTTCGGGTCGTGTTTGTTTGCTATTTGCCCAGCGACTTATCAACAACTTGTGGCTTCGGCACGTGATAGAGTTGTTCGTGGATCTGGAAAGAGAGAATCGGAAGTTTGGTCACTCAGCTGGCATAGAAAACGCATAAAATTCGAGGAGTAAAATTGCTTGGCAACCGGCAATATTTAATCGATAATCGCTAAGGACTTTTCACAGCCAAAGAGGTTAGACTTTGACTGGAAATATAGACAAATATAAAATTTAAGACAGTTCTTAACCGATTTATATAGAGATAAATAGAGGTTTATATAGAGGTAAATAATTTCATAAATAACCGATGCCTCATCAATTGATTGTTGTAATTGTTTTGCAAGCTTTATATTCGTTTTATCTTCTTAACATTTGAATTCAAAAAATTTGTGTAGTCAAAGAAAAAATAGTAAAATAAAACAGGACCCAAGAATAATGTCAATTATTAAAACATAAAAATATATTAATGGATTTATTATCAATAAAAATATAAGAGTCCAATCAAATGTTAAATTGTCAGTAAATATAGATATCTTGCCCATCAATTTTTCCTACATATTTTCACTACAATGTATATGTATTTTCAAATAATGTATTTATGAATAAACTTATATTTTTAAGTAAACGCTTAAAACGATTTTTTTTGTAAAAGGTGTAAAACGTGAAAATGAGCAAACTAGACGACTTGCTGTCCAAAAAGAAAACGGTGGTCCCCGTTTTGGACCTGAGTCGCAGCAATATCCAGACCGTGGAGGAGTTCAAACGGCTGCTGGAGAAGGTGCCCGACTACAAGATGCGACCGGTGAAGGTGCGCGCCGAAGAAATAAAGATCCGGGAGAAGGACTACGCCTTCAAGATGCCCAAAAAGGAGATGCGAAAGTTGTTGAGGGCCAATGGCGAACGGGAGGCGATGTACATCTATGCGGATCCTGTGCCCAGCGAAATGAAAGACGTGGTGCTGATGGAACTGTGTGCCGTGCCCATCGACTGGAAGATGCTGACCACTTTGAGACCCAAAAACAAACAGGAGGAGGAGTACTTCAGCCGAATGGTTGAGATGGGAAAGTTGGAGCTGAAAACAGAGGCCCGCGATCGCAGGGAATTCGCCCTCAACAATTGTGTCAAGAAGATCAAGAATAAATCGGGCATTGTGGAAACTAGACTGATGACCTGCGAATCCTGCGGCGAGGAAATGTGTTGTGGTAATTACAAAATAATATAACTAGATATTAGTAGACCCTAATAAACCAATATATTTTATTTTAGGCAAGACTTGCGGTGACTTCAACTACGATCTTTACATTCGTGTCGAGGCCAGGGTAATTAAACCCAAACCTGCCGTTTTGTCCTCCAACAAGGCCAAATTAAATGGCCGCAAAAAGTCATCCGTGGGCGGAACCAAGATCAAGGTCAAAAAATCCTCCAACAAAACATAAACATCAGAAAAAGTTATTTACAAATATACCTAGCTTTTGTAACCATATTTATTTGCTACTACATTTTTAACATGACTATTAAACACTTATACTCAATATTTATGGAACTTATTGATATATGACACATAAAAACTACTGGAATTTTTTATTTGTAAACTTTTAAAGCCATGTGTAGCATTTAATAAAGTTGCTAATTAATCAATAATAATCATGCCTTTACAAATTCAAGGTGTTAATCGAAAAGAACGCAAATTATATAAAATTCCACACCACATAAAACCTACTAAAAAACTTTAACAACTTGGTCATTTCTATTGAGCGATTTATTTCCTACCAAAACAACATAGTCGGCATTAAAATATATAAAAAAATTACTTAAGAGCTTAGGTAAATATTTGTATAAAGTTTTTTTTTTTAACTTTAACGCTTCTTTAGGTTTTTGTTCACTATAAATACTTATGCTTTTGTCTAAAGAAATCCACTTAACATCAACACTGTTAGCGAACAGCTTCAAAAAATGTTGTAAACTGCCGAAATAATGATCACAACTCAAATGCAAAATAGTAGAAATTTTCGACGTTTTTTCCCGCTCAACAAGCGACACTCTATAGTTTTTTTTTGCCGGTCAGTGGCACTAGCAGCATAAAGCTCAAAATGAAATGGCTAAAATATTTAAATTGCCACAGAGCAACACAGCCGAGTGGCCATTAAGACAAAGCCAACAAGGTAACAGGGGTTCTGTGCTCGGAGGTCTGGAGAGACTTGGCTATCGGTCCCACAAAGTACACTCAGCGAAAAGCATTTATTCCAGCTATATTTTACAAATATTTTGGAAGACGCATTTCAATAGCTTATTGCTTTTGGTTTCAGAGTACTTAAAATTAGAACATTTATTAGAAGGTGGTACAAAAAATAAGTAAGTGCATACATACATATAAAGGAAGTTATAACTAAATAGTTATGAAAAACATTCTCGAAACAATGTTAAGTCAGCCTCTAGGAATATTTTCTTTTAAAATTTCCTTAAGAGTTTTTTGGAAATCGATAGGCAAGAAAATAGAAAATATTTATTAAAAATTAATAAGGTGGACGTGTATTACTAAGAGATTTTTTGGTACTGATTGTAATCATTAAATTGCCTTGCAGATTTGCCGCATAATGAGCTCTATTTTCCAGTAAAAACAATACCTATTTGATGACAAATTCTTTGATATTTTTCTTCATGTGATGGATGGACGAAATGGCGCCGGAGGCGACTTCGATGCGTTGGCGACATCGCTCCAGTGGCAAGCAGCCACTTACAGCCCACGAATCGCTTGTGCAACAATTTGTGCAAGTTTCTGCTCTCGGCCAGAATTCAATGGCCGTGTTTTAGAGCCTGTCTCCGATTCTCCACTCCTCCAAGACCCCCAATCCCCGACTTATTCTCAGTCTGCCGAGCTGCACAGCTTTTGATTACTAATGAGCCCAGTTCGGTTTTGAGCTCTGTCAGCCCCGATCGCAGCTCTGATTTATGCGGTTTATTTATGGAAATATCTATTCGCGTAGAAATTGAAAATTTACTTTGAATATCAAATTTATAGCCTGCCGGCACAGCCGGGGGCCAAAGCAAAGTTTTGCTCTGAATCTTAATTTGATTTTGATTTTCTTGCAACGAAGCTTGCAATTAATTGAAGAATGTGTAGATAAATGGAGTAGGCCTAGTCTGATTAGGAATTACAAAGCTTGATCTACTTTGTCTGTATAAATCACCTTACTAATCATTCGAAAATGATTAAGATTATATTTGACTCTTAAGATCAAGAAAAAATAAACAGGATGTTGACCAGATAGCAAGGATATTCAAAACCAATTTTATATAAACTAAAAGTAATTTAGTTTTTTTGCTGAATATCTTTTCTTGGTTCAGAAAACTGTATTAAAATAATATAGCTATTTGAACTTAAACAAACAAAGAGACGAATCAAATTTGAAATTAACTATAACTTTTTGGAAAAAATATTCCATTAATATATTAGTTAAATAAAGTTTGTTTTTCAGAAATATTAAAATTTTCTCATTATTTCTTGGCTTATCTTCTCATAAATTTCTTTGCATTGTCACGTGGGTTAAGATTACAACTTCCAAAATACGATTACTACAATTTCTTCTCTGCGGATTCATCTTCCCTCAGTATTTCTATTCATAGAGACACTCATATCTTCAACTCACTTCGTAAATCAACTCCGACTGTTGACTTTTACCAACTTAATTGTGGAATTGAGTGTGACACACCATTCAAGCCGAATTCTGTGATTGTGAGCTACCATTGAACTGCCGTGGAACAGCCAGCATCAATATGTCTGCACTTCGCCCCGGGTGACTTTCGTATCTGGGGGTCTTTCACCTGGGCAGACGACGTGCCAAGTCGATTACGTAGGCACACGCGTCTTTCAGTCCGATCTGTGTAACCGATCGGAAGATTTCCAACATAAACACGACCGAATGAAAATGAAAACATGGCTCAAATGAAACGCATTTAAATCTTACGAAATGCTTGATGTCGCATCTCTATATTTATGCAGATGCAAGATAAACACATTCCAGATAAGCTGGCAAAGTGAGAGTGCGGTGAAAAAAGAAAGAAAGTTAGGCTCTTGTTTTCATTAGGCTTTTGTCTACGTGATGTCTGGCTGGGCCACGCCCCCGGCCTTGATTAGAATTCCGAGCTGAGCGCCTACGAAAGACTTAGGCAACGAACTTGGCAGCTGCATTCTTTTTATGCAAGGTTAGCATCGTCACTGTGGTCAGCTGTGCAACCCGATATCACAGCACTGTGGCCGACGACTTAATTATGCATCTGCCATGAAAATATATGCAAAAACATCGCTTGTCTATTAAGAACAAGGCCAGAATCGCCAGCCAACTATCTTAGCCCGAGAAATTCGAATAGAACATTGCTCAGATAAGTCTGTGGTGTATGATTATTGCCTTTTAATTGCTGCCTTAGCTTTGGCTATTTGTGAAGTCAAACTCAAATTATAGGTTTGGTAAAATACAAATGTTATACGGAATAACAAACTTGTAACAAACGTAAAAACTGATAGGAATAATTACTGAGTCTGATAAACCATTCTATCCCAGAATCAACCCTAGCTTAAATATTTAAAATATGACACCAAATAGTAGCAACTATACAAAAATAAGATGCTAAGCTAAAAGAGTTTTTAAAAATATTGTAAAAATATGTATGGATTTATTTATGTCTAATAATAATAAAAAAATCATAATTACTTTAGCCATTTTATGGATTACTTTGAACCCGTTGTAATAAGTATTTATTATAAATAATTCATGATAAAGATGACTTCTTACTCATATTAGAGACCACAGATTAATTATATATATATAGATATTCAATCTGTGGTCTCTAATATGAGTAAGAAGTGATTTTTATAATGAATTATTTATAATAAATACTTATTACAACGGGTTCAAAGTAATAAATAAAGTGAAAAATATGTTGTTAATAACCATAGCAGTCAATCAACAAATATCCAATGTTTTAGGTGAAATCTACGCTGTTGGTAGCTTTATTTATTTGTGTAGGCGTGCTCTCAACCCAAGTGCATCCTCCCTTCCTTCGAAAGGCCACAAATCACTTGGCAAACTTTCGCCGAATCGAAGAGCTGATGAGCAGTCAACGACCATTTTCCTGATAGTCAAAATACATGCGAATAATCGGGTAAACAACTTTAAGCAGCATGTCCAACATCAGTTAGGTTAAACCAGAGAAGAAGATTGGTGCGCGGAGTTGGAGTCGCAGTCGGAGTCACTATTATCAAATGCTCATCATTAACATTTGCTGCCTGCTGTGGCTGAAATCTCGACGTGACGATCAAATTGCAGCACATGTGAATACACGTGTGCCAAGTCGAGACGAGACGAGAGATCTTGGACAAAGGTGAAGCGAAGATGTTGCCGGGACTGTTGTGAAAATGAAATTAAACTAAAGGCCGAAGACAATGCACTGGGCGAAGGGGCTTTGCAGATGCACACTTGTATCTGTGCGCTAAATTGCCGCCAGATACATTTGCGAATGAGTCTTAGACACAGCACACAATAACATTGTTTAGCCATACCAAAGGAAACCTCACTTTGTATCGCACTAGACACCCCTCCTCCCAGCTGCCATGCAAATTGAGAGACGAGGCCTGTTCGTTCAGTCAAATTGGCAGTGAAAGTAAAAGTTTAAGTTATTTTTTGCTCTCTGGGCTGTCGAACCAAAACCGAAACGTACCAAATCCGAAACCGTGGCCAAACGATCCCAACCGAACTGAACGCACAGGAGAAGCTGACGACTGACTGGCACTTGCCTGCCATAAAGAGATGTAGTCCATGTTTCACTTCGCCCTGAACCAAACCGAACTGAACTGAGTCACCCAAAGGCCCTGATCTTCCCCCGCTGACTTAAACCCACCCAAAACCATTGGCTTTTTACAATTAACTTTTAACCTTATAAAGAAAATATTTCAACAAATATTTCTTTATAAAGAAAGCCTGGCATGTATTGAAAATTTTCTTTTTTGTTTTTTCAAACTTGGCAATTAAAATTCCACTCCTCTAAATTTTAATGAAGTTACATTTAAATCAGATTTAAGTCATTAGACTGGGTAGCTTTTTCTATGATTGATTAGTGAAAAAACTATTAAACTATAAAATATAAATGGCTAGTAAAAGAATAAAGAAAAGTCTAGAAAGCAATTCCTTTTTATTTAAAACCTAATATAAGTTAAGTAGTAAAAATTAGGAGTTAATGAGTTTGTGTGGTCGTATTTGAATTAATTACCAGATGGCTGGCCTTAGAAGATGCTCACTTAGCGGAAATTATAACTCTTGAGCCGCAGTCTCACTTGGCTGTTCCATTAACCCACTGAGCAGCACTTCTCTTGTGGATTCCCCCCAACTGGAGGAGGCTGATCACCGGACACACCCAACTTGGGCTGCTCCACCCGCCCCCCAAACATGTCTTCTTGTCGGAACGATCGTGACTCCATTTAGCAGTACTGCTCACGTACTGGCATCTCCGTCTCCTGTTTATTGCCATTGCTGGCGGGAAAAAAAGAAGCTCTCCCCATCATAAATTAGGTGCAGATGGAATCTCAAAGTGCCGACTCTAGTTGTGTCTTCGGTTTTTCTCTGGGAGCGTTAATGGCAATGCCTATACCGCTGAACAGGAACTGGCTGCAAGATCAACGCCCACAACAAAGTAAATGATAGAAAATTCCTAAGAAAATCTTATAATTTGGTGATAAAGATCAAAATAATAAACTAAAATATGTGAATGGCAGGCAACAGAAAGTACAAATTCAGTGAATGGGTGGCATATACACTAAGAAATAAGAAAAGTTTATAAAATAAATGTTAGAAAATCACCAAAAATATTATAATATAAATATTACAAATATTTACTCTTTAAAAAAAAAAATCTACAGAAAACTGTTTCAGGGTTTGCCTTTCTAAAACGGTTTTTTTCCTTAAATGAAAGATGATAAAGGTTTTTCCTTAATTCAACTCAAGAAATGTTGTTCTGAATTTTTAAAATCCAATATATTACATTTGGTTGTTTCAGCTTCAAACTGTTCGTTCTCTTTTTCGATTATTTTGAATATTTTTTTTAGCAATAACAATTATCAACGGAACTAAATTGAGTTAAGAACTTCTACACGTGTTTCGAAAAAATGCAACCAGAGTTGATTGATTTCTAAGCACTTGTCATGGGATTTTCACGGGTTGAGCAGCGGATCGGTAGCCGAAGCCAAAACTCATTTGTCCGCCCACTCACCAATCATCGAAATAGAGATACTCGAGCCCAAGACTTGGGTCTAAGACTCAGAGATACAGACGTGGAGTGCCGACGTGAAACAAATCGCCAAACGACTGGCAACTGACGACTGAAAACTGACGACTGCGTCACCTGCAAGGAATGCGACCTTGGGCTGTCGTCGGCTATATGGGCTGCTTGTTCAGATGTCGTGACTGCCCAGGCCCAGACCCAGACCCATACCCAGATAATACCAAATAGCAGCCACCACAACGAGAAATATCGATGTAGTTGCGAAGGGGCTGCGGGGATCAGAACCCACTTGAAATGAAATGAAAAGACAAGGGGCAAAAAAAAATAGCGCAAGTATCTCATACAATAAAACACGTTTGACGAACGATTTGATGGTGAAGATGAAGATTGAATATCTGTCAGATATACGTAGATGGCAACCACAGCCAAAGTCTCTGAGAAGACGGCGCTCACTTTTATTTTCAGCATTGCAACCGCACTAACCACAATAACAAAAAAATATATATCCCATAACAAGCCGAAATAACAAAGATCAAACTCCAGTTGAATGAGAACAAAGGCAGTAACGAGAATAATATCTCAGCTAAGAAATTGCTATATAAAAAAGTATCTGCCAGTACCATTCCCTGACTAAATTTATTTATTCCATTAGAAGCATTCAGCGAAACTCCATCAAAGCCAAGCCCCATGAATTTGTCAAGATACAAACGATTCGCTCATTACTTAAATAAATATAAACAAATTTCGGATTTTTTGGGGAATTATTCTCTAATATACTATAATCTCCAGTAATTCCAAAAAAATATTTGTCTAAATGCACAGCAGCAAAAACATAGCAAAATGAATCCCCTGCACAAATAAATATTTGTAAAATACTTATTCATTTGCTTTATAAATAAATGGAAGGCTTTAAAAGTTCGGGGAATTCAAGGTTCCAATTAAGCAGTTAAATTTGTGTCATTTGCTAGGTTTTTTTATTTTAAAAATTCATAATATTGTCCATGAAATAAAATATAACTGATACTTTCCGTCCTTTCACCTGTAACTTTCCCACTGTGAATAGTTGATAGTTTTTTAAAATCTGCGTCTCTAACGTTTGCCCAGCTCGTTAATCGACTTCAGAAAGGTGGCACAGTTATAAACCCCAAACCATGAAATCGTATTAGAATCAAAGTCAATGAACTTCTACGACCGCTCCGCGTTTATTTATGCAGTCGGAGGCCCAATTAGTTTCGAGAATGTCTAAAAAAAAAACGAGAAACCATTGAGTTATACGATTTGCCATTCGAGACAAATGCCCAACTGATTAAAACAAATATTTTTTGTTGCAATTTGAAAAATCTGAGTAATTCTCCAGCGCATTCTCGAAGATTTGACACAGTTTTGATGAGGAAAAACCTGTTTTCGATCTGTGCTAGAATTGGTTTTTATTTTGCAGGTTTGCCTTTGTTTGTGTTTGCATTCCTACGATTCTAAATAACCAGTTACAGAATCTATAATTTTCACTTAAATTGCGTTATGCAAATTTAAATTTGCATTTGGTTAACAATGAATTTCTCCCTTTCTGGACGATTGCCAATCTGTCAATTTCATTATCCGAGAATTCAGATTTCTATTCAGCTTATTCTTTTCATTGGAGTTCAACGGTTAAACACTGAGTTCAAGAGATTTGCATAAATTACAAAATGAATTCGCTATTTAATTTTGTAAGAGATAAGCAACTTATTGTGAAATCTTGTGCTAAAGCGATTATTACATAAAGAATACTGTTTAGATATTATGAAGATTCAATTCCATAAGATAAATTACCTTTTTAGCATTAATTCTATTTTTTGCCCTTCTTCTACATTTAAAAGCAAATGTAGGTTTGTATACCAAATGAACAGGGCATTAAATCAAAACCATATTCAACAAACTAACCCCAATTATGGTCGACCAGTTTTATGATAAGCATTTCTGGCTTAAATTAGTCGTAAAACAAAAGACTCAGGCAACAAACTTAAAGCGTAATTACGGCTACGTGCTGAGCGTAATTAAACATTTCGTTGATCCACAAGCAGAACAACAAAAGTGAAACAGAAGTAAACAAATAGCGCTTTCAGGTTTTTCGGGGATCGGCACTCGTAAAAATCACTCAATAAACCGACGGAAATGACTTGCTCTCAGCAGCAAGAAGGCGGCAAAACAAAAGTATTTTGAACCGAAAGAAATTTCATAATTAGCCGCCAAGTGAAACCCAGCGACGTGAGCTAGTCAAATCACATTATCCCGAGACCGAAAAAAGCAGAAGATGATGATGTAGTTGCTGCTGCTCTGTGGGGCATTCGTGCATTTAATTAGCCATTTTCACACATTTCACTTTCAACAAGCTGCCAAATTGTGAAAAGCCAAGAGATGCTGGACAACTTCATGAAACGCAAAAAAGCCATTAGCCGGTCAAGTGCACAAAGCGTAGGTTGGTTGACAAGACCGTTGGTTGTGTATCTGTGTATCTCAGTATCTTTGTATCTTTGTATCTGGTCATCTGTCGCTTCCTCTGTTTTGTCTACCCACCAGTAACTCAACAGCGGTGAATCGCTTTCAAGCGGCCAATTTCTATTTCTCCCTCCGCCGCTTTTATTTTTTTGGAAATCTTTTTTTGTCGTTAATTGAAATTTCCCATCGCATTGAACTTGAAAGCTCCCAGACATTGGCATAAATCTCAATCCGCCTGCAATGGCCAAAAATTCAATTTCCATTAGGCAAAGAGTCACATTGATTGGCAGTCGATGGCCCCAACGACTTAGCCAATTTTTGGCTTTCCTTTTTTCGCATTTTTTCTCATTTGCTGGGCGAACTTTGATTTCTACCTGCGTAATTAGCATTTTTGATTTGTTTGTTTGTTGTGTTGTTGTGATATTCATTTGCATTTGATTCCCTACCCACATACTTGAGCCTTGATTAAAAATAGAAATTGCGCCGAAACAACTTGCGGGCTTAGCTCACCCAAGCCAAAAAGTGATTTACACAAACCTGTAATAGAACAGAAAAAAATACGGATATTAATGACCAAATAAAAGTTAAGAAGTGAAAAAAAATATTATGGACACTTAAAAAAATAGTTTAATTTATATTATCAGAGCTTCAAATGTCCATTTTTTTATATTTTATTGTGAAAGGTTTAAGAAAGTTTTTAAGATACTTTTCCCATCTTTAAATGTCATATTAAAACAGCTTAGACTATGCCTAAACAAAAGCATTATTTTGCAAAAGCATAAACTTAAAAAGTTAAAGAGCTCTACTTTTACTTTAAGATGGCCAAAACGATGCGATTTATTTGACCAGAGATTTGTGAGTGCGAAAATGGAGATTGTAAGGAGTATGCAAAATGAAAACACCATAAAGCCAACGAACGGAGATGGTCGAAACTTTATCAAATGAACATCTACGCCAGATTAGCAAAGCAAATTGACCGTAATAAGCATTAGCAGCTTCACGGAGCTATGTGTTCAGCCAATATAGACTCTCTTATTAGCCACTTAATAAAACCGAAAGGCAATTAAATCTGACTAGCCGATTTTGCTTGATGCATGGTATTGACGTAAAACTGCATAAAAATGAAATAAATGCCACACTAATCATGTAATAATAGTGTGGTAGAGCAACCATATTCATAATGATAGGCTTAACTATCAAAAGTAAACGTATTTTAAAATGGGCCGCTTTAATTTATGTTTCAAATGTACATAACTCGATGACTTTACGATACCGAGAGAATGCTTTATAATATACATTTAGTTAGTTAATTCAGGGGTGAAAAAAAAAGTTTACTAGCAGATTTCTTTAAATTAGAAATGAGTTTATATAAAATAAACAAAAACCGTTTTTCTTAGCCTCCAAGACATTTTGAACTTTGTTTGATATCCCAAAAAATGTTTAAAAATTTGAGACAGTAAAGAAAGTTGACAAAGTCAAAGTCTATATAGTTTGGAATTTATTTTATCAGATTTTTCTGCAAGTATTATATATTAGCATTAGCATATCCTGGTCCATAACTAAATCCCGGAATTTGGCATCAATAAACGGTAATATCCTGCAAGCTATTATTGGATGGAGTTTTTGGTCTTTACAGTCTAGCTTTGCATGTCCATTTCTCCGACTTGGCTATCAATAACACTTAATTTGATTTCATTTTTCCCATTTTCGACTCTGGCTTGCCCGCATTGCTGTGCGCCGCTTTGGTCATTAAGAAATTGTTACAAATTACCTGTGGCGTGTGTGCAAAAGCTGGCTGCCGTTTGCAACATTTGCCTTAATGCGATTTGCATTGAAAATGGGCACAAAAGTCGATTTGCTGGGCTGGGCAAGGTAACATCGAACAGAAAACTGAAACTGAGGTGGAGTCTACAAGCGAGACTGCAAAATAAAACAGAGCTCAAGCTTATTCGCCGGCTATTCACCTGCATTTTGGAATGCTCGTTGTTTGGCTGGCCCAAATAAATCGTAGTGTTTGGTCTGTTTGGGCTTTTTTTTAGCAAAGCCTTTTAGGTGTGAACTTTTTTACTTAGCCACACTTCTCTGGTCCGCTCAATTTGAATTCGGTTTGAGGTCATTGGATCAAGCCAAAAACATGTTCCACTTGGGATTGCAACGCAGAGCAAATCGAATTTTAAAGATAGTATCGAATTTGGGTCGACATGCGTGTTATTATTTTGCGTGTTCAGAAAAGTGGGTGGGGAAAAAATTATATACAATATTCGATGAGGAAACGACGGAAATTGCATTTCCATAATCCAGTTGTGGCCAACATGGCGTATTCGCAATGACCAATTGTCCCAGACGCTGCGGCATTTTTTAATGAAAGTTTCTGCCGTTTGCGAATTCAATTGAATTTCTATGAAATAATTCGTTGCAAAGGAAATTCGCGTAGAAAAAAAATAAAAACTACTGACACGCCCACGAAATGATTGGCAAAACCGTCGAGCAATTATGTTTATTGGCTGCTGGCGATTATTGCCGCATTCTTTTCTCTCAACCACGAATAAACCAAAGGCTTTCGATTTCACAATCGAAATGGATAAACTTGTTCTTCGAAGGCAAAGAGCTGGCCGCACTGAAGTACCCCGAAATGAGGTAATAAATAAATATAGAAAATTAAAACTAAATTACTGCGATTGGTATATTTATGGAGATAAAACTGGGTTGCATGTTACATTCGACTTTTAGGTAATTTAAGCATTTTAAAGTTAAAACATTAGGATAATATGTGAAAAATTTGATGAACAAGATAAGTAGCACCTTTTACTTTAAAAATATGCAAATCTTTATTTAATAGGCTTATCAAAATGTTGGATAAAAAAATATTAATCCAAAAAGTATATAATAATATATAATAAATATAATCATTGGCATTTTATAATCTTAAATTAGGATGGTTTTATGTTTTGAAGATCGAAATATTATCGCTAAATTTTTATTTATTGTTTACATTAATACACTTCAAGAACTTATGTTGTAGAAACTCGTTTACTATAGGTTGAATAACTTACAAAACAATTTTATTAACCTTTGACATTTTACCAATATCTTCAATGTCAACAGGTACGCTATTCGATTGAACAATTTCAATACCAAATCAGTATTTGTTCCCTGCGATCCATTGCCATTAGCCAGTTGAAAGAAACGCGATTCCCTGCTGGAATTTTCAATTTCAATTGGAAACGAACCAAGACAACTTTCAATGCAAATGCAGCATTGAAGGCAAAGCTGCAACTTCGTGGGTGAAGGAAAAAGGCGGCTAGTCAAGTAGTGACATATCGTTTGGTTCACCTGACTGCCTGATGGAAAAATGCGGTTAATGTGGTTAATGCCAATTGCCGTTGCTGTCTTAAGGTTCAGCTCATGCACTTGTACAATTTCCTAATTAAGTCAAATGCACTGGCATGTTTTTGTTTATTGTTTATATGGTCTTGCCTGCTCACATGTGAATAATATGCTCAAACGGCAGTTTATTTAAAAGGGATTTATTCGAGCGCAAGTAAGAGGTGCAACCTTCAAACTTAAGTCAATAGGAAAAGATAATGTAAAATATGCTAAAAGCTTGTCATAAAGTTAACTTAATATTATTAAGAGAATTGAATATAATAAGGTGTCTTTTTAAACAATAGGTGGTTTTGGTTCTATCTAGTTTTCGCTTTCTACACTTT
Organism: Drosophila carrolli; assembly: GCA_018152295.1. Taxonomy (NCBI): domain Eukaryota; kingdom Metazoa; phylum Arthropoda; class Insecta; order Diptera; family Drosophilidae; genus Drosophila; species Drosophila carrolli. The sequence continues at coordinate 15,715,396 of JAECXJ010000001.1, forward strand.
CTTTACTGCCAGTTCACATACTTTTACCTGACAATCAGATAAGTTTATATCAATAGAAGTAGCAAGTGCCAAACATCCAAATTAGATAGCTGGTTTAGCATTTACCAAAAGAAAGCTAGTCGATTAGATTTTACCATAGTTTCTATCTTTCCTTAAAAAGGGAAAATATAATTAATTATATTATTTATTTACCAGCGATAAATATAATCTATTATATTAGATAAAAAAAGGTCTAAAAAAAGGGACTAATATATTTAAAGTAATGAAATTTATTTAGATTTACTATACTGTTACAATTACCAAAATAAATGGTACAATTTCTTGTATTTGTGAATTAATAAATTAATATCATAATGTCTACAAGATAAAAATATGAAAAACCTAATGTTTAATATCTTTAAAGAAATGTCAATATCCATACATTATAAAAACCGCAACTGACCATTTCCGTTGCTTTAAGAGTGAATTGATTTTCATGCATTGCGCTATCGCGTTTTTCTCTGAAGGAAGTGATCGCTTAATAGATTTTACTTTTTGACAGTTTACGCAAAATGAAAATTAATTTGCGATTCTCGGGCGGCGACACGAATGCAAATAATCCGCAGAGCGACTACGAGTGGCACTGAATGATTCGAGTGGTAGTCGAGGAAAATGTTTTGCCACTTCAAGGAAAACGGCGAAGTGGTTAAAGCCATTACCATTGCATTCGAGCCAACTCCGGCCAATGTGGCAGTTTGTTTTGGTCCGAGGCTGGCCAAAGTTGATGGACTCGTTTGGAGCGCCCACAGCGGCAGCACTAAAAGTGAATGCAGCGGGTACTTCGGGGTGCCGGGGGGCAAATCGACGCTTTAACAATTTGGTTAAAGTTTAATAAACTTTATGAAATGTTGTCTTGAGTGGGAAATGCAGTTGCTCCGCGTGGAGTCGTCGACTTCAATGACAATGGTGCAAAGGGGGGGGCGGAGGGGCGGCGTCTGGCTGTCAAGTGAGTTTTCGGGGCGATAATGTCCATGACAAAAAACACAAAATAAAAATAGGAAATCCTAGGAAAGCCAGGGGACATCAGGAAACAGCCAGACTAAGTTAGAAAGTGTCCATTATTCGGGTGTTTTGTATTGACTTTTTTTCTAAGTTTTCAAATTCAATTTTTTTTGCTGAATTTCTTTCCCTCTCTTGAATTTGGCGATTTTTGTGGCTTCTTTGGGATATTACGCAAACGGGAAATGTGCATTTCGTTTCCCTTTTTGGGTGACACTTTAATCGATTTTTTTATGCTGATGCAGGTGACGTGACTATGCAATGGAATGTTGCACTCTTGAGACATTATATTAAACTTGTTCAAATATATGTCATTTCTTAAACTGAAAATATTATATTTGATAATTAAACAAAACAATAAGAATTTAAATTGGATTCCAAATAAGGCAATTTAAAAAATTTGTTCTTAAAACATAATGTCATTAAAATTCATTAATTTCAAGTAAGTAAAAACTTAGCAGCAGAACTGTTTGACCATTTATGAACTTCTTTAATTATCGATGTTTTAGTAAATAAACATTAGTTTTTTTCAAAAAAATTGGGATTGCTAAAAAAAAAACGAGGATTAAGATCGAACTGAAACTATGTAACCAAAATCCGCATCTCAAAAGGTCATTATCTTCTTTTTTATTCAGAAAATAAATCAATTTTGCGACCAAAATGTAAATGCAGAACTTATTGGCACTTTTAGACTTTATAAATAAATAAAAAGCAATTTTTTAAGTATACAAATTTCAAAAATTGTGCCTTCAAAAATAAACATTTGTTGTATTCATTAAAAATTCTTGTATAAAAATAGTTCAATTTATTATCTTATAAATAGTAAAGTAAATCTTCCAAAAGTAACTTGTGTCAAGATCCAATTGAAACTATGTGACCGATATTATTAATGGTTATTTTAATTAAAAGTAGTCCAAACCCAAAGTGGTCGACTCCCAGCTGGAAACGTGCAGACCAATCTCCACCTGCATTTCTCAACGCTGCCATTGGCTTTCATACAAACTGAATATTATCGTTAATATTTTTTATAGTTTGTCAAATGGGGGCGGGGGGAGTGGCCACTCCCGCCAATTGGTGCCACAGCCGCAACAAGGAGGAGAAAGTGAGCCAAATGGCATGGAGCGCGAATGGATCGCTCCGAGGGTTATCATTATTTACTCATATGCAAAGGCAGTCCGGCAGAATCCAGTAATTGCACGTATGTACATGTACGCTGATGAATTGTGGAAGCCTAGCATCCGATAGATACAAATTTGATTAATCGCAGTGAAAAGAGAGCGCAGAAATTAGAACGCCAGTGGAATTCGATTGGGTCTTGAGCGGAGTGTCCAGTGTAATTACGGGTTGTATGGGACTCCCCAACTACAGCGTTTGTAACGAACTGATAAGCGCATAATTAACATGGCCAATAGGGTGGTGAAAAGAGGGGGGGGCGTTGCGGTGCGGTTTCAGCCATGGCATCCAATCCACCTGGCCAAAACGAAAACTCCCATGTGCAGCAGAAATATGTTTGCCCCCTTTGCCCCCTATCGACCAAGTATTTTTAAGGCGTGTTGCCGGTTTCAATAGATTTTTGTCTTTAATGACTTTTGGCCGGGCTCCGCGACTGGCTTAATGGCTTCGATCGTTTGGCTTTTGTTCTGCACAGAATTGGCTATGTGGCTTTCGCGAGTGGGTTTGGTCTTGGGTTCGCAATGGGCTTCCAATGGGTATTCAATCTTCAGGTGTCGGTATATCTTTTGAGGGGAATACCGCTAGCCAGGCCACATAATGAGCCCGGCCAACTCAACTGTCCGGGAGATCGAGCAGGTGTTTGATGGACCGTCCGGCGGTTTTTCTACCAAAAATGGGTCACACACGCTGGGCGCAGATTTTTGACATCGATCTACGTTTAGGTGGAGTTGGAAAGGTTATTGATTTGCTAAAGAGTTAATTATACTGGGAGCCCAGCAAGGAATTTGAACGGAAGAAAGCTATTATTCATTGGGTATGGGAGAATATTTGTATATTATAATTTTTTTGACCTAAGAAAATTAATTAAATATCTTACCTATATAATATTCAGCTTGTATATAAATCTAAAATAATAATCAAATAAACTAAACAGGTTTAAAAAGGTCAGCTAAAGCTTAAATACTCTTTCAACTAAAACCAACAAGTAAGATACTTAAACGCATATGTGTTTTGTTAACTATTACTTCCAAACTGAAGAATCTCCCGAAAAATTGTTCCCTGACTTTAGGTTATATAACAACCCGAAGTTCAACATTTTAATTTTGACTAAAAACTTAAGTTTAAGTTTTCAAACTTAAGTCTACATCATCATTTAATTTTCAAAATAAATTAAATTAAATTAGGTCCTAAGTAACCCCGAAATGGAGACTTTTTTCAGCCAGACATTTCATTCATTAAAGCTTTAAGCGATATCAGAAAGCCCCATTAAAGTCAAATCCACTTGCTAATAATTTTGTTTTGGCTTGAATTGCTAAAACGTTTTAAACCCATTGAACAAACAGGGTTTCGAACAATGCAAAACAAAGGCTGAAATACCGGGGAACTCATTAAATAAAATGAGAACAAGCCGTTTGCCAGACTGAGATGGTGGGTAAGGAAAAAACAATCAACAGTCGCAACAGCTACAGCAGCAACAACAACAACAAGAATTAACCACAAGATGTTGGTGCAAAATAAAGTCCAAAACAAAAAAAAACAATAACAACACAAAATACCCAAAGATGAAAAGTTCAATGCACGCAAATCGGATTAAGCAAAGAAATTAAGTAATACTTGTACTTGTGGAAATCCATTGAACTGGAAGTGGGCCTAGAAATGTGGTAAATAGAAAGGGTTTTCGGAGATTGGCCGGAAGTATACCGCCCAAAAATAACCAACAGATATTTGAACTCTATAATTTTCAGATAAAATTTAAGTTTCTCACCTTTAAGTTGCCAGTAATGTGTGTAGCTCAAACCCAAATACGTAAATCCAAAAAATGATTGAGAGGAAGTTTTTAGTTTCTCACAATTATGTTTTTTGCCAAAAATCCCGAACAGTTAGCACTCCGAAATTAGTATTTTGGGGTCGACAAAGGCGCAGGCGTTACGAGTTTAAATTGCACAAAAACCGGGTCTCAGAATCACGCGGAATCGGGAAAAGCGAACCGAACGCATCGAAGCTCAAAACTCGACTGACCCTAAAGTTGGGGCTCTCGATTCCAATTCCATATAGCGCCCCACGCTCAAAAGCTTGCAAATATAAGCTTTTAAATACAACTAAGCTTTATTGGAGCTTATGTGCCGTTTTAACTCAGCCAAAAAGTGGGCAACCTGTTACGAAAATATATTGGCATCATCTGTGCTTGATGGAATATTACATTTATTTTTAATTATTAAAAATATTTTCCAACTTTACTGTTACTTTTATTTATCAAACTAGATATAACAGCATATTGTGCAATTTTTTTTTTAATTCTAAGATAATGTAGGCCTATTTAAATTTCCATGCTGCTTACCCGCGTTTAAACAAATATTTATCTTGATTAAATACTTTACTACCAGCGAATAGGTTGTGTCGATTTTTGTACCCACAACTTAGTTCCATATAATTTACGATGGCACGAAAAATACGTTTAAAATTAAGAAAAGACAAATAAAAACATTTTAATCTAAAGTTTTAAAGGATAGTTTAAAGAACATCACTCCAGTAAATGTTTGTATTCTTTTTTGATTTTTGTATTCCTGCTGTTAAATTTTCCCTAATTATTTCATGTTGCCAATAACTATTAATCTAATTATAATCAGATCTCTGATTAACACACGGACCATTCAATTTTTTCATTTAATTTTGCGAATGTAATAAAAACTAAAATACAAGTAAAATAACAAATCAGGGGGCGTTGCGGAAGCAGGGGGCGGGGCGGGACCGGTTCCAGCTCCCAAGGAAGTCGCAACGATGGCCACCAAGCCAAGGAACAGAACTATTTGTGATCGCGTCTTGGTTTATATCTTCAGATACTGTGACTGATGTGCCTCTTTTAGCTGAAGCCAAAGTATTTATAAGCAAATCGGTAGAAGATGTTTTAGAATTGTTTGTTTAAGCGATTCACCATATGCCATCGAAAATTATTTAGAACTAGGTTGTTAATACAGCTTTTCATAGGCCTATAGTATAACAGTATTTACTTAAAATCAATATTTAAACAACGCCAAATAAGCAGTTTTAGAAGGTCCAAATTAGAAGCTTGTTGTTTTAGAATCTAACATATTGCTGTTGATAATGTCCACAAATGTCCTTCCAGAATCCTCGTCGTCGGGTAATCCTAAGAAGGAAAAAATACAAACTAGGTACAACAAAAAATCTTTATAAGATATGGTCAAGACCATATTATTTTAAAAACTAACTTATGAGGCTCTCCAGTCCGTTTTAAATTTACATTCCATTGAGAGCCAGTTCGTATAGTATTTCACTATGTAGGTACGCGATCTTTTTATTCGCGTCGATGGTTTTATTTTTTGTCCAGTTGCACAATGTGAAAAGAGTATTTAAAGGAATAGTTCAAAATGGAAGCTGTCTTTCTGGTTTTCATTTTTTTCATAATTTAACGAACGATTAATATTCGCGATGGCTAAGGAATGTCCTCTTCGCTGAAAGGACAAAAAGGACTTTTATGGACATTATTATTTGTCAGCCATAAGTTTATTTCCAAAAGCTTATAGTTTGCACCAATTAAAAGTCACATACTTCATATTTCTCTTTATTTAAATATTTATTTTGAGTGAGTATACTAGGCCTATGAAAAGCTGGCGTACTAACAACCTAGTTCTAAATAATTCTCGATGGCATACGGTGAATCGCGACTATGCACACACAATATTGTTTGCTTCGAAAAACAATTCTTAAACATCTTCTACCGATTCGCCTATAAATACTCTGGCTTCAGCCAGAAGAGGCACATCAGTCACAGTATCTGAAGATATAAACCAAGATGCGATCCCAAATAGCTCTGTTCCTTGGCTTGGTGGCCCTCGTTGCGACTGCCATGGGAGCTGACACCGATCCCGCCACGCCTCCTGCTTCCGCAACGCCCCCTGATTCCGCTACGCCCCCCGCTGCCGCTACGCCCACTCCTGCCGCTACTCCCGCTGATCCTACTGCCACGCCCGCTGATCCGACCACGGCTACAACAACGTCGTCTGCAGCGTCGGCCACCACCACCAGCACCACTGCAGCCACCACCACGGCATCCACCAAGAAGAAGGCCACCGTTACCCACTACAAGCGCAAGATCAAGAGCCCAAAGAAGGTCCGTAAGATCCACCACAAACGCAGAAGTGCGGAAAGAGGATCCCGCCGGAATTAAAGCAGATGCCCTCAGACACAAAGGATTTGGCTAAACGACTCTAAAGCATACATTTAACCCTGTTGTTATTTTACTTTTACTTTAATTTGTATTACATTCACAATATAGTTTTTATACCCTTGCTGCTGTTACAAAAATTTAATGTTCTATATTTCGATTTCGATGCTAAAAAACAATGAAGCCGACATATCCGGACTTATATACTACCTGCAACAGAAAGAAGATTTTCTTGGCCGGAAATGTGCCCTTTACTGAGTTTCAAGCTTTTGACTGAAATTTAATTACAATGGTATAAAAATGACATCGATTTTTAGAGAATCTAGCCACAATAATTTTGACTTATACCACTTTAAAATGGGATTTCTTTAAAAAATGTTATGGGCTTAGAAGTTTTTGGACATTATTCTTCAAAGCCATTTTTCGAAAATTTGGAAAGGAGCTATATTATAAAAATGAAACCAAGACCAAGATGAAGATACAGATTTTTAGAGAATTAATACACAATCACTTAAATGCATGCCATTACGAAATCGGATGTCTGTGAGAAAAGTTATGGGCTGAGCAGTGCTGGTATTTGGTCACTTTTCAGCAATAGCCATTTTTTGAAAGTTTGGAAAGGGGGTTCATTACTAATCAAGTTGAAAACACAGATCTTAAGAGAATTAAACCACGATCATTTAGAAGTAAGCCACTTTATAGTCGGACGTCTGTAAGAAAAGTTATGGGCTGAGCAGTTTAGGTTTTTGGTCGCCTTTCGGCAAACCCATTTTTCGAAAGTTCTTAAAAATGACGGAAAATCAGCTCAAAATACAAACAAAGATAAAGATACGGATTTTTAGAGAACTAAGCCACAATCCTTTTCATATATGCCATTATGAAATCGGATGTCTGTAAGAAAAGTTATGGGCTGAGCAGTTTAGATACCGATTTTTAGAGAATTAAACCACAATCATTTACATGTATTCCAAATTGAAACCAAGATTTAAACGCAGATTTTTAGAGAATAAATCCAGAATCACTTTGAAATCGGATTTCTGAAAGAAAAGTTATGGGCTTAAAAGTGCAGTATTGGGTTAAAAATTTAGTTTCGCAGGATCAATGGAGTTTACATTATTAATTTAATCTAATTATAATCAGATCTCTGATTAACACACGGACCATTCAATTTTTTCATTTAATTTTGCGAATGTAATAAAAACTAAAATACAAGTAAAATAACAAAAGTTTTAAAAATATATGCCTAAGAGTCGCCTAGACAAATCTTTTGGGTCTGAGGGTTCGTGTTCGGGAATCTGCTTCAATCCTTATCCGCACCTCCGCGCTTGTGGTGGATCTTACGGACCTTCTTTGGGCTCTTGATCTTGCGCTCGTAGTGGGTAACGGTGACCTTCTTCTTGGTGGATGCCGTGGTGGTGGCTGCAGTGGTGCTGGTGGTGGTGGCAGACGCTGCAGACGACGTTGTTGTAGCCGTGGTCGGATCAGCGGGAGTAGCAGGAGTGGGCGTAGCGGCAGCGGGGGGCGTAGCGGAATCAGGGGGCGTTGCGGAAGCAGGGGGCGTTGCGGAAGCAGGGGGCGTGGCGGGATCGGTGTCAGCTCCCATGGCAGTCGCAACGAGGGCCACCAAGCCAAGGAACAGAGCTATTTGGGATCGCATCTTGGTTTATATCTTCAGATACTGTGACTGATGTGCCTCTTCTGGCTGAAGCCAGAGTATTTATAGGCGAATCGGTAGATGGTTAAGAATTGTTTTTTGAAGCAAACAATATTGTGTGTGCATAGTCGCGATTCACCGTATGCCATCGAGAATTATTTAGAACTAGGTTGTTAGTACAGCCAGCTTTTCATAGGCCTATAGTATACTCACTCAAAATAAATATTTAAATAAAGAGACTTTTAATTGGGGCAAACTATTTTTTTTTTGGAAATAAACCTTTGGCTGACAAATAATAATGTCCATAAATGTCATTTTTGAATCCTAGCCTTTCGCTGGTCAGCGAAGAGGACATTCCTTAGCCATACATAACCAGAAAACCATATTGAACTATTCTTTTTAAATTTTTTTTTTTGTTTTTAACCGTTAGTTAACGGAATTATGTTTTCACATTGTGCAACTGGACCTCAAAATAAAACCATCTACGCGAATAAAAAGATCGTTGGGTGTCATAACTTTGTATTTATTTTTCGTATATCTACATAGTGAAATACTATACGAACTGGCTCTCAATGGAATGTAAATTTAAAACGGACTGGAGAGCCTCATAAGTTTGGTTTTAAAATAATTTGTAAACAAATTTTAATCCAATTGTACAGTGTCAAAAGGATCTTAAATGTTGATTTTAACTGTTATAGTTCAAAATACGACAAAAATAAAACACAAATTTTAGAAATCGCAAATAAAAAGCATCGAATTTAAATTGGTCTTGACCATATCTTATAAACAGGTTCTGTTGTACATAGTTTGTATTTTATTCAAGTGTTTTGCTCTGCTCTATTGAGTGGTGTAAAATATTTTAAGTGGGTTCGGATTTAGTCTACAAAAGAATTTAAAAAAAGTGCAATTCGGATATAAACATAAATTAAGGTGTATAAATATAAAATCAAATCACGACATGCTTGGCGACACATATTAAATAATATTAATATCAGTTAGACTCAGAGACGTTCTATGAGCTAAATACAATGCTTTAGTTAGGCGAGTAATTTAGTTAAGATTTTCTCACTTTTTCTTGAGTTACCATTTGCGTGTTTAATATTAAGTTTTGTGTTTTCCAACTTGTACAATTACGAAACATTATTTTGGTTTTGCAATTACAATTAATAATTGAATGGCATTCTGTGTAGCCCATTTCTAGGCCCCGCCCATATCGTCCACGGCAATGGCGCATAGCACGTACATCATTCCGGCGCTGAGGAGAGCCGTAACCGGCACAGTCACAATCCAGGCGTAGGCAATGTTTCTGAACAGATGCCAATCGACACTGCCATCTTCTGTGGGCGCATCATTGTTCTGGCCATCCTTATTGATTCCCGACTGATCCTGATCCTTCGTCTGACTTCCTTTGCGACCCGCTGCACTGACATGTCCCACGAAAACCACAGATCCGACCTTGCAGTGAGTAGTCGAAATGGGCAACCCAATTTTGCTGGCCAGCAGTACGGTGATGGCGGCTCCGACTTCAATGGTAAAGCCACTGCAGAAAAAGATATATATAATTTAATGAGAAATATACGTTATGTGGAACTTAAAGCTAAAGATATACACGTTCTAATTGTTAGCCTATCGTTTCTAATTATATATATTTAAGATACAATTTAAGCTCAGCATAGTATATCGATTTGTAAAACTATAAATTATGTCATATAGAATTTTAAAAGAAAAAGAAAAAAAACTCACGTCGATGAGGTGATTTTGGTGAGGTCATTGCCAATGGTCTCGATGACACGCCGTCCCCACAGCCAGAGACCGACGGAGATGCCGACCCCGCCGTATATCAGAATATAGATGGGACTTTCCGCCTGCTGCATAACCGATCCCTCGCGATATATCATGTAAAGGGCGATCAGTGGGCCGATGGCGTTGCTCACATCATTGCCGCCGTGCGCGAAACTCCCAAAGGTGGCTGTCAGGATCTGCAGGAACGAGAAAAGCATGGAGATTTCCTGGGTCTCCTCGGCGCCGCTGTTTCTTCGACCGCCAGCCGCCGTCCGCTTTAGCTCGTCCTCCTGCTCGTTTAACTCCTCCTTGCTCTCGATCAACGGCACCTTGCTGGAATTGGGCGACAGTGTGGAACTGATCATCAAGTCGAGACTTCCGGCGCTCTCCACCACTTGGAGGTTGTTATTGGTGGCCTTGGTAGCTCCGGCTCCCGCATCTGTTCCGATAGCAGTAGTCTTGTGCTGGAAATGGAAAAGTTTGATTGTATTAAAATATGAACAGGTCTTTTACAATATCAATCCGTTGGCTAGGATTAACTATACCTTTTGCTCCTCCTTGGGCGACTGCATCCGTTTAAAGCACTCCTGCAACTTGCGTCCATTTTGCTGCTGCTGTTGTTGTTGCTGCTGCTGCTCGTCGATAAAATTAAGGCTGGTGATGGTCAGATCGGTGTTGTCCAGGCTAGCCTTGCCCAGCAGGTCCTCGGCCTTCTTGATCAGCTGCGGATCGATCTTGTACTCCTCGCCGGGTGCGTTGTTGTTCTTGGCCGCCAGTCCAAAGGGGGCCAACTTGAAAGTCCTGGGCGAGCTGTCGCTCAGCGAGACCAGCTCGGTGATCTCCGCGATGGCAGGCAATGGTTTTCCTTCGCTGACCAGCGACAAAGGGCGGCGCTGCTTCTTAGGACTACCCGACGGCGAGGATTCTGGAAGAACATTTGTGGACATTATAATGAATCAACACTGCTGTTGTTTGTCTGTTTCAAAACAACAAGCTTCCAGTTTGGACCTTCTAAAAGTCACATACTCTGCTTATTTGGCGTTGTTTAAATATTTATGTTGGGTGAATGAATTATACTATAAGCTGGCGACTATCTTTGTATTAACAACCTAGTTCTAAATAATTTTCGATGGCATATGGTGAATCGCTTAAACAAACAATACTAAACATCTTCTACCGATTTGCCTATAAATACTCTGGCTTCAGACAGAAGAGGCACACCAGTCACAATATCTGAAGATCTTAACCAAGATGCGATCACAAATAGCTCTGTTCCTTGGCTTGGTGGCCCTCGTTGCGTCTGCCTTGGGAGCCACGCCCCCTGCTGCCACGGCCCCTGCTGCCACGCCCCCTGCTGCCTCGCCCCCTGCTGCCACGGGCCCTGCTGCCACGCCCCCTGCTGCCACGCCCCCTGCTGCCGCTACGCCCCCCGCAAGCACGGCTACAACAACGTCGGACACCACCACCACCACCACCACCACCACTGCAGCCACCATCACGGCATCCACCAAGAAGAAGGCCATCGTTACCAAACACAAGAACACCGTCAAGAGGCCAAAGGAGATCGTTAAGATTCGCCACAAGCGGAGAGGTGCGGGTAAGAGTTCCAAGCGCAAAAGAGGATCCCGCCGAGGATAAAGTAGATGCCTTCAGACCCAAAGGCTTTTGGTAAATGACTCTTAAGCATACATTTAACTCTGTTATTTTAATTGTACTTTAATTTGTATTACATTCGCATATTAAAGAAAGTCATTTTCCAAAAATTAGATGTTTTATGAAAATGTTTTAGAGAATCAAACCACACCACAATTATTTACATTTAAAGTTATGGAAATGCAGTTTTCGGACACTTCTCCAAAGGCCTATGACTCCTATTGTTCTTTAGTGTCATAGGTTATAGGTGTTATTAAAAAAGCGAATAAAATTTTCAAGCAATTCCCGGTTTTTTCTTCTTGGGTGTATTGACAAAGACCTAATGATTTAGGTTATTTAAACAACGACAATCTGTTCAATGTCCTACATTATAAACAATTGAAGGTTCTGTTTAAAATGGAGTATTTTGAGTATAAATACAAATAAATACACTTTTAATCCAATTAACTCACCCACAGAGTCCTCGAAGTTAAACTTGACAGGATTCTCGGCCCGCAATCGTTTGGCAATCTTCCGGCGCTGCAGAGGCACCACCACCAGCTGCGTGAGTAGGGCCACCAGCAGCGACAGACCAAAACTGGCGCTCAGGGCTATCCAAGTGGGGATGTTATCCATGTAGAGCAGCTTGGGTCCATCCAGCACCACGCTGATCACATTGATGAAGAACGTCACGCCGTAGAAAATTGGCAGCGAACGGAATCCCGCTTTGAGCGGCTCTTGGGCGCGCAGGATGAAGCGGCGAATGGCCAGAAATAGCAGGATGCTCACAACTCCGCTCAGCACCGGCGATATGAACCAGGATCCCACGATGGTGCCCAGGGTGGTCCATTTCAGGCCCTGGGCGCCGCGTGCCACCAACGAGAATCCGATGGTGGAGCCCACAATGCTGTGCGTTCCCGAGATGGGTAGCTTCAAAAAGGTGGCCACGAGTAGCCACACGGCACTACTGGCCAGCGCAGACACGCAGCCCAGCATCAGCACGTCCTCGGAGCCCTCGTATAGTCCCACTTCCAGGATCCCCTTGCGCATGGTGTCCGACACCTTATATCCTGTAAGATTTCAAAATAAAATATTACTATATATATTTCCAAAATACCTAAAAAATGGAAATCATTTACACAAGTTGTATTTATATGTTGTTGAAATATTGGTATACACAGATAATTACATAATCATAATAAAATAAAAGGTCCAGCCTCAAGTAATTTATTTATTTTACATGTTCTATGGCTAGCTATATACAATTTGTATAAATAGGCGTTTTTACCTTTGAATTCATAAAATATGTGCTACGCATTTAAAATTGTGTTTTTATTATATTATTTATATTATTAAAATGGTTATATAAATTCGGTAAGCTTTATAATTATTAAACGTATATATTTGACCAAAAACTAACAATCATGTCGTTAAAAATAATATTTCATTACTTACCAATCAAAACGGCTCCCGATATTTCGCAGATGGTGGCCAGAATGCATGCCTGCCGGATGGTGAGAACTCCAGAGCCCACACTGGTGCCAAAGGAATTGGCCACGTCGTTGGCGCCTATGCCAAAGGCCAGGATAAAGGCGATCAGGAATCCGAGGACTACCATCCATAGTAATTCCGGCGAAAAACTCTCCATGTTGCCGACAATGTGGTTCGGTGTTAAATGTAATTCAAAACTCTTCGGTGCAAACCACTAAACTCTCTCAACTCTGACTAAATACTGATTACTCTTCTCGCTCCTCGAAAAATGAACTCAAAAACTGTTTGATGCGGTGCGAATTTAACTGGGTGGATGACTTGAATTGTGCAAAACAATCTTTGAGAACTTATAAAATACAAGACTACGTAACAAATGAGGGTCGAAACAAAAATCCAAATTGGTTAATAAGTGAGAAATTCTTTTCAAATATTCTCTAAACAGCCATATTTGCGCTTAAACTTCATTGTCGTTATTTTCATAATGAAAATTGGGGAACAACTCGCCGCTTGGAACTGCGAAGGTGCGATACTTAGGTGACTAATTACCCTGAAATGTTGCCTTTCTGTTAAAACCCTTTGGTTTGGAGCCTCTCTTCAAAGCTGAGGATCAGCAATGCCTTAAATTAAGTAATAAATAAATAAAATCCTACAAATAACCTTGGACAAAACACCGAAAAGAAACGAACAATATTCCAATTATCCTTCTCCTTGGCTGACAAATTCCTGCTGTCGACGGAATTTGATGCTCAATGTTGGGAAGTATTCACAGGTATTCACACATTAATACCACTTGTATTCGTTTAACTCCTGGATGACTCCTTAAGCAATTGTTGTGTTTACGTTTTGAGATTAAACGATAGTTGTTGATGTGTGGATATAGTGTTGTTTGTGTCGGTTGTTGTTATTAATTAATTATAATAAGTTTCTTGTTATGTTGAAAAGGAGTTAAGAAGTGTCGAGTTGGTAAACTGAAAATATAATATATATATAAAATATCCTATCAGTAAGTTCTTATGCTTGTTTAAATATGAAGGTCTTTTACCTGACGTTTGGGGTAGCAAAGTTGTTTCAACCATAGAGAATTATTCACCATGTCTGAAAAAAATAAACATATTTTTAAAATTATTTAAGGATACTTTTTTTTAAATCAACCAATTTTTGGTGGTTCATGTTTTCTTTCTACTAACAAATTAGTATTTCCATGGCTGAACCATTTTGTCTAAGCACCTAAAACGTGTTGACCCAAGTTCAGCTAAAAGCCTATTTTAATAGCACTCCTACAGCTAAAATTTAATCTGGTTAGATCAGCATGAAATCGGTTCTCTAAAGTTTTTAATATATAATTATTTTGTGTTATATGCCTAAAATACCTCGATTTTAAGATTACAATGTTTAATTCAAAGCCATAGTTTATGAACACAAAACAAGTAGTGAATCGGATTTTATTAGCCATATGAAAGGGAAACGCACTTTAGGTTTCCATTTGATTTGCATGTGCTCATCATTTTTTAGCTACTTTAAACCGGTAACAAGCGGAAAACAACCATTCAATGAGTTTTCCAATTGAAATTGAATTGTTTGATATGTGGACTTGTTTTTAGTCTTTCATTTGTTTATTTCCAGATTCAGCCGGAGCCACGCGGTTGTATCTTTTGGGAGTGCGCGGTGTTGCGACAATTTAAATGAAAATTCGCAATTGAAATTGTAATTGCCGTTCGGCGTTATTGTTATTATTGTCCAGATTGTTGTCATCAGTGTAAATGCATCTAACAATGGGTTTTCATTGTTTACAATGAAGATCAATGACTGATCAATAACTAAAAAAAGATCAATACGATCAGTACACACCTTCTAAATAAAATTGTTTAATATTCTTAAAAATAGTATGCTTTTTATTTTGAGTGTGTAAACGTGCATTACCCATCGGTTTTTTCCCCCTTCTTTAATATTCGGAAGTGTAGAAAATATACAAAAAGCCATATGTTATTTTTATTAAACATTTGATCATCAATGTACAAAATACGTTATTAAGCGTTTAATTACCATCAACAAAAAGATAGAGAAAAAACAAACCAAAATAACATTTCTTCTTCGCACTTTTTGCAAACATCCAGACCTATTTGACCAACGCAAATAGAAAAACCTCAAGAAAACCCGCACACAAACAAGTGGAAGACAAATGACGATAAGAGGTCGGTGGGTGGTGGGTGGCCGTGGGGTTAGAGGTCAGGGGGTTGAGAAAAGTAACCAGGACAAATGGCTGACGCCGCGGCATAGCAAGGTCGCGGCGTCACAACGCTTTGTGCCACGCTTGGTCGCGAAATTTCCATATTTGCGTGCTTTGTCATCAGTGGGTGGTGAACGCTTTTCACGCTCGTCACCCTTTCCACCCTTTCCACCCACCGCCCACCCGGTGCACGTTTCCTATTCTCACAATGAAAATGGGAAGGAAACAATCATAGGTTCGTGGTAATCGCTTCCAATTCGGTAGCGTATTTTGAACTTTTGAACTATAAATACGCAAACATGCAATTGTGCATAGTTTTTGAGCCACTGCATATGCAAATGTTTGTTTATTTCGAAATGAATCAGATCTATTGATATGAATAACATAGAATAGCAATAGAGATTTATGGCTATTCAAAAAGTAATAAAATGCACGCAAAGAAGTGCGACTATTTTCTTTTATTTTCAGTTTTTAAGAAATAATGTTTTTATAATACTTTGATCACATTCCGCTCGAAAAATGATAGCAAAAAATATATTTGCGAATCTTTCTGGTATCTAAATGTATTGCCTAGTTTGATTTCATATGTGTGCCTTAAAGCACCACCTGTAAAAGGTCCTGTTCCTTTTAATGACCGATGGCAATAAATCAATTCACGCACGTTGTAGACTGCAAAATTACAGTTATTGCCTGGCAGGTGGGCAGTTTGTAATTGGAATGGACCGTTAAGGCCAAGCAGATCGACGTTGAGAGGGCAGTGGGGGGTTGGGAGGCGGGCAATCAATGTGCACGAAGTGGCTTCAGGTATTGCCATTGCATGACAAGTAAATGGAATTAAAATGGATTGAATGGCAAGTGCAAAATAACAACAGATGACATAGGCCCAGGTACACTGCAAAACATGTTGAAAACTTTAAAAGGTTTTTTCCTAACATCTTTACATATGCCAAAGAGATCTCATTAAGTTTAAAATCACTTATAAAGTTCTATTAACTTGAAAACGAAATGCCCGAAGGACTTTTATTTTTATTAGACATGAAATAAACAAGATGTTCAATTTTAATGTTTTTTGTATTTTTCACCTTGCAAGTTTTTTTGTGTGTGTACAGTGTACCTGCAGCGTCACTAGAAACCTTGACATTGCCGCCTACCAACTGCAACTGCAATTGCAACTGTCGGTGCAAACAGTAAACTGCATTTAATATTGATTTAATTTGCCGCACTGTCCCAAGGACGCATCAGGTTAAAAAATGCTGGAAAGGGCGGCGAATTATAGAGGCCTGCAACTTTTTCCTGCACGCTCACCCAGCTAACAAAATTCCCACTTGTTGTTTTGCCGAGGCGGTGGGCTCACTTTTTGGGGTGGTTGTTTCCACAAGTTCAAGGTCGCGCTGCCGTCGCAAAATCCAGGGTAACTTGTTTTAAATTAACATTGCCTCATCCAATGGCAATCAAACTGTACCCACATCAGAGGCCCTTTCCCATTCCAATCAGTAATCTTCGGCTCAGCCCAATCCAATTGGAAACGCTCTCAGGTGTGAAAGGGATGCACACAAATAATTAACAAATACCTGCAACAAGCAGCAGCAACAACAACATAAGAGAGAAGGTCGTTGAGCAATTCAGTGAACAAAATTCAAAGAGTGCAAACACAGAGCAGAAATATTTCTCCAATTACAAAAGCTACGATTACTATTAGAGCCTATCAAAGAATATAGATTTATTAGAGTATGGGAATAAAAAAAATTAAAAATATCCCAAAAAATTTTAAAATTAATTAATCATTTTTGATCAGCATTAAAGCATTCGCCATTCTACAAACTTTAATAGTATTAAAGCTGTTGGATTTAAAAGGCTTTCAAAATTACCAATAAATACTATTTAAATAAGTTCATTATTTTGAAAATACTTGAATTAAATATAAGAAATTCCAACTTTCGAGTGACTGTACAAACCTAAGTAAACAAAATATGCGGGCCTCGTATGGCGAATTTAACCCATTGCTAAAAATGGTATCTTTTTCATTCTTTCTTTTCTCCGTTCTTAGAATTCACAAAAAGAGATTAAACTTCAAACCTTTTTTGTTTTTGGGTTTTTTTCCATCACATCCGAAAATGGAATCACGATTTTGTCGGGTGATATTTAAAACGTGTGCACAAAAAGAAAAAAACAAAAGGCCCCATTGAATGTCTTATGTGTTTATGTTCGTACTTATGTATGTGTGTATGTACATACATAAATGTGTATTGAAAAACCATTTAAAACATTTTGGGCACTTGGCAACGGGCAATGTGGGATAGAATTTTTGATAACTTCTATAGCTCTCTCAAATTTTAAACAAAATGTTTTTTGTACATTTTGGACTTGGTAAAGTTTACGAAAAAAATACAAATCTAATAAAGATTTTTACTATATTCTCATCAAACCTCTATAATGTACAAATAAAAGAAAACTTTTTTTCTTTTAATTATATTATGTTGGGGATAAATTGATAATTAACCATTTTTAAATGCAACTTGCTGTAAAATTCCCTTAATAAAATTAAATCCGGACCTATAACTCTAACTGTACTTGTGAGTTTTAGAGGCACTTGTGCAATGACTACCGAACCGCAAGTTGCATTTGGGAGAGCACTGAATCGGTCTAATTCGCATACACACTTCCCATCCGGCGGCTAGAGCGTACTCGCTTTGACCTTGCGGGGTTGCTGCCACCCACCACCCATTCTCAAACCAACTCATTCATGACTCGATCCACTCATAATATCATTATAGTGAAGAAAATATTGAAAATTTCTTTGTTTGACGTAAGCACAAAGAATTGATGTTCCGAAAAGCCAAATATAAACATATTTTTGGAAAATTGTGCAGCATGCGTATACAGATTTTGTCGTTGCGCTATTTTAAAGTTTAAATGCCTTCCGGGAGCTGCCCTATTCCGTTAAATATTTGCATGTTAAATTTAGTTCCCAGGCGCAAAAACTGTACACAAAAAGATACCGAAGTTTCGCTTCTCCCCTCAATATTTGTGGCTTCACAGTGGATCTCACCTGCACAACCTGCGAATTTTTAATTTGTATCTGGTAAATTGAACAAGGTTAGATCAAAGAAATTTGGTAATTTATACAATAGCTTATTAGCAATAGCTTATTAAAATTTCACAATGCCAGTAATGTAATTTGGCTTTGTAGATAAGCTATGTTCATCAAAAGATGTTCATCTACTTGTTAATCACTTCTGCCCTTTTGCCATAATCTTAGGAACTGTAAAGATTAAAATTCCTAATTCAGATTTTTTTGATGTACATGGGAAAATCTCCAAAAATCTATTGAAATGTAATTTTTAATGAATACGAAAAGTTTCGGAGCAAAGAAAGTTAAATTTTAATTTAGTTTATTTAATATTTGACCACTTTTGAATATAAAATTAAGCCTTTAGTTAGGCTACATAGGTCATTTGTAGCAAGACAAGGAGTACCGGAACAACGACTATTCTTCTAAAATGTATTAGGAAAAATTAGGAAAGTGCGAAGAATTGAATAAAATAGCAGATATAAAACGACTGGTAAATTTCACAATAGAGAGGAGCATTTCGCGAAAGGATGAAAATGACAAAGACGTGGGGGGCGTTCGATAATGAATCATTCTAGCGGTGTTGTTGTGGGGAAATGAGATATAAGGAGAGAATGTGGGGGAAGCGGGAGCGCCTGGAAGCTGCCAGAAGAGAGGAGAGAGCATGAGAATGCGCAGGGAAGTTGTGTTTCGTCCAACAGTCGCACCTTGTGCAGTTGTTGTTGCTTTTTGGTGGTGCTGCAGCTGCGAAGCAACAAAAACAACCACAACAGAGACTTGAAAACAGCTGCATGCGAATTCTGTGGCTCTCAAACTGTTTTTGCAAAATATCGGCAAGTAACTGTACTCTAGCCTATGAGAAAAACAATACTTTTTTTTTTGAGAATATGTACTTTCAAATTGAAACACATAAAATACTTTTTTTTCGTGTTGCCGCCCCACTTTTAACCTCTCTCAATCGATTTTATTGATTTTTCTACTCAAACATTTTGCATTTGTTGCTTGTTTAGATTAAGCTTATTTTTTTTGTGGGAAAAAATATGGGCGAAAATCTATCACATACACACACATAGACGAGCACACCTACGCGAAAAACACGCGGCGCCAGTCAGACTACAAGGATACACAAGGATATATCCTGCCAACACACACACAATCACGCGCACTGTAAAGCTCGCCAGAAACTATTCCAATGGGAAATCTTTAGATGACAACCATTTTAGGGAATATGGAGCAGTTTGGTTACCTCCTTTAAGGATACTCACTTGATCAGCAGCACTTTTTCAAATCAATAACTCGACTATTGAATATATTTAAGCGGGACGAAGTCGCGCGCAACCACCGGCTTGCTTGGTGAAAGTGTGACCGCAGGTGTGGCCAGTCAAATTTGCCAATTTTTTTCTGAAAAATATGCTGTAGAATGCAAAAATACCACATATACCAAAGGCAGTTAAAGCTACTCTTGTGGAATAAATCTTTAATATAAAACCATTGTGAATATAAAACCTCACTTCATTAAAGCCTTTTTATGAAACTAAAAATGTAAAACAATAAACGTTCTTAGCTGCTCTGCTTACATTTTTTTTACCTTAATTAAATTGAATAAACCTTTTTTGATGATTAAAAATGTAATTTGTGAAACCATGTACAAATTGTGAAATAGGGATAGTGATTGAGCAATAATGCACTTTATTATAAAAATATACTTTTGAAGCAGAAGTATTTTTTTTGCCCGCCAATATTTTCGTGTCGTTTTAAATAATTGAATAATTAATCCGGCAGCACTGTTTTCAGCTAACCAAAGATGGCCTACTCAACAGTTAAAAATGCTTTGCCAACTATTTACAAAAGGTTTTATAATTCCCAAGCTGATTTTTATCGAAGAGGTTTCGTGAGAAGAAAAATTTGGCGGGAAACTTAATTTGAACGCGGCGAGTGTTGCCAGATGTTTGCAGCTCGGAAGTATGACCGTTTTTCGTAGCCTTTTGCGATTCGGCAGTTTGGTCATACTGCTGCAGTCGTGACATTACAGAAACAAAAAACAAAATTAGAACCCTCGTAAAGGGGGAAAAAAGTAGTGCAAAATACATAGGGAGAGCCAGTTAGGGCAAGGCACATACAGAATGTTCCATTTCAGCGGCTTCAACATGATGTTCCCAGAGGGACGCAGTTTCCATGCCACCTACAAGTGCTTCTCCGTATCCATGTTGCCCGGAAACGAGCGATCGGACGTGGAGAAGGGCGGAAAAAGTGAGTTTTCCTTGGATATAGACCTCTCTAAACCCTTAATAACCCCTTCTAATACCCAGTTATCATGCCTCCCTCCGCCTTGGACACGCTCACCCGTCTAAATGTGGAGTATCCCATGCTCTTCAAACTCACCAACGGCAAGAAATCTCGATCCTCCCACGCCGGCGTCCTTGAATTCGTGGCCGACGAGGGCAAATGCTATCTGCCCTACTGGATGATGGACAACCTGCTGCTGGAGGAGGGCGACATCCTCAACATCGAAAGTGTCTCCCTGCCGGTGGCCACGTTCTCAAAGTTCCAGCCGCACAGCACCGACTTCCTGGACATCACCAATCCCAAGGCGGTGCTGGAAAATGCCCTGCGAAACTTTGCCTGCCTCACTAAGGGCGATGTCATAGCCATTAAGTACAACAAGAAGGTCTACGAACTGTGCGTTCTGGAGACGAAGCCCGGCAATGCCGTCAGCATCATCGAGTGTGACATGAATGTGGAGTTTGAGGCACCGGTGGGCTACAAGGATCACTCGGAAACGCAGGCTTCCGGTTCAGGACAGCAGGGTACGGCGGGATCTGTAGGCGGGGAAGCCTCCGGAGGCGCCAACGCCGTACTCGAGGAGGTGGTTGAGACCTTTAAGGGTTCTGGCGTCCGTTTAGATGGCAAAAAGAAGAAGGAGAGCCAAATGGATACACCGGTCGTCAAGAAAGTCCTTGCACGCGGCGTGCCCGACTACGATTTCCAGTTTGGTCTCATCCGCTTCGACCGCAACATTCGACCCATCAGCGATAGGGGCAACGAAGATGATGCCGCAGCTGGCAATGCGGATGGTTCCGATGGGGAGAGCTTCCACGGCACCGGATTCTCCATGAAGAAAACGCGCAAATAGCTCTAGCTGTAGTTCTAGTTCTAGTTGTATAATGTGTGACACATAGAAATTAAAGCAAGATCCTTACAGGGGCAGCGTCAACTTGATAGCTTCCTCTTTGGGTGGCGCCGGTGGCGATATTGTGGTCATGGGCGGCAGGCGGCGTATCTTACGGCCGTGCTTGCCCTCCTTGCGCTTCCACAGACCGGAACGCGGACGATTGCCCATCTCCCGCATCCTCTGTGCACTGCCCACGTGCTCCTTGTTGTGGTCCGGGTTGGAGAGGCGACCCACAGTGGCCATGCAGGTGCGCTGGAAGGCGAACTCCCGCTTGGAGGGCAGCTGAACCACCACCTTGTCGTCGAACTTGCGTAGGATGGTGCCAAAGGTGCCGGCGGCATGGATCAGGTGGCACATCTGGCCGGGATTCTTCTCCAGGCAGTGGATACGGGTGCCCACGGGTAGGGCGCCCAAGGGATAGGCATCTCCTTCGTTGGGTCGCACTAGGGATTAAAGGGAAGAAATTTATTGGCTTAAACGATTGCCAGATACAACTTATACAAGATACAATGTTTTCCGAATGGACAGTTTAAGGTCATAGAGGTTAGATTAGTTTCATAAGTTGGTCTAACTGAAATAAATTGCGATTTTTTTTATTTACACTGAGGTTGGGGTGCACTAAGGATTATAGGGAAAATAAATTAGTTGGCTTAAACGATTGCCAGATACAACTTATACAAGATACAAAATTGTCCAAATGGACAGGTCAAGTTCATAGAGTTTAGTTTCATAAGTTGGTCTAACTGAAATAAATTGCGATTTTTTATTTACACTGAGGTTATATTAAGGCACACGGTTGTTAAAGCATCCATTAAATTGATAGGAGAGTTTCCTTTCCGATTCTTGAAAGTGCGCGAATATTCTGCGCCGATTTCTTCGAAATCAAACAAATTTTAAAATTATGCCAATTGTTTCTTTGGCAATATATCGGAATATATATGTCCGATCAGAGTTATTTTCAAACATTTTCTGCGTTCTCATATAAAAAGGAGAATACGAAAGTGTCAAAATATTAGCTTTATAACTGAACTGAATAGAAATATGGAAACAAAGCTATATATTTAATTCAATAGGTCAGAAATATTGTTAGAAACTAAATAAAATGTTTTAAACTCCTTGTAACAAGTTTAAAAAATATACAAAATTCATAGGATTACGATGAATAAGTCAAAAATCTTTTACGAATGAAAAAGAATAAAATACTTTTTTGATACTTGAAGATCTAAGATCTTAAAATTATTCTCTTGATCATAAAATGATGTATATAGATAGTGTGTAGGTAGATATCGTGACATCCAGTAAGCGAACTCACCAGGAATCCTAGGAATCAGTCGTGAAGTCTTGAGGATATCGCCCGCCTTCATGTTCTCGGTGGCTAGGATGTACTTGAGCTCATCTCCGACGGCCACCAGGGCAACATTCGCAGTGCGGCAGCCGTCACGGAGCACTTCGAGCACCAGTTCCTCCTGGGCTCCCTCCGTTGGACCATCCCGCAACCATTTTACCCACCGATACTGCTGCTTGATGCCACCGCCGATGCCCTTAGCTACCAGGCGACCGGAGACGGGATCCCTGCCCGCCAAATGAGTGATCTTCAGCGGCTCTACCGTGTATTCCTCCGGAAAGTGAACAATTCGACGGAATTGCTGGCCAGCGCCGGGTTTTGGTTTCTCGACCACTTTGGTTTTGCCGCGCAGCTGCTGCAGTGCAACACCTGCTGCCGGCATCCTTGACGGCATTTGCAGGGTCAATGTTGTGTTCATCAGTCGCGTTAGACTTTGCATTTTTCCAGGTTTAATTAAGAAATCACACAAAAAGAATTTTTCCAACTGTTACAAAATCGAAATGCGGCTGAAAACAGCTGATGTGCAGAGTGGCCAGACCTAGGACTGGCCATACCTGGTTTCGGATGACGGCGTTGCCACCGCTCGAACTGATCTCTTCTTCTTCTCCTTCACCGCGCTGAAGCAATAAGAATCGGGAAAACCGCATTAAAATCGCTGAAAAAGTGCACAAATCGGCTTTTAATTATTGCCCAACTACTAGTGTTACGTTTGTATCAAGAGATTTAACAAATTCCAACAGCCAAAGGTTTTTTCCAAGAAGGTACGCAAAAAAATAAAAATAAACAAGGCGAACAAAAAATAATATACACACACAAACACGCAGCGAAAAACGTGTTGTGTGCAAAAAAAAACTGAAAAGAAAAAACAACAAAAACAGTTCGAGTTTGATAACCAACGGCGAAAATATAAACAGCGAAAGAGAGGGCGAGAATTAGTAGTAATAAAAAATCAATAGCAGAGTGAGCTGAAAATCAACCAGCTAAATGGCATATAAATAAATATTAAGTTTTTATTTTGGAACACGCTCACACAACGCACACATACGCAGTGGTATGGGTGGCCTCAAGTGTGTGTACATATTTTGATGTTAGGTGGGAAAAAAGCGGGCGGCAAGTTTACGCAATCGCCGAGCGAAAACCAAAGAGCAGAAAAGCAAAGCTATACGTTGTGAAAAGTGTGCTTTTTGTGTGTTTACAAAGAGACAAACAAGACATCCGTCGTCTGTATGTATGCGCAGGTGGAGTCGGTTGTCGGTTGCTAGCTGAAAAATCAACGAGCGGCATTTTTTACGCATTTCCAATACGCCAGTTTGTATGTGTGTGTGTGTCTGTGTGTATTTTGGTGTTTTTATTTATTTATTGTGCTTCTCTTTCGCTGCCTTCCATCGTTTTGCCGTTACGAGTGACCCAACACACATGCACACACGCATATATGTACTCGCCAAATCTATATGTAGCCGTGTGTGTGCGTGTGTTTATTTATATGGCCGTATGTATGGGCGTTTGTTTGCCTTTTGTTGTTCTCGTTAATTTTATTTTGGTTTCGTTTTGCATGTTTATGCATGCAAGCTCGATCGATTGATGGGGAGCCATGTGGGGCCATCCAGTGCGAGAGTTCTCAATCCATCCGTGTTTGTGAGTTCCAGTGCATCTTTGTGTTGGTGCCAAGTGGAGCCAAAGAAGTCAGAGAGTGGACCAGTGTTGCCAACGTTAGCTTATAACTGCATACAAAAAAGTCGCTTTATTTACCCTCTTCCCCCTTTTCACCACAAAATAACTCAAGATACAGATCGTTCTGCGAAAAGTTTCGGTTGCCATGGGAGTCCCACTTTTCCCCCAAATCCTGCGAGTAAGATGAACTTGTGGAGAATTCCAATGTAAGCCATTTGTTGCAGACGTGCATAATAAAGTTTTGCAAAATATTACAAAATATTATTGAACGGCTTACACTTCAAACAGTTTTTCTTAATTAAAAAAAAGTCCGTTTCCAAACATTCGAAACTCTTTATAATAATAAAAATGTAAAGGAACAAATGCACCTTTAGTTTACCAAGATTTGATAAATTTTTCATCTCCTTTTTAGTGTCACATGGAAATAATCCTTTTCAATACGTTTTTTTTGCATTAAATGAATTATTTGTTATAAGTGGGCATGTATTCGCCTGTTGGCAACACTGGCCGCAAGCTCAGTTTGGAGAGATGGGGATACCGATACCGATGTGTGTATGGTGGAGTTGGAGAGAGGAGATTTTTCCATTCCATTCTGCCCGGGAAAGCGAAAAAGAGCGCAAGCGTGAGCCTTTGCAGTTGCCGCTCTCTCGCTTGTTCCCCTATGCATAGATGTATGTGTGTTTACTCACGTAGTGTCCGCCGCGTAGTAGTAGTAGTTGTGTTATTATTATTATTATTGTTGTTGCTTGAATCGGCGCTTGTTTTTGTTGCCGACCAAGGTATGTACAAAGGTGTGATTGTGTATGTGCGGCTACGGTAGCAAAACAGAGTAAAGCAAAAACCGAAACAGCAACGATGCGAGCGTGTGTGTATATTTGGAAAATAATTTGTGGCTGACGAAAAGAAGAAACCTTGGGGCCAAAACGTAAAGAGAGCGAAAAGCGCGTGAAAAGCTATGAAAAAAAGGGAAAAAATTAATGCACCCAGTGTACAAACAGTGTGCGAAAAAAATTAATAAGTTCTTAATGTGCAAAGTCAATAGGTAAAAACAAAAAGCTGGAGAACCATACAAACCGTTGCATTCAAAAAATTAATGTATGTATGTAAATATGTAGATACCCAAAAAAAATTTAAGGTGCTTCATATCAAGCAACTTTATTAATCAAGCGCAATGGTTAGTGTTAAACGATTTAAGTGTCAATAAAAGGTGCATCAATTTATAAATAAAATACACGTTTATAATATGAACACTTAATTAATTCAATACTTGTTAACACTAAAAAAAATTATTTCCGGGTAAACATATTGATAAACACAATATAAGTTAATAAATTTTTTTGCTCAACAAAATTATACATATGTATGTGTGTATGTATGCATGGTTGTAAGAACAATTTATATATGTGTACATACCCTGCAGTACCGTTCATCACTTTTTAATCGCTTTTTCATCACCAAAAATTCATCACTGCTGATTAATCGGCGATGAAACTTCATACAAATTAGTGATTAATTTAACATTGGCATGTCCTAGGAGTTAATCAGTGAAAAATTCATCACTCTTTAATCAGTAATTCATCACTCTTTTTTCAGTTTTTCATCACTCTTTAATCAGTAATTCATCACTCCACTCCATTTTGTCAGCTCATTTTATGGGGAGAGAGACAGAGTAAGAGAGGGAGATGGAAATTTTTCTGCGTTGCCTACGATCGGGGACTGAGAGTTTCGGCTCTGCCTGCGTCGCACTCGGCTCTGCCGCCGTCGCAGTCCGCTGCTGATTAAACAGTGATGAATTTTTGTAGTGATGAATTTCGGAACTGCAGGGTATTTTCGGTAAAAAGATTACTCAACAAAAATTGTAAAACAATAATAAAATATTGAAATTAGTCTGAAAGTAGTCTCTACAACAGATGAGAAATCTTATATTTTTTTGCATTGATAATATCAATTAAATATAAATCATTTACATAATCAAAAATTCAACCTACTCAACTAAATACATTATTTTTACAATTTCGCAGGCAAACACCAGCACTAAGCGAGCATAGGACAAGTGGGATTTACCTTTCAATGGCCGCCACTACAACAACAACAACCACAACACTAGCAACAACCACCGGCAATAGCACCACCACCAACAACAACAGCAGCAACAACGGCCACAATAGTAACAGCAATAACAATATTGTGACCGTACACGCCGTACTGAACAACCCACCCACCAACATTGCAGGTGGTGCAGCCGACGCCGCCACCGTTGCGATTGCCAAGGACATGTTGCAGCTGCATCATGGCGCAGCAGCAGCAGCAACAGCGGCGCTGAATAACAACAATAATAGCAACAGCAACAACAACAATAGCAGCAGCGCGGGAAGCAACAACAACAGCGGCGCCGATCAGCTGTCTAACAACAGCAACAATTCAGCAAACCACCCACCTGCCACTAGTAGCACTACCACCTCCTCCTCCTCCACCATCAGCAGCACCACCACCCCCTCCGCCAACGCCTCAGCATCATCCTCGCCGCCATATGGAGAGCTCCGTTTCAACCAGGAGGTATTGCCCATCACGGACGCCGTGACGGTCATCGGACGCAACTCCTCCACATCGCTGGTCCACTTCAACGTGGCCGAGAATAACCTGGTGTCGCGCAAACATTTCCAGGTGCTCTACGACGTGGAGCTTCGCGCCTTTTTTGTCCAGTGCCTCAGCAAGAACGGCATATTTGTGGATGATTTCCTGCAGCGGCGCAACGTGGATCCACTTCGTTTGCCGCAACGGTAAGAGGAGCTCGTAAATCGTAGAGGGAACTAAGCTGCATTTTTTTCAATATTTTATTGGAACAGTTTATTATATAGGATATTATCTTAAAAAAAAAAACATCAAATTTGATTAGTCATCTTTTAATAAAGTATTTAGTTGTTTATTTCTAATAGCAAACTAGATATGCATAAAGTATGTGAATAGATAAGTACATAACTCATCTTTATTCATGAACTTTTCAACTTAACATGCCCAATAACAAATCCTTACAAGAAAGTTTCAGAAATGTATACTTTAGTAATAGTGGAGTTTAGTAAGCAACAACAAGTCTACAGCGACATTTTATTATCTTTTTAATAATTTAATTAACAAATTATTCCACACGTATTCCATATATTAAATCATAATATTCTACTTAAGCTATTACGGAAAGATGTGAAAATAGATAACAGTCATACGCAAATTGTCGTGTAACTGAAAACAAATAGATGAGATGACCTGGTAATTTAAAATGGCAGTGTGAAAATTATAAATTATATTAAGTCCATGGAAATAGAAAAATCAAAGTTATGAAATAACACCAGTATATCTAATCAATTTTTTCTTTCATTTGCAGCTGTTATTTCCGCTTTCCAAGCACGGAGATTCGCATAGAGTTCGAAAGTTATGTGCCCGACACTCAATCGGATGCAGCTGCCGGCCACTCGCCATCGTTGGTCGTAAGCGGTGGTGCGTTGGGTGGTGGTGGAGCCCACGTTATTATCACTCCGCCGCCGAGGGACGAAATTCACCAGCAGCAGTTGCATCAACAACAGCAGCAGCTGCAGCAACACCCGCACCACCAGCCACCGCACCACCTGCCGCTGCAACAGCAACAGCAACCGGCGCACCACCCACTCCCGCACACTCCACACCACCCGCTCCACCACACAACTCTGCACCAGCAGCAACAGCGCAGTGGGAACATTGTTGTGGCCCCTCCAGCCGGTACAGCTGCCCACCTAATCGCCGCCGGAGACGGACCCGGCATCTATTCTCCGCTTAAGATATCCATACCCAAGAAGGAGCAGAAGAGCCCCTACCTGTCACCAACTGGCAAGTGGAATTTCATCCTTTTTACACATTTGAAGAGATAACAGGGCAAAAATTGATGCGTTTTTAAAATCTTTAATGTCAACTTGATTAATAGGGATATTGAATCAATGAAAATGTTGAATAAGTGATATGTGACTACATATGACTAAATTAATTGCTTAATCTAACAATGTTTCATTTTTCCAAAAGCCATATCTGTTTATCAATAGATAATAAGACAAAATTTGAAGTATTGTATATGTCAGCAACATAATCATATATTTTTAAATTGGTGCCTTATAAGTAATTAGTCTTCTACTTTTAATAAAGCATTAATGATTGCATTTGCAGGTACAATAAGCGCTGCCAACAGTTGTCCGGCTAGTCCACGTCAGGGTTTCATTCAGAACCAGCCCAACAATTACAACAACTATAGTAACAACAATACAGTAAGTACATAATTTTAGACCGTATAGGCATACTAATAAGTAATTTGCATTTGCAGCAGGATCTGTTCCAGACTCCCTCCACAGCCAGCTACAATCACAACGAGAAGCCGCCGTACAGCTACGCCCAGCTTATCGTCCAGGCCATATCTGCCGCACCGGACAAGCAGCTAACGCTCTCGGGCATTTATTCGTTTATAGTCAAGCACTACCCGTACTACCGCAAGGAGACGAACAAGGGCTGGCAGAATTCCATACGTCATAATCTCAGTTTGAATAGGTATGAAGAATTATATTTGTACAAGGTTCTTGCACTTTTATTGTAATATTTCCCAAAATCGTTGCTCATTCTCCCACTTATTTTTGCAGGTATTTCATCAAAGTGGCCCGCTCCCAGGACGAGCCCGGCAAGGGTTCCTTCTGGCGCATTGATCCGGACAGTGGCGCCAAGCTGATCGACCACAGCTACAAGAAGCGTCGCCAGCGGAGCAGCCAGGGCTTCCGTCCGCCATACGGGATGCCCCGATCGGCGCCCGTCTCGCCCAGTCACATGGGTAAGTAGTGGTGTAAAGTCTCCTCATGGTATCCTGTTAAATTCTTTTTAATTCGCTTTAGATAACTCGCGCGAGAGCTCACCGCTGCAGGACATTGTGCTGCAATCTGCTCCCGGATCGCCGGGAATGTCGCTGGAACAGCGCGCAGCTGATGCCGGTAAGAGGTTTCTTTATTATTCACCAAAATCAATGTCATTCTTGGAGAAGCCAAGCGAGAAAAAGCTATTAAGACTAATGTTTTATAAAGCATAAGAATAATTTGTTATTATTGAATTATATTTATCGGCATTACATTCATAATGCAATTCAGCTTTTGGTAAATAATAAATCCAGACTATATTTTAAGTCAAATCGCTAACTTGTAATTAAATAATTGTAATTAAATTAAATAATTTCACCAGGTTTTTAATCTTTATAATTTATTTATTTTGCAGAAATCATCTACAACTCTCAAAATGCACACCAGCAACAGCAGCACCAACAGCAGCAGCAGACACTGTCAAGCAATTCCAATCAGTACAGGTAAGCAGAAAGTGGACTTTTTATTGTTTACTGTTTTTACTGTTTTCTATTTACTTGCTTTTTCAGCAGCGGCAGTCCGTACTATGTAACCAATCAAAACTCCGGGGTGGCAGTACCCCAGACGCATGTTGAGGGAAGCGCCGCGAGCGGAGGCGGCGGTGTAGGAGCTTTGATTGCGGTGAAGAGGAATCATGTGATGAGCGGTGGGGCAGCGCATTCGCTGCATCAGCAGCAAGTGATGGCACAACAGCAACAGCAGCAGCATTCAGAGATTATCTATGAGGAGGTGCCGACCGACTATAGTGGTCACATCGAGGCCAGCGAGGAGGAGTGCGTAACCACTGCCACCGATGCCACCGTGTCCAAGCGACCCAAGTACGTGTCCGAGGTACTCTGATGCGTGCGGATCCAGAAGCACCGGCAGAACAAGGGCAAATAGTAGGCCCACGGGTGGAAACGATTAGAAAGCAAAACAAAAAGTATCTCCATCTTGTATATTGAATTTGCCAATCATAAACCTACCTTTACCACAAAAACAAATCAAAACATAAAGCGAACTCAAACACAACATATGGATAAACAGCGCACGCAAAGCAAAGCAAACGAAAGCAAATTGTATAAATTGATATGGAACATTTTACAAATAGCAACTGTAAGATTGTGTTTTAAAATGTTGGCCATACAACCGTTCAACGGCGGCAACTACATACACACTTTTCGAAATTCGAAAACCGATTCGAAGTTACGACTTAATCCCTTAGATCTGACGAATTCAATATGCTCGATGACGCTACTCTCTAAGTAATATAATACATTTTAAGTTTAAAGCGAGGTAAAGCAGCAAACAAAGCAAAATTATATAGATATATGCGATTGATTATTGTAATGATTGATGATTATGATGTTTAAGATGTTATAGCTATGTGACCGAAGTGTGCGAGAAGCGTGAGAAAATTGGGGGAAAAATCAAGTAACAAGCAACCAACCACACAAGTAACAAACAAACAAACAGGCGAATGAATAATATTACCTATCTACATACCTTTACCTATATCGATTTAAATATAAAATATATATATATATCTATATATATAAATATATACAAAACATAAAAATACAAACAAAAACAAAAATGATGAAAATTAATAAGTAATATCTACAAATTTACGGATACAATAACAATATATAAAGATTGAAATGATAGCACATTATTTCTTATTAATGAAGAAAATCCCATTTAAGTGTTTGGACAAATTGTGTATTAAAAAAAATCAAATGTATATATTGTTGTTTCTATTTATCTATGTTTGAACCGTTGTCGTAAGCTAACGGCTTTAATAGAAATCGATCGGCGGATTTTTATTTTTTGTCAAGATAGTTTCAACAATTTTGTTTATAAACGATTACAATCTTGTATAGTAGTTTTAAACAAAAGTTGTTCAGCTTACAAAGATACATTTTTAATATTGATAATAAGTGGGAACGAAAACGTATTTAAAGCTTAGTTTTTATGGCGTTTGTCATAATTCACGGTATTAAGGATTTACCAATTTCGTGCATTTAGTTTAGCTATTTTATACATAAAATTGAACTTGTCCTCAAAGGTCATCATTTTGGATTTGCCAGGCCCCTCAAAGAACTCGTTGGCTGTCATTTTTGTGAAGTCGATCAAACCCACAATGTTCTTGACATACTCGCTATTGATTTTCTTTGCCCTGGGATCCAAGGGTACAGAGTTACTTCCAGAAAAGTTCAATTTTTCGACCTTAAACGGATTTGGGTTAGCATAGTCGTCTTCGTTTTTCTCGCTTTGACTGACAGATCCGAACTTAAATGCTGGAGACTCGCTTGGTTTTGTCTCGCTTTTATTGGAGAATCCATTAAACTCCCATTTGTTGGAATCGCTTTGGTTGAGAACAAACCCATGAACGCCAACAAACTTCTCCACCATGTCATATCTCGTTTTTTCAGTCAAACAGCCCTTTATAAGCATCAAAAACTCTCTAAACACATCTGAACCCAGTTCATAAATGACTTCGGGAAGCGATGTCGATGAGATTTTACATTTCAAATACTTGGATATCTGCTGGATAAGATCCTTATCATGTACGTGGTGCGCATGCTCAAAGAATAGTAGTAAATCCGTATATGTCATGCTGGGTAATCTTTTCCTAAAGATCTCATCACAGGCCATTTTGAGCGATTCAACCATCCACATGTTGGCGCACTCCTTCAGCTTGATGATATCCATGTTGCTGTAACTACCGAGAATCTCCTTGTCGTAAGCGTAGACGTATAGCCGAAACTTTTCGAAAATGTCCTCCGTGACATCGGTTAGGATAAGCTCCCCGGTCTTTGCCTCTGCAAAACCAGGCTGGAACGTACGCTTAAAGAAATCCGATGCCACGCCCAATATCACCTTAATAATATGAATATTAAAATCTTTTAATTATATCAACCAATAATAATTACATACCTTGTGGCATAAAAATCTCCGCGTTCCAACAATTACACAGCAGTCAGCAAAATCAGCCTCCTCAGTGAGTTTCTTATAGGAATAAGACAGCCTTTAAAGACAAATTTAACAATTAGAAAGTATAAATAGTTGTTTCTAATGAATATATCCCTACC
Organism: Drosophila carrolli; assembly: GCA_018152295.1. Taxonomy (NCBI): domain Eukaryota; kingdom Metazoa; phylum Arthropoda; class Insecta; order Diptera; family Drosophilidae; genus Drosophila; species Drosophila carrolli. The sequence goes on from JAECXJ010000001.1 coordinate 15,747,824, forward strand.
AATTCTCCATATTTGTAGCTTAACTCTCTTATCGACTCCGATTTTAAAAAATGCGCAGCTACTTGTAGCTTAGATATCCACCTGGATTGAATACGTTCCAACACTTGACTTGATAATTGATTAAGATTTTTCTACTATTATGTCAGTACACAAATAAAAGTATACGATTCTTGATTTTGAATATATTTAGGGCCTTTCCCTTTCTTTAAACGATGAAAACCCAGCAATAAGAGTCGGCGTTTACTTGAACAAATGGGAAGCTTAAAAATGAACCAGTGGATCCCAAAACAGCTGACAGGAGTGGATCTTGTAAGGGGTATCTTTTCATTTTAAGAAAAAACTAAATATCAAAAGAATTATTGCTATAATTATCTGAAGGCTCTTATTTTCCATGCATAATTGCAATTACAAAATAAATTAGTGTTGGTTATTTACAACGAATATTTATTTACTTTAAAATATGAACATTTTTTAAACTAAACTATACGAAATTTTTTTTTTCGAACTATAAATTATTTTGCGATATTTTGTTCAAAGTCCAAGCCTGACGTTTTTTTCGATTTATATCCCATTAAAAAATTTGTAATTCTATCTGACAAAGAGAAATCAATATTAAAAATATGTTAAAATCGGCTTAACATTAAAATAAATGGAAAGGTAATCAAAAATAATCATTTAATAGGTAGGACCGATTTGTACAAATGTAAATTCTGACAAGAAAATTAAAAATTTCGTTAAATAAAAAATAAACAATAAAATAATTTTTTTTGTCAGCTTTCGTGCGTAAGTGACTTCATGAATTTGGCGGTGCATAAACCGTAAATGATCACAATTAAAACGCAATGGTAGAGAACTGGGATGTGACTTAACGCTGCCTCAAACCCCACGGACCGGCTGGTATTTTGAGCTGCCCTGGAAACGGTCACTTTGTTCGAGATACCTGGAAAGTTCTAAAGTTTTTTCGTTTTGATAAATAATCAATTGTCGAAATGGTGGTCAAAGCTGTCTGCGTAATTAATGGCGATGCCAAGGGCACTGTTTTCTTTGAACAGCAGGTGAGAATGTAGGATTTAATTAAGTTTTCCCCGAGAAACAGCGAAGGAGTAGTTCTAAAGGTCAAATTGCCGGCTTACCCCGCGCCCTCTTCTTTTCCATTATGCTACTTTAAATTCTTCCGAGCATTTCAATTGAGTCCGATTGCGAATTTTTGCCTAGTCACCTAACAAATGCACAATTATATAAACCCAACAACGATGCGCACATGTCTGAAGGGCAAAATAACAGGACTAAGGGTTAATAGAAAAGCTATTTTTAGGTTTTGTAAAATTTTGAATATTATTTCATAGTTAAATTGTTTATAAAATTTTCATTCACGACCTACCACAAAATAATTTAGAAAATTATAAATTATCCATAGAAGCTACATATATTCTCAACCAAAATTCATAATAATAAATTCTTAAAGTAACAAATACAAACATACATATGTACAGTACACATGTTAGCTCGTAATTATAGCAGTGCATGTACAAGGTGTCAAAGATAACGAATAAAATTAAAGTAGTAGCTGATTACAGGTTATGTGCTAGAGCCCGAGGAGCTATTACTTTTGATAGAAAAGATAACTAACAAAGTACTCTATTGTACACATTTTTTTCGTAAGTGCTGTAAAGTTAAGTAAAGTAAAGTAAAAAAGATTGTGCATATCATTATTACACTAGCAATGTTAATTAATAGAATACCACTTAAAATCAGCAATGTCACTTTGTTTCATATAAATCTCTAATATTAAAAAAAAGCATTAAATCCAGTAAATTGGATTCCGCTAGTAGTCACATTGGACGGAAAGAATTTTAGTACTTATTTTCGGTCATGTCATGATTAAACACCTCTTCTGCGTTATCAAGACGCGAGCATTATCTTGTGCGTCGGACTAATTGTGCCCCATCCCCTTTTTTTTCCCTCCCGCAGAGCAGCGACACGCCCGTGACTGTCACCGGCGAGGTGTGCGGTCTGGCCAAGGGTCTGCACGGATTCCACGTGCACGAGTTCGGGGACAACACCAACGGCTGCATGTCCTCCGGGCCACACTTCAATCCTTACGGCAAGGAGCACGGCGCCCCCGCCGACGAGGACCGCCACCTGGGCGATCTGGGCAACATTGAGGCCACCGGCGACTGCCCCACGAAGGTCACCATCACCGACTCGAGGATCACGCTCTTCGGCGCCGACAGCATCATCGGACGCACCGTGGTGGTCCACGCCGATGCCGATGATCTCGGCAAGGGTGGCCACGAGCTGAGCAAGTCCACGGGCAACGCTGGCGCTCGCATTGGATGCGGCGTCATTGGCATTGCCAAAATCTAATCTGATAATCTATTCCGAAGTCGGCCTTTGTGCTGGACTACTCTATTTAGCACTACCTACTGGAAATATGCAAACGATACCCATTTACATTTTCATAATCTGTGGTCTGTTAGGTTAATACGCAACCTTTAAGGTTCAATAAATTGGTGTTTTTCAAATTGACCCACAACTTAAAAGCAATGTGTTCTTTTTTGTATGAAAACTTGGAGGTGGTTAGTCAACATAGACCACATAGTCTCTAATGTTGTCGAACATATTAAAATTCCTAAACTGTGGAACATAAGGTCGAAGATTTTATCCTTACATTTCGCTAATGTATAGTTTAAATCAAATATTTGACCTTGTAGCGCAATCCATTAAATATTCAATGTATAAATGGATTTAGGAACCATTTAAAAATGTTTTTTGGTGAAAACAAAAGCTAGGCCCATTGCTTAACTCTTCATTGTATTAATAAAGAAAAAATCATGATGAGGTACTCATTTATTTAGAGTTCTGATAACGCACTTAACTCTTAATATTATGTTTAGTTCACTTTGGTTACTTTCAGGGCAGCCTGTTTAATAGTCTTTATTACACACTTTATGAACAATGAGTAAAGTAGTATTATTTACAAAACATGGTGAAAGCCAATCTATTCGCCAGATGAGTAGAAAACAATATTAATTGAATACGCGATACATATTGACTACAAAGAACAGAGTCGTACTACTATAAGGATTCATGGTGTATAATTAAATGGCCTTAGGTCTTGTTGAAATACGACTGGTAGACAATGCCCAGCGAGGAAGTGGCAAACAGCGTAAAGTAACTCCACCAGGTAGCAAAACCCAGAAAGCCCTTGTACACCTCCGTGGAAAAGACCTGAAAACATCTAGGTTAATCACGGCTCCAAATGGTAGAGATAAGTTCTTACATTTTTCAGGCTACTGAATGAAGCCTGCAGCGATTGCGCTGACTCCAGGATATTGAATTCGCCATCTTCTTGGGAAACGGCACTGCTACCACCAACAGGCTCCACTTCACTGGCCGCGCACTCGTGCTGCAGGACGACGCTATCCTGGAAAATACCAGACCAACTGAAGCCTCCCAAACTCTTGTACATTAGCGTGAGATAGAGGCACAGAATCAACGGTGCAGCAAATTGTAGAGTCACAACACAGAGATAATAGAAAATCGACGAGATCTAAAAAACAAGAAATAAGGTAATTTCAATATGACTTTTGCAAGAGAGGGATGTGCTTTACTTTTTGCTTGAACTCCACATTGGTGATGCGGCCGGCCTCCTTTCGCATATCCAGGATCTTGTCGTGGGCCAGATTCAGGTACGATTGCAGATATATGGGCATTAGGGCAAAGCGGACCACCACCACAAGGATCACCAGCAGCAGACGAAGGGTCTCGAAGACGTGCGGCTTCAGTCTGCATAAATTTAAAAGATAACTCGGAGTTATACACGTTTCAAATGAAACAGAGGGAAACAATTGCTTACAGTGGCTGTTGCATTCCCTGGAAGACGCGCACCGTCAGGTAGTCGCGGCTGATGGGCCGTATCCACAGGATGACTAGGATGAAGGGCAGCACGAAGCTGAGATTCAACAGCACTTGCAGCAGACGATTGCCGCGGCAATACTTCAGTGAGTCCCAGTGCATCTTGGCCATTCGCAAGCCGGGAAAGGTGAACAGCGATCCCAGCAGACCGCAACCCATGGCCAGAAAGAACTTGACCACGATCTTGGAAGCGGGGCCACTGTAAAAACAAAGCACAAACTTAGTGATATAAGTAATTTGTAATGAGGTTTCAAAACTTACGACGATGGCAGACCCTGCTCGGTGAGGAACTTGGATGCGCTGGCATTGAAGCTGGCATAGGCATCCTCCAGACCGGTCTCCAGGATGCGCTCGTCCACGATCAGCACGACCATGGCCACAAGCAGGTAGACCAGGCAGGCCACAATCACCATAGACCGCTCGCCGATGGACTCCTCGCTCTGGAAGTAGAGCACCGTGAGCGAGGAGAGCAGTTTCAGGGCAAAGAAGATGACCAGCAGGCACCACACCATGCTCAGGTTGATCTCATGGCGCAGCGGGTAGAAGAAATGGAACAGCTGTGTAAGAAAAATCGGAAATTTAGTTTACTTTCTAGAAATAATAAAAATGTTATCAACCATATAAAATGTATCGCTTTTTATCGGTTAATGCCTTTGACAAAAGTTTAAAAAGGTTGTAAAATTGCTGAGTTAGAACTCAATATAATAAACAAATTTAACTGAATGTAAAGTAACTTTTTTTAAAACCAGCAAAAATAGATTTTTATCTATAATAATAATAATAATCATATAATTTAAGCGTATTTTCAGACTTTTAAAGAATCGTTACGAAGATTCTTTAAATCATGGATTAAGGTTTATAAAAACCAGACTCTTTTTCCCTTGGAAAGTACAACAAAAAACACCTGGTTTCATGACTAGGAGTTCCTGCTTTGCCCACCTCAGAAACCACGTAGACGATGCCCGTATAGACGCTAAAGTCCAGCAGCCATTGGTACTCCGTAAAATAGCGCAGGTGCACCACATCCCGCTCCAGAACCGGTGACGTCAGCAGCTCCACCTCGATGCTGCGCGGTATTTGAAACTGTGCGCCGGCTCCCGATCCATTTGCCTGCTTATTCCGACCACCCTTGTGTGACTTCTCCTTGGGCACTCCGCCACGGGAGCGCAGCTCGTCGTCGGTGGGATGCAGGTAACGATGCAAGCCAGTGCGGCACAGGATCCACTTGGCGAAGGAGTAGTGCGGACTCAGCTTCTGGATGACACTGACCATCACCAATGTGATGACCAATTGGGCGCCCAGCACAGCCTGCGATGGGATGAGGAAAAACTATTAGTTGGGCAGCACATGTCGTGGCTATTTTTGGGCCACTGCGCTCCGGTCTATTTTTGGTCCATTATTACGACGGACTCCTCATTTTTCCGGGCAAGCCGGTTCGTTTGGCCAGTATTTCCAATCAGAAAACATCAATTTTCAGCCATCTCTACTCATCTTACCATCGCTTCCTATTGCCTTGGACCCTCGAAAGTTTATGAAGTTGTAGCTTGTGCTAATTCCAGCGCTAATTAATTCATCATTGTTAATTAAAAGCGGAAATCTCTAACAATTTTCGTCAAAAATTTTCTTTTGTGCTGACAGTGTGCCCGTTTGGTTGGATTTCACACAACGGCAAAGAAAAGTATCGAGTACTTTTGCTAAACGAATTGGCGCCAATTCTAATTTCAAAACGGTTTTAACGATTACTTTTAAATAAACTTATTTAAGCCTATGGTTATTTATAAGCTGGTTTTATTATTTGAAAAATTACAACATTTTCGCAAATACGCGATTACAATAGTTTTCTGCGCAATAGTGAAAACTTTTCCACAATATCTGCAGCTGCATATTAATTGATTTATATTCTTTAACAGAATAAATTTGATCTCAAGTATTTCAAAGATAAAAAAATACAAATCACTTCACCTTAACAACCTTCCTTTGTTTATAATTTCTTATTATATATTGAAAAGTTACTTCTAAATTCCAGTAATAGCAAAGTCCAAATCCTAAAATATGTCGAAAGCAAATAAACCATACTTCAACAAGGTCTGGGATCTTGGCAAGTGGGAATCGCGGGACATTAAGCACTACGGCTCCATAAAGCGCATCCAAAAACAACTTCGCATTGGAAACTGGGAATATCTGTGTCAACATCCAGAGGTGCCTTTCTTTTATTCTAATGTTGTAATGTTAATTGCTTTATGATATGCGCCCTCCAGATACGTGCCATAATTCGGGTAATCTTGCACCAAGCTCTCAATGGGAAGCCAAAACCAGATAATCTCCGAAAGTTTGTGGCAGAAATGTTCAACTGCAGGGATAACCCTTTACTGGTACCAATGGTAACGTTGTTATAATGCCCTATTTATAATGAAACTATGAAAAATATGTTTAATTGAAACAATTCCTCTGGCTATATCGATAAAAGAAAACTAAATAGTACACGTAAAAAGCAGCTTAAAAATACTAGTTTTGTTGCTAACTATTTTCTTTCTTTTTTAATATTAACCTATATATGTATATATGATTCATTGATCAGTAAAATCCCCCGATTTCCCTAGATAAACACTCAGCTCAAGTACGTTAAAGATCAGCTTAGCCGAGGCCGCTGGAGCAAGTTTGATGCAGAGATGCTGTTCATGGAGAGTCCGTCGACGCACTCGCTCCTCTCCACGGCCTCCGAGGACAGCAATGTGCATCCCGTGCTCACCTATGCCCTCGTCTTCAAAAAACCCGACGAGTGTGGCATCGATAAGCCCCCATTCTAAAACCGAAACAATAGCAAAGATTTGACTTAAGATGTCTGGTTTAACTAAGAGAAGTACGTAGTAGGTACTACCTACTATGACATTTGGACTAGTTTGGAAAAGTATTGGATAAAATAAAATGTGAAAATGTAGACAATGTAAGAAACTTTATCCATATTCCCAGTACAAACTTTTCTAAAACATATAATCCTTACCTTCAAGAAAGTTTTGTAATGTTGCTGGCTTAAACTGGGAAGTAAGATAATACGTTTGCAGAATGATAAGTTTTTCTGAGTTCGGTCTTTATTTCTCATGTAGCGCATGGTGACATTTCCTTTACCAACCAAATGTCACTTGTTTGCAGAGCAAATAAAGCGGACTGTTTAAGGTTAATTTTATTTTATTTATTTTGCTTCTGGAAAACTACTAATCATTAGTTATTAAAATATGTATTTTTTATATTACATTCTTTTCCGCACTAATTGGATCTTTAAAGTAAATGCATAGGTGCATTCAGGGTATTTTCATGGTGCCAATAATGTAATATAATCGTTGTCCAATTAATTATTTGTAAATTGATGGTAGTACATATCAACTTTAAACATAAATCGAATTCATTTATAATTCGAACCAAATTTTTGCTTCACTTCTATAAGTAGATACTTACAAATTTATACAAAGGATTTGAACAAAATTACTAAAATTTAAGGAAAGAATAATACAACTTTGAAATTAAGGGACATATAATGATCACCATGCATATTAAAAACGAAAAGCGTTATTGAAGAAAATAAAGAAAGCTTAAGAAAGACACGGAACTTTTCTTAAATTGTTGATGCCTGTAATACAGTGTTCTCTCTATATGTTTACTTAACTGAGTGCTTAGTAAACAGTCTGGCACCGTTATCCCAAATCAACATCTGGATAGAAAAAAAAAAAATTTTAATTAAACAAGCTAGCAACCAAACTTAGCTAATAAATGGTGGTATAGGAAACTGTAGTTGTTGACTCGTAATCCATGATATTGTATTAAAAATCAAAAATTTTTCCACTCTCTTGACGCAATTAGCCTGTGTATTTTTCTACCAGAAGGGCTATAAATTGAAAGGTAAAAGATTTGATCTTTACACAACTCCCTTCGGTATCCACCATCCAACTACCTTCAAAATGAGGCTCCTGCTTGTACTGACTTTGGTCCTGATGGTCATCTGCGTGTCCTGCGTTGACAGCGCCGCTTCAGACTCTTCAGACACTTCAGACTCTTCATCGGTTTCAGGAAGCGACAGTTCCAGTGACAGTTCCAGTGACACTTCCAGTGACACTTCCAGTGACACTTCCAGTGACACTTCCAGTGACAGTTCCAATGACAGTGATTCCAGCGATTCTGACACTGACACGGCAACAACAACAACTGAGGCTACCACGACCACCACCACCACCACTAAAGCCCCCCTCAGGAGGATTCATCGACGGCGAAGACATCGAGTCGTCAGGAGAATCATCCGCAGGCGCGCGGACGAGCGAAGACGTCGTGGTTAAGCGGAGACAAATGTTTTATAAATTGCCAAAAAAAAACAGATCACTGAAAGAAAGTTCAATATAGCATAATAACCAATTTGACGGTTTTTCATATCATATTAGTTGGTCGGGATTTGCATTTCAATGTTATATGTTAAACAGGAATGAAAGCTAGCTTCGGCAAGCTCATTGCAATCTTATTGCGTCGAGGAGTGGAAAATTTTCAGATTTTTAATCCAATATCGAGAATTACGAATTAATAACTAGAGTTTCCTGTACCACCCACAGTTTTTTATTTTTCTCCCAAGTTTGCTCGATCGCTTGATTAATTAAAAATTGTGTTTTCTTTACTATCCAGATATTGACTGGAACCCTTTTGTTGAATGAGACTTCAGTAGAAAATAAATACTCAACTCTCTCGAGTATTTCTTAAGCTTTCTTTATATACTTGAATAATGCTGTAATTAGAATAAACCAAATAAAATTATACAAGCAGCGAAGCAAACTTTGTCGTCTTATACCCAAAAAAACATACCAACGTTAAAACCCAGATGTTTATAGAATTAAAAAAGGTTAATTCCTAAAATTTTGCGATAAATTTGTCGATTACCTAATAAACTTTTAACTGAAGTTAATACCCTCTTAAAGTGTATAAAAATATCACATTTCAAAATGCGTCTACTTTCGGCTATTACTATTTTTATGAATTGCTGTGGATTTTCAAATGTATTTTCGTTGTTCTTATGATGTAATTTTAATTCGCTCCTTTTATGAATTCTAGTGACAATACGTATTTAGAAGATTTCAAGATATGCGAAGGTCATTTGCCAATATATTAGGATTTATTATAGTTTTAAGTTGATTTGTGAATTAATATAAATCAATTATGTAATATTTTAGAAACCATTCGAAAATATGAAAGCAAAATACACACATAAACTTAACGTGCCACAAATCATAATACAACCTCTTAAGTAACAAGACTGCGAGTATAGAACAAGAAACTACCCACTGCCTTTTTTATTTTTTGGGCTTTGTTTGCAAAACAAGCTTTTTAGAAGTTGTATTTTCTTAACTTTCCAGATATTGACTCGAACTTATTTTGTTTAATAAGACAACAGTGTAGTTAGAGTGTTAACTTTGCAAATATTTACACGTCTAAACAAATTTAACAAAAGACTGTTTATTTTGTCTTAGCGTTTGCTTAAATGTAGATATAATTAGAATACTTTGAAATATTTGTAAGATTTATTAATAGATTTAACTGAAAGTATTGAAAATTGTCTGAAATATTCATCACGAGTTCTTTAAAAAAAAGAGATATTTTAAAAAATCGAACTGCCAGCCTACAATTCTAATAAATTTTGTCCGTGCGTAATTTTTGAGAACAAAAGAAGTCTGCTAGACATAATGGTATTATATTCTTGTGATATAACAATAAAAGAACATTAGCAGCTTTTATAACTAACTATTTGGTCTGCAAACAAGCGATATCTGGCAGTAGCCTTTGATGCTTTACATGCCTTAACTATAAATAACTCCATCCAGTGGTTGGTGGAATCATAATCTCAAGCCCAGCTGAAAGAGAAGTCACCATGCGTCTGATTATTGCACTATCCCTGGTCGTCCTGGCCACTTTCGTTGTCCAGTCAACGCAGGCAGCTGCCGCCGCCTCTGACACTGACACTGACACGGCCACCACTAGCACCACCACGGTCGCCCCCACAACCACAACCACGACCACAACCGCAGCCACAACCACCACCACCACCGAGGAGTCGAAGAAGAGACGTCGCCGGTGGCACCGCAGGAGGCGCGGCGGACGGGAGATCATCATTGTCCGCAGGGGGGGACGACGCGGCGAAAGAGAAGGCAGGCGCTTCAGAGATCGCGATTCCGATGACGATCGTGAGGATAGACGCTACCGTGTCCGTGAGCGCCGCTTTAGACGTTTCTAATCATAATACCTAAAAACATGCAATGCTTTTCCATGAAAAATAAAGTTCGACCTTTGAAAAAAATATATATTGTTTCTCTGACTCAACGAGTCACTTAGCGATATTAAATTTTCCTTTAAACCAAGCTAGGCTAAAGAACTCGCGATTTCATAGTGAAGTTATGATTGGTCGTTAAGCGTTTTGCTTTGCTTTATAATATTAATACCCTGTCTTTGAGTTATCTTTATTAAGCGCCAAACTCAGCATGTCATTGGTTCAATTCTATATGAATACAAATATTTTGTTGTACTTTTGTAAATTAACTAATTAAATAACAACTGCACTGACGAAGACATTAACAAAAATTACCAAAGTGCCATTAAAAAGTGACCCAAAAAATAATAAGTTGACCTTTGTTTATGAGCTGAGAATACGACATGAAATAAATAATTTTTTAATATTATTTATTTTATATATTTATTTTACCTCTACACACAAAATCTTAGTTTTCCACATTTGTGTAACTTAATTTCGAGTGTGGTTTCTTAACAAATGAAAAATCTATCACAAGATATTTTAAATTCAATTTAAAACTGACCCTGAAAATAAAAGCTAGACCTTATACATCAATTAAAATTCACCTATTAACGTCTAAATGAAAATCTTAAAGGTAAAACCCAGACCTTCCTCAACGTTTATGCTCCAGCGACAGCTAATTTAATTTGGGCGGGTACATATCAACGCATCAGCGGAGCGATCATGGCCAAACCGTCTATAAAAGTCGAATTTCGGGAGGCTAGCTTGTTCAGTCTAATCTGAAAATTCTTAGAGCACACATTCGATGTCCTCCATAGGCAATGATACACAAATTGGAAGATATTCGTACCCGTTTGCGGATTTGGTTGATAAGCGGACGAAGGATTGGCCCCTGGTGGATTCCCCATGGAATGTGCCCGTCCTGCTGGCCTGCTATTTACTGATGGTGGGCCACGGACCCAAGTGGATAGCCAGGTGAGGTCAGGGGATGTCCATCTATCCAGACAGTTATTACAAACACCCGCTGGTGACCCGCACGAACAGGTATAAGCCGCTGCAGCTGCGAATGCCATTGTTCTGCCACAGTTTGGCCATGGTCCTCCTGAATGCCCACATCTGCATGGAGCTCTTCACAGCTTCAAGGGCCCTCGACTACAGCTTCAAGTGTCAGCCGTGTCGTGTAAGCTATAATCCAAATGAAATCCGGGTAAGTTGGATCATAAAAATCATAAAGATCAGAATGAAACTGAAACCGATGTAAAACCATGATAAATAGATAGCAGCGGCTTTTTGGTGGTTCTACATTTCAAAAATACTGGAATTCGCCGACACGGCCTTTTTTATTCTGCGCCATAAATGGACGCAGCTGAGCTTCCTGCATGTGTACCATCATAGCACCATGTTTATCTTCTGCTGGGTATTGATCAAGTGGATGCCGACGGGATCAGGTGAGTCTCAGTTTGAAGCGCGTGCTCTTGGATGAAAGTATTTATTTTTCTTTGCAGTTTATGTGCCAACCATTATAAACTCCTTTGTACACGTCATTATGTATAGTTATTATGCACTGAGTGTGCTGGGTTCTCGCGTCCAGAAGTTCCTGTGGTGGAAGCGTTACCTAACTGCCCTCCAGTTGGTGCAATTTACCATTGTCCTGCTCTGGGCATTACAGATGGTTATCCAGGGCTGCAAGTACGGAACTTGGATAAGTGCAGTTGGTGCCGCCTATATGGTGCCTTTCCTCTTTATGTTCGGAAAATTCTATGTCCAAAAATACAGAGTGTCAACCGATGCCAAGAAATCCAAGTAAAAAAAAGCTAAACACAAATTGGCATTTGTCAATTGCTTCATTTTTAAGTTGTTAAAAAATAGAATTGTATATAAAACTGTTTATTTCTTGTCTAATTTATTTCTAGGATTAAAGACAAAGAATGAATTCAGTGTGAAAGAATTAACAAATATTTATAATTGTATGAAAATACGATTTGTTTATAGCTTCAAAGTTACACTTTCAGTGGTTATAGCATTGTATATAAAAGTATTATCGATAGGCTTGTATTGTTTGGTAATGATCTTTATTACCTCCTGGGCAGCACAGCCACCTGCAAAGCGATAACAAAAGATTAAATCTAATTGCCCTTAATTCAAAATTGTATATAAACCTTACCAATAAAAGCGGAGACCGCATGCAGTTCCGCACCGCCGTAGCGACAAATCTCGTGCAAGACATCGTCGCTGATGCTGGCATGCATGCCCAGATCGCTTAGCATCTTGGCGGCAATGCTCTTCAGGCGTCGGATGTCCTGCTCCACGGTGCACTCGCCGGGAATGTGGCCACACTCACTGAGGAAACGCTCGTAGGCACGCAGCGCAAAGTTATAGGCCGTGAGGTTGCCCTGCATTTCGTTGTCCTCAACTGGAAAGAAAAGTATGGCTACTTAAGGATATTCTACAATTAAAACATAGGATTCTCACCTAGTGGCAGCAGGCGACTGCTCTTTTCGTATTCCTCAGCAATGCGTGTGCCCCTTATGACCGCCAATCCGGCTGCTTCACGGCAAATCAGACGCACGCTCCTCTCATCGATGCTATCGGCGGGCAGAGCCAGTTGCTTGAGGTAGTCTTGGCACTTGTGGTACACCTGGTCGGCATCTTGCAGCGCCTGTTGGCGGTAGACTTGCTGCAGGGCTATGTAAGAGTCCGTATTGGCCGTCATATCCGGTAGAACGCCAGGCAGTGGCAGATGGCCGTCGTTTTCGTGTGTGACGAAGTGCTTTAAGGCCTTGGCCATAATCCAGAAGACATTGCTCTGTAAATACATTAGAGATATTTATCACATTATAAGTAGTGAGCAACTATAGGCAACCTTCTTGTTTAGCTGTTCGCAGGCATCATCCTCGAATATCGCTTTAAGACCTTTGGGAACCTGTCCCGCTCCAAATGCTGTATTGACCGCCTTGATGGCCTCTTCGTGGTTCTCCTCATCCGTCTTCATCTCCTCCCTGATAACCTCCTTCAACTGGTTCTTCTCTTTGTAATTTCGGGGAGTTTGAGCCCCATCCGTCTGCTGTTTCTGCCAGACATTAAGGTATTTGTGGAGCACCAGTAGCCAGGGCACCTTACTGGTCACCTCTGTGCCTTCGAGGTGCTCCCGCAGAGCATCAAATGGATGTTCCAGACGCAGATCAAACTGCCTGTTATCCGGATGAGCCTCCACAATGCAGTGCTCCCGAATTTGCAGGCGTATTGTACCCAGCATGCCCAGCGATCGGCAGTAGATCAATGGCACGTTGACCTCCCACAAACGTTCAGCCAAAAGAAGCAGAGTTTGCTCATTCAGATTGGAGGCAATGACCAAATCAAAGCTGTCGAAGAAGTTGGGTCTGTTGGCCAATATATAGTCGGCACTCTCCTCTACATAGTCGCCATTCACATCGGGATTGAGCTCTTGGAGTAGTTGCATACAAGCAAAGGCTTTAGATTTGCCCAGATAACTGGGATCCAGAAAGAAACTAAGGGAGGATATGGTTTACAAAAAGAGTTCGAGTTGTGGAAACTACTACCGACTTGTTGCCCAGGTCCTCCTCCTTAACGGTGCTACCATCGGCCACAGTGAAGCCTCCGATACCGGGAAGAACCAATCCTTTGGTAGTTTCACAGCCCACGGCCGTAACATTTACCAAGCAAATTGTGGCCGCCTCCAAAAGCGTCTGTCCATGCTCGCCCCACAGCCTAAACGGTACAAGTAAAGGTAATATAACTTTCGTTATCAATTATATGGATTCTACCTGATTTGTCTGTCATATTTCTTGCTTTTATCCGAAAGTTCCGGTGATTTGGGAGCTGGCGAGGACATTTTCCTGAGATATGCATGCAAAAATGAGCCGGTTGCAAATAAATCACAATCACAGTGTTGTTAAGAGCTGTCAGTGGACTTTTATGATGTGCAATTTGTTTGTTGGGTGAAATGTTGAAAACACGTTTGATAATTTAAACTCTTGCTTATTCAAAACATTTATTGACTATTACGTATTACATTTAATTTAATTTTATTGCATTAGACTACATCTACATACAAGAAATCAGTCTTTACAAACAAATTGTATAAACAGTTGATAAATAATAAAAAAAACGTCTGAGCAAACGAAAAAGTTTCGGGTTAATGACATTTGTTGAATAACATTCCAGGGCTATAGTTCGCCGAATTTGAATTTTGATTTTTCATTAATTTAATAATACCGCAATGTATTTGTTTTCTGGGCATTGTGCGCAGTGCGCGCTTTCCAACACTGGTCCGAAGTTGAGCAGCTGTTTTTCGTGTAATTTCACAACAACATTTTCGTCTCTCTGTTTTCTGCTGCATTTTGTTAGTTTTAAATCGAATTTAAACTAAATACAGATCAAAATTATCACGGAGAGAATGCCAGCCAGGAAGAGAACTGCAAATGCGGCGTCGACCAGCAAAAATGGCGAATCCCCATTGAGTCCGCGGTCGGATGATCCAGCGTACCAAGAAAAAAGAAAGAAAAATAATGAGGTAAGTTTTTGTCTTGTAAACAGAGAGGATATGTACATTAGGGCGATCCAAATTTGTATGAACAGCTTATACTACGCGCTTTGGTGCATACAAGAAGAATTATTTTGTTTTTTAAATGCTTTTAGGGGTCTGCGCATTTGATTCAAAGTATATTACTCATACGTATTGTTGCGTTTGATAAAATAAATTAATTCTAACTTTCATGACAAATGATTGATTTTTACAAAAACTTTAAAATTAATAAAAAGCGCCCAAAAATTAAAAAAAAATATTTTTGGTTTTCTTGTACATTTGTTACACACCTGCCACATTAAATTTTGATCATTACATTTTTTGGACCACCCCAATGTTCTTTCAGATATTGGGAAACATGTTGCTCTGGGCCCCCAGAAGAAACCCAAAAATAGCTGCAACTATATTGATTTATTATTATTCTTGGAATAGGCTGTACAGCGCACTCGCGAGAAGACCAAGAAATCGGCTGAGGAAAGGAAGAAACGCATCGACGATTTACGAAAGGAAAACGACTCCTTAAAAGTGCAAATAGAGCAGGGTGAAAAACATATATCCACACTAAGGGATCTGATAATTCAGGGCGAAAAAACGGAGGACGGACACCGCATCATCCAAGAGATTCTCGCTGGCCCGGATCCAGATGACAATGACTAACGAGGAGCTGCTTCTGATTTACTTCATTATATTTACCTACTTTTAAGCTGGATTTAATAGGAACCTACCATGTTAGTTTTAACTTTTCAACCAAATCGGTACAATTACTCGAATTCTATCATCATAAGGGGATGACCTATGAACAGAATTTTCATTCTTTTCCACACTATCATGAAGTGTTAAATGTACAAATTTAAAATTAATTTGGAAAACACAAGGACAAAAAAATGTTTAAGTCATTAAAGTTACTTAAAATAAAGTTCTAAACTATCTGTATGAAAGAATTTCGATTTCTACATATATTCAATGACCTATTCAATTTTTTTTGAGCAGTAAGTACCAGAGTAAACTACAGCTTGCTTAACTACTTTTAAAATACATTTGTTTATTGAATCATAAATTGTTTTATGTTATCTTATTTTTTTTTAAAGTTTTGCAATGATTCATTTGACTACACGCATATCACGCAAGGCGGATTACTAAAAAAAAAAAACCTAAAATTCATCAGAACTACTAAATACCTAACATCTCATTATTTTTGATGTAGAATTTCCCGAAAGTCACATACTTACCGTCGTAAACGTCCAGTTTGTCCATGTGCAGGCTGAAGACCTCGTCCATTTTTGGAGCTGTTGAACTAGAACTAGCGTAAAAATCTCGTAGTGCCTGTAAGTTTTGGGTGTCAATGTCCCGTTAAGTCTTGCTCTCCTTGTTTTTGTTGTGGGAACTGCTTCCGTCTCTCTGCCTCTTGCGGCTCTCCCACTTCATTGATTTATTGCACTTTTTGCACATTCATTTGATGCACAGTTCCACGGAACGGCAATTTAACTTGGGTTTTCGTGTCGAAATGGAAGTTATGATTGTGGGGCTTTTTTCGCGTTTAATAAATTGCCGTCTTCCGCTAATTAGCACACCAGTGCACACTGATTTCCGATCCGATTTAAATTTGATGTATATCACATGGCACGAGGCGAAAACAGAAATGTGTTGCCAGTTTTTGGAGCACTACTTTGTTGTATTTGGCTGGTCGGCCGATGAAAGTTTATTTCCTTATTTTTTATTTATAATTTCACGTAACTTATTTTGGTTGTTTTGGTCTCTTGTTCGCTCTTCGCTGTAAGGCCAAGGCTCGCTCTCTCTCTCTTTCTGCGATAGTGTTGTAAGATGACTGCATATAAAATCAGCTGATCATGCTGCGCGCTTAAAACCGTTGAAAGCTTATTTTGAAGCTTCTTATTAAGAAAACTTTTTTAAAATCCCTTATTTCCGACAAGATATTTGAGTATTTTTAAAAACTGCAATAAATAGAGTAATATTTAAATAATAGTTTAGAGTAAAGGTCACACTTTAATGTTTAAATATACAATTTAAAAAATTGTCTATAAGAAGAAATTAAACAATCAACAATCCCTACTGAACTCTGAGCTAAGCCTATAACGGTATTGATTTGAATATCTTTCATCGTGAATCAAACGCAATTCTATTTATTTATCTGTACAAATGGGTTGCCCGTAAATTTGACAACAGTGCCTTTTGTCACTATTTTTAAGTTCAAAAAATCAAAAAAAAAAGTCTGGAATACAGATAATGCTACAAAATTTAGATAAGTTATAATGCTATTGCCCCTAAAGAACTTTCAGCACGGTGAAGACGACGCCAATCCGAATGTTACGCTTCTAAAACGACAGATCGCGGAGGACGGCACTAAAACCCAGGCGCTGCTCCTTCAAGCGTTCCGCTTCGAGTTGTTCGATGACGCCAACGCGGAACCACTCCTCCAGGATCAGCTCCATCGACAGCCAGGCGGTAGGAGTCATTAGACCAACTCCAGAGTCAGTCACCTTCCCAACAACACCCAATTCCGCTATGAAACACAGAAAATCGAGAGGATTCCTCTCGTTTTTGTTTGGAAAACGATTCCAGAAGACCAAGAAACAGGATCAGGTAAATGGTAACCACTTCTACTTAGAGGAACACGATATTAGAAGGCTAATCCGCTTGTACTGCAAATATGACAACTTGTACGACCAAAAAAACCCATATTATGGAAACGAAGAGACCGATGAGGATTGCTATAATTACATGGCGAGGTCGTTTCCTGGAATCACGAGCTCTGAACTGAGATCATGTCTCGAGGAGCTAAGGATTCTCTTCGAGCGGGAGTACACCATTATCGAAAGGGCACGACGGAACTCTGGAGAAATTATGAAGCCTTCAATTCGCTACTACAATGAGTTCCTTTTCCTAGTGCCTTATCTCTGCATTGATTTTGAGAAAGATCTTCTGGGCAGCGGAAACAGCTTGCTGTCCATCGGAAAAGTTTCATCTACGGATCCGAAAAATCAAATGGTCACCACCCAGATTTTGTCTCATAACCTAATCAATTTTACAGGGTTTCCTTTAGCTGCGTTTCCCGGAAACCTATCATGCTGCAGAAAGATTGTCAAACAGAATAGCGATATGGTATTGCAGCAGCAATCGAAGATCACTGAGCAGGGAGATCCGGAGAAAGAAAAAGAAATGGAACAGGAGGCACAGGATGCGCAGAAGAAAGAAAAACCTAGTGATCAGGAGCATATCGACGAAAAAAATACAAATGAGCAAGAGGATCAGAAGGAAAAAATCAGCGAGCAGGAGGATCAGCAGCAGAGGGTGTCTTTTTCTCCTACATCAGAACAGAAGGCCATATATTACAGTGAAGAAGATGCCAGCCAAAACAAATCCATCTCCAAGGTTTCCACCCAATCTTCGTACTATGCCAATGAGCGAGATCTGAAAACCACCGACCTAATTTGCTCCTGCCAATCAGATGGAGCGACTGAAAAGCGGGCACCTAGCTCAGAATCCTCTCAAAAACCAGTTGCCTGTCCCTGGCGACCTAAAAATTCTCCTTGTGTGCCCCAATGTCAGGTAACAGGATCACAACCTAATGTTAAACCACAAGCCAGTTCCACCCCACCGGAAATCTCTCCTCGTATACCCAAAAGTCAGGAAACAGGATCTGAACCTACTCAAAATTCCGTTGCCTGCCCCTGGCAACCGAAAAACTCGGGATGTGTGCCTGAATGCCTGGTAGATCTCCCGGGATCCTCTCCAGAACCTGTTATCCCTGTCGAACATAAAGCCTCTGATCAATCCGGAAAAAACCATCAAGTGCAGATGCTTTGCGATATGATACGAACCGAACTAACCGATGCTCCCGAATTTCTATACTTCGACGCCAAGTGGCGAATCATAGAGATCTTGAGGGACGTTCACAAGAGACAGTTAGTTGATCAGAAAGGCAAGCCTCTGAGTAATCCACGCCGACCAATGCCGCCCAAAAAACGCACCTCTGGAGAGCCCAATTTAACGCAAAAATATCAACAGTACAAATTGGATAGAAGCCCCCAGGAAAAAGGCATTACGAGGATCTGCGACCATCTCAAGTGCAGTCACTGTCCCTACTGCTGCCGGCACAACTGAACTGGAACCAAAACCCCATACATCACTATCAGCAATAACCCTGACCCACTTAATCTAGCGATAAGTCAGCTCGAGCAACAAAACCACTTTCTCTCAGACACAAAAGCAGTCGCACATTGAAGCGCTATGGAGGTGGAAGAACTGATCAGCAACTCCAAAGTGCTAAGACATTGGCCAAGTTTTATCATCGGGTTGGGCCTGATTTGGATCCTTAAAAATGTGTTCTACAAATGGAGTCACGGGCCTCAGAGATATACCATGGAGAACCGAGAGGAAGAGGAGGAGGGTAAGCTTCTTTTCATAAACTCTTAAAAGCTATTACACCGAGAAAAAGTAGAAAATATTTCAAATTTTGGGTTTAAAACTAATATTCTTTTGAAAAACCGATTTAAAATGGAGAAAATTCAGATTGTATTGTGTAAAGCTCAAAAAATTGGTTCAACTTAATTTCAGTACACTTTAAAGAAATATTTGTTTTAATTTTGTAGTTTTTATATTGTTGTTATTAATTAGATTATTTCCTTTGTTTTCAGTAACAAGTTGTATTTCTTTGGGGAAATGATTTCGCATAAACCTAAACACATAAAATTTAAAAACCATATTCTTTTATTTTATTTTATTACAATTAAAGATCTGATAGATCTGGAAGACCTGGAGGATGAACTACAGCCTGCTCTGGAGGAGAAACCCCATGTGCCATTCGTGCCTGGCCAGAATCTCAATCCAAATGGGGCGGAACGCTTCTATGAACTTATGCGAGGACGTCGAAGCATTCGCTCCTTCAAAAGCCATCCCAAACCAGATCTCAGCATAATAGAGGACTGCATCCGGGCAGCAGGAACTGCTCCCAGTGGTGCTCATACTGAACCTTGGACATATTGCGTCATAGAAAACCCGGAAATCAAACAATCCATCAGAGAAATTGTGGAGCAGGAGGAGCTAATCAACTATAGCCAGCGGATGCATAAACAATGGGTCACAGATCTTCGACCACTGCAAACCAATCATGTCAAGGAGTATCTCACAGATGCCCCGTATCTCATCTTGATCTTCAAGCAAATCTATGGATTATCGGAGAACGGAAGGCGGAAGAGGCACTACTACAATGAGATATCCACTTCGATTTCGGCTGGGATCCTTTTGGGTGCTCTCCAAGCCGCAGGACTTTCTTCCCTGGTTACAACTCCTTTGAACTGCGGTCCTGCCTTGAGATCCTTGCTGAAACGTCCCATAAATGAGAAACTTCTAATCCTTTTGCCAGTGGGATATCCAAAAGACGGCTGCACAGTTCCGGATTTGAGGAGAAAAAATTTGTCGGAGATTATAGTTACATTTTAAGTTTTAATTGTGTTCTAACAAATTATTAATTTACAAAACAGCTCAATAAATACAAACCACAACAGGTAATTATTTTTAAAGATTCAATGCTTGCATGGAAAAATTTTTAGAATGCACATAAATTTATTTAGAAATTTATGAGTTGTCAAGTAACCCAACAGAGCTTAAAATATTTGTTAAAAGAAAACAGTTTTTAAATTAAAAAATTTTAAAAATCATAGGACTGGCTCGTTATTTTGATATATTGTTTAATAATAAACTATGAGAAATAGCAAAACCCGCTTTGAAAGATCGTTTTTGTTTTGCTAAAGGTGTTGGTCGTTTCTCTGTCGGCTTTTGCATGGGTATTGGTATACATCGCCAATACATATTTTTATTAACTTTAAGAATTATTTAATCTTAATAATTTTTATTTTAATCCTTTAAGCGATAGTTTTCGCCACCCCTGATCCGCGATATATGACAGATAACCAACACCACTACCCCGTTGCATTTCCCAACACTATCGCTGCACCACCTATCGATAGTTCGTCGCCGATAGCGATAACAAATGACACAAAAGCAAAAGGAAAATTTCTGCGTACGGGTCGTGTTGTGGGTGTTCGTATCAAAAAATTCCAAATAGCCAGCCATCCGGTGTGAAACGTTTGAGCCGCCAGCGGCAGTGATTATTCCGATTTGCCGAAATATAGCCCTGGTCAAGTGAAAATCGAGGCGGCTGCAAATCAAGGTGGCCGTTGCTAATAAGTGTTCACGAATGAGAGCGCAAAGCAGATGGCGGAGAGCGTCCCGCGCTTCAGTGTGTGTGTGCGTGAACGAGTAGAAAGCGGCGGTAAAAACCTTCGCGTGTAACCCACTAAAAAAACAGCAAATTTCAATATCAAACAGATATTATATTATTGAAAAATAAGTGCAAATAGATATACACAGGGAAAACGAAAAATCCCTGGATATCTAGAGCAACAGCAACAGTCGCCAAGGAGCAGAATCTGCGGACGAAAACAAAAACGCTTTAAAAACGCAGTCGCCGATACAGAAAGTGCCAGCGTGTGCGTGTGCATATGTGTACGTAGAAGTGGGCAAAGAGAACGGTGGAAAAAAATAAAAACTGTGGCAGTGCAAAACTCGCGGCTGATAAAGATTGTGATAATCTAACAGAATATAATAAGAAAAACCCGAAACCAAAAAATTGGTTGAATAATATTTAAGCCAACGCCAGTGCTGCAAAAATCGGTCCGCATTATCATCGGAACGTTCAGTGTTGCACATCGCTGCCGCCCCACGCATAATCCAACACTTTCCCCCCCGCCCACTCACACACGGATTTGGATTCCTACGTCTGCATTATAATATTGCGCTTATTTTAACTCGCGAGGTGAGTCGGAGTCTTATATATTTATTTTCTTTCAAAACGAATTTCCCGATCAAATTGCCCGCTAGTAGCGGGAAAAGTACTCCCGCGTGCGCTGAAACTGTACCATATTGTAAGAAATGGGAATGGAAATGAATATGGGATGGGAATAGGAATGGGCAATGGCATGCGGAGGGTACGGTGGACATCGCCTAAGGGGAACGCAATAAGACTGTGTTCAAAACAACAACATTAAGAAAACGTTGAATTTTTCATTATAAATGCTTCTAAGGAACGGTCTAAAAATATTGAAACTATAAATTTTTCTTATATGAAAAAAATTGAAATAAAACGTTTATTTTTAAATATGGTGTCTATATAGCATAATTATCTTAGAGTAAACATTTACTATTAGGAACGCATATGGTTTTTTTTTAAGTAATATCGGAAGAAAATTTTAATTAATTTAAAATAGAAGAAAACTACATCTATTAAATCGCCTGAGCTATGAGAACGTTCAATATGAACAGCCTTTTATCAAAATCAAATTAAACATTAACAGTGAAAAAAGTGTCAAAAAAGTAAACTTATACACCAGATGTTTTATATTCTAATATTATTTTCTTGTTTAAAATCTTTCTTTTTATAGTGCTGATCTATCTGTAAGATTCGCTACCCCTCAAACTTCTTTACTTAACAAAAAAATGTCCTTACATTTCAGCTTAACGATGCGACACGATCAGTCACTGGACCTTTTTATTTTTTTTTGTTAGTTGTTGGAGAATTCTTTAACTACGTAAATTGTACGTAGAATAATATAATCCACTTGGTATCGCGAAAAGAGGAAATAGCGAAGGAATTAGAAATGAGTCGCCTGCAAAAGCAGCAGTACGAGACGTTGAGCAGCGGCACAAGTAAGTCGCGTCGCAAAAATCAGCAAAGTGCCCACGAAATGGGGTTACCATCCGACGGGGACCACGATCAGGTGGTGCGAGGTCATATAAATGGACATCTCCTGGTTAATGGCAATGGCAAAAAACGGAAGTATAGTAAATCTGATATGTTGACCAATGGCAAAAAGTCCAAACCGAATACAGAGGGTTCCGTTTCGGGAAATGGCAAGTCCCTGGCCTATAACAATAATAATAACAACAACAGCATAAGTGCCACCAATGGCCAATACAACAATAGCAGCAGTAAAACGACATCATCTTCTGGAAGGGATTACAATTATCGCGAAACCATATCTCCGCCCACACCTCCATCACCACCATCCACAAATGTGGCTGAGATTGTTTGCATCTCGGACGCGGAGAGCGACGAAGAAAGGGATCCGGAGCGGGACTACTATGACCAGGATACGGAGGAGGAGGAAACGAACGGGATAGGGACCGAAGAATCGCCGCCAAGCAAGTCAAAGACCAAGTCCAATAATGCAGCTGCAGCGGCGGCGGCTGCAGCAGCGGCAGCAGCAGCGTCAATGGCCTCGTCGTCGGCCACGCCCTCCTACGCCATGCCCACCAGCAATAGTACGCCCCTGGATCTGGACAATGAGGCACATCAACGGGACCTGGAGACGGTGACCGATCTGCGATCCTACGGTGAGTCATTCAACCGGGGAAATTCCCTTTAATGACAATAAGATAACGCCAACTCTACTGCAAAACACAAGTTAGATAACACTTCAATACTTTATTATGCAGCATACTTGTTTATTATTAAATTATCAAAAAATGTTTTATATAAAATTAAACTTACAAATTTGATGGCTAAAATTTTGTTTGTAGGAAATAAAGGTTTTAATTTGGTAAGGTATACAGTTATCGAAATTTTTATTTATAATAGTGTTTATATAGCTATTTGTGATAATCATAATTTTATTTTGTTGCTGTGCTCCATTGATATGCTTCTATTTAAACGCGTGTCTGATAGGCTTAGTCATTTGGGTTAAGATACAGACTATAATATTGCATGCCTTACAAAAGGCAATAGAAACTTCGGTTATCAAACAATGTAGTTGGTATACAAGGGGTAGAAATAATTGATAACTTTAACCGGGCATGTCTCAAGGTTTGATTGAGAAGGGGGCGGAGTGGCTGGCAGTTGGTCAATGCCAGATGGAGTGCCGTCTCTGGCGTCCTTTGAAAAGTGGAGCACATGCATTCAACCTTGACACCATTACCCAGAAAACTCAACCCGGCTTTGTTCGTTCTTCGGGCCAAATCCAAAACTACTGACCTCCCCTGAAATCGCCCAACATCCCCGCCTGCGTACTCACTTCTCACCACACTATATACATCAAGCAGACACAATACCCACCACCCAAAAGACTCATTTAATAACAGTGGGATGAAAACTTAATTTTCCGGTTGTAAATTTTTGTTTGCTAAGTAATGGAAATTTTTATTATCACATTTACATCGAATGTATCGTATAAAAAGTAACACCCTTTATAGTTATTTAAAAAACGGTATTGAAAATGTTTTTATGATGTTTTAAAAATATTTTTTTTATGTAGGGAGTAAAATTACTATTAGTTCTAATAATTCTAGCTTTTATGTTTATAGTTATCGTAAATATAATAAAAGTGTCTATCTGGGGTTTGGAATCTCTTCAAATCAAGATAGGTTGTATGTATATTCCAATCGAATTTGGTTGGTACTATCCAAAGGAAGGCTATATTCCGACCCACTGTACGGCTTTATACATCGCCAGGCAGTCGTGACCATGTCCGTCCGTTCATATGTATGTGCATCGCTGTGTTTGCGCGTTTGCTATGTTCACAAATGTGCTTGTTTGCATAAACGGTTGGTTGTTGTTTGTAGGCAATTTATTTACTTGAACTTGACAATGCAACTCGCCGAACATCTAGCATAGATATGTGTTAAGGTGGCGGAACGAGTTAGCCTCTGGGATAATTGCCTGCAAATTGATAGGTGAGCTGTGTTTGTTGTTTGGTGTTAATTATCACAAGAACACTATCACGGCAAAAGGGCGGGACCGTGTAATTACAGTACCCTCTTTTATAAAATAATAATGCAGAAGAAAATATCATAATCGATAATAATAATTTTGAAAATAGTAGGTTAGTTCTTCAATATTGATAAGTGATTTAGTAAAAAAAAAAAAAAAAAGTAATATAAACTAGGACGTAAAATCATTTTGTTTAGTACCATTTCTGTCCACTTCATCCTTTAGTTTAGAAAAGCAAATGGTTTTCGGTGTTTACTTTTGTACAATATACAGAAATACATGAAGTTAAACATTGTTTGTGCACTTTTTGCACTTGTTTTTGAGAAGCAAAGAAAAACGAAAATGTTGCTTTCATAACCATTCTCCACTTGTTGCGGTTTGTGTTATTCATGTTCTTTGCGTTCATTAAACTTTGCCTAGTCACAGCAAATATATTTTTTGTGCGGTTATTCGGTTTAAGAACCTGGCAAGAGAATATAATGCATATCAAGGCCAATTCATTTGCCCGACGTCACATTCGTCCAAAACAGGTCGGTTTAAAAATACATAAGAAAAAGTCACACTTGCCTTTAATAATGCCGAAAATGTTCCATTCGTTTATTTATAAAAATTGCAACTTTTTTAAAATCAAAACTGGGAATTTCCAGGTATAATAAAATTTAAATTGCAAGACCTTATCAGTTGATTTCACTGTAAATAATAGCCTTTAACCTATTTATAAGCAATTGTCTTATCAGCATTCGAACTAAATTTTTAAATAATCTAACATTATATGAAGCAAACCAAAATGCTATCAAACTTCTAAAACTAATAGAATTAAAAATTTAAACTATGAAGTGCTGTTTTAGTTGCTCAAGTTAAAAGGTAGCCACCGCCCGCCCAAGTAAGTGCTTCCCCTCTACAGGTAACCAGTTTTTACACCATCTTTCCAGCTTTTCTTGTTGAATCAATATTTTCGGCGAAAAGTTGCCTTCCATAATTCACCACCCACTAAAAGTCCTGGGTTCGTTGCACCCCTCCAAGAATTTCGGCACGCGTCATCCTGTGCGTTGCTGGTGTTTCGCGTAAATTACATTTACTTGCTGTTACCAAGTTGTATTTTCAAATAATACAACAGGTTCGACCGAGCAACTCGATTCCATTAACCCCTACCGAAGTTTTTGTCAATGTTTCTTGATTTCACAACAACTCGAAATTTTGATGGCTCCGTTGCACGAGGGTTGAATGCACGAGCAAATAGATTGTAAATGTGAAATAATGTTGGACAAAATGCTACAGACATTCCTTTTTGCTGCACTAAACTTAACAGAATGTCCTTTGGAGTTCAAGGACAATTTCACAAGCTGCTGCTGTGGCTAGGATTAATTTGTCAAAGCAGCAGCTAAAATTCACATTTATAAACGTCACACACTCAGTCTTTTGGAATGGGAGGATGTTGGGTAAAAATGGGTTTTACTGACTCACTAAGAACATAGTGGGATGAGTTTGCTCAACCAAATTAGTCACTTGGGGACGTTTTATGTAATGGTAACCCAAATTGAATTACAGTGGTCACTGCGGAATTATAGGCCTTTCGATTGGTTGAAATGTCTGCTATAATTAAATTGAATTGCTTATCAGGTGAATGTCTACCTCCACGGTTTGAAATTACATTTTCCCCTAGTTTGCCAATTAGAAAGGTTAAACTTTCAATCACGTCTCCTTTTTAAGGAAAAGGTAATCAAACCTTAAGTACCTTTGGTCGACTGAACATGGGCTTAAGTAATAGCTTCAAGAGAGTGTATAATTTGAAATTAAAGACCATTCTAGTTATTATTAAAGATACAAATATTTAAGGTATGGTAAAATAAGGTATTTTTGTATACGAGAAAGGTAGCGCTATTTTTTTTAAACATTAATTTATTTGAGACTCCTTATCAAATAAACCAATTAGTTTTGTTTGACCACTGTATAGTTCCATTTAATAAAGTTTTTCTGTAGCTCCCGTAAGTCCCAAATTTTTTCTGGGCCCAGTAATAATCGTAAACTGTGAAATCTCGTGGCGAGACATTCGGGCCAATGAACCGTAATGGCCTATGGCATATGCCACTTCAGAAGCCTAAAATATGTATGTTTGTGTAGAGAAAATCTCCCTTTTCCTTTAAGTGAGAAAAGTTCTTTGCCTTGTCCTTGGCTTCCAGATGCATAGACTGTGGTCAACAAAGTTTCTGTTAAGCCAGCTACTCGATGGAATTTCCCATTAAAATGCCCATATAATCACGGATTGCAATTTCCACTTGCTTGCTTTCGCCTCTTGAAACGGAATCAAGTGTCTGACACGTGCTGCACTGACGATAAAAATAAAATGTGATAATTCGTCTCACATGTGTCAAGTAAAACAATGCAAACAACTATTTTTATCGTCCCAACACATACATACATATGAAAACACTTATTCTCTCTTTCTCTTATTATCGTCTTTCCTCGCAGAGAGAACTAACTTGGTTTGCAGTGGTAAATTGATTAGTTTTAAGTTCAATTTGTTTATATATTATAAGTATGTGTATTGATTACAGGCTAATATGTATGTGTTTTCTTTTCCTCCCTCCCAGTCAAATTGTACAGTGATGAGGCCGTCAGTCTGAATGATTTCAAAATAATACGGGTTCTTGGAACAGGGGGTAAGTAAAAGCTTAATGTGGCGTTTGTAATCAGCAATTATTCACTTTCCTATCTTTCTACAGCCTATGGACGGGTTTTCCTCGTTCGCAAGTTAACAAGGCACGATGCCGGAAAATTGTATGCAATGAAGGTTCTCAATAAGATAACGGTAGTCCAGAAGCGTAAAACCGCCGAACACACCAAAACGGAACGCGTGGTAAGTTGTGGAATACTAATTCATGGTAATAATAATTTTAATCAATAAAATTATAAATTTCTAAGATTAAGATTCTCTAGCTTCATCAAAAAGTCTTTTTATTAAGCAGATTATAATAGAACCTAAAGTTGTTAGGAAAAATATGATGATTTGCCACACAAAATTGTGTCAAAATAAATCGAATAAATAAAGATTTGTTAAAGTTTTATAAATATAACCAACAAAAGATAACGTATTTGTATGTTCAGTTATACATCAGTGGAGGTCGCCTCCACTGTATACCCATAAAACCCTTTTAATCATTTTTTTTTACCAGAACGACTGCAAAGCAACGTGTTTAATCAACTCATTTTTTTGGTAGCTCTTTTGCTTTTTGTTCACCGTTGCCTTTTTACCGCTGCGTGATGTTTTTGCAATCACACCGCTTCCAGATTTCTTTTACTTTGGATTCCTCTTCACTTTAATGACGACAATAAAGTGCAGCTTATTGAAATTAAACCCGTCGAGCGATTTGACAACCTTCAAAGTCGCACGTACAGTTTCCAGTAGCGAACCGAAAAAAAACAGAAGATAGTAAACGGGAAAGTATAAGGGATTGTGGGACAAGAGAGGAAGAGAAATGTTCTTGTGACCCACATAGGGACTTGTTCTTGTTGCACCGGCAAAAAGCTAAGTCTAAAGAGAGGATATGTACAAGTCTACACCGAAAAAAACAAATTATTCAGCTAATTAAGTTGTTTGCCATTTTGTTATGAGATTAATGTTAAATCAAGATAGTCTTTATTTGTAGATTTCCAATAAATATTTTTATTTTCTTAAAAAATATAGTTTGGTTATTTGAATTTTAAATTGAAATGATTTACAGTGACTTTTTTACTTATCAATTACAAATAGTAGTTTTTTTCCACTGTTGAAAGTCGCGAGAGCTGGAGAGAGCTTCCTGCTCAGATCAATAGTGGAAGTTGTTGTTGCAGCTGCCTAGTGCAACCGGTTTTTTTTCTCTCCGTCAACGAGAGAGTTGTAGTAAATCAATGAAAACAGAAAAGAAAATGCGAGAAACAACAAAATGCGTTAAATAACAGCAAACAGGTGTAAGCGCAATAGCGGCAGATAACTTAAACAAATTTACAATTCGGCGCCGTGCCTTTGAGTTGTTTTCATGCTCTATTTTCGTGTCACTCGGTTACCCTTCCCTCCTCTTCTCCCCTCATGACTTTAAAGGTAAAATACCTGTGCCACTAACCCAGTTATCAAACAACGCCGGCTATATGCGATTCGACAAGATAATTCGCATCGCAGCGGTTAAAATAGAAAGGAATAAACTGCAGCAGTCAATAAAATAAAATAAGCTCTTGGTGTTCGTTATCAAAAAAAAAATGTGAATAGTTTTATATTTGCGGGCGAGAAAAAATCGGATATGTTGTATGGTTGGTGATTTTACTCAGGCCTTTCAGTACTGTTCTGTTCGAAACTGTTAATGTAAATCGGCATGAAATGTGAAAGTTTTATTTCAAAGAAAAGAGCGAAAGGCAAAAATAATAATTCATTTTCAAAGTACTTGATTTCGCTTTTTCTCTTTCATGTATTTTCTTTCTTTCTTAATTACTCATAAGAAACAACAATAATAATAAAGGCAAAACAAAAAAACCCACATATTACGTATGCATATAAGCCGTATTTTTAAAAACAAAGCTCAAAACAAAATCGGAAAAAAACGAAGCTTGTGATAAGCGAAATCAGCAAACTTGAAATATCGATAAGAGTGATTGGAATTTATTAGTACAATTATTAAAATTTTAAAGTTATTCAGACTTTTGCTAATTTTAATAAAGGAAATTGTGGAAAACAAATACAAGAAATCAGGCAATATTAATTCTTTGAAATATTTTTTTGAAAAGAGACAGATATTTAATATAGTTATTTTATTTATTTCCAGGTATTGGAGGCCGTTCAGCGCAGTCCTTTTCTCGTGAGTCTCCATTACGCGTTTCAATCCTCGTCGAAGCTATATCTAGTGCTAGGTAAGATGCCGTCGACTAAAGCTAAAGCTAAAAACAACTGAATAAATCGCTTAAAATTGTAGACTTTGCTAATGGCGGGGAGTTGTTCACGCATCTTTACCACGCGGAACATTTTGAGGAGTCTCGCGTGCGTGTGTACATAGCCGAGGTGGTTCTGGCCTTGGAGCAACTGCATCAGCTGGGGATCATCTATCGGGACATTAAGCTGGAGAACATTCTGCTCGATGGCGAGGGGCATATTGTACTCTCTGATTTTGGTTTGTCAAAGATCCTCACTGCGGAGAATGAGTATCGAGCGCACAGCTTCTGCGGTACCTTGGAATACATGGCACCGGAAATCATCAGGACGGGGCCGCCGGGGCACGACAGTGCCGTGGACTGGTGGTCGGTGGGTGTGCTTACCTTTGAGCTGCTCACCGGTGCCTCGCCATTCGCCACGTCTGACGGGCAGAGCCAGCAGTCGGAGATCTCTCGACGGATCCAGAAGGAGCAACCGTTGATTCCCTCCTCATTCAGCGCTAATGCCCGAGATTTTGTGCTGAAGATGCTGGAGAAGAACCCCAAGAGGCGGCTGGGGGGCAATCATCGCGACGCAAGCGAGATTAAGGAGCATGCCTTTTTCCACGGCATCAACTGGCAGGAGCTGCGCAACAAGCGCCGCAAAGCGCCCTACAAGCCCACCCTCACCTCCGAGGACGATGTGCAGAACTTTAGCAATGAGTTCACCGACCAGGTTCCCGAAGACCCCGAGTGCGATGCCCCGCCCAGCCGGATTCGACTCTTCCGCGGCTACACCTATGTAGCACCGGAGCATTTGGAGCAAATGCGAAGGGATAACCAGTGCCAGATCCAATACTGCAATCCAGGACTTCAGGTGGGTTAAGTTTGCAATACTATTTGATAACCATAATTAATAACTTGCCCTATTAATGCAGAATATACCTTCACGGCCTGATGACCTCGAATTGGGAACCCGCACCGTGAGCGGAGCCTATGGTACTTGTCACTTTGTGGTAGATAGCTCCTCGGAGATGGTCTTTATGGCCAAGGTTATACCACTGTCCAAGTTCCGTCCCTCCGAGGTGGACGCACTGATCTCGTGCGCTCTAGATACTAACAGTCACAAAAACATTGTTAGCTACCATGGAACGTTTAGGGACAAGTGTGAGACTTGGATCATCATGGAGTACCTGTGTGGCGAAGAGCTGACTGCATCCATCCGTATGGATGAGCAGTCGTGCCGGGAGATTTTTCTGCAACTGGTGATGGCCGTGCGCCACATCCATTCTAAGCACTTTTTACATGGGGACCTGAAGCCAGAGAACGTCATGTTCGAGAGCCGGGAGGATAGGCACGTCAAACTGGTTGACTTTGGCAATGCCTGGTGAGACAATCTAAAATTGCTTATTTATTTTTGTTTATTCTATCTGTTATATCCACCCACAGTTACAATAATCGTTTCCAGAGCTGGAAGGACAAGCCACGCTACACGCTAGACTACGCTCCTCCCGAAATGCTAGCGGACGCGAATCTCGTCACTTATTCGCCAGCGGTGGATATCTACGGTCTTGGGGCCACTCTCTACACCATGCTGGTGGGTCATCAGCCTTACAGGCAGAACTTGGACGATGTGGATCACTCCGCCCATGCCCATCACGAGCTTCGCAAGCGAATGCGTCGGGAGACGTTCAACCAGCGCTCAAAGCGCTGGGAGAATGCAAGTCCAGCGTTTCGGCATCTGGTTGGCTGGTGCCTGCAGCGAAATCCGGCCGATCGGCCTACAATAGCAGATATTCTAGACAGCGAGTGGCTGCAATACACCAGTGATGATCCGGACGTGGATATCATTGTGTCGCCAGAGCAGCAGGTCGTGGTAGACCTCAGCGAAGACACCATGGAACAGCCGACGTCAGGTATGTTAGACGAGCAGGAGCAGCCTGAAACCATACTCGACAAGTCGGCGGAGGATGAGGGTATCACCCTGCTCACGGATGAGGCTGTGCCGGCCAGCGAATCTATAACCAATGCAGCCACTTTAACTGCGGCAGTTGCTCCTCCCTCCGACGACGAGGACCTGGTGATCCACGAACGATTCGACCCGGCCTTTGAGTGCCCGACGGACTTCTACGGCTTCGACGAGGATGCGCCGCCTCTTCCACTGCCCGCGGAGTACTATACCGAATTGCCTCTGCCGCAGGAGGATCGGCAAAACATGCCACCGCCTCCAGCTCCAGTTGAAACGTATCAGCCTATTCGACGGCCGAGAACGCGCCAGCAGCGTCGCACAGAGAGCCAGCTGTTACATCCTGTCAGCACCGTCACACAGGAAGACAACAAGGCGTCCTTGCGCCTGCTGATGCAGCAGCTGCCGCCACCCGTGGACATCGTGGTGACCCGCATACCGAAGAGAACCCAACGCGTGGTACGCACATTGCCTCCCTCGTTCGGAAGCACTAAGCAGAGAGAGGAGAGTTTCCATGGTTTCAGCAAGACGGCAAATTCGTGGCGTAAGTCGCGGGCCAGCTGGCGGCACTTCTGTTTGCTTATCAACGGAGTGCAGCAGGTGCTCAAAAATAGGTTCAAGAAGAAGCGCCGGGTCTACTGCCTGCCCAACATTAAGTTGGAAAAGATCGACTATGCTTACGAGAAGCCGCTGACTTTCCCACGGCCCAAGGCGTCGCAACTGAAGCGCGCAAAACGGGAGCCCAAGGTGCCGCGACCGCCGACGCGAGTGCAACCGGAGAGGGCGCGGGCGCTGCGGCAACGGTATGTGTTCCAATGACATGAGGATGACGATGACGACGAGCTAGAGGTGGTGGAAATCAAGAACGAGACGCTGGACGAGGAGGAGGAGCAACCGCGAGCGGTGCTGCAGTGGGAGGGCGACTTCAGGAGGCCACGGATGTACAGCTGACGACAGACATTGACCCAATGGCCCTACCAGGACAACGACGACCACACCCCGGGCAAATCTGTGGGTGAAGACTCCTTGGGGTTCTGCACCCAACAACAAACCCACTAACCCCGCTATTTAATGGAGAGCATGAGTGGAATACGAAGTACGGAAACCAACTTAACACTTTAAACTTTAATAGGAGGGGTGACAGCAACGTCCTTATAAGTGTTTTATATATGCGATTTGTTGTGCTAGTTAATTATTTCAATAGCCTAAATGTAAAAAGTCAGACACAAAAAATGGGAACTATACAAAGGCAACTTTTTGCATTGATCTTAGAGCGGTTAAGACATTGAAACAAAACTTTAACAATTACCGACACAGAACACAATCACTAATATCATTATTACGGTTTGCAATTAGTTTAGTGCAAAATTATGTTTAAGCAAGGCAGTGAGAAAGATACACAAGCCCCTATATACACAAACATATGGTTTAAGTTGTGCTTTATATTAAGTTATATTCTTTATTCCTAAAGCAGCATTCTCAACACTACCCAACAACTAACTAGAAAATCCCGCCCAGTATATATTGCCATCTGCAATCGGGATTAAATAATCCATTTGATAATGAATGCATTTGGCAATGTTTCCTTCTAATATTTAAATCATTTCAGTTAAAACTAAAGGGAAAAAGATGCAACGCCCGAAGAGCCATTTCCACATGAAACTGCGAAGTTCTTCTTCGAGGCCGAGCCAAAACCAATGCGTTTTTTGCAAAAGAAACTGGTCAAGAAAAGGATCAAGAATCGTAAATAGTCGTAGAGTTGTTAAGGGCAAACTAACTTTTATTTGTTTTGTTAAGTATTTTTGATTGTTTAATTTTTTAATTTGCCGCAAAACCTGTAACTAAGTTAGTTAATGCAATGAAAATTGATGAAATCTAAATAAACTTAAAAAAATTACGTTATTGTAAACTCTCTTGATTTGTATATTTTTATTGTGTATTATTTAAATGTTTTTAACGCAACCACATAAACCCCTCCGCTGACAAAAACTTTAAACCAAAACCAATTCACATATCTAACTGTGTAAACTGGCCGTATAGTTGTATGAAAAGGATGTTAAAAATCATGGTGTAAATTTTAGTATAAAACAAATAACATTTATATTAAAGTTGCCTTTTAACAAGTTGCCTTAGAACACACACAAATGTAAAACCCAAAAAAAAACTCCAAGTCGCAATACAAAAAGTTAAACAAAACTTAAATTTTATAAGCAAAACGAAACCATATTAAGGTTAACTGTTTGGCATGAGTTTTTTATAGGCGCGATCATTGGCAATTCGTCGTAGTTTAAGATCTCTGGAACTATTCTAGACCATAGACTACACCCAATCTACCTACAGAGGAGGCAACAACCAATAAGCAACAACCAATGGGGACAATTAGTTAAATGTAAGAATAAAGCAATCAAATCGTATTGAACTCGATTTTTATAGTTCGGCCAAAGCGTTATACGGATAACGGATAGTTATGTTAACCAAACAAATGCGTTTGTTTAGCTTCGAAGATCAATTGAGGTACACAGATGAATTTGAAAACCAGTTGCTAGCTATTAAGTCACCAAAGTCTGTACATAAAACCAATATCAAAATGCAGTTAAAATAAAGCATTTCAAATGATAATCAAAGGGGTCTTTTAAACTTATTCAAAATTATAAATGTTTAATCTTGCATTTGTGTATTTACACATCTAACCAATTTAATGGTAGGTTTGTAATCGAATCCAGTTTAGTGTTTTCGCTTCTTGCCCCCTTTCTGTGGTTTGCCACCTTTGGCCGCTGGTTTTCCGGCAAACTTCTTGCCCTTGTAGGTTTTCGTATTCGATCGCCGGTTCTCCTCCCACTTTAGTTGCTTGTCGGAGGATTTGTCCTTGTTGAAAACGGCATTGCTTGTACCCTGACCTTTGACCTTAGCCGTTTCCTCCAACAGCGAGGAGAAGTCATCGGCGGCAGCAAACAAAGAGGACATATCTATGAAGGATTAAGATAATCAACATGAACAAATGCTGATCTATAAAATGTATAATAACTATCTTACCATGGCTCTGTTTGAGTGTCTTGGCAAAGGTACGTCCTCCCACCATGTCGGAGGGATCCTTGCGTGACTTTTTAGACCTAGGCGGCGCGTCATCGTCCTCATCTGGACTCTCCGGACCGTCACTGGAATCACTGTCGTCCCGGCCTCCATCGGAAATCGAGCCCTCATCATCATCGTCTTCATCCAGTGGCTCCAATTCAACTGAGCCCTCGTCATCATCGTCTTCATCCAGTGGCTCTAAATCAATTGAGCCCGTATCATCATCAGATTGACCATCAGCATCCATTTCATCATCTTCGTCTCCTAAATTATCATCGCCCCAATCGTTTTCGATATCATCCATGTCTTCTTCCGCCTTGTCTGCTTGCTTTTTCTTTTTTTTGTCCTTGGACTTTTCCTTCTGCATCTCGCCGCCCAGCTCCTGTAGGAAATTGAGTTCCTCTTCGTCCTGCTCTTCATCCACGCCCTCCTTGAACTTCTTGCCGAAATACCCATCTAGATAGGCCTCAAATTCATCGTCGTCCACTTCTCCCTCCTTCAAATATTCGTCTCCAGCCTCGCCATCTTCACCATTGTCTGTCTCATCCTTCTTTACCTCCTTTTGTTTTTTATTCTGGTTAACAATCTCCGCCTGTCGGCGCTTGTGCTCCAGGAAATTGAAGATGAACATCTCGTCCTCGGTGCAGTTGGTCTTGGTCAGAGATTTCACTGGCCTACCACGTGCTCCGTGAGCCATGTAGCGTTTGTGGGCCACACTGGCACTCTCCGCCGCCTGCGGAGCTTCCAACTTCTTTGGATTCTTGAAGGCGAAGCGCTCTAGGAAGTGCGGCAGCCCGAAATCTCTTAGCGGGTCACCATAGTAATCGATGCGTGATTCTAAGAAAGGATTAATAATAAGATTAAATAATGTTATTCTGGATGATAATCATTGGATATACTCACGCTGTAGGATCTGTTCGGCAAAAACCTGGACAGTGGGATGGTAGTGTTGGCGCAGCAGCAGCAATTCGTTGCGCAGCGCATAGCCTGCTCCTGCAAAAGCTGGCACGCGATGGTATGGATCGTACTTGCAGGAATCAATCTCCCGCACCTTGGACTCTGTAGCAGTCACACTGGCATGGTGCCAGGAAGAGGTACTCGACTTGGCACCTTCTTCCGCTTTTACCTCCGCTGGATTTGAGTCTTTCACATTAGCTGTTTCCTCCTTGACATCCTCGTAAGTCTCCTCCTCATCGCTTCCAAACTTATCAAGATCTGTGTCCACTGGTATTATTGCTTTTGAACTGGCATTCACTTCCTCCGAAGCTCCAGTGCCACCGATGAGCTCACGTCGCATGCGCAGCAATTTGTGAATAACAATCAAACAACCAGCTGCAATGTGGGGAGGAGCGTAGAGTGTGAGCTGCAGGAGGCGTTTGACGAACGCCTGAGCCCTGGCCACATGGTTGTCGATGTGAATGGCACGATGGACTATATGCAGCAGATGAGCTGCCGTTTTACTGCCCAGGTTGATGAGGTTTAAATCCAGCAGTTTCACATACAGAGCATTGTAAAACCGATCTGATTTCTCAGTTTTAACCGTTACAAGTTGGAGCAGCAATCCCAGAGTTTGAACAGCAACCCGAATGTCGGCCAAGTGGACCAACCGGTAAATGGTGTCTTGCATTTCCTTGGTGAGGAGCTCCCCGTTGCTATCCTTGGCCGGTTGAGCCTCTACGATGGCCTTTTGCAGGCACCGAAGGATTGCCTGCATAGTCCTGTTGTTTACGGCTCCCTTTTGAACAAGAACCTTGAAGAGGGCAAAGCAGATGTTGACCAACTTGGTGCAGACTTCGGGCCGGCCGGAGGGTGCGATGCTGGAGAGGAAACACAGGGCAAAGTGCTGCGCTCGGTCGGAAATGTTGTTACGGAAAAGCAGCTTCTCCGTCTCTGAAACGATCACGCCGCACATATTGGGATGCCGTTGGGCCACCTCACTGAGGTGATGCAGCGCCTTGGAGGCAATCTTGGCAATGGGGTCGCCCAGCTTGTTTACTAACATAGTCAGCAGTAGCTGCTCTTTTTCGGGAGCGTAAGCTAACAGCCTGGAAGCGGCCACAATCGAGGAGTTCTTGTTGTGCTCCTGTCCTGTCTGCAAGCCCTGCATGACATTCTTGAGGAATTCGTGGTACTGGTCTTTAAGTTCGCTCTCAAAATGCCAGTACGCGTAGATGCGTCGCTTTTGTTCGTTGCGCAGTTTCTCATCCTTCTTCAGCTTCTTCCAATCGGCTCCACGGGTGTGCACTGCTAAGAGTTTCCTGTTTGGAGGCAGGAGCACCTCCTGCCACAGATCCGTGAGCACAGCAATCACATCATTACTGGCCTTGTTAGAGATCTTGCAGAATCCAATCAGTGTGGTCAGGGCTTCCAGGTTGCCCAGGGGATTACTGGTTACCAGCAGGGCTCCGGCATTGGCACGATCCTTGGCCGTACCCTTGTGAAGAGCGGTTTGCAACCAGCGGGCATCCGTAGGATTACCTAACAATCAGATTAAGGATCAGAATAAGAATTCAAAGCATTTTGTTTGTCTACTCCTGAAACTATCATAACCTACGTTTATTGAATGTTGTCTTCTCCGCTTCGAAGGAATTCTGGCAGAGATTATGGAGCTCCAGCTGATCGTTTTCCTTCATATCCAACACCTCATCGGTAGAGGGGTAATCGGGATGCTACAATGGAAAGGGTAGATACTAGAGCGAGCGTTATTTTAAGTTTTTAAGTAGAAACATACCACATGATACCATTTCTTTTGGGACTCCTCATCTTCATCAACTTTTGATTGATATTTGTTTTGCTTTTTGGAAAAAGTTTGTCCCAATTCCTCATCACTATCTCCATCGCTATCAGAGAGTTTTTCAGCACCATCCTCGTCGAATTTGATGCGTTGGGGTTTTTTAGAGTTTTCCGTGAACTTTTCATCATCTCCAAACTTAATTTTCTGGGATTTCTTTACTTCATCAGGTTTTTTGTTAGATACTTTTTCGACATCAATAAACTCAGCGTTTTTGCCAAAATCACGCTTTTGACCATTATGTTTCTGGTGATTTTTGTTGAATGGTTTTTGGGATACAGCTTCTCCATTTTCGCCAAACTTGATTTTCTGTGGTTTTTGACCGTTTTGATTCTGCTTGCTGAAGGATTTGGGAGCTACTGGTTCTCCTTCTTCACCGAACTTTATTTTTTGTGGTTTTTTGGCTTGATCTGGCTTATGACCATTATATTTTTGATGATTTTTATTAAAGGATTTACCACCCTGCGATTGTCCATCCTGGGCAAACTTTTTCTGTGGCTTTTTCACCTGCTCCCTGCCTTGATTTTTAGCTTTCTGTGGGTGCTCCTTTTTGTTTTGTTTAACTACAGCCTCTCCAGAATCATCGAACACAATTTTCTTGTTCTTGGACGGTCCTCCGAATTGCACACCCGTGGCCACTGCTGCCGGCATGGTTTTATTTATCAATTTATTAAATTAAAAGCATTAAATAAAGTAAACTCGGTTGGAAACAACTGCACGTGTATTCAAATTTGACAATCACAATGAAACGTCAGCAACAGATGGGCGCCTATCGGCTATCAATTCAAATTTGCCATTTACCATGAAACCATTGCTGCTGAGGTTTCAGGGCAATCGATTGTATCGAATAAACATTGGTTTTTGTGTCAGCTCTATCGCAAAGCCCTCGTGTTCGCCGACTTATTTTGAAAGAAAATCGCAGATTTTCGCAATTTTGGAGCGAGTATTCATATCTAGCTTTCGAAGGGGTCCTTTTGGGGAGCGAGCATTGCTATGAGTACGGAATCGGCGAAGGCGGCGCCCA
This sequence comes from Drosophila carrolli, assembly GCA_018152295.1. Taxonomy (NCBI): domain Eukaryota; kingdom Metazoa; phylum Arthropoda; class Insecta; order Diptera; family Drosophilidae; genus Drosophila; species Drosophila carrolli. Next base: position 15,786,077 of record JAECXJ010000001.1, read on the forward strand.
GCCAGGAGGCCATTGTGGCCCAGTTCCAACAGCTGCGCAATGATCAGCGCAACTTGGCGAACAGTCTAAATACTTTAGAGATGGATTTGAGGGAACACAAGTGAGTCACCGGGGCCCAAAGATGGTTCAACATTTGGTGGGACCTTGGAGATATGGGATAACATCCGTAGACAACCAATTATAATCCCATAACACCCCTTCCCACAGAACTGTGATAGAAACTCTGCAGGCGGCAGATCCGGAGCGCAAGTGCTTCCGCCAGATTGGCGGTGTTCTGTGCGAACGAACCGTTAAGGAGGTGCTGCCGCAATTGGTGGAGAACAAGGACTTCATCGCCAAGACCATCATCATGGTCACCGACGACCTGAGCAAAAAGGGCAGCGAGCTGAACAAGTTCAAGGAGGAACACAACATCAAGATCCGGGGCGAACACCTGGGCGCCGATGGAGCCAAGGATGCGGAGAACAAGGCGGAGAACCGCAATGTCCTGGTGTCCAATTAGGACCGATTGATTACCTCACCACACCGTATTTATTGTGTCTATGTTCAGAGGGAACTCTGCCAGGATTTGCGAGCAATAATCCGCGTTTACTGAACAGTTCTAATGTTGTATGTACTTTTAGCTGTAAGGCGCAGTTCGCGACACGCCTCAAATCGCACCTTCACACCAACTCTATCCATCAATTCCCTCATTTAAACTTAACCCACTCTGGCCACGAATTAAAAAGAACCGCAACCTTAAACTTCTGTACGAAATTAATCATGCAACTTGTGATTCATTGGAGAGGAGGTTAAACTTTCTGAATGGAAATTTTTTTTGGTGACATATTTTTCGATTGTTCTTATGGAAGCTTATGAGCTAAATCAGTCGTCCGATTTGTAAAACATAAAATTTCCACTAAGGGAAAAAGTTAAAAATATTAATAGTAAAGTAGTAGTATTACTGGTAATTAAAAAAACATTTATTTCATGTCTTTGTTATTATTTTTACATTAGTCAATTCATTTTTCGGGTCTATTCATATTTATAAAAGCACTATGAATTACATTCTTTGTATGTTGATACAAAATATTTTTCATAAAAAGTATAATAGATTTAAAGAAGCACCATTTAGAAAGGAAAAAATCCATGTATAAAACGATAGTTATTTTTTAGTTAGTTTGTGTATAGGTGAATCTAATAAGCAGTATACGTTTTTTTTTATTCCCCTATATATGGCTTAACCATAACATTAAAACTAATCCAGTCAGTCAGTGCAATCCCTCACTCGACCTCTGGTACTGCTCTTTCTTTCGACTCCTCCCGCTGGAAGTCCCTTTTTCCGCCGGATTTGCTCAACAGGCGGACGTTGGTGATGCAGATGTCGTGGGAGACGGCCTTGCACATATCGTAGACAGTTAAGGCGGCCACGGAAACAGCGGTTAGGGCTTCCATTTCGACTCCAGTTTGACCGGAGCAGCGCGCCGATGCCTCCAGCCGGACTGAGTGCTCATTCCTGAGAAGAGTGGCCTGCACTTTTACGGAGGACAAGCTGATATTGTGACACAGGGGTATCAGTTCGGATGTGCGCTTGGCTCCCATAATGCCAGCCAGTTGGGCCACCGTTAAGACATCTCCTTTGGCCAGTTCATTGTCTGCTATAAGTTGGGTGAGCTGCTTGCCCACCAGGACAGTGGCCTCTGCACGAGCTAATCTTGTGGTCGAAGGCTTGGCGCCCACATCCACCATTTGGGCCTTGCCCTGGGCATTGACATGGGTGAGCTGGCTGCAATTTCGGACCTGGAGCTGCAACTTTGAAGAATGATGTGCTGGGTGATACAGAAAATGGTATTGATGATGGAGCCGTGGCGCAGCATCTGCAACGGGAGAGAGGGGAGAGTGTGGTGTGTCTACTAGCCGCCAATGAGTATCATGGGCCGGTTCTCCATCTGCGACAGGTTGAGCATGCCTGCGAAGGAGGACCAAGTTCTGAAGACTTTCTACGTTTGATTTGGGATCGTAACTCACCTGCATGCTGTTTCTTCTTGCGCTGCACCGCCGCTCCAATGAGATCCACCAACTGTTCCTCCGATATATCCTCATTTCGCATGGCATCTCTCAAGGAGAACTCTTTATTGCCAAACAAACACACCTTGATATTACCATCCGCAGTAAGTCGCAATCTGTTGCAGGTTCCACAAAAGTGTTCTGTCATGGAGGTGATGAAACCCACTTGGCCCTTGAATCCGGGCACAGCATAAGCTTTGGATGTGTCATTGGGTCCATTGGGAAGGGCTTCGAAATCCGGCCACCTTTGACGGATAGCTTGCAGGGTATCTTTGTAGGAAATAAGCCTTTCTGTATGCCACTTGTTACCAGAAAATGGCATATACTCTATAAAGCGCACATCCACTGGACGATCCCTGGTGAATTCTACAAAGTCGCAGATCTCGTCTTCGTTGAAATCGCGCATAAGGACACAGTTAACCTTGGGACGATAGCCCAACTGAACGGCTAGATCGATGCCAGCTATCACCCGCTCCCAACCTTTTCGCCGGGTGATCTTCTCAAAGCGATCCCTCTTCAGTGTATCTAAACTGATGTTTAGGGAATCTAATCCTGCTCTCTGAAGCGGCAGAAGCAGGCGGGTGAGCACCAGACCATTGGTTGTTATGCCAACTTGCTCCAGTTCCGGTAGAGCCTTCATTTGTGCCACTATCTCTACTATATCCCTCCTCACAGTGGGTTCTCCTCCTGTCAAGCGGATCTTTCGCACTCCCTGCTCTACGAAAATGCGCGCTAGGCGAAGGATTTCCTCGGTGGTAAGCAGATTCGACTTGGGTTGCAGGGAAACTCCCTCAGCGGGCATGCAGTAGTCACCTAAAAGATGGATTTGTTTAGTTAAGATCAACATCATAATATATGTTATCGCTATTTTAAATCTAAGTTAAAATAGGAACAATTGCGGGTGTTAAAGTAAGTGAAACAAAGAGAGGTAAAAAGAAAATACTATTCAATACTTGTATAGTAAATAACATTCTGATTTTGAATTTCTTATAAAACTTGTTCGTCTTATATATATAGCTCTAATTAATTACGCTTGCAATTAATTGTAGTTTTTTAATTACTAACTACTAAACGATTAATTTCTGACCCTTTAAAAAATACATTGGTCTATATGGATATATAATATCGTCACATAACTATTTAGAATAAACAACAGAATGGAACTTTCTGGAAATCAATTGATGATCATTAAGATATCAAGTGGTGTTTGCCACCAGTAATTGGAATCGAAAATGCTGTGAAAGCTGATAGCAAAAGAGTACAATAGAACCCAAAAATCAAATTAGAACATCGTTACTAATTTGGTCAAATATGGGGCTTTATAACTACCATGTTGAGAGCAGTTGGGCATGTGTAAGACACGAATTTCGCCACATTATTCAATCAGGGTTGGGATCCACTTCATAACGAGTATTATCAAAAGGGTAGAACAACAACTGATAAGAATGAAAGCATAGCTCTTTTGGGCGTGAAACTTACATCGCAGGTTGCAGCGTTCGGTCAGAGAAATCCTCAAATAGGTGTGGTGTCGGCCAAATGAATCCGTCAGTGGAGAATTCTGGGGAAAATTAGATTAGCGAAATAGAGACGTTTGGAGTATTAACGGAGTACTCACGTTTCTCAGCACCTGTTTCTCCGACTCCAATGGCTGAGCACTTGCTGTGGCCAGCTTCAGGTAACCGGTTGTGGCCTTCAGCCGGATTCCTCCTTTCCAAAATAAGGCCACCTCACCACCACCTCCTCCTCCTCCTCGATTCTCCTGACCCAACAATCGAATCGCGTGTCTGACCAGTAGCCGCATTTTTTATTTTGATTAATGCGCTGTGCTGCTCTCTGCTAAAACGTTTTTAAAATGAACACAATTGAATTGGCGTTTACGTAAACCGGCAATTCGCGGGGGGTACGAGATGGTAAGGGATCTGTTGTCGCTGGAGCGATGGAATATACCGATTTCGGACAGTCCGGTGTGATAAGCAATTACATATGCTTTTACGGGCACGCTGCTTCGGGTTCTTGGTGCTGTGTATGTCGCCGAATCCGAGTTTTCCGACTGCACCCGGCAATCGTTGTTTATAAACTAAGTAGCGATCATATGGAATAAGTTACTAATGCAGCTTTCGCCATTCGCCAAAGCTTTCTAATGCCAGTGTTAGGCAGCATTAATATTAATTTTTGGGGTTGAATGGGGAGATAATGGGGCAAAGGGGCTGGCGCTCCAGAGCTTTGACCCCCAGAAACTTTTCAAACTGCTTGAATTGGCAAAAATGAGGCAGTGCTAAAACAGCACTTTATTTCATTCCTTAATGAACCCCTTTTAAAATATTTTAATTTAAATCGTATTTTATGTAAGGGTTGGGTATCAGTTTTGTTATTTATAGGTATTTTGGTAACAGCTGGCTATTATTTTATTTTTAAAGCACCTCTAAGATTTTGTTCTGAGTTAGTAAAATATCAGTTTTTAAAAAGTTGATCAATTTGTTTTTATTCTTTATAAATTTCGGTCCTTCTTTGTTGCAAAAGTATTTAAAAATTCCCTTAATCCTACTAAAGATGAGATCAATATCAAAGTCACAATCATTTTTGTGAATTGGATTATTCTTTCTAATTACTTAAGAACTGGACGCTAATATTAAACATTACATCTAAAGTAAATTTATTTATTCTTTTTGCCAGTGGAATATTCTTATCTGACTACACAAAAACTTAACTTAACTTAACCTAGTCATTACATGTGAAATAAATTCAGTCGGTCCTTAGGTAAGAAGAGCAATGGTAATTCGGTCAGAGAAACCTTATATATCACAAAGTCAACGCATCAGAGACCTATAATCCATCCAAAAGTCAGTTCTCTTTTAAACAAAGAGTCATATCCAACTATTGCTTTCTGGACGCATACGTTTCTTAAAAGGGATCTCTGTTTATCTTTCTCTTTTTGGAGCTCTCGCTCTTTTCCCTTTGATGCTGTTTCCCGAATCTTTGTGGTGAATTCTCCGGCACATGTTTATTTGAAATTCGAATAAACTGATATATACACACAATCGTCAGTCGAAGTCGGAAATCCATCCAGAACAGAGCACAGAATGCATAGTCCGCGCTTGTGGAATTTAAAGCGGGCTTCCGTCCTCTTCACCGCCGCCCTGCTGCTCTATGTTTTTGTTTTCTCCAGCGGCTATCAGAAATACCAGATCGAGGGCATTATCAAACGGAGCCAACCGGAAAAGGTTTGGGAATATGTGGCGGACTTCAACAAGATGCGTATGCTAAACCCCACGATGTGAGTGAAATCTGATTTGATGAAACGAATTTAATTATTGGGTAAAAACTCTCTTAATGCAAAATGTTTTTGACATTATTTACATAAATGTATTAAATTTAAAATAAATAATGTTAGTGTTAAAAATTAGAAATAATAAAATGGATCTTTAAGGGTTTTTACATTTTTGAACTGAGACATTTAGTCTCTATATATTTTGAACTATTTCTAAACACATGGAGGCCTAAATGTTTATAGAACCATATTAATATAGATCCCAACAATACACAGTAATGACATTTCTTGCTGCTTTATATATTGAACGTTTTCAAAAACTGAATTGTTTTTAAAGAGTTTTTACTAGATATTCTATTTAATAAACAGGAAGGAAAGTACTTACATCAATACTATTTATTTTTGCCCATTCATAGCATGAATTTCAAGATCTTAGCTGATCACGGACACGCCCACGACTGGCGCTATACAGTGGAATACACAGAAAAACTATCCCACTGGCCCTATTGGATAAATACAGCCACGGCCAAATACGTGGTCACCAAGACGATGCCCGGAGTTTCCCCGGTGGTCTATGCTATAAGGTCCACCCATGAGACCTGCTTCTTCAAGGGATTATACTGCTGTAAGTTGGGGAATATGTATTACTAAATACTCTCTTATTATATCTTACCTTTCCTTGCAGTACAATCCCTTAGCGAATTCATTTTCAGGAGCTCAAATGGTGATACCTTCGCCTTGGAGAACATTCAGTACCAGTGTCCTCCTCTTTTGGGCAGCGTGTGCCGACGTGAAATAGAATTCCAGCGACAAGCTGTCATGCATAACTTAACCATCATATTTGGCAAGCAACGAGTATGAAATTTTGACCAATTAATTTAAATTTTTTCTAAATGTTAAAAAATATAAAGATTATCCTGTCTTTTCAATGAAACACACAAATATTTTATTGAAATTAAACCCTCAAATATACAGTAGTTTGTTTTTTATTAGAAACGTATTGAAGGTAATAAAATAATAATATTCTATTTATCTCCAAAAAAAATAATTTAACTAAAAAACTCGCCTAATTACTGGCATATGTATATCATGGCGAGCACATGCTAAAACAAAAATGAATGAGGAACTACATAATAAAAAAGTTTTAAATTACTGAGGCCGGGTTTTTTGTCTTCATGATAAGCTAAAAGTTTTGAAATTACATAAGTTTTCTCATTTTAAAACCTACTTTTAGACAATAAAACGGGACTGTTTATGTTTCCAACAAATAATAGCAAATAATGTTCAGTGTCTTTTTAATTGTATGGTAAAGTGATCTTCGAAATGTGCACATAAAATAGAAATTTAACTAAATTGGCTAGTTAATTGCTCAGATGCTCGTAATGTTCTACGGCTAACATTGTACACACATTGATATTACAACCTACAAAAAAGTCTTTTGTCGAAGTTTGGATGCTGTTAACTGTCGCTTGGGTTTTTTTGATTAAAAATTTTAAGCTACATTTTCACGATAAGATTTCTGATCTTTCTTCTTAATTTAATTTCGTATATGATAATAAGGTATAACAGTACCTAAGTGAACATTTAAAACTCATCTTAGAAATCTTTTCGTGAAAATATGGCTTTTATCCATGAAGCAGGACTTTACCTAGCTTAATTGGATTTTGTTAACTTAATGTTTTCCTTAGTATGATATATTTATCCTGCTCTTTATTTGAACAGTTCCAATCGCTTTCTTTTTGTGGGCCCTGCAGCTCCACCACTCCTCGCTGATCGCGTTTGACATGCTGCTGCACTCGTGGAGGGAGTCACTGGTGTGCTTGGTGCACTAACCGATTCCACGGAGCTGGTCTGTGAAGTTCCTCCTCCGAAAACGGCGCCAAACCATCGAGTAAGCTTGGTGGCCTGCGTGGATTTCCCTGCCTGTTTCGGTGACTTTGGGGACTTCCGCAGCGATGCAACGATGGAGTTGCGATTTCCACTATTAGGCTGCGTCTTTTCCTGGGTGATTCCAGAACCTATCAAGTAATTGGTGATTTTATTGGCCTGCGTGGGCCTGGCGGACTGTTGATCTTGTTGCACGGGTGATACATCTCCAGAGGAATTTAACCTCATTAGACTGCCAAATTGGCCATTGTTGGTGATCTCAAAGAAGTCATCTTCCAGGAGGGTTCTCCTCCTCTGGGTAAGGGGTTGTGCCACATCATCTTTCTGGGTTAGCGGCAAGGTGGGCAAGACTTTGGGACTAGTTTTCTCCTGCTGCTGTCGTGGCTCAAACATTTGCTCTAAAATATCCAAACAAGATCGATCACGCTTTTTTTTCGGTGCTGAAACATTTGTTTTGGCATGCTGCTGCTGGAATTGCTTCACTTCGGAGCCAAATATTTTAAAACCCTCAAAGGGAGAGGAGGGTCGCGGCTGTGCCAAAGGAATCTGCGAGGGTTCCGAGGAGATGCTGAACAGATCCGGTGATTTGTTGGCACTTCTCTTGAGCGGTGGCAGACCCAAGCCTCCGCCAAAACTTGAACTCACAGGCGTCTCTGGTTTGCGCTTCCTTTTCAAAGCCTTAGTACGTCGACTTTGCGGTGGATCCTGCGGAGAACTTTCATCGTGGGAACTGTTGATCACCACAGTTTCCGCTTGTTCTTTGGACAGCGGAATGGCCACCATCTCCGAGTCGTTGAGCAAATTAAAAGCAGACGGCAAAGTTAGCAGCAAAGGTGTTTGCTGAGGGGTGAAGGGCACCCGAAAAGCAGGAGACACAATGGCATCCAAGTTGTCGGGGATTCGCTGAGCACATTGCATGTACTCCGAGGACAAGGAACTGCCGCTAAGCACTTGTGGAGTGGGAGGCAAAGGTTTAAGGCTTGGCTTTGGCTTCGTTTTCTTTGAATCTTCCGGTTCCGATGGGCTTTTCCTCGGACGTCCTACCTTTCTTTTGGGAGTTTCCTGTGTAGGCTTGGCCGCGGCTTTCTGCTCCTTACCTTGCTTGGCAACAAGCTTTTCCTTGGCTTCCTGCTTCACCCTGGGTTTGCTTGTCTTGGGCGTTTGATTTCCCTCAGCCTTGATTCTTTTTGGGGTACTCCGCTTGACATCATCTAGTGTGCGGTGTTTCAAGTATTTGCTGTTCATTTTAGACTCAGCGGATCGTGTTAAGCGCTGCATACCACGAGTGGCCGGACGACCGATATCTATTGGACTGGCAGGTTGCAGTTTCTTTTTTTTCCTACTAACCGAGGGCTCTGTTTTGGGCGTGACAAACGCAGGAGCAGTTTCTGCCAGAGGTGTACTTAAGGTATCCATAGAAACCCTTAGCACACGCACATTGAGCTTCCTTGTCTTGGGAGTAAAGGTAGCTGTTGCCGCGCGAGTTATCTTTTTGGGTGCCACTTCCACAACTGCATCCTCTTCCTCCGAATCGGTGAGGTCGGCTTTTTTCTGATCTGACTTCCGCTTACTAAATTTCTTCTTAGATTTCATTCTTGGTGATTCGTTTGACGTGGGCGTTCGATTTGGCGGTGTGTTTGGAGGCGTCACAATCTCGCAGTCATCGCTAGAAACTATCAGGATTTGATTTTGATCAGCAGCAGGTTCCACTGTAATGGGTTCAACGTCAGAGTCAGAGGATTCAAAGACCAGCGGCGACATGGCCACCACTTCATCCACGCTGTGATCGGATAACTTATCAGTGTCTTCAGACTGCACTGTTTCGTTTTGCAGAGCCGGATTATTATCTATGGATGCGATTGTGGAGCAGACTTCCGAGGAGCCACTGAGCGTGCTCTGACTATTTTTTGAAGCCAACCAGAGGTTCAGATTGTGCCTGTATTGCTCCGGTGCTACGAGCGGTAAGCTTTTGTCAAACTGATGACGAAAACGACGCAAACGGAATTCCCTAAAATATATTATATAAATTAAATAAAATAAAAATTATTCGTTTGATAATTCTAATAAAGAACTCGATCGAATCGATCAGAATTATCTAGAGATAAGATTAAAGACGTTTACGGGGTCACCTACTTAATATACTCGCTGAGGAATCCTCGCTGCTTGTAGTACTCTTCGAGATCTATGCGCTTGCTAAACACCTCCTTGGGATCTGGTATGTGGAACTTGCGATCGAAGCTCTGGAAGCTTCGGTACTGATGCTCCAGACGACCACCCAACCGCAATACATTGTATAGCAACTTCACATCGGACTGCAGAAAGAAAAACCAAAAGAATTAAAGCTCCATGTGAGCCAATTATGATTGCATTGCCTCACCGTAATGTCAACACTGGAGATAACAATGTTTACCCGTCCCTCGAAATGCTTGAGCAGCATGGAGGTGCAGAAGCTGTTGTTCAGCGAGTGCCCGCGATTGTCCACCATAACGTAGTCGAACTTGAGGCGGCTAAGATCTCCTATGCTACGCAACTGGCTCCATTTCGCCAGGTAAACATTGTGTGGGGAGTCTGTGGTGTCTATAAAATAATAAACTATATTTAGTGAAAATTACCTTAAAATAATTAACATGTGTTAACATAAAAAACACATCATCTTAGATTTAAGTTAAATATTTTGCGTGTTTCGTTTTATTGCGAAATAGAATGAAAAACTGTCAAGACTAAAACAAAATTATTAATCATGTTTTTGTGATTCATTTAAAAGTTATACCAAGCTTAACTTTCTTTTAAAATTCATTCTTATAAATGGAGCAAAATGTAATGTGCTATCTAATAATGTAGAGGCTTTTCCAGGATATAAGAAGAAAATATTAGAAAGTATTTTTAATTTATTACTAAATCAATCTAAACTTTCCCTAGAGAAATATATTTAAAAATATAGTATAAAACTTTTATCAAGGTTTGAAAATAAAAAATCATACCTTGCACTCCTTGAATAGTGCACACCTGCAGGTCGGTCAGTGTGTCCAGATGAAACCGCCATCCGGCGAGCAGTTGCTCATCATTCTGAAGCGCTATAAGTGTTTTCTTGGCGGGATCAATGGCACTAAGAAGTGCCGCCACCGTGGCCGATTTTCCAAGACCACTTTCATCGTTTAGAATGCAGAACTCCCGCTTGGCCAGACGATCGTAAAGGAAGCGCACTGCCTCCAGCTGGAAGCTCTTGAGGTACTGCGTTACGTGGCTAGTGACCAGTGCATCCGCCGAGAGCCTCAGCTCCGGAGTCTGCTCGGAAACAAAGTGATACATTTATAGATATCAACCTAATTATGGGCGTGATGCAACGCCAGGTAGATGGCCACCAGGATGTAGAGCATCTGCAGGTACGAGAAGATCACAAACATCGAAAACGACCCAATTATCATTTTCCGCGCCACTGGTGGCCCATCGAATTCGATATTTTCCGGATGCAGTATGTCCACCACGTTGTTGTTGTTGATGATGACAGGATGTTGGACGAAATGCATGTGTTGTTGCCTTGGTTATGTTGGGAAAAGATATAGGTTTTCCCAGGAAATTATTCTCTTGACGGGGTGCGGGAATTGGCTCAACAATTGAGCAAGAAGAAATTATTATTTTTGGCTCCAATTTTTATTTTACCATTCACACAGATCCGGCTGCGTCTTGTTGGCGCGATCAGCTGTTGGATGTGGCAGTGTTGGCAAACGAAGGAAAGCTTAAAGTAGCCAAATCCCAAAAATCATACAATATATAGCTAAATTTTAAGAAAAACGAAAAACTTATTAAACCTATTGTAAATTAAACATAAACAGTTTCGAATAAAGCATGATGCTCTGTGTTTAATTTATGTTAATTGTTGTTTTAAAAAGTTCTCTGTTTAATTTTAAAAAAGATATTCTTAACCAGCAGCACTAGGAGCAACTAGTTGTTGTCGCTTTACAACACCATCACAATTGTTGCGTTTTTATTAGCGGTTTGTTTTGCTTTGAGTTTTTCTTAAAAAAAAACTATCATGGCTGTTGCAAAAAAGGAAAAGCCAGCAGTTAAAAAGAAAAGTCCAGAAAAGGGAAAAGTGCAGAAAGCTAAAGCTGCCCCAGCCACACCGCCTGCAACAGTAAAACAACGAACTGTGGTCACCCCATGGCGAGACACGTGCGTAAACAAAACTAAAAAAAAATTGAAGTTATTAATTAAACTATACAATTTTTAGACTAGAATTCAAAACTACTTATGATTGGTTATTTGGCAAAACATCTACACCCGCCAACCGGCGCCTGGCACTCAGTAAAATTCGCATTTGGAATCTGCGAAGAGGAAACCTCTGCCCGGCGGCTGTTTTGGCCACTTCGGTGCTCGTCCAGGCTCAACTGGACGATCAGGAGGGAAACTCAAAGATACAGAGCACCTATGCCAGTGCCTTCAATCGATTTTACAACTTCATGTCATCTATCATCCAGGGTCACAATATGAGCAGCATGTACGAAACGGCCAAGGAACTGGGACTCCAGTCGTTTATCGTGGATCTGCGGCACTTGTGCGCCCATGGACAGGAGCTGCCCCCAGTGGAAGTCCTAAGGAACACATCAGAACATTGCCTAGAGTGGCTGCGCACCTACTACTGGCTGCCAAACAAGGAGACAATGTCAAATTTAGATGCCGGCAAGCTGCAGCGCAAGGACAAGATTAAGTTTGAAAATGCTGTGAACAGTCTTTTAGAGATCTACGATCTGACCCTGGAGTGCCATCTCAAGGGTGCGGAGAAACTTAAGGCCATCAGCAAACTTAAATCCAGCGCAGAATTTAACAAGATTCGGGTTTTCTCCTCTAGAAAGAAGGCAAAGACATCGAAGGAAATACTCGATGCGGTAGTAAATGATCTGAGTGCGCTGGTTAAAAAGGAGTCCACTTCTATGAAAGCGTTGACGGACATTTACACTCGCTGCCTGCTTAAAATGGAATACTTCCTTGGAGCTGGCTTGCAAATTGATGACAACGAGGATGCTCTCATTTCAGCCACGCAAGGACTTTTCAGACTTCTAGCCATGCAAGGATATATCGAAAACTTATTTGTGGCTCTAGTGCAGTTAACTGAAAACACCAACGAGACAGAAAATAGACGACTGGGAGCCAGCTATTGGGCCACCAAGATGATTGAAACATTTGCAATGCTGTTCCGGATGAAACGAATGTACAAAGGGGAACTAGATTTGGTTTGTATAAGTAGGAGATTCATAAAATATATATGCTAATTGTTCCACTTCTTTTCTAGAACGATAAATTAAAACCAGCGGATTTTTCATCTCTTAACACGGATAAGATATCGAAAACCATGCGCAGTCTTTTAGTACATTCAAATGTAGATCCCTCCCTTACCCTTATTTTTGGAGATAATCCAAAGAAGTCAAGAACGTTGGTCTTTGAGCGGGAGTTTATTTTGCAGCGTGTTGGTCCTTTCAATAAATACTCAGGGCCAATACTTAAAGGGTAAGCTTCGATTGTTCTTAACATGAATGTTGTAATAATATTTACGGAGTTTCCTTAGGTTATTACCCCTTGCGGATCCTCCTTATAGCAAGTCGCAAATAACGGATTTGACCGAACTCTGTGACATTAGATTAATGGGGTACAAAGCGGAGTATAAAGTGGAGGATAGGACTACCCCGGTGGAGAGTTATAACCTGGAATTCCTGGAAAAGCTTGTTGCCAAAGCAGCTCAAAGTAAAAGCAATAACTTCAGCAATCTAGAATCCTTAGATTTGGGCATTTGGAAAATGGAGAACGGTGGGTTTTATTTGGTTTATATTTGGAAACATTTGAAACAATCCTTCTGGAATTACTCAAAATTGTATTTTTATTCAGTCCACAATTTTTAAGTTTTAAAAAATTTTTAAGTTATTTTTAATAATTTATTTTTTCTCATTCTTTACAGATAACGATTGGTCTAAATGTGCATTGGGTGTATTACCTTGGGCTCAATAAATATACCATTCATGTTTAATTATTTTTTTAGTTAATAAAAGACAGTACAAACAAAAATCAAATTTCCAATTGGCGCGCAATTCTTTTTGATATTTAACCATTCACAATAAGCACATCCAATCAGCTGTTTCCGCGCTCGCAGAGAATGGCAAGTCGGCATCACTGACGTCAACAATTATTCGCCGATTTTGGTTTATTTTGATGTAAGTAAGCGTAATTTGGCACAAAAATGTTTACTCTTTGGACGCTGATCGAATCCACACTCCTCTGCCTGAATGCAGTGTGCATTCTGCACGAGGAGCGTTTCCTGGCCAAGTGTGAGTTTCCACTTTAATTTTTGGCTCCCTTTGCCACGATGTTACAAATTTGGCACATTTTTTAGTTGGCTGGGGACGACAGGCGGGTCAGCAGGATTTTGGAGCACCCACTGCCAAGGATCAGGTGCTGAATCTCATCCGTTCTATTCGCACAGTGGCAAAAAGTAAGTATTATATATTGTAATCCCTGAAAACTTTCTACATCTTTACCCTCTTCCCATTTTCAGTTCCTTTGATATTCCTTAACATAATTGCGATTATATTTAAACTATTACTTGGTTGACATAAAATTACTGTAATAAATGTACCATAAAGCCTTTGTAAATGAGTAGTCTTACTGTGCCACTTGGCTGCCACCAGATTTCCTTTGGAGCACGACCTTGACCCGGTTTTCCAGGGCTATGCTATAGGCATCTAGTTTATAGGCCGCCGCCTCCAGTTTGTCCACCGTATCGGAGATTTCGTCGATTTGCTGCATCATTGGAGCCAATTGCTGGAACTTAAGGCTCAATTCACTAGTTGAAGTATTAAGGTTCTCAGCAATCTGTCGCATATCCTTGTACTTGGCAATTGTGGCCTTGTTCATCTCCTCCAGTAGCTTATAATCCTCTAGAGGAGCGTTCAGTTCGTGGGTGATGTACTCCTCCGTTTTGTTGAACATTTTCGTGGCAAGGCGACTGAGGTTTGGGTCGTGACGCGTCAGAGCCTCGAAGCTGGAGGCGCTGGATAAAGTTTGTCCGTGTTGTGGGGAGTCCAGGAAAAGATTGGGGTCCTGTGCCGCAGCAGCAGCGCTGGTTGTTGGTTGTTCCATGTTTACTTGAAGGGAGTTGTGATTTTCCGAGTTTTCCAAAAACAAAGTAATTGCTGTAATCAGCTGTTGTTGGCGTTGCCCTGGGAATGGCAATTCCAATTGGACCTTGTGGAATTCGCAACGAAACGCGTTTAAATAAAGTAAATGCGATACTCGACCGTTACATATCCTCTATTTAGCTAAAATCTGCCTTTTTCAAACTTAGTTTTTATTATTTTTCCAATGGCTTTAAATTAAATTTAAATTAATTTTATAGGAACTCAAATTTTTGAAATAAATTTTAATAGAAAGGTTTTAGCTTTTCTTTTGGTAAATAAAACTGAATTCTTATTTAATAAAATATAAAATTTGTATCTAAGTTTAAAAAAGGTTTCTCAAACTTTTGTTTTAAATGTGTGTAACATTAGCTGTTTGTAGTACTTATTACCATGAGACAAGTTTTGAATGGTAATACTTATATATAGTTTTATTAGAAGTATACAAAAGAAAAATAATTAGTTAAGGGAAATAATTAAGTCAACATAGTTTTTAATTTTTCACGTTATAATATATATAATGATGATATTTAAAAAAGACATATTATAACGTTAAGTTAAGTTCAATTAGCTTTCGTTTCTAGTCTGAATAAGAATTTAAATTTATATAAATTTATAAAAGCTTATACCCCTAGCTTTTACAAGTAATAGGTATAACACGAAAATGTTAGAAGTTTTCCCATTGTTTTTAATAAATGAGAGTACTCCGCGCACAGATAAGACATTAGTATGCCTGGAACGACACGCTAAACATGTCGAAGAGCAATCAAGATCGAAAACTAAAGCACCTCTTCGATGGAGGCGACTGGAATGTTTACCAACCCAACATCCTCAATCTCGGCGTGGGTGCTCCGGGAACTGATCTCCTGAGCTCTAACTGCGACAACTTCAGGAAGGCCACGGATCATTGTCTGGTTAGTAAATCTCTTACGCAACCCACTCTCTTTATCAATGAGGAATCTTTTTTAGGAACGTGAAAAGCGGGACAATCAGTCGCTGATATTTCAATATGGACCCACGAGTGGTACGTTTGAGGTGCGCCGTGAGATTTCCACCTATTTCACAGAAATGTTTGAAAGCCCCGTCAACTGGTAATCTTATGCGGCTCTTGTGGCTTTAACATTTAACTATCTAACTTTGTGGTTTTGGTTTTAGTGAGGATTTAATGATTACCACAGGAGCTACTCAGGGCCTTCACCTACTTCTCTCCACGATGATAGACTTGCAGGGTTTTGTATTCGTGGATGAGTACTCCTATATGATTGCTTTGGATAGTATAAAGCACTTTAATAGTTTAACCATAGTTCCTGTAAAACTAAACGATGATGGGGTGGATCTTAAGGATCTTGAGGAGCAGGTTTCTAAAAGGCATTTCAGTTCGGAAAAGAAAGAGTTCTGGGGAATGTACTACACGATACCTACTTATCATAACCCAACGGGGATTTTATTCGCGCCAGGTGAGTTTAGTTCTCGGAATCCTATTATAAAATATTTAAAACTCTTCTATTTACATTTATATTTATATTTTTCAGAGGTTTCTCGTGGAATTGTGCAACTGGCCCGCAAGTTCGACTTCCTGGTGGTCTGCGATGATGTCTATAACATTCTGCACTATGGTGAAAAACCGACTCACTCTCGCCTGATATCCTACGATGATAGAAAGGATGCCGACTTTGCAGGTCATGTCATTTCCAATGGCAGTTTCTCTAAGATTCTGGGTCCTGGCGTTCGTCTGGGTTGGTTAGAAGTTCCTCCGCGTCTAAAGCCGATCCTGGATGGATGTGGATTTGCAAACAGTGGGGGATGTTTTAACAACTATACATCCGGAATTGTCGAGAGTCTCTTCGAGCTGAAGTTGGCCCAAAAGCAGATAGCTGTATTTTATGAGGCCTACAAGGAGCGAATGCTGGCCACCACGCAGGTTCTGCGCGATGAACTGCCTGAGTGCTGCAAGTTAGTGAGTCCCACTGGAGGATACTTCATTTGGGTGCGAATACCCGATTGCCTGGATTCCCGAGAGTTTCTCAAGTATTGCCTGGAGCATCAGAAGATTTACTTTATAGCAGGACCACGTTTTTCTGTGGATGGACAATCTGGTAAGCAGTTCTTCCGATTGTCCATCGCCTTCTATCCAAAGGAAAAACTGGTGGACGGAGCGAGGAGACTATGCCAAGCTCTAAAAGATTACATAGTCACCCAAAAGATCCCCCAAGGCGTATCTTAATATGGCAATATATTTTTATTAATATGCTTGCTATCGTTCTTTAAATATGACTTATAAAGATGTGACTTGGCACTAAACTACTTATCAAGACGTTATCTACTATATAAAGAGATATATGATATACACACACTTGTTGTACAGATTCTTGGGCACGATGCTTAAAAATATCACAAATCTGATAAATTCTATACAAATACACAACAAATAGTTCTGAGTAAGAAGTTTACACATGTACAGCAGATCTCAGCTCAACTGTATCTCTAACTTTAGTTGTATCTGTATCTTGTCATTTGTGCTGCGCTGCGAATGTCTACAGATTTCAATATCTTTCGATTGCTCATAATACTTTCGCTTGAATTGGAATGCCCGCTGGCGGATTTGGGTTCACGAATATGTTGACTACTCGGAGAAGGTCAGCACGATCTCTTTGAGCGAGGTGTACGTGCCGATTACCAGGCCCAGGATGCCCACAATGATGAGCACAAAGTTGCCTGTAAGGATTGCCGTTTAGTCTTTGGATTCTGTTAAGTACTTTATAGGATTACTCACTCAACACTAGCCACACCTTTCCGATTCCCTTCGTCGTGTACCAATGCGTGCAGATCTGGATGAGGGCCGGAAAAGCGAGACCCAAGGCAGAAAGGCACAGAGCTCCAAACAGAGAGATGAACAGCTCCAGGTTGGGAATGGCCACGGCCAGAAGGACTGTGAATAGAATTAAAAAAATACCAATTAATAACTAATGAGGGGTAACTAAAGGCTTATATCTTCTAAGTATTTTAGTTTTCAGATCGGATCTGTAAATTTTTCTATACCAAAAGTAGATCTCGTAAACACAACTAGCATTGACGATGATAAAACACTACAAAATTTCATATTTTCTTTATGTTTAGAAATTGATCAAACATGGAAGGTTACACCTCGATATTATGTTTAAAAACTATTATCATTGAAAGCCAATTTTTGCAAAAAAATCATGATGTAAAAACGGTCACAAAATAAATTGTTTGGAAGACAGATTTTTCATATTAAGTATTTTGATCAAGTTAAAACAGTAAAATATTTATGACAAAAACCTGAACATTCTAAAATGTATTTGTAAGTCTTGGATCTTAATAATAAGCTATAGAAGTGAAAGCTGTAATCTTTAAAATCTTTAAATCGTAAGAAGAAATATTTGTCTAAAACCAAAGGGCGGAAACTTACAGGTCATAAGGACAAGGATTGTCCGCACGGCGTACTCCCAAAACAGGGCATTACGTTGGGCTCCCAGACGCTTGGCCACATAATCATTCCAGGTAATATCTATGGCCACATAGCAAGCCAATCCATGAGTAATGTAGATGGCAAAGGCCAGCATTCCCTTGACGCACATGGAAAGACTAAAGGTGAGTCTTTTAATTAAAGAATACTAGGAAGAATACTTTAAGGTAAACTTACACTTCATGCTCTGGCATATTGAGGGTAATGGAACCCAAAACCGCGGATCCGTAGTTCAGATAACCAAACAAACCCATGCCCACGTAGAGGAAGACAATAAGCACCATGGATACGTTGAGGACTCCACAGCTGCCACCGAATTTCTGCGGGGTTTTCATCTCATTCTCCAATGGCAGGATCACGCCAATAGCCTCAAGAGCAAACAAAACTGTGCCGAAGAAAAGCGGGAAATTGGAGGGCTTTCCAAAGGCATCCTTGCCATCTGTGGTCACCGGTTCCCGGAAGATATAGTAGCAGATAATGCCAAAGGAGACCATGGTGATGGCGTTAGCCAATGTGGAGAAAGGAGCCAGATACTTCAGATTGCGGACCCAGTTGATCAGGATTAGAGGCAGCAATATGATGATCATGCAGAGTCGCACATCGATATTGGTGTCAGCCACTGCATCCACAATGGCCTTGATGTTGGAGGCCACAAAAACCACGTATACGCAGCATGTGCCCAGTTGGTAGATCAGCAGGAAAGTATTCACCACTGTGCCAATATATGGAGCAAAGAAACGGAAGAATTTTGGACCTTCTCCCATGGCTGTCTCCGCCACCATTGGATAGTTCATGCTGGGCATCTGATGGAAAGAAAACTCTATTAATCTGGAGTACAAAAATTTGGGGTATACTCCTAACTAACCTTTTTCCTGCGGCACAGTTCATACTGCGCCTTGATCAACTGATGGATGCAGAAAGTGCAAATGAAGCCAATGACTATGGTGCCAATGGCCCCTGTAATATAGCCGGAGTTACGGAAGGCATTCGGCATGGCCAGAATGCCAGTTCCCAGAGAACCCTTCAACAAATGGAACAGGGTCTCAGAGTTACTAAAAGTAAAAAGTTTTTTAATTAATACATATAATATTTAAAAGGGCTATTATAGCAACACTTACGTGGTCGGATGCTCCACATCGCGATGGTGGTAGGGATTGTAGTCGGGATCCTTGGCCACTATGGCCTTGTTCTTCTGACCCTTCTCGGCCAGCTCCAATTTGTCTGCATGATCGCTGACATAAGCCGCATTGCTGTGGCCATTCTTAGTCATGACTATAAGAGCATATAGAAATACAAATTAAATTGATGAGCTATAAGAATTGTAGTATAAATATATTATCTCTAGAAAAACAACAAATTCGAATTATTTAAATTTCTAAAGCGAAACTATTTAATAGATAATTTTCTTTTTAATTGGCGCATAGTAAGGTATTTTAAATAACATGTCAACATGTGTATTAGACAGACGTTCAAAATAAATAAAAATAAACGGGTATCGAATGAGTTGGTGTTAAAAAATTTAAAGAAGTCGCATAAGTGTAGAAATTTATTTTTATCTTTATCCCAAGTGGCAAAACTTATTTTGATGTTTCAGTTGTTCAAAATGTTAATGTAATAAAAACTAATTTTAATAAAGTACTTTTTAAGTAACGATAAACTATTAAAAGCTATTTAATAATAAATATTAGCTTTTTAAAGGTTTACATGAGTTTTATGGGTCGATAACAATTTTCAAAAAAATTCTTGCTTAAACCATTTATCATATGTTAGAATACAAAATTATAAAATTTGTTCGAAAACAATTTTTTTTTCAGGTAAAAAATCATGATTTTACTAAGACAGGAAACTCATTTAAAATAGGTATATGTGTTAAATAGCTGCTAAAATATAGTGACAACAAACTTTTTTTTGTGATAATTGATTGAAGAAAATCACCTATTTCTTATGTGCTACAGCCACTTTAAACCACCCTTTCTAACCAACTTAAAGTAGCTATTAAGTTCCTTAGTTTGATGTCACTCCTTTGAACAATTATCTCTATCAGATGATCCCCGTGTGCCACAGATTTATCTACATCTGCATCCGCATCTGTGGCGCAACAAGTGCGTGATGTGCACGGTGCGCGGTGCTCTGAAAATAGTCTGTGCCGCTGACATATTTCTAAATTGAATGCAGACCTCGGCAATGTCAAGTTCAGTGCCAGCGAAGCATTGCCCCGATCCAAATGCGGTTGCCCCGTCGTCCATTCCCCTCCGAATTTAAGGGTATTACGAGTAGTACCTGACAATTCGTGCAATTCGTTCTGAGACGTGCTAAAATAGAACGAACCGAATAACAAAGGCCAATTTTAGTGTCACTTGTCTGTAGAATCGGACTTTGTTATCCGCCCTAATCGTTCCGCCCCTTAATGTCGCCATATCTCAGCCCATGATGCTTAATTAGAAAATATGTATCTCTGTGACAATGGGCAATTTGAGACTTTACGGCTTCCAGTTAAGATAATCTCATCTGCCCGAGAGATATGGACATTTTGGCAAATTCCCCCAATCTTTTCTCGTTCTCTGTTTTCGTGTTACGATCGTGCCTTTTGGAAATTATCTTCGTGATATCGTGATATCTGCAGATCAGATGTATAACGATATGATATGCAAGTCGGTCTTCGGTTCTCCTTCCTCATAAACCTCCCAGACTAGATCTATAACCTGAATGACTCTCTGCATAATCTCAAGAACGGCGGCTTTTCATGTACCACTTACAAAGACTGAGAAATGCGGAAGTCATTAACCGATCTCCGGGGAGCTCTTGACAGTGATTATACTAAATTGAGTTTTGGGAACGCATGAGTAATATCTTCACATGGGAAAACTATGCAGTGCAATTTATTTATGAGTGGGATAATTGTTCCCTTGCATATATAATGATTTTATGGGAAATTCTAAGTTTTCAAAAGCTATGGGTTACAAAAAAAAAGTATAGCTATTATTAAACTAATTTAACTGGGCGTATGAGTAATATATTAATAGGGGTATAACAGTAAAAAATATGTATTTATTTATTTATTCAAATGGTAAAAGCTTTAATTTAAAAAAGACTAAATCCTGTTTCATTAGTCATGACTAAGTTTTAATAGACAAAACAATTCAAACATTTGCTATTAACATTTTTTATGGGAAATTCTTTAACAATAAAGCCTCCACATACATAGCTTTCTAATAGTCTAATTCCGGCTTACTCATCGGATCACCACCAAAAATAGACAAAGGCCAAAATCCACGCAAAACTGAATTCGCAGAAATAATCTCCATAATTTATTTCAACCATGCTCAATCAAAACAAACCCCTTTAGTTTGTTTTAATAATGAAGTGCAGGCGGTTTTAACTGGATTGGCATAACCCATTCGCATCACACTAATAAATTAATTTTATTTGACACTGCCGATTTGCAATTGCCAATTTGTTTTGACTCGGCTGCAGATGATTTAAAGGCCTTTTCCTTTCTATTTGCCTTCATTAGTTAGTTTTTTTTTTGATTTCTCATGCAGCTGTCTATAAATAATTTTTGAAAATGTTGTTGAGCCAAGAATTCCCCATGAATCGCTTGAATTTTGTTCACGTGAACACCAGCGGAATATGAATTGAAAGCAGCACGCGACTCTCCCGGCTTTTTGTTTTGGTTTCTTCGCTTGTGATTGTGTTACTATTTACTCACTGGTGTCTCACTCACTGTGGGTTTTAGCCGTCTAGACTCTCGAGAGTTAGCCAAGTTCAATGAGCCAGGCCAAACCGCTTGGCCTTAGCTGTTTTGCAGCACTTGACTCGCCGCCGTGGAATACAAATTTCAATTGTCAGCAGCGGTGGCTTTCTGGTTGGCAGTGGAATCTTGGCCTGGCCCAAACGACTTCTAACTGGCTTGCTTATAAAAGCCGATGGCCTTGCTCCGCTTAATCATTTCGTTTTCGAAACTGGAGTTTTCGACTGTCTGGCTTAGCTCCTCTGGCAGTGAATTTTGGAGTGGAAAAGTTCTTGGCACTCGCGACATTCCGAGCTGGAGGAAAATTTATATTGACCAACTGTTTTCAGACTCACAATGTGTTAGTGCAACTGCAACTGGCAATTCTTAATGTAATTTTCCATGCGAAGTGATAATTAAATATACGTACTGGACTGAAGAAAACAAGAGAGGTTGAAATAATGTGATTTTTACAGAGAAAATTTAACGTAATTTTTTAAGGGAAAAACAGAAAGAGAGTTAAAGGCTTCTAAATTAGTTGAATTTTATTAGCAAGAACCATATTTGTTTCCAAATATTTTCGGAAAAAAGTGTTATATGGTTAATGATTAAAAAGCATTTTAAGCAAATTAATTTTATTTTACTGATTTTATTTATATAGATCTTTTAGTTAATTTATATTAGTCATATATATATATAAATATCATTCAATCTTGCCAATCATATTTTTTCTCAGTTTTCCACTAGCTATTAAATTATTTTTAAACTTTAATACCTCTGCTAATCACATCTTTAATGCTATAAATTTGTTTATCTCAAGTGTGCAATCATCTTTAAGAATACCCTGCTGAATAACCTTTATTTTTCAAAATTACTTAGGGGTGTGCAAATGTCAGAAAAGTCAGTGATCTTTGTTTGGCAACACATCAGCTTGACCAACTTGACGTATGAGTGATGTGGGTTGAAAGCCATGTTCTTTATCACATTCTATGCTGCTTATCATTAAAGAGCCTTGCAAAACAAATAATATTCAATGAATTTATAGCACTGCATTGTAAATATTGTACAAAGACTTGAAGATATTTCCCAGATATAATATGTCTTTCAGATATAAATGGTTGTTGGCAATGAGGATTATATCTTGAGATATAAGTCCACTGCTAAGTAAATGTTGTACAAAGGCTTGAAATTCTTAAAATAAGTTCATATCTAAAGATACTTTAGATCTTATCTGTAGTTATGTTTGCTAATAAATGTATTTAACTCCTTTACTAATACTTGAATTTATCTGAGGTTCATATCTGGTGAAGACCAGTGCACTTTGAACTATTCCTGATCTATTTTTGTTCTTCCGATCGATTATTTGCGTCAGACGTTTGATGCGCGTCGCTGGCTAAATTTAACTGCAATTAATTGGGGGTTAGTCCACTTAACTTAGCTAAACTGAACTCAACGATCTGTGCACTCATGCCCGACTTACTAATTCGCCAAAGTTGCGCGTCGCGACTTCCGCTGGCTAATTAGCCCAAAAAAAATAAAATCACAAAACAAAAATATGGATCGTTCACTTACCGTTTTAGGTTTATGAAACCCTTCTTTTTAACAGGAATGAATGCACTTCTATACGTGCAATATCCAAATAACCAGTAAAATATAGCCGGTGCAAAAAAGCCTTTGAACAACTGGCAATTAACCGAAACACTCGTTTACAGAAACGACGAAAAATCAAAACATAAATCTAAATCAACGCGGATCAACGCTAAACAGAACTCGTACCGCCGCGCACTTGTTAAACCGTACTATACTATACTATACTATACTGTACGATACTATGCGATGATGTATAGTTGGTCGGATCTGCGATGTGATCGTGTTGGCCGCGCGTTAACGACTAAATCAGACCCACCGTGGGTCACCAGTTTTAAGCATCGCGCGAATCGGTGCGCGATACCCACATACAGCGGATTTCACACAGACACTCCCGGCACACAGGGAAACATCTCGCACATTTGCCGAGTGTCGCAGAATCCCACTGAGATCGGTGGAAAGAGGGGCTTGAATTGGCTGAGGGGCGGTGGAACCACCTTTTGTATGCCAATCTCATCGCTTGGGACAGATTACATAACTCACTGGGGTCCCTTGACTCATCGTAAACGATCCTTAGACCTCCTTATCTTAAATAACATTCTGCATAGCTTACACCATTCAATTTTCAACTTTTTTTTTAACATTTTATAATGTTTTTATGTTTATTATGACTCAACTTCAGATCCTTGCTTAAACATCTTTGTCATTTCTAATTAACTTAACTTAATTTAACTTAAGCCTGTTCTTTTTTTAAACTTTTTTTCTATCTGAAACTGTGTATTTACAACTCTTTTTTAAAGGTTTAAGAAAAAATTGAATTATTCTTCAATGATATTTCCTATCTTATTATATTAAGAGCCAACCTTCATTTTCTAAAATCATTAAAATAAAAATACAAGATGTTTTTCAACACCCAAATGCTTCATATTTTCTATAGTGACATTCCTAGTTTGCAAAATCATAAATATATATATCTAATGAATATTCTGTAGTTACTTTTCCCTGAACTCTAGACTGTTTGTCTTTCAGCAAAGTCCTCTCTAATTACTAGACCAACATGGTCCAATAATATTTGTGTTAACAATTTGACTCTGAGCAAACTGCCTTATTTATTTCCTGTGATGCTGTTTCTAGGATCTAGAAACTAAATCTATTTCTCTGTTCTAGAACTTGCCATTTAAAATAATATTTTCTATACAACATTATTCCATTTCGCATTAATACAATTTATATTTCTTTCTTCTTCTTATCAAGTTCAATATCTTTACTGACAGGCCCTTAAAGTAAACCAGATTCCTTGAATGGGAATTTGGATCTGTTCCTTAACCAGCTTTCCCTGTTTCCCAAACATTAACATCGGTTAACCGTAAGCGATCGTTTTATGACTGTCACTCAACGTGTTTTCATGTTTTCATGTAACCATCATCAAGGCCTGCGCTTCTGCTCCTGCCGCCCGACTTCTCCCGACTCCGCCCAACTCCATGATCGGTGGGCCACTTTTTCTGTCTTGGCACAGAGACGTTGCCAAATATTTGGCCGGGGCATTGTCTGGCTTATGGCAAGACGGCAAAACGGCAAAAGAACCAGTAACCAGTAACAACTACTGTGTCCATTGCAGGCAGTGCAAGACACTTCGATCGACTGGCAATTAACATGTTTTTTTTTTTTAGCTTTTGTTGCTCGAATCGATGGCTTAATGCACTTTCTCAGCGCCAGTTAACTGGTTTCCAGATTTTGGTAGGGGATACGCAAAGGGGAGAGGGGCTCGTTCTGCGACAGGCTGTTTACTTGGCCAAATGAAATTTCGATCGGTGGCCGCGTGCCTTCCTGCGTTTTATTGCGCATACGCCGCATGTTCCCAGTTATCCCTCGGTGGAGCACAGACCGATTACCCGATTTATTGGGTATCAATAAAACCGGTTGCCAAGCTCTGACGTAGTTTTCCTTCTCGCCACTCTTGACTTTGTCTAATGACGCTATGTAAGCCGTAGATAATCTGGTTCCAAATTCGCCAAATTTTATTTGCGCATTTCGGCTTTCGATTGACATTTGCAGAATACACTTTAACGGGTTAACAGCTCATTGATTAAGTGACTTCAATGAATTGAAAGCGACAATTATGACCACTGTGTTAATTCTTCTAAATAACCATATAATATGAATTAGCATTATAAGTAAATTAATCTGTAGATCAAGGGAAAACTTATAATTTGTATGGGTGCGAAGTGAAAACAATAATTTTATTGTGTGCCAAAAAAAAACCTTTCAGCTTTTACCACCTGTATTTAGATATCATTATAGCAATGATACATTTCCAATCTGATCAGACAAGGCAAACGTATTTGTGGTTAAATATAGAGATTGCCGTGTGATAATTGCATGCAAATTCATCTGATTAGGTGTAAAAAAACAAAAGCACTCTGTTTGGCTTAAATTGTATTTTTAATTTGTGTATTGACGCTTACAGTAAGGCACAAAATTATGCACACATCTGTCTAAGCATTTGTAAAACAATCTTTATTTAACGAATACTTTTTTTGTACTTATTTTTTGTTGAATAAGTTTTTGGTAAATAGTTTGTAAAAATAGTATTTTTTCTTAAAAAAATAGGTTTATGTCATAAATGTTAGCCAAAACCTTATAATTAATTTACCAGAAAATTAAATAAATAATAAATGTAATAATTTCAATTATATTGTTTTTTTCATTGATTAATTTAAATTGTATTTTATATTTTTTACCATTTTTACATAATAATAATTCCATTTTTAAAAATAACTTCTTCGATTTTAAATGAAATTCAAGTGTAAAATATTTGAAAAAGTTTAAAGTGACAATTTGTGTAATAAAGAAAATAAAAGAAATAGCTTACTTCTTTATTGGTTTGCATATTTTTTACATATTAGCTTAATAAATAAAAAATAACATTATCAAAAAACTATTTCAGCTTAAATTATTTTCAAGCTCTTATAAAATATTTTTCTCAGTGCTTCGCATAACATTAACAGCTGAGCAATCACATAATAATAATACGGGCAAGGGAAAATTGGTTTCGCCCTGAACTTGTGCTGCCCTGTTTGGTGTCGCCCAACAAAGAACACGTGCCGCTGGTCCACAGATCTCTTCTCCCATCACACTCGCAATTCCATTTCCCAGTTGATCCGATGTCACCCTCGGATGGGTCAGGTGGTCGACTGCCCTTTGGCCTCGCCAATTTCCCCGACTTTTACTTTCAGATTGAAATACGGCATACACTTGTCGAGCGGGCTCTGCCCACCCATATATCATGGCAGCGTGTAAATTTGTGGCAGCTCAATTGAAAAATTGCTTTGTTATTCTCAATTTGAGGCTCTAAACAGTTTTAGGCACTATGCGTTGGTTTAATCACGAGGAATTGCGCACCAAAGAGCGAATCCCATTTGGGACACCTCTGCGCCGCTGATGAGATCTGATTTATTATTATTATATTGGGGTTGGCTCGGCTCGTTTGCCTCGCCGAAGGAAGTTCGAATTGAGGGTGACACAGTTTCCAGTTTTCAGTGCTGCATGAAAAGAGCTTACCATCGGTTAACCCGTGGATCCGATCGGTTCAGTTGGTCCCGGCTTGGTCAGGGTGAAAGGTTCGTGCTGCAAGGCCTGTGGTTCTCCTCGCCTTCTCGGTTTCAGCCATGTCGACGCCAGAGAACGTAAGTGGCTATAAGATCCACATAGCTTTAGGCCTTTAAATGTCTCATACTGCCCTAAAAAAGGTTAAAATATTATTTATTTAATTTGTATTACCAAAATATATATTTTTGCTTCTCCACAACATTTGATACGTCCTTACACACTTATTTTGTTCCTTTTCAAAATTAAATAAATATAAAGCCACGTGCTTGCGGATTTTTTACACACACCAAACCATTTGGATTTTCTTTTCTTACTTTGGCTTGGAAAAATGTCTTAAGTGTAAAACTATTAATGTTGCGTTAAATTTCATTAGAATTATGTTGACAATAAATCAATCTCAGATTTATCTTTATAAAATGTACACAATCATTGCAACACTTAATTTTTACTATTTAAGACTCTGTTTTTATTTAGCATAAAATCGAAGAAAATAAATTTAAACAAGAAAGAACGCTATAGTCGGGTGCCCCGACTATCAGATACCCGTTACTCAGGTAAAGGGAGTGCGAGGGAGTTGGAGATAGAAACTTTGATGACGCATAACTTTTTAACGAATGGTCCGATTTGAAAAATTTCTTCTACATTTCGATAGGTATTGATAAACACAATAAAACTGCATTTTTACTTTTCCGAAATATTAAAATTTTTAAAATCGTATATAAGCTATTGTGGGCGTTAAAGGGGGCGTGGCACCTTTTTGAAACAAACTTGCGCTGCGTAGGAACTCCTAGAATCTGCATGCAAAATGCCAATCTTCTAGCTTTTATAGTTTCCGAGATCTCAGCGTTCATACGGACAGACAGACAGACAGACGGACAGACAGACGGACAGACAGACGGACAGACAGACGGACAGACGGACAGACGGACAGACGGACATGGCTATATCGACTCGGCTAGTGACCCTGATCAAGAATATATATACTTTATAGGGTCGGAAACGCTTCCTTCTAGCTGTTACATACTTTTGCACGAATACAATATACCCTTTTACTCTACGAGTAACGGGTATAAAAATACATATTTTTCAGACAATTTAGTCTTTTAATGACAGTCTGCACTTTAAATATTTTGTAAGAAAGTTAGATCTGTTTGAAAGGAATCACTTACCAAGCTTTTATACCCTTGAAGAGGGTATTATAATTTCATTTAGAAGCTTTTTAAAGCAAACAAACAATCAAAATATTTATTGTAAAACAATATAATTAAGTCGTTTTTGAACAGAGACATTTACTCCGAAATAACGAATCTACTAGATGATATATTTAAAATTTTAGCTATTATAGAAAAATACAAATATGCATACAACTATTGTAGTAAGAAATATCTTCCCGGTTTTTTATTGTATACACATAAGATAGACGTTTTGTATAACAATATATTTTGGTTGTAC
Source organism: Drosophila carrolli (assembly GCA_018152295.1). Classification (NCBI taxonomy): domain Eukaryota; kingdom Metazoa; phylum Arthropoda; class Insecta; order Diptera; family Drosophilidae; genus Drosophila; species Drosophila carrolli. The sequence continues at coordinate 15,814,306 of JAECXJ010000001.1, forward strand.
CTGCAAGGGTATATAGACTTCGGCCTGCCGAAGTTGTCTCTCTTTCTTGTTTTTAGTAATCTCAGTTAGAAGCGTAAGTGAAACCGAAAGAGAACTCCCCATTATGTTGGGTTTATCTTGGCGATAAGCGCTCTAATTACTGCGTGCACTGGCCTACAAGATCGCTGACATCTTTATCGGCCGACAAATGTCGTCCGTCTCCGGTTTTGAGTTATTTCTCACGTTCTGCTGTCTGGGCCGCGACTGTGGAATGGCAATAAGAGAGTTTAAACACTGGGCACTACACCCACCAACCCACCAACCCGTGAACCCCGATTCACCCCGGGGCCAGGCGAATATCTGTCTCAATGTTAATGCTCATGCTTAACCAGTGCCATTGCCAAGTGCGAATGTTTCACGGGGAGATCGTGGGGCTTATGCGGTACTCGAGCCAGTTCCGAGAGCTTTGGGATCGAGATAGAGGCTCACTCCACTGCCGACTGCTAACTTTTGTTTTAAATTGAACGTCTGGCCAGATTCGCGCTTTTATTCTGTGTCCGCCAATCGCTCTACAAACAACTCCGTCGCCGAACGCGGCGTATACTTGATTTAATTGTTTTCGGTTCAATTTTTATTGGAATAATGACGCTAGCCGTGATTAGCGGATCGGGCACAGCCCGCGATATTGTAAGTGCCTCGTAAGCGTAATATATCTGAGAGTGTTTCTCGACTGATTACCCGATTGCTGCAATCAATCGAGGTTAACGCGGAATTCGGTAACGGTCATCAACAAATTAGGCCAAATCAAGTGTAAATCGAGAATAAATTATAAATTAAATATGGCACATTAAACGGATTTATCATGTCTTTTGAAATCTATTCAGTTCAGATAAATTAAATTTAGATCAAAATAAATAAACCAAAATTATAAATCAAAGCTTACGTAATAATAACATTAATGTCTGCACAATCATTTTCTACTGCATAATATCTAAAGTCTTGTTAATTTTTTTATTGGTAAAGATCACATTTGGTAAAAAATATGTATTAACATAACAAATTATTTCAATTAGCCCTAATATTTTAATAATCATTTCATTATCATCATCAATAGATAACTGTGTTATTTTTTGAAGCATTTCCAATAATGTGTTTTAAATAGATGTGTTTACTACTGATATCAATACTCAATAAGGAATGACTTGTAAAAATCACAAGAGGTTTATGACACAAATGTTCAAGCGGTTAAAATAAGCCGTGAATTGCATTTATAGTATTTTCATTGATATAATTCTCCGATTAGTGTATCGATTAAAGCGGAATTCGGTCGTGGCCTTCGAAATGTGATTGTAAATCACAGATAAATCTAAGATAAATCACATATAAATCATAGGAAATCAGAATAACGCGTCAAAGTTCACACAATTGAATGGGTTGGTGGGAAACAACAAAGTAATTGGTTTTTATGTGTGGTGCTGCCACTGTATATCACTTGAGACTGCAATTAGGCGAGTGTAAACAAGGCGAGTGATATTAGGGCAGCCTTATCGAGGAGTGTTCCCCTGTTTGCTTTTGGATTTTGGTGAGCCCCTAGTAGTAGTTTAGGATGGGCAGTCATTAAGTGCCTGTTACCTAAGAGTGACTGTTCCATGGAGCGGATCAGCGGAGAATGATAGAATCGACATTGGCAGCAAGTGTAATTAGCCATAAGTGCTCATTAGTTAAGCGCGTGGCGATAGCTGAATGGGTGGTTTAGATCGTGTATATATACTTTTCCCAGATTGATCCGCTTTAAAAAATACCTTCCTGGTTCCCTGATAATAAAGGTGGGGCTTATGAATCACCAAAAGGGGAGATTCTACCCCGCCCTGTATTTATAGAAATATCTAAAATTGTTCCAGCTGATTATCGGATTTATCAGTCCATTGGCTATTTTTGCATGGCCTTATCAGGCGGCGAATACATGGATTTTTAATTAAATTAACAAGCTACCACTTTTAGTCGGAAGCGGGTCCTCAGATCTTTCTTCTTCGTCAGCTATCTGCTGACTAGAATTAATAAATAATAGCGTCATTGAGCGGCAGGTGGATGGACACTTTGTACCCTGGCCCTGAGGTTTTTCAATCTTTTGTGCGGATACACCTATCCAGATAGGAAAGTCTTATCCGTTTCGGCCTGCCAAGTGCTTTCTTGGCAGCTAAAGTTTGTCCAGACATTTAGTTGGAATTCTGGAACTAAGTGCGTTGGTTGTGCTGATTAAAGTGATTTCTCAAATCAAGGAACTAATTGTCCTTAAGAGGTGAGCATTTAATGTGTGATATCTAAAGTGCTGTGAGAATTGTGCCAGTGATGCATCTTCATCAACTGTTTTTTGAAATTAATGGATCGACGCGACTTTCAAAGTCAACAACCTGAGCTTAATCGCATTATAAAGTGACTTGTTTGGGGGTTTTTTGCGGCAAGTGTTTTTGTGAATGGCCCAAGGATTTACGCTTTGTGAGTGATGAACTGTGTGCTTTGTGTATATTAAATATATGTGCTTTGCATACCAATTGAAGGAGTGTGTGACTTAGGTAATACCCAAACTTTTTATTTTGCGTTCCGCTTTCATATGAGCATGCAGTTTTCGAGTGTTTTGAGTGTTTTTATGGCAAACAATTACGGTCAACATCTCTTTGTCTTGCCTGAAACCCGTTTGGCAATCCAATTTCAGGGTGCGTTTTGGCTTTTGCATATGCAAATTGCTTAAATAACACGCCTGTCAACTGCTGGGGATTGAGATTGCCTTAAATTAGCGCTCAAGTACGACTTGATTCTGATTTCGCTGAGAAAGCTGCACTTGTTATTTTTATGTTTATCTATTAGTTAAGTAGCTAAATCCGTGGTGATCGGCAGCAGAGGTCACATAAATTAAGGAGCAGTTTTCTCGCCGTTTTTAAGCTAATTTTTGCTTGTTTAAGGGGGCGTATGAGCAATGTCAGCAGCAGGAAACCCCAAAGGCGCCACCTGCTGGCAGTTTGAGAAAGATATACTATTTACAGACGACTGCCCAAAGGTGGCGCTACTTTTTAGAAGTCCTAAAAGTATGCCGCATTTTTTCAACTACATTTCCTGGCAGTTGAGTTTTTAAAATTTAACCAACCCCTTTAAATTTTCTGCCATGACTTTCATATTGAAATTTCTTAATTGCCGCATGAATAAATTAATTTTCAATTATCTATCGATTCAAATTGCAAGGCCTTGGCTTACTTTGATCCCAAATCGAAGGTGCCTTCAATTTAATCCCTCGCCAGATGCAATTTAGCCCAGAACTCGGTCAAGTTTGAGTGAATTTGACAAGCTGGCAATTGCAGAAAAAACGTAAAATTTTCCACAACTATAATTCGCAAGGAATTTAACCGCTTTGAACTGGTTTCCTCCAAGCTGGAGCAACCGTAGACGAAGTATCAGACGTGCAGTTGGCACACGTTTCGGGTTACCCATAAATAAATGCGACGCAGAAATCAAATTGATTTTAATTTTAGCAAATGACTGATCGCACTGTTCTTTTTTTGAGCCCTTGGAGCGTCATATTTTTGGCAATCAATTTTTGGATTCAATCAATTTCGAGACTCTCTTGGGGGTCGCACGTTTTAATTGGCGGCCAATTGAGGCAGTCCAAATGGGATCGTCATATCGCCGTCATATCGGCCCGATATCGGTTATTAATTAGCAGTATATTCCAGTTTTCCCAGCCCCATTCGTTATCTGGTCCTATCTGCCTAGTTTCAGCTTTTGGGAAACTGATTCACTAGATTGCAGGCACGGGAAATAATTAATAGTGAAATTTGTATATTTAAATCTTTTAGTTTAATTTTTATTTCAACAAATCCAAATTTAATTCCCAATCAATTATACACAGTAATTTAATTTAATTAGTGTTTCCTAAGCTTACTTTAAATAAGATAAGGTTTTGAAACTAATATCGGGGGACATAGAATCTAAGGGAAATCTCTTGAACTTTAATTAAATTGAAAAACCAAAGCTTAAAATGCCAATCAATTAACTGAATCAAGTTAAGCAGATAAAGATTAAATGAATACAGGCGAAATAAAATAAATCAATAAAGTTATTTACTAATTTAATTTTTTAAATGACTCATTATGGCCAGTAAATACTTTTTACTTAATATCAGTGTTTGGAAGTTATTTTTATTTTTTTTAATTTTTTAAATTGATAAATGAAAGCATTTTCAAATGATATTTACTTTAGTGAACAACTTTTGATTGAGTCAGTAAATATTATTTTCGTTATGTTGCTCTCTCTGCAGCTTTATTTTAATAATAATATTTTCTCCTCAGTCTTAAATATATTAATATAATTTATATTTTATTAATAAAAAATCGGTGTATATAAATTAAATAAAATTCAGTTGTAGAGTGAGTCATTAAACTCTATTTACATTGTATTGTTGTCTAGGCAGCTTAAGATATAAGCGATACATGTTCATATTTCCCAGCATGTGACGCATGAGCCTTATAAGTAGGCAGCCAACTATTTCCAGCGGAACTGATTCAGCAGCCGACCTGTATGCCATGAAAGCTGCAGTAGGCTCCTTTTTTTTATGTCCCGGCGGAGGCGGAAATCAAGGAAAACCGCTGTTTTGAGATATATCAGAGAAATCGGGGAAAAATTCGTTTTAAACTGCCATCGGAATAACGGAAATTGTTCGCGAGCGAGTGCTCTCTCTTCGGGTCTTTCTAGCTCTCTCTCTCTCCCCGCACTCTCTCTTTCTCTTTTTCGCCGCCTATTGCTATTCTCTCCAGGGAAATCGGTCTGAAAATCGAGGGTTTTACTCGACGTTATAGTGCTAAGGTTTGGCATTCTTGTTCTGTTTGTCAAGCCGTGCGGTTGTTGGTTATCGGAACTGAACTCCGAAAAAGAAAACTACTCGAATTCGAAAATACTGAAATCTCCGATTCGATTCGATTCGATACCCAGTTCCCGGTCACGGTCTCTCTCGCAAGTTGCATTAGTAATATTGCATTTCTTATTCTAAAATCCAACTCCAATTCCACTCTCAGACGAGTCTCTCTGTCTCGACCATTGCTATTAAATCTGCCATTCAATTTTGTTTTGTATCTGTAACAAGTGCTTGGAGGCCAGCCTCGATTATCGAGTGTCGGTGTCGTTTCGCGCACCAGGATCCTAACCCCCAACGGCCCGATCCTGCATCCGCAAAGATATCGGCTAGCCAAGGATTACCATTACCGTTACCGTCGCCATGAGTTTCCATAAGAGCGACTCGCGGACGCCGCTGGCGCCCACCGAGTACACTGTAAGTAATATCTTTTTTTTTAAGGAGTGGTTCGGCGGGTTTACTTTTCAAAACTCTGGAAATAGGTCATTTCTTATAAAAATTGATTCCTTTGTAGTTCGTTGTTATTTTTTACATTTCTTCCATTTATTTATTCTTCCGAAATCTGAGTAGTTTGGGAAAGTGCTTATATTATATGTATATGTTTTTATCGTAACCAAACAGAAAGTTCTGGAAACATCCTTTTTTTCTAAACTTATGTTACAGACAATTTTCTGTAGTGTCCTTTAATTTTATATTTGGACTTCAGGAGGTGAAACTAGAGTCTTTTGTTGTCTTTAATTTTATACTTAGATATCTAGATATGTTGTTGGTTAGATAATGAAGTTATAATTTTCTTTAATAAAAAAGATATAATGCTTGGATCTTGATATTCGAAGATATTTGGTTTTTACACCTTCTTGATCTTTTTCTCAAAATTTTCCATTTCTTCCCCTTGAGCCATTAAAATCCCCTATATGATATCACCTTGAATTTTTGCAAATTCAGATTTATGCATATCATTAACAAACGATAAAATTTTCCGTTGATTAATTTGGCATAAAGGCTTCTGCCGCGGACATGTGATGTGACACCTCTCTCGCACTTGGCTCAAAAGTCCCCGACTTAGCCCTCTAATGCCTTGTTTATTTATTGATCGATGGCCGCTTGCCACGGTTTATATTTACTTTCGTTTGAATGATTGTTTATGCAAATCTGTGGGCTAATGTTTGTTTGGATTGATAACAAACTGAAGTCTAATTTCGGGGATGATTTCGGTGGTTCTTTCTTTCTTTCATTTCCCTTTTGGCCGCCTGCTCATTTATAGTTTTGCTATCGTTGTTGTTGTTATGAGTAACAGGCCAAACAGTTTTCCACCCGCTTTCCCATTGTCGCGATATTCCTTGTGTTGCTGCCTATTTTCAGGGCACCCAGTGGAATTTTCCACTCGCCGAGCTGCACTTTTATGTCTGCCGGGACCTGGGCATAATGGCCATGGCTATGGATATGAAATGGCCTGTGTAGGGCATTCGGACGACCGGTTATGGCTGGTACACATTTAGTCTACCTAATGTGTCAGCGTTTTTCGGGGTTTCGAGTTCATGGAATATTTCTTTTATATTTTCGGCTGCTGCGCAAGCGCCAAAGTGGAAAAAAAACACAGTGCCGCGCGGAATTCGCTGAATTGGCATTAAAGTAAAGTTCTGGCACCAATTCGAGCTCTCGGTTTTTGGTTTCGCACTCGGTAACTTTCCACTGAGTGTGTCCAATGGGAGAACCTCCACAAAGTGCTCCATGTCACTCCAATTGCATATTGCGTCAGGCTGCACTTGAAACCCGAACTACAAAGTACTCTCCCTACATTAGCCCCCTTTTTGGTCTTGTAGTTATAACATTACAGGTAATAACAATAGACGAGCATTGTTCTGGAAATCGGGAATCGATTGAACCGATCTGATCCGATTTCACCATGACGATTTTCAAAGCTATTTGGATCAAACTGTAATATTGCCGATCTATCTGGATCGGTTACTCACGGATTTATGTTATTGGTGGGGTTGAAAATGATACAATATGAATATCCACAACGGTGCACCAGACTTGTAAATATTTATGATTTCGATATGGAACTTTCAAGAAGGTTTAGAAAACGAAAAATTGTGGATAATTACAAAATAATGACCGTTAAATGCAGTTGCATATGACAATATATATTATGTATTACGTAGACACTAAAAGATAGATTGATATTGCATCTTAAATGCATTCAAATCCAATGTAAATCATAATTGTGTGACATAACAACAATTTTGTAACATTTAAAAATAATCGTAAATGTATATAAATAAACTGTTCAGACAACTAAATAAATCTAACTATTTAAACATTTTATTATATATTTAAACAATTTTTATGGGCAAGGCAAAAAAACATATTTCAGTCATAAAAATTGCATTTTTATTACTAAATTTGTTTTTAACGCTAAAAAGTTATCTTTGCATTTAAGGACCAATAACTTATATAACTATTTTATCGATCTTCTGAATAATTTATTGCAAATTGGAAATAAGGAAATATATGGTTTATTTTTATTTTAATGGCTCAATAAATAAGTTTAATCGATCTTTTAAATTCACTGTAAATGAGAGTCCCAAGATAATGATTAAATAATAATTATATAATTGACGTTTATAAGACAGTAAAAAATACATTGTTAGACACATTAAAAATTGTTTTGCAAATATCATAAAATAATACGCAACTCAAACCCTTTTTTAAAGTGTCTACGTAGTTGTTCTTTGCATTTATCGGTCAACAAAAAACGTCCAATCAATCTTCTGAATGTATTGCAAATTAGAAATGTCATGAAACGAAAGTCTTTTAATTTAGCAGCAAGAATTGTGTTCCTATCACGAGCACGGGACTGATCTATTTAATTCAGGGAGCTCGTGATTCGGTGTGATCGTTGCAACATGCCCCATATCTAATCTACAATTGTCGGAAATTGCAGGCGCCATGGGTGCAAATTCCGGGCGTGTTACCCATTCCCCAGAAAAAAAAGTGGGGGAATAAATAGATCTCTAATTGACAGATTGCCGACCATTTTTGTAGGGGAACTGAACCCCTAAGCCACGTGATTTCCCCCTGATGTCAAATTCACTGCTCAGTTCTCGGTTTGCATACTGCATTTTTTTTGTGGTTCGCATTTTGCAAACAAATATAAAAATTTTCCATTGCAATTTGTTGTCGTTTGCCGTTTTCATTTTCGTTTTTTTTTTGCTATTTCTGTTTCTGTTCTGCTCTGTTCTGTTTCCACTTCCATTTCCACTTTTCGCTTACATAAGTTCAATGGCACGCCAGGTTGGGGCAGCTTTGGAGTTCGTTAAAGCTATATTCCGTTTTATACCCCACTATTGACAGTTTTAATTAGGAAAGCACACGAAATGCCCGAACACTTTAGAATGCAGCATTTTTCTTGACTCGGCTTAGTCATTTTGCCGGGGGAAAAAAGGGTTAGGAGCTGAAAAGCGAAATACATCATATCCGGAAGAAGGCGTCACCCTCTCCGGATTAGTCACACAATCTCGGCGGACTTAGAACTTAGAACTGCTGTAAGCTTCTGAGATTTTTGTCAAGATAAGATTCCCCTAATTAATAGGCTTCCTTATCGTTATCGCCTGGGAGAAGAAGCGTGGAAATCGGGAAATACCTGCCGTAAATTATATGGTTTTTGCCTGAATGACAGTGACTGATGTGGTTGGGCTATTGAGATTTTTTTTCAGCATTTCCAACTGCAGTTGCTGTTGCGCAGTTCCAGAAACTACTATTATCTATTATTAAATAACCAAAGAATTCGCAAAAACATTCATGATTGCATTATTTGTCTTTGGCTAATTGAGAGATAAGTATTTCGTGTTGGGCGGCAATGCAAAGCAGAAAATTGATGATACGTGTGTGTTTATTTTGCAGTATTATCTATTTGCGTGCCAAATTGGTTGTTGGAGTGGTTTTACAACAGCCTATTAGGTCAAATTTTATTATCAGATTTCATAACTTCAAAGGTTTTTTTTGGATATAATTAGAATAATAAATTGCAATTAATTTATGTAATTTTAAGGCCTATAAAAGTGACACAATGCCTAAATTATTTTTTAAAATTTGAATATCCTAATTAGGGTATTCTTTTCCCTGTGTTCTTATCAATCGCTCATTATCAATGCAGCTCCCTCTTTTCATTTTGTTCCCATTCGTCACACACTTTGCAATGTTAACTACTCTTGACTCCATTTTGTTGAACTTGAGTCGATGCATCGACACGTGTTGATGTTCTGGGCCTGCTCCAACCTCCCCCTTTTCGCCCACCCCCCAGAAAAACCTCCCCTCAAGTGTGTTTACATTCTTTGCCATCGACACGTTTCTGTTTATTTTTTCGCCAGTTTGCAAAACTTACTATTTTAGAAGGCAATAAAAAAGTGCAACGCAATAAGCCATTTTTGGATCGCTCTCTATACAGTCAAAAAAAAATTTTAATATCATCTCAAATGCAAAAATGTTTTTATTCTCTTGTTTTTTTGGTTACTCATTTTTTGTATTGTTTTACAAATTTTAATTTGTGTTGTTTAAAAAATCGAACAAAATTATAATGTGTGTGGCAATTTAAAGATTGAATAATCTAAATTTTGAATGAGTAATACGTGAGTTTGAATTTAGCAAATTTGTAACTTAAAAGTAACTTAAGTTGCTAGAAAGAAAACTTGCTTATAATATAAGGTTACAGGATCGCTAATAAAATCTATTTATACTACTAACTAATAAATCTTAATTTTTTCGGATGTAACAATGTTAAATCGAACAGTAACGTAAAATAGATGGCATGCGATTGAAAGATTGAATAACTGGCCGAGTGCGATTGTGAGACTGACTGACTGAATGGTGCTTTGTCGCAATTAGTGGGGACTGCAGCTGTCTAATTATTTTGCTATCTATTTCCAAGTTCCAACATTCAGTTCACCGCGCTTTTGTTTGCCTTTGCATTTGCGCACTCGGAAGAATTGTTTCTGCGCGTAAAATGGGTGGAATGGATGGGTTGATGTTATCCGAAGCGGAAAGAGGCTGGATGTAAAACTCTTCGCAAATGTGGGCATTTCGTTCTCAAAAATTTGTTTGGGCAAATTTTGATCTCGACGGGAGCCAATCAAGCGTGACAGAGCGCGCACTTAAACCTAAAACGCTTAAAATGTTTTGTTTTGTGGTTTCGGGTTTTATTTGTCTGGATTTTTTTCTTTTGTTTGGCCTTAAATGAGATTTTGAAAAAAAATTTCCACTGTAAATGAGAATAATCCAATTTCTAACTTATGGCTTTTTTTAGTCTTTTTTATTTTGACTTACTATGTGTTGTTAATACAAAATAAAGCGGTCAACAAACTGGCCAACGATTTCTGCGAATTTCATCTGCAGAAAGTCAGGGTACATTTTGAGATACCTGCCACATGATAAACAAATGCTCTGGTAATAAAATAATTGAATTGATACTTACCTCAAACCGCCTTTCATTTGCGTATCTTACATTTTACTTAGTGATTTTACATTTGACATGGTGATCTACAGTAGCTATGTTAGCTAACAGCATTGGTGGTTTCTTTAACTACCCCTCGATGGCGCCACTTTACATTCGTGAATAAAAAAAATTCAAAATCTGAAAAAAAAACTAGTCAGCGTTAACAATGAGCTATCAACTTGCTGTTCTATTAAACGGACAATTTGCACATTGTAAGCGTTTTAGTGTTCTACTATTTTTTGTGCCTTTTCTCACGTATTTGTTTTACAAATTCGCTGTTTCCTCATTAGTTGTGCCGCCTGCCTTGCTCGAAACACAATTTATATAAAAATCTAATCGCTCCCCCGCCTTCCTGTTTTGCCCTGATTTATCTCACGACGATCAATTGTAGAAGAGAGGGGTTTATTGTGACTGTGACGTCATGTGGCGACTGCACCCAAAAAAACAACTAAGGAAAATAATGCAAATTATGATCGTATTCAAGAGGATTAGAGAAACTGCAATGTGAATGGATAGTGGGAGAATTGGTGAGATGGTTTTATTTTGGCGGTGGCGATGGGGCGGTGTTTTGTTTGTCGCTGTCATTACAGCGCTTGCCGGCTGGCCGCCTTGATTCAGTTGCTTGTCGCCCTTTGCAAGAGTCACACGTTGAGATTCGTCCCGCCTCTCGCACACGCCCACCGAGCATCGCACACACCGCCCACAGACCACACCGCCTACCGACCACCGCCAACCGTCCAACTGGATACCGACCACCGCCTGGCATGACCTTGGAAGACCTCAAGCTGAGCGAGCCCACAGGAAAGCCGCCGCTGCCGCCGCGGTCGGAAAAGGGGCAGACACTGAGCCTGTCCAGCTTCAGTGGCTCGGGTTCCGGTTCTGGCCGGAAACAGCATCTTTCGGGCGCCGCCTTGGCCAGGCACAAGCTGAAGATGTCCTTGAAAAGGGGCGGACCGCCACCGGTGGCCACCAGCGGATCCGGCGTGATGACCACCTCGTTGGACCAGCAGGTGCCAAAGGCCGCAGCTCGCACGAAATCGGCTAAAACCTAAAATATCACGCATACGCCTCTTGTTACCTGGATCGCAATAGTCAAAACGGATTGTCTTTTTAGTTTGTGTCATAAAACTGCATTGAACTTGTTCATTGATCTTGTTTTTGCGTATTTTTTTTGCATTCCGCTTTTTGGCCACAATTTATTGGTTGCTCCTTTTTGCGCACTGCAGCTGCGAAGAGCTTTTACGTAACTATAGCGACGCTCGAATTCTCTATGTTTTTCAATATCTCTCTACCCCTGTTTCTATATGATTTTCCCGATCCGCACTCATTTTGGCTTTTCCTTCTGGCCGCTTTTCCTCTCGTTGCAGAAAATACCGACGGTCGCTGCGGGCTACGGAGAAAACGAGAAGCCCAAAGGCGGCAAAGGCGGGCAACCCAAGTGAGTATTTGATTTTTACGAGGATGAGAGTAAATCCCATGCCTCGAGATTCTATGGCCGGGAATCGATTCATTCGTCTAGTCGATGCCTTTGGCAGCGGCCACGTTTGCATCGATTCCCCGATTCCGATTTCCGATTGTGTTACGGCCATAGAAACTCGATCGCGATGTACAAGAACATCGACAACGAGTCCTCCACGACCATGTTTGAAATGTACTCCTCCTCGGACAGGTTCATCCGCTCGGACATGGCCGACGTACCCGTCCAGCAGGCGGCGGGATCCACGCTTCCTCTAGTGATCACTCGGAAAAAAGGAGACGACTCCGAGGATGGCAACTACAATCCGTTTGAGCACCGCAAGGTGGAGCATCCCACTTCGTAAGTACTCAGTTGAAAGTGTCCAATAACCATAGTATATTGTAATTTTAAAACTAAAATAATACAAGCTGTCGCTTCAAAAATGTATTTATGAGAAAAGCTTTTCAAAATCGAATTAAATCTAACTTTTAGTTAAGATTTCTGGCCGAATTGGCAATATATTTTGTATCAACTGTCAGAAGTCACATAAAATACTTTAAACGATACAAACGCGAATATATAAGTTAGTTTTGAAGGATATTATTAAGAGTTGTTAAACCATTTTAATCTTATGTAATACAACTTAATATAAACTTCATAAACATAAGTGCAATGAATTTAAATCACCAAGTTATTGAGAATACAGTCTTCGAAACTAGTGTTTATTAATACTATTTCATTGTTGTGAGCATTGTATTGCTTTAATTATGTTTTCAAAAACCCCTAATTTTGTTGGCAACCCGGATAAGCAGCTGATCCAAGTCATTAAACGCTCAATGACTAATCCCCTTAATTATATACCCCCACCCGCGTCATTGACCTTTAACCGACCAAAAGACTTTGACTTTGCATCGGGCTAAAACGAAAAGAACGGAAATGCAATGGTATTGGCATTGGCCTTGGACATTTTGGCAAACTACTTTTTCCAAACTAAAAATAAGTAAAATCGCAAAGGAAAATCTCTCGCGGGCGAACGAGCTAATAAAATGAAATCGCCGACAAATGTTTTGCTAGACTCGTTTAGCACGTCGAATGGGAATGAGGAACCCCGTTTACCTTCCACCCCCTGAATTTTCCTTAGAGAGGGAAAAACGCATCCGCCAGGCCTTCCAATGCAATTGCGTGAGCGGAAAATTTCGAGAGTAGCGAAACTCATGGTGAAATCACCAAAAAAAAAATGTATTTTTAAATATAAACAATAGTCATTAATTGGTGCAACAGGGCGTCATCCATATGGATTGAAATCATGAACTATTGCATTGCATCTCGCCACCACACTTCCCTTATTTTTCAACACTTCTTTTTGGCAACCTTAAGTGATCTGTATTTATTTATCTATATACCGAACAGACAGCTAGTTGCCTTTAGTTTATAACGAATTCAATTCTTTGTTTGCTTACATACCATTTCGTTATCTAAAAAGTTAAATGGTTTGTCATTAAAATGCAATGAGGTTTTATATTAAGTTATTATATATAATTATAATTGCGTATGATTATGTTCCAAGTTGTTTATTTTACATTTTGTATTTGGGTTTTAAATATATTTATTACCATTCTGAAACTGCGTAATAAAATGTAAGACTGATTAAAACAAAGGAAAAGCGAAACTTGTAGTAAAAATAGATTTTTAAACTATTTATAAAACATGTCTATTTAAAGCCGTATTGCAAAATAAGTTTATTAAGGTTAAGTGTAACAAGTCACAACATTAGATTGCTGTATAAATAGGATAGGACTTTTAATTATTATACTGGTACTTATTACAGTAACTATTATTATAAGCTATTTAAAAAAATTGATTTTTAATACATTTTTTTAACTTTTCTCAGGGATCTTGAGACATTTGTGCACCTGCTGAAGGGATCGCTGGGCTCTGGGATTTTGGCCATGCCAATGGCCTTCTCCCACGCTGGATTGTGGTTTGGATTGGTGGCCACCTTCGCGGTGGGCACCCTCTGCACCTACTGCGTCCACATCCTGGTCAAGTGCGCCCACATCCTGTGCCGGCGACGCAAGATCCCGATGATGGGATTCGCCGATGTGGCGGAGCAGGCCTTCCTCGACGGACCACCTTCCCTGAATCGCTGGTCACGCTTCATCCGGTTTATGGTGAACACATTTCTGGTGATCGATCTGCTGGGCTGCTGCTGCATCTATCTGGTGTTCGTGGCCACGAATGTGGAGCAGGTGGTGCGGGTTTACATGGAAACGGAGCTGAGCATTAGGGTTTGGATCATGATCGTGACGGCGCCTTTGCTCTTGATGTGTCTGGTGCGAAACCTCAAGTTCCTCACGCCCTTCTCGATGATCGCCAACATTCTGATGTTCGTGGGCATCGTGATCACCTTCATCTATATGTTCACCGATCTTCCTGCTCCCGTGGAACGTCCTGGCATCGTGGCCGTTCCCGAATGGCCGCTCTTCTTCGGCACCGTGATCTTCGCCTTGGAGGGCATCGGTGTAGTCATGTCCCTGGAGAACGACATGAAGAACCCCACCCACTTCATCGGCTGCCCCTCGGTTCTGAATCTGGGAATGGGTCTGGTGATTGCCCTGTACACCTTGGTTGGATTCTTCGGCTTCCTGAAGTACGGCCCGGAAACCCAGGCCAGCATAACGCTGAACTTGCCACTGGAGGACAAGTAGGTTTTCCAGTATATATATAAAGATATCTTTAATTAATCTTTATATTTTTTTTATCCAAGGTTGGCTCAATCCGTCAAGCTGATGATTGCCATCGCCATCTTCTTCACCTTCACCCTGCAATTCTACGTGCCCGTCACGATCTTGTGGAAGGGATTGGAGCACAAGATCCGGCCGGAGAAACAGAATATCAGCGAGTATGGACTTCGTATATTTTTAGTGGTAAGTTCAAAGGACAATTTATTGTTGGCAAGATCATAAGGTCGATTTCAAATGATAACGTATAGATAATATATAAAATAAATATAATATGATAGTTTTGAAACCAAGGCACCAAGTCAACACAAAAATATTTACATTTCAATTTATAAGCCCTATTTTAGACATACTTAGGAAGTGGTAATTTATTAATTTTTAAAAAAGGTTTTTGAAAAGCATTTATTGTTTTTTTAAAGAAATATTTACATTGCTTAAAGATGGGTTTATGTTATTTTATTTATTGGGTTAAACACATTTTCCAGATCATTTAATTTTATTTGAATGCTTCGATTTTCTGAAAGATATAATTTCTTTGCTTATCATATTAATTATCGTGTGAGAACTTATAAACATATATATAATATATATATGAATAAGAATAAAAAGTAAATCAATTGATACTAATCAACTTGCTAAATATCATTTTGCATATTGGAAAATATGCAACTCTTAACTTGTTGAGTTATATGTTACATTTAAGGACCTCCAACTTCCTTGATTTTTTTTTGGTTTAAGACAGAATATGTTTTAATAATTTGGGAAATATTTGGGAACTTAGTCCTTCTAAAAGTCATTTTCATAACCATTATATAATCTGAAACTCTTTCTATTCCAGCTTCTTTGTGGAGGCATCGCCGTGGCCCTGCCGAATCTGGGGCCCTTCATCTCGCTGATCGGAGCGGTGTGCCTCAGTACGCTGGGCATGATCGTGCCGGCGACCATTGAGCTGGCCGTCTACCACGAGGATCCTGGATACGGACGCTTCAAGTGGCGACTGTGGAAGAACACCGGACTGATACTGTTCGGCGTGGTGGGCTTCGTGGCCGGAACCTATGTCAGCATCATCGAATTCCACGCCGAGTTCAGCGGCGGCCACTGAGCCACTGCTAATTTAATTTAAAGTAGTCTTTAATGAAACTCTTCTAAGCACAGGGATGTCTAAGTTAAGTTTTTAACTAATTTTAGGGCTAACCAAAGTTTTCTAGAACTCCGGAAACCCCCCGCCTCGCCCCCCGTGGTTATCCTTTTTCCTACCCCGTCCCGCCCCTTCCACCAAAACCGATCCCTGATATATATACACATGTATATATATTTAGATATCCATTAACCCTTTAGCGGGGTAACATCAACCAAACAACAAAAGTATTTCGATTTAGTCGGTGCCACGCCCCCTCGTGAGCTGTGGAATGTTGGGGGGCGTGGCATTAAGGTTACTTAGAGAATTCTTGTAGAAGTGATTTTGTATTGTAGTGATTTTGACAACAACTTAGTCGTAATTAGTTCCTACTCGAACTAAGCCAAGACAGACGGACGCAGCCAAAGTATGTTTTCGTTTTTCAATTATTTTGTTTTATCATTGATTTACTCTGTACATTATCGACGCCCTAATTCAATAATCATGACATATTACCAATTACCAATTACCAATACAGAAAGACCCGCTGCCCCTTGCTAAAAAGGGCAGCAAAAAAATGGCATTAAAAAAATAATAAAACCTATTGAAACAACCAAAGTGGATTTGTTTTGAATACCTAACATATAACTGAGTTGTCTTTTCAAATAAATATGTTTTAATAAGCAGGTGGTTGGTTGGATTCAAATGCTAGTCGGATTTTGTAATATTTTGAAAAGGTAAGTCCTGCTAAAAATGATTGCAATACTAGGTATACTTTTAGGCAGACTTGTTTAGATTACTTTGGCTGAACTCTTTTATGTACAACTAAAAGAGCAATCATTTTTCAGTTTAACCTAAATTTGTAAATTGGAATATTAAGTAGACAGTCATTATCACAAAATTTAGCCTTAATTAATCTGAATTACTTGTTCTGAGAGACTTACGCCTCAATTTATTTACATAGCAGTCTTTTGGGGTGAGATACTAATTTTCGTTTGGTTCAGGTGTTTAAATGTGTTTATTTTCTGATTAATCCTTGACTCTGCTAAGACAGGTACATTTTTAATATTTTTATCTAATCTTCGAATTATGAAATAATGATAATGGTAATGATATTAATAACCTTAATGCTTACCGTGTTCCAAATGAAAATTCCTGATTTTGAACAATAATTCTAATAATTTTCTTGGAATCTACTTTTCTTTGTACTTTTTAATTTTGTGTATATCACACCTGAGAACATTTTATTGGAATTATTTTATCGGTAAAAGCAAACTTTATTTGTTATTATTTACTACTATTTTTTCTCTCTTAAGAAGGCTTTTTATTAATTATATTTTCGAACAAACAACTTATTACAATATATAAATTGCAAGGCGTAAGCGTATTTATTTGTATATTAAGGCTGTTGATAAGCCCCTAAGAACTTCCCTATACTTCGACCTAAATTAAGAACTCATACTCGTCGTAACCTTGGCCACTGTTGACTTTTCCCAGCGCCTAGAATTGCGGCGTTGGTGGTTTGTTTTTATCATTTTTGCGGGGGACAAACAATTCAGCACTTGATAGCGATGTTTTGGCGATTGGGCCAGAACAGCAATTCGCATTTGAAACGCCCAGAGCGATGAGCTTTCCCACGCTACTTGAGCGGCGGGAGTTGAAGTCAAATTAATATGTGATATGATTCGCTGAAAGCAGAAACGATCCACGGCGCGTCGAGGGAAACTTAACCCACGGGCAGATAAGATATTTATCCAGGTGCTGGGCCTTCGAGAACTCTTCCTCCTCTCGCGGTCGTAATCGTAATCACCCACAAAAAGTGTTGGCGAAAAGGCAGAGTAAGAGTAGCTACACAAAAAAAAACACACACGAAAAGGCAAATGTGCAAACGCAATTCAATACAAGTCGAGGTCCGAGCAACTGAAACAGAAACTGAACCGTGAGAAAATTACACCCACAGATAACCGGGCGCTATTGGTATCCACAAGATACTCAAACTCGAACTCGAACTCGTATACTTTACCGCAGCGATAAGCGTTTTGCATTGTGACGCAATCGGCTACGAAGTGCGAAGGAGTATGAGGAGTTTTGAGGGCCTGGCAGCACACATGTGTGCACAATTGAAAAATTACTATTTAACCAGCGAGAGTTTAAAGTTCGTGCCCAGGCCGTAGTATCTCGTATCTGGCGGATGGACTCCAAGATAAGGGGCAGCGTGTGAAACCAATCAGAAACCCGTTGATTGGGCCAAGAATGACCCACGACTCTGCGTGTGTGCCGACTATCGATTCTCTCGACTATCGATTCTCGGCTCTCGACTCTCGACTCTTGGCTCTTGAATTTCCCACTCACTTTCCCACTATGCAAATCAGGAGCAGGCCAGCAAGTGCCTTTTACAAATGGGCTCAATTAAATTTAAGTAAACACATCTGCCAGAGGAGTCTTTATAAACCATTAAACTGTTATCTTATTTTTATAGTTAATCTTTATATTTTAGGTGCCTTAAAATACATTTTTCAATCATTTTCAAAAAAAACAAGAGTACAAATTATTTAATAAATATCTTAAAAATCAATAAAATTTACCTACATAAGTTAACACGTTCGTCACAGCAGTATTTATAAAACATTTATTAGTTATCCTCTTCTTTTACTTTAATCTTTATATTTGTTGGTGTTTTAAAATAATTTTTTTATTCACTTTTTATCATTAAACTCCAAAAACCACAGGCTAAAATTACTTAATATATATCTTAAAAATCAATCAAATTTGCTTAAATAAATGTAAGTTATTACGTTTGCCATAGATGTCTTTATAAAACATTTAAAAGTTATCCTCTTCTTTTAGTTGTATCCATATATTTGTAGGTGCTTTAACATTTTTTTTTATTTTTTCACATTCAACTTCAAAAACCCTGGTTTAAATGATATCTTAAAAATCAATCACATTTTTTACTTTCGTCATTAATAGAGATAGTTTAGCACTAGCAAAAAAAAAAAAAAGGAAAATGATTTAATAACGTCGCTTAAATTTATTAACTAACTAATTTGTCAAAGCTTTAAATTAAAAATAAGGAAACCTTTAAACAGGCATGACTAATAACAGCCCTGCCAATTTGTGAATTTAAATAATGGTATATGGTCTTTTTCCATTAGTCAGCAGTGCTGGCTTGATGAGCAACTGATTAACCTTTTGTCTCGTCATTTACTCGTCGCATAAATCGCCGGTCCGTATTCAAATTGAACTTCTGTTAATTTGCAATTTATGCCCGACCGCTGGCCAAATCGATTCGCCGCACTTCCATTTCCCTGGACAAGTTTACAGGCGGTACTGGGTATTGGGTATTGGGTACTGGGTACTCCACTGGGAGATAGGCCTTCTGGCCAATCCACCTGCCCGATCGATGGCCAGATAAATGGCATTTTATTAGTTGGCTACTTACCCGGCTTACTCCGAACGTAAGTCGCCAATGGCCGGCTGGCAGCTTAATGTCAGTGGCACAATGTTTGGGCCATGTTTATTGGGATTAGTTGCCTGAAATTATGACCAATTTGTCGGGTTCAATGAGATGCAGCTCCTCCGCTGCCTTTTCAAGTCAATTGGATGCAAAGAGGGACTGGAAGTGCCGGAGGACCCATAATCCCATAGAAGGCGCTCCACGAGCACTTATTTTGCGTACAATTTTGGCAACAGAAATAAAATTAAAGCCTTAAACAGATAATGCCCCATCAACGCACTTTCCGACGCTGCCCCCTAGGCATTCAATGCAAATCTGGGCTCGGATCGGAATCGGAATCGGTTTCGGGTTCGGGTTAATAGAAAATTTATAATGCCAGCGCGCCATAAATTTGGAAAACATCCACCCACATGCAACGATATATTCAGATGGCAGGCAGGCAAGCAGCCAAGGAGCCTTTTTGAGTGGGAAATAGGCATAAAAACGCTGTAATTTGCAGTTGACAAATACGCAAAACTCCTTACCAACTGCGGGCTGCAAAAATTAACTCATATTGCAAGTTGGTGGCTTTGGGTGATTTAGGTAGAGGTGGCGAACGGGTACTTGCACACTCGAAAACGAGAATGAAAAAGAAAGAAAGGCTTACATTAAATATAATATTATAAAATTTTATAGATTTTTACAAGCCCTTAAAAATGGATAAATTTTTTTCTATTATATTTTAAAAATTAGAAGCTAGAGAGAAATTATAATTTAATCATCTTATTTATCTTTGTTCTTTTGGAATTCAAAAGTATTTAATTCTGCAAAATTTAAATATTATTTTGTTGTTTGCTTTTATAATTCCCAAACGATTAATTATTATATAATAACTATTGAAAGCTTAAATCTGTTTTTAATTAATACGTTTTGGCAGTGAATAATGAATTACTTACTGAACAAGATGTTTAAACTCACAGGAGTTTAAACCCACAGGAGTTTAAACATCTTGTTCAGTAATCTATAAAAACGTTTGCCAATTAATTCGATTGGAAACAGTCTACACAAAAATTACACTTGTAAACCAAATCCATTTATCTTTGATTTTAATTTGTTTCTAAATATTTATTTTATTCCATGCTATAGAGTGGTAATTTTTCTGAGTGTAGAGGAGCAGGAGCAGAGTCAGAGTCGAGAGGCCCGAATGATTTATGCGCGCAGTGCGGCCTACGAAAATGTGTAGTGAGGAAGGCGGGAGGACAGGAGTTGCCACAATAGCAAGGGGTAGTGGGAGGCTCTGTGCGCCGGGCGAGAGTGTTTTGCCCCCATCCTATAGTCCCATTCCCCTCCCCCTTCCCCTTCCCCTCCCCCTGCCCCTCCCCATCTCCCTTGAACATCCCACTCTGCAGGTTCTCCTACCTGTTGTGGCTGCGCCCCAGGCTGCAATTGTCTGCTTAAAAGCGCTCATTCTGTCCACAATGAAGCCACATAACTTGGCCGCAGGTACCGTCTGTTACCCATGGCCACCACCCCTCGCCCCCCTCCGATGTGATGATTTATTGTGGATCCCTGGGTCCCGCAGTCCACCTCCTTGGGTCCTATGCTCCTTTCGCGAACTCAGCACGGTAGCTGCGGCTCCTCTCGCCGAAACCGAATTGAAACTTTATTTAATAAGTTGATGTTATTTGTTAACTGCTCTGCGCGAAGGGCGCTTCGGGAGCTCCACTGAGTTATGTTGCTGGGGCAGGGGCTTCATCTAATGCTGCTCGGTGTACACCCAGAAAAAGAGCACTTCTGAAAGGCAGAACGGCGATCCTAAGCCAATACTTTATTACTCTGCTCTTGTTAAACCATCTCTAGTTAATACAAATGTTGTTGCAAATAAGAACATAGCCAGTGAAAAACTATTTTTTACTCATCTAAAATGTTCTCCAAGGAATAGCTATTTTATTTGAATAATTTAGGTATAATAATCGCATTCGTTATTACTTTGTAATGTTTGTAAAAAGGTCCTACGTTGTTTGGCAATACATGGATTCATTTTTGTCCCATTTTTTGCTAAAAAACATGAAAATCATAGACAAAATATGGAATGTCATTACCTCTCTAAGTTCGTAATAAAATTGCAAATTGATTGGCATTTTTGCAAAAGTTTATCATGTAAATTTATGAAACGTTAGTATAAGTCGCCCGCTGTGTAAAACAATACGCGGCTCGACTATAAGTGCATTTTTGAAAAATTTACAACGAAAAAACTCATAAAAATTTTACTTAAAGTCCTAAAAATGATTTCTTACCAAAAATATGTAGTATTTTTTCCATTGCTTTGCAGAAAATGAAAACAAAATTTGGAATGTCCGAGATTGTTGAGGTCGTAAAAAAATTGCTAATCAATTGTCAGTACAACCTGTATAGTTTTTTTCCTCATTTTACCCAAAAAACAGCACATAATGTGAAGTTGTGAAATATTCGTCTGGAATTATCCAAAAAGCTAGCACCTTAAGCTATGCAAAACCTACAGTCTGTTTAGCGATTTACTAAAAACATTGTTCAACCTGTAAAAAAAAAGTACACTGACACCGATTTGACCAATAATGGAATTCATTTGCGGACGCTCTTGACCCCATTGGGATCGACTCCGAAGACCTTCTCCAGCTGCCCAATCCTGCGGCGATTTGTGCGTGTGTCAGATGAATTGCATTAGAAAGTCGGGACGGGATCGACGGACGGATCGGCGGCTGGCACTTTAATCTGAGCCGCGGCACACTTGCTGACAAATTGCTGATAAATAAAGCGGGAGATTTGCAATAATGCCTTTCTAATTTCATGCGTCGCCATCGAGTTGCCTCCTTGCCTCCTTGCCATTGGGCATGCAAAGCGCACAAAAAAAGCTCCAATCCTGGCATGGCGCCTCCATTGAGATCGGCAGTCGGTCCGTGTCCATGGCCCCGGCTCAGTTTTAAACATTTTCCACACGTAACGCGAAAGTTTGAATCATTTGTCCAGCGCACTACGCAGCGATTTTCATTTAAAATTCTTGTCACAGACATGTAATTGCAACGCGCCAACGACATCGTCGATTCCAACTCCGACTTCGATCCGACTCCATCGCTGTGGGCAACTCGGGAGCACTGGGAAAAATAAATTGGGTATCCATCTAATTCACATAAAATTCCATTATCTGAAATTTCATTATATTATATTTCATTATCTGATATTTACTTATTTCGGTTAATTAGTATCACTTAAATAGAAAACTAAATATTCGACAAACTATTCCCAATAAGGTTTCATATAAATTGAATGTTGCATTGTAATATAAATTGTAAATATTATTTTATTACCATATGAAAAATATTTCAAACTAATTTGTGCCAAAATAAAAATATGATCATTTTAAAAGTATTCATCTTCTTTATAAAATCAATACAATATTACCCAATTATTTATTGTGGTTTTTGCAATATCTCAAAGAAATTTCTAAATAAATGTTATTAACATTCATTTTATTTAATATTCTAAAATATGATTAGGGCTCACTATTTTAAAGCTTAGAGAAAAATATTTTTGTATTTAGAATTATTCATCTTTAAATACTAGATGTTTCTTTTAAAAAAGTTCCCGTAAAATGATACTTAATATTTTTTCTTGTGCAGACGGATCTATAGGTATTGACAATACTTTTGTCAGGCGCGATGGCCGCTACTGTTGGCCCCCTGCACCTCCTCCCTCTGCCCCTGCCCCACTCCCCCACTTGGCCACTCGTCCCCCCTCCCCCTTAGTTCCCCCGCCCCCTTCCATCTTGCTGGCGCTCTGTGTTGACACAGATAAGTGCGTGGCGGCGGCGATAAGTAGCGTTTTATGCATTAATTTCTGCTCAAAAGAGCATTATTTATTACGCATTAATGCGCTGAATTAACGTTTATTTAATTAATATTAATGCGGCCGTCGCTCTTGCGGTTTGCTGCTGCTGCTGCTGTTGCAGTAGATGTTGCTGTCGTGCAGCAGCAGTTGCTGCTGCATTTTGGCATAGATTTTTGGGTCAGACCTCGCCAGAGCAATCCTGTTGAACATTGTCAATAAACTGTTAGTTAACTCGGTAATCTAGTCATGTTTTTGATTTTAGAAAGGAAGCTATTTCTGTTGTTTTTTTTTGTTAAATTTATTAATAATCTTAAAAACTAGCAGATCATGTTGACTATTTTATGTATAATCTTAACTCTTTTTTATTATTTAGAGATTTCTTGTTTAAAATAAAGTCAAATTGGTTTGCATGTTGTTAAACCATCTTCTGTTTTATTTTTAAGTTAAGAAACATATAAAAAATATGGTTTAAACAAAAAAAGTGTAGGAAAATCAATAACAAATGCTATTTTTATTTTAGCAGTGGAACAGAAAAATATATGTACATGTTAATAGCTTAATTACAAGAATGTTTGGGATCACGAACAATTATGGTTATGAATTGTCAAAATAAAATACAAATACCAGTTTTGTACAAGTATACAAAATTAATGACAATACTTCCAGGACAAAGCTTATTTTAACGATAATATTTTCAATTTTATTTTATTGGTGCTTAGTTATTTCAAGGAATATTTCCAAAATTGTTTAGTTATGTGTCATTTCACTTGGATACTCTGATCCAGAACTTTATCGCCGCTGGTTGATCCCCAGCAGTGACCCTCGAGTTGTGCAAATATTTTACCACAAATCGAAGTGGCCGTCGATCTGGGATCCGAAAATGAAATTGAAATCGAAAGTAAAGTCGTCAGGCAAATACATCACTCGGTCGCCCCGAGATAGCCGAAAAGGAAACGGGCGTTTTTGATGGGCAAATATTTGCGCAATACCGATAAGGGTTTGTCTTTTTTTTCGGGTAATCGATCAGTGTCATGCGGGGGTGGGGTTGTGGACCTTGCAGCGCAATAAACCCAATAATTTATAGACCAATCACAGACCCAGTGCACGCACCGCGAACAAGTGAAAAAATCATAGTCCAAACACACATAACGCATTAGAGGCGATCTCAGCCGAAGGAGAACTCCATGGTCATGGTATAAACCCGGTGGATGGGGGTGCAATTTATAGGATAGACAACGCACAGCGGGTAGTCGCCAGTTTCGAGTCCCGAGGAGCATCATCCCAGTACTTGCCTCATTGCCAATTGATTTATACAAACGGCAAAGCAACGGAACACAAATTGGCTGCCTCGAAGATCTTTCTTTTATTTCATTTTTTTAGTTTTTATTTTTTGCAAAGCCTGCTATGGGAAATGATTTGTTGCACTTTGGCTGCAATCACAGTCGCAGTTGCGTATACGCAGAACTCTTCGGGTTCGCTGTTTAACCCTTTGACCTCCTCGCTGGGAGGGATCGAATGGGCTGAAATATACGATATATAGTATAGTAGAAGAAGTAAACACGTGTGGCTCGCTTTTCTTCGAAAAGCATTAGATATGATCGCTTTGCATGCCGGCTGCGTAGCTAATTAGAGCCATAAATGGCGTGACCAAGGCAATCCCCCGGCGGAAAGTGAGATTGCCGGCAGGCGTTGGCAAAAAATGCCACACAAATGACAGCGGACCCGTTGCCCGTTTTTGACCAAAGAAGTCCAAGTGGCAACGGGATAGACGGCCGACAAACACCAGTTTATCGGGCCGAAACGACCCAAAACAATAAATTACGCAATCCAAATGCTCAACTGCAGTCCATCAATGGCATAATGAGGCAGTCCCGAGATTCAGAGTCCCAGTCCCAGTCGCAGTCGCAGCGTAGATGCATTACCATATCGGCATAAATTCCGGAGCACATCGTTAAGTGGGCTGACGAGTGGCCGGCATCGCAGAAGACGTGTGCTGGTACAGGCTTACAGGTTGCTGCCTGCCGTCTGCCATCTGCCTCATGTTGCATGTTGCAGGTTGCAGCTTGCTCGCCGCAGATTGCTGCTTGCACACTTGCCACATGCCAGGCGGCTGCCTCCACCAAACTCCCACAGCTAATGAGGGAATTACCCGCAATGCCAATGCCACATCGATAATGGCTTGTGCCCGGCCTCAAGTGGGGGTTAAATCAATGGGGGAGGGGGGAGGATGACCTTTGGGGCTGGCGCCTGCTGCCTGGACGGACTTTAAAGGGCCACTTAACTAATAATTCAACTCGTGCCTTTAATGATTCAGTCATCCGCAGTTCGAAATGTCATGCTCTGTACTCGGGCTAGGTATAACTATTTTATAAGGCCCAGTATTCAATACACCAAAATTATTTTTTTAACAATAAACCTTTTAAAAAATGTTGAAAAATGATAATCTCATATATGGATAAGTTTATGGGCTTAAAAGTGCAGTTTTTGGACAATTTTCTGTTAAGCACTTTTCGAAAATTTGGAAATGACCCAAAAATACAAGGCAAAGATTTAAAGGCAGATTCTAAAAAATTTAAACCACAATTATTTAAAATCGTTTTAAAAAACCATATTTCAGCAGGCATTATTCGAAAATTTGGAAGGGGGATAATACATCATAAAAACCAAAAATAAAAAATAAAGTGAAAACACAGATTTTTTGAGAATTAAACCACAATTATTTTGAGGTAGGCCCCTTTGAGATCCAATGTCTATGAGAAAAGTTATGAGCCTAGAAGTCCAGTTTTTTGTCATTTTTATGCAAACACATTTTTCGAAAATTTGGAAAGGAGTTACCATCGTTGAAAATGACGAAATATCGACCCAAAAATGCAAACTTAAGTGAAAACACGGATTTTTAGAGAATAGAAGGAATGCCACTTTGCAATTGGATGTCTGTAAGAAAAGTTATGGGCATAGAAGTGCAGTTTTTGGACACTTTTCGGCAAAACCATTTTTAGAAAATTGCGGAAGGGGTGACCCCAAAATACGAGCCAAGTTAAATATACAAATTTTTATATAAAAATCTCTTTGCAATGGACTTTTCTGTACTTTTATTTACTCGTTATAATTTCATACTATCACTTTAAATTTGAATACATTAATTGGCAACAAAGTTTTGGAAATGTTACCAATAAAAATATCTGTATGCACATTAGTAAACTTATAAATGATATTAAAGTATCTATATCAATTGATGTTGCTTGGAAAAATCTAAAAGGCGGTTCGGTTGTGGGGTCTTCCTCGGTCACCTTCACCCTCACCTTCGCCTCCTTACTCCTTAATCATTTTTCATATGGAGAAGATAGTGCCTTACACCAGGATAGTTGTGCCAGTGACTACGGAAAATATGTCCTTCGCGGAATTCACCTTAGCTTGGCAGCGAAATGGTAAAAGCATCGATCAGCGACAGGATGGGTTCAATATTCGGTTCAATAATGCCGAATTATCTGCCGAATTCATTTATTGAAAAGAGCGTTTGTATTAGTCTGTTCTAAACTTTTACTTACTCGTGCAATTTGAGATCAGAAAGCCGAAGAAATATTTCATAGGTATTGTGCAAATGATCACAAATAATAATTTCTGGGAATAGTTTTTCTAATTCCATACTATTACTTTGAATTTAAATACATTAATAGCCAACAAAGTTGTGCAATTTTTTCACATGAAAATATCTGTAAGCACATATGTATGTAAACTTACAAATGATCTTAAAATTTCTATCGATGTTGCTTAGAAAAATCTGAATGCAGGTTCCTCTGCGGGAGCATCTCCAGCAAGAGTGGTGATGATCGCGGCGGTGGTGCCTTCGGTTGTGTCTTCATCGGGTTCATCTTCAGCTGTGGTCTCGTCGCCTCCGCCATACTCCTTAATCATGTCAAATATCGAGAAGATGGTGCCTTGCACCAGGATAATTGTGCCAATGACTACAAGAAAGATGTCCTTGACGAGCTTCCACTTCAGCTTTCCGTAGGTATAGTCCGGTGGATAGTACAAACAGATCTCGATCAAGGCGGGAAAGACAAGATTCAGCAGCGATATGGTAAAGGCACCGACCAGTGACAGCAGGGGTCCCAAATTCGGGGCAATTATCCCATTTATTGTGGAAATCAAGACAAAAACAACACGTAGAATGATCTCCTTTAGCACCGGATTCTTCAGTTCCCCACTTTTGTTCCAGTAATGAGTCATTATAATGTTGATAACCACGTAACCAGACAGCGGATATGTCAGGAAAATAGCCGCGGCTATAAAAGCCTTGGCGATCTGTGCAATTCTATGAGTTTGATTTGTGGTTAGTTACAAAGAAACAGGCCATTATTAATTATTATGATATGCTATTTTCATTTAAATGTACTCATAGATCTTTAAAATATTTAATGTGATGGAATATTATATTATATTTGTTAAGTCATGTATCATATGACTTGTAGTCATGTGTCTTATTTACATACGATATTTAGATAAGATAAGATCACTAAAATTTAAGATTATAACTCAAAAAAGGAAAACCTACTTAATATTTATCAGAATATTTTGCTAAGCAAAAAAATTTAATTTAACTTAATTGACACCCATTTTTTCTGGCGTTTCCAGAAAGAGACCATATAACCTATATATATTTTCGATTTTGTTAAACTTACATTTCATCTGTGGGTATATTAAGAGAGACACTGCCCTCTATTTCATCCCCGAATTTCCAATAGCCCATGATTCCGAAGAAAATATATGAGATTAAAACCAAAAGTATGGCCCTATTGAGGATGCCAAACCAACCGATGTAATGTTCTGGCTTGGCCATTTGAGCTTCTATGGCCATCATCTGGGAAAGTGTTTTTAAGGTTTTGGACTCTATAAAGTTTGTACAATCACTTCAAGGACTCACCACGCCCACCGATGTGATGGAAAACAGTGCGATGCCAAAAAACAAGGGCAACTTCTCGACTGCGCCAAAGAATATGGCTCGATCCGATATCGGAGGCAGATCCGTAAACAGATAGTACATCATCATTATGAATCCCACATATATGAGGATATTGGCCACTATATTAAAGGGCACCAGATACTTGAGTTGGCGAATCAAAAAGGGGGCGATCATGAGCAGTCCAACGACGGCAATGAAAGCTCTCAGATCAACCACTCCCAAATAGTAGTCAAATATCTGCTTATAGTTGACTGACACAAACACGACGTAGACCACACAGACGCCGTAGTGCGAAAAACACAAGACTATGTCGACAATCCAACCTCCGGCCTTTGCGCAATACCGGAAGCACTTGGGTCCCTGGCTAAAGGAGTAGACCATCGACTCCGGATAGGTGGCATATCCCACCTGCATTCGCCGCGAGCACTCCACCATGCTATAGACCTATGTAAAAATAGATTAAGTAGGCTAAATAATCCCATTTTTAGTCATCTAAGAAACTCACCAGCAACTGAATGCCATGGATTAGCATGATACACACCAAAGTCAGCAACACAACGCCGTTGACGATGCCAGCAAAGTAAAAAGCCAAGGGCAGGGCCAAAATCCCAGTTCCCACCACGCACTTCAGAAGCAGTATAAAGGCTCCAAAATCACTGCAGAACAATTTTAAAAAAATTATAAAATAATAAAAAATAATAAACGAGAAAGGAAAGCTAACTTCGGGCGAAGCCGAAGTTGATATACCCTTGCAGAATACTCTGTAAATTATATTCTTCAAAATTATTCATAAGATGCATTCTTAATACTCATAAAAAATGCCAACTTCCTAACTTTATATGGCAGCTATAGGATATAGTCGGCCGATCCTTATGAAATTTGGTAGGTCGGACTGATTGGCCAAAAATAAAGCCCATAGAAAATCTCAACTTCCTAACTTTACAAACACCAAAGTTATGGCATTTCCGATCAATCAGTTATATGGCAGCTATAGGATATAGTCGTCCGATCCCGGCCGTTCCGACTTATATACTGCGTGCAAAGGAAAGAAAGGTGTGTGCAAAGTTTCAATTCGATAGCTTTAAAACTGAGAGACTAGTTTGCGTAGAAACAGACAGACGGACAGACGGACATGGCTATATCAACTCAGGAGGTGATCCTGATCAAGAATATATATACTTTATAGGGTCGGAGATGTCTCCTTCACTGCGTTGCACACTTTTGACCAAAATTATAATACCCTCTGCAAGGGTATAAAAATAAAATAATAAAATAATC
Source organism: Drosophila carrolli (assembly GCA_018152295.1). Classification (NCBI taxonomy): domain Eukaryota; kingdom Metazoa; phylum Arthropoda; class Insecta; order Diptera; family Drosophilidae; genus Drosophila; species Drosophila carrolli. The sequence goes on from JAECXJ010000001.1 coordinate 15,843,534, forward strand.
GAACAAAAATCTTACGATATTGGATTGGCCACATTTCGATTCTCATAAGGATTGTAGCCTCTGTGGATTGAAAGTTCAGTAAAAAGTTATTTGCAATCTGCATTTGTCATTACCCTTTATCGGCCATGATCAAAATTTATTTTCGTGTTTTTATTTAAGCACTGATTGAATTGTGTTGGAAAAAAAACTAATAGAGTGTATATGTCTCAAAGTCTTGACATTATTTTCAATGGTACTGGGTTTTTTTTTAAAGAAAGGGACATATTTAAAGCTTATTCAGGAATTCCATCTAAAGTTGCCTTTATAAATAAAAAAATCTAAATTTGATCTTTATAAATCCGTTAACGATGTCCACAACACTGGCCTATAAACTACAGAAATAAAAACAACTACAATTCCATTAGCAAAGTTTATTTAATTGGTACATCAACTCCCGTCTAAAAAAATTATCAAAATCTAAAACTAAGATCACAAAGAAATGGGATAGCGAGCCTGGAGAGTCCGCAGGGTGACCACTGTACCGGCAACCCCTCCTGCCAAGCCCACACAGATGAAAAGCATCGATCGAATAAGAAATATCCTTGCAGGTCCGTATCCCTCCTCATAGTGAGCGCAGATATCCACGATTCCCGGCAGGATCAGACCCAGTTGGGCCAGGCAAAAGGATCCCACGAAGGAGAGGAGCAACCCGAAGTCCGGATATTGGATGGCCATCAGGATGGATGCGATAACCAAGGCGATTCGCACCAGGATCTCCACTGCCTTCGAAGCACCATCCTCCAGTTCAGGCTCTAAATAACTCCTGAATATAATATCCACAGTTACATAACCTTGCAAAGGATAACTAAAGAATATTGCCAGCGCAAACATTCCAGCCACCAACTGGGGGAGGCTATTGAAAAAGAAATTAATTTTATAAAATAAATATTTTATTATTAAGATTAAGAACACTTACATTTCGTTTTCTGGTAGGTTTTGCAGAACCGAGTTTTGCGTGTATTGTCCGTAGCGCCAGTATCCGAAAAATCCAAAAACCACATAAAAAATAATTACCACAAACATACCCCGATTGAGAACTCCACAAGAACCCAGAAAATTATCTGGGGTTCGCATATTGCGACCAAGGGCTAGGAGCTAGAAATGTAATAAAAAATATGATAGTGGCTAAAAATATTTTAAATCAATTAATATTAACCCACCACTCCAACCGATTCAATGGCAAACAGTACGATGCCAAAGAACAAGGGAAAGTTCTTTAATGGCTGAATTGCATGAAGTTGATCAAACCTAGAAAGACCCCGGAAGAAGTAGCTTAAAATTATAAAAGAGCCTAAAAATGAAATTAGAAGGTATAAGTTTAGAAAATAAGATGGGTTAACAATCAACAACACACCCACGAATATCAGAATATTGGCTATCAAGGCAAATGGCACAAGACTCTTTAGATCCCTTATTATAAACGTTAAGATCAAAGGCAAAGCGAGCAAAGCCATATAGAGTCTCTCATCCAAGGGCCACAAATATATATCCCCTAAATGCTTCAGACTTTTGGCTATAAAAACCACATAGACACAGTCCACTCCAAAATGGTAACCACAGAGCAGGACATCCACTAGGTATCTGTATAAGTATGTATGATAAGTACATATAAGTAATAAGAATATTTGTTAAGGATTGCATGGAATTGATCCAAACTTACCCAAAAGGTTTGCTTAAAAACTGAAACTTTGGTGGTCCAATGCTGAGAGAAAGTTCCACGACATTTCGATAATTAAGTAAAGGCATCTTAAAGCGCTCTGCTAGGGAATTAATATGCTCGAGCTGGAAAAGAGTGTTCTCTTTTGATGAAAAGTTATCTGATTAGATGTAAAACCAATACCAGAGTATGCATTGCATAAAGTACAAAGGAACTCAGAGCGACAGTACTTATAAGTCCCAATAACCATCCGGAAAACAGGAAAGCCTGTGGCATGGCCAAACACCCAGTTCCAAATCCACACTTGAGCACATTGATGAAGGTCTCAAAATCCCTTAAAGAAAGTTTTCAATATTGGGTACTAAACAAGAAGTGGAGTTATATCCTTACGTCATTTTATTATCCCTTTCCAAGGATAAACGAGCTTGATAGGCCAGCGGAGATCTGTGGGAGATTTCATTTTAAAAGCACCTCAATTACTCATGCCCAACTTGACGCACCCGAAACTCTTTTGGACACCACCTAGAAGCCTCTGGTGGAAGGGCAGCTCCTGGTCTAAACGTCGGTGGCTGGTCAACTTCCTCTTCTTACGCTCCATTTGGTGGAAAATTGAATCACTCGAAAGGGAATTATTATTTTTTCAGAGAGGGGAAGTCAGCGCCGACTTTGGTCTGCAATTATGCAAATGTGGATCACAGATCCCTCGGGTTATGATCTCTGGTTATGATCTGGAGTTGGAGGACCATCTTCCAGGAAGGGTGGAGGTGGAGGTGGAGTTATTAGCATGGCCCTAAGCGGCGACTTATTCCAGGAAAAAATCCAGCTCATCGCTGGTGTGTGGGCGTTGTTGGCCTGGCCAAGGAATTCGCTACCTAAATTATTCAATGGCCTCGGGGTCTTGGGCAAACTAATTAGTGTGGCCAGTACGGGCATTTTTCAAATGCACAACCCCCCACCCCAATTGGCACCTGGCCATAAATTCACCGTCCTTGGGACGGACAATCTACAGTTTCTAGTTAAGTCCCCCCACTTTCCACCTCCCACTTCTCACTATCTCTGTCTTTGTCATTGTGTGGGGCCGATTGCCCGCTGTGAACCACCTCCTCCTTTTCACTTTGCAGTGCCGAATCGAAAATGCAAATGTCCCTCAACCGCGAAAAGTAAGTACTCTCCAGGGGCCAGAAGTCAACTAAGCTGATTTGTTTATTTTACTCTTTCTTTTTGCTATTTCAGATATTTTTTAATGTTACATGATAAGTCGGCTTTGACCTCGTACTTATATCTGGTATAACAGAAATTGAAGATCATTTAAACCTCTAAACTTTGATTGCTAGGCATAGGTACTTACTATTATTATTTTATTTATTATTTTATTTAAAATACTTATAGCTAGGATAATTAAAATGAATATAAACTCATCAAAGTTTTGGACATTTTTGACCCTCTTCTCACAAGTAACCAATTCTCATTCAAAAAATCCTCGATCATCGAGCGTAATTAATGCTTCAATAGATTTATAGGATTTTTTTGTACGACTTAAATTGCAACAAATTGGTAACTCGTAAATACTCTCTTTGAATCAATTAATTGATGAAAGTTTTCCCATACTTGTTTATTTAATTGATAAAAATCGTCTTCCAAAATTGTGATTTCTATAAATGTAACGATAGGCTTACTGTTAAACTAAATTTAATATTTTATAATTTAATTTATATAAAGATAATATAAAACTTAACTAACACTTATTTATTTGACATTTGCATAGCATATTTTTACCATCTTGTTTCCAATAAATAAAGCCTAGTAAAACATGACAGAATTTTTCTGCGTGCAGGGAGGGAACGGTTGATGTTGCTGCTGCTGCCGTTGATGTTGCAGTTGCAGTTAGATGTGGCGCATCATTAAAGTGCAGACAAATGGCAGCGCGGCATGTGCCGCACATGTCAGTCTGCACAGGCTTTAGCAACAGGTGAAAATGCTGGAATTCTGATTATCCACTGCTGCTGCTGCAGTTGCTGTTGCTGTTGCTGTTGTTGCGGTGATTGGCAGCAACTGTTGCTGCTGCGGCAGCAAACTTAAACTGTAACTTTCAGCGATTTGTCGTCGTTGTCGCTGTCGTTCTTCTTCCACTGGCACTTTGATGTTGGCCAAACCAAAACTATCGACCAGACAGCAGCAACATGCGCATAATTATCTACCTGCCCGCCGGCAACATGGGGTGCAACATTCCTCCGGCCACGCCCCCAATTCAATTTACAGCCGGAAGTGTGGGTGTATACTTATTTGATATACATTCGCGGTCCGATCGCTGTTCTCTGTTCTCTGTTCTCCTTTCGCGAACTCATTTGCTGCTTCATAAATCAAAAATCGCAGCAAGCAACTCCCGCATAAAAAAAGTAAAACCCAAATCAACAGTATGAAAAACGCATTTAATGATTGGCCAACAGCAGCAACAGTGCTCGACAAGCAGCAACATCGAGAGCAGCAGCAACAACAACAGCAGCAACAGCAACATAATAGGCCCATCTAGAGGCAACATTCGCGTACCAGCAAAAAGTGGGAGGATGCAGTGAATTTTTCCTCGCCCCGCAGTGATGGTTTTTTTTTTAATGCCATTTGTTGCTGCCGCTGTAGATGTTGCTGCTGCTGTGTTGCTGTTGCTGCTGCTGTTGCTGCTGCTGCTGTTGTCGGGCCGTTTGCCTTTTTGGGGCCCGTGAGGCATTCGCCTAAGCGGCAGGTTCCTGTCTGCCCCATCCAAAGAGACGTTGACTGCATTTTTAAGCGCGCTCCGCGCATAAAATAAAGCCAGATTGCAGGTCTTGCCTCGGGGCCATCATCCTCCTGTTTGCCGCTTGAATGGGGCGAGTAAAAGTGCAGGATGCTTTGTTGTCCTGCCCCTGGACCCAGCCCATCCAGGTCCATTCCAGAGCCCAAACTCCGCCACTCGGAAGAGCTTCTGCAGATACGGCAGCTAATTTTCGATGGGCAAAAAAAAACAAAAACACAACAAAAATCTGAGAGAGGAGCATCTGAGATCTTCGAGCGATAATGATGCAGGTTAATCATTAGCCTGGTACGTGTATTATGCGATTATTAGTTGGGTGTTCGGCTCTTACTTCATCTTCCTTCTTTTTTCGCGGGGATTACCCGCAAGCCCATTTTTTGGTGGGCGTTTGCTCTGCTTTTCGAGAATTTTTCAGTAATTTCCAATTTCCGTTCAATGTTGCATCTACATGCGGCCAATTTGTCAACGCGGCGGCAGCATGTAGCTGCAACATGTAAGTTGTCAACGTTTTTTAAGAATCAATTGCCGCCCAGCAGTAGTACGAACGAGTACTGCTGGAAATCCGATATCGGCCGAGCCCGCCTTCTCGGCTGCCGTCTGTCAGCATATAGGATATACCATATTGCATATATATACACATATATAGATAGACCCGCCGGATGCCACACAAGCGGATCGAAAAGGCGGCCTTGAACGGCAAAATCCCAAGTAAGTACTTGGCAAAAATCATTGCAGAATTTAAATGAGCCGAGCACACAAACACACATTCACACACAGAGGGGCACAAATATTTTTTGAGGGCAAAAAGCCCGCTCAACTGACGTGCAACATGATTTTGTAGGCGTGCAACATGCGCATGCGCAACAGCCGCAACTTTATCAGATTCTGCGCTCTTTTTAGCATTATTTCTGTAATTTTTTTCGCCTGCCTCGCCGGCATGTTGTTGACTGTCAATTGTTTGGTGGGCGTTGCAGCAGCAGCAGCAGCAACCAGCAACTAGCAACAATAGTCGGGGCAGCAACAGCAGCAACACACTCACTGTGTCCCACAGTCTGTAGCCAGACTTTTGAAGCTATATCAATGTCAACAGCATTATCACACTGCGCTGTCAATATGCAAATGCCTAGAGCAAACCCAGCGACAACAGCAACAAGCACTTGCCGGCCCAAGTAGCAACAGCAACAGCAACAACAGCAACTACATTCGCCAGCAAAAAGACAAATAAATGCTTGTTGCAGGCGATTGTTTTTCATGTGTGCGTATGTGACACTCGTTAACACGAAGCGAAAATGCGCGAAATGCGATATTTCACACGATTTATGCACGGACAACGACAAAAGTTGCAACTGCAAGGGGCAGCCACAACAACAGCAACAACAACAGCGAAAGCCGCAGGAGCAGCAGCAGACCACACACATTGCATGTTGCTTGTGGGGCAGCTTAAGTTGCTGCTGCTGCCGGCAGAATATGAAATACGCAGCAACTGCGTTCCGAAAGCAACCCTCCATTTGTTCAACTTAATTTAGACTCCCAGGAAAACCGATTGGAAAGTGAGTTCTCCTCTAGAACTCGTACTACATAGAGATCGTTTAGAGAGTTGCTGACAACCAATGTTGCTGCTGTTGTGTCAATATGGCATAGGGGCAATAGGATGACTTTGAAGGCTTAAATTGCCGACAGGAAAGTCAAAGTACTATCTTAAATTTTAAAAGAAATAATTCTTAATTTATTAAAGCTGAATTTTGAAGTTTTATTTGTTTCTATATGTTTATTTGTGGTTAAATGACAAAATGAATGCAATTGCAAAACCTTAGGGATTTAGGTACATATAATGACAATGCATAAAATATACCAAGCATATTTATTTTTCCAATTTTACAGCAAAGCAAGAAGTTATACCTAAGGCAACGATAAAATACTAGAAAAGTAGCCCATTCGAACAAGAAACTGATAAGAACTGATTAGACCTCTTGGAATAAATCAGTGCTGCCATATTCCACGATGTTGCAGTTAGCAGCAGCAGTGCGACGTGTTGCTGCCGTGCCAGTGGCAACTAGAAAACAGAAAAAGAAGAGGCACATTGGAGTGCAGCCGCTTTAGGAGTAGGAAGCTGATTAGCCAGATCAGAGCTGCCAAACCAAACAGTGGCGATTGCTAATGGCCAAGTTGCTGGCGTGCTAATTTGACAGCCGGGCCAAGTTGCAGCGAGGGAGAGAGTGACTCCGCCGAGATTTATGCGCTGCCAATTGGCTGTGGCAACACTTGCCCATATACATAATTAAAACGTAATAAATTCTGTGATGTTGCTGCTGCTGTTGCTGCTTTTCGTGCACAATTAGCGGCTGCAACTAACGACAATTGCTGACCATTTTCCATGACTCGCCGTCCGATTATTAAATAAATAATTTCATAGCGCTGGTATAGCAGTGACCACTGCCTTTGCTGGTTTTACAAGCTGTAAAGTGCGAAATCAACACGCTTCATGCCAACTACAGATCGCTGAAACCAGGGAGTACTCGTACTCAAACTCGTGCCCCATTCCTTTCCTGATCCACTGTCCAATGTCCACTATGTTAGTTGTCAACACAAATGGCAATCGGCGTTGATAAATTGTTGCTGCCTTGGGCCAATTATAACCGTCTTTGGGCCTGGCTGAATATAGCCGGCAATCTGACGGCCCCCTTCCGTCCAATAGCCGATTTACTGATTTACCCATTTGCCGATTTATGCCGATCATGTTGCCGATGTTGCAAGGCTTTGCATGCAGATACAGATACCGACGGGTTTCCTCTCCTGCGAAGCCCCGCAAGGAGGTTCCACTGTGCTTCCGGTGTGGGCGCAACAAAGTATCCCAGATTACGAAACCCGATCCCAAATCAATCTCCGCTTTCAGCCTCAACTCTTTCAAACGAATAATTTGTCAAGGAGCACACAGCAACAATAAAAAAGGGCGCCAAAGGCAGTCACGTGCTGCAAGGCAAAAAAAATGATCAGAAAAGACAGGAAGGTAAAAGGAACTGAGACGAAATCACAACACCCCCGCACCTGAATCCACTGTCAGATGATCCATCCAAGGATTCCCTCTGAAACATCAGCTGTTCCTCGCTCCTTGGCGCGCGCTACTCCTCCTCCTTCATCATTGTTATTATCCACGGCCCGGTGTGTCCTTATACAATAACATCTAATTTCCTACCTTTCTTAGGGCTACCTAAAATTCTACCTACACTTTGTCTCTGATTTTTCAGTTTTCTTCGGGGAGAAAGGAGCCGGGGTATCACCCGCATCACATCCTTGATCGGTGAATGTAGCATATTTGTATTCAGCGCTAATGACATCAGGGCGAGACCCACAAAAAGGGGGCGATCAAATCGGGGAATTGCAAGATACACTTTTGAATATGGAACAAAAGGAACTCGGCTTTTAGGAATATAAAGTATTTTGAGATATTATCGGGTGACGACAAAGAACCTAAAAGAAAACTTCACACTAGCATGAAAGGTTTATAATTTTATCAAGACAAGATTGAACATTTTAATTTAATTTTTAAAATCTAACTAAAAATTTCATATTAACATTTTTAAAATTTTATTAAAATTAATAAAGGTAAGTAAGTAAGTAATTTTACATTTGGAAACATATATTTTATACATAATTTATTTACTGGCAATAAATGAAATGTACGTATATATACTCATTTGGTTTAACACATACCTCTTCCAATTCGGTTGAAATAATTGTACCCAAATTTTAGAGGATATTTATGCAACACTCCTGAATGTCATAAAAAAAAAAAAACAAATTTATGGTACAATTTCGATGAATTTTAATTTTCTCTATTTTTATTTTCTTAGGGCCTCCTTTTCTGCACTCAAGATGTAATTCGGTTAAGATTTGTGCAAGAATTCCTGCTTCCCTCCCCGAAATCTGCAGCCACCCCATCTGAGATTATTGACCTCTCGTCAAACCAGCAAAACCAACGACGACCCTGCAGGGTATCCTTTGTTTGGGCAGCAGGAGCGACAGCAGAATGGCAGGACAGCTGTTGGTGGGATCAGGATCCGACTTAAGAAGTCCTTGGCGCGCAGAGGGCGACTAATAATGCCGAAGAAGCTGAAGAAGCCGCCGGAACAGAAGTCGAGCCGAGGAAAATCTGAGAAAGAACAGCTGACAGGGAAAACGCACGAGCCACAAGGAAGCTGAATTGACGAAAGGATCGCATCTGATCCTATTGCGGTTAGAGCGGAAAAGGTGTCGGAATTGTAGCAAACAGCTGTGAAGGTAATTTTGGGTTTTAATTGCAAATGCAATTACAGGGAGTTATGCAGGAAACAAGTGTTCCTTTTAGGAGTAACATGTGGAGAAAAGTGGGGAGCCGTGTGAGACCTTTACTCTTTATTTAATTACCTTAATCACCAAAAATTTGTATCTACAGATAAATGCTACATCATAAATTTTATAAACAAAAGAAAAAAATGATATTTTCTTAAATAATCCTTTTTTGTTTACTTAATCAAATAAAACAAATTGTTTTTAAATAAAAATAAATAAGATTATGGCTTAAGTTCAAAAAGTCAGTTTAAATATGTAATATTAAGCAATTAAAATAGAAAATTAATTTTATGTTTGGAAGTATAAATAAATCAAAAAATCCTTTACATGACATAAACTGCCAATAATATACACATTGAATAGCACTCATTGTATTTTTATCACCTTTTCATCTTACAAAATAAACTCTCAGGCTATGAAGCGTTATAAAATAAATAGAAAAATGATGAAATGTTTTGTAATTTTATTTTATGCCATGTGCAACTATCCCTTAGCTCGAAATCAAAGACGGCTTTCTAATTTCAAAATGAATATTTGTTTATTGCTTTTTGATGGTTAAAAATAACATGGATACTAGCCCGTAAAAAATTGAGTACCTATTAAATACTTAGGATGGTGCAGCAAAGATTAATAAAAAAAAAACTAAAATGCGTAATCGATGAACCGCCAGACGCTGAAAAAGTATTGGTAAAATGGTAAAAAGATTAGTAGGTGGAGTTTTAGGTTGTATCCTCGGAGAACCGTTAGTCAAAACCAAAGGCAGAGACACCGGCGCAAATAAAAAGCATTTAAAGAAATGAAATTCAAATGAATTCGTTCTCGGTTTTTGGCATATATACTTCGGAGTCGGGACCATGCCCTCGGGCCCCCCGCCCACTTAAATTGCGTGCCACGTTGAAAGCATTCATTTGCAGCCAGACTCCCCGAGAGATATTTGTGCGTTTATGTGCCACTGGGATGCGGCGAACTACAATTAAATTTGCATTTGTATGATTTTTTCCTGCCGTTGTGAATGCCGCGGGTGAAATACCTCGGCGTAGGAAACATTTATCACTGCTATGGGGCCTCCACCTCCACCTCCGCCACCAACTCAACTTAACTCAACTCAAATGGCCAGTCCGACTCGAAACGCACAATAAAACTAAAACGTTTATAATTTCATATGAATTTCTTGTGGCGGAGCTTGCAACTATTAGCCGGGACATGCAATTGGCCAAAAGAGCGCTGAGGGAAGGGTAGCAGAATTCAGACAGTGAGCCAAGTCAGGGCCCAACTTAATCACAGGTTGGCCAGCTGAATGGCCTAAACGAAAATGCTTAAATTTAATGACATAAATATATACGCTGAGCGGGTTAGCACGGCGAAAAAAGTCGTTATTGTACTTGATCAGAATAGTGAATTAAGATAACCTCGATTTAATTCAATTGGAACTGAAATACTAGTCACTTATTGGCGTTTTTTTTTAATATTTGTAAGCTATTTTTAAAAACACTTCTTAGTTACGCGTAATCATTTAATTCAAAAGGTAAAAAATAGCTTTGAAAACTACTCAAAATATGTTTGCCAAATTGTTTACCAAATTTAAATAAATAAATAATATTATAAAATATAACCGCTTAGACTTAAACTGGAAAGACTAATTTTTAACAATTTGGTTAGTTGTAAAAAAAACATAAAATATATGAAACATTTTATTGCATCAGTTTTATATTTTAATTCTGGTACTAAAAATATAAAAATATACAAAACAAAAATTTAAATATAAATTTTAATCTCTAAAAATTAACACTTTTAAGGGGGAGCTTATTTAGATTCTCTTGAACAAATTTAAAAGTTGAAAGTTCAAGTATATAAGTTCTAAAATAAAAATCTTTCATATTTTTAGCTGTGTACAGAACTCATCAGCTATGGCGGGTGGATATCCGTCGGCCTCCCTCTCCTCCTAAAGAAAATGCTGCTCATCTGGAGAAAATCTTGGAAATATTTATCAATCTGTCACGGCTTGAAAGCCCAGCCACGGAGGATCTGCAAAGCAGGCAGCTGTCCATTTCGGGAAAACGAGTTGCGAGTGGGAAAAGGTGTGCCGAGATTGAAAGGGCGGTCGGGCGACCCACCACCACCCTTCGGGGAAATCGCTTATTGCGCACTTAAGGGGCTGCCAGAGATCCCGTTTCAAGGATCTATCCTGAGGCTCGCCAACGCCACCCCGTGAGGCGGGACAAGAGCGGCTGCTTCTTTCACTGCCGGCGGATAAAGAGGCCCCCTTCCTCCTCCTCCTCTCCCTCCCCCTCCTCCTCCTCTTTCCACCCCATACCACCCAAAACGGAAACCCAAGCGAACCCAACTCCTTGCCATCATCCTCCCTCTTTAGAGTCCCTTGGTATTTGCGCTGCGCAAAGGACACAAAAAACTCGAAGAAGGGAAGACAGACAACGCAGCTGCGCCTGTTAATGAACAATTTAACAATCTTTTGGTTACTTTCCAGTCTTTGCCGCTGTTGCGCAGTTTGGGAATCAGTAGAAATAAAAAAAAAGCTTGCCAGCTGGCTCGGGACTTGGCATTTGATGAGCTTTGTGAGTGAGCGGAACTAATTTCCATTGTATCGAAGAACGAGGGAAATAGATCTCACCATTCCCTTTTTTTCTAAGTATCCCACAGCACTCCCTTCCATTTGGCCTATCTATAAAACTATCTTAATCTCAGCATAAACACTGATACATCATCATCATCGAGGCATAAACTTCAATTCAAGTTCGCTGCCTAAGTCTTTCGATTGGCAGCTCTCAGCATAAATTATGTTTATTTTGGGAGACCAAAGGGAAAGAAACGGAGGATTACACACGCTTTTAAAGACTCCCACAAGCAGGAGAATATTGTTGGCTACCATTTGCCACTTGGCATAAAATTAACTGTTTATTCAAATAAAAAATTAAACTATTAAATGCGATTGGAGAGCGGAGAAATGAGCTTCGGACGCATAAACGATTAACATACACAAGGGGCACAAAACACACACGATGGCCACCAAAAAAAAAAAAGAAAAAAAAACCGAAGCGTTTCAATATATGTATAAAGCTGATCAATAAAATATAACAATCATGCGATCAAAAATCTTTCACAAAATACTTGGGGCCCCCATTCACCTGTAAAGTGTGGGAAACCATAGAAAAGAGGAGAGCGCGCCAAAAGCCAAAGAGCCCAAAAAGAAAACGTTGAAAATTCAAATTAGCCCGAGACTCGTAAATAAAAGATATTATAGCCAATCGGGCAATAAAACCAGTTAATCTCTAAATGTGCCGAGGTCTGTCCCAGTCCCAGTCCCTGTCTCTTACTGCGACTCCATCCCATAGAGCGACTCGATCTGAGGAAGCCACTCTATCCGAGCTCATCAAAGTGGTTCGGCCTACATCTGGGACTTGGGGTCCGAGGTTTTACGATCTGCAACCTGCCTGGCCATGGGCAAAATCGGTTAGACTCTGAGGCGGGTGTAGGATGCTCCTCTGGTAGCTGTTCAAGCCCCCCACCCCCTTTGTGATTCTTCAGCTTCTGCTTCTGCTTGATCATCTTCTTGGCAATCAAATCAATTTTATGCCGCTGTTGCACTTTTTATGGCATTTCTAACACACAAACCACACGATAGCCCCATTCACTCATTCATTCACTCGCTCACTCACTCATTCATTGATGACCAGAGGACCGCAGACCGGAAGCGAGTTACTGCCCCAAAGGGGGGTTGCGGGGGAGGGAGGGGGGCAAAGGGGGGGGCCAGTGATTACCAACAACTTAAAGCTCGGCCACAAAATGTTGCATTCGGATTGGGTTATTAAGCCATTTAAGCGACGTGAGAAAATGCTGACAACGATTGGAAAAACATATTTGAAGTACACTTGGATTTGCAATTTTTACCACAGAAACAGTTCAATTTGTAAATTTATAAGTAGTGAAGAAATTTTCAATTTAAATTTATTTAACAAATTTAATACCAGAAAAGAGAATAAATTAATTTTAACATTGTAAGTATTAGCTACTTTTTAACTATCTCTGAAGTTTTTATATACTTTTTCGCCATTATTAAATAAATTATACACCAGTCTTAAATTTTTTTTTGTACATTTCCATGACGAGAACTAGAAAATAATTATTTTCCTTAATATTATTGTTAAATATAGAAAATGCTAATTTTGATGTATTTTTTTTTTGAAACATAAAAAGGGTTTTTACGACTCGATTTAGGTTCAAGGTTATACCCCTGTCAGAATTTAAAAAATAACCTACTTATTTTCTTTATTTTTTGCATGTGCCTTCGAATAATAAGTTCAGAGGATACCCTAAAATATGTATAATGAAATGAAAACATACTCTTGTCAATAAAGGGGTTAAAAACAATTTCCAAGAAAAATACAAAAAAATAGAAGAATGTTACCCTTCTAGGTTTTAGCCCCTTATAAAATAAATTGTAAATATATGTTAATGTGCTAAATATAGAGTTTTTCTATTTACGGTGGGAAAAATATGTTCTGGGCTAAATTTACAAAAGATCAGTTTTAAGATCACTTTTTCTTACCTACATTAATTTTTCCTGCGTGTAACAGTGGGTTTCTAGAAGAGAAACGAGGCAACAATGGTAGAATCACTTTGATTTAATGACTACACTAAACCTTTATCGGTGCCAGCCTAACTAACAACAAAATCAATTAAACAAACTCAGACAAGGCAATTCAAGAGCTGCGTATGTTTAGAGAACACAAAATTGGCTTCTGTCTACGCCTTCCAGCCATGTCGTTAAACTTTGTTTAAACATTTTTTCAAGACGAATCCCAGGCGACCTTCCCACTTCCTCAGCGACTCAAGAGATTTTCATTAAGACAACACTTTTGTGAATGAAATGGAGTCGCACCCGCAAGCCGCCAACTTCCCTCACCTCATCAGAAAAGTAAAGGTTAACTCATCTCATCGCTGTAGGTAAATCATTCGAAATTTGTCTTCCAGCGAGATCTTGGCCAAGATTTCGGGGCGTGCGCGTGATTTAAGCTCATGTTGGTAGCAAAAACCAACAAAAAAATATAAAAACTTCAGAAAAAACATACAAAACAACTCCAGCAATAGCAACTCGTGTGTTGGAGGAAGTGCAAAGTGTTATGATAAAATCTCCAAGCTGTGCCAAAAAAAAACAAAACTTTAGAAAAATGGGCAGCAAGAAAGTCTTAATTGCTTAAAAAAGCCGAACAGACGGGACAGGTTATGATAGATCCCAAAACATGCTTATAGAGAGGGGCAGCTTCTGAGGAAGTTGGGTAAAAATTGAAATGCCTACGAGCATATTTTTGGGTTAAAGCAGAGAAGCTTTCTTATTGATTTTTGTTTGAGGGTGCCTGAGTATTAATGATGCCACAATAAATAGTAAATCGTCCATTGAATCCATAATCGTTTGATTGAGTTTAATTTGCCATCATCAGTGGCATCATCAATCAAACCATGTGAGGCAAAGTCAACTTTCCCAGAAAGCCTTTTAATTCGGGGACAAAAAGAAGGGGATTCCCTTCGACTATTACAATAATATCAAATGCATATATTTTACCTAAGAAGATTTGTTCCAGTTTTAAGTGGGGAAGAGTCATTAATTAATTTCTTTATTTTAAGAAATTCTGGGAATTTTAAAGTTGCTGTAACTAATAAGATTTTATAAGCAACAAGATTTCTCTGCAGATCATAAAGAATGTACTAGGCTTAAATACAAACAAATAATAACACTTAAATATTTTATTCGAATTGTTTATTATTTATATATTTCTTGCCATGATATTTGATATATTTTCTCTTTACAGTTTTGTTCCGTTTTTTCGTAGAGTTATTATCCGTTTTTCTGATTAAAATCCAAAGCAGCTGTTCGGTTTTAATCATGTGTCTGCTGTTTTTCCAGAAGGCGCTTATCCGTGGGAATCTCAGAGGTGAGAAACCGAGCATTCGCATGCAAATTAGATTTTTTAATTGGCGCATAAGCGGCGACATCTCCGTCTGACCCCCAGAATAACGCCCAGCGAGAATATCTGGCCCGATCTGGGTTTTTCTTGCGGATCTCCTCTGATCTCCTGCCGTTGGCGTCACCTCAAGGTGCTGAGATGTCATTCGCTTTTATGGTTATTGCGCCGGCAGCTGCTGCAGTTGTGTTGCTGCTGCTGCTGTTGCCACTATTATGTTGCTGCTGTTGCACTGCGAGTTGCTGTTGCAAATGCAAATTGCGACTGGCATTGGTCGCTCCGCTTGGGATGTTGGCGTTTTTGCGTGCTTAATTGAAAATTGTGTTTCGGCGCTTCTAATGAATGGGAAAGTCAAAGACGGCAACGCACTGGCAGTTGCACAGGGAAAAATGAATCTCCAGGTTTTAATTAACACTAAGGTTCTTATAGTTATAGGAGTCGGTAAATATTTCCTTACAAGGTTATGTTTAGATAAAAAAGAGTTCATAAAAGGGTCGATCCGATTAAAATGAATTTAAAGTCAATTTAACCAAAGCTTAGATAAAAGAAAGCCATACAAAATTATTAATACAAGCCAATTTTCTTAAAAACAAAACTAAAATAATACAATATTGCAACATTTTAAAATGTGCTTCTTTAAAACGAATTAAACAGTCCAGCAAACTGTATTTAAGAGAGACAATGACAAATAAACATTAAATTGCTAATAAGCTAGTTACATTTGTTTTTGGTTTTGAATTTTATATAAGAATTAGATGATTGTCTTCGAAACCTATGTATTATTTATAAGAAAAACATATCAGTTTACACTGAATACGCTTTGTTTAATGATTTTGATTCAAAATTGAAAAGAAATGGTGAACGCTTATGAATCCTATTTATAAATATGCATAAAGAGCTCGTATGAGCTTAAACCGAATATTTAATAATATCGATCAGCATTTATGATAATTTCGTTTGTGCAGATTTTGCTGCCTTTTTGTGAAAACTTTTTCTATTAGAATTGAATTTGTCAGCATAATTTTAGACCCCCTGCTTTTGCCTGTGTGCCCTCCCATTGCGATCTGCGACTTATTAATGCCGATTAAAAGGCTGCGTCATGGGGGAGGGGCGGGGGTCGTGGCAGGATGGGCCAAGGAGTAAAAAGGAGCAGCAGGAGTCGAAAGAAAACTTCCGCCCGAGGGGTGGTTCGATTTACTTGGGTGGATAAGGACTGAAGTCCTATGTTTCCTCTGCCGCAGGCCACAAGAACACAAAATCTCGCCGAGATCTTGACTGGGCCGCCTTTTGTGCGCGAAGACGTTCGTCGGAGATTTCCCGCCAAAAAAGTACGGGGGTTGCACAACGGGATTTGAGATCCCGGATGGTCGGTGGTGGTGGGTTGCGATCGGGTGGGTTGCCGATGGGTTGGTGGTGGCGGCGGTGCTGCTGGGGTGGCGCAAGGACAATAATAAGGAGCCTGAGTCTGAGCCTGAGAGGGCGAAAAATAACGACGATGACTGGGCCAAACCGTGGGAAGATTTGCCGCACAATAGCAAAGGAATCTTGCTGCGAAATTCCCTTGCAGCTGCACTCAAATCGCATTGAAATCACAACAGATCCGAGGCGACAACTTTTACCTTGATTGCCAATTCGAGGGGTTTTTATTTATTTCATCTCATTTTCGGGCGTAGGCATCGGCGACACTGAAATGTACTTAGCGTACTTATAAAAGTTGTACTTCCAAAAACTCGTACTTATGCCGAACAGAAGTTTGTTCGACTTTTGGATACCAGTTAAAGGAATTTATTAAAAAGTAATAAGTTGCAGTAATATGCAGTATAATGTTATAATTTAAGAATATGAAAGATTTAGAAATTAGAAATTATTTATGTTACGAACAAAGGTCAAGGCTATACAGTTTTTTTTTTACAAATAAATTACTTAAATAGGACACAGTAAATATTAAAGACAGTATGGATTTAATAATAAAAGCATTTGTATATAGATGTATTTATAAATTACGTAAATTTAGTCAGTCATTTAAACCAACTTACGCTTTTAAAAAAATAAAAAATACCGCAAAAAAGGAATTCATATTTAAATTCAGATTATCAAAGTTATTTTTAAGGTTTATTAACATATGTTAAACATAAACATGTGTCGCCAAAGATTCAAAAGTAAGTGTTTATAAATAGCTAACTAACACAATAGTTTGATGGGATTAATTTGTTAATATGAGCGTAAAATCTTTCGCCAAGCAGAGGTTTACATCAGCTTGAAAAATAATACGCCCTGTTGGCCCGTAAAGTAAATGTCGCCAGCTCGACGAACGACTTAATCAACAAATCAGCGGTGACAATCTGCGGATTGTGTTGGCTGCTGACTTCCCATATCCCCCTACCCTCCCCCCTGAAAACACCTTCTCTATCGCTATGGATATATCTGTCTGATCGCCGATCTCCGATTTCCGATCACTTGGCCTACACCATTTTGGTTTCGTTTCTTTTGTAGCTGTCTCATTTCAATAACTCATTGTTGTTGCTGCCTCACACAGATACATCTGCATATGGCATATATATATATATGGATGTGTATATATGATATAGCATATGGCATATAACTTATAGCCGAACACCTACGTTCGGTGGCTTTTGGCTCTTTGCAGTGCTTCTCTTTCGAAAGACCCACGAATTTTGTACGAATCGCGTAAACGCGTTTATTTTCCCTGCCCACAATCACACACACACACTTGCGGAGTTCCTAGTGTGGGTTGGCTATCAGTGTGTGTGTGTGAGTGCGCCACTATTCGTTCATTCACAAATTGTGTTGTTGCTGCCTTGGCATGCTTTTGCCGTTTTTTTTTCTCAATTCGGATTTGTTTTGTAAACACACACAGACACACGCACACACCTGGACGGCAGGGCACACAGACACACTTACACCTCGGCAGCTGCGTCGCAATCTCACACACACAAATACAAGCGACAGAGCGCTCTCTCTCTCTCACGGTGACTGCATCGGCATTTCAAGTTCACATCGGTGAAGTTGTTTTGCCGGCATTTCTCACGAGAGCGAAAAGAGAGTTTCAATAAGAGAGAGAAAGTGTATCTGTGTGAGTGGTGTGTCTGTGTAGCGTAGGTGAGAGAGTTTATCCGCCGATTTTATCCGGACCTTCTCCGCGACTTAAAATCTGCCAACTAAGATTTTCCTGTAATATAATTTGATTTAAAAAAGTCCTTATTTATGAATCATGAGAGCTACGAAATGTATATATAACATAAAACATGTTCTACATTAATTACAAGGCCAATAGTGCAAAGATACATTTGTAGGATCTTAATACTTTGGCAAATTTATTACTATTTAAAAAATACCTTTAATCATTAAATAATAATCAACAAATTTTTTTGGTTTTATTCTTAAACACTAAGTATGAACCGGAGGATATGCTTATATAAATCAAATATATTTTGTAGAATATTTTCAAAATAACTCAAATGACTCAGATTGTAGTTAAGCGGAAACTAGGGATCTATAAAAATGTAAGTTTTAAAAAAGTAAATAATAATATCGGACAGAATATGTCTCTACCAATTGTCATTTAAATATTTATGCAATCCCTAATTTTCATTTAAGGAACCTCAAAAAAGTTTGTTTGAATTGGTAAACAAAAACGTTTTTTTTTTATTTGGTTTTTTTCTTTTTATAAAACCAAATGATAGAAAATAAATACATTTTAAGTAAGCTTTTATATTTGTTTAGAAATTGAAAGGTATTTTTCAAGAAAGAGAAGCTTTTGGTGACTCCTATGTCAAATGTTGTAGTAATGAGACCTGAAAGGCAGCCAAGAATAGAGGGCAACTCCCCTAAGGATTTAACCCGAGGCTTTTCTTTACTTTTTCCCCCGTGGGACCTTGCAAAAGACACCCGCTTGGATTCCGCTGTCTTATCTTCGCTCGGCGGTGTTATATAACGCCAGTCGGTGGAAGTGGGAGGCGCCTATTCGGAGCTCAACTCGCAACTGGCGACCCAAAAGCGCCAAATGCAGCCGAGTGCCCCCATTGGCATAGAGTTTTGAGCAATTAGAAGCCCACGCAGCCATAAACAACAACTACCCAGGGGGCGGGGGAGTGGGAGGTGGTGGGGGGAGAGGCTTTGGGAGCAGCTCCCACGGAGAGCGAAAAGAAAAACTCGAGAAATCCACAATGCACGTGCTGCTCTTTCTCGCTCTCCCTCGACTTTATCCGGCGAATGAGAGGCCAACACTCGGCACACACACACACACACACACACCCGCAGATACAGTCTGCCTCGGTGTGGGTGTCTCTGCCTGTGTGTGTGTGTAATTGGTGTCGCTGGCGAACGAGTGGCGATTCTACTCAGAAGTCAGTTTCTTGCTGGGCAGTGTCGGTTCAGGTTCAACGACGCTCCGCTCCGCACGCGCTGCCTCGAATTCTTCAGTGCTGCTGAAAAGCAAGACGCGTCTTTTTCGGCCAAAAATCTTCGTAGTGCGTTTGCAGACTCCCGCCCCCACCCCCCGCTGACGCTCTCTCTGACCTCACCTCTCGCCCCGCTCACTCTCTCTCTCCCCGAAGAGAGTTTCAGTGGTTGGTTTTCGATTCGGTGGTTCGGTTCGCTGCTGCCGAAGCTCTGCCGACGCCGACGACGACGCCACGTCGGGAAAACCAACCTCTTGCAGTGGAAATCTTTTCGTACGTTTTCGTTATTTGTTATTCGCACGTTGACGCGACGAGACCGCGAAACACGACAAAACTGCAACAGCAATTGCAACTGTAACGGCAACAGCGGCAATTATGATCGCGCGTGCAACAGCAATACATTAAGTGGCAAGCCCTTCAAATGAAATATATATAACCCAAAATATCCAAAACTAAACTTGCCAAAATCAGTTAAAACCAAGTGAAAAGTGTGTGTCTTACAACCCATTAAATAATATAAATCAATTAAAGCCGAGCAAACAACACACAATAAGCCAAACACGCAAACGCAGCATAAGCACAAATAATACATAGAAAAAGTGTGATATTTTGATATTAGCAATTAGAGTTTACACAACGCAGCATAAAAAATATTTGTTAAATGTGTTTGCCCCCCGCAAGGCAAAAACTGAAAATTGGATAATGCTTGGATAATTCCCCTCCTACAAAAAACCAAAAAAAAAAGAAAAGGTGAGTTTGCGAGATCGCTCAATTTGCCGACGGCTTAGTCATGCGACCAGCCAAAAAATGAAAAAAAATAGTAGATAAACGCTAGCTCAGCTGTTTGGCCAAAATGTGTCAAAAGCTTAGCTCCAGTTACGAATAGATCGGTTTACCATAACGGCCTCAGCGTAATATCAGATCGGGCTATATGTGCAATCGATTGCACCCATGAATGATGGACTGGACGGATGAGTTCATATCAGCACAGGCCCCCTCCGGTGGCATCATCTCATCGCGTTCTCACTCTCATTCCCATTTCCATTCCGAATCCGAATCCGATTCCGATTCCCTATCTATATTGACGTCAACAGCGACTTGACATCGCCGATCTGCAGATCGTGTGCCAGTGGCAAATTGACGCACACAAAAGCCAGTGATAGAGCCTGCCAGATAGAGTAGACATAGACCCTTAGCCCCAGTTCCAGATTTCCAATTTCCACAGTTCTCCAACAGTTTTAGCCGCGCGGGAATTTTAATTGCCCATCCTGGCCAAAAGCGCAGAAGCCCATCCCATACCACACTCTCTCTCTATGTGAACTATGCCAATTGTCGTCTACACCTGAGCCGCAGAACTGGCCGGCTAGCTGACAAATTTGTATGCACGCGCTTCAAAAGTGCAATATTAATTAATTCCAGCAACTCGAGACACGGCAGCAACATCAACTGATCTGTATGCAGCAGAAGTTGCTAGTTGCTGGTTGCAAGTTGCTGGTTGTTGGTTGCAAGTTGCTAGTTGCTACTTAGTCGAGGCAATTAAATCGTATGTCATTCATTGGTAATTTATACCATTTAAAGGCATGTCGGTAGTGATGATGGGTGGAGAAGGGGTTGCCAAGGATAGTTCTTAGCTGATGGCACCAAGATGTTTTACACACTTACCCATTAGCATAGGCTAGGTCATTCTATCAGTCTCGTATTACTGAAACCGAAATTCGTTGCTTTGCTTTTGACCTGTCTCCGAAACGCCAAACGCTTGATCGATCGCTCTAAACCGATTCCGATTCCGATCCGATCGGCGATAAATGCAACTTGCCATGAAAAGTGCTGCCTTAAATGGGCATTAGGCTATTGCACATTTCTCAATATGTCGAGTGATTTTTTCTCTGCTCCTCCAACGCGGCTGACTTATACGCACCGCACCTTATATGACGAACGGCGACGTCTGCCGCTGTCCCACTGCATTTGGCATATAAAACAGTCGGATACTCGGTGGTTCACTCGGTGGTTTAGTGGTGGTGAAGGTGGCGAAGGTGGTGAAGGTAGTGAAGGTAGCGAAGGTGTCTCAGGTGGTTCGCTGGCTCCAGACTCACCCGCACGACGCCATTTTCAGACCCCAAAGTCAACTGCAATTTGCATTTTCCACACAAAAGCACTTGGAGCCTGGCTCCCTAGGTGAAACCCTCTACCCCACCACACCCCCTCTTATTCGGTCGATTTTAAGGTCCCTGGTTCAGTGGTTAATTTATTTCTGACACAGCCTTAAATTAACAATTTTAATACAAACAACAAAAGAGCGCGCATTGAAATTGAGACGTTGGGCGAAATACAAAAAAAAAAAAACACACACACACAAAAAATGCACACAATACAGAAAACAAAAAGCTAAAAAGGAAAAACATAAAATAAATTTACAGCAAAACAAAAGCGTGTAACAGAACAAAGGAGACGGGCTGAGGAGCAGTGAAAGAAGAGGAATGTGTAAAGTGAAATAAAATTCTGGCGCGTTAATTAACTTTAAACGATTGAAAACGAATTGATTTGGAGAAGCCATTTGATTTGGATTAGTCGTGCCCGGTTCAGAAGACAAAACCAAAAAAAAAAAAATACAAAAAAAACTTGAAGGTGGTGGAGGTGGACCCTCGGCTCAAAGGGTTAAAGCTTTTGGCCCCAGAGTTGCCAAGCGGGGCTAAAATTAAAATTCAATCATCACGTGTGCGTTAAGAGAGACACACAATCAGACAGATCATTGGAGATGTTAATTGGAATGCGTTAAACAATAAAACAAAGACTGCGATGTCTGCCGCAGTTGCCAAGAGACTTAACACCTTTTGGATCTGCGGTTTAAGCCGACATCTTCGACATCTGATAGGGCCCACAATATCGGCCCTGGACATGCGTCGTTATCATGCATTTGATAAACGTTTTGTTTTTCATTAGAGCCCCGCCGCGGAGGAGTTGGTATACATTTTAAAGCGACATCGCAGACGGATCACACCCCTTTAATTAGCAGAAAGTTGATCTCTAGTTTCTCGGAATTTTCAATGGCCATTTTGTCCTATATTAAAGCAGAGTTAAAACCAGATCGATTTATTAGATATATAACTCCATTTTTAGAACTTTGGATAACAAAACGCCCATTTATATGATTAATTTATATGTCAGATATCAGTATCTATAATTTAAACATATTTGAAACGTTTTACCAAAAAGTTACTATCAAAACAAAAACTCATCATTATTAAAATTTAATTCAAGTAGTCAGCAAAGATTAGCTTGGAAACTGTAAATGCGATAAAAAAGAAATTCCTGGTATATAAAATTTATCTAACTTCCTCCCACCACAATTTATAAAAATTCCCCTGAAGTGAGTTTAATAAATTTAAAACAAAATTGTTATCTTCCTAGCCTTTAAATATTCCCAGACTAACCCCATTTTATCAGTCGTTTTTGAAGTCTGGGGTTTGCTTTAGATAGCCGAGTTCCCATCGCGGGCCTTATTTAATTTTATATATAAAATTTCTTTCTTTTTTTTGGCATATCAGGCAACCGCACGCAGTCCTCAATGAAATGAATTATTTTTCGGTGGGGCCATCGCCGCAGCACGTACTTGAAAACAACTTTTAATCTCGAGTAGTTTCAATTAACGTCATTGGACTACATAGATCGCTGATTACGGATTGAATGAGCATTAAAAGTATATACGAACAAGTGCGGAATTGTTGGGCTGGGTGTGAGTATTGAAAATAGAAACGAAAACAAAGTTAAAATCGTGAGCGGAGATTGCACGATTGCGGCCACCCACCGCACACGGTCGGGTGTTATCGGCTATATACGCACATATAGCCCCCCGATCCGGTGGGCTATCTGTCCTTCGATTTACGTCACAGTCGCGAGTCGCAATTCATGGATTTCTCGCTTTGAAAACCCAATTCTATTTACCGGACGCCCACTTTTGAGTGGGTGGCTGGTTGGGTTAGGTGATAAGAATGTGCTTGATAAGCAATTGGAGTGGTCAGTGGGTGTGTGGATCGAGTTAGGAAATTTACGGGGCATTGCATAAAGCCTCCTGATTATTTCTGAGTCAGCGCCAAAGAAATACTCACAACGTGCAGATCTTTCGATTGTTGTCGCACCGTTTTTTTGATTAGGCCAACTCATAAAAGTGGAAAACCTGTTGCTCACCAACAGTCCAGTTTTCCACCTGAAAATTTGCAACTCGCTTTACTGGCCAGTCCAATATTTTCGCTGAGTTTATAAGCGCAAATGTCTGTCGCATAAAACTTAATTGTAATGTTTGTTTACGAGCTCCACTTGCCCGATTTCATTTCCAGACCGAAACCACCACCCCCGAACTAATGGCTGCCATAAATCCAGCGAGTATCTCAAATATGAATTGCACTTTAATTTCGGATCTTGTCTCCACGAGTGCCTAATTTATGTAATACCCCATACTGTTTGTCATTTCACTTGGCCCGGAGGAAAGTTCCTTCAAATTTGTTTTAAGTAAGCGACAGCGAAAAAACCGAATAATAATAATAAAGAAATATCTTCATGCCAACAAATCCATTACAGTCAAGTGCGCGACAACAGCAACAGCAAATAAATAAAAATATCCGAGTATGTATGGACAGAAAGGCGGACGGACAGACCGCCGAGTGTGTGTGCGTGTCGAGTTAAAAAAATTAACCGAAATTTTATTAGTATTTGCGCAAGCGCAAGCCAAAGTCAACCTCAAATATTTGACGACCAGAGTTGACCAAAAGAGCCCGACTTTTCAGGGGGCGGGGGCGGGTTCGGGGTCGGTAGGGGTAAAGGGTAAAGGGTGGGCGGGGGAGGCATCTGCATTCTCCCAGCTCCGCAGACTCTCTTCTGGCGGGATAAAATGGACCTGGTCCAGAGACCAAGCAAAAGACAATTAGAGTTGACACTTTTGGATTTTCGGTTTCATTCTTTTTTCTTTTAAAAGATACCTGGTGTTTCTCAGTGATTAAGGGTGTATCCTACTGTTAAAAAAATATAAAAAGCTTAAAAATATTTATATATTTATAATGTATATATGTTACAAACAAAATTCAAAGCTCTATCTACTATTTAGATCTTTCAAATTTACTTTTGTGATGCTGATATAACCAGTTTCTTATAAATTCTCCTTACTCCCCCACAAGTTCAATTTGTTTTTAAATAAAGATTTTGTATTTGGCATTCACATTTATAAACAAAAATATTTATCGACTTGTCGGAATTCATAACAATAGAATAATCGTTATTGACTTCTTAAATAAATGTAGATTTATGGCTTTGTTTTTAATACTTTTAATAGTGGCCAGTTAGAATCAATTAAGTGGCATACTGAAGTAAAAAATACGTCATTTATTATAAAGTATATCAATGCAACTGAAAGGTAATGGGAAAACTATTAGGATTTATAGCTACTCTTTTAAAATGTATTTTTAAAATGATTTACAATTTTAAAATAATGTATTCCTTAAATACGCATTAAAGGGTGTCGAAAGGTTTTTACCTCTTTCATATCAGTTCCATCAACCCCTCCCTTTTTCCACCTTTGTTTTAGCGGCTTCTCGTGATCCCTGGATGCAAGGGTCTAAAGAAGATGTCCGCCGGTCCAGCTCATCTCTGCTCAAGTCAACTCCGGTCAGTTTTTGGCCGAGGCTTAGTTGTGATGATGGCGTTGACGTGCCCAGGGGACAGTTTAATTTTCACTAGACATTGCCCACTTAAAAACCATTTTCACTTGAGACGTGACCGCTCGACCAGATCTTCCTCTTGTTTTGGCCGTCTAACGTTCGAGTTGGTTTTGGTTTTGGTTTTTTTTTCGGTCTTGGGCCCCGGAGTTTAAAGCCTTGGTCCGGGGGATCTGTTATTTATGGATCAATATTGACGCAGCAGCCGGGCAGGGGAGAGAAATATCTGTAAAATAGCCAGGCAACATTGTAAACAAAGTGTAAGCCGCTTTGTTGTTGTCTCGGGCAAACAACGACACCTCCCAACTCCCTCCACCCCCCTCCCCCTACCCAACAATCTAGAGAGAGAAAAAAAAGTGTCACTAAAACATTTTTCAAATCCGATTTTTCTCCCTCAGAAACAATGAAAAGCGATCGATGACAATCACAATAGGGCAGGTGGAAAAAAATGCAGGGGGAGTGTCACGGGTATAACACTCATTTAATCATAAATTTGTCCCGCGATTATTTTTACAGTTTTCGCCTTTCTACAAATATTAAGTATCTGGCGAATGATTCCAATAAGTTTAGGTCTCAATGCCTGACTTATGGTTTTAGGCTTCAATCCGATGTTGGATGAATATGTAAATGACTTGTTATTATTATGTTTATGCATATTTCCAGCGGCTTTCGTCTAACAAATGTGTTTCTTGTTTGTTTATTTGTTTTCTATTTGACTCTCATTTTTTTTTTTTTTGCTGGCACGTGTGTGCTTAAGTTGGACTAGTATATGCCCCCTTGTTGAATTTTTAAGTGACTTCAGTTGACCACAGGAAAAGGGAAGCCTGTTGAGTTCTGTGAGCTGATTTCCGCTTGCAATTTATTCGACGGCACACAAAAAAAAAAAACAGAGCCAAACGCCGAGGAACGCAAAGGGCTGAAGTTTCGAAATTCCAAGACGTTTTACCTTCCACTTGTCTCTTTTTTTCGCTGAATTCACTTGGAGAATTTGTGGCAGCAGCAACAAGAGAAATGCATTGCCACAGAAACCACAAGGAATCGGAGGGCAGATTGTTTCTCACGCTCGCCCAAAAGAACGAGAAAGGATCTTTGCAGAGAAACGACACCCACGACAGGCGACAGGAGGAGATTCAGATGCAGATGGAGATGGAGATGGAGATGGAGTTGAAGATGGAAGATGGAAATGGAGAATCGGCGGAGACACCCATTCCCGTTCCACTTGACTGAAAGAAATTCCTGAAAGCCGCTTTTCGACCAATAAAGTCTTATTATATACTCATCAATTCAGCAGCAGATAAAAGTCAAAAACTTTGAGATACGCTCACGCTGGATGTCGTCGATGCCGACTAAGGCACAAGTCAGATAAATTATAATTAAAGCAGACGAAGAAAAGGAGAAGACACACGGCAGACACACACGGATGGTGGGGCTCTGATGTCAGAGCGTATTTAAAATACGAGTAGAACCGCTTGCATTCAAAACGCCGACGCCGACGCCGACGCCGCCACACGACCCGAAACCAAGCCAAAACCAAAACCAAAACTCCAGGCCCAGTCAAAGCCGAAAGCCAGGCCAAAACCGACGGTTAAACAAAACAAATAAACAGCCAAAGAGGCGCAGACGTCGCATAGAATCGGGCTTCAGTCAGCGGCAAGAAAACACCTGTCAAACTGGTCCAAAAGAACAAACTGCGAGGGGCGAAGTCAAAACTAAAAAAAAACAAAAAAAAAAAACAAAGAAGAAATACACGGGGAAGACTTGGGATAATGACTTGGCAAAGGATGGATCCCAAGCCCTATATGATGACAATGATGATGATCGTGATTTCAGCCCAAAACGGATATGCATCATGAAAAGAGGCCCCCGAATCGAAGAAGAAACTGATTAGCCAGTTATTGATTTAATTGAAGGAACAGCAGAACCTAAAACGGAAGTTATTACGCAAGCTGCAGTTCCCTTTGATTAGATTAGATGATGCTGCAGATTTTCCCTTTCTTCCAGTCGACTAATTGCACCCAAAGGTCTTTTCCCAGGCCCAAGAAAACCTAAGCAGGAAATGTCGGAAAAAAGGGGGGAGCTCTTTAAACGGGTGTCAGTTTGAGGGAGGGGTTAACTATGTATTTCCCACAAATCCTTTCAATTAGCCAGCACGCAAAGCGAAAACCGAGTGCAAGGACAAAGTTTAACAACTTAACTGGTATTCCAAAGATACAGATACACTGGCGCAATCAAATTACCAAACTAATCGCATGCAAAGCGAACAAGTTGAATGTGTCTATGTGGGGATTACTTTTGTGGGAGTTCAGTGGCGGCTCAGTGGTGGCAAAGTGAAATGGAAAATGGAAAATGGCTGGGGAAAATGAGAAAACTGGGGGACTTGGCGCAGTTTAAGGCGTTATGCAAAACAACTGCAATGCGTGCGTGTGGCAAAAAGTTTTCTGCAAAAGTGGGGGAGCTAACTGACGTACTGACTGATGGCGGGAGAGGATCCCCGAGCCCATGTGTTGTTCGAAAAGGATACCGAGGGAACTTGGGTCGACAGGCGACAGGAAGTGCGCAAAATGCCACAACTTACGACCGCATTGTGCTGCCAATGTGCTAAGCAGTTCAGACCTCTTAAGCTATCTCTTTCTTTCTCTCTTTTTTTGATTTCCTTGCGTTTGTTACGCCGTTTGGCCAACAACTATTAAAGTTGTTGCATGTTTGGAGCTTGTAAACAAGCTTGTCGCTTCGGCCTATAAAGTAACAAAATATTATTAAATTAAAACTGAGAGGAGGGGAGTGTGGTGTAACTCCACCCACCGAAAACACCAATGCAGCTCTCTGTATCGCTATATTATATATATATATGTGCAGGCATAATTATGAATTGGCTGGAGTATGGCGATGACCACGTCGACTGGTCATTAAGTGCCTGATGAGCCAAGAAAAAAGGGGCTGGGGAGTGGCACAGTAGCCAATGCCAAAGTGGCAGCCACTCTTCTCTAGGCGACCAGCAAGCTGCCCCTGGGCCGCATAAATAATTATTAGCAATTGTCTGCAGGTGCAACAGCAACTTGCAACTCGAGGCAGTAGCAGTAGCAACCTGCTTGGGCCACTCAAATTGCACACTGCAATTTGAGCATTTTTCGCATTTCCCCGCTGCGGCCGCCAAAAACAAAAGACTCAAGCAACGAACTCGACAGGATATTCCCCTCTCTCTCGCTCTCTCTCTTTCTATTTATCTCCCTCTCTCTGTTTTGTGTTAATGCCCCAAATAAGGTTAAGGGGTGGAGGTGGCGGGCCACCCACAGACACCATCTTCACTCCACCAGGTAGCCAAGAAAAACATCAGAAAACCCTTTCGAATGCCGTAAACCACTCAAAAAAGTTCAGAGGAACTGGGGGGTTTTTGAGGTAGGTAGAAATTATTAACTGACATTTTAATGATGATAATGATGAGGCCCCGTTGACGTTGCCCCATGCAACTGCGTCGGTGGCTAGACATAAAACCCCCCCTCCATTCCCCCCCGATTTCCTCTAAATAAAATAAACAGGTAAGGCCGAGAGAAAATCTTGGCCAGGTTTGTTGATGCTGCATCGGCGTGATTTTTATCAGCTCAACTCGACTGGCGCCAGCTTCATTTTCAGGCAGCTGCTGTCCCTTCTTTTTGGGCAGAAGCAGCTCCATCTTCCCTCGCTCCCCCGCCCCCCGCCTTCAAAAAAATAAGAATAAATAAATAACAGAATTCGAATGGAGGAGTGCATAAAAGCTATGAATTTTAATTGATTTTTTTTCGCTCTAAACAAAGCCCGGGAATGCCGTAGAAGTTGTAATTCATTTCAGCTTTCGTTGCGCTTGTAAAGATTCCCTTTTTGCTTTTAACTTATTTTGCCTCTCCCCGCCTGCTGAAGCAGATGAAGCATGAAAATAAGTTTCGCGCTGCAGTGAGAGAAAATATGGGAAGTTCAGTAGGACTTACTATATCAGAAAAATATATACAATTATTGTCAAGCAAAAGTATATGACCAGAATTTTACTTATATAAATTTAACAAATTTAAAATATTTTTTTACGCTTGTTTTCTTGTCTTTATCATAAATTATAAGCTAAAAAATGCTATACATCAGTAACAATAGATTTTACACTAATAAAAGTAATACATTTCCTCAGCTTAAAACCTACTTTTGCCCTAAACTAAATACATATGTTTTTAATTCAAAATAAAAGGGCACCTCAAAGTCTTCTGTTATTTTTTTTTCTGTGTATTTTTCCCCTTTTCCCTTCCCCTTTTTGTGGCTAATTTCCGAGGCACCCACAATTCGCTGCAGCAGGACTCATTGTCAGTTTGGCGAGGCAGCGTCTGTTTGCAACATGCTTAATGTCATGCAACAACAGCAGCAGACGCAGCAGCAACATCAACAGCAGCAGCAGCAGCAACAACAACAACGCACTGTCACTGTCATGCATCATCATGCATCTTGGCGGAGTTACTTGGAGTCTGCTGTTTGAAAATTATTGCATGTCTCCGGGGCCGCAACTGCAGAGCGAAAAGCCAGAGGAACCTGCAACCTGCCAGAGCAGCAGGCTCCAAAGGAGACGACTCCCAGTGAGTGATGCGATTATCTGCAAGATTCGCTTATCTACGGTGATCCATCAGTCGCAGTCTGCAGTCTCCCGTCTGCTGACTGCAATCCTGTCCAGCCTTTGGCTTTCGTGCAGAAATGCAGATCCACAGAAAAAAAAGCAGAGCCAAAGAAATGCGTAGCCTGCGCGGGCGTCCGCCTTATAAATTAGAATGTGAGCTGCGTATGCTCAGGTATCCACGTATCTGAGGGATACCACTCAGTATTATGTGTGCTATGTTATGTGTGTGTTTTTAATTTACTCTTTATGGCCAGGCTCCCACGGTTGAGCGGCGGAGAGCAGAACTTGACCACCTGAGATGGCTTTTGGCCAGCACCCGCTAGCCAGAAGTTGTTGCCGGTGTTTTTTGCGGTTGCTGCCAGGAAGCTGACTTGGGGCTTGGTTAAAGTAAACCACAGTGGGTTGCCTTCTTCTCTTTTTTTTTTCGTTTTTTTGTTGACTTTGATTGAAAGTTGACACAGCCAAGCGTTGAAAACCACATCCGTGGAAGGGGCCTACGCAGCAACAGCAGCAACTCTTGCGTCTCTATGCAAATGCAATTAGTTTTTGATTAAGTTGTAGGCTGCCGAAAAAAGCAAGAGAAGCTGCAGATTCGCCAGAGACACTGCAACCGAAGTACACTTAAGCGCTGAGCCAAGCGACAGACCGTTAAATTGTTGCAATTACCATTGCTAGTTGCTGCTGTGCCGCGGCCATATTGCTGGTAAAACAATATGTAAACTCGGTGTGTTGGAGTGGGTGTGTGTAATGCTTTTTTCTTTTTTTTTGCAGCTGTGTGGCAGCTACTGTTGCTTGGGGCAATTGTTTAGCACGCGCTGCTAATTTTGTGCCGCTGCTGTGTTGCTGTGTGGCTGGCGATGTTGCTGCCAGGCAGCAATTTCTACGTTGCATGCACGCCTCGTTGATTGTAGTAGGTGGTCACCCTCACATCGCAATCATTTTAATAGCAGCTCTTTCGTTGGTCAGTCCGAGGTTCTATGTAATTTATGCCCACAGCTAATTGCATTTGAAAGTTTAACTGCAAAAGTCAAACGGTTTTCAGATATGTGCATGCCATAACCCAAAAAAGCTTGGTAGCGGGGTAAAAAAAATACAAAATAAATTCCCACCGCAGCTCTAGAAAAAAACGAAAAATCTGAAATAGATTTTCCTGTTGCGTGGCTCATTTGAAATTCGAATTTCAATAACGCACACAAAACGATGTTTATCTGGGGTTTCGGCTCGGATCGGTTTGGTTTTTTGTTTTTTTTTTGTGAGTAGGCGTTGTCGAATAGTTTCGAGTGCCTTGGTCCAGTTCACGCACAAAGATTCAGATTTAAGATTGAAGAGGCCAAGGTTCGTGAGATAAGAGTGGCTTCTGGCTGTTGTTGTGGGTGCGATAAGCGGGAGCCAGAGTTTATCAGCGGACCCAAGTTGCGCAGCTGTGTGGCACAGATACAGATACTGACTCGCATATTGTGCCAACAAGTTTCGGTTTTGGTTTTGGTTTTGGGCCGCATATTTGTTAAGGTCGCACAGCTGCTGGAAGTTGAAAACTGGTCACATTGCTGCTGGTCATATGCCACATGCAACCGCAACATGCCATGTTGCATGCCTAATTGCAACAGGTGGCAATCGATTCGTAGCTGCACCCGCCAGCAGCAACATGTCGCAGCTATGCCAGCAACATGCCAATTAGCAGACAAAACAAAGCACCCGCACTATTTAGATACAACCCCCCTCCCCACCCCCTCCCTATTCAATGCAAATCATGTTGACAATTCTTGTTATAAATTGCTTAAATAATTAGCAAATAATAGCCGCAATTGTCAGGTCCAAAAAAGGCAAAAGCCGCAATTGCAGTCTGACATTTGTTGGTTTTTATCGCCGTTGTTGCGGCTACTGTATTAATGAGCAAAAAAAAATGAGTATAATTTATTGAAGGCAATTCTAAACGCTTCCCCCATCAATCAGTTGCCTTCGATTGCCAATCAGGCCGCGGCTTTTTTTGATATCTCTTTCTATAGCCTTTTTTTCGGTGGCCGACACGCCCCTTAATTTGCCCGGATTTGTGGGTGGTAACCCCGTCTTTTTCGGGGGGCTAATTTTGTAACTAATATTAAAACACTTCAATCAATCAATGTCTTTCGGGTGTGTGTGTGGGGGAGGGGGAGAGGGGGAACCCCTAGCCAGGTAGCTCTACTAAAAGTTGGCTTAAATTTTCATTAAATCGCCAAGCAGTCTGAGAACCAAGCGATCGGTATTTGCCTAGACCATTAAATATTTATGAGCTCTCGGCCCGAGAGTTTTGTCCAACCTGCCAACTATTTCCAGCTTGATTAATGATCTCCAAGCTCGGCTGTGTTCTGCTTTAATTACCGCAGCAATTAGCAGCTGAAAAATCCGCTCCACCAGCGAGCTGCCACAATTTGTCATAGCACATAGCAGCATCATCGCCAAAATCTTTAATCTCTAACCGCTTTCCACCCCGCTCTTTTCTTCTATTTTTTCCAGACTATGCCAGATCTGCAGCGATTGGACTCGGCCACCATCTAAATCAAAGAGGTAAGTTTAGCGCACCAGCTGCTGCAGCTTGTGCCTCATTTTGTTTTTTTTTGGCACCGAATGACAACCCTGGCCTGGCTGCTTTATTTTGCGATCGCAGCTCCACCTGGTTGGGCAACCTTCACAAAAAGCTGAAACGCATTTTGAATTTAATGCGTACGACGAGGACAACTCATGGGCGGAGGTGTGGGAGGGTTGGGGGGGTGTGCGTTGGATCCCCTTCGGATCGATCATGAGCGACCACTGGCTGTCCAACTTTGCCACAAGTCAGTGTCGTCTCTCGGCGAACTCGCATTTCGCCAATAATAAGAGATGGGATCAGAGAAGGCTATTCGATATTTTCCATTCACCATATTATTTATTTTTGTTAAAAAACATTTTTTTTACAATAACTCCTTTTTTTAATCAAGAGCCTTAGCATATCTAAGTACATTTCTCCATTAATAAAAGATGGGATCAGAGAAGCCTATTCAATATTTTCCATTCACCATATTATTTATTTTTGTTAAAAAACATTTTTTTTACAATAACTCCTTTTTTTAATCAAGAGCCTTAGCATATCTAAACATTTTAACATTTACAAATCAACAAATAAAAACCTATTGCGATATACCCATTTAGTAAAATATAAACTCATTACAAAAACAAAATATTTTAAAATATTGGTGTATTACAATGATTACAAGGAAATACCTTGACCTAAAAAATAATAATAATAGTTTAATGCCGATAGCTTTCTTAAATATTATTATTATGACTTAAAAAAATTCTTCAAAAATTAATTTTGTGGCATCGAGACCTGTTAACTATCGACTCCTTGGAGATCGGTTGCAGGTATCGTGTTGCAGGTGCACCACTGGCGGGGGCGTCGTCAGAGCGACCTTCCCGCCAAAGGAATCGCCGAGTGCCATTGAAAGCGAGTGAGGCTGAGCACTGTAGACAGATTGCCAAGTTTCGTCTCGTACGAGATCGACCAAAAAAACATAAAAAATAAAGCGATTCGAGCCAGTGCAGCTGGACCTGGCCACTTTTGAAGATTAATTGCTCGCGACAGTCACAAGTCGCGAGTTTGCGAGGCTGCCCCCTGAAGCTGCTGCCTGATTTTGATGCTGCCTCCAAAAAGCTGGCAACCTGACCATAAAAATCGGCATTTGTTGGCAACACACAGACAAAAAATTAACATGACGTCAACGACAAGCGCACAACAACGGCAAACAGCTCAATTGGCCGATTTGACCGACCTTTGCGATTTGGCCTGGCCAGTGGCGATTAAGGCCAGAATAGCGTTCCACATGTCCGAATGTTCCAATGTCTCGATGCTGGCTAAGAAATCCATCGGCTGGCGAGAGATTTCTTTCGACACGCCCAACGTTTTGCTGCATGGATTTTTTGGGTGTCATCACATTCGCTTTTCAGTTTTTGCGTCCGACTTTTTCCACATTTTTTGCTGGCTTTTCTCGCTTTTTTTGGCGCGTTTTCGGTTTTTGGATTTTTAAGTCTCGTCGGTGGTGGCGCTTTATTCATAAATCCGTCAGCTGCATGAAATACAGCTTAATTAACAAAAAGCCGAGAGAAAAGCCGCAGCAGCACGCAGCGGAGGCGCAGTTCCATTCATTCGAGCGCCCATTGAACAACGCCGGAGTCTTTTGGTTTTTGGTCTTATTTGTGCGCCCGAAATTTGTCACCACAATATCAACATAATTAAGTTGAGATTTGGATTCAGTGCTGTTCGGTCGAGAAAACGGTACGCAAACGGTAAATACACGGGGCCATAAACAAACGAGTCAAATTACAAGCGAATGAAATCAATTAACACCTGCCGGTGATGAGTTCCACCATCGATCAACTGATCTTTCACACGAGCTGCATAAATTAGCTGTCCCCACAGCATAATTGTGTGTTCTTTGAAGCGATCCAGCAAAATTAACATATCAAACACAGCATAATTGCGCTTTAATCGCGCCAGGTTCCCCCCGAAAATAATAAAACGAGTAGGAAAATCAAAGACTGAAACTGTGATCGGACACAGAAAATTAATGACTTTCAAGAGCTCCCCGTCGAGTTGGCTGAAAAGAAAAATACCCAAGGAAGCTTAAGGTCATCTCTTGTCACTGCCGAGTTTTCTTCTGTTTGAAATTTTCAATGACAACAAAGATTATTTTAAATGGTATTCAAAAACCTGCACTTTATAAAGGAACTTTTGCTTTGGAGTATAAGAAAAATTGTTTAAATTCTTACATGATAATAGTATGACAAACGACATGAAATTATCATGTTAACTGCGTTATCTTGAATTTAGTGCCCTTTTATTTCCTAACAAAACGAAAAAAACATTCTTTAATAATAATAATAATCACAAGAATAATGTTTTGGGTTCCTTAATATTTAAAATGTTTTACAATAATTGAATTTTAACTCCGATATCTTGTTGAAAGCGTAAAAATAATTTATAAAACGTAAATAATAATAATTTTGAAAGAATAATAATCACAAGAATAATGTTTCTGGGTTCCTAAATATTTTAAATGTTTTAAAATAATTGAATTTTAACTTCAATATCTTGTTGAATGGATACAAATTATTTAATTTATTTCCTATCTGTTTCTTAACATTAATCAAATGGTGTATTTAATAATTTGTTTTCCTTATTTTTGATCTTAACAATTTATTTCATTTGCTAATGCGTTTTGCAAAGGTCTTGCACGCAAATGGCCTTGCGACCCACAAGCCCCCTTAAACCCCCTGAGAACCCGGAAAAACCCCCCCAAACCTTCAATTAAAAACCCCTTTCTGGACTCGTGGACTCGTATAATGCAAAGTGACAGCAACGGCTTGTAGGCAATCAAAATGCGAGCCGAAACACGCGCAAGTTTGCAATTGTGGATGGTTGTTGTTGCTGGTTGTTGTTGTTCCTTGTAGTGTTGTTATTATTATTTTAGTTGTTGTTGTCGACTCCACCTGGCAACGCAAATTGAAAGAACTTGTTGCAGTCAACGGGGCAAAAATTGAATGCTTTGCACTTGCCTTTGCGGTCACAAACAGCACTCAGAAAGTCAGAAAACTCAGATATTGCCTGGTGGTGTTGGTGGTGCACTTTTGGTGGTTACAACTATTGATTACATGCTAAGGAACGGCTCACATTACCGGAGCAGTGGACCCCAGATGCGGGTGTTGCTGGCGTGCCAGCAACATGGCTATATGTTGCTGCCGTGCCCCCCCGACAGCAATGTCCCAAGCAGCAACATCGAACGGAGTCTGTAATTAATGCGGGAGCCTGCGCTGACATTTTGAGAAATTTATTGCACCAAGTGGATTTATAGTCTGCGACATTTTATAGTTTTGGCCCCAGAGAGCCTGCGGTTAACCTGGCCGAGAAGAAGGAGAAGAAATCGAGCTGAAAAGACACCAGCGATCAGGATCGAGGATCGGGGATCGATGTGGGAACTGGGAACTTGCAACTGGGAACTTGGAACTGGTAACCCTTTAATGCGCATCATGTGCGCGCGCGCATATATAATTTGGCTACCCGATAATGATCGGCCTTTGGCATAATAAATTTTACACAAAGCGAAAAAGAAACGGGAAAATGTGCCGCAAAACGCTCAGAAACTTTCAACTTGTTGCTGTTGCTGTTGCCGCTGTTGCTGCGTATCCCACTTGCAATCTATATTAATTTTTATACGAAAACCGAACCGAACTGAACCGAGTCACGCTGCTGCACTTTCATAAATGCCAAAAATTTCACCTGCTTTCACAAAGATGATTAAAAATAAATATGCAGCAGTGCAGTTCTCGGCGGCCGAAGGTTGATATACGATAATTTCGTTCTGATAATGTGACGGACGGAGGATGAGACAGGCTGGATCTGTGACCCAGTTGAGGGCTCTTTCGGTTTTTTCGGGGCTTCGTGTTGAGCCAAAAAGCGTTTAAGGCTAATTGCAAAGATCACTTTTGACTGATAAACGAACTGGAGAGGGCCGGACGGATATGGAGAAGGTGGAGTGGGCGGACTCGGAGGTTTGCCCTCTTGGCGCTGACCCAAAACCTTTTGCCCAGAAACCCCTACGTTAAGTCAGAAGAAACTAAAAAAAACTGAAATGGGAGAGAAAAAAACAAATACGCGGCATTCGAAGCTCGTGCTTAATGATGATTGCTGGCCCCCAGAGGTTAAAATTAAATAATTTCCGACTCCAAATGAAGTCGAAGCGCGCTTCTCTAGTCTAGGCTAAAATGGCGGGCGTTCCAGCCATTCATTTTAGCCCGGCCACATATATAATTAGCATGAAATGAGCCAGGGATCTTTAGTTTGGTCAAAGAAACCATTTTTCTGAACACTTTTCGCTTGTGGCGATTTTTGGTTTTTATTTTTTTAGTTTGCTAGTTCCTACGTTTCATTTCGTTTTCAGCTCTTTTCTGCTATTTATGTTAATGCAGCGATTAAGCAGCAAATCGTGTGCCTAATTATGATAAGCATTTGCCAAAGTCAAGAATAGAAAACCGAAAGAGGAAGTGCCACATTACAGAATGTGACCAGGTTGTAGTAATTTATTTATTTAACCTGTTTTGAATTTAAGCACATTAAAGTGCAAGTACCACATTAATTAGTGTGACCAATATGCAGTTCATTGCAATTATGTGGGGTGACCAGTTTGAATATTTATTATTTTTTGATTAAACCCTTTTCATTTCTTATAACCTTTCCAATGCAAATGAAATTATATGCCTAATAAGGATTAACGTTTATTTTAAGACCATAAATATTAAACCTACGGAGTTCCACTTCAAAGAGTGTGACCAACCTGCTGCAATTTCGTGCGTAAACCTGTTTTATATTTATTTTTATTTCGCTACAACCCCTTCCCAATTTTTGTGGCCCTTTTAGGCGCCTCAGTTAGTCGGCAACGATAAGGCGGCAATGGTTTAATTTAGCTGCACCAGCGGCAGCAGCAGATGACGACAGGATCGTTGGGCCCAGCCTACGTGCAACAGAAGTTGCTGCGGCAGCAGCAGCAACAGCAAAACAAATGTGTCTGTATATCGCAGCTAAATTGACTTTGATCACGCGATCCCCCTTGGACCGAGTTATATAGCCAAGTTCAGAGACGATTCCAGGCTGCAGGCTCCAGGTTCTCGGGCGCGGCCTTTTGTGGCTCAAACGGAAGTATGCTAAGCAACTTGTTGCTGCAGCAAAGGCAACTGCAAAAGCAGCTGAAGGTGTATATTGCAAAAATAATTACATTTGATTGTAAAAGGCCAGCGTCTCTAGGCTGGGGACTCGAGATCGGACCTCGGCCTGCCAGAGAAAAATGTGCAACATGATTGCAGTTTACAGCCCCAGCAGCAGCAGCAGCAGCAAAACCAACAGATAAAATGCATTTACAATTGAATTTGAATGTAATTTTATTTAAGCTGCGGTCAGCCAGGGGCAGCATGTTGCTCGGGTGTTGCTTTTGCTGTTGCTGTTGCTGTTGTGTTGCTCCTTGGCACGGCAGCAACAATTGGCCTGGTGGCAGGAAATCGCCATTATCTGGCATTATCCACTTGGCCAACGGTAGCGTAGGCTGCAACCTGCAACCACGTCAATCCCCAGATCAGAGCCCCTCTTAATTAATGATCCGAGTCCACGGCTCGGTAGCAGTGGCAACTAATTAGCATATCGTTAGCTCACATATTGACGTCAAATTTGGTCCGTACCAATTCGCAGTAGTTTTCAAATTACAGTGATCATTTTAATTGCAGTGCGCCAAGCTCGGATTCAGATTCACATTCAGACTGAGGCTCCAATTGAAAGCAAACGAGCAACAGTAGCAGCCAAGCTAGTTATAATAAATGAGTTCGCCTCATTGGCAATGATCACGCGGGGGAGCAAGGCGATAATGAAATAGGGAGAAATATAATGGAAGATATAGAGATCAGAGTTCAAATCAGAGTGGAAATGCATCTGGCAAAATAGAGATCAAAGATCTCTTGCTGATATTAAGGCAATAGCTTTTCAAATAAAAATGTTAACGTTTCTATTCTAATTTAATTAAATATTTCCCATTAATAGTTTGAAATTACTACTGCAATTGCTTTTAATTTATAGTTTGATTTTTTAAAACCAGTTTGTACAATAAAATACAACACACTTAACAAGATTTATATTTATTTATAAATATGTGGTGCCTAAAAAGTAATTTATTGGAAGTTAAAATGAATGAAATATCAATAAACTTAGATCCTGTATTTGATTACAACCATTACTATTTTTTAATTCAACACTTGCCTGCACCTTTTTCTCCATTGATGTGTGTTTCTCAAACGAAAACAATTAAAACAGAGCTTTTCCAGCCAGTTGCAAGCTCGTGTTGTTGCGGGGGGCGGTCTCAGCAACATGTTGCTGCTGTCATTGGCTACCAGCAACAGCGACGATTGTTGTAGGCGTACAAAGAGTTTTCCCCACTTTTTTTTGTATATTTTTTTATTTCTCGTTTGATGAGCAGTTGAGATTGTTGCTGTTGCTGTTGTCGTTGTGTCGTGGCTAAGCAAATGGCGTTTTATTTTATTAGCCATATTTCTGCCCCGTCATGCTTTGTTTGCCTTCGGGCAGCGAGTTGTTGCTGTTGGCTGGTGTTGTCTTTGCACTTGTGATTGAAGTTGAGGCTCCATGCAAACCCCCTCCTCCCCCCTCTATTTATCTCCACCCAACACTCTGTCCATTATCAATGCATATCACGTTGAATGCTGATGTTTATGATGTCGTTTATTACGACCAAAGACAAGTGAAGTAAACTCCAGTGAAGTGTGGCTTAAATGGCGTCAGAGACATTTGCCAGATTAATGGCCACAGTCCTCCGAAGTTAAGGGGGGCGGGGGAGACCGACAGGGGCGTGGCAACACCAACAACTGCAATCGCACACCAACCAAATTGTTTACATTTTAATTTCTGCAATTTTATTAGCTTAGCTCTGCGAAGTGTCGTCGCTTTGAAAGGGGGTTCATAAAGTGGGGCAAAGGGGGTCTGAAAAGGAGGCACATGGCACGAGGCTTATCGCAGCGGCGTCTGTGGGTCCCAAAAGGAGGGGGGAGGGGTGCAGAAAAATGTGTTTGACGGGTGCTACTGGAAAACTTCATCAAGTTTCGCTGTGTGTAATAAGCGTGACAAATGCCAGGCAAATACAGTGGTCACTCCGCGGGGAATAACTCAGGCATTTGTTGAGATAATTAATAAATCAGAAGGGATTTCTTTGATTTAATCAGAAAATCAAATTCGTTTAAAATATAAACTATTATAAATATAAAACTGGATCAATCTTTTACAGCTGAAGCCACAATATTAGCTAACGACTTCTGACAACAAACATTAAAATAATTATTGAAAAATATAAAAGAAAGGTTCTTTAAATATTTTTTTAAAATTGTTTTCGACTGTTAAAAGAGTCCTTCATTTTATTAAAAACTTAACTTTTTTGAATTAAGTTAATATTATAATATTAAATTAAAATACCTAGTTTGACCTATTAAAGTTTTTAGATCGTGTGTCTGTCTTGTGTCCTAAAAACCCATTCATTTTGTTTTTGGAATTCATTTGCCAACCCCATTTCGTTTCAAACTTTTTTCTTTTATTGGCAAAGTGCGTCGCGTAATTATAATAATTATTATGGTCACCTCTATGGTTGTTGGACTGCCTCAAAAACTGGCCGTGAATCATATTTCCATGGCATTGCACATTTTCTGCTCGCAGTTTTGCAGAGCGAAATAACAAAGCCGAGTTGGCGAATCTGGGTTCTCGTTTTTGCCATTGTTGACAACAAATGAGCGCCATTTAATGCGCTTCCTAGTTGTTTGCCTAAGTGGTTGTTGTTGCTGTCGTTGTTCGCCGGTTGTTATTCATTGTTCGTTGTTTGGCGTAATTAAGCAGCGCTTTTCCGTCTTCAGTCGCACCATCACTTTGCACTTGGCTTGCACTTTTCCAGCTTTCGGTTTTCGGTTTTCAGCGTTCAGTTTTCAGATCATTTACGAGCACTTGGCATTCGCCGTTCCACTTTGCCAAACATTTGCTTACAAGCATGTTTCGCTGTCCGCTCTTTTTGGTCTTTAGCTGGCGACTTGTTAGCGCCATGTTTACACTCTAGAAAATGTTTAATTAAATCTGTGATTGCTCCGAGCTTTCCCCCATTTTATTTTGGCCACTGGCGGAGTCATTCCACCCGTAGCCAAAAATTAACACTTCATTTAGCATAATTTCACACCATCTCTTCTTCCATCGCCTGACAAGTCCGTTCTGTCTTTTCCATTCTCACATTATGTAATCTTTCGCGCCTGGCCAAAAAAATCCCATAAACGAAAGGAGAAATTAAGTTAATTTTTGGGGGTTTTTATAACGAAGTTAGCGGTACCCTTTTATAAAAAAATATATTTGAGAAAACACTTTTTGTTTATTACAATTTAAAATTTAATTAAATAAGAAAAATAATGATTTTTGATAATAATAATTTTTTTTTAAATATCTAAACAATAAGTCTATAAACAATGATATCCAGATTCTCAATACAAATCCCAAAAAATATTATTTTTGACCAAGTAAAGCCCTGCAAAACGATTGGAAAACCCCTTTCAGTCCACAACTTCATCGATTTAAAGTGGCTACTTCTTTTGCGAGTTAATTAACACTTGGCAAGGGTATGGACATTTATACGGATATATGTGTATTTGTGTTTATCCAAACTCTGCCGGCCATAAATCAAAAATCTCGACACTCTCCCTGCTGCACCTCCTCCGCGAATCCGATCCCCGATTTCGCGTGCTAACAAGGCCCCAAAGCGGCGGAACCTTGGAGAACCCAGAAGAGAACTTCCAACGCGCGGCGCTCGACTGGCGTGAAAATTTATGTTTTTTTCAGCTTTTTGTTCACTTTATTTTATGAATATACATTCATATATATATATTCTGGTGTATGGGGGCCAGCAAAAGAAGTGAGAAAAAGTTGAGCGGAGAGGAAAAGCAGGAAAAGCAAGAGCCAATGCCGTTGGCCACATTTGCTGGTGTAAAGTTTTTCGCATAGTTGTCAGCATTGCGCTGTTTAATTACCCTAATTAAGAATATTAATTGCCCTTCGGGTGGATAATAAAAAGCCAGGGCGAGGGAGAGGGAGGTGAGGTGGTGACCCTATTCCCGGAAATAGAACATGAATTATGATATGCAAAAAAAAACTTTCATTCCGTTTTCCATTTAAGTTGTGAAATCGAAAAAGTTGAGACAACTTTAAAGGGGGCCAGGACAAACGAGGATGAGGGGAGGTCTTCGTCCAGGACAAAGGACACGCACTCCATTAAACCAAAAGGGGCAGACATATGCGACAACAATAACAACAGCAATAGCAAGCCACTAACTGGCAGGAGGTGAATGGTGAAGGGGGGGTGGCTGGGGCCGAAGGACGAAGGATGAGCAGATGGACACAGGTGTCCTGTCGCTGGCCCATCAACACCTCTCCTCGACCCTGCAAAAAAAACAACAACACACGCACACTCGAAAACGGACGGGTCCGGCTCTTTTCATTTTCTCAACACGTAAAGCAAACACGTGACCGTTAAGGACATGGACTCCTGCTGCCCCTTACTTTTAACCCCTGACCACCCCAAATCCCGACCCACTCAGTTGTAGGCGCAAATTGCCAACAGAAGGACAATGACAACGAGTGCACTGGAAAAAAACAGGAGGCAGTCAATGGATTTTGACAAAAATTGAAGCTGGTTTAATATTTTAAACACTTATCACACATATTGCGATTTTTCTTTTTTTCTAAGTTTCATTAATTTTAGGGATAACTATTCTTTAATTTTAAATGATTTTCATTCTTGACATTTTGTTTAAATTTTGAGGTTTGTTTTGGTCAACTAAGTAGAACCTTTTCTTTAATAGTAAAAATTGAATTTAAAATATATAAATTTGCCATTTAATGGTTAAATTCGAGACACTTTTTTCTAGAATAATTTTATTTTTTGTAAGATTTGTTTTCTGGCCTTAAGACATTTTTCTTAGTGCACCACTGAGAGACCCCCCCATAAACTGACGG
Source organism: Drosophila carrolli (assembly GCA_018152295.1). NCBI lineage: Eukaryota > Metazoa > Arthropoda > Insecta > Diptera > Drosophilidae > Drosophila > Drosophila carrolli. Next base: position 15,885,673 of record JAECXJ010000001.1, read on the forward strand.
CTTATGGCAGACACAGCACAAAGCTTTGCCTCGCTCTGCTCCTGTTCCTGCTGCACCACCACCCCCCCTTTGGCACCACCCCTGCCTTACACCACCCCATATCGCAGCTACGTGCGTGTGTGCACAATATTCATATATCACAAGGATAAGCGCAATGCAGCAAACGTCCTTCCAGACGTGCCGTTCGTTGTTGTTGTCGTTTGTGGTGCCTTGTCCTTTTCCCGAGCCAACTGCTTTCGTTTTGGTAGCAGAAGCAGTAGAAGTGGCAGTGGCAGTAGCGGTAGCACCACCGCCCCCCCTTCTGCGCCCCTGCTCCTGGTGTGTGTGTGGTAACTTTTAATTATTTGCGAATGTTGGCGCCAGACGGCGAGATGCGATGCGATCCTGTCCAGGACTGTCGCCCATTTCATCCTGTCTCCTTTCCTTCATTGATTTCGCTGACCAGAAGTTTAGAGTGGTGATAGGGGGAGGGGGGTGGTTGACCAAAAGGGGGTGGTGCGCCGGTCAAGGCGAAGGCAGCGCCAAAATCCAAAGGCCCCATAAACTTTGAGCGCCATAAAATCTGCTGGCAGCACCATAAAAATTCCCACAGCGGGAGTTTGAGACTGGAGACTGTACCAGGAATCCTTCCCCCAAAAAAGGACCCCCTTGTACTACGCTCCTCTCATCTGTCCATCCCTTTCCCACCCGTATAGACAAACGCATAAAACTAACGCAGCGTAAATGCCGCCGTTGTTGTCATCTGACTTCTCGTTACGTTATTTCTTTTTGGCAGCTTCAGCACAAAATTTATCTTATTTATTTGTTTGACTGAAAGCCAACACACAAACGGATGCCGAGGAAATTGCTGCATTTTGATGCTTGACTGATTGCTACCGAAAATATTTGTATCTTTAATTTAATTTCCCTTAACCCCCACAATTCTACGTAACAGAATTCTACTTAACCCAATTCTTTGTAAGCTTAGCGTAGGAGTCACAGTGATCTGGCAACGCTGCGCGTGCAAAAGAGATGCCTAGATGGTTCTTTTCTGCATGGGCGTGCTAAAGCGAGATAGCTAGACTCTCTTTTTCCCGAAAGTTTCTCGCGAAAGGAGTCAAATTTTTCGCCTCCGCAAATCTTTATTTTAATCAAGCATCCTACTTACAAAATAACCTTTGTGATTGCCTGTAGTTAACTAAAGTGATCTGTGTCCTCTCTAATGGCTTATATTCTGCGCAAAAATTCTTTAAAAGAAATGGTGGTGGGTGTTACATTAAAAAAAAAAAATATTCCAACAACAAAATATGATCTAGTCTACATGTGTTAAAAATAATTAATACATGGTTTTAAAAATTTTAATTGATTTCAGGTTTAAATGTAAAATGTTGGTTGACTTGTTGAAAAAACAACAAAAAATGCAAGTCATTGGAGAAAAAAATATTTGTAGGTTAGGTGTGTGGTGAAAAAGAATTGGTTTTTACGTGAGTTTTTTGTGTCTTCAAATCCGAAACTAATTTTTAACTATATATTGAAAAGCTAACAGATATTATTAACATGTATTAATTTAATTTAATTTCAATTAATAGAAAGTTAATTTTTTAAATGTTTTTTTTCCATAATTAATTTAAATGAATGGTTTTCTTTATTTACAGGCCACACGGTCTCGCCAGTTATCCCGCAAGAATCCCAGCCCACGCAGGCTGGAATACTTGGGGCCGGATCCGTCAAGGTCATTGAAGTTGCCACGCCCCCAAACCGCAACCCAATCCCAGCCAAAAGCCTCCAATCCGCAGGAGACGCCGCCGCCGACGCAGCTGAAGCCGCAAAAAGTTGACCTCATGACGATGGCAGAAGGCACCGACCCCATGGGGCATGGTCACCACACGAATCCGCACAATCCTCCGCCCCAGCCGCCGCAGCACCACCCGCACCACCTGCCCCTGCCCCACCCGCCACCGGCCCCGCCCCCACAGCTCCTCAATTTCAATCACCACCAGCAGCAGTATCTTCCGCACATGTATCCTGCGCCCGCTTCGGCGGCCCAATCTCACTCCCACTACGGCGGCATGCAGTATCCGCATCCGCATGCCCTGCAGCAGCACCACCAGCAGCAACAGCACCACCACCACCATCCCCACCAGCACCACCTGCCACTGGCGCTGAGCCTGCACCAACAGGCGGCGGCAGCGGCGGCGGTGGCTGCGGCGGTGGCCACCAACCACTCCAATAACAACAACCAGGCCAGTGTGGCCAACAACAATATTGTGGTTCCATGGAAGCAGCGCAAGCGCAAGAGACTCTCGGCGGTGCTGGACAAACTGCACCACCATAATAATAACAATAACAATGAGACCCACTCCAATGGTCTCGCCTGCAAGGCGGAACCCATGGAAATGGAGGAGGAGATGGCCGAGGACCAGGAACAGGATGAGGAGGATCATGACGAATCCATACCCGATGAGGAGGATGAAGATCAGGAGGAGGATCCCGGCAAGTACATCAAAAGCGAGCAGCCCGTCAGCGAGGACGAGGAGAACGAACCGGAAATGGACAACGAGAACGAGGACATTTCCGGCGAGGATCTCGAGCTGTCGCACAGCGATGATAACGATCAGGATAGCCCCAGGATCAGCATGAGTCCCCTGCAACTGCAGGCCTCCCAGAGCAATCTGCCTCCAGATCAGAATCAAGCGATCAACAAAGAGAACCCGCTGCATGTGGACATCAAGACTGAGATCCCCAGCCCCTATGATAGGTATTTCCCGATACCATCTCCTCTCTTTGGCTACTACCTGCACACCAAGTATCTGAACGAGGTGTTCCGCCGGCGTCACGATTTCTATCCCTCGCCCCTGCAGCACACCCCATCTTCGATAGCCTCCGAGACGGAGACTTCGCCCACTTCCCAGGAGCGCAAGAGCAGCTCCAATCATCTTCTGCCCCATGCTCTGTTGGCCAATAACTCGCCGCCGCCATCGCTGCCATCGCCACCGCGCAGCGAATCCTCGGTGAGCAATAGTGTGGCCACCACCACCACCACTACCACAACCACCAAGAAGCGCACCAGTCCCAAACCCAGGGGCAAGAAGGGCGAGAAGAAGCCGATGCCGCCGCCGCAGGAGCGTCCTTTGGATCTGTGCATGCGCAGCGAGGTGGAGACCAAGAAGTACAAAAAGTCCAACTCGAAATCCTCTCAAGAATCCCGCTCGGCGGCCATGATGCCACCACCGCCGGCCCTGAGTGCGGCCAGCAGTTTGGAGAGCATGAGTGCCCTGTCCCCGGCATCGAGTAGCCACTCGGGTCACATGCCCATCACCACCGCTGCCACGCCCAATCACCAGCCTCCGCCCAATTCCCCCTATGCCAATGCCATGAACGCTGCCCAAGCAGCGGCAGCGGCGGCGGCGGCAGCGATGATCAAGATGGAGATGCCATTGCATCCGCTGCACCACCAGCAGATGCACCACTCGCAGGTGCCCACCACCACGGTGGGTGTGCCGGTGATCAAGGGCGATGTGGCCTCGCCCACAACCAAGGAGACGGTGGCCTGGCGATACAACTTAGATGTTTCGCCCGTTGTGGAGGAGATGCCGCCGGGTTCGGATGTGGCCTACGTTTGCCCCACCTGCGGACAGATGTTCTCGCTGCACGATCGCCTGGCCAAGCACATGGCCTCGCGCCACAAGTCCCGGAATCCCGCCAACGATATTGCCAAAGCCTATTCCTGCGAAGTGTGCCGGCGATCCTTTGCCCGCTCCGACATGCTGACCCGCCACATGCGCCTGCACACGGGGGTCAAGCCGTACACGTGCAAGGTGTGCGGCCAGGTGTTCTCCCGCTCGGACCACCTGTCCACCCACCAGAGGACCCACACCGGCGAGAAGCCCTACAAGTGTCCGCAGTGTCCGTATGCGGCATGTCGCCGGGACATGATCACCAGGCACATGAGGACCCACACGCGATACGACTCCAGGGGCGGATCGCGGGAGGGCAGGGAGGGACGCGAAGGACGCGAGGGCAGGGAGAGCCGCGAGTCGCGCAGGAGCGGCGAGAGAATGGAGGAGCCCAAGTCGCCCAGTTCACATCCACTGCTCGACATGAAGATGAACATGAACATGGGCATGGGAATGGGCCTCAACATGGGCCTGCCCATGAATCCGATGAGTCTGCTGCAGGAGGAGCTGCTGCAGAAGTCCCAGCCTGGCCTGACCCTCGGCGGACCCATGCCTCTGGTGGTCAAGACGGAAAGCGCCTAACGGTATCTATATGCAGCAGCATCCAGGCGATTTATGACCTGTTAGGTAGGCAACGTCATCCATTGACGGGCCCAGCTTAGTGCTACAAAAAAGAAAATCTAAAAAAACAACAAAACAAAACATATTAACTAGAGCAGTTTGTACTTGTACCGGAAATCTCTGCGAAGACTGAGGAACCTTAATACTACCTACAGTTTAAATAGGCTAAAGAACCATCAACTAATTTTTTAAAAGACAGTTAGAGGGCAGCACTCAAGACCACCCAACGTATTAGCACTTAAACTAGTTCTAGTTGCTAGATCCCCTCGCGTTAAATGAACCCACAGGAGTTTAGATAGCCGGGATCTTCGATACAGCTAGCAATTCCATGTTCCACACTTAGGCTATACTATATATATACATGATATATAGGCGGTCAGATCCCCCCGACGATCTGATCTCTCAGCATTTTGAGCAACGTTGAAATTATTAAGCTAGACTCGCTACATAGGCTAATAGGAATGCCACATCGGCAGTCGGCATTAGATTCGTACTCCTACTTTTAATTAACTCTTAATTTATTTGTAACATTACTCAGCAGCATGTAAACTTATACCACAACAGTTTGTATTAATTTAATTTTACTCTATTTTATTTAATTTAATTGTAGCCTACATGAAAACACAAACAAAAGACAAAGAATTCTCCCTAGGGCTCAAAAAAAAAACACAAAACAAACTCATTTGTATGGAAATCTTAAAAGAAAAGCTAACGCTAAACAAACAAAAAAACAATTCTTTTTTTTTGTTCAACAAAAACACTGTTAAATTTAAATTATCTTTGTAATTGATTTTATGCTCGCTTTTCTACTATTTTACTACTTTTTGTTTTCATGAAATGAAATAAAAACCTTTAAGTTTTCTTTAGTTCATAAACCATCTTTGGATTGGACACACCTCACCCCTCTCCGAACCCCCAGGTGCGGACAGGTTAACCCGTTTGTCCCCCTCGGGGTCGGAAATTCCCTTCGGGGTCGTTTCCATGTTTCAAGTTGAAGTTTTTCGTTATTTATTATAAAAAAAAAGAAACAAAGCCCCGACTCCCGCTTATTGATTATTAGTTCTTAGCTAAACGTTTAAATAAATTATTAACTTATGTTATTCTAGTTGGTTATGATTAGCTCCTAGTTAAAAACGTTTTTCACAAAATAAAACAAAACAAAGTCTACACACAGATGGACAATGTCAAACAAAACAGAATTTAAAGCCAACGCATTTTGTTATTATTTCAATTGGTTTTTATGATTTTCAGATTTTTTTGGTTTCCTGATTTTTATACTTTCAGATTTTTATGATTTTAAAAATATAATTTCATGGAATGAATTATGTTTTTAAGTAAGTGCACTTTAATTTTTTTTCGGTCGGCAGCAATATCTTTATACAAACGGAAGAACGAGAATGTTTTTATAATTTTAATGTTTTATACTTTAAAATTTTTTTTTAATATTGTGTTTTTAAAACCCTATAATACGATTTGAATTAAGCTGGAATATTTTTTCATCAGAATCTTCGGTAAAATTATAGTTTTCATTAAAGCTAATCATTGAGCAAGTTAAAGAGGAATTATATGATTACACTTTTAAAGCTAAATTCTACTCATTTCCTAATTTTTTAAAAGCTTTAAGATATACAAGCGTTTCGTTTCAACAGCTGTCCACCTATTTCGGTAATTATTTCAATGATTAGCAGTGTGGATTTTTCAGACATTTTTTGTTGGTCTACCCTATAAAACCTATACTTTTGCCATATTTTTTGTGTTTTAGCCGGAGACGATGTCGTAGATTTAGCCGTAGTCGCAGCCGGAGCCGGAAACTGGCTTACAAGCTTTTAGGCAATGGGAATCGCTTACAAGGCGCAGTCAGCTCCTTTCGCCGGTCACGAAACTGCATTTTGGCACGCAGCCCCCGCTTTTCCCACCCACTCCTCGCTTTTCGGCTGGTTTTTCCCACGCTGAGGATGCGGGGGTGCTGAGCCGGAGGAGCTGGGCACCGATTCCAAGTCCTTGTTCTTCGCATGGAAATTTTCTTGGGGCCTAATGGCCTCGAAACACGAAGAAGGCCGTCCAGGCGTGGGAGTTCCATGGGTGGCGGTTGGTGGGGGCGGGTGTTGCTTACTCTGCGGTGGGACTTGCTGCATTGCAGTTTGCGGCTAATGTCTGACCTTGTTTTGCAATGACTAAATTAATTCCTTAATAAGTGCGGTTGCAAAACAAACACGAAACTGCAGACGTGGCACAGTTGGCGAATTTGCCAGGCACACCCACACCAAACCAAACCCCCCGCCCCGGAATTTCCACCGCCCTCTGTTCGTGTAATTAAGCAGTGAAAATGCCCCAATTGACAGACATTGTGTTGGCTGCGGAAAATGGAGGAGTTTCGCATCTCTGGGGCAATAAATCAGGGCGAGGGGCAGCCGCAACTATGGCTAAGTAGCCATCGTGTTGCAGCTAGCATGTTGCACTCCATCACTTTTCACGGGCGGGTGGGCAAAAGGGGTTCCGTGGAGGGTGACTTATGGCCCAAACTGTATTAGCCGGGCCTAGATGTGATGATGCCGCATTGCATAATCCGTTCGGGTCGTGCATCATTTTGGTCAACATCGCCATCGCCTGACATTATTTGCAGCTTGCAGCGGATTTTTCTCCTTTTTCAAATACCCTCCATTAGGTAAAAGGGGAGAATATTTGTTAAATGAAGATCTTTGATGCCCAGTTTTAGGAAAGTTAGTTTTAAGTCCCTCAATGTGTTGTTTTTATTTAAGCCTTGTCTTTTATGAGCTCCAAAAATATTAAATTCTATTATTTTTGTAATATTTTCAATATGTCATTTTAGGTATGCATTTCAGTCTAAAATTCATTTTGGTCTGTTTAATATTACAACTGTAACTATTATTATTTTACTTCAACTTTTTATAAATTTAATTATTTTCCTTTTAACACCTTTTAATTTTGAATTTGTAATCAAAATATTTTGTATTGTAATATTTGTTTCTCTTGTTGCCTTTTTCTAAAAAATATATAAAATCTATATTTTTATTACACTACGCTCTAGTAAATTGTGTTAGCCAATATTTGTTTACCCAGTTCAAGTGGTCATCTAGTGGTCACCTAGTGGTCGAATATCGCGGTTATACTATTTATACGCGTTCTCCTCTATTTTCACTCGGTTCTATTCTGTGGCACGCATAAATCTCTAAACAAGGCGCGCGTGTCGTGCGTTTATTATCACTTCCTCTCCACAAATCCTGGGGCGGGGTGGTGGGGGGAGGGGGGTGTTGCAGGGATTCAGATTCAGGGGGATGGCTGGCATCCAACTTTTCTTTTGTCTCCACTCGCGAAATTTATCGCCGTCATTTGTAATTGTAGCGCGAAAATTGAGTTTGAGTTTGAAGTTTGGCCAGGGTGGTCAGGGGTGCGGGATGACAGGGAGACAGAGAGACAGGGTTGTCGCCGTTCGCCAGTTTATGCATTGTTTCCATCAACATAATTCAGTTTGGCTTTGGATCAGCTCCAAGTGATTGTTTCGCCTGGCGGAGATTTACGGGCACTAAGCTGGGACCGCTCACAAAAAACCAGCTAACGATATTGTATATACACATCCATAAATAGAGAAATAGATATAGATTTATACCTAGATATAGTGCTATATATTTCCGTCACACGGAAGTGCCTTAACAACAACAACAAAAACATTTTTGATACTCAACAAGAATAAAAAACTAAGCAACAACTAAAATTGAGATATTGTAAGATAGAATTTTTTGCCTTGTACATTGAGCGACTTTTGCCAGGCTAAATCAACTTTTTGACTAATGATAAACGAAAAAAAATGATAAAGATTAGCCCATGCAAGGGCATATATATATATATAAAGTATATTTACCAGAAATACGTAACATATTTTTAACGAAAAGAAAACATAGCAATAAGATTTTTCAACTTAACGCTTCTAAGAAGTTAAAAATTTTAAGCATTAAATGCTAAACGCATCCAGTCAAGTATTTTTTACTAAAAATCCATTTACTAGACTCAAACAAACGCCTAAAAAGTAAAACAAAAAAAACTTTTAACATTAAAAAAAAGTTATTCACTCAACTTAACTCAAGTAAATTTACGAATCGCTTTCAGAAATATTTTTATAGCGCTTTTCGACTTTTAAATCAGAAATCAAAAGATCTAAACTATGTAAATTAAAGCAATAACTATAATAGCTAATCGATCAAAAGACTTTTCAACTCTTAGCTTACATTTGCCTTCTAGTCGTAAGAATTCCAGAATCAAAGATAAGCTATGGATATAAAATAAAACAATTTTATCGAAATTGCATTGAAGTGGAGAGAATCAGCGAGCAACATTGTGATATTAGTTGAGAACAAAATCGAATCACTTCCAACTGCTAGTTATGCTATCATTTTGGGATCTTGTGGATGCCCAAAATCCAAGCCCCCCAAATCCCAACCCCAATCCGATCTTCCAATTCGATTAAGGTGCTATTTAGTTCAATCTTATCTTACGGTGCTGTGTACAGTGAAAAAAACGCTTGGTTAGTTTAAGTTCCCCTTCACTCCCCTCAACACTCTGACAATCCTTAGCTGCCCAAAACATAATCCATTATTGTACTAAAGTCTCTAGGAACTCTCTTGGCGGTTCCGCCATTGTACGCTAACGTTTAACTAAATTATGAATAACTACGAGTATTTCCATTAAGTCTACTCTAATTAGTTTCTCTTCCATCGCAAAAATACGAAAATAAATAAACGAAACGAAAACGAAAACTGAAAGCTTGAGAGGATCGGATTTTTGGAATGCGCAGCTAATGTAAAATGTCTTCTGCCCTGCAGTCTTAACTGAATGCAATCAGGCGGGGATGGGATGGGGCTTCCCATCGGGATGGGAGGATGAGGATGAGGACGAGGATGCATTGGGACACCGAAGGGCTGCGGCAGAAATAATGCGCGTAATAACAAACTGCAGGCGTAACTGAAATGCCAGGCTACTGCGCATTTGTCCAGCTATCCACTGAGAAAAAAAGGTGAGTCTACTTTACATTTTCTCCTTTTGAATCTTTAGTTTTAATCAAATATCAGAAACATTAATAAATACTTGTATTTAACCAGCTTTTAATAGTATATGAAAGCAGAGGTGAGAATTCATGATCTGAAAGTTATCATATGCCGAAGATAGGGTTTGGTGACCTCAAATTTTTCGAAATATGGCATTGCAACATGTTAACAGACCTTAACTATTAAAGTCAGATTTCAAATTAAAAATTCCTCATTCAGTTGAGCTGTCCTTAATATAGATTTGTTTATTTGAGTTATGATTAGCTAATTCTGGTTATTGGTGACCCCAATATTAATGTGTTTTTAAAGATTAGGTCATCTCAGATAAAGGCTTTATTTCGAGGACAAACATTATTTGCAGCATCTAATGGAAATCTATGGATTGGAGATAAATATATTCTTATTTATTAATCTTTTAAATATGTTACCTAAATCAACATTTTCGCTTGAGATAATGTTTAAATTTGGTTTTGCTCAGTGTGGAATTGGCGAAGGCGTTGGCCCCGACGGACGGGAGGCGCAACTGCGGTAATTACAATTGCCGCCGGACATGGACGGCAGAAGCGGCACCACCGCACCACCGAACCACCGAACCACCGCAGCACCGCACCACCGAAAGCGAGTTGCACAGTGGCAGGCACAGCTGTGTGGCTCCGTCAGTGGATCCTCGCTTTTCGAGTCCCTGCTCAAGAGACAATTATATGCTGCCACAGACGCATGCGCAGCTTCCTGGGTTGCTGCTGCATTTCGTTTTTACGTTTTTATTTGAGCAAATTGCTGGCAACTTTGCGCTGACTGACTGACTGACTGAATGATAGACTCACTGACTGCCCCGGAGTCCGGGTTTTTGAGTCCGATCCTCAGTGACTGACAGTTGCCAAGGCTGGGACCCCAACTCAGCGGCTCCCCGACTTCGGAAACTCCCCTCCAGCTCTCCTCCAAAATATCTACGTGCGGGCGTTTTGCTCAAGAATGCTCTCGGGTCGCTGGTCTCGAACGATAATGATGATTGCAGTCTAAATTATGATGCCGGGCTGCTGTACAGAGAGAAAGTGTAGCATCAGCAGCAGCATCAGCAGCATCAGCAGCATCAACTCAGCAGCAGCAGCAACAGAAGCTGCCTGCAACATCATCGACCTGGCAAGCGGCTACTCCTCCTCTTCCTTTGCGGATCAGGGCTGGAATGCAGTGGGTTCTCCACTTTTTTTTGAGGTTCCATTGCAACCAGTATGAGAAAAGTGCGAGGGTACGTTTTAAAATCATTTAATATCTTTACAGCCTGAAATAAAAATTACCCCTGAAGTAAAACTCCGGCAGTTGCTGTTTATGGAACCTTCATCAAAAATTTATATAAAATTTTCATAAAGCTAGGTCAATTTTCTGTCTTAAAGCCTTACCAGAAACTTCCTCTATAAAGTATGAGTAATGTCTCAATAAAAATATGTATTTGGCTTATTATTGGGTATTATTACAATAATAACATAAAGCACTTAACAAATAAAAACAAAAAAGGTTACCTTTTTGGGTCAAAAATAGACAATATTTAAAGTTTTATCATACATTTTGTATGCTATGCTTTGGATTGGAACAAATGTTTAAAAATAAGCCCTTAAACTGTATTCTTTCAATAAAAAAATATTTTTTAAGACAATACTTTAATAAGTACTTTACGGAAATATATAATATGTTTGAATATTTCGTGTACCATGGAATATGATAAGATTTATTTATTTTAAATCAGATATTAATTATGTTAAAAGGAACATTTTTTCATGTACCCTTTGGAATATATATGTTTACATTTTTTTGACACCAATATCTATTCTTTTCGGGAGTGTTCGGTATTATATTTTGTGGATATGTTTATTGTGTTCTAAGCAACTATTGGTTATGTACCCTTTTGGAAATATTAATATATATTAAATTAAAAATATTATTATTAATATAGTTCCTTTTTTCGAGTTCCCCTGAATCCGCTCCTGGTTTGTTTAGCATAGCTCCTCGCCGCTGGCCTCGCAGCGAAGCAGAGGAAGCGCAAAAAATCTCATAATTGCAAAGCAGTTTGCCGCAGGTGCGCCACCCGCCCTGGATGTGGATGTATATAGGATGTGGATGTGGATGTGGCTGTGGCTGTGGCTGACGATTGGGTATTGGGCATTGGGTACTGGGGATTGGGGATGTACCTGGGACGTACCTGGACGGAGGACGCCAGATGAGCAGCCCCGATAAAGCGGCGAACTGCACGTAAGTAGATGTGTTGTTGCTGGTGGCGTTGCCTTGATGTTGCTGATGTTACTGCAGCAACATCCGATGGCAAAAAACTTGGTCTCGTTCTCGTATTTAATGCATTTGATCCTTGATGCTGTTGAAAATGAACTGAGCCCGAACATGCAATCAAGTTGAGTTGAGTTGCCCGCCCCCCTTCCTCTCTTTTGGCAATCTTGGCAATTTCATGAATGAAAACTTGGCTCGTTTGTGGAGTTTGCATGTTTCGGCTTTCCGATATACACGCACACCCACACGCCTTAAAAAAAAATAAAGAAAAAGAAAAAGGAAAAAGGGGCCCGAATGGGATTTGTGAACTAGCAGCAACATTCTGCGTCTGTTGCAGCTGCAGCGCATTAACCTCGTTCGTTCGTCTTGAGTCTCCCAATCCCAATCCGAATCCGAAAACTCCTTCTCCGACTCTGGCAAAATATTTACCAAAGTGATTAAGATGCCTGAGTAATTTTTAACACAATTACGCTGCCAAACAGACGACGCTGGAGTTGGAGTTGCTGCTGCTGCTGCGTTTGCTACCTCACTTACACCGCAGCAACATCGCAGCAACGTTGCAGCTGCAATGCTGCTAATGACCAGGCACAGGCTGCAATATAAACTGTGGCATTGTCTGGAGTGAGTCCCCCTTGCCCCCTCTCACCCCCCCTTCTGTTGCCCCTTTTGCGAACACCCAGCGACTTGTGTGTCTTTGCCATTAGCGCTGCCACACTAGGCTGGCTTTAATCGTAGCGAGGCGACTACTTCGCGGCTCAAAATCAACAGAAAAACCACCAAAGCCAGGCGGGTGTTCACGCATCACTGTTTTTTGACAGCTATTTTTTTTTGCCTAGAAAGAGTCTCTTCTACGATTCCCTGTGTGATTTATCGAATTTATGAAGCTTTGGCAGGTGTTGAGCTCTCGCTGTTGCAAGACGCATCAGCATCGTCCCATGGCACACAATGTTGCCCCATTCAACGCACGACAGGCCGCAAAAAGAGTCGTGCCGCATTTGGTTCAGTTTTGGGGCTTCGTGTGGCACGACTTTTTGCTTCTGCCTCAGAGAGTCCATTCAGATTGCCGTGAATATGTGCACAAATGCACTAAGAGTCGGGCCATTTGTACAAAATATTTGTCAACGCGGCACTGAGAGAACAAATTGCTGCTAACTTGTTATTTTTTGTGAAGACTAGTTTTTAGATAGCTCGATGTCAGAGCGGAAAATAAATAATAAAGGAAATCAATTGATTTGTTTACTTTTTCAGTGGATAATTCACAACAAATTATTAAAAACCATTTTTTAGCTAGCCAAACTTGTTTTGAAAATAAAAAAAGGAAAAGGGTATAGATTCATAAATCGACTTTTTTGTGTCATATTTATTTATATTTATTTGGTTTGTGGACTACATTGATAGTTAAACAGCTAGAGCTCTGTCCAAATTGGCTATTTAATCGAAGTTTTTATTTGGATTACTTGATATATTTTATTTTGGTTTAGATTAGAAAACCATAAAAATCATGTTAAAATCCTAAAATACTTAAAAGACTTCTTTTAAAGATTCTTTAACATATAAGTATATATTTTATTTTATTTGTTCTACTTGGAGGAGTGGTATCAAGTTCTTAAACAAAATTATTAAGTTTTTAAATAAATCTTAAGAAGCTTAGAAATTTGGCATTATCTAAATCGTTAATTTATTAAACTTAGAATACTAGTCTAATCAAATTAAAAGAAAATTAGATAAAGTTTCGCTATCTGTGTCGGAAAAGCTATCTGTGGATGGGGTTAGCACAGAAGGGGAAAAGGCCAGAAAGGCTCAACTCCTGGCTATGAGTCTAATTTCCTCATAGCTAAGTACCTCCTTGTCCTCCTGCTCCGGCGGCTCAATGAAAATGAAAATGAGCTCGGCACGCGTTGCCATGGCGCACGACTGGAAAATTGCAGAAGCCGCTTGGCTGCACTTGCGAAAAAGGGGAAGCTTTTGGGTCGGAGGGTGCCCATTTCCCATTCCCTCTTTAGCTCTTTTAGCCACTTTTCAGTGGTGTTTCGGCCACGTGTTGCGCATGCGCTTAACTTGGCTCTGGGGTCCAAGTCGAGAGCTCTGGACATGAGCACGACGCCCTCAGCGTTTGTTTGTCAGGGTCGACTGCGTTGCAAGTTGCCAGTTGCAAGTTGCCGGTTGCAAGTTGCAGGTTTGCCAGTTGCAACTCGAAACTGCCGCATCGTGCAGCGGCCGTTGCAATTGTTCTTCCCCCAGCGAGTGGATGGCGTGAGGCAGGCACGGCAGCAACACCATCGACACCGCAGCAACACCGCCGACACCGCAGCAACACTAGCCGCACCGGCAACACCTTCACTCTCTTTAACAGCGATATCGCGATGATGTATGGTCATGGCTGCCCCAGGAACCCCCCTACCCCCTCCCCCCTCACATCTGCCTTCTCAAGGCCCCCTTTTCGAAGCCCCTCTTCTCGGATTGTAGGCGTCAACTCACGTTTATGCTTTGTAGACATTATCGCGCCTGTTTATCTTTAAATTGCAAGTAAATTACTTTCGGCTCGCACAGCGGATGATAAATTGTCTGGGCCGCGTTGAAGGCTCTGACGGATGCAATGCATCCAAATCAGGGGGGTGATCGGGGGAGGGGGGGGAAATGGGAAAGTATCAAGCTCTTCCAATTATTCGCTGACTGAACTCACAGATTCTCACCCGTTTATCCGAACATTCCGTGAGAAAGCTTAACGCTTAATAAATTCAATATTATATTAGAAAATCGCGAAAGGGAATGACTAACCAATGGGTGGTGTAAGGTAGCAATTATAAGTTGGTAAGAGAAATTGATTTATAAACTATTTATTACAGTCAAGTGATCAGAAAAGTAATATATCTATTTTTTTTTGTTATTTGTCTTTAATTGATTTAAATAAAGCTCAAAGCTTTGTCAAAATAAATCAAGGTGATAATTCTTAAGATTTGTAGTTTTGTAAAATTGTTGTAAAATATTTTATTTTTGGTGTTGTTTTTATTTTTTCAAGACTTTGAAATCTAAAAAATAATGACACAACTATAAATCAAAATAAGTCTGTATTTACATTGGACTTAAATATTTATTTTTATAAAAATCCTGAGTTTATCTTTCAAATTTTCACCCGTTCGTTTGAGTTATTTTCGTAGACTAAACTAAGTGCTTAATAAATTAACAATAAAAGAGCGTTTGGCTAGTCAGTGGTTTTATGGGCAATGGATGTGTTTGGAATCTCTCAATAATGGGTCTCGGTGATCCTGACCTTGCCGTACTTGTTGTGCAGGGCGTGTTTGGCAAAGGACAGAAGGTTCGAGTGGCTGTGGACATCGAAGTGGGATGGAACCACATTGTGGTGCACCACGGCGGCATGGGTGTCCACGTGATGGTGATGAACCACCGGAGCGGAATGCAGACGGGCGTAGTGGTAGTGGTGTGGCTCATGGTGATACACAGTGGTGGGCAGGGACTCCACCAAATGATGATCCAAATGGTGATCCAGGTGGTGGTTCAGATGGTGGTCATCGTGCACAAGTGCCGCACTGTGTCCCAAATGGATGCCATCCGAATGGTGGATCTCGGCGTCCAGCAGATGCGGCAGCTCCTCGTGGTGGTAACCATGATGGCCATCCAAATGGGGCAGAAGGCCAGCCTGAGCCACGCCCACCAAAGCCAAGATGCACACGAAGAACTGGGTTTAAAAAAATGGAATTTTTGTTAAGACATGAGGTAAAAATAGACATAATATTTATAATTATTTTCTCTAAATATAATAGGCAAACGCTTATTAAAATCAATAAAAAATGGGAGAAAATAATATAATAATTAGTTTCCTTTTTAATAAGGTTTTTTAAAGAAATTTCTCAAATACCTAAAAAGGAATATTACACAATCCAAAAGATTTAATGAATGTGAACATAAACCTATTACTATTTTTATTCTAAAAAAATTGGAAGTAAAATATTCGCTCGGTTAATTTTGAATACTACTACTCTTGTGGTAGTATTCTTACTTTTAAGCAATAAATTTCTTATCTTTTTCACCCTAAAATCCTTTTAGGCTTAAGCTAACTTGCTCACCTTCATTATTAAAGATTCCTTGCTTAAGTTGAGGGGTTATCCAATTGCTGAGCTTGCGCTTTGTCGGTTGAACTGTTGTCGTTTGACTGTGCCTGAATCGAATCGAACCCTATCGTTTTATAGGAGGCTCGGCGCAAAGAAAATTCAAACGAAATCGAAATTGTCGTCGAGGACGTGATCCGAATTAATGGGAATTCGAGTGAATGAAGGGTCTTCCCTCATTATGTAAGGGGAGTGCAGAGGGGCCGACGGTCAACAAACCTTAAGTAGGTGCCGCCCGATCGTGTCATAATTTTATGGCCCACAGCCCCAGTGCAATTGTTAATGAGTAGCCTCTGCAATTTGGCAACCCGGGCAGTGAAAGCCCCACAATGAGTGACCAACATTTTGCCGGGCTTCAATCAAACGGGGACGTGAGCAGTCCAAATATTTGGCAAACATCTCGGTTGGAGGTGCGAAAATGTGATCGACGCAAGTCGCAACTCGGAGATTCAAAATCGAAAATCGCGATGTGTGTGGGTGCTGGTGGCGATCGCAAATAGAAGAGGTGCCAGAAATACCTGGAACCGCTTTGTTGGAGGATCAACAGACGCGTTGAGGTGGGCGACGCGTAAAGAATCAATTGGACGCTAATTGAATAGATCACTCCCACAAGATGCCAATTAGAGACTTCGTAACCTAGAGCCGAAGTGGTGCAAACTTGTAAAGTAAATACAAGGTAGCAAACTGAACTCATTATGTTATGCATTATTCACATGGGACTAACCGAAAATGGCATACGATTAACTTAACAAATTAGTTTCATCTTTATAAGTCTGTAGCTCATTACTAAAACAAGCAAGGGATTTACATAAAAAAAAAGAAAGAATGTTGAAATAAAAAAGAATTAAACTAATAATAACAAAAAAGACAAAAATAAATCGAAAAATATTTTAAATAATTAAACATTCTTAACCAGTGATTTTAATTGTTAGTATAATAACTTACATTTGTAACTTACTCTCTACAACTTAAATAATTGCATATTAATAAGCCACTCCGATTTGTTTAAATACTTTTAATTAAGTCTGCCATAAAATTTAAATAAAGCGTAGTAGAGACCATAAAATCACAATTGATTGCAAACTATCTTGATCTACCATGCAACTACTATGCAACTTGTAATAAAAAACATGTGAATATAAAATTTTATTAATCTGCTAATAAATGGCTAAAGTTTATTAGCCTGAACAAAAACGTATAGCTTTACACTCGTGTATTTTAATTGTTCGAAAATGGAGTTAGTATTGCCAAACAATCTCCCGCCGGAATAATTCAATTTTAGTACATATGGATTTCCCAATCCAACGCCAGCGAATTTCCCAATCCGAGTCCCTGGACTGCTGACTTCCTGTCACCGACGTGCCGACAAAAAACACGTTCCATAAGTCAGCACCAAGAAACATGAATAAATCAGTCTGATAAGAGTCAGCACCACCGCACCACCGAACCACTGAACCACCGCACCACCTGCTGGGAGATGTGGGTCAGCCTGCAGCTAATTACATAATAATTTGGTCAATCAAACGACGCCGTGTTAATGAGCCGCACTGTATGCAGGTGACAAGCCAACTCCACCGAACTTGGTTAACAGGTGGCAAAAGGGGGTGGTGTTTTCAGGGGGGGTATTCGGGTGGTTCAGGGGGCGGTGGCGCAGGGGGAGGTGCTATCGGCATACTGAACCCACGTGCTACGTGCGAACAACTTGAAATGCCAGACAGGTGTCGTGCCCCAATAAGTCGGCGCGATGCGAATTTGTTTTGGGGTTCAAAAGCGCGATCGCAATTTGTGCACGCCTGACAAATGGCCAAAATAAAAGTGAAACATTCTGCCCAGAACGTAGGTTTTATATAACTCGGCAATCAGTTAGCCAATATATCTGGTCAGGCCGTATAAATGCCAGCAAAAAAATAGAAAAAGGGTCGGTAAGTAAATAAAAATAATTAAATACTTATTTATTGTTCACCGCCGGTGTCTCACCTATAACAAACGAATAAATAGTATAGTGGATAGCAAACGGAAACAACTTCAATAAGTTTTATTATTTCAATATAAATTTAAAATTGATGATTCCTTATTTATCTGACTTAAATTTATAATAAAAAAATATTTTATATAATGTCTATTAAATAAATTGTATAACTTAAATCCGAAAATATCAGCTTAAGGTTTGAATTTTTGATCGAAATACTTGGAACTAATGGACAAATGTTGGATTGTCATTCCTAGTTAAATTCGATTTAAAATTTCCAATCAATTGGCATATTCTGTTAAAATTTTTATACCCTTGCAGAGGGTATTATAATTTTGGTCAAAAGTGTGCAACGCAGTGAAGGAGACATCTCCGACCATATAAAGTATATATATTCTTGATCAGGATCACCTCCTGAGTTGATATAAGCATGTCCGTCTGTCCGTCTGTCCGTCTGTCTGTCCGTCTGTCTGTCCGTCTGTCTGTCCGTCTGTCTGTTTCTACGCGAACTAGTCTCTCAGTTTTAAAGCTATCGAATTGAAACTTTGCACACACCCTTCTTTCCTTTGCACGCAGTATATAAGTCGGAACGGCCGGGATCGGCCGACTATATCCTATAGCTGCCATATAACTGAACGATCGGAAATGCCATAACTTTGGTGTTTTTAAAGTTAGGAAGTTGGGATTTTCTATGGGTTTTGTATTTGGCTAATCAATCCGACATGCCGAATTTCATAAGGACCGGCCGACTATATCCTATAGCTTCCATATAACTGATTGATCGGAAATGCCATAACTTTGGTGTTTGTAAAGTTAGAACGTTGGGATTTTCTATGGGTTTTATATTTGGCTAATCAATCCGACATGCCGAATTTCATAAGGATCGGCCGACTATATCCTATAGCTTCCATATAACTGATTGATCGGAAATGCCATAACTTTGGTGTTTGTAAAGTTAGGAAGTTGGCATTTTCTATGGGTGTTATATTTGGCCAGCCAATCCGACCTACCAAATTTCATAAGGATCGGCCGACTATATCCTATTGCTGCCATATAACTGAACGATTGGAAATGTCATAACTTTGGTGTTTTTAAAGTTAGGAAGTTGTGATTTTTTATGAGTATTAAGAATGCATCATATGAATAATTTTGGAGAATATAATTTACAGAGTATTCTGCAAGGGTATATCAACTTCGGCTCCGCCCGAAGTTAGCTTTCCTTTCTTGTTTTTTTCCAATTTTCACACAAATAATGATGAAACCCCTTATAAAGAAGAGGAGAAAATCGGTCAGAAAATTTTTCAAAAACATTCAGGAGTTTTTTCATAAAAACAAAAAAAATTTCAAGTATAGACTCGATATAAAAATCCAAATAACCTAAAAATCCTACTTCAAATTCACAAAATTTTAATTGACTGTTTAATATGAAATGACTAGTTTTAAGGACGAAATCAGGGTAATAATTATGCTATTATATATACCGCTGCTGGCAATCGAGAGGGGGCATAACAAAAGCAGAGCAGCGCCGCGGCGAAATTAAAAATGAAAATAAAAATAAATAAACTATAATTTATGCGACGTCACCGCACTGGTCGCTGTAATTGAGTGCATCGTTAGTCGGTTGATGGAGCGCACAGTGGGTCGAATGGGGCGTTAGGGGGAGGGGGGAGGGGGCGGAATGCGGACCCAGGGGGCGGTGGTCTGCATTAGCTGCCACTACCGATACCGATGCCAACAACTAATTTAATGCCAGCGGCAGCAACAACAAGCGACGGCAACATGTCAACAGCAACGCCTGACCAAGGATGAGTGGGAAGAGTTGAAACAAGAGAGAACGCTATAGTCGGGTGCCCCGACTATCAGATACCCGTTACTCAGGTAAAGGGAGTGCGAGGGAGATGGAGATAGAAACTTTGATCACGCATAACTTTTTAACGAATGGTCCGATTTGAAAAATTTCTTCTACATTTCGATAGGTATTGATAAACACAATAAAACTGCATTTTTACTTTTCCGAAATATTTAAATGTATCGTATATAAGCGATTGTGGGCGTTAAAGGGGGCGTGGCACCTTTTTGAAACAAACTTGCGCTGCGTAGGAACTCCTAGAATCTGCATGCAAAATGCCAATCTTCTAGCTTTTATAGTTTCCGAGATCTCAGCGTTCATACGGACGGACAGACAGACGGACAGACGGACAGACGGACATGGCTATATCGACTCGGCTAGTGACCCTGATCAAGAATATATATACTTTATAGGGTCGGAAACGCTTCCTTCTAGCTGTTACATACTTTTGCACGAATACAATATACCCTTTTACTCTACGAGTAACGGGTATAAAAAGGGGGGAATATATATATCTATATATGCATATAGAGGGGGAAAATAAGGGGGGGGGGGGGGCTATACACTTTGCATACTTAATGTCTGGCCAACACAGCCCACCCCATTGTGGGCAGATATTTTATGAATCTGCGGCTGAAATCATTTTTGCCACACATTCGCCTCGCCTCGACCACAAATCAGCAGAATGAGAAATTTGATGGTAATTAATATTGTAAGCGAAATTAATGGCAATGCGACACTACACAAAATCATATAGCATATGCATATATGCAGCGAAAATACAAGAGAGTGTTTCAGACAATTGGAACACTTCAGCTGGGGATGGCAATCAAAATAACAGAGATCGAGGGAAGAGATCAAAGGGGACTTCCATCATTCTGCACATATTTGTCTGTTGACTAACAGGGAAAATTAATAAATTTATGGGTAATAAAGCAATTAGGGAGTGTTTTTAGGGGAACTAACTAAAGGAAACATCAAATATCTCAAAAATATTAAACCATTTATTAACAAAAGTCTGTCTTATAAAGCCATCTAATAGATCTATAAAATGTTTGTCTATAAGAAGTTCTTTAAAAAGTTAAATTGGATATTTTTATGTCCAAAATGGTGAGAATATCAATAATTGATTTTGAACCCATTTAGTATTTTGTTTTAAAAGATTAGAAAAAATTTATTGAACACCTTCCAAATCAGAAGCTTAAAGATTAAACATATCTGATTGGTCATACTGATTTTTCTCATTTATCATTTATAGCTATGCCTCAAGTGAAGTTCCCATACTCCCCGCAGAATTAATTTCGCAATCATCAATGGGGATATGGGAAGACAACAATATGGGTAATCGCCTCATTGGCTGCTCCCTTGATTGCCCTTCCTGGGAAGCTTCATCAAGAGTTGGTTCGGTAGCTGGCCAACTTCCTCCTCATCGCAGCCTTTGCAGGTGTTTCACGTGGCACTGTTCCAATTTGTGAGCGAATATTGTTTTCGATTGGGTCCAGTGCACGATTTTTAATCATTACGGAGGCGATCTTCATATGAGCCCGTGTCCGTTCCTCTGCCCCCGAATGCCGATACAAATTGCCTAGCCGAGCGTTGGTAGCCCATTCCATTGCCCCTCCAGCACCGATCTGCCATTAGCTCGTAGCTCCCCCTCTCGATTATTGCATTTTCGCCAGGTAATGAAGTTCAACAAAAAGTTAATCAGAAAAGCGCAGGCCCCGCAACTAAATAGACAAATGATACGGAACGGAAGCTGCTCCAGTCAGCCTCTCTCCTCTTTTTTTTCCATCTGATCTCCTCGCTTTTACTATCCACCTCCGCGGACAGCACTGGAAAAAAATATTAAGAGATTGGAAATACTCTATAAACTTATTAATATAAGAATAAACTTATAAGTTATTAAAATCCTCAAACATCTTTGCCTGGCTTAAACATATTTTATTAAACATATCCTACTTAAGTTTAATCTTTTATTAATTTTATATATTTAATGTAGATACTTAAAACTATTTGTGATATAAATATAAATTCAGTTTTTTTGACAAGTCAAATTATTTAAAGCATTTTCCTTTGTGCATTTACCCTTCTGGCCAATTGTGCGGTGGGTTTTGCTTGGCACATTAGCGGCTATAAATTGTCTTAATGCCCGCACACAAATGCAGATCTTCAGAGCCAGGAATCTGGAGTCCAGAGGGGCCGAAAGATCGAAGGAGATCGGGGAGGAGCAGACACCTTGAATGGCGGCAAAGATCAGACTCGAGATTCAGGCGAGAGTTGCGAACTTTAGCCAGGCTGCGATTGTCTCAGTCTCAGTTGCAGTCTCCGTTGCAGTCTGCACTCTGATTCAGATCTTCATACATGATCATATAACAAGAGGACAAGGGGAACTTTAATGAGCGACGCCAGAAATACCCTATACAAATAATGGTAACTAAATAACAACCATTGTTAGTCTTAGATAATTACAAATATTGAGTCTTCCAAACAACATCTGAGGATGAGTAATGATGTATATGGCTTAAAGATTTCAACCATTAGCCGCAGATAATTAGAACCTTTGAATTTTCCTAACCACTATAAGCAAAGTTTGTTTATGAATTGTATAACTACCAATTAAAAGTATATTTATAAAAAAAGCCTTTGTTTTGTATATGTAATTATTTTATTTTTAAGTCGGAATATAGTGATAAAAACTAAGCCACATAATTTTTAAACAACATTAGCTCTGTTTAGTTATTTCCATAATAAATGTTTTACGATAATAGTTGCATTTTCAAACGGTTTACATTATTTTAAAATAAGTATTTGTAAATGGCAATAAACTTAAGGACTATTAAAAAATAAAGTTAATAAAATTGAATAACTAATCGAACTTTTGTAAAGGGTATCCTTCGTGCCAAGAAGGATTTGAGGATGAGGTGGGATGGTGGGTCTCTTGGCCCGAACTGAGCCGAGTTGGCCTCTAGCTTATGCAACTCCTTGGCCCCACTTGCATGTCCAATCGCAGTGAGATTGTGAAAATTGTAACGCTCGATTGAGAGCTCAAAGTTGCTGCTGTTGCCGCCGTGCTGGCGATGTTGCTGCTGTTGCTGTTGCTGCTGTTAATAATATTGCACAAAGGCAGCGTTTGCGAAAGTTCGTCAGTTCGGTGAGAGACTGCAGAACAATGGCCCAGGCGCACTCAATTGAAGTGTTTGCCATGGATGAGGTTGTGAAACGGAGGCCTCCAGATTCCCGATTCCTTGATTCCTCGACTTACCGACTTACCAACTTCCCGACTTCTCGACTTCTCGATACTCGCAGAACGCTGGCCCATTGTCAGTTGATTTCATCTGAAATAGAAAGCATGCAATTTTCATGCCATGACCGTGGCGTCGATAGGCGGCAGCAATTGATCTGCAGCGATCGCCAGCGATCGATTGAAGGAGTTATTACACGCGAACAATGAGCCAGTGGAGCGAGTGGCCGAGGATCAGCTATTGCTCTATTAGCGTTTTCGGAATCAGCCCCACCACCACCAGCCCGAATCGAATCTGGCGGGGCATAATGATTTTGCGGAATTCCAAATGGATTGGACCACAGTCGCAGTGCAGCGGAGAGACAGGTGCTAATTTCATAGAACGGCCAATTGAAATGCCTCGAAAAGAGAGAGAAGCAGATCTTCAGAGGCAGCCGACAAGTGCGTGGCTAAAATCAACTCCCAATTACACTGGCCATCATGGTTGATTGATTTATGCAGGGTCTATTATTCAGTTAGAAAGAAATAAATCAAAAAGGTTTAAAACTTTTTATTAAAATAAAATAAATATTAAGGTAAGTTATTTGAAGAAAATAAATAAATTTGTTAACTTTTGGTTAAGATTCTTACTAATAAAAGTTTAAGTATATATTTAAGTTAAAGATGTTGTATAATACATCTATTCTTTCTCAGCATTTTCCAATCATTTTTCTGAATTTAAATTTATATAAGACATAGGTTCTAAAACATTTAAAAACCTAATTAATGATAGAAGTATTATTAAATATATTATTAATTTATTTTTAAATATCGTTGGGAACTTAATAAAATACCTATTATTTGTGGAGCAGTGTGGGGCAATCAGGCAATTGGCCAATTGACTTGGCTAACAGTTAGCGGTTCCAAGTTCCAGGTCGCAGTGGCATCCGCATTGAGTGAAAGAGATGCGATCTGATCCACGGCCCGTTTAATTGACCCTGCCTCAATGAGCAGCAGCTGTCACGGGTGACCTCATCCTGGTGACCCTGCCCCTTTCTCCGTGTAATTGCCATTCCCACGCACAGCGGGTGACAACAGGTAGCATTTGCCGATGCCACACACACACTCAGGAAGCCAAAGGACCTTTAATGGCCATCGATAAGGATGCACTTGTCCCTTCCTCTCGTAGAAAAAAAAGAAAAATACGTAGAGCATCCCTAGGCAAACCCATTTTATGTCCGCTCATAAATTTCGAGTCGTTGAATGAAATCGATTGAAAATTGATTGAGTTTAACTGTAAATGCATTTTTAAGCGTATGTTTTGCTGTGTTTTGTTCGGTTTACTCCCTCCAGTTTGAGCCCTCTTATCGCGGCCCAAACATCTAAGTGGCCGAGACACCGACTCGGTTTCGGATTCAGATTCAGATTCGGGCAGCTCTTTCAAGCCTCCGCCCTCCGCTCTCTGCCCTCCGGTCTCCGATGTCCAATCTCCAATCTCCGGACTCCGGTCTTTGGTCTTCGGTCTTCGGACCTGTTCCAATCGCCACTCACTCCGTTCCATGCATTTATGCATATCGATTCCGGGGCCTTGTAAATCTGTGCGTAAGCCATTAATTCTTTTTATTTATACCCTTTCAGCAGGTACTTTCAATCTGTCATGCCATGAAATATTTCTGTGATTTAACGGATACGTTTTGATTTACTTTCTAGATTGTGTAAAGTAATGGGCACTATAGATATTTAATTATATTTTTATGTGTGCAACAATTACTTTAGAGATGTTTTTATATTTATGGAAAAAGGAACTGACTTTGATTACAAATAGTCAATATAAAAAGGATTAAAAAATACAATTTTAATTAGAATTTCATATTTCTTCTGAATAAAAAAGAAGAAAAGGAGGAAAAGAATTAAAAGTTACAAATAATTTTGTTTAGTTATGGGCTTTAAAAGATATTTCTAATTTTATTTTATTTTATTATATTAAAAGAGTTATGGAGTTATGATTCCTTCTAAACTTTTAAACTAAATATTTGGTATTATTATACTTAAATTAAACTTAATATTTGGTATTATTATATTTAAATAAATAGGTTCTTTCAAAATAGCCAACAAATAAACTTAATAAATCGTCATAAAATTAAAAAAACCAATCAAGAACCAAAAGCGTATAAAGCCTTCGTTCACGCACCAATTGAAATTCCTATAAGCTGTTTCCATCTCATATATGTGTATATTTTGGCTCCGTTTCGCTTCGTTTCTCCCTTCTGCGGCTTTCAATGCTGTGGGGCTTGTAAAACTGTAATTTTAAATTAATAGCCGCGTATTACAAGCAGTTTATATGCGCAGGCGTAGGAGTTTGCCGACGCGGGGGAGATGGTGACACGTGGTGGGGAGGGGAAAGAGGCGAAGTGGTTCAAATAAGAGGCGCTCCACCGCTCGCACTGCTTATCTGAGGTGTTGAAATCAACAGCTAGTCCAAACTGAATAAGAATTTATAGCGGAATTGTGTGACAGCTGCT
Source organism: Drosophila carrolli (assembly GCA_018152295.1). Classification (NCBI taxonomy): domain Eukaryota; kingdom Metazoa; phylum Arthropoda; class Insecta; order Diptera; family Drosophilidae; genus Drosophila; species Drosophila carrolli. Next base: position 15,910,971 of record JAECXJ010000001.1, read on the forward strand.
GCCGAGGCGCAACAATGGTGAGTTTGGTTGGAGTTTTGTTGGGGAGCATATTTCTTACGGCATTCGATTTCGACGCATTTCATTTGAGTGGATTCCGAGCCATTCCATTCCATTTCATTCTATTCGATTTGATTTCTTTTCTTTTGCCTGCTCTTTAATTTTCACCTTTTCGACCTGGAAGCACGAAGAATACCTTGGCTAATTTATGCAAATGTATATTTAATCGTCGTTGACAGTTAAGGCGGGCAGCCATTCTCAGTCTCTGAAGATTCTCTTCCCCCTTTCCCCCCTCTCCGAACCACGATCTTCAGGTCTTTGTGCGATGATAGATGTTTATGAGGCGGCAACACCCACCGTAGATGGCGTTGATGTTGCTGCAAATTTGTTGACTGCGCATGTTGTGCATCTCAAGAGGTCTCCTTCTCGGCCGAGTTCCTCGGAAATGCCGTAGATGACACGAGATCGTGTGTTCCTCCCGATATGGCAATAAAACCAGGCTCAAAGGAAGTCTGCTGCTCTACGTTTGGCTAAGTCTTGAAAGCTCCGCGGGCAGGCAAATTAATTGCCTAAGCCGGGCTTACATTTACGATTAGATAAATCCAAGATTGAGATGTTCTGTTAGGTGGTTTTTTTTAAGACTTTTGTAGATTGAGTTTATAATACCAACCAGAGTTTATTTTTTAACTTTCATTTCATGATAGTTTTTAATTATTGTTGGGAATTAAATAGAAATTATTCATTTGAGTGGTTGTATTTTGAGTTGTTATTCTAATAACAAATAAGATTTAGTTTTTTAGTGCGGTGACCTGTATTTTGTAAAAAATTAAAGGTTTTACTAATTAAATCTCAGTGAATATTCATAGTTTTTATTAAAAATATACATGGTTAAATATAAATTGTTAATAGTCTATTCTATGATTTATTCTTTAAAGCAAATTTCAACAGATAATATAATTGAAATAAATGCTATTTATTCTAGACAAATATGTCTGAGTTTTGATTTATAAAAATTTATTTCAAAATGTTTCTTTTTTCGTTTTTGCAGAGTACATCAAATTTAAATCACCCATTTAATGATTTTGGCTACTAATAAATAACAGCAAGGCTCAACAAAAGTCTTGAAGACTTTCACTTTAATGTATTCATAATTGCCCCCGAATCGCCACTAAACGGGGCTATTAAATCGGAATCCTGCAAACCTCCTAGAGCCAGGAATTGATTACGTCCGAGCCGAATATAAATATTTTTTTGGGCCCACTGGGGCACGAGGGGTGCATTAAAATGGGAATTACTACCTGAATTCCGCAAGCGCATAAAAATGGAAAGCCGAAAACAAAGCGGCATACGCTTGCAGTCGTGTTTATCTAGCAAATCATGGACAAAAAGGCGGCCCCGCAATGGGCGCCATAAAAAAAATTCAGAAAAAAAGAGAGGGGACCATCGACGGGTGCAGGATGCAACAGCACGCGCTGCGTGGAATGAGGAGGGGGAGTGGGGGGGCTTGTGGAGCCAAGGGGAACCACCAGACCACTCGCTAAATATCAATAACATTTTTATTTATTTTCTTTGCGGGCATTTGGGCATTTTTGAGTGCATTTATTTGAACGTCCTCAAACTGAACGTTTTGTAAAACGTTTTGTCTGATCTCCCCCCCTTGGTTACGCCCCCCGCCCCCTTTTCCGCTTGTTGGCCCCCTTCTCTGGCGTTACGATCCAGTGCGCGCCGAGATTTTAGCTGGCTTCTTTCGCTTGGCTCCTGTTTTTCTTTGAGCTTTGTGCACTTGGAAAAAGGTATTAGTAGATATGACATTTTTTAATTAAAGAACTATTATAGTAAGCCTCAATAGTGTATCTTCATTTTCATCTTCATCTTCACTTACCTAATCTATCATTTAAATTGTCATAATAATGGGTAGTCAATTATTAAAGCTCTTTGATTTATTTATAAGCATTTAATGAGGATCAAATCAGGAAATATAATACTATTATGATAAATCACCTATTTAAAATATTTATTTCATATTTCCTTCATATCAACAACCTAAATTGGGCTAGAACTAACAAGAACAAAACCAAAACTACATAACAATACGGTCTACGCATACAATGTAAGGATATTTTTAAAAAATCTTAATGAGAATTCTTTTAGGTATTATTATTTAAGTAAATGAGAAAGCATTGTCCCCTTTCAAGTAAGGATGCTAAAAAAGTTTAACTGTTTAAGAAAATGAGATATTCTATTTATACATCTAAAAAAAACAATAGAAAAATTGAAGGTTCTTTAATGGTCTTAAAATTGTAAATCATTTTCTTTCCGTGCGTAGTTTCCAGTAGCCATGGCTCGTGGTGCAATCGGCAACTGGCAACGTGCAACTTGCAACTTGCGAGTTGCAACTTGCAGCTGCAGCATGGACTGCACTTGTCGATCCCTCCTCCTTGGCCTGCCTCCTGCCCCCTTTCCCCCTGGCCACCGCCCCTGCTCTCCCCTTCTGGGCTAACAATAAATAATAAACCTTTTGTGGATTTTGGTCTTGATGGCGGCGGTGGTGCTGGTGGTGCTGTTACTGTTGTTGGTGGTGCTGGCTACCGACCAGGCTGGCACGAAGATCAAAGACGCGAACCGCCATTGTTTCGAAGAGGGCGGGGGATTAGGGGCAAGAGGGAGGGGCGGCGGAGGAGGAGGTGGAGGACCTCAAGGAGGCCACTGGGAGCCGCGGGCACTTGGAAAGTCCAGCGCTTAGACAAGTGCTAAGTGCGAGGCATTTTTATGAAATTTTAATTAAAAGCGGGGCAACGAAAACAAAAAGGGAAAATCGAGCGGAAGCAACTACAGGCAATATCAGTTAAAATCGGTCACAAGTAGGCATAAAAATCTCTCCAAAAAAAAACCGGTGGCAATCTGGCCAGTTTTCGGTTTCACTAAAACCCAAAATACAAAAAAAAAAAGGTAAAGGTAAAGGTAAAGTACAAGAAAAACACACAAGACGCTGGCGGCATCGTAAAATTCTTAAAACATAAGTATTTTATGGGGCAGCAACAACAGTCGCAGTGGCAGGGGGTCAACTAAAAAGCAGCGAAGAAATATACTAACTACAAGTTGACAAATTTGAGGCCCAAAAGAGGTCGAGCCTCATCAGGCGGCAGTTGAGGCGCCCAAAAGGAAAACCAGCCTCATAAACGACTGCGATTTAATTTAACGATTCCCATACGCCGAATGGGAAAGGGGCAGAAAAAGGGCTTAAAACGATGGCAGTTAACTGGAAAACCGACAGCGAGCGGAAAAGATGTACCGCCAGACAGAAGCCACCCACATAAAGAAGCCGGATCCGAACAATACCAAAACCATTGTCTCTCGCTTCAGGCGCTGAAATTCACTTGAAAAAGCTCGTAAAAGCCAAAAGAACTGAACAGAAATCGGAATTCCATTGAGATGAGTGGCCGAATGAGAAATGCTCTGTGGGGGAAAAGGCGTGGAAGTCAGTTTTTTATGAAGATTATGGTAAAGATAGTGTGTATAGGAATGTTCATATCTTTAGCTTGTTTGGTTTCTTAGTTTGCATAGTTTAGGGATTAAGCTAACTAGCAAATGTCACTTATTGATGAATTTTCTTGGGGGAAATTGGTCTATAAATTCAAAACAGAAGAGTTATTCCAAAACTTAAAGATTTTTAAATGGTATTCATAAATATAAAATATATATCATTTTAATACTTAAAGGTCACACAAAATAGTTTTGAAATCGTTGTATATATATGTATATATATTGTACTATATGGGTTTTCTTCCAACAGGTTGTTTTTCCATCAGCACAATAAACAAATAAACTTTCGGCAAGCAGAGCCCACCCACCCAAAATCTACGAAGGGTATTATTGACATCAGTCAACAAAGAGATCCATAAAAATGTATTGAAAAGCCCTAAAACGAAAGCGACCTGAAGCGCGGGACTTGTGTGCTCAGTGCACCCAAAATCCAAAATCGACATGCCACGAATCATTGGTGGTGGAGAAGGGGTGAAGGGGCGTGAGGGGGATCCCAATAAAGGGGGGCGGGATACAGGTAGAGATCAACAACGTTGATCACGCGCATGCGACGACATTCGATGTGATTTCGTTTGAAGAGCACCGCGCGCATGCGCGGGAGCAAAACAATCGCTGACAGTCAACGGAGTCAGCGGCGACTCTCTGGCGGACTGGGCTGGGTACACTCAGAGAAATAGCAATTATAATAGAACTAATATAGATTTCAGTCTGTTAAAATACTAGATTTCTGTCTTAAGTAATAGTGGAATCAGTCACATGGGAACAAAACCTTTAGTAACAACATAAAATCTGATAACTTTATAGAACATTAAATAAAGATTGTTCAAAAAATGTTATTTATTAATTTTTTAACATTTAAATCTTGTACATCATGCTACTAGTTTTTCATCTATATGTAATAGACTATCTTAATGTAATAAGAGCAGATTGTTAAGAACATATTTAACATTTCAAACCACGCATGGTTATTATACCATTAATAACAAAATTCAACCTAATCAAAAAAATATTTAAAAGCCCTCATAAAACTTGAGAATGATATAAATTCTGCAAAAAGTCTATTTATTATATTCTTCTTTTTAAAGGTATCACGTATCAGAGATATATAATAAGCTTTGATTTATGTCATTGTATCATTAAATAAATATTTAGAAACTCAGGTATCACCATGTTTATAGGTAACCATCCTTTTTGACCATTTCTCTCACTGTGAGCAGTGGACATGGGCGTCAGCCGGCGGCTGAACTGGGTCAGATTGGCAGATCCCTTCAGGGCGACGCCACTGGACCCGGTGAGCTCCTCCTAGACCGCCGCTGCTCGAAAGTCAAAAGTGAGCCAGTGCAATCTGATAATAATCTGACAAACTGTCGCCGGCGTTTGATGGCGCACAAAAGCGCGCACAAAGGAGCAGGAAGAAATCAAATTTAGGCAGGGAGCGGTGGCTCATCGGTGGTTCGGTGGTGGCTCATCGGTGGTTCGGTGGTGCAGTGGCTCGGTGGTTCAGTGGCGGTGGCTCAGAGCGGTAGCGATTGCCTTTTCCTAATGATGACAATTTGAGCTGTAGCTGTAGCTCGGAGTTTAGTTGGCTTAGAGCTGCTACTGATTCAGAGTCGGGGCCTGTGTTGAATTTTGAATGATTAGTTTGATTCGCCATCGATCGGCAGCAGATTGAGCCCGACTTTTAAATGTCGGGTGCCTGCATTTGAGCTGCGACTGAGTTGCAGCGACATCTCGGCTGCTTATTAGCCGCACTAAATTGCACTAGGGACCCAATTCCGAGTCCAATTCCACGACGATCGCCAGTCAGGCTCGAATGTAACGTGTGTCAGTTTTAAGGCAAGCGTCAACTCTAATGAACTCTTGTGTGAATTTAGCTGAATTCGATTCGACTAGAGGGTGCACAGCGAAAAACTAGAATATTTTTTAGTGTAACTTATAAATGTTTGACTTGCCAAAAAACTTAAATTAAAATCGCATAGAGATGATGAATTTTGTTATGCTTTTTTCTTATTCAATTTAAGCATCGCCATAATCTAAATGTGACATAAATACAACGTTAAAAGTATTAGTCTTCAGTTAACCATAAATTTGAAACATATTTCATTTATTATTATGTTTGAATATTTATGTTGTTCTAAATAATAATTTTTTAAAATTTGAAATTTATAAAGAACAATTGTACATTTACTTTGTATGAAAATCTAAAGACATTAAATATATAATTACTTAAAAATATTTTATTTAATGAAACTTTATTTAGGCAAAAAACCCTATATTATCAGGTATTGAACTTAAGTATATAATAAATAAATTTATAAAGAACATTTGTACATTTACTTTGTATGAAAATCTAAAGACATTAAATATATAATTATTTAAAAATATTTTATTTAATGAAACTTTATTTAGTCAAAAAACCCTATATTATCAGGTATTGAACTTAAGTATATAATAAATAATATCTTCATCTCACAATAACGAAATAATTAAGGCATCAGTATTTTGTAAACCACTTCTCTAAATGTTTTTAAACAATTTGCATACATTTTGATTATGTAAAATCTAATCTCTTGTACTAAAATAATGTTCTTTGTTTATGTGCAATGTCAGAAATATGCGAGATAAGTGAATGACTTGGTATTAAACAAATATTACCCATAAATTTGCAATATATTTTTCTCTGTGATGGAAAATGGGACTTTGAAAGTAAAGGGTGAGTAGATCAGGTACTGTATATCAATTAAACGGACCGACAAGATCGGCCCCTTCACCCCCCGCCTTTTGCGAGCGACGCCCACTTGGGCTGGATCTGGATGATCAATGATCAATGGAGGAAAACACATTGAGGCACGTTCGATTCTGTGCAACATGCGAGCTGCTTGTCCCACGTCAAGTGCAACAATTGAATCGCATCGCAGCAGCAACATCGCGGCATTGCACCAACATTGCCGCTGACCGGTGACCAGCAACTCAACTCGCTGCTCCTCAATAAGAACATTATCGCAGAGGCCGTAATCAAGATCAATTGCAATTACAACTCACAATGAATGCATTTACCTCCATAACTCCGCGACTATGACTGCAACTGCGACTGCGACTACGACTATGACTTCAAAACGAGCCCCTGACTGGCCATCGATCTAGTTGCTGCCCACCTTTGCGGAGCGACAGTCCAGCGATATGATTACCTTGTCCGGGAATCGGGTGGAATCGGGGGATTTTGGGGGGGAAACTGGGGGAATCCGGCGAAGAATCGGGCAGAAGACCGGCTGCATTTGTCCTTCTGCGCGGATGATGCGACTAATGTGCTAAATTCACACAATTCATCATCATTGCAGTCACCGCAGTCCGCTGGAAGACTCCGATCTCGGACACTAACAAGCCCAAATCATCTTTTACAGTGGCAGAGGATTAGATTGTCCAGAGATTAGTAGCAGAAAAAAAAAAAATAGCAAAAATATGCCTCTTAATTTGTAGGTATTACCTTGGAAGACGTTACTCAACTGAAAATGTGATTTTAAATGCATCGGGTAAATTAGTTGTTTCATTAAAATAAAAGTCAAAAGTCATCATAAAGTCCTTTAATTGATTCTATATTATTTTATTTCTTTCAGAACAGAATAACTTTTTTTATTCTGCTATCTAAAAGTGATTCAAAATTGCACGTATTTTTTGTTAAATGTTTTTCTTATTTAACCCTACAAACATTAGGATTTTTCAATGCATTTCGTGCAAAATAAAAGCATACTAAAAACATTTTTCTGAACCTGTAAAAAGCAATAGGCTTTAACATTAAATTTTAAATGATCACTTCCTTTTTAATCCTAAAAATCAGTAGTTTTCGTATCATTTTCCTACCTTAACACCTGTTTTATATCGAACCACTGTAACATCTGCCGAGCCCGACTGATGTCCCATCAAATCGATCTGCTAGCGCTATAATTGGTTAACGAGCGTTCAAAACTCCGCCAAGGAGGATAGGGAAAAGTGGGCGGCGAATCAGCCACTGGGCAGGCGCCTTAATATGGCAAATGATTGACAAGGAATCGCTTATGGATTCACAACATAATATATACACCATACGAAGCAGCAACCTCAAATGCGTTGGCGTTATTCAAGGGAAACCGAAAACGAAATAAAAGCGGGATGGTCGGGGGTACGAGAAGTATTTGTAGCATTTTGTGATTTCCGCGGAATAGATACATCTACAAATGCGAGTCTATAAAGAGTTACGCCCGCCTGGCCGCCAAAGTCGAACTCTGAGGCTCGGGAACTCTTGATGTGATTTCGTAGAAGCGGCGTTGGATGGTTGGCGAGCGGTAGGTCGGTAGGTAGAGCGGATTGCTCCGACGACCTCCGGCGGACAAGCTCTATTCCAAGTCCGATTCCGAGTCCCGTCATCATTTCATTGTGGCCATAAACTTGCATTTATGATGACTTACGGGTCAGTTTTTCCTTTTGTTTTTCAACTCTCCATCGCCGACGTCGTCGTCAAAAAAACCAAAGCACTTAATGTCGCACATGAGTTACAAAATGCGATGGTTGGTTCTCCTCCACACACTTGAGATGTAGGAGGCGGGGTTTTTGGCGGGTTAGCCGGGGGCGGGGGCACTGGGGGGTCTTGGGGGAGGAGCAGCTGAAGTTGGAGGAGTTCGAGCTGGAGTGCGAGTCCGAGTCCGAGCTAAGTTGAGGCGATTTGAGCCGAGTTTCTTCCACTGCGAGCCACCGCCTGGTGTCCATGTCATGGTGTTTGGCTTTTCGGTAGTTTTTTCTCTCGTCTTGTGTCTTTTTCTTATGGATATACTCTGGAAAGGGTTACTGTAGTTGTGGGAAAAAATTTGGACGAAATAGTACCGCTGCAACAGCACAAAACTGAGGAAAACTCTCTTGGACGGACACTTAACGGACAAACTTTTTGTACGCCACCTCTCTTTCTATACCTTTTATTTTTTTGTAGGACTTAAAAATGTAGTCCTTATCAAAATTTTAATAATTGTGAAGCTGTCCGTTTAAGAGAGATAGTTCAAATTCTTGTCCGCAATATAAAAATAAAAGAAGACTTTATGTATTAATATGAGTTGTATTTTTAAGCAAACTGCCTTTATATAAAACCCAACCTCTTAACTTTTATTATAATGATAAATAAGGGTATTACCCGCTTCACTTCCAGAAGTTAAACCTCCTTTCTTGCCTTTTTTTTGTGGACCAGGCCAAAAGCGAAATCGTTGTTGCTGTTGTCAGTTGTTTTCGTTGTTTGTTCTTTTGTGTTAACCTTTTGTTTTTACCTGATTTCGACGTCGCCGACGTCGTTTACCAAACGCATTCGCCCTCAATGTCACAACAACAACCACATCGGCCAACGGACAACATCGAGAAGAGGAAGCCTCAGTGGTTGTTGTAACATTCGTAGAAATCACAAGTGCCACAAGCGCGCTTCTTCATTGTGGGAACTCTTTTTTCCAGAGCCCCGACTTCAATGTGTGTGCCCCCAGACCACGGAACTCGATCGGCGATCTTGTGGGCACTTCACATGTCTCATCTAATATCCTTTCGAAATCGACTTGATTAACCTTTTGATGATCGCTGGCAATGAATATTTATTAACTGCACCCAGCGGCGGCGCCTCAATTTCCCACACTCGCGGCACTCGTAAAACTCAAAAATCGAAATCAAAATCCATAAACATTAATTTTCAAATGGAAAAACAAAACAAAACAAAAGGAAAAAAATTGATATATTTTTTAAGTAGCCTGTCTCTTTTGTAACAGTTACCATTTGATAACTGCCATTAAAATCCCCCCCGAAAAAAAACTTTAGTATAAATAAAGTCGGGCTAATTGGGTGTTGGCCGTTGGCTGTCCGCGAACTAGAATCCCCAGCAAATCCCCAAAACGGCCAATATAAACACAAACCGAAATTCAAATACAGTTAATTAACCGTTGGACGGGCTGGGTTTTATGACTCAATTTGGGGGTACAACAAAAATATAACCAAATTGAAAACTTATTAAAAATGGCGCAGTAAAATCTTAGATTCAGTTTAGCTTCAGTTTGACTGGGTTAGTTTTAGTGGGGTGTTTTCCTTCTCATTTGCATTCGAGATTCGTTAATTGGGATCGAAGCTTTATCGGACCGACAATTAAGCATATGGCAAAAGAGCCTCTGGACCGGTGAGTGATAAAAACGATCTCATTAATGACATTTAATGCGCCGAGTCTAGGGAAACACATGTCCGAGTTACTTGAGGCCATATAGTTTAGATATATATTTCCAGCGCAACGGAAACATAAAAGCTCAGAAACGGTTGTAAAACATCGGAAATGTTTCAAGATAAGCTCTGGAAAAGGGGAATGGATTGGGATGGGATTGTAGTGGGTTTTTTAAACTTTAAGTTTATACTTAAAGACGAAGCAATGTTTGATTTTTTTTAACTAAATTCAAGTGGTCAAATTGTGTCTAAAACTCTTCAAATTCAAACCCAGTTTTATAAAAGCATCACTGCAAATAGTATACACAAAAAATAATTTAATATTATCGATCAACGTTGAATAAAAATAAAAAGTGTAGGTTATAATTAAATTATTAAAACTTTATATATACATATGTCTAGAAAAGTTAAATAACCTAAACATATATTATTCATCTTTATACACATGTATCAATTTAATACGATTTAGATAAGATCACATTTAAAGTTATGGCTGTATTAGGTTAAGGTTTTCAGATTAATACGAACCGATTTGGACTATCTACCAAAATCAGAAATAGATACCATAAGTCGAAAATATATTTTGATATACTTTATTAACCTCCAGCGAAGACCGAGTTTCTCCAAGCGGATGTGCGGTATGAGATTACCCCAAATAAGCGACGGATATATAACTTATCCGTGTTTATAGCGAACTTCGGATGACTGCACCGCAGGCCACCGAAATATATTAAATATATTTGGATTGCAGACGGATATTTGAATTTCAGAATAGCGCGCGAACGATGGGTGGTGCAAAGTGGTGCGGTGTGTGGTGTGGTTTCGGATGATTTTTGATACACCACCGGAGTGCATTAGCATAAATATGAAATTTATCAGCGGCCAGTTGAAATGGATGCTGATTGAACTCATTTGGCTATTCAGGCAATTCTTTATGGGATGCCACATCGTAAATTGATGCACAACCACACTCGTGTTTAGACAAAGGCAGTGTTAATAAATAGACACATGAAACACGACAACTAACACCATTAGCTCCACTTTGGATGGTTAAATTATTCACGAGCTAATATGGCCGATTCGGGCGACACACAAAACCGAACGATAAAAGCCAATTTGTCTGTCATTTTTGGTCAATTTCATACAATATTTTAGTGGTCATTTTGGCCGCTCTTTGCCCCTCACTCTGAATATTTGCTCTATATAAAAACGTTCGCTTCGAACGCCTGCAATTTAGCCTAGACATCAAACAAATTAGTTTATCAACATCAACAGCCAGCCAAAAGAGCTGCTGATGAACTGATTATGCGGCCCTTTCACCCTCACTCGCTCGCTCGCTCTCTTTCCCCCTCGAGTGTTTCCGTCTCCCTCGCAATTAGCATAAGGTGGGGTGTGGTCGCTTTTGGCCCGGTCGAGCGTCTAAGCCAACCAGCAACTGGCAGGCGGCCATAAACGCCGGACCACCAACGGCAGCAGAAAGCGGTCAACAACAACATATTAACCCACTCGCACCGCACTAACCTCACCCAACTAAACGACGGTGATTGGGGCTAAAAATGATTAGGTTGGCCAAGAAATTCAATTATTAAATAAAAAAATACCTTACAAATATAACATAGATTTCCGAAAACTTTTATAGTTCATATATTTTAACAAACTATTGCTTTACAATGAGTAAAATCACTGCGAGAGTATTAACATAAAATATGTGCGTTTTCTTAAAAAATACTCCATTTAATAAAGTAAATCTGATTAAATGCATAAATGGTTTAAAAAAATTTGTTAGGATTTTAACAATCAATTTAAATGCTAAACTTAAAAATATAAGTAAATATTTGTCATTTTTTACCTACTTTACTCTCAAGTATAAATCATTAAATGTAATAAACATTCTAAGAATTTTATTTCCGATCAAAAATATACATAAATTTAAACTAATTAACTATGTGTTAGACCTCAAATGATTGAAAAGTAAGTGAGTTATAATAAGATTTTAAAGCCTATTTTCTTGACATCATTTTCATTATTTATATATTTTCATATTTAGTAAAAATTTTTCGCTTTACTTATTTAGTTATTTTTAGTTCGTAATGGGTTAAGCCTTTTCGCCGTTCGATATTTATGCAAGGCATTAAAATCTTTTATTATTAACAAGGGAAATTAGTACGAGAAATCATAATTTCATAGACCTTTCCTCCGCCATTTTATTGTCTTTCTCCGCCTGGGTAACATGAGCCTCGAATGAGATGAGCTGAGTTATGGAGGAGACATAAATCTTTGACGGGGGAGAGAGATCGTTTAGGGCCCTCGAAGGCTGTAAAATATACCCCCAACGAAGACCGAATTTTTGACAGTTATTTCTAAATTAGCTTTTGGAAAGTCACAATCATAAAAATATGATATTTCCTAATGGCCTCGTCGAGATCGAGGAGATATAGCGCTTATAATGGTACCATTCAGCTGCTAATTCGATAGATAAGACTTGAGCGCATTGCCAACTGTAGCATGGATATGGGTTTTATTTATTGAAAAGGAGGCGGGTTGCTTATAATAATAAAGACATAGTCATATATTTGGACTTCAGATCGGTTTCACGTTATACAAAGACAGCAACCAGTTTGGGAACATGTTGTAAAGAGTCGATACTATAATTTTGTCAATTTTTCGGAATTTATTTTATGAGCTACAATTTTTGTCGATCGAATATAATGCCCAAGTAGTCACATAATTCATGCAAAATTTTATATCGCTGCCACAATTATGCAAATTTTAATTGAAAGATTTCTCGGGCCCGCCGCGCAGCGTCCGAAAACGAAAAATAATATTTCTTTAAAATATTTTTTCTGAAAAGAATTTCGAAAAACACAATTTTTTTTGGCCACTCAACGCTGACCCGTTGCCTGTTCTTATTTATTATACATTTATACTTCTTGTTGGCAAGGAAAAAAGCCTCAGAAAATCGAAAAAAAAACCCTAACAAAACGCAGAGAGTCGAGTAGCCGCAACGTTGGCCTATAATTAAAGTATCATATAGCACTCGCGGGCTGAGCGTGAAACTGTCAAAATATTTCTGACTCCAGACTCCGTCGTTATCTAGCTTAGGCATAATGATTAGCCTGGTCATTAGCCGACTCCGAAACCGAGAGGGATTCATTTGAAAAGCCTTTAAGCCAAAATGTTATTTGGGATTCGCTTTTGTTTGGGTTGAATGCCGGGTTTTGGGTCTCTTTTTTTTCTGGTATGTGTTTGGCCGGGGGTGCAGCCTAATGATGCTACAAATTTTATGCACACATGCCTCTATAATTATGCAGACCCGTTGAGATCTCTCTCCCTCGCCTTAACCCTCTGGTGCCCCCATCTCTCCGGAGTCACGCAATTTCACCCACAATACCACGTATAGAAGTTAGATCTTCGCGTTGGAATCTTTGGCTATATCTGTATCTGTATCTGTATCTGCACTGCGCATCTATTTATGCTAACTAACCTGAGAAATGCCCGTCACTCCATCATTTGTTTCGGTGTTTGGCGTTTGTTGTGCTTCTTTTGTCTCTGCGGGCTTTGTTTGGTTTTGTTATTTTTGAGTCTGGGGCATCGGCATCGGCATCGCTCACCGATTTATAGCGCCAAAAAGCATTTGAAAATCAATAATAGACGCCCAAGTCTTAAGGGCCTGACGCTGATAAGCAAGTGACAACGAGATTTCGACATCCGAACGCCCGAACTCCCTATCAAAATCGAAGTTTATTTTTATGGCCAAGTCGGAGCGGGGAAAATGCCAAAAAGTCTGATCAAAAGCTTGACTATCTGCGGCTGCTTAATAAATAAATTAAGTGACTTGATGGTCAGGGGTGGGTTTAAAAAGGGGGATCTAATATGAAATAATTTATTTTCTACTGTTTGAATTCTTTTCAGTTAGTATTTTCAATAAAGTCTCTTTATTATCATTGTCTAAGGAACCTATTTATTATTTTTCAAAAACATTATAGACTTAATTAACTAACTATGCAATGTCCCTTGTTTTCTTCGCTTAAAGTATTCTTAGTTTTAATTAAGCCGCTTAAATCTATTTATATTCGAAACTTAAGATATATACTAATCAAATTATTATATAAATCTAATCTAGATATATATTTTAATATTCCCTCCTGTTAACCCCCGTCCCTGCCTTAAGTCTCCACGCTCGATTGGGGCTATCTCGTTGTGCATATCAAATTTCATTCATTTCGATCCGTTAGTCAAATGCGATGTGTATCTAAGTAGACACCGTGGCACACAGATACACAGGGGTATATAATAAATTTATATATAGATATATCGGCATTATGTGCCGCGACTAAATCGGAGCTAATTAATGCCCCCAGAGACACTCCTCCCGCATAATCAACCGGGCAAAGTGAAGCCAACAAGTCCGAGTTTCTTTCTTTCGAAGTCTTTGATGTTTATGGATCTGTTCTCAGGCTCGCCGATCGGCTTTTGTTAATATTATTAAATTAAATATGTTGTTAGTGTTGTTTACGGCGCCTTTCAGTGTCGCCGTTGATGTTTATGTCGATTTGGGATGGGTTGGGTTCGCCATTGGACCATTGGACTACCGTTACTGCCCAGATCACAAAGGCAAGGCCAGTTCCAATCAAGTGACATTTACATGCTCTTATGCAAATCCCTTGGCCTCTTAAAATTCTAATTTATGAAATAAAATAAATGTTTACGGCCTTTTAATAAAACGCGTTACAATAAAATGCTTGAAATTTATATAAGCCCGTCTAGGCCAGACATTTTGGCAGCCGAGATGGCCAAGAGGAGAAGGGGAATCCCCGCGCGATGGAGGAGAGAGTGATCTGAGCTGGCCGGCGGAAATCCTCTGTCAGTCCATCAATATCAATCCGAGTGACAAACCAGAGACAAACCAAACAAAGACAAGCATCGCCGACGGGATCGGGATCGGAATCTGAATCGGTTTCGGATTCGTATTCGTATTCGGAATCAATATCGGTATCGGAATCGGGACTCGGATCGGCATCCAAATCGCACTTGCCACGCAATTTCAAAGCCCCAGACTCGGAATCGGATATGTTGTCAAGTGTCAGCTGCAAGGCAATACTTGTCGAGGGGAATGCACTCAGACAAATGCAATTTTAATGGATTAATGGACTTACACCTTTAGTTTGGGGTGCCTTTGAACCAAACCTTATTCGTGTAATTATTTTATAATTTAATTTTATAATTTATACATTTGCAGAAACTGGGTTTGGGTTTGTTAAGATCTTACCATAATAGTTATTACCATCATAGGGGCTTAAGAAATAAATAAAATGTTTTTTAAATGTATGTAAGGGGAAAATTTCATGGTTTGTTGAATAGCCCTGAAGAAAAAAAAATAATGATAAATCAAAATAGTTGGACATTTTCTAAATAATAGCTTTTTGATTTATAACATTTTTACCTGCTAAAAATATTTATTCAACAATAATTAATATATTAAATCAAAACAACGGTTTAATTAAGAGCGTTATTGAAATAGTTTAATTTGTTCAAAACAATAACTTTATTGTTCAACTTAAATACATTTTTGTATATAAAACAAATTAACATAATTATAATAATATCGTTTACAAAACGTGTTATTAAAGTTTTTCTTTGTTTAAATAACATAAAGAACTTTGAATTTCAATAAACTAAATTTATCTTTGAGAATGCGAATTAAAGAATGAAGCACTTCAGGATAATACATTTAGAATAAAAGTTCGAAATAAAACTTTATTAATTAAGTCTGAATTCAGGATAATACTTTTTTAATACAAGTTCGACATAAAACCTTATTAATTAAGGCTGAATTAGTGTTAATTTTTTGCAGTTTAGTCTCGATCTCCTCCGCCGCTTGCCAATACACGAACCGACTCTGCGACTCCTCAGACGATCTCTCAATCGCGATCTGGCGCGATCTGACGGCCTCGATAGCGAGGCTTTAGTGTCGCCTAATTAAAATAATATGCCTACTCAGGTTACGTATCAATAAATTTTGCCGCTTGCGAAAGCGATTCTGTCCATTGTTCACCTGCCCGCCGATGTGTCGACTTTCCCAGCGGAGTGAACAGCCAACCGAAAACCATTTCTCAATGGGCTGCAACCACTTTCGCGGCCAATTTCATGAAAAATTATGTATGAAAGGCCGAGTCTGGCCGTCTGGTTTATGTGCCAGCGGAGTTAATTACAAGACGCGCCCACTACAAACACTCCATGCCCCATCTCGCAGAGGATTCCCAGCCCCTTGCCCCGATTTCCTCCCAGCAGTCGGGCCCAATCAAGCTACGCACAATCGAACATTTCATTCGCCCTCCGCCAGCGACAATAAAAGTAATGAAAGGGGACGGATGGATCACTAGAGACTGAGGTGATCGACCTAAACAGACCCTGTAATTCGGAACGAGAGATTTTAGATTATATATTTATTACATTATATATTTAAATTTTTAAATATATTATAACCAATTCAAATAGAAGAGCTATGATAATAATGATGTTATATTTTATGCATTTTTGTATTTTTTTTTTATCGAAAAAAAAATATTTAATTCATTTTAAATTTAGTATTAACAAGATAGTGTTGCAGAACAAGCAATAAGAAAAATATGCATTCGAGTAATACATGTAATTAAATTTCAGCTGATTCGCATAAAAACATTTTTTTTTACGTTTTCACTTTTTTGAGCAACACAATTCCAAAGACTATTCATCAGGTTTCTTTCCATTTAAAAATATATAGTTTTTTTTTATAGCAATACAATCCCAAGCACTATTTATCAGGTTTCTTTCCTTAAAAAAATATAGTTTTAATGCTTTTGTTTTCATGTTTAAGTGATGACATAACTATATATTTTTGTAATCTTTTTTATATGAGAGAAATAAACATCTAGCCTTTATTAGTACAAATCCCCAAGATTGCCAGCACAACTACTCCCACCTCTAGGGTATTTCGGATTTCCAAAAAAACAAATCGTCTCTTTCACATCGCTCGCTCGTTTTTCTTTCGGCCGACTCAAGCAGCGCCTCCGATTAACTTACAAATTGAGATTAGCGGGACATCACAGGGGCAACTGAACAGGCAGCTGAGGCAGAGTCTGAGTCGGAGTCGCAACCCGGGGCAGAGTTTCCAACTGAACCCGAGGCAGACAAAGATGCAGACAGAGACAGTGGACTCCAGAGTCCAGACTCCCAGCTCCAAACTCCAAACTCAAAACTCCAGACACGATCGCCGCAGGAAGCGATCGCCATGGGATGCGAGATCAGGTGGGGGGCCTATATCTTCTGGCACTCGCAACGCAACATTAGCACAATTAAAAGCGCGTTCCACGCATTCATTTTTCATAATTTAACACGCTGCCCCCGCAACCAGCGAAGGGTTAAGGAGTCGCCTCGAGTGGAGTCTTCAGTGTTCAGTGTTCGGTCTTCGGTCTCATTAGATTTTCCGTCTCTAATTATGTTTGGAGATATTTGATTAATTGCCGGCGGCTTGATTGATTGTGTGGGACCTGTAGTGGGAATGGGACTGGCACTGGCACTGGGACTGGGACTGGGGCAGCCGAAACACCTTGCTCACCTAGGAGCAACTTGAGAAACGTTGCACCAACAGCAGCAACATCAGCAGCAGCAACATCAATAGGCGCAGACGCCACAGCTTGCCACCGCAAGCAACTGTTGCTGCTGCTGTTGTCATACCCTGTAAAAATCGAAATGTTGGGCTATGTTGAATTTCTATATTGAATTGTTAAGTTCACTTTAAGCATTTCTTTATATTACTTATTTTATTATTGTAATTTGATAAAGTTATTTATAATATATGAAATTAATGGAATATACTTATGAACAAATGAAGTTTTTATAATACAAAAAAATGTTTTCATTAAAAAAGTTTTCATAATACAAAACAACAACAAATGTTGTATAGTATACATATTATTTATTAACATGCATTGTAAAATAATAATATACTATATTTATATGGAGGTATTTATCAATAATTATTGATTTAAATAGTTTTTAATATTTTGAATAATTAAAGCCTTGTACCTACTTCAAAAATGAGAGATCATGAGATTTATGAGCTAATAATTGAAGAGTAAAAGCTTTAGCTTAGATTATTTATTTAATGGAAACAGCATTTTGTACTTAAATACATATTGCTCAAAAGTATAAAAATGTTGTTTTTTATTTAACAAAATTGTAAACCAAAAGGTATTAAATTTCCTTTTATTTACAGATGCATCTATAGGCATGAAGGTATCTTCCAATTCGTTATCTCAAGAAAAGCCTTCTCACTTGTTGGAAGTTGCTGCATGTCAGAGTTTCGATGTTGCTGCTGTTGCAGCTGTTTGATTGATTGCTCGAAATCGGGCATTGTTTGGGGTTTTTGTTTGGCTTTTTGTTGGATTCCGATTCTGTTGCCGTGCGTTCGTTGCGTGTTGCAGCGCCTAAACAAAAGCTCGGCTATCTGCCCTCGAGCCCATTGATGAACCATATGCTCCTGGGCCAATCAATGCCTAAGTGATTGGCCCGAATGCAAAAACAACGATTTCCTGCCAACGGCAAATTCGTTTGACATCGCTGGCCTACACAGGCCAACATCGAATGAATCTCACGCACAGCACAGCACATATACTGTGTATAGCACAGATAAATAAATAAATAAGAGCGGCTGACAGGCAGCAGGCGTAAAATTTATAGCTGCCAAAGGACAAAACCTCGGACAAACGGAAGAGAAAAAGCCGGTCCTGTGACATGTTAAACGACTGCATCGAAATGGCGGAGGGGAAAAAAGGGATGGCATTGGCCATTTCAAGGCATTCGATTTGGCAGCAGATACAAATTAATTAAGCAGCATCCAGCAGATACGCTAACTTAATCTATTCGCGCTATAAATCAAATCGCAAAGCAGGCTGGCTTTTCGCAAGGTGACTCTGGAATTGGTTCTCTTTTCCGACTCCATTTTCCGTTCTGGCTGGGAAACGCAATCTGCACTCGATTTTTCCGCACTCAAAGGCGCCGCAAACAATGTGAGTTGTCAGCGGGCAACGTGCGATGTTGCTGCGGTGCACAGGTGATGTTGCTGCGGGGCACAGGTGATGTTGCTCGCCGGCGACGGCCTTCTAAGCTTTCAGTGCCGGTCATCAGTCATTTCATCGATCGTACTATCTCCGATCTGCCAGTTTTCAGAGCCATAAACATCTCCCGCTTATCGGGCGAGATAATTGCACCCTCATTTACCAGTATTGGCCGACTGCACTTTAAATTAAGTGTAAGTTTTTTTATAATGTCTAAAATAAATATTTATTAAATTCAGTATTCAACATCACATTAAGTATTCTTTGATTTTGGACATCTATAATTATTCCGGTTTAAGGTTTTCGACACTTTTCTGCAAAGCCATTTTTCGAAAATTTGGAAAGGGGTAAGTAACACCATTAAAATGATGAAAAATCGACCCCAAAATACAAAACAAGAAAATTTACCCACAATCATTTTGAGGTATGCCACTTTGCAATCGGATGTCTGTAAGAAAAGTTATGGGCTTAGAAGTGCAAGTTTTAAGCCAGTTTTCAGCAAAGCCATTTTTTTGAAAATTTGGAAAGGGGTACCACCACTAAAATTATGTAAAATCGACTTCCAAAATACAAAACAAACTGAAAACACAGATTTTTAGAGAATTAAACCACAATCATTTTGAGGTATGCCACTTTGCAATCGGATGTCTGTAAGAAAAGTTATGGGCTTAGAAGTGCAAGTTTTAAGCCAGTTTTCAACAAAGCCATTTTTTTGAAAATTTGGAAAGGGGTTAGCTCATAAAAATTACTAAAAATCGACCCAAAAATTCAAACCAAGATGAGTATACAGATTTTTAGAGAACTAACTCACAATCATTTTGAGGTATGCCACTTTGCAATCGGATGTCTGTAACAAAAGTTATGGGCTTAGAAGTGCAGGTTTTAGGCCACTTTTCTGCAAAGCATTTTTCGAAAGTTTGGAAAGGGGTCTGACGAAAAATAAATCTGAAATTGATACCCAAGAGTTAAACAAATTTTTAGAATTGAATACTTTTCTTATAATTTTTTGTAAGTGTATTAGGTGCGGCAATCGAAACCAGAGCAACCACCTACCTGCAGCACCAACACGGTCATCATCATCATCATTAGCGGGCCGCAACACACGTTTCTACGCAACATTTGCCCAATCCCGGCAACATGTTGCTGCTGCAGTTGCTCCTGTTGCTGCCGTTGCTGCTGCTGCTGCTGCTGCTGCTGCTGGTGTCTGACGGCAACACTTGGCGTGGCGTTTGTTTATCGCTTGTTGCCAGGCGCTGCTCACTTGCCGCCCACTGGCCAATGAGTCCCGTTAGTCTCGGCCACCGCCGCCACGCATGTTTGGCCACTTCACGCGTTATTTACAGTTGCATCGGGGGAGGGAAGCGGCCCACAGTCCGTTAGATGTCTGCTGCTGCTGCTGTTGCTGTTGCATGTTGCTGCTGCAGCCACCGATGCTGCTGCTGCTCCATCTACGTCACATGAATCACGACGAGCAACAACATTGGAAATTGAGGCAATTTGTTTGCTGTTGTCGCGCATCCTGCGGGTAATTAAAAAAGGCGCAAGAACAGCATGGCTCAGACTATACTACCATCGCCATTGGGCTCCGTTTTGGCCATAGAAAAAAAAGGAAAAGAGAACACTGGGAACAGACCAGAAAACAACGAGCGACATTCTGCCAACGCAAACTGGTCACTGCAGTGGCAATTTGTGGCAATTACATGCGGAGCCATTTACATTTAGATTGAAGGGTATTTATCTACGCCGATCTTGGCCGCGGCTTCCACTTGGCTCCAGGAATGAAATTTGCATAAATCAACAGGCCAAAAAAAGTTATCAAAAAGAGCTGCTGGAAGTGTTTACGTACGATGGCGGGTAGGATTATAGTTTTGCATTAGGTTTCTAGAAGGCTTTTAAATTTATAAGATTTGGCTTAAATTATTTTATTTTATTAAAATTTTTTGTATATACAACATATAACACATAAACTGCTTACACTTTTTTACGTTTCTGGTGTAAAGTTTAAGGAATCGTTTGTGTATCCTAACAAAATTTGATTTAAAAGTAGTCCTAAAAAATGTAACGAAAAATAATTGTTGATATGGTTACTATTTTATAATCTTAAAATATATACATTTTTTTAATAGTCCCCGTTTTTAAAGCTTTTCTTAAATGATTTAATAATTTTTCTTAATGATTTTTCTTAAATAATTTACCATACGATTTACCAACATTATTCCAAAATAACTTAAAAAGTCTTCCAAAAAGCTATGTTTGTAAATGACTAATTTCGGCAGAAATAATTCAGTCCTCGCATAAATAATGGTCAAATTTTGAATTGTGTTGTTATTACTTTCATATCATATATCATATATCATCCTTAGTGCTATTATTTTCCCCGCTTCTGTACATAAGTATAGAAATGTTCCCATGTGGGATTGCGTTGGCGCCCCGACTAATGAAGTCTCGTGCAGTTGAAATACAAAATGCTAACAAGTTGTTATTATAAATCGACATGGAAATTAGTTTACACTTGAAGCCAATTGCCGTTTGTCGTTTGCCGTTTGATTTATTGCCGCCTGTCACATGACTGCCAGCTGTCTGCCTACCAAAAAGAACGCCAGATCTGGTCCGAGGTGGGGATATAGACGCAGATACAGGCCAGATTCGGATTCGGATACAGATACAACTTCAGATACAGATACAGTCACACCAACAACGACACCAACAACGATACCAACAACGACACCAACAACGACACCAACAACGACACCAACAACAACACCAACAACGACAACGACACCACTCGAATGTCGTTGGCGCGTGGATCCCAGAGCAGAGTTTCGATTGGGCTGCCGCCTGTCCGCCCAATGTCTGCTCCACTATATATGCACTACAGATCTGCTTATGCATATACTATAACTCATGGCAATCGGCGACTGCAGGCAAATAAATTAAAGCGTAATAACAAATAAGTCGTTGCGCTGACGTTGGGAGGTTTTCGCCCACGCCCGGCCACTAGAATTTGTCTTAACATTGCCACAGATCGCATCGAACAGGGTTTAATACTCAGATTAAAAATAAGTATCGATTAATTGCAAAACGAAAGCTATCATAAAAATTTCGAAATTGAGCTTTAATTTTATGCTCAATTAAATACTTAAGCAAATGCTTTTTGGGTTAATCATATTATATTTAAAGTTTTTACCTTTTAAAAAAATTGACTTTTATTTTGTTTTTTTCAAGAGCATAAAATAAAACTCAATTTTGAAATAAACGTAGACTTCAATTTTTTTAAGTTATAGTTTTGTACAGAACAACCAAATATATTTCATGGTTCAGCTCTTTTACTAAGAAGTTATACATTATTCTTATTAATAGATTTTTATGAAACTATAGTTGAACTTGTATAAGATTTTTATTTAAAGAAAGCAATAGTCTTCAGGAAAAGTTTTGTTAAATTTCAATAAAGTGAAGTGCATATCCTTAAAAGTCCTCAGGCTTAAGTTATGACCCTTCCATTTTGTGAACTCATTTGCAATGTCTTTTTTTCGCAATCTGGTCAGGCGCTTTTAAGCTGTCAATTTTTGGCCACTCTGCGTCTGTTAAATGCCTGCTTAAATTGCCACCACACCACGCTACGCCCATCCCAGCGGTGCCACGCCCCCTTTAAACAAACCGAAGCTGTCTGTAAATAAACGCTTAATTACATGTCATTACACAAAAGGCTTGGCGGTGGAGGAAACCACCTCATAAGTAATAAAGCACGTAACCGCAACCTGAAATCGGATTCTGAATTGCAATTGCAATTGGAGTACGGAAACGGTAGCTCACCTTAAGGTCCTTGAGGATTTTTTCGATGAAATTTATTATCAAAGAGGTCAGGAAATTGCTTTTATCATTGCTGCCATCTTGGATATATTTTCGGTAAATTTTTGTAATGCCTTAAAATATACATATAAAAAACAAATACAAAAGGGATTTTTACAAATTTATTTGATCACATCTTAAGGTTAAATAGTTACTAAACGAAATATTAAAAAAAAAAAAGGACTTTACAAAAATTTGAATCAATTCTGTCAATTTAGATCGTATCAAACAGAACCATTTATGTTTTTCTTCAAATAATCATCTTAAATTCCAAGGATCATGAGTCACCCGAATTTCCTCATCCGAAATATGTCATATTTAGTGCATAAGCTACGAATCAATTTGCAGATGGCAGCAGGTCACTTCATTTCGGTTGAACCAGGCTCATTTCGCTGGGTGACATTCCTTTTTTTTTGTGCTGGGCGTTTATCAACATAATGAGGAAACAACTTTTCTGACTTATCAACCGCTGGAAGTCGAGCCCACCTGTCAGCTCCGCCTGCTGGCTTTGGATGGAGCTGGTCCGTAGTGCTGGGAGCCATGGAGCTCCAACTGGCACCGAAAAGTGTTGGTTAAAGTGTCAGAAAATTTCATTATCGCACCGCCAAGCGAAAAATGTCGTGCGGCATGCAATACGCAGGGAAAAGGGGCAGAAGTTGAGGCGGATTGCATTGCTCCGCCCGTGTCTGCAGCCATTTATGCCAAAATGAGATACAAATAAAAATTAAATAAAAAGCACAGGCAGAGTGAGAAAAGTGCGACACAGAGGAAAATGTTGGGTTAGAAAATAGGTATAATCTTAGTGTTTTACAAAAATTCTACAAACATTTCTTACTTAAAATACCCAAATGTGAAAAGCAATGAATAAAATATATTTACCATTTTAATATTCCTTTTTTGGTTCTGATATCAGCTCAAGATATCATGTAATTTTATATTCCGCATTTTTAACAAAGCATTTGTAATCATAACATACCAGTCCTATACCATTTTCTATGTAGGATTTATTATACAGATTAATGTATTACGTAGAATTTAAAACATTTTATTTCTATTAAACACTTATTAAAATGATTAAATTGGAATCCGAATTCAAGAGTCGTTTTTATCTAATATTTATATTGCTTATGTGTTTTTTGCACTGGGTAATCTATTGAACATAAAGTAAAAATCGTGAATGCAAAAACAGTTGAAAAATTTGTTAATAAATGTAATGTATCTTCCAAAACCTAATAATTCATATTTTATTAAAAAGAGACTAGTAATGGTTTCTTTCTCTGCACAACCATCGCTGAATATGTGTGATACGGGGCAGAAAAGGTAGGCTGATCTGGTGGACTCTGCAGGAAAAGGGGGCTCACTCCACTCCACTGCTGATATTATTAAAAAACTGTCAAAAACGCCTGCGCAATGGGGCTGGAGATCGCGGACTCTGTGCGTGCCTCACTCGAATCTGAGTTTGAGTTTAAGTTTGAGTCTGAGTATGCGACTGGCTGCCTGTTGTATCTGTAGCACATTTATCATTTTCATTTCAATTTTGGGCGCATTATTCTTGCAAAACTAAATAGCAGACAGACGGCCAGATGCTGATGCCGAGCGTGGGCGGACAAGTGTCTGATTGGCGCGTTCCACATGGCGTATGAGCAATGGCCAGGCAGCAGAAACGACTTGTCCCAGTCGCTCATTATGGGCAAGTTTCGCGCGCCTGGCGCTGGCGTGTCATAAAACAGTTTGAAAACCCATAAAACTGTCACTGGCGATTTTCCAAACGGCCAATGTTCTCAGTGCTCTGTGTTTGTTCAGGAAGTGTCTGCCATCGAGGCCTGGGAAAATAATACCAGCGAATGGGCGAGATGAGCGGAAATGTTCGCCAATCTTTGGCAAATAAAAATAATGGCAATGTGTTCGGATCAGTCGTAACTTCCAGTCAGGTGCGAAGCCATTTGCAATGATTTAGAGGTTGGCATTTAATTATACCCAAAGCTTCAATTAAATGTGTAATCAAGAACAGGTGTAATTTCGAGCTTAGGATGCTAGCCTGAGGATCTTGGTTGCCATAAAATTAACTTCTGTGACTCTCGCTTAGATTAGAGTTAATTTTATTCTCACTCCACAAGGTGTTAAATAATAAATGTTGTGCTGTGTAGCAGAAGCTTTTCCATTGGTTGCAATTTATTACATATATTGCTATTATAATGCTTGTGTTAAATGTTTCACCTTGGACAAAAAAGCAATAAATTTGTTGATCAATTAAATATATTTATTATATGTAGAATAAATGGCAAACAACAATTTTATTTCTAAATGGCTAACAAATAAATTTATTTTCATTGCCTTAAGCTGAAAATCAACAACTTATTTTTTGTCTTTCTTAAAGTTTTAAATTGATTCTTAAGTCTCTTGTCAGCAAAATTGCATAAGTTATTTCATTTGTTCATCTTTAAAGGCAGCACATATGTCTCCAAGCCCAAATAAATTGTACAAATCTGGCTTGGCTTTTGGCTGGCTCTGTTTCCATTTAGTTTCCTCTGCGAAACTGCCAAGAAGACGGGAAAATCTAAACGAAGGCACCTACGACCGGGCCAAGAAAACTGCAATGCCAACAAAAGTCAGTCAAAATTATGCAATTTATGAGATGTTGGCAGAGCAAGAGGGTTAACCAAAAAACACACTTGGCGCCAGTTGCGGCGAGGTCCTGGAAAATTCCGTTTTCCTCCTGCAACTTTATGTAGTTTTGTTTCTTCCTGGTTTTCCACCCGTTTCCCCATTTTGTTGGCTGTATAAATTTGCTAACCACGTACGCGACTTTGGCCCTGCAATGCGGTGCTTCTGTTTCAGCAAGCTGATTTGAGCTCCTTTGTTTGGATTTTTTCCAGCTCCTTTCCCCCTTTTTTTCGAATCGGAGCTGTGGCTATAACAAAATGTATTAGATTTCGCACAGATAGCACGAGCTGAGCCGCGCTGAAGCGTAAAAATGTGCGCCTATCAAGCAAATTGTATCAGCAACACGTTCGGATTGCTGCCGTGCTCTTGGTGTTGCTGCCGTGCTGTTGCTGCTGCTGCTGTTGACCTGCGCGATCCGTGGCAACATCATCTAATGTTCGGGGCTGGCCACACTTTGTCTGGTAATTCAATGCCAGCGGGCGTTTTGCCATTTCGCACCTCCTTGACTTGCAGCTACCTAAAAAAGAGAAAAAAAAAAGAAAACGTTCACCTGCTCCCAATGTTGCAGCAACTGTTGCAAGATCGCGCGTGCCCCCCACAAAAGCGGGATTTACGATTGCCCGCGAATAATCAGCGCAGGCGAATCGCGAACGGGCAATAAAATGCTTCCGGTGCAACAGCAACAGCAACGGCAGCAGCAGCAACATGTTGCTGACGTTGGAGTGATGCATGAAGATTATCATGTGATATGTTCTAGAACGCGTGGACGTTACAGGTCCGCGGGCTCCAGGCCACAATCCATTTTTTTTGGCTGTCAGTCGCTGCTTTTGGTGGAGCTGCTGCTGTGGCAGCAACATGTTGCCCGTTTGGTTGTTGTCGTTTATCAATGGCAGCTGATCGGCGATGCATTTGATGATGAGGAGGTCCAAAAGCCTCCTTACAAGCGGCACATTATCTTAATGTGACTGCAAAATAAATGCGTTGCGAGGCCATTAAAATTGTCGAAGAGGTTGCCGTGGCTGCTTCATTGAGAACTTACATTTCTTGGGATTTTAGCAGCTCCTTGGCCTCATTTATCTTGCCTTCTAATGGATAAACACCCACACTCAGGGAAAAAATGTAGCACATCATATGTAAAATAAATCACTAAAAAATAAGGATCATTAACTTGAGGGTGAACTTTATATGTTTAGAAAAATCATATAACCAAATTTGTTTTCTTTTTATAACTACTGTCTTAAAAATAAAATAATATACCAAAGATAATATTACTTTGAGACTGAGAATATTGTTAATTTATTTTAAAATTTCATTACAGCCCAAGCTTTAATAAAATATTTTCTGAGAAATATGAATTAGTAAAGTTTTTGGTTTTTTTTTTGCTAAGTGCAATCACATTGCGTATACGCCCTGTTCCCCCATAACAGTGTGTGGTCTTGTTTGGCTCATAATCTCCTTTTTGGCAGCTGGCAATTTGCTTAGCACCCGCTATGAAGATAAAGCATTTATTGTCTTGTAATATTTAATCATCGATTCGCGGCAATTTGTGCACTTGTTGCGGCCACATCAGCAACAGCAGCTACAAATGACTCATCAATTTGGCTGCCGCCCATAAAGAGTTTTATTTTAAACTCACCCACACGAAAGGGCCAACGAAAAAAAAGCAGAAAAAAAAGAGGGGGAAATGCAGATCAGATAAAGGCCTTGGCAATCAGCAGCGTCATAATTTTTCCAGCGATAAATGAGTTGCGATAAGCAGGGAGCGAAGGCGAAAAACACAGAGGGAAAAGAGCCGGGTTCGCTGTAATTAAATGTCGTCAATTAATCAAATGTCACAATAAAAATAACAGAGTATAAAAATCCTGAAATTAATATGCGTTAAAATGGAATGGCCTCAACATGTGCAGCAGGAGCATCACGAGCATCAGGAGCAACATGGCCAACAGCAACAATTGCATCGCTCCTGTGGTCAACAGCAACAGCAACAACAGCAACAGCAGCAGAAGCAACATTCTTGGAACAGAAAATCGTGGGAGCAATTATAATTATTTTTAATACAGCGACGGAGAAACAGGGACAGAAAGTGAGATGCATATTTGCAGATGCATGTGTGGCACATCGTTTCCCCGGGATTCTCTGGGTGCCCCGGCCGTATTTCATGGGTTGTCTCCAGCGGAGGAGGAATGGAGAGGGGAGGGGCAGCTGGACATCTGCGATTTTTATCGCTGTAGCGCATATAATAACAATAATTCTTAAAGTGGGGGAAGGTCAAGCGCACAATGACAAGAGGCGAAGTCACAAGAACAGCAGCTGAGACCCCAAACTGAGGGGCGAGGGGGGAAGACAGACTGGTGGAGACGCTTAAACTCAGCAGCAACATTAATTTGCAGGCACGACAACAACATCAGAGCCACAGCAGCAGCAGCAACAGCAGCAGAGACATTTGCATAAGGCTCTTTAGAGATGGCAATATACGAAATAGTAGTTTAAGCTGTAGAGTCAAAATAATAATAATACCTACATCTCAGCTTATATAAAATCAAAATATTCCAAAAATAATAATTTTATAATTTATAATAGGAATATTAACATGAGCTTTTATTACCATTTCCTTTTTCTGTTTATTTATTTTTAATATATACAATATTTTAAAAGGTATTGTATAAATTTGAACTTATAAATTTATACAATACCTTTTCAAATAATCAAAAGGGTTTTATTGTCATCACTGTTTTGTACTTGTTAGGTAAAGATAAGAAAATTAATTGCTTTTTATAGTTTTTTAGACATTAGGTCGTAATATTCTTAAAATGCATATGGTAAAGCAAAGAGTGGTTTTGAGCTTTGTCCAAATTATGTAAATTACGGTGATATTTAAATAAATAAATACACAGTGTTTCCATCTAATATTCAGAATAATATATAAAGGGAAAACATTTTTTATAGGTTTAAATTAAGTTCCGGGACTAAGATCGTGTCACTAACCCATCCCTAGAAAGTCTGTCCCTTTGGAGCCTGGCTGCACAAGTTGTAAAATGATATCATAATATGCGCCATCAACGGTTGCAAAATTTATAACTTATTTCGAGGGAAAGAAAGGGAAAAGGAGAATATGTCCGGGGGGAGTAGAAAGGGAAAGGGTTAAGCGTTGGCGGCGCCAATTTGCAGGAGGATAAAGGCACAGTGGACCCCCTACAGTAGTGCCAATGAGCTGTTAATGCGAGCGGCAAGGATTTCATTTCATCTCATATCCCTGCATTCGCTTTAATGTTGTGGGTGATTGCGATTTGATTGTCCCGAAAGGAGGAGAGCGGCCCAAAGTGTGGAGGAGCGGAGCTATGCCCCATAAGTCAGACAAATATATGGCCAAGAGTCTGGCCAAGATATGTGGGATGTCCGGCAGTTGGCAGCCGACTTGGGCTGTGTGTGTCAACAGCATGTCAGAATGGGACAGCGGCCTGTGGGCCACTAGACAAGTTGCAGCTCTCCTCCTTCTGATTATGATTTTATTTAGCTTTTTTTTCTGTTTTTTTTTGCTGGTTGGTCTTGAACTTGGTCTGGCCCGTGGGCAGTTGTTGTTACGCTTGTCGTTTTCGAGCTGTCTGGGCGTTGCCGATAGTCAGCAGCAGCAACATGAAAGGCTGCAACAGCAACAGCAACAGCAGCAACTGCAGCTTTGCCATGGCAATTAATTCATAGAGGCTGGCATTTATCACATTTGGCTGTTGAATCAATTAGCCAAGAGCCAAGAATACCTTCGGGTTAATCAGGCCTTATCGCACAAAGAAAGTAATTACGGTTTAATTACTCATAACCTGTAGTTGTAGACTTGAAAAGTAGTCTTGAAGATTTATGATAAGTTACAACCGATATAAATGTTCTAAGACACACAATGTTGGCATTTTTATTACGTTTAAAGAATAATGAACACGGTGCTACAAATTAGCAAAGAAAAAATATTTATTGATTTAATTTACTTAATTTTATTTTTCTGACCGAATGCGTTTTATTTTTGTTTACACTTAATTATTTCAACTGTGTTGAATTTATGTCTGTATTTTATTTAAGATTCTCTTTTTTATATTTTTAATCTATAGTTTATTTCTGTCTGTCCTTTAATGCTTTTATATAAGTTAAGGTTTAATTCAACAACCAAATTGTTATTAAAAACCTAACAATCCCATTTTATAAAGAACTTATAAAAAGCTACATAAATTGTAAGGTATAAAGAGCCAAAGGAACTACAAATCTTTTTGGATAATAATTGATAACCAACATAGACGCGTTTTTGTAGTTTAATTTCCTTAGGTGCAATAAAGCCGACTTTCTTCAGTTCTTGCAGGAAGTAATATGACCCAGGACAGATTTCCCAGCTACCTCTAAGCTAACGGGACTCCAGCGCCATCAATCTCCACTGACAATTCCCGTCTTTGTTGCTATGTTAATGCTAATTCCTCGGGAGAAACCGGGAACAGAATGGAGTTGGAATGGGCAAGAGAAGCGACAAAGTTGTCAATGATTTAGTGGAATTTTTATGGCAAATTTATTTGCGCGCTGGAGAAAGATATTTTAATTGATTTTCTTTTCGAGTCGAGTGGAGGAGCCAAAGTGTGGGAAGACCAGGAGAAGGAGGAGCAGTCGAAGAAAGTAAACCGAGTCCGCCAAATGATATATTGATTTGTGGCAATGTTATTAAATGCTCGTGGGCCCCGCGAATGAAGAGGTTGCAAAGGGGGAGGAGGCTGCCGCAGAAGTAGCTGCCACATCAATTTCTGGTTTCGATCGCCGCCGCTGCTGCCTCATTCTTGCGGCATAATTAATGCGAAAACCAACGCACTTGATGCGTAAGGAAGGCCGAACCAGCCCAGCTCAGCTCATCGCAGCTCCGCCCGAACCCGAACCCAAACCCAACCCAAGGCGAGGAGTTCCAGTTGCACTTGCTCCTCCAAGCCGAACCGAATCGCACAAGTGGGAGCCGCAGCCCGAGGAGGGGCACATGTCGAAGGCAGAGGCATTGGCGGCAGGAGGATCGCCAACTGGAAACAGCTCCCCACGCAACACAGCGGCAATGCAGAAGCAGACCTCAAGGCAGACCACAATGCACTGGAAAATATTTTTTAAAAATATAGGAAAAGGATTCTATCTTCATCAATAAGTTTCGAGCTTATTTTATTAACTTTCAAATATCAATAATTACATATCAGCAAAGCCTTTAATATCACCATTAGATAATTATTTTAAAAATGTGTGTTTTAAGGCTTATTATAAATTATTAATTTTGTAAATACATTATAGGATTCTTTCGGGTCCATCGTTTCCAAATTCCAAAGTTTTATTATACCTTGAACAATAGCATTTCATTTCGTGTATAATGTAATTTGTTTTTACTTACATACAATTTTCTCTTAATTGTTTTTAAATTAAATAAATCTAAATTGTTCTTTAATGCAATCTTAAAGTACAACAAAATTATGTTTTCTTTTCTAGATGGATTCTTGTTTTATTTTTTCCTTTTCACATATTAATCTACCTTTAATTCTCAGTGCTCATCTTCCCGCCAACTGCGAATTCCGGAATTTTTAATAATTGCACTTGTTGCGCCCCAAAAAAAGAGACAAAAAGAGACGGACACATGGGTCTCGCAGGCGAGTGAAAGAGATCGCGAGACAGATGCAGAGTGGGTAAGAAGAAGCCGGCTTTTGGAAGTCCAAGGCGACGATGAAGACGACAACAGCAGCAGCAGCAGCAGCAACACCGCAGCAGCAACAGCAACAGCACCGCAGCAACATCGACAACGACAGCGGCAAGATGACGAGGCAAGGCTGCAGGTGCAATTGGCGATGGAAGTCGCAGGAACCGCTGCGTCTGCGTGGTCATCCTCCAGCTGAAAACACCCCCTCCTCATGGAGAGAATTCCCCGTCCCAACCCGCAATCCTCCCCCGGATCCTCCGCCTCATTTGACTTCTCGTTGGCGAGATAAATTATGTCGCTAATGCAAAGTGCTCCGCTTTGTGTGGCGAGGGGCAGATATGTGAGGAGGGTGCCGAGGGGGCCGGAAAGGTGAAGACGCACTGCCTCTTCGGGCTTTATCTTCCACTGAAGTTTCTTCTGGACTTCAGTCTGACTTGGAGTCGCGGTCTCTGGGAGTAGGCGTATTCCATATTAGCGGTACAACTTGCAGAAGTTGCAGTTGAAGATCGGAGAGGACGGGGGGTCGTTCGGGGGAACCTGGAGTCCCCGCAAAGACAGTGAGATCAGTAGAAAAGAAATACGAAAATCCGTTGATAAAGTGACATCGTTAGGCTGGCGCTGTCTCCTCGGCTAATTACTCCAGACTTCAGTCTGAGGCGTGGGAAAACATTAGAGCGTGGATGGCGGGAGAGGTTCTACCTGGAGTGGGTTTCGCCAACAGGAAGCCCTTTGATAGTATAATAAAATAAATTAAATTCTGCTTGTTTAAAGACAATAGTCTGATGGAGTTGACTATTAAAATTACTTTGCTATACTAGATCAAAAGCGTTGTTCCTTTATATAATTTGTATTTTTTATAATTCGTACCGGAGTAACTAAAATTTACTTTATTTAGAGCTCCGAAATAATTTAGATTTATGATAAATCTAAATTAAAAAAAATTATTGTAATGACTGCTTTAACACTTTAATTTTTAATTTAAAAAAACCTAACCTTAAGACATAAGTCGTACAAATGAAAATTTAAAGGGTTAAACTTACAGTTTTAAATGTATATAAATTTATTTTTCTCTTTTGCTTTATGTATAAACATTGCCATAGCAAACTTTTAATTGTTTCTGTCACAAATAGTCTATTATAGATTCTTACAAAGGCGGGCGCATACGCAAAATAAATGATATATCTCTCAGACCTATAAATTCCCCTTGGGCATAACCAAACGTTTTTTTTCCGTCTCGCCATCGCCGCCTTCAATTCTTGGCAACAGGCTGAGAACAAGCCCCGACCCCCAGTCCCCTGCCCTTATCCCTTACCGAAAAGTTTAGGTGAACAGAGATTAATATGTCCAATTACTGTGACAAAACCGCAAAATGTTGTCTGCATTCCCTCCGATTTTTGCCAAGAACAAAAATGATATAATAAGTGTACCGCCAATGCGATGCGGTGGTGCAGCCATTTGATGGTGGCTCTGATCTTGTTGCAGGCGAAAAAAAATCACAAAAATGCATAACCAATTTGTGATTTCTTCCTTTTAAAAATGGCTTACACTTGTGTTCTAGATATTTGCAATATCAACCATTTTTAAAGGTTATTAACAAACCGAAATCATATTGTTGTAGTAGCATTCTATGTTAGTATCTAAAATTTTAATTAAATCGATGTATACAAATACAAATGGCTTTTATCGTAAATATTAAATTTAATTTCTTCAGAACTAAATTTGTGAAATAAATTTGTACCCATTAACATCTTAAGTTTTCGTGTTTATATTTATTTTGTTGGTATATATATAAATCAAAGGCTTATAAAAGGATATATTAGAAAAAGAAACAGAACGTCGGAAAATAATATAAATGAAAATCTTAAGTTACAAGTAGAATTATGCTTCGAGCCTTTTAATATAAATATTGTTTTGCTAAGTATTTAGTTTATTAATTTATTAAGGGAAAATATATAGTTGATATTGCCATGTTTTTCTCCCTGTGTAGTGGTGAGCTGCTGAGTTGGCGGCGCGTGCTAATTAGCGTCAGTCGTCGGCGGCAACTATAAAAAAACGTAGGCTAATTTGTGGAAAACGGCACCCCACCCCGTGGCCAAAAAAAGAAAGGGGTGGACCCAACCCCCAACTATAGTGGGGGAAATGCACCCCCCGCTTAACCCTCTAAAGACGGGCGAAAAACATTTTCCATGTCACGTTGTTGGCGCAAAGTTTTTCCTGCCATTTCGGATGACAATTTTTGTGTTGCTGCCGCTGCTGTTGATGTTGCTGCTGTGCATAAAATTAATTTCGCGATGTCTTTTGTTGCCGCTCACCTAAGTGGCCAGGCCAGAGGAAAATGGCTGCCACAGCAGCGGCAAAGATTTTGCAACAGCTGCACCAGCAACTCAAAAAAAAGAAAAAACAAAAGCTGAAAAAAATAAAACAAAACAAAACAAAAAGCCAGCCGAGCAAAGCAAACAAACGTAAAAAGCCAAAAAAGCGTGCTCTCATTTTGGCCCTCTCGTTTTTGTTTGTCATTTCATTTGCTAGACTTTTTATTATTAGTGGTTGTTGTAGTCGTTGTTGCTGCTAATTTGAACATTTGTGCTGGCTAAGCGAAAGTAAACAAGAGACACACATGCTCCACCCAAAATGTTTTTAGATAAATATTTTTAATTAAATTCGGCAGCGTGCTGGTGAAAAGAAAAACTCTGCCAAAAGTTGAATGGAGGCAGCAGTTTAAATGGGTAAAATAAGAAAATCACAGCGGAATATGATAAGGTGGGTCAGCTCTTAAGAATATGTTATTCTTTTTCATTTTACAGTTTATAAATCACCCAGGATAATTTCCCCAAGACATTGCACCATCCCCAATTTGACACATTTCTCAGTCAGTTGAGTTGGGGAAACTCTTTTTCGCTGCAATTTTCGAAACGAATTGCTAATGAAAATGTCATTCGGAAATTGCCGCACGTACACGGCCTGCAAAATGGGCAATTTGTTGCTCGTGCCGCAAAAGATGAAAAAGCACACAAAAAATGGATGCTGATTTATATAGATAGGACTCAATATGTGGCAAATATCCTTGCGTTTAAGGTATTAAATATTCAGAAGGAAGAGTTGAGTTTAAAGACAAATTTTGTTGCAACAAAAAAATCCTTAAGCTTTTAACAATGTCAATCAAATATTTTCCATTTATTTTGTCATATTTTTTGTTATAATAATATCAAATTATATATTCTGCAAATGCATATGCTATTGAGAATAGTAAATTTGAAATAGTTAATTTTAAAATATTTGTTACATATTTAAGTTATACAAGGTCAAAACTATTATTCATAAAATGTCTAAGATTTATTCAAAACCAAAAAAGTAGACCGATTATAAGTATTTACCAAATCTACACATATTTTATCTTTATTTATAACAACTTGGTAAACCATTTTATTTTATTTTATTGTTAGTAAATTTTTAAAAAAATCCTTGATAATTTTTGTATATTTTTCTTGCTGTGTAATCCACCCGCTCCCACCTGTTTTTATCTGCAGCCTGTAACCGCATCCACGTAGCCATCGAGTTTGAGTCTCGTTAACTGCCAAACGTTTGCCGATTATCGCGCGATTTTTGCATTTTTCTCCGGCCAACGATGGCAAACAAAGTGTAAAATTATTTAATGCATGTGCTCGAGGGGGGGAGTTCAGTGGGTGGTTGCAGCCATTGATGGGCAGCCAGCGATATCATTGGGCTTTCCTTGCCTCCTTGGCTCCACTTGCGTTTTGTAGGTGTTGCTGATTGCAGCACGTACTTGAAACCGAAACTGCAAAAAAAAGAGTTGGGCGATCAGGTGAGCCAACCAGTCGGAAACTCTTTTTTTCTTTTCTCTCTCTCGCTCAAATTCAATTTAACTTATGCAGCAGCCGCGTTGTTGCTGGTTGTAATTTTTGTTGTTGCTGCAACAGATGCAATCAGGCAAAAGTCGAGGCAAAAGCTATCGATATCAGTTGCTGCGTTGATGTTGTTGTTGTGCCGATGTTACAGCGGAGTCAAAGGCAATCGTGCAACACGGCATGTTGCAGCTTGTTATTGCTTGATTGCCGCTAAAATTAAGTTGGCTGAGCCAGCAGCAACACCAGCAACAAACCAACAGCAGCAACATCAGAGGGAGACTTCAATGATAAATCACTTAATTGCACAGCGAACGCGTAAAATGGAAATTGAGCATGGTCGGGTATGGTGATGGGAAAAGGGGTGAAAGGGGGTGGAGGCGGCTCACCCGCATCATAAACTCTAATGATTGCCGGTCCGCCTCCAATATCAATATCGAAATCAATGCCTGACAAATTGACACAATTGTCGCATGAGTCAATTGAAACCGAAAAGAGAAAGAAATAAAAGCGAGAAAAAAATTTCTCACCCAGCAGCAACAACCATGGCTGATGTTGCTGTTGTGTGTCGCACGTTGTTGTTGCTGTTAGTGGGCTGCCAAGTTTGTTTGCCACTTTATTTTATTGTTTCCCAAAGGCAATGCGACAACACCAGCAGCAACAGCAACAGCCGGGACAGCAGCAACAGCAACAGCCGGGATAGCAGCAACACCCTGGTACAACTGCAACACCCGCCAGCACGCCAGCAATCAAAGGTTTTTTTTCGTCTCTTTTTCAAAGTGAAATAAATGGATGGCCACAATTCTAACTGGGAATCGTCACCCCCTTCGCAAACTGGGAGCAACAACATCGCGGCACAGCAGCAACATCAATTAAACCAACTGGCCACAAATTGCCCTCCCCCATTTCGAGATGCGGGTGTAAGTTGTCGCCATCATCGGGGTTTGTTTTGTCATTGATTTCATTTCAATTCGATTGCAAATTGAAATCAATTGTCACCCTTTCTACCCGCCAGCTGAAAAAACCTCAATTGGTGATGCATTGATTGTTCATAATTTAGTGACAATCTCGAATGGTTGGAGCAACGCCTCGGGCGCTGGGAACTGGAGCTTTTCCATTTCCCATTCGTTATGGCCCGCTTGATTAGCACCCGAAATCAGTAACTAATTAACCCTTTTTTGCGCCTGCTTAGCCACCTGACTAATGCGCGTTATTAATAAGCATGCGACAGCGATCCCCACGCAGTTCTCAGCATCGATTCCCAGGCGCAGCCCACGCAAAAGTCGGGGACAAACAAAACCTTCTTTAATTTGGGCCGGCAGTTGCGAGGGATTGGAAAGCGGGCAGAGTGTAAGAAGATACAGATACAAAGACTGGCGACGACGGCGACTCAATTTAAGCAAACGACTGAATGACTGATTAAAGCCAGAAAAGGAGAAACAAAACGAAAATGCCGCAAAATAATACTGATTAATAAAGAACTAAGGATACCCTTTAATACAAATAAATAGAATAATTACATAAATATATTAAAATATTAATATTTTTAAATTTTAAACTATTTCATTAAAAAAGAAAAGGCTCAAGAAAAAAGGCTGAAAAGAGAGGTTGAAAATAAAT
This sequence comes from Drosophila carrolli, assembly GCA_018152295.1. Classification (NCBI taxonomy): domain Eukaryota; kingdom Metazoa; phylum Arthropoda; class Insecta; order Diptera; family Drosophilidae; genus Drosophila; species Drosophila carrolli. The sequence continues at coordinate 15,947,504 of JAECXJ010000001.1, forward strand.
CCCTACAATATTTGATGTTCTATTCAAAGGGCAACATTATTTTTAAAAAGAGGTGAATGTATAAAATAAATCAGTTCTAACTGGGTTGCTAAAATTCAAATTTTTGGAATTAAGTTTAATTCCAACTATTTCATGGTATAAATTTTAATACTGATCACAAATGTTTGACAATCGAAAACTTTTCGTTTGCTGGTATGAAAAAGTAAAAATATTAATAAATTATAAATAACAGAGATAGGTAAAAAAAATGTTTCTAAGAGGAAAATTAAAAGTTTCTTTTTCCAGGAATTACTTTGTTACTTTTTAAAATATTCCAAAGGTTTTCACAAATGAGCTCGTCTCTTTCAGTCTGCTACCTTGTACATCAAGGTATTTAAAGCCAAACCCTGGGACAACATCCAAAGCGACACACACAAATTAGCATTTCCCTTGTTGCAGCAGCAGCCGAGGAGCCAGAAACCTCGTCCGAGGCAAGTTCAGAGTCTGAATTCGGAGAGGAAAGGCCCGGCGACTCCACTCGACTCATCATTAAAATGTGTCGTTCCAAAAAGAAGAAAAAAAAAACGACAGAGGGCAGCAGACAGAACTTGATAGCGACATTCGCCTGTCGCTGATGTCGTCAATGTCGATGTTGCTGTTGCTGCTGCACAAAGAAGCCGCCAGGGAAAAATGCGAACGAACTGCATACTCCCACAGACGCGGCGATCCCAAGCTGCACCTGCTGTCCTCTGTTCCTGTCTCCATACCCATCCTCATCCTCATCCTCGTACCCATCCTCATCCCCATCCCCATCCTCCGATTCTGTCTGTGTTCTGGGCCCGTCATTTAAATTACATTAAATTGTTTGCGCTGACCATGAAAAGCTGCGGCAAATAAATTCGTTAAAATAACTGAGCCGAAAAAAAAAACGCGGCCTCAGAGATTTGCTGCTGCCAAAGTGGAGCAACAGTTTCCCCAGCAGCAACAGCAACAGCAACAGCAGTCACGGCAGCAACAGCAGCAATTTATGCGACCATGTTGCTGGCGGGCATTTGATTTGCAACACAAACAATGACAACGGCAACAAATTTCATGAATGAAAGATTGCTTGGACAGGAAGTGCTCCGCATAACGGACGCGGAGGTGGAAAGGATGTGGTTGATGTCGATTGTGGTTGCTGCTGCAGTTGCTGGTATTGCTGCTGCTGTTGCTGCTGCTGCTGCTGTTGTTGATTGTCTGTCGATAGGCGCGTTGTTTTGTCAGTGGGTTGCGCAAAAATGTTGCTCAATCAGCATGCATAATGCAGTAGCAGCAGCAGCAAGACAACGAGGGTGGCTCTTGTAGTTCTGCCAGAAGTCGCACAAATTGGAGGAGATCGATCCCCCCCGAGTTGCAAGTTGCTGCTGTTACAAGTTGCTGCTGCCGATGTGGCCAATTATCCGCTTGGACACTGACATTGAGGCCTCGAACTCTTGAGGTTCCTTTCCCCTCGCTTTACTCCTTTTAAGGAGCAGGTTAACGAAGCGCATTTATATTGTAATTATGTTGCATTCGGCGTTAATTTTGTGGCCCAGAGAAATGCCTGTTGCACGAGGGGCACCTGCAACTTGTCGCTGACACACCGGCAACCCTTTTGTCACTCGCAACCATTTTAATTCAATTTACAAGTGCACTTTTTCTTTGGCTTTGGCTTTGGCTTTTTCGCGGGTGCCAAGAACAACCATGGAAATGGAATTTGCCGATGTTGCTGCCGTTCGCTTCGATTGCTGTTGTTGCTGCTGCTGTTGTTGCTGCTGCTGCTGCTTTATTTTGGCTTTGCTAAATTAAGATTCCATTAGTTTTGCGGGCTGCCTGGGCTTTGGCATCTTAGAAATGCTGGCTGCGGCAGCGACTATAAATCTTGCAAGTGTCAAATGATGCAGTCGCCTCCTCGCTAAGTGCCTGGCAGCGATTCTCCCTTTTTGATCCCCCAACCCCCCTGGCGACCACCGCCCCTGGAAATTTCTCCGCTCTAACTGGCAGACAAACGGAGGAACAATCGAAACGTGTCGTAGACAATAAATTCCAAACTACAATAAATTATTGCTATAAATATTTCGCCAAAGCTTTTTGCTCCATCTCTCCGCGAAAGACGTCTCTTTCATTTCGGTGAGGAAGCCGGTGACAGACTGTCGGTGAGTGTCAGGGAGTTTCAGAGTGGCGGAGCAGTCAAAAAATTGAATTAGCAATCGCATCAGTTTTCGAAATCGCCATCGAAATCGGAATGAGAAATGAATTCCGCTTCAAAGGAAAGGGATGCGAATGAAAGGTGAGGGGTTCTGGGCCATCGAAAGCAAATCCTTTTATGGCCAGGCCAAATAAATCATCTCCGCCGCACAATGATGAAATTATTATTTATGCAGTCAGTGGGCCCCTTTCCTCCCCTCTCCGCCCCTCTTACCACGCATCTGGTTGGCAGTTTTATTTGTGCGTGTTTTCTGCCACAGTTCAAGTTATTAACTTTGTCTTTCGAATACCCTTGCTTAAAGAAGCCTTACCTTTAAGGTAGAAATATAGTATTTCATTTATAAAAAAAATGTTTATAAATGGAATGCTTAGGCCGAAATATTTGTTTTTAAATCTTGTTTCTCTTGCTTTAGAGTTTTTTTTATTGATAGAATTAAATAAATTGTGACTTAGCCAAGGTTAAACGTTCTTAAAATATTTTACTTTTAATGAAAGTTTACATAATCGCAGAAAGCGGTGTTTCATTAAGTGTCATCAGTGTATTAAAAGACAAACTTAGATTATTATCAACATTTCTTATGAAGGACATTTTATAGTAAAATATTTAATATTGCAAAAAATGTTGTAAATATATTTATATATATTTTTAAACATAAATAATAATGTTAAATGAATTAATGGAAATATTGCAGACCTGCCTGTTTACTTGTAAAATGCTTTTAAATGCTTGTGAAAGATTTTTTAAATTCTGAAGATAATATACACAACTTTAAATTCAAAGGAACAGACCTAGTTTTGCTTTCATTGAGGGTATATAAAATCCCTCGATAAGCCAACATGATCCGCTCTCCCAGTAGCCGAAGTTTGCTCCGTTTTGGCCACTTGTTGCCGCTGCCTTAGCCGTTTCCCATTATCCTGCCCCTTTGCCCCTTTCGGCCGCCCAACTCTAAGCCTGGTCGGTTGTCGCCGGTGGAATGATTGCATGCAACATTTACCGTATTAATAAATTATGAGTATTTATGTGCTGTCAGAAGTCGTGACGGCAGAGCGACACACAAAGTGATAAAATTAGCACACAACAACGGCATCAGCGAAAAATCTCAGTGCGTTCGCTTGCCGCTTTTTGTATTTGTTTTGTTCGCGAGGGTCGTAAATAAAATATGCGTTTTTGTGTTCAATTGAATGTCTTCATAAGCGGGCGGCACCAAAACAATTGGAAATTTATGCCCGGGCCATATATGGAGCAGCTTTTGAGCATAACTGTAAGGCCGAAAAACCGAAAACAAAACCACTGAAAAGCAACAGGTGCAAAAGTTGGTCATAAAATACCTGTGGATATATGCGAATCAAGGGGGCGGGGGAGGGGTCTGTGATTCGGACTTCGACGCGAACGCGAAGATCTTGTAATACGTCCTGCAACAACGCCAATAACAACGGCAACATCGACAACAACAACTGCAACAACAGCAACATGCCAACAGCAACACCAACACCGCCAGCAACAACAACTTGTCTTTTGACACTTGGCGCATTTGACACTCAACGCGCGCATTCACTTTAAATCTAAATTTACTGATATCTGCGTACAAAATAGTATCAACAGCGGCGACAGCAGCAACACCAACAACAACAACAGCAACAACAAGTTGGCCAGGCTAAGACTGTCGAGTAACGAACGACCTTAGAGGTAATAAACATAAATAACGCCATTGAAAGCAACGCAGACGCAGCTGAGAGAGATCGAGACTGGAGACTTCAGACCCCAAGACTGCAGACTCTACACGGAGAAAAAAACATGTTTAATGATCAATTGATTATAAAACTTAAGAACAAGAATAAATAAGATACTTATATTTAAATATTCCCCTAGTCTTCTTAGTCTATCGTTTATCTAAGGACAAATTTCAGTTCCCTTTGTTGCAATATTAATTGTATATCTATTAAGCCTTATTATGTTTTTCTAACATTTTATATAATGCCTTATTTTTATCTGCAGTATATATATTTTTTAATTGCATATTTGATTGATTAACAAGATAAAATATTAATAATAATTACCTAATCTTTTGTCAGTTTTCTTTTCTATACGTATTAGTCTTGAAAATATAACCAATTAACCTATTTCCATTTAAAAATTATTTTGATATTCCTTTTGAAAAATTAAAGTTAAGCATAAGTCTCTCCTTTAATATTTTAATTTAATATTTTTTTTTAAAAGATCAAAATGAAATAGTCATCCATTTAATGGGTCAGTGCAGATCGGAGCTGTGAGTACTAGAAGTGGGAGGTGGATAAGGTGCAGCAGGTAGCAGGGGCGGGGGCAGGTGGCACTTGGCAGTTGGAACTTGGCACTTGGCTTTTGGGAGGGGGGTATAAGGGGAGTGGGGAGTGGGGAGAGGGAAGTGGGGAGCGGCTAGCCATACTATGTGTCCGCAGACAGGCCAAAACCCAGGCTTGTTACTTTGTTGGCCACAAAAGACGACGGCGAGGCTGTCTTTGGGCCGTTGTCTATGGGCGGGCGTCGGAGACGGCGAAGGTCAACAGATTGTCGATGTCGGACTGGAGTGGAGTACTATATAGCGGATGGAGACTGTGACTATGGTATAGTGGCACTGCCAGTTGTCTCTGCGTTCTCGGCAGTGCATTTCGGCTGGCTCTGGGCGTTACCGTGATAATTGTTTCTTGTCCATTTGGCCAGCTTGATTGCAACTAATGAACTCTAATGAAAAAGCAGCAATGAGTTTTCCATTTGCGCAATAACGGATAAAGGATAGAGAGATCTTTCAGTGCGTTTCGGGAAATATCAAAGGCACAATTAGGTATCCTTTATTGGCATCTAATGGCATTTGACCTCTTGAAACCTGTCTCCATACTTTGAAGTTTATTGGCCAAGGAAACAATAAAAGATTGTGAGAAAACTTTAGCATACAAAAATACATAAAAAGTATAAGAGAACCCATCAAAAACCTTACTTTAATGTAAAGTAATATTGTTAAGCTTTTTGGATAAGGTAAAGACATATTTTTATACAAATATAAATGAAATGGTGTAAAATAAAGAAACTGTTTTAAAGAAAAGTAGACTAAACAAGAGAGAACGCTATAGTCGGGTGCCCCGACTATCAGATACCCATTACTCAGGTAAAGGGAGTGCGAGGGAGATGGAGATAGAAACTTTGATCACGCATAACTTTTTAACGAATGGTCCGATTTGAAAAATTTCTTCTACATTTCGATAGGTATTGATAAACACAATAAAACTGAATTTTTACTTTTCCGAAATATTTAAATTTTTAAAATCGTATATAAGCGATTGTGGGCGTTAAAGGGGGCGTGGCACCTTTTTGAAACAAACTTGCGCTGCGTAGGAACTCCTAAAATCTACATGCAAAATGCCAATCTTCTAGCTTTTATAGTTTCCGAGATCTCAGCGTTCATACGGACAGACAGACAGACAGACGGACAGACGGACAGACGGACATGGCTATATCGACTCGGCTAGTGATCCTGATCAAGAATATATATACTTTATAGGGTCGGAAACGCTTCCTTCTAGCTGTTACATTCTTTTGCACGAATACAATATACCCTTTTACTCTACGAGTAACGGGTATAAAAATATAAATAAAAACCTACATATTAACCAAATTCCGCATCAGTTTTTCTTCTCTTTTTTCCCTTTCTTATATTTTGTAAGTAAATTATAATTTTTTAATAATATTCAGTATGTATTTGCAGTCTTTAAATAAATCTTTGTGGTCATCTAGAATTTGTGAGATTGTATAAAGCCATTACAAAGCTGGAAAACCAGAACACAGAGTCCTGGCTTAAAGCTGCAACATTTTTCAACCCAGAAGCTGTGGTTGAAGCCAAAAAAGTGCCTCCTGTGATCCGCTTGCTCTGGCTGAAAACCACAAATCTGGTCAGAAAGATATACAACTTAAAGTGGCAGAGGACCAGGATGATGACCACCAATTGGGGGCTCCGATTTCCGATGCCAAAACCGGCGAGTGTGCCGACTGTGCCGAGTGCCAAGTGGCAAGTACCAAGTGCCAGTCAGACCGAGCAGACCCACTCACTCAGCCACTCGGAGTGCTGACGAAATGTCAACAATGCCAACAAGTCTATCAGCCACATCACTCGGGAGCGAGAGCCCCCAGCTGACACCCACAATGCCGCAATTTGCATAAGCTGCCAGCAGACAGATTGGCGGAGGAGTGAGGATGTGGGAGGGGGGGGGCTTAGAGCCGAGGGGCTGGGCCACCAGATGGATGGGATGGGATTGGATGGGATGGAATGGCTTGGAGATGAGACCACTGAGTGCAGACTGTAGGTGGATGAGCAACAAGTAAGCGACCGGGGACAGACGAAACCCAAGCCAATCATCGAGACAGCAGCCACATCTTCAGCAAAGTAGAGAGAAGAACGAATACACTAGATTTAGTAATATTTAGATACTAATAATAAACTATAAAAATAAACACATACAATAAACCATATTTAAGCAGGAAAAAATGTATATTTAAACAGGAGTATTATAAATATTTTCTTCATACTCTTAAAATGCTTATCTTATACAGGTTCTTTAGTTACATTTCATTGCCTTGATTTTTCAAAAATCATACTTTCACTTTGGATATTTTTTAACATATGTTCAAACAGGCCTACAAACTATTTAAATGCTATTTTATTACTAGTGTTTATAATGCATTTTAATGATTTAATTTTCCCGAAAACGTTATAAATTATTTTAATATAGGAAGAAGGATTCCAAAATTTCAACTTTTCTCTTTGACCCATTTAATGCAACTCAACAGGTTGTAGTCATTAAATAGTAAGAATGATGTTTAAAAGTTCAAACCCATTGAAAAATCGTTATAGAGCATTTTATTGGGTACTCAAGAAGTAAGTTTATTCCCCGTTTATTTGGGGTAACCTTCACTAAGCTAATGTTTACTCCTTCAGGGTATCCCGGCGAATCTTTTGCGAGGGAGTGGGGAATAGATTGCCTCCCGTTTTGGGATTCCGCTCTGGATGCTGCCACAAGACATAATAAAAATCTCTTTTATGGCACTTAAGTGTTTTGTGTGTGTGTGTGCGGATTGTGGGTAGCATTTACCTTCGGCTCCAGCCAAAGCTACAAAACTTTGGCTTGCAGCTCCAGCTCCAGCTTTCCGGAGTCTCTGGGGCCGAGATTTATGCGACTTTTGGCCAAAGTAAATTGTGCATAAAAAAGCCAGGCCAAGTCAAGCCAGCGTTTGATGATGAAGTGCTCAAAAATATATAATGCGAGCTTTGGAAATTTACTAAGTGCAAGAGTTGAATTTATTAGACAAAAGTTTACTGTTTACGAGCTGTTGTCTCAGCGCGCGCTTATCAACTGTTGGCCATCAGCGGTTTAAATTATGGTCCACTGGCTTGAACCGTTCTGGCCCGGGTAACAGGTGCAGCTGGCCGGAGTACTTGGTCACCCAGGCCAGGAGATTTCGAGTTCGTGGTGGGGTTCAAAAGGAAAAAGTTCGCTCCCACGATGCTGGCAAATTACACGGAGAGAAAGAAAGGGGAGCAAGCGAGCGGGAGGAGCTACATTCAAATCCCATCAGCCACGCAATGCAATCATCATGATCATTATGAGCGGAAATGCAGGAAAAGTAGGAGGTTTTTAACAGCCACCGACCGGGCGGCGATTGCCGTCGCATTTTTTACCCACTGCCGCCATACCCATTAATTGCATTGGGTCATACTCGACTGGAGGAAAAAGAAGAGCTAGCAATGGAGTCCATTTGGAGATCAGTGAGTTCAGAAAGACATTGGCTGTTGTTAAGATCAAATAAGCTTATGTAGCAAAAATAAATTAAATCTTTCCTAAAATAGTTTTAATGTTAGTTAGTAATAACATATAATGCGACGTATTGATAATAATTAAATGTTAAATAAAAGTCTTGTAATAACTTACAACAATTGAATGAAATAGGGCGAGAAATTAAATGTTCAATCCAAAATATATAAGTTCTCTAAATTTCTTTTAGAATTAGGGCTTTTGTGTATTTAAGTTTATTGACTGATTTATATGTTACACAAAAACACTTGTTAAAATGTTCCATAAAAACAAATACAAATATAAAGAAATCACATATCATATATACTCAAGAATATTAAATGCACTTCCAAACATATTTTAACCAAACGTTTATTTTCCCATAAATTAAAGAATAAATTTGACAATGAATGATAGTTCAGCGGTAGTTGCTATTAATCTCGATTAAAGCCATCAAAACTTCTTTGGACTCTCTTTAAAACAGAGTTACACCGCTGACCCATTACAGGGTAACTCCTTTGTCGTCCTTTCCCCTCGAAAGCCCCGTTTTTGCTGCCTTAGTCGGCATCCTGTTCGTTCTGCTGCTGCGCGGTATAAAAAAAGGCCGCGCGGCATGCAAAAAGTGCCGACGCCGACGCCGCAGCGAAGGCATTTTATGTCGCCATTGCCGCAGCAAATGACTTTAATTGCATTTCTCAATGCGGTTTTTCAGCTCACCGAGATCCCAGATCCGAGTTTTGAGACCCGAGACTGGAGTCCGGAGACCGGAGACCTCTGGAGTGCAGTGAAGTGGCACCCTTGGGTCGCCAGAACTGAACAGACAAGGCGGCGTCGTCGTAGTCGACCATTTCACCAAGCTCATCGGCGCAATCTTGATATAAATAATAATTAAATGGATTAGCTCGGATATCGGCCATTAGAGAGGAAGACGCCCGGCTCACGGTGAACGCCCCTGGCCAAGATTCTGTCGGCCAGATTGCAATTGGCAATGCAAACAAAAGGAAGGCCTGACAGAAGCCTCATCTCATCTGCAGCAGCCATAAGATTTGCACTGGAAAAAACATAAGAACATATATTCCATATTTACACATAACATTTTTAAACATTTATGTGTTAACTTGCAAGTCAATGTTATTTTTTGTACTGTCAAAATACCATACATGTAGAATATTAAATAATTATATTTGTAATGGAAATATAAAAATAACATTAATTACATAAGTCAATGTTGACTGACATTTTACACACACAACATAATTTTCTGTCATCCTAATCACCTAACATTAAAAAGAATTGGGTAATTCAAAAAATATAAAATAAGTAAATAAGTCCATTTTGACTGACATGTTAATTTGAAAACACAGAGAAAGATTGTTTCCAAATCACCTAATAATAATGAATATTATTTTATTTGAATATAATAAATTTAGTTTTTATTTATTGAACATACAGCTAAGATATTTTAAATATTATATGGTCTGTGAGAAGCTTTCCCGATATGTAAAATATGACAATCTAGTCCCACTTTTTTTCCTGTGTATCCACATCCACCCAATGATGATCGCGAGTGAGCGGCTCGCGCTTGCGCTCAATTAATTAATGGCAACTGCCATGAAAGAGCCGACTCTCGGCCGCAGAGCAGAAAGCCAGCCAAAAGCCCCGCCAAATGCCCCGATCCGCAGCCTCGGCTCAGCGGAGATTGCTATCGAAAGTACGTCTGTACATGCGTGTAGTTTACTTACAAAAACCCAAGACGGCGTTCACACGCCGCCAGCCAAACCACATCTACCTATACCTCTATACCTCTATACCCCTTACCTCTTACCTCTTCCACCTGAACTGAACATTCGCCAAACCGAATCTGCGCCTGCGCAACTCTTTTTCGGCAAAAACAAATTTTCGACTTGATGCCTTTCCATTTTGCAATACCCTAACCACAAAAATGGGGGAGCTGGGCAATCTGAGAGAAAAAACTGGAAAAATAAATATTAAAATAAAATTTAATTTCCGCTAACCGTTGAACGTATAAATTTTAATGAATAGATTTCGTACATGCTTAGAAAATAAATTATTTGCGTTAAAAAATCAAGTCAATAACAAACAAGTTTAGCTTGTCAGGAAAACTTTTAACAGTACTTTTATAACTTTATTATCGTTTAAAATTTAATTATTATTATTGGAGATGAAATATGTACATATATTAATAAGTTACATTTAAACAAATAAATAAAATATAAATAATTGATCAGGTATCCATCAATGATTAAATTTAATGTTTAAATATAATATTCCTAAGATTAATGGAAAATTGTCATATATTCCATGAAAAGTCTACTGATTTTTCATTGTTATTTAGGGTATTCCTAAGATCGGTTTCCTGGCCTTTCCCCAATTTGGAGGGCCTAATCTGTGGTCGCTTCTTTGGCTTCTTCATCTGCTGCTCCTTCCTCTCCACTTTCCCCCACTTTTTCCCCTGCTCAGCAGCTTCTGTCTATCGTTTGTTGTTTGCCTTGTTTGGTCATGAGAATTTGCTTAATGAATTTCTTACAGTTTTATCGCTTAATTTGGCGCCTAATGAAGTTAGCAATAGGTGTCCATTCCCTCCGCAACCCTCATCTCAATATCTATTTTTTGCTATTCCCACTGATTCACTCCCCCCTTCACTTTTGCATAGATTACACATACGCCGTGTGGTCCCAAGCAAATTGCTTTGGACGTTGGCAGTTTCCCATCGCCAAATATTTGGCTTATCCCCTACTTGAAATCCCCCGTCTCCCTAGACAAACAATGCATTCTATATTATATCAACAAGAAAAAAAACATTTACTGCAAATATTTTTCGGTAATTTTTTCCGTCTACTCCACATAATTACAGACCCAAATGAGGAAGTCTGGGGAGAAGGCGGAGTTTTCGCCCGTCGCGTCATCATCGCGTGCTGGCTGCAAAAAAAAAGAAGTCCCGAAAAAACGAGCAGAGAAATTAATTTTTTATTTACGAGCTGTCACATATTCTGCTCTTTTTTTCGCCCAGTCTGTGCACTCCACTTGACTTCTTTTCGGGTTTGTTTTTAATTTTTTATTGTTATTTTTTTGTTTTTTCTGGGGCTGCCTAATATATCAGGGGGCGGCAATTTGCGCTAAGTGGATAATGTGCATAATGGTAGTTAAATTTAAATATGTCGTAAAACACTTCATTTCGGCTGTAGACAGTCTGCCATGCCATGAAAAGCTGTCAGCCAAAGTTTGTGTATATCCCTGACATCCATAAAAATGAGGAAATGTTAATGGTAATTATAGGAGAAAATAGAGAGAGTAGACGGAGTTCAAATATCTGCAGAAATTCCAGAGCAAGTCATGCAAGGCCCGTTCTTGTAGAAGAAAGCGAGGAGAACCTCGCTCCAAATTCAAAGTCTTCGGGCTGCAGAATAATAAGAAATATGCATCGTTATGTTGCCGGTTGTCAACGATTGTCGTTCGATTTGATTGCCATTCGATTTCAAGCTGTCAAATGTCCACTCGCCTCCGGCAAAGACAATGAAGTCAATAAAACAAATATGCAATTGATAATGGTCCGGTATATAAGCATACTATTTGAATATGGGTACACTAAGACCCAAGGTGAATGGAGTTTATATATACAAAATACTTAACTGTGAGAAGAAAAAATGACAATGAGCTATACAAACGGATTGATATGGAATAAGATTGTCAAATCAACAAATCAAGTGTAACAAAATTTATAAAAGGAATGAATTGATTAGGGAATAAATATCAATCAATATATTTTGTATAAAAATATATATTTTTCTGGGTTCAAAACTTGTCTATCACTAAAACTCTTGAAGTAATCCATTAGGTTTATATTGTATATATTTTTTCTGTGTGTAGGGTAAGTATGTGCAGTTCGGACCGACACGACCTTGAGGCAACCAGTCATGTAATGAAATGCAATTACGATCAAAAACCGCACGACCCACACACAATATTCCCCCGAATGCAACGGGCCACACAGGCGCTCTATAAGGTCTCCCCATCCACATCCCAAAATCTATATATTTTTCCTTTTTTTTCCAGCCTTAACCATGGCCAAAAGAGCCAATGTCCGAGTTCTAGTCGCAGTTAAAGGCTACGCATGCTCCGCGTGAGTTCTGACGATAAATCGAAATTGTTTGCACTGCCAAAAAGCAAATAAATGCATCAGCTTCGACGGGGGAAGGGGAATGCGAAGGAGGAGGTGCTGGTCGGGTCCATGGAGCATGGAGTTATGGAATTATGTGTCAAATTGGCGCTGCAACAAACAAGAGTTAATGGCCTCATCCGCGGCGGCCTCTGGGGTTGGCAAATGGAAATTGGCCGAGCGGAGTCCGCCGCCTGTGATTTTCCGCACATTGAATGTGTTTTTAATTACCAACGAAGAGATGCCAAAGCGGCTGCGTTTGCCCGGCAAAATGGTAGAATGGTAAAATGGTAAAATGGTAAAATGGTTAACTGGCCAAATGGCCAAATGGCAAACCGAAATGCCAGCGCACACGCTGCACTCGTAGATAACAATTTAGCGGCGATTTAGGCATGTCCGAGATGGAGCTGCCAGTGGAGCTGCGAATGGAGACGGAGCTGCCAGTGGAGTTGGTGAAGCTGGTGGAGTCCAGCAGCTGGAGTTGCCAGTGCCCACACCCAGATGCCAGATTTCAGATGCCAGATCCCACATCTCACAGCCCTGCACCCGATGCCTACAATACTTGGGAGGCTTGACCAACTGGAGATGATTTCGTGAGTTAGCTTAAAGATGAGCACTATTATCTATTATTATTATATTGGGTTAGGGTACAAAAATATTAAAAATATTTTGATCAATTGTTTAGCTGTATGTGTCTTCTGAAAACTAATGAACCTTCAAATTCAATTTGTAAGACGAGCTAAACTTTTATAAATATTAAAGTAAACAAAAATTTTGCTTTAACTTTAAGATGGTCTGTAACATGGGTTCTTAGTTACCATTTAAAATTACGTGAATTAAATGTATGTTTATTAAAACCATTTTGGAACATTTCTTGAAAAATCGTTGAAATAATATTATAAATCATATTAAAAATGGATTTAATTTTAGGAAAATAACTTCTTAAAGGTTATTTTGAGAATGCCCACCACTAGCCGCTACTGTGCTAAAAGTTTAGCATGCGGAAAATTAACATGCGGCGGGGCTCTCAACTCTTTTTAGTTCTGCTCCCTCTCTTTTCACTTCTCCAGTCGGGTTTATCTCTGCGTGTTTCCCGCCTTGCGGAGAGAAATGGGGAAAAGGGCGAGGGGCGGCGGCACGGAGATTTCCCTGGTGAGAAAAGCCAACGGGCAGCGGCTTCCGAGGGGCAAATTGAGCGTGTGACCAAAGTCAAGTGCAGGGAAAAGTAATTAACTGGGATTGGTGGGCCAGTGGTTCGGTGGTTTAAGACTCAGTGGGTGAGCGACCACCGAGCGAAGCAGACACAGACTTTCGAATTATTGAAATCAAATGGTTTCGATTATTAATTTTAATTCTGGGAAAGCCATCAGCCAGCGACTGATCCACTCTGATCCGACACAATCCGAATCGATTCGATTGGCGAGGCAGGCCTATTAAAATATTTGATTGGACCACCGACGGAGTGAAAGACTGAGCGACGCAACTCCGTTCTGTTGTTCCCTGATTGAAACATAAAATTCGTCACAGTCAGCCTCTAAATGATTTCTCCACCGGCTATTTTTAGTGAGAAGGAGGAGGGAATGTTTCCCAGAACTGTCCCAATCTAATGCAATTTGACATGCAACAAGGCAAAGTCAGTCAACGACTCCGGATTCTCTATATTCCCCAGCAGACTCCCCCACATGGATGCACAGAGAGAAAATAAGGATGAAGTCCTGATAAATCTGTATTTATTTTCTAACTATGCATGTTACATATTATTTTAATTGAAATCATGTGTAAGTTTACTCACTTTTATGTAATTTCCCAATCCAAAGAATATTTTAATATTGTGATGAAATAGTAAATAAAAATTTTTATAAATTAATAAGATCAAAGTTCATTCGATGAATATAATAATTATATATTTTTGAACATGCAATATTGGCTTTTAAATTTGATGGAAAATCAAAAAGCAATTTTAAAAGCTGAGGGACAACGTTACTTTTTTTGAAGCAAAGACTATTGCATTGATGACCAATTAAGATAACTTTCTTTCCCAGTGTAAGCACTTTTCTTTTCTGGACTAGGGACCAACGGATGGGAGGATGACACTTGTCTCCGACTGAAGATCCTCCCCCTTCGGCAAAGGGCGATTTTTTTTTGGAGAATGCATATCAAGCTCATTACATTGCAAATTGCAGACGCAGATTCAGTTTCTTCGAATAGTTTTCCTTGTGAAATTCGTCTCTGAAGTTCAACAGACTGAGGTTCTTCTGGGATGCCACTTTTCACACATGTCCCGGGACTGAATATCTCTCCTTGGCGATTTTCCCTGCTTGTGGTTGGTGCGGGTGCATGTCCCACGTACATATATATATATACATATCGTGTATATATAAAGATCTGCAGACAATCTGTGGAACAATGTGATAAATCTTCTGCTCTGCCAAGTGCAAGCAACTCTGGGTGGGAGTGTTTCCCTGGCTCTCGTCTCGTTTGGATATAGGAGGTAATGCTTGTAATAAGGGGTATATTCATTTGTAGCTTTATTGGATAAGAATAAAGATTGCTACCTATCTTAAAAATATATTTTTAAATACTTAATCGATCAAGGAAGATTCTCAAAGCTTAAGTTATTGATTAAGGTTGATGTTGCTAAACAAAAAACAGATCTTTAAGATTATTATTAATATAGTTTTATTTTTAAAACATTTTTCACATTAAAAAACAATTGTAGTTATTTATAGCTAATCGTATAGGGTATTTTGTTGGTAAGAAAACTTTATATTCAGCGATCGTGGTTTTTTCTCTCCATTGCTCCACTGAAAGTGCAATGTTCAGACGGGGCAGACAACTGCTCTGCTGTCCTTTGCCCACCCCTTAACCCCCTGCTCCCTTAACCCTTGTCTCCATTGACTTTTTTCAGGCCTTCTTTGCCACACCAACGCAGCCAACAACTTGTACATCATTTTCAATGCTAACATGAAGAGCAGCAACCATAGCGAGCAACTTTGCTCATGTGGCCTGCAGATTTAGTCTGCGCTTTTTTTGCTTTTTTCGTTCACCAAATAGTTGAGCGCAAATTACAAATTCAAATTTAATTAAGTAAAAAATTAAACAAACATGCAGACGCGTCTGCGTTGTAGTTTGTCAATCTTCGAGGCGGAGGAGAAAAAAAGGAGGAAACCGGAGGAGGAGCGTCTGTCAATGTGACATGCGACAAGCGGAGGAACATGGAGAATTCTCTTGGCTTTACCACATATGTAACTCCCCGCACTTCCCTTCAGATGCAAATCAATGGCATCGACATCGGCACTTCAATCGATTGTCTCTCTTTTTCGCACTTGGCCTCGTCTCTGCCCCACCTCTAAATACCCGCGGAGCTATAAATGTTTCAATTAAAATAAAATAATATGCCCACTCGACTCGGGTCTCGCCTTTTATGGCGGCGCTGTTGAAGGTGTTTGCTTCGCTCTCTCCTTTTTTTTATGTTTTATTTCTGTTTTTCCCCTGCATAATTGCACTGGAGCGTTAGCCACCCAACCACCCCACTCTACGAACCACCCAACCACCTATGAATTATGAACAGCCATTTCTCGGCCAGCGCAGAGTGTCCATTAACGTCCGGCAGGTATCAATTTGCAATGGGCATTGAAAGTAGGGCTACCGCTGAGCCAGGCAAGCATTCAATTAGTAAAATCACAGTGATGGTGAAATTATGGAATCGAAAGAAGTCTTTAAGGATATGCTGGCGGAAAATTAATTGAAATTAAATTCTTCGTAAGGAAATATAAATGATTTTGCAACTTCTAAGACCAATAGAGTACTATTTGCGAGAAATGCTTAGATAGGTATGTACAATAAAAATTAAAATGTATAATTTTAAAATAAAAATGTAAATATTTAAAATAACTTTATTTAAGTAATTTAATAAAGGAATAAATATTATATGAGTGCTACAAAATTGAAAACAGATACCAAAAAAATTAATCAAAATAAATCAATTTCAGTTACGTAACCACATCTCATCTTAGTTGGATAAATAAGCTAAGAGAATGTATCTACCAGCTCAAAAAGTGACTACGAAGTTTAAAAACTGATCAGAAAATTCAAAGTCATTACCATATTGTAGACTGTCATAACCGATCGCAGTTTGGTCACAGAATTCCCCAGCTTTGCAAACAGGCAAATCGCCATGACTAATCGCAGTTCAGTGACTCTCGAAGGCCCAGCCCAATGCAATTCCCCAGACTTCCCACCGCCATGTGGCACCTCCCCTCCGCCGACTAACCCATCCAATCTTCAGATGCGTTGCCGTCCATTTGCCATCCATCAGATGTGAGAGGAGTTCGGAGTTGCGGAGCCGAAATGCATTTGCATTTTGCATAAAGTTGGCAACGTTTTGGCCTGCAGGGCGCATTCGGAATCGCGCTTTGTCAACGGTACTTTGTGCCATAAAGCGTTTAGCCAATCGTCCGAGTTGGAAAATGACTAACTGGCCAACAGACCAAGAGACCAACTGAATGGCCAACAGACTGCGGTGGATGTGTCAACCTGCCCGAACAACCTGTTGCCTCGCCAACTAATTATGGAATCGAATGAGCGGGGCGACGACATTAATAATGGAATATTTAGCATTGGGTTTATTGGCGGCACCTACATGAAATCATCATTAAATGTTGCAAACTCGTTTCCCACAAATTGCGGCAGCATTATCCATGTGGCCATCGACTGGATGAGGATGTGGCTGCCGATGGCGGAACGTGACTGTTCCTTCGCCGGGCAAAAATGGGAGTCCCAAAGCCGGCAATTGATTTGACTTCCGCTCTGTGTGTTCGACCTCAGGAAGTGGCCCGACAAAGTCTGAACCCTTTTCAATATAAATCAATTTCGATATTTGCCCACTGACTGCTGAAAGGGAAGTTAGGGAAATCTTAAAGGAAAATTGAGACGATTATTTAATGCCCTGCAGTTCTATAAAAAATGGGAATAAAAACTTGTATAATCCCAAATGATTTACTTTCATTAACTAAGTGCTCCAGTCAATATTAAGCATAGTTAAATATTTAAAAAACAAATATTTGACTTATGTTAAATAGAATTAATTGTTATCGGAAAAATAAAACAGCATAAAAACAAAAAAAATATAAATTGAATAGGAAACTTTATTTAAAGTTGTATCAACTTAATTCACACATTCCTACAGATTCTAAAGTTATCCTATTCTTTATTTTGAGAACCTTTTTATTTTCATGTTCTATTAATCTTCCCATAGTAAGAGTAAAATCCGAAAAAATACGGAACTCGCAACATACGTCAATATGGCAAAAAGGACAAGCCAACTTGGCAACAAGGGCGAGAAAAACTGGAGAAAGAGAAAACTCCAGCAAAGAAATCTCAAGACATTTCAAATTTAAAATGCGATTTTCCCAGAGAAAGAAAGAGCGGACTGAGCCACCACACACATATGCCAAGTCAAATTGAAAGGATAATTCGCCCGCAAACACCCTCCTGGGTTTTCGCATGTGTGAGTGTGTGTGTGTGGGAATCCTTGGGCGAGTTTATCCAAGATCCCCGCCCCCCTTTTTTCCTCCACAGGATTCGCTGGCAACTGAAGTCTACTGCTGATGGCATGCTAACACGCCTTTGAATTTGCCAATTGCTGTTGGCGCACGTACAAAACACTTAAATTCTCACAGCCCGAGAACTGGAATATCCTTATTCCCATCCGAGTATACATATATACATATATATATAAATATATATGGACGGCGGCTGCTGACTGTCTGCCTGCCCCAATGGAAGGACCCCGAGGAGCCTTGGCCTGCCGCAAGGATTGCAGGGCACGTTTAAGAAATAGAATTTTTAAGCAACTGCCGAGCTCGAAAAGGTTTCTCAGTGGATTAGGATTTTGGTACCACGTAGTTTGAGAATACTGGGGATATTGTGTGTTCTAAAGGGCATGCTAAAAAGATAAGACTATTAAGTAATCCATACATCAGGTTGTTAAAGAAGTAAGCACACCTTACCATTATGGTTTTAACATAATCCTAACACTGTTGTTAAATAATATTTCTAAATATTGCATTTTAAAAAGTCTTTTATAGGCATAAATCAATGCTATTTTTCACAGAAAAAGTGAAAGGTTTAACGAATGCTCCAAAGTTATTAAGAATTGCAAATGTTGAAGTATTGATATTCTTATTATATTTCAAGATCAATGACAATAATCATTTTATTATTCTTAATTCATTTCAAGATCAATGACAATAATAATTTTATTATTGTGATTTTTTACTAATTTTATAGTAGTTATTAAATATTTTAAGAGTTAAAGTAATATGTCGTTATGAAAAACGGGAGAATAAATACCGATGTAATGATAATGTTTTAAGTATAAAGGTGTTTTATAGTACACAAATAAGCCCCCATCTTATTAGTTTCACTTACTATCAGTAGACCATTCGCACCATCATTTAGAACTTCCATCCGGCCTTCGAGTGCATCTGTTGGCACCCTCTCTAATGAATGGTCCTCGGTTCAATATGATTTCCTGCACGATTTGTTTGTTAAAAGGCAATTAGTTGATAAAGGCTGTCCTGGCACACTATCCTCCCGCAGTTGCTGAAACTTTTCGAGCAAAATAAAAGCACACACGAGGCGGTGGCGACTGCTGCATAATAAATTCGCTAACCACGTAATGCTGCAGCTGCAGTGCAGGGATTTCGCATACATTTTTTATGCGAAACACCCGCCAGGAGACGGCGAAGGAGAAGGATGGAGAAGGGCAGACAGGAGACACGGAAAGGACTCGAAACTTGGGTCAGAAAGTTTAAGGCAAGTCAAGAGTTAACAATGCGGCTTCAACGTGTCGCAGGACCTGAAACTTGCTCTTTACTCCCTTTCCTGTTGGTAAACCCCAAAAAAACCTAAAGGATGTTTTTGGGGAAAAATCCTTTAAGTTCGCCTGCTAATTGGATTTGCTGAACTCAATAAAAACGGAATTAAATCCACTTTCTTGGTGTGACCACCGTCAAACCCTTTTGCATTGACCATTGGACAGAAAGTTTTTGGCAACCATTATGCATAGACAACTATGAATTTTTGGAGGAGTTTGCCTCTCGCAGGAGTTGAGTTTTAGTGACTCGCCGAAAACTTTTGCATATTAAAATGGCATAAAAAGCAATGGCCACAATTTCCGTTGCCAATTGCATAAAAAAGAAATCTCTGGCAGGTTTTATGTTGCATAACCAACGCTGCGTATGCGCGATTTTTTTTTTTTTTTTTTTTTTGGCAGCAGCCGTAGCACCAGATAAAATGTCATTAAGCTAAAGTGCAACAAGAGGAAGGAAGGGGCACGAAAATGGGAAGGAGGAGCAGCTGCCCACACAGTGGTCAAGAAAAGTACTCGCACATTGCGTGACGACGCCTTCGCATGCCGAAAAACAGCAAAGGCAAAGGCAAATGCAACAGCAGGACATGGATATGGGATATGGGATATGGATATGGGGTATGGATATGGAGTCCAACGCAGGTAGAAAAGGAGTCGGAGTCGGAGTCGGTGCCTCCTGTTGGCCAGATTACGCGCACGATATGCTAATTTACATGGGGCCACGCTCGCAGCGAAGGAATTGCAGATGGAGATGGCGATGGCGCTGCCTTGTTGTGGGCGATGACACGATGGCCACGCAACGGCCTTAAGCACCACTGCGATTAAAAATTTAAGTAGGTATTTTTACCCTATAAAAGTTATAACTACAAATTTAAGTACTGAAAAGTAATTAAAAATAATTTCATATAAAAACATTTAATTGATTGAGGTTGCTTTCTAGTGTTAAAGTTCTTTAGAATTATAATATTTTTCTGTGTACACCCTTTACCTTAAGTACTTAAAGATCACAAGTGGTCTTTGTTGGTAAATATATTAGGTAATAAGAGTAGAAAAGTGTTGTTGTTACATGCATATAATTTTAAATAAATACTTTTAAGGAAAACACATGTTTTTGGTAATATTTGTTACCATTTCAAAGGTTTTATATGCAAGATGGTAGATTGTTTAAAACTTAAATATTTCTTAAAATCTTATTATATGTCGTAAAATCCTATTAAATTCTTTTCTGCCAGTGCACCAGCCTGATCGATATCGGGCGCAGAAAAATGTGGTAAATACAAGCAATCGAGTTGTAATAAATTTCAAGTGTAGCGCACCCGCGCCCCAAAAACCAGGAGGAGTTCCGAAGAGCCGATGGAGGAGCTCGGGGTTCTGGAAGAGTGGGAACTTGTTGCACGCATGTTGACACACGCATGTGGAATCAAGGGAAGAGGGGCCATCGGGTGATTGGGGATAGGTAAAGAGGTGTTAGAAAGGCCAAAGACGAAAGCCGAAAGCCGTTGATATCTGGCAAACATTTCACCTGCTTTTGTGGCGCCCGAGCTGGCACCGTGGCCCTCCTTTCGCCTTTTCGCCCCCCTTTCACCCCTTTCACCCATTACGCCCCCCTCACTTGACCAACTAACTTTGCGGTTTAAAGCACTTAAATATCGACTGCCTGATGTTGCTGCTTTTGCTGCAGCAACCGTTGCATGCAACAAGCGTCAATCACCCGCACAAAACTGAATATAAAAACCGTTGCCTGTTTTGCTATGGAAAATTGTTGATTTGCCGCTTGATTGCGTGCGTGCTGAAGTAAAAAAAAAAGAGTGGGGGCGACGTGGTTAAGAGAAGTGCTGAGTGGGGGGAGAGGGAGGGGGGAGGGGTTCCAGCCAGAGGCACCTGCACCTGACCATCGGGTGATTATAGAATCGCACTTAGAGCAACGGGAAAGGAAATGCGAAAGAAAGTTTTATGCCTTGAGGTTGGATGGACTATTAAATGCTCTAAAGCGCCACCTATTGTCAGCGGGTGAGCACCTTGAGCTCAGCGCGAAGCTATATAAAAATAAATATATATATCGCCATTGCAGATGTCAGACACCGAGGGTTAGACAGGCGAACTTAAGTGTTAGGAAAGAGCTTAAGTCGAGCCTTTGGTAATCTGACATCATTGAAAGAACTAGAACCTTTAGGAACATCAAACATGCGAACTTAAATGTTACCCCTTAGTTAGTCTTATTCCTAACATCGTAAATGTTTGGTCACATATTCTAAATAGTTTGCAAAAATCCTCTTAACTATCATAATATATTCATTTAATTCATGATATAAATACTGATGTAAGAATGACAAACCTATAATGGGGGAAACTATTAGTAAAATAATTAATACTAAGTTTGAGTAGGAGAATGAATATGAATGAATAGTGAGATAAAAGAATTATGAAATTTGATAGTTTCAACCATTGTTTTTAAACTACAAATAATTTGGAATTTTTGACCGCAATAATATAATAATATTCTGATACCATCCAATATACTCTTTTACTGGGTAAGAGAAAACCCACTTTATCCTGTACTAGCTTTAATCTCTAGGTGCCGACACCCCAGAAAGTATCCCTGAAAACCCCTCTCACCTCGACAGCCTGAGCTCTTTTATGACACACATTTTTATGCCGGAAGTCTGCCCCGTGGCGTGGCAAGAAGCAGGAGAGGACATCCGCGGGGACAGGAGACCTGGGGCTTTGGGGCATCGGGGCCCCCAACTGGGTGTGCAGAGCCTGGGAACGGAAGCTGCTCTCCACCAGAAGACGACGACTGGCCAAACAGCAAGCCAAGCTCAAGACTGGCCAGCGGCAGTCATTAACAGCTCCCAAGCCCGGTAATTAAGCGTCCTTCGCCACACGAAGGTGAGACTGCCGGCCAGAAGCCCACCTGAGTCCCCTGAAAAACCCCCACCATCTGCACTCCGGCAGTGAGGTGTTAATGGAAAATTTGCATTTTCGTTTAAAGTTCGCTGGGCCGCTTGGTTAATGCCTTGCGACGCATCGATTCGTCATGAGCTGGTTAATTGAATGTTTAAATGTTAGACAGGCGCAGAGTGAAGGGTGCCACAAATGCCAAAATCTCGTTGAGAGGCGAACTCAATTGCTTTGGCAACGGTTGTAAAAATAGACGGAAACCGGCCAGAGGAGTGGAGAACTGGGGGTCAGAAGAGAGATGGCTCAAAAGGTTACCAAGATCGGTTAATGCAATAGATTTTGAGGAATGGAGGTCCATTGATTGCTAGAAGATGGGTTCGAAACATTAAAAAACACTACAAAGCAGTTTACATCAATAAAATCGTATATAAAAAAGTTCTTGTTACAACTGCAGTAATGATTAAATCTTCAATAGACTCAAGTTCTAAGACAATTTATATTTCTCTTTATGATTACTTAACATGGACCAAATCAGTGTATAAACTAACAAATAAAATTTAAGCAAATAATTTAAACCTTTAATAAATATTATTAAATGTTTATAAATTTTCTTTTGGTTTCAATATGTTGTTAACCAGGATACAATTGAAAATAAAACAATAAATTAATATGAAATACTTTTCCTTTTTATGAAAAGCATTAGATCAAACTGATAAACTGACTAATGAAGATATTGGCAGAGCGACATTCCAATAATAATCTAATTAAGAAATATCCTACAGAAAAAGTAATTCGCAGGAAAGTCTAACCATGAATACAAAAATTATACTAAAGTCTATTATGCATCGTTCATCATAAACATGGTCAACTTTTTACAGTTTCCCTGCTAAGATTTTCCCTGGAAATCTTGACGCACAATTATGAGAAGACTTAAGCGGATGAGGCAGGAATGTCATTGCAGACCATTTTTCTAAACATTGTCCTCGGTGCTCCTGGTCCTTGAGCAATGGAACAGCTAGCAGGGAACTGGGAACTGGGAACTGGAGACGGTGGGCAGTGATTATGCCACCTCGAT
Source organism: Drosophila carrolli (assembly GCA_018152295.1). Lineage (NCBI taxonomy): Eukaryota > Metazoa > Arthropoda > Insecta > Diptera > Drosophilidae > Drosophila > Drosophila carrolli. The sequence goes on from JAECXJ010000001.1 coordinate 15,970,553, forward strand.
AAGCATATTGGTCGAACGATCCGTCGAGCGATTGGCGCACTAAAGTGGCAAGAGCAATTTGTAGCCGGGTGAACGTGCAGCGACCAAAACGGCAGCAAAACCAAGCCAGGCCAAGCATTTCATTTTTTGTGGCTGCTGCGGCCGCTTAATTAATAGACAGCCTCAGTCGCAGATTGTGCTGACCACTTACCACTTGCATATGATCAGTATGTGTTGATTGCTACGGAACATACACCGCGAGAAACATAAATTTAGAGGAACTGTATGCCCTATTTACAGTGGAATGAGTAATTTAATTTAAATACTTAAATAAATATATTAAAATATGACAGCGGAATAAGTAATTTTATTTAAATGCCTAAAGAAATATATGAAAACCATAAAGTATCCAGGATACAAAAAGTTGCCCTTTAAAAATTACAGTTTTGACAAATACCTTTAGAAGAAAAGAAGTTTTTAAGCATTACTATAACTTTAATAGCCCAAAAACCTTGTATTTTGAGACGTAAGTGGCTTTGGAATTTAAATTTTATGAGTACTAGCTAACGGGGCCTTCGTCTCAAGGAACCTTTTCATATTATTCGTTGCTTTAGTAAATTAAAATCTATTCGTATTCCTTATAAATATAAGCCTAAGTCACACAAATGTATAAGTATATAACGTATTAAAAATAAATTGCAGTAAAACGGAAACTTTTGAAGCTCTTCCGATATTGTATTTCGATCTTCTACTTTTATAGTTTCGCTCTACATTTTCCCAAAACATAGTTAAGTCTCTGGCTGGGCATTTTCCCCAGTGCCTCCCAGTCGCGAATCCGTATCTGTCCGGTGGCCGCGTATCGTGTTCGTATCTCTCGTCGCCGCTGCTTTTATGGGCCGCTGTGTGTTGACAATTTTTGCCATATGTGCAACGGCCTTCGCGGCCGTTCTTGTCGCATAAATCAAGCTGCAGTCGCAGTTGCACCAGCAACAGCAGCAGCAGCAGCAGCAATTGCAGCTGCAAGTCACCGGCGCGGGAGAAAAACAAAGCCCGGTTTAACAAAAAGAAAAATATAAAAAAAGGCAAATCGAAATGAATCGGAATTGCGGGTGTTGCTCGTTTCCCAGCCTGCCACAACGGGTTTTCCGCTCAGGCGACCTTAGAAAATATGCAACGGCAACGGCGACAGCAATTTATTGCCCAGCCATCAATGGAAGTCAATGAGCTGCCACTCCCCCAAAAACCCCCCTGGTTTTGCTAAGGTCGTATGTGGGTGTACCTGGTAGACGGGGGAGGGGGGTGGAGAAACTCCAGGCAACTGCACCTGCTGTTGTTGCCGCTGCAGCTGCAACATGCAAATTTGTGATTAAGGTCAGCCCGCAGCATCATCAGTCGCATCAACTTCACAAGTCTGGGGTTAAGTCTCGCGGATGTTTGTCTACCTCGAATCGTGGGTGTCGCGGATAAAGATGAGTTACCCGGGGGCCAAAAGGCAACAGAGCCAGAAGGCAATCGTTTGTCAGCCAGAACTCACGGCCTTTACAAATAGGAAGAGATACTTTACTTGATTATTCATCATAGTTATGGTAAAAGACTGGAGGGGGGATAGCTTTTACTTGATTGCCAAAACCCCACTAACTAGATAAATAACATCAAATATAAGTTTATATATTATAATCCCAACTAATTATGGTTTTAGGATTTCTTTTTTAATAAAAACCTGGGTAAAGGAAGATAATTAATGATATTAGTATCAATTAATAATAATAAGTTTTCAAAAAAGGAAAAGACGAATTTCCTAATGATTCTATCGCACATCCGGTCTCAAATTATACCATTGCTTACTAGAGATTTCTTTGGCAGCTATAAGGAATTGGTTTTTAACAGGACTAAACAAATTCAATAAGAAATAATAATAATATAAAAACGGGCAAACCATTAACTACATTGGTTGCATAGAATTGTTCTTTTATTTTAGTGTCAAATTCTCCTCACTCGATCGACACCGACTTCGGAATGATCCCAAGTATTTTTTAAAAACTGTATACACTTTTAAATGGTCATCAAGGTCCTTTATTTAAATTAACGGTATTATTCTCACTGGGATGACGGACAGGTAAGGAAGTGCAGGTGCTATAAGGCCCAAAGACTCAAGTTTCCCATTTGCAGTACATACGATCCCTACCTGTACCGCAGTGTGGACAAACCTATCTCGTAAGACTCCATTTGATCCAACGCACGAATATATTTAATACATGTATTTAATTTTCAGAAATTTTGGAGCATTTACCTCCCTGATAACATGCGTCATTGGAACTGGGGTTCTGGCCATTCCATTGGCATTCAGCTTTTCGGGCACGCTTCTTGGCATTTTTCTTCTGACTGTTACGGCCATTCTGCTCATCCATGGAATACAACTGATAGTAATGACTGGTTGGCCTTAATCAGAGTTGTACCCTTTAATCAGAGTTGCGTTGTAGGTGATGTGCATGGTGGAGTGCTCCCGTCGAATGCAGATCGGCTATGCCAGCTATCCGGATGCGATGGTCTACTCCTTTTCCCAGGGCCCCAAATGCTTTAGGTATTTTTCCAGGGTTTCGGGTTACCTGGCGGACCTGGTGCTGTGTTTCTCGCACTACGGAATCTGTGTGGTGTATCTAGTGTTTGTCGCCAGCAACGTAAAGACCGTGATGGATGACTACGAGGGTGTGGCCGACATACGGTATTATATTGCCTTTACTGGACTGCTAAGCATACCCATTTTCAGCATTATCCACCTGAAGTTTCTGATTCCCATAAACTTGTTGGCCAATATTTTGCTCTACGTTGGCTTCGCGATGATTTTTTACTACTTATTTGAGAATCTACCGCCGTTCTCTACCGATCAGCTTTTTTTGGGCGACTCCATGAAGCTTCCCCTATTCTTCGGTATCATCCTCTTCTCCATATCTTCGGTGGGCGTGGTAAGTTCTATATGATATATAGTAGGTTTAACTATTCCCAATGGATCACTTCCATCCAGATGCTGGCCATCGAGTCCAAGATGGCTACACCGCAAAACTTCATCGGGTGGTTTGGCGTTCTGGATTTATCCGCCATAGTAGTCGTTATCTCTTACATAACGTTTGCAATATTTGGTTTTTGGCGCTATGGAGGGGAATTGAAAGCATCCATTACACTCAACCTCCCGAGCGAACCGTGAGTTTTATTCAGTAGACGGTGAAGCGGCAGACATAAAGGTTTTTATCAATTAAAGTACTTTACATGCAGCCGCTGCACCGTTTACAACTATCAGTAGAGTCCTGCATAATTACTATTCGAACTTTATACCAATTTTATTAATTAGGTAAGATCTAAATATCAAAAATAAATTTTAAAAAATAGGTGACTACTTTGTCAGTAAAATTAAGTTTCTTCTTAAATAAGCTTATGCACAGATCTTGTAGTTTGGCATTGAAAAGAATGCAGGACTCCATGAATATTATTTCCAGATACTAACCACTGAATCTTAGGTTGGCCCATACAGCTCAAATAGTTTTTGCCTTTGACGTCTTTCTGTCGTTCCCACTGTGCGGATTCGTTGTGATCGATATCATCATGACCCACTATTGGAACAAAAGTGGGAACCTGGAGCGGGCCAAGACAAAAGAGATCATACTTAGGATATGCTTTGTGTTGGTCGCCACCCTCAATGCAATCGCCTTTCCGGGTTTGGGTCCCCTTTTAGCACTAACTGGGGCCTTCACCATATCACTGCTGAATCTTATCTTTCCGGCACTTCTTGAGATCTGTTTGTACTACCCGGAGGAGTTCAACTATGGAAGGTTTAAGTGGAAGCTCGTCAAGGACATAATCATGATCGTATTCGGAGTCCTCATTCTGGTCCAAGGCACCGCCTTTGCCATTAAGGACATGGTAGATTTCTATGGTCAATGAAATGTAGTAATGCATCTGAAAATAAACATACCCTTTGAAAACACCACAATTACAACTGTGGAACGCATTCAAACGCATTATTTTCGGTTTATGACAATAAGCTCCTACACAGGAACAAATTATTTGTAAAATCATTCAATTCTTTAGTTAAAGTGCTAGCCCCGATAATTGTAAACGTAACTGTAATTAACAATCAATGTTATGCATTACTTAATGGTTACCATTTCAAAGAGAATAAAAAAAATATATTTTTTTAAAATACAGTACTTTTGCACTTGTAAAGAATAGTATTCCCTTTTCATTGTCTGTCCTGTATTTGGTGACCTGAAACTGAATATTATTAATATTAAACGAGAACGGAAGTTCATTTCGGCAAAATTGATGACAACGTCCACTGTACCTTCATATTCAAGACATGACTATATCAGGCTGATACTGATCAAAGATATACATATTCTTTATAAGGTCGAAAATGTTTCCTTTTCTGGCCAACATTATTATTCCCTCTGCAAGGGTTAAAAAATAATAGATCCATCCATAAACCAAAGACCAATATAATATTGGTCTTTGCATAAACTAACATTAGTGGCGTCGTAATATACTTTTATTTTAGTGTCATATTTTCTTTACTATAGTTCGTATGTTTCTTTTTACTCATCCATATTTTTTAAAAAATTGTATACATTTTTAAATGATTATTAAAGTTGTTTGTATAAATTAACGGTATCCTTCTTACTTAAAATGACGGATAGGTAAGTAAGTGCAGGTGTTATAAGACATAAAGACTGAATTTTCTCTTTGCAGTTCATACGATCCCTACCAAAATCGCAATGTGGAGAAACCAATCTCGTAAGACTCCTTATGATCCTCATCTTGAATCTATTTTTATTAATTTTCAGAAACTTTGGAGCCTTTATCTCCCTGATAAAATGTGTCATTGGGACTGGTATTTTGGCGCTGCCCTTTGCATTTAAATTTTCGGGCACGCTTCTTGGCATCCCTCTTCTGATTATTACGGCCATTGTGCTTATCCATGGAATACAACTGATAGTAATGACTGGTTTTGCTTCATTTGCACCTATAATCAGAGTTGCATTGCAGGTGATTTGCATGGTGGAGTGCTCTCGTCGAATGCAGATCGGCTATGCCACCTATCCGGACGCGATGGTTTACTCCTTTTCCCAGGGCCCCAAGTGCTTCAGGTACTTTTCCAAGGCCGCGGGTTACTTGGCGGATGTGGTGCTATGCCTTTCGCATTACGGAATCTGCGTCGTATACCTAGTGTTTGTATCCAGCAACATTAAGACTGTGATGGATCACTATGGGATTGAGGCGGACATACGTTATTATATCGGCATTTTTGGACTACTAACCTTACCCTTTTTCTGCATAATCCACCTGAAGTATCTGATACCCCTCAACTTCTTGGCCAATATATTGCTATACATTGCATTTGGTATGATTTTTCACTATATTTTTCAGGATTTGCCGTCTTTTACTGATCGTCCATTCGTGGGCGACCCCATGAAGCTTCCTATATTCTTCGGAATCGTCCTCTTCTCTGTATCTTCGGTGGGCGTGGTAAGTTTTGCTGTGAGAATATTATAAGGGTTTTACCTATCCAAATGGTTAATTCCTTCCAGATGCTGGCCGTCGAGTCCAAGATGGCCAAGCCGCAAAAGTTCATCGGGTGGTTTGGCATACTCGACTTGGCCGCCTTGTTGGTCGTTATCTCTTACGTCTTGTTTGGAGTATTTGGTTATTGGCACTACGGAGATGAAGTGGCAGCATCCTTAACACTCAACCTGCCGGACGAACCGTAAGATTTATTAAGTGTAAACGGTGAAGCGGCAGCCTTTCCAGCATAAATGATTTACTTCAATTGCAACCGCTGCACCGTTTACAATCATCCTTAGAGTTCATCATAAGTTCTACCATAAGGGTATTCATTTAGTTCAATGATAGAAAAATCAAAAAAAAAATTATAAATTAATGCTTCGTCTGTCTGCTTTTCCATTTTAATATATATACCGAATATTGAATTAAACTTAATTGTTGAGTAAGCCTTTGGAATAGACCTTGTGAGTTGTTAGTAATAGGAATAGAAATACTAATGCAGGATTTTTTTTAATATTAAATTCCAGGTTGGCTCATGCAATCCAGGTAATTATTGCCATTGACATCTTCTTGTCGTTCCCGCTGTCCGGATACGTTGTGATCAATATAATCATGACCCACTGTTGGAACAAGAATGGCGACCTAGAGAGTCCAATTATGAAAGAAATCCTACTGAGGATATGCTTTGTGTTGCTCGGCACACTCAATGGATTAGCCTTTCCGGATTTGGGTCCCCTTTTAGCACTAACTGGGGCCTTTACCATATCGCTGCTGAATCTCGTCTTTCCGGCACTTCTCGAGATCTGTTTGTACTATCCTGAGGGATTCAACTATGGAATTCTTAAGTGGAAGCTCATCAAAGACATTATAATGGTTATTTTCGGAGTCATCATTCTGATACAAGGCACTATCGCTTCTATCATAGACATTGTAGAGTACTATGGTGCTTGAAAAAGAAATAAACCCTTTGGAAGCACCATAATGACAACGGTGAAACACACTCAAAAACCTGTCAAAAGGTCTTTTTCCGTTTCTGAAAATAAAAAATGTATAAATAAAGCTTATAACACAAATTTTAAATAATGGTTTTGCAAAAAATAGACCAAAAATAAGCCCATAACTTTTCTTACAGAAATTCAAAGTGGCTTAACTTAAACTGATTGCGGTAAATAAATATCTTGATTAGAAATTTGGGTTAGATTTGTTTCAATTGTCGAAGAACATTTTGTATTATTATTATTGTATCCCTTTTTCAGGAAAATCGCTTAAAACTATTGTACTTTCTGGCTAGACATTCGTTTAGTTCAATCTTTAGGGCCATCAGAAAGAGTGAGCATTCGCTTAACAATTTTGTGGCTGCAATTCCTTTGATTTGTTCCTCAACTTCCCCCACCATTGCAGACAATTTTGCGGCTGTTAACGACAAATGACATTCGGAAAGCTATGAATTTTATGGGCAGAACAGCGCAGCTTGAGTGGATTGAAGTGGATTGGAGTCTGATGGAGGGAAGAGTGGTGGTGGTGGTGCAATGGGTCTGTGGTTAACGGCGGGTTATGCGGGTGCTGCGACCAAGGAACCCAAGAGTAAAACCCCCCGAAAGGCCCCATCTAGCCGGTTTCACCTGCCTGCCGAGGCACCACCTCCCCCCGCACACTCCCCCTTTTGCGGGGCTGCAACGTGGTGTAATTAATGCAGCAGCAGCTGCGCTTTGCCTTCTGCACCAACACCACCACCACCGCCCCCTTAACCCTCCACTGCCCCTGACCGACGGCCGCTTATCTCGGGCTGGCATATCGAACAAGAAAAGAAATCTTTTATAGTCTTTTGCGGTTTGTCTTTGAGTCATTTTGGCATGCATTTGGCATCGATTTAGAAACGCTCGCCTGCCCCGCGATCCGAGTGCGTGAGTGTGGGAAACGTGGCCCCAGTGCCCCACCGAGTGCACCACCAATGCCCCAAAGGGGTCCCAATGTCCCACACGGAAAATAAAAATGGTAAACGAATTTTTGAAGCCAGTGTAAAAATGTATAGGCAGTGTATTCACAAATAATTGAAATTTAATGTCTATCTATCTTCAAACAAACCCCTGAATTTTGTTGAATTATTAAGCCTCTTCAAATATCTGAATAACTTTTTATTTTTAAAATATTCCTATTTTTTTAAAAATACTTTGAAATGTACAGCCTTATGCTTTAAATAAATACAACTTTACGATTTAATTGCAGGGATGTTTTTGAAGTTTTTGCTGAGTATTGTTGAAAATATCATAAAATTTTTGAAAATATAATAATCTTAATACAAATAACTAAATAAGACTTGCAAGCTTAGATACATAAATAATAACTTATTAAAGCTAATACCATTAATACCTTGTTTCATAAGTTTTCACTAGGAATTATGTTTAAATGTCAATTTTTAAACCCCATTTTTTGCCAGTGCAGGCGGGTGAAATGAGCGATTCCAATCGCGTTTCTTGGCTCTTTTGGCGCTGCCAAACGGAGCGCGGCACCCGCCGCAGACCGATTGGAATCGGCAGTCAAAAAAAACCACAGCAGCAGGAAAAGCATCAGCGGTGCAATTGCAGCACCACCGCCTCCTACAAGTTTTCAATTTCTCGTCTGGCGCTTTGACAAGCGAATTTTTGCGTTATTTAATTTCTGCCGCCGCCGCAGCCGCCAAACAGATGAAACACGAGCGATAAGCGCATCCCAAAAATTGCATTTCATTTGCACTTGCAGTCGAGAGAGTCGAGCAAAAACGTCAAATTGATGTGGGCCCCAAATCCGCCCAGAAGACATATCATCTAAAAGGAGGGGATTCACGCAAATGCCGGGTCAAGAATGCCATGTTCCCTGAACTGCTCAGTTCAGCTCCGTTCTACTCCGTTCCGGCCTTTGTCATCAGCATCAACATGATGCGGGTCATAAAATGGCAAAAGGAAAGGGCATCGAAGAACTGGATATCCTAGAAATATGTATCAATTTTTTTCAAAAAGATATTTATTAAAAAATCGCAATTAAAATTATATATTTTAGGAAAATAAAGAGCAAATGTAATCAGCGTTTAACAACAACATTTTAAGATACATTGTTTTATTGAAATTTTATTTGATTGAATTTTCATAGAGTGGTTTTAAAATGATATAAAAGAATAATAAAATTTTTATTTGGTTCAGAAAGGAAGTACTACTTAAAAATTCAATATTACTTAATCAATTAAATAAATATGTAAAAATAGGTAAATTAAAATTTTACAATTTGGGATTTTTATTAGCTTTTTATAAAAATTTAATATAATATATAAATAGTACAATACAAGATAAGACACCAAGAAAATACATTTTGCAACCTGAATCCTTTACCATCCAGACAGTTTTCTACGGCATTAATTTATAACTTAATAAAAGTAGATTTTCAATCTCTTAGGACATTTTTTCTAACCTTTTTAATATGCTTCAACAGTAATCAATCTACCGTAGTTATTCTGGCCACTATAAATAAACCGAAATAAAACGCCTTGCCGAGCTGACATACCCTCACCTCCAGAGTAGCAAAAGGCCAAGAGTTCTGGTCCAAAAAAGAGCTTCCAATTTGTGCGGCTTGTCGTAAAGTGTTTCTGTTGTTTCTGTTTCGCATTTTTTCGCCACTTGCCTCGGCTTCTGGCAGGGCAGCCATTCATTTGGTTTTTATGAGCCGAGGCGGCAAGCGGCGATGAATGTGGCAGGAGCTCCAGGTCGTCCTGTTTCCGAGTTGATTAGAAGGCCAGGTGCCTTTCGTAGCCTGCTTAACCATGTCTTGCTGCGGCATGTCCTGGTGCTCTTGTCCTAGTCCTATTTTAGTTTCTTTCCCATTCCTTTTTCCCCTTCCTGTTGATTTACGCCTTGGCTTATTGCTTTTTGGCCTCGCCCAGACACCCACAGCGAAAAAAGTAAAACAAGAGGCTAGAGAATGGGCAGACAAATGGATTGGCATTTTTTAGAATTGTCCAAATGTTTGGAACCATGTTAATTGTGCGATAAATTCGGCATTAGATACTGCCGGCGATCGCTAAATCAGCAATTCGATACGCTACATCGATCTGGAGACAACAGCACTGCGGGAAATTTACTTTACAAAATATTTATAATCATAGTGTGATTAATAAGTAATTTTTCCCAACAGCAAATTATTTATTTTATAATATCTCTTTCTAAAAACAAATGTTAATAGACTTTAAAAATAGTTAAAAGTATTAACCAAATTATACCAAAGTAAAATATTTTAAGATACAGTTTCCACATGTACTTTACAATTGAAATTAAAGCTTGGCAATCACTTTATATTTTTATCCATATAACCTCCCCTTTTTCGCGTGAAAAGCTCAGTAAATAATTCCAAGGCTGAGCCCCCAAAATTCACCTTGGATCGTGCCGCTCCTTCTTTCTCCACGAGTGAGTGATGGGAGATTGCAATCGAGAGCTGCTGATTGCAGATGGTCAGATGGCCGGATCGTGTGTACACAACGTATATATGGCGTATATATCAGTATCAAACTGTGCCGGCCAGGCTACTCGAATTGCGTTGGCACCTGCAGCCTGCAACCACCAGCAGCCTCCAACTGGGACACAGCCTTTATTTTACAGCTCAATAAAGTGAGTGAAAGGGGAGAAGCTGAACGAAATTGGAGCGGTCTAATGGGAGGAAATAACCGAAATTGCTGCCCGTCTCAAGAAAGCCCCATTTAACTAAGGGAATTCGCCAGCTGCTGATTTTGTTTTCGGATAATTGATTACCTGCGGAAGGAGACAAGACACCATTTCAGGCGGGATTCCCAGCGAAAGCAAGGATGGAGTGATGGAATGAATGGCCGCAGCCTTGACAGACTCGCACCTGAGGTTACGCACTGATTGCGCATACGCAGCGTGCAACACGCCGATTTTCTCACACTGCTAAATGTGCACTCAAAGAAGAAAAGAAATCAACAACAATAAACAATTTTTTTTTTAAGAAAGTCCTTTATAAAAACATGCTGAAAATAAACTTTTATTTAGACAAATATATAATCAATATTTTCATAAATGTGACTATTAATTTATCATATATATATGCACATATTTATTTGAGCAACTTATAGTCCAAGTCAAGAAATAAATTTAGTTTTATTGAAAACTTGGCAGTAAAATAGAAAATTACATTTTTAAATATTTACATTTTACATTTATTCTGTATTTATGAATAAATAAAAAAAAATGAATGTTATTGTTTGCTGTGCATTAAAAATATTTAAATGGGAGAAGCACACATAAGTGTTGAGTTATAGGCAGGTAATAAAAACTTATTATTAACTTGTAGTTATGGCTAGGCAATAAATATTTATATGATTTATATTTTATTACTTTTTCATTGCAATGAAATTATCATCTTTAAAATTAAGGGGATAGGCTGGTAACGATTACAGAAAAAAGAGAGCGGCAATTTTATAAATCTGGAGAAAAATAAAATGAACCAGAAATAAGGATTTCAGCCCTTACTTTCTGTCAGTGTTTCAGCGTTTTTAATAATTGACAATTAAAGTAGCAATAATTGACAATAAATATTAAAGGCAGTGCCGTAGCGCCATGGGCCGCATATGCAGCCACCGCTCGGCTCGGCAATTAATGGCGCGTTTTAGCCATATAAAGCCAGGTCTGGGCCTAAGTTCCAGCCCCTGTTTAAGCCCCAATCTCGACGTCAAACGTCAAACGGAGGCCGACGACGATGCCGATGATCACGATGACGCTGACGATGACGACAGTGTGAGAGCTTTTGCCCGTCCGATCGACCGGGGTTAATATAACTCAATTAGCTGGGACTTGAGGCCGATAAATCAATCAGCCCGATAACCAGAGTGGGTCATCAGGGGGGGGGGAGAGGGTTTTTGCGGGGAATTGCAGTGCAGATTCCCTGCGGTTTGGCACCTGGCTGCGACTCGTCCGCTGATGATTTGCGTGCCGCGCTGCCATTTCTCAGGATCGCATTTAACATCCGGTCCTGCCAAAACTCCCACTCCCGATCCCAACTTAATTGAAACATTTTTGCGTAAGCGGTCAGACAACTTAAAAGGGGGGCAGGGCAGGGGCGTGGGGGGCTTGGGGGGCGAGGCGCTCAAAAAGGGGGACATGGCACCTCGCCCACGCACCATTTTGTAGAGGAGACTCCTGTCCTGCAACTCTGCCACGGCTTGTCACAAATTGAAAGCTACAAGCGGCAAGTACACGATTTATGTGGGCCGAATGGGTCGAGGGCAGGTGCGGGGCGGGGCAGGGGGTGGATAGTTGGTACCGGTACACTGGGGAAAAAATCATAAATTAAAATTTTAATTCATGGCATGCATTTAATATACCTGCTACCCAACACAAACATGCAGATGAATTAAAAATTAATTAGCATTAGCCTATATTACAATACTAATGTTAATCGATACAAAAAATGGTTAATTAGAATTTGTTGTAGCATAGCCAATACAAATGCATTTCCGGTAAAAGATAAAGAAATAAGCTAATAATAATTAAATTAAAGATAAAATGTATTACATGGGTCATTTGAACAATTATTGTAAGTTTATAATACACAATAAGAAAATGTAAAGTCTTATTGGCCACTTTTAAAAACTATCAAACTATGAATGAAAGAAAACATTATTTTTAATTTTTACCCCAGTAAAAATAAGCACAAAATTCTGTTTTAGTTATCAGTTCATTTAGCTTTAATATGCTGAGGCTGCTTAAACCTATTTCATATTAATTTGCATACTATTTCCCTAATTATTCCCATTTAAGGCCTCCTTTTTTGTTCAGTGCAGAGGATCCACTCGATGGCAGAGAGTTTTGGAGTTTGGAGCTTGCAGTTCGGCGCTCACAGCTTCGAACTGAAGTTAATCCAGCGACATGGCCATGAACGCCGCCAGTTTATGGCATTTTAATGGTCACTTAATTTTGTTTATGTTTAATGGGCGCGCCTCTGGCAGCTGTCCCCCCTGCCGTCGCCCCCCCTTCCCCCTTGGGCCACCCCGCCCCTGAGATATATTGATTGGCGATTAACCGAAACGATCCAACGGAGACGCCATTGTTTGCCAAATTGCGCATAATTTCAGCTATGGCCGCAAAAGCGGCAGCAGGAGCAGTTCGCGCTGAAATATTTGGCCAAAGCTTTGTGCAATTTTAATCAGCTTCGCAGCCCACTGGAGAGGAGGAGTCTCTTTCCCACAGACTCCAATCTCCATGGTCGCCGATCTAAGGCTGAATGGCTGAATTAACAAAATCATAAAGCAAATAGTCGGACCATATCGAGGCAATGGAGAGGGTCGAATGGTCGGAACGGCGGTCGGAACACTCTAATGATGATGAGCGCATCGCTTTTTCAAGCAAATTGCAGCCACATTTCCTTTGTCGGCTCTCGCACCTCGAGATCTCAGTTCCTGGTCTTGCATCGGGGTCTTAACCCTCTGCATGCCCAAGTGACACATGTGTAACATACCAAAGGATTATAGAGAATACTTTACCATCACTTGAAGACTCCGCTTATTGCAACTGATTCGGAATAGGCCTCTAATTAAGTGTGAATGAACTTGGCATTGCCATTCTTATCTTAGGGTTTTGTTATAAAAAATGTCTAATCAATAATTACGAACTAAGAACTGCGTAAATATTTAAGTTTATATCTTTAAAACAAAAAATTGTTCATGATTTGGATCTTTTATTTTTAAGTTTTTGTTCATCAATAGAAAAAAATAAAAGAAATTAAACTAATAATAATTTTCTATCTGTGATTTAAGTAGCTTAAATTAAAGTCCTTCAATAAATATATATGCAGCAGAATGTATAATTAAAATAAATATTTTCCACTTATTTTTTTTAAAGAAGAAAAAATAAATCAATTACCAAATTAAAATTTATTATAGGGTTAACCTGCCTATTGTCCGTGGTAACCACCCCCCGCTACCCCTCCACCCCCTTACCCAACCCACAGATCGTAATGATTTATTGGCCGCAATTTCAGCGACATTTTATTGCATTTTAATTAGTGTAATTTCAATTTTTGCCGCCGCCGCTTTTGTCCAACTTAACTTTTGATAGAACTTTCCGAGGAGGAGGAAATTAGTGAGCAGATTAAGGGGGAATTCAGATTAAGGGGAAAAGGAAAAGGGAGTTTCCTGGCCAATCTCAAGTGCTCATTAAATTTGATTTAACCGCCTGTCACTCGCCGCACCCACGCCCTTAAGTTTCCCAGCTCGCGTGTCGTCGCTCAACGCCCACAAACAGTTCATAAATCCGCAAGATTTAATAACTCATAAATGCATGTAAATGCAACAAACAACAAGCAACAACAAAGCTCGTATAATGTGCCACATATTTTGAATGTCGCATAAAGAGCTCTACGCCAAAAAAAATCAGGAGGAGTCTGCATCTGCACACATGAGGGAGGTCTAATATGAAATTAACGAAGATATAAATACCCTCTAGGACAAAAATTATTTATATTTTTGTTACAAGACTTTATAAACTTCAAAAATAAAAAAAATAGTAACATAGTCTATTTATTTAGTGTAGATAAAATATTTTTTAAAAACATCGTTCCAAAAATATATATTTTTACATTACAAGACTTTGGAAATTTGTAAAACTGTGACACATTGAATTTATTAAATATACGTAAAAAGTACATGTGTACTTTAATAGCTTTTAACTCTAAAACTATATTTTTTTTCAACAAATTACAAATTATAAGAAAACAATTTTAAAACTATTTTACTTACTTATCTTCATGATTTTAAATATAGTCATATTTTGACTATATATTTTGATAATTCAAAATAAAAATTCTTCAACTTTATATTGTAATAGTATTTTAATTTTAAGAATTATGACATTTCTGCTTTCTCCTTAAGATGTATTCACTTCCTACAGAGGGTATAAGATATTAAGTGGAAAATTGGTAAAGAAAATAGTCCAAATCGAAGCCTGAGCAAGACGCCAGCGAGGAAATCATTTACCACCGAGAATCGAGTTGCCACCAGAAGTAAGACATGACCATCCTGAGAGATAATTCATAAACCCGCAACTAAATAAATAAAATCCGAGTGGTCCAACCAAGTAAATGATTCGGCCAGCGGAGTCATCTTTCTTCGCAACGCTGGCAAAACGATGACAAATTGCTTGAAATAATATAAATTTTGCAGCCAAGACAGTAAAAACTGTCTGCACGGCTGTCTGTCTGGGCTTTTGGGTCCCAAAGAGCAGCTCAGACTGCGGATGAAATGGGAGTCGGGGTTAGACTTTGGAGCTGGTGTTTGGAATGGGAGTCTGGCAGGCGAGTAAACTGTTGTTTTTCACGACGACGCGTGTCACATTGTCCACCCACAAGAGCAGACGACAGGCCAGACTGGAAATCCGGATGTGGAGGAGCGGGGGGGCAGTCGGGAAATTTGCATAATTCGTTCGGAATTGCGTCTGGGGAATAGCACACCCACGCCTCCTCCGCTGGAGACTCCAATAAAACGCCCCTATTTACTCCAATTTCCTATAAATCCCAACTTTTATACCTCGACATTAGCTTAATCGATTTTTGTGTAACTTGATCCCATTTTTAGCTATTGTCGATAAGTCAAATTAGAAGAGATTTACTTTTATTTGCTTTCATATTTTTTATTGAATTTAATTAACTTAATTATACTTTTATCTTTGATATCTTTAATACTTTTTCGTATTCCCTTATTATTATTAAAGATCTAATATGTTTGTATGTATATAAAAAAGTAAAATGTCATTTGTAAATGATTTTATTTAAATTACCTTATATTCTTAGCACTTTTTTTTTACATTGTAAAAAATGTATGTTAGTCTATTAAATACTTTAGAGCAAATTAAAATAAATATATTTAAATAAAAATAGTAGTTTTGTTTTTAAGAACGAACTTTTTCAATTAAATTTTACTATATTTCTTCCATAACAATAAATGTCAACTTTTTTCAACGGATTTTCTAAAGATTTTCAATATTTTGCCAAGTCAATTAAAATACTTAATTAAAAAGGCATTTTTCCTCATATCTTAGGAGCAATATCAAATACATTAATTTCCATTAAAACTCAGATTACATATTATTCTCCTATAGAAAGGGTTGGTAAAACCACAATTTCTGTAGGTTTATCGTGTCTAACCCCTTGCTGCACCCGCATGTCTCTTTGTTGCACCAACAATGACAACAAATTGATATCAATGCGATCTGAACTCATTAAGTGGAACAAGCTCATTACTCGCAAAGCCAGTCGAAGTGATCAATAATTGTTGGGATTTTCGTTTAATTTGTTTGAATTAGCGAGACGGAGGCGGCAATTCCCAGGCTGGACTTCATAAATCTTGGTAAATTTATCGTTATCTCCCAATAAAATGTCACTGGCGATATGTGTTGCACCTCCGAACTCCCCCAAACTCCTTTCCATGGAGTGGAGTTCCCGTATGAGTGATAAATCGAGTGCGTCCAGCATTTGAAAATCGCAGGCAATTAAGGAGCAGGAACACCATTCGCAGCTGTCTGGGCTACGCAAACACCTTCAACTGGATGTGGATGTGGATGTGAATGTGGCCACTGTGCACTGTGGGCCATATCAGCTGGCATCTCTCACTTCGGCGGCGGCGTTCTCTGATTGCAGCGACATGCTCGAAATTACTTTTCTGTGTACAAACTGGCACACACAGCCCAACCATCCTGCGAACCAACAATTCCACATCTCAGCTTTGAATGTGGGAGATTTACGATTGAAGATGAAGACGAAATACCCTGACAAATTGGATCTTAAAGATCAGGGGTATTAAATAAAATTGCATATAGTATCATTTTTGTAGCCTTTAATATTGACTGAAATAAGTTTTTATGTTCACTCCACTTTGGTATGCACCTTAAAAACTACATATTACCTTTACAATCCGCTAATTATCACCTTTATTTTATAATTTTATAAATATTATGGTCGTCCGTTTCAAACTTTCAATTAGAATTAAAAAGTTATTTCATAGCATGCCTTTTTTATCCATTTTACTTAACAAATGATCTTATAATAAATAAAAAACCAAAAAACTTAATTATAATTTGGTAAAAATTTTTTTATTTAATTTTAAGTTTTTTTCTTACCATGGAGAATGAACAATAAATAAGATCATGTAGAATCTATAATGTTAATGAATTCAAATTTCTTTTTATTCGATTAATGTTAAAAGACTTATACTTATTTAACAATTTCGGGTCTGTGATTGCGGCATTTATATTATATTGTAAGCTGTAGTATTGCCATTTTTGGCATCCTCCATCTGAATTCCCCATAACTCCACCGAATACCCTGCCCAAATACACCACTCATCCGAATCCGCTGGCAAATATCAAAGCTATGCCCATGCCAAATGCCAGTTCAGATATCATTGTCTTACCAACTGCTACACATTTTCACACACTCTCCGAGGTTGTAGGCAAGGGGGGGGGGAGGGGTCGGCGGTGAGAAGAAGCAGCATCGGCAGCTGCGATAAGCGGGAATTAAATAATTTTACACTCCTCGCGATTATCGGCAGCGATTGGGATTGCCGATTGCCATACGGATACGATTTGGTATATGCTAACGAGCTGGCTGCCTATAATTGGCCCAAAGGAGCGCAGTTTTGGCCAAGAAGAAGGGGCGGAAAACGTGGCCACGCGCTTTCGATTCGACTCCTTTGGGTTTTGCTTGCTTTTTTGCTAGAGGCCTCTTGGCTTTTGGCTGCGTCTCGGGAGTCGAGTAATTGACAAACAATTACCTTTAACGCAGCATTGTTCCCCGGGACTCTTTGATCCATCGGCATTCGTTCGGCATTCTGGCTTTCAAGTTGCGAAAGGAGGCAAACACCTCAATTTTGGTAGCCGCATCCCCCTACGAAACTGCTTTGCCTATGTGGGGGGGTTTTGGAGCTCAAGGAATCGAGCACTGGGCACTGGGCATTGGGCATTGAGCATCGGAAATCGGTAACCAGCACCCGCACCCACCAACACCTGCCTTCGCAAACGGGCGACTGTAAACTGGGCACTGAAACGGAGATCTCAGCCAGAGCGAGGGACCATAATAATAAATATTTCATGAAGCTGTCAGCAACAAATAATCTAAAAACTGCACCGCACTGACCAAAAGCCACAAAAGAAGCCGCCAACGATGGACCACGGCCCAAAGTCAAGCTCAAAGCCAAAACCCAGCCCAAACATAGTATAAACAGCACTCGGAAAAAATGTATATTTAGATTTATATTAAATAATAATAATATAAATAACCACACTACTACCAAATCAAACAACTAAGTTAATTTAAGAAACTTTATTTATTTCAATTATACAAATGAATTTGTGATTACTTCTGAACATTTATTTTGAATGTTGGTTAAGTACCATTCATTAATTACAAAAATAAAATAATAATAAATAAAATAAAACAATAAAATGATTTATTAATATCAATGTATTTATAATATTTTTAATTAATTCCATTTTTCTCACAGTGAGCCCATCAAAATCAAACTTGAGTTGAGAAGACCAGTCGGAGCTATTTGCGGCCTCACAATGAACACTCGTCGGCTCTTGTGGGTGTTATTTCCCCCTTTTCAAAGAAGTTTTTGGGGGGGAGGTGGGTGATGAAGGCTACCGACTGGAATGCGGAATACACACAAACATAAACATAGGCATTAACTAATATATTGCGAGAGCAGTGCATTTATTAAACATAAATTCGTGCCTATATTGACATTGTTTACTGCTCACCTCTTTTGCGCATCAGAAATGGAGTCAAATTTAAAGAATTCCCAAGAGTTCACAGAGGAGATCACAGATGAGGAAAGTCTTAGATTTTGTCTATTGCAATAAGCCGAGGGACATGAAGTTAGGAATTATAGTACATTTAAGGCGATAAGCTAGGTAAATTAATGTCATTGTCATTGCTAAAATGGTACTTAATGTAAATAACTTTAATCATCTGAAAGTATTATCAAATATTATAGATATCATATTTTCCACATATGTTTAAGATGTAGTTTTTCATAAATGTTATGTTTTTACATACTTAAATATTTAATAAATAAATATTGACAATATTTGCTATATTATTTTGATGTCAGATCTTAAACTGTATCTTTAATCCAAGACATTAGTAAATTAAAGTGTTAAGTTAACGGTGCGTATACTTAATATCACAAGCAATAAATTCATTCATTTAGGAAAAATTGTAAATAATTATAATACTAAACTTAAAACATTTTAGAAATGTAACATATGCATATGAAGTCATGGCTTTTATTTAGATTTCTATAAAGTGAAGTAAGCTTAGCATGAATTTATAAAAACACCAATTGTAGATATTTCAAATGTCCAATCCCAATTGTAAAAACCTACAATAATTTACAAAAGGATCCCTTCAACCCACAAATTCCCAAGCCTCCGATCACAGTGAGCCCTCGCCGACAGTGATGGATGCACTGACTGCCAGCCAGTGCCCCCGCATCGACTGGCAGGCACCTTCATCCCATCACCGATCTAAACCGAACCGATTTGAGCCTGTTCCAGTGATCTGGAGCAGACGTCGCCCGGCTCCATGCACCTGTCAATACATTTGACATAAACCGGTCGCCTCTGAGCTTACGCACTGTTGGGAGTTTTGAGTTGGGAGTCGGGAATGGGGAGTTGGGAGTTGGGAATCAGGAGTTGGGGGCTTAACTGGGCAGCCGGAATGGGATTCGATCGGGAATGGGAATGGGGAATGCCTGGCGGACCTGTTGCCATCATCATCATCATCATCATTGCAGTAGTTGTGGTCGTCATCATTTGATGCGTCAAACATGCGCTCAAACGCCTCGATAGCGACAGCGAGTGCAACTGCAGCAGCCACCGCAGCAGCCACTGCAACTGCAACTGCGACGCGTTGGCGACTGCAGAAAATTTTTATTATTATTATGACCATTTTAGCTACCAAGCAATGCGTGGAGCAGGCGGCCAAGTGGGCCGATAAGTCCACTCAAAAAAAATTGGAGTAAAAAGTAACTAGAAAAAAATTTTCCCCTTTTTCTAGATACTTAGTTAAAGAAAATAATCTACCACTTTCATTTCTAGTTACTTTTTAGAATTAGAAAAGAATTTTTAGACAATTTAATACAAATTTCATATAACTAGTTTAAAAAGATAGATTATTTATGAAAAATATGCGAAAGTATAAATAATGTACATATATTTTTTATTGATGTTTATTATATTTTCGATAACGACATAAAAACTTATAATTGATTTATTTATTCACTTAAAGCGAAAAGTTTAGCCCAGTTTTTTATATACTTCAGCTTACTGTGTAAATATAAATAAATATATACTACTACTACTACTAACTAATATAAAGAATACAGCTAAGCCCAACCCCTAATCGTAATAAAATCTATGGTAAATACCCTTGCAATTTACGAAATTTCTGTTTAAACCAAATAATAATAATAAAAAAATTCTTAAGTCAATAATTTCAGAGTTTGACTTAAGAATGGAATTTCGATTAACATTATTTTGGAAGCCCTAATTTCAATTGTTTTGTGGTTACATATTTGTAGAAACAAAACTATTAACAGCAATTTAATTATTTAATAATAGCTTATAAGCTACATTATATTGTGGTTTTATTTTAATAAAATTGGTAATAATATTATCGTAATTCGAATATATTTTGTTCGCTCAGTGCAGCTGCAATGTCTGAGATGCGTCTGCGCCGGCGCAGCAGTCGGCCAATAAATTGTGACGCTAATGTAAAGTGTGGCAAGCCATTAGTAGAACGAACGGCAGCTCAGTCAGGATCGGGTTGTTGAACCCCCGGGACAGCTGACGGGTCTGGATTCTGGAAGCGGGATCTTGGGACGGAGCTATCTGTGTGGGAAGAGGAGAGATCTGGGAACTGGCGGCCCCGACGGCCACGCCCTGAACCGACTGCCTCTGTACCTGCCCACTAAGTTGGCATTTTTATGGCATCCGCCGCGAAAAGATTTCACTTCCAGCGGAAAACGGAAGCGGCCAGTTGGGTTGCGCTGGACGGATCGGGTTGGGGCCAATTCAAATCAACTCCCCAGCGGAGACAACTTCCTCAATGATGGATATATAGTTAGGCATACCCTAGCAAGGGTATGATGTACACATAAAGCCATTTGTCATTCATAAAATTTGTGAATATTTAAAATGCGTTTTAATGATATCTTTTAAATTTTAATGACATTTTTTAATTTGCCATTTTGGGAAACAGTTTAAACAAAACTATTTTGTGGATGGACTATGATAATATAATGTATGTAATTCTTAACTAGTAATATAATAAGCCGAAAAGTACGAACTTTTAAGGTAATACAAAATTAAGCCGTGTTGAATTAATGCTTGAACCTAATGGTGATCTTTAAGGTTTGAATGGTAAAATAAGACTTATAAATTCAAAGAGAATATTCACTATTTAATTATAATTAAAAATACCAATGGTAAATCTAAGAGTGTTTTAAAATTCGTCAAAGGTAGAGAGTTTTCCTTTCTGGTTTTTTTGTAGGCGAGTTGGACTCTCGTTTGTGGTTTCGATTTAATAGATTAATTAGAGGCCACACCGGACCAGCGGCCGCCCAGTGATCAAGCAAAAGTAGTTGTCGCCGTCGGACTTCCGTCAAAGAGAAAAAAGCAAGCAATTGTCACAGCAGCAACAGCAATTTTATCACGTTAAAGTTTATAAAGTGCAGAAATCGCAGGGGTCTTCGCCTTTTTGCGGTGGCTGTCCAAATTTTTTTGCTCCCGACCTCGACTTTAACCTCATCCTCAGATGCAGAAAACCACAAGGCACTTGATGCCAAGCGATGGCGGCGCTGTTGGCGATGCCGCATTTCACTTGGAGGAGGAAAAGCTGCAGGAAAAGCGGGTGGGAAGACCAGAGGGGAACGGGGGGAGGAGGACACAACGAGGACAGAACGTGGTTAGCAAATTTATTATGTAAACGGAAATACGGCATATCCTTGCCCAGGCAATGTCGGCGCCGCAGCAATAGAAATAGTTTCCAGCCCGCTGGCAAAAAAGCAGGACAAAGGACTCCCGAATCGCAAGTGATGCCATAGGGTTATTTAAAAAAAGAGTGAAAACTAAAATTAGATTACAAAATTATTTAAGTCAATAAAACAATAGACACCTGTATATTACAAGTGACTATCAAAATAATAATAAATGGGAGACTTGATTTTAGTATCCATGATTTAAATACTAATTTCTTTATACTTAATTATAAATTCATGTGTTCTTTATAAAATAAAATACAATTTTTTAAAGGCTTAATTTATTGAGTTATTTATAATATTTTGATTTTAAATATAATCCATAAAAAAACTCAAAACTCGCTTTAAAAAAAAGGAATTATAATATTCAAAAAATCATATAAGATATATCTATTTATTATTTAAACTTACAAAGTTTAAGATTTGCTTGTAACTGGTAAATGCGGGAGCGCAATTTTTAAAATCATTTCAGGAAGAACCATTTGAAAAATGATATTAATTTTTGTATTTTTTATAATGTTAAAATAGGAATGTATTTTACGTAAGCCTATTTAAGCATCACTGAATGGAAGAAGCCAAAGGAGCCTGCTCGTAAATCGCATAAATTGTATAATTCTGGGCACTCCATTGCTGTTGTTCTTGTTGAATGTTTGTTGTTTTGTTGTGTTGTCTGTTTGGTGCATTTTGTTGCCAAATTGCGTTTGTAGGTGACTCCATGTCCTTTATCTCCGCCCATCTCCTCCGGAGTTCAAATGAAACAATATGCTGCCAAGGAAAAGGGGGCGGCCAAAGTTGCCCAGCCCGATGACAGGGGCGTGGCATTAGTGGGATTAGTGAATTAACGACAGATTGCGACACCTGCGCCAGGAGTCAGCAAGTTTGGAAAGTCCCTTCGGATTGAATCCCATTTGCCGGCTCAATTAACAGTAACTTAAGGGAATCGGGTTCATTTAAATTCATGAAGTTTCCTTGCCACGTGGTCAGGAGTTTTCCCTGGAAAAAGGGGAAAAAATGGGAGAAGAAAAAAGGCAGAAACGACAATGACAGTAGACAGGACGAACGAGCGTTGACCACAACAGCCGCAGGACAAGGTTCAAAAAAAAAATTAGAGAGTCAGGAAAAGGAAAACAATTTTATGGAGGAGAAGCACGAAAAAATAGTGAACTGGCAAAACAAAAAATAAATGAAGGCAGGATGAAAATAAGTGCAATTTGATTTGGTCTATGGATTTTGGAGCTAGATTTAGAAGAAGCTTCATTTGCACAAAAAGTGTCCGTTCGTTTTAAGGTACCCATAACCAAAATGTAACTAATATATTTTTCAAAAGGAGAATTTCGTTAGGCTTATTCAATTTCATATAAAATCCTTTTTTTATTTGTAAGCCTTAAATATCAGTGTACGACATTGGCCTTTTACTCTACACTATTTCATATTCAAAATCTCTTTCCTATAGGTTTGCTATTTGAGCTAAAAATCCTTTGCAAATCACTTGAATATCAAACATATTTTAGACATATTAAATAACTGTAACACCCTAAACATTTCTTAACTTAACTTAGAAATCACTCAATAAATTAAATTCAGGAGTCATTCTGAAAACCAGAAAATATAAATAAATACTTTTATAACTTAAAAGCTTTAAACATTAAATGATGATGTTTCAACTTAATTAAAAGAGATTCCCTAGGGAACTCGTTCCGTTTTATGGGACCAACTCAAATAAATGCTTCCTTATTGGATAATATATTTACGGAATTCTTGTTTAGCTTAGCTTTATTTTATTTTATATCACCTCTGTGCAACCCCAACGTATACGTGATATTTCCTAGTGGAATTTCTCTTCCTTAAAATCGTAATTTTTATTCCCATCTCAATTTGGGGTTCCCTGCTCCATTACCATCTCCTCCTGTCCACATTTGATTTCATTGCTCTCTATCTGGTTGAGGTCACACGGACGCATCAAATAGGCAAAGTTTTTTGGTAGCCAGAACGACGCCTCTTGCCAAATTTATGACATTGAATTTATGTGCAGCAAGGCGTGCCGCCTCTCCATCCGAAAAGTGGGCGGGACGGGAAAAGCGGAAAAGGACACCGATCGATTTGGCAGAATTAACAACTAAACAAGTGTCGCACTGTTCAGAGAATGAAAAAGAAGCCCAAGAAGCCCATGAAAAAAGCGCGTTAAACTGCTTAACACTTCTGCATGGTCACCCAAAAGAAAATGGAAATGAAAATGGAAACTGTTGCCATAACTCATACGACGAGCGGCCGGGGAAAATTGTCTAAGAAAAGCCAAAAAAGGAAATGGCAAATGCATTAAGAAATAAGCAATTTGCTTCTGCAGCAAGCAGCAAAAAGAGTCAGGAGATCGGAAAAGAAGCCAATCGGGGGAGGAGTTTTCCCCGAAAATGGTTAAGGCGAGCCAAGGACACCAAGGACTTCCCTTCTTCCAAATCCTGCACACTAAGTAGTTGCATTAAAAGCTTACAACAAAACCTGCGACAGCAACAGACAACAGGACAAGAAACAAATTTTGTGTAACTCGCTGTGCCTCGGCCATAAAGTCGGCCTCCTTCGAACTCCTTCTCCTTCGAAGTATCCTGCGATGCCTTTTCCTGGCAGCGACTCAAAAATGTGCGACCCTTGGGGCGGCGTTGGGGTTTCCAGCTTGTAAATCATACGGATTTGTATGCAGAATTTAAATGCTTAAATAGACCTTAGGGTTAAGATCTGTGGCTTTAAAGTTAATTGTGTTACTTTGGAATTCGAAATTAAAAGTTCTAACAATAAAAAAACATACATTTGAAAAAAGTTTAACAGGTTAAAATAACTTTTAGCAAGACACATGATAAAAAAGAAAAAGGTGAACAGTTTTGTAAACGCATTTTTTTGTTTTAATAACAACTAAGTTACTGATTCTAAAGGTTAACTATCCCTAGTTAACTTTTATTTCAGTTTGAAGTACAATTCCAATGTTACACCTGTGTTATATAATTTAAAAAAAAACCAACGATTCTCATTAAAATTTGTAATACAATACAATAGATTCTTTTTCCATCTTTTCTAATTTCAAAGACTTTCAAAATTAACGTATTATATAGCGCCACCCAGCGTCTTTTAAATGAACTAAGAAATAAGGTCTTTAAAACTTTCGGCAGAGGGCTATGTGCGCTGTTACGGTCAAACTTAGAGGTGGGAAAATAATTTTTATTTTTCGGAACTATTTAATTATTGAACTTGAATCAAACAGCCTATGAAAAGAAAATCATTTTACAATAATGACATGAAACTATATGCGGTACCAGTATTATAAATGCGTTCAAAATGTACTCCCTTTTTTACGATATAAGACAATTTGTTGAATTGCTGAAATTTGTGTGGAGCAGCTGGCAAACAGCTGACTTAAATTTAAAGAATACCCTAGATGCAGTATTGGTATATTTTAAAAATAAAAATAGTATACAAAGTACATTTTTGACAGCCGGATGGTATTCTTTTCCGCGGTCACACTGACAAGCGTGAAATTAAAGCCAATTTATTTCGACGGGTAAATAATTATAAAAGCGGTCAACCACCCACCCACCAAAAAGGCCGCGCGGCTTCGTTCGCGACGTATCGGTGAAAAGCACGCGTTTTCCGCTTTTCCAGCAGCCGTGTGCCACTTCGTACATTTTAAGCAGCCGGAAAAACAGACGCGCATATTGTGGGAGGCAATGGAAAGCGAAAACAAAACCGCATGTGTGTCGCTGGGATAACGGCGAAAAAGGCGAAAGAGGAGCTGTGAAATAGCGAAAAACTTAAGCTGAGATCTAAAATCGGATCTGCAGTTTGAGGACAAAGAGAGAGTCGAGGAAAAAGCTACTCACAAACACACACACCCATACGCGTCACACACTCTCCCGTGTAAAACCAATACAACAACAACATGCAATCTTTGCAAAGTAGTTAAATAATTCTGCCCTGTCTGCGCTTTATTTCCTTCTTCATTTCGGTTCTTCTCGTTTTATTTTTTTGGATTTCAACAAGTTTCTGTTTCTCGCTTTTCCCTTACTCACACACACCTCCACAAACACAATCGCACAGTTCTTTTTTCGTTACTACTTCAAAACAACAAAAACACACGGCACACGAACACTAAACACCTATACCAACACAACGTCTCGTGTGACGTGCGAGCGCAGAAATTGTCGTCTTTAGATTTTGTTTGTGCACTTTTCGCCATTTCCCTTTGTGTTCCGTTGTGTTCGGAAGAGAGGGGGCAGGAAGAAAGAAGGAGACGAAAAGAGGGAGAGACCGAGAAGCACCTGCGAAAAAGCGGCACGAGATCAGAAAGCAGAAAATCGCAAGAAGCAAAAGCGACCGGCTCCCCACTTACACACACACACAATCAACACTTGTTGCAGCGGAAGAGGAGAAGGGCGACAGAGAGCGATAAAAAGGGGAGACAAAGGAGAAAGAGGAGGAGAACAAGTGCCTAATAAGACAACAACACAACGCGCATCTGCTATCAGCGAATACCACTGCAAACGTAAGCATACGGATAAAGAATAGGGTGTAATAGCCTACATAATACCCTTTTAACGCCTATATATTACCCTGCAAAATAGTAAGTCGACCCAATAGACTAGATCGATTTAAGAACTTCAATATACTATAGAGTCTATGAGTAGGGAATTTTAAATAATAAACTTGGATAAACCCAATCGAGTGGGGAATCTGAAATTATAAACCATTTTACCACCCCTTGCACTATAATCATTTGTACAATTGTGCATCAACTTTAATATCAATTACTAGGCATTTACAGTATCAAATTACTACTTTTCCTTTCTGTCAATAACTAAAATAAAAATCATAAGCTTTATTAAATATCGGTAATTGAACAAATTATAATATTCCCGTATATCAAGAATATATAACATCAGTACTAACTCTAGCTTACATTCTGGATTACCTTGTAAATATTTAGAGTAATCACCTGTTATAAGATTGTTGGTGGGAGGTATTGGTTTGCACCTATTTTTGATAAACTTCTCTGTATCTTCTGTAATGGACCTTTAAAGTAAATATGTAATACGTTATTTAAAGTGACAGTACTTAATTTTAATTTTTCTAAAAAACTACCTTAATAAGATTCCTTAATAAAAATCGATTTTCTATAGAAGCATTTTTGATCGATCATCTATTATATTAATCACCGGCTGATGTTCTTGCCAATTTCCCCTCCACCCTATTAGTTGTAAAGGGCAATGCCATAAAAAAGGCCATATACCATTCATGGGGAACACAATCGGCAAACGAGTGCGGCACGCTATCCGCTGATAAGTGATAAGTCGGACGGACAGGCAGTGCAATTTGCCGATGGCCCGACAATCTCGCATCTGATAAGACCGGAATCACGATTTTCATGTGCCGCACATTCAAATTAAAGGCGTCAAGCTATAAAATGATTTATGGAGAGCTTTAGCACTTATCAGCGATTGTTATTTTTGAACGTGCACATAAGGGGGTAAAATATAGAGGGGATCAACAGGCTTTGACTAAGACCCACAAGTACAATGCTTTTAATTTAACTCTTTCTGTTTTGCAGATGGTCAAGGAGAAGCCCAACTCGACTCGTATTTACGACAAGGATGGATTCAGGCGACGCGCTGCCTGTATTTGCGTGAAATCGGAGAATGAGGCGGAGGTTAGTGGAAAACTAAAACTAAGTTTATAAAAATTGATAAAAAAAACTGTAGTGAAGTAAAAACAACGTTTAAAGTAATGTATCTCTAGACAATTCTAAAGAGATAATTTAAAAGTGTTTTATTATTTCGCAATTTTAGGAAATTGACTAAAATTTCCTGTAAGATAATAACTAACAATCAATTCTTACTTGTATTTAGGTACTCTTGGTGACCTCCTCTCGTCGTCCGGAGCTGTGGATCGTTCCAGGAGGTGGTGTGGAGCCCGAAGAGGAGCCCTCGGTGACTGCCATGCGCGAAGTACTCGAGGAAGCCGGCGTAGTTGGCGATCTGGGTCGTTGTCTGGGTGTTTTCGAGGTTGGTTTTAGGGAAAACTTATAAAAGAAGATACTGATATTACACCTACATTCCAGAACAATGACCACATGCATCGCACCGAGGTATTCGTTATGAACGTGACTAAGGAGCTGGATGAGTGGGAGGACTCGCGTAGCATCGGCCGTAAGCGTCAGTGGTTCACCATCGACGACGCTCTATCGCAGCTGGCGCTGCACAAGCCGACGCAGCAGCACTATTTAATGCAGCTGCAGCACTCGAAGACGCTGGACAACACGAATCGCGTGGTCAACGCCACGCATCCGCCCAAGTTGACCAATGCCGCCACCCCAGCCGCATCGCCCACCACGGCATAAAGACAGTAGGATGCGGAACCCGGATTGCAAAAAGCAGAAGCCACACATGCACACCACACTTAACCCCGAGACTAACCCAACACTAACTTTAACCCCATACCCAAAGCCAAACACATTTTGACATTTTGGAAATTTACAAATAGACAGGCAGTCTTCTAGATTATGTTGATTAAGCGATACTTATGTTACCCCGCATCCCCCACATAGCCCCATTTGCGTTTAAGTTTAAGTCAAAGCGTTCATTTATGTCTTTAGTAATTGTATGAGAACTAAATTTATGTGTTTACTCCAAAGCGAGTGAAGAGAAGGTGAAGAAAACAAAAACGCTACTCGATCAATGCTAAGCGATAACTTACATATTTCGAGATCTATAACACGACACAGAAGAAAACATAAAAAAACATGTAATAATTTTTGAGCGAATAGCACTTTTTGCAAACACGAAACAGAAACTAAAACTAAATCTAGATAAACTAAAACAAAATCCAGAAGTAACGATATCTATTAGATTTTTCTACTCTTTTTTTATAATTTACTCAAAAGGCATCTTAATTGATTATAGTTACAAGCAAACCAATTGGATTCGGCTTTACCAAGCGCAAAAGGATATCTTGATTAACTATGCTAAGCGGCCTAAACAATAAAAAGAAACCTATTTAAGCGATGACTAACGAAACGATTTCGTTTTGAATCTACCACAGTCGAGGATCATTTTTCAAAATAACTCTAGACTCCGGACTTTTGACGGACGAACAGCAGACGGATAAGGAATCATTAAAAATCCTTAAAATAATTAACAACAGTTGCCTATGCAAGAAGATAGAACCCATTGCAGGGGGAATATAAAGATAAACGTTAACTTATTGTAAAAACAAAATGCGAGAAATTAGAGAAGCCAGCAAACAACATATTATGAACTAATTCAACTACTAAGATATGTGCACGTTGTACTTTTCAGAAACAAAAAAAATAACAATAATTACGATTATAATATTAACACAGCTAAGGGAGGAGCATGTTTTCAATGTGATTTAAGAGATACAAGATACACACGAGTTGATAAACAATTTTATGTGACATTTTTTCGATGATTTTTTGGCACTTCAAAAGCGCGCAACAAACAAAATTTTAATTCAAGCTCAATGGAAGCAAAGTCTGGCAGTTGGAATCTATGATTTTCAATCTATCAATTGTACTTTAGTTGCAAACTAAAGCCGACAAACGAACTTTTATCGGAACGCTAAATTATATCACAAATTGTTGCAATTAAACGATAATTTACAACCAATAAAGAAGAAAACAAACACAAAATAAGTGTTTATTACTGGGTGGTTTGTACTACTAATTTTAATATTTATATTGCGGGATCTTAAATCCGTGCAGAGAATTTTATAATTTTCAGTTTAAAAGCTATATATAGCAAAACTTGCAGGTACAATATAAGTCGGAACGGGCTGGAGAGGTCTACTATATCATATAGCTGCCATAGGAACAATCAGAAAATTAAGGAAAATAAAATGATAACTTCGTTTCGTTTACCCCTTTCCAAATTTTAGAAAAATGACTGCAGAAAAGTGGCCTAAAACCTGCACTTCTAAGCCCATAACTTTTCTTACCGACATCCGATTGCAAAGTGGCATACCTCAAAATGTTTGTCGGTAAATTCTCTAAAAAACTGTGTTTACATTTTGTTTTGTATTTTGGGGTCGATTTTCCGTCATTTTAATGGTGTTACCCCTTTCCAAATTTTCGAAAAATAGTCTTTGCAGAAAACTGGCCTAAAACCTGCACTTCTAAGCCCATAACTTTTCTTACCGACATCCGATTTCAAAGTGGCATACCTCAAAATGATTGTGGGTAAATTCTCTAAAAAACTGTGTTTACAGTTTACTTTGTATTTTTGGGTCGATTTTCCGTCATTTTAATGGTGTTACCCCTTTCCAAATTTTCGAAAAATAGGCTTTGCAGAAAACTGGCCTAAAACCTGCACTTCTAAGCCCATAACTTTTCTTTCCGACATCCGATTTCAAAGTGGCATACCTCAAAATGATTGTGGGTAAATTCTCTAAAAAACTGTGTTTACAGTTTACTTTGTATTTTTGGGTCGATTTTCCGTCATTTTAATGGTGTTACCCCTTTCCAAATTTTCGAAAAATAGGCTTTGCAGAAAAGTGGCCTAAAACCTGCACTTCTAAGCCCATAACTTTTCTTACCGACATCCGATTTCAATGTGGCATACTTCTAAATGATTGTGGTTTGATTCTCGAAAAGTCTGTGTTAAATCTTTAAATGATGGGTTTTTACTTGGCTTGTTTTAAATGATCTCTGCATGGTGTCTTCCAAAACCTTTTTTCACTGATTAAGTAAATTTTAACGCCCGACATGGAATTGTTTACTTATATGTAGTTTATTTTGTATAACAAATTTGGCTAAATTAAATCTACATCTTATGTATATTGACTACTTCTTCAGCTGGATTCTCTTGAAGGGATGGGCTTCAATGTACGCTAGAGCCTTGAGGATGTAATCTGGAATGGGAGGAGGCGTGGGCAGGTGGGCTCCGGTGGGACGATAGCCGTTCTCATCGGCGGTGTACTCCAGCTGGATGGGTGTTCCGTCGGGAGCATTGTATTTCACCGATCCAGCCGCTTGAACACCACCCACTCCACTCTCCTGGACATCGATGCCATTGGAGGTCCCAAACTCCCAGCTGTAGGTGCCATCCGGATTGATCTCATTCTGATACTTGGTGATCTCGGCCTGTGATTCATCTACTGCTCGGGTGACGGCAACGGCAACCAGGAACAGGGAAATGATTAGCGCCTTTGGTGGGAAATGAAAACCTTGATTAGCTGTTCTATTATCGCTATTTTAGCATCGGACTTACGATCTTGAACATTTTGATGCTGTTTTTGCTGCAGTTGCTAATGATTACTGATCTCTAAGTTCGACGACAGATCGTTTTATACTCGCACCGATCACTGACCTACACCTACAACTTAGCAAAGCAGGTGACTCTTCGGCACTCCGAATTATTAATTTAATTCGCATATCTGAAAATATGAATTTGACCGAGTTTTACGAGCGTTCCTCGCTTAATAGCTCCGTTTGTTATCGTCTGTTGTTTGTTTTCACTACTAGTTAACGACCCAGGTGCTCTATAACCCCATCTGTTTGGGCACTCTACTTATCTGCGCCTTAGAAATCGCAGATCAACGATCGCGATTTACAGATGCTGCCAAACAATGCCTCTTTTCTAATCTAATCTTGACTTAAATTCATAATAAATATGTAAATTGTAAGCCAAACTTGAAGACACACAAAATAATATAGTGAATATTGTACACTCTTTTACATTTGCAATAATAAATAATTATATTGCAGTAATGGGACAAGTTAAAACTTTTATAAGAAAAGAAGGACAAAGACTAAAACTTGTAGAAAAAAAGTAAAAAACTGTAATCTTTAAGATTTATTTAAGGTGTTGTTCTACATAGCAAAACTTACTGTACCTAATTGTTCTTAAATTTAAAAATAACCAGCAAATTAAAATAAAAAGACTACAAGTAATATTAAATAAAATATGAATAAATTGGGTAAAGTATCCCTGGAATAGACAAACCTAACCGCTGGTCTAACTTATCCTATATATTCCGATGTATAGAGTATATGGAGGCGCCAAGAGGCGATTTGGACTGTCACTCGATTAGCGGCTTTTGTTGTTAATGAGATGCAAATGCGAATATGAATGCGGGCAAATGCCGACAGCGCAGTCAGCGCTTGAATCTGAGTCGAACTTGAAAATTAAACAAAACGTCGAGTGTCATCGTAAATTTATACCAGCTTCTGCTGATTTTAGATAGTTTGCATTTCATTTAGTTTTCAAATTGTAAATATTTGTATGCCATCCGAAAAGTATACTCTTGAATAATGCTAAAACTAATTTTGCTTGCATATTTGTGTTGTTTGGTTTGGGACTTTTTTTTTTATTTATTTGTTCTTTAATATTTTAGGGGTTGACCCTGAAGGTGACATAAAAAAAAAATGTTTTAATTCAGATTAATTACGAGTTGAACTAAGGCAGGTGTTAATCACTTCCGATGTGCTTAATTATTATATGAATTACCAAACAATATTTTTAGCACTTTTTTTCCTGACTTATTTTTTACAGATCATGTAGTGTTATGAATATTATAATATACCTTGAATACCTTCACAAACGAGCTACAAAAATGGGAAATCGAGCGAAAGCCAGAACGAAATGTATTAAAGGTTAACAAACTTGTATCAAAAAGTATCAAATTCGAATATTCTTATTTTAATGCCAATCAATCAATCAATGTAGAGATTTTTAGTGGTGTGCCACTTTTGGGTCCCATTTTTTGCAGGTTTTTGGAAACATAAAAATTGGACAAAAAAATAGGCCTTTTAATGCAGACTAAACTTTTTCACAAAAATAAAGTTGAACTTCCTGAATACGAAAATTACACTCCTTTTTCTAAACATTTTTTTAAAGTGTAATTTACTATTTTTATTTGTTTTTGGCCTTTTTTTGTTACTGAAAAAACATTTCCCAAACATTTGCATTAAAATTCTTTAAATGTTGTAAGCCAGACCTTAGTAAAAATAAAATTTGTACAAAATTTTCTTAAAATCTTCATCTTTTTTTTCAAATCTACAATTATATTTTTACAAATTGTTATAAAGCATTTATAGATTATCACATCAGACTTGCGAAACTGCTTAACCGTAGATTGTTCTCCTCGTGCCTATCCTGCCGTCCGGGAGCACGACTTCAGCACGGGTGCGAGTGCGGATGTACTCCAGGCTCCTCAGGATGGCAGCTGGGATCGGGGGAGGAGTGGGCAGGAGGGCTCCCTGGGGCTGGTAGCCGTTCTCATCGGCCACGTACGAGATCTGGACGAGCTCTCCCTCGGGCGAGTAATACGAGTAGCCTCCTGTGGCGTGGTTTCCTCCGATTCCCGACTCCTGGGCGGCGATTCCGTTGCTGGTCTCGTAGGCATAGTTGTAGTTGCCCTCGGGTGTGATATCAGCATCACTCTTGGTAATGTAGGCACCAGCATCCTGGTTATAGGTGGCAGCGGCGTAGGCGCAGGCCAAGAATGCGGAGGCAAAAAGCATCTACAAAAAGGAAGATATCAAGAATAAGTTAAAAATTAGATATTAGAAATTTGTGGTAAAAATGGTCTAAACGTTATATTTTTATAACAAAAAAAGTTCCTAAGTTCCGTAAAAATATTTAAAAAATGTAAACTAATTGGTAGATTTTAAAAATATCTAAAAATTTGTTAAAGGAGTCAAAACTTGATGTTTAATCCAAAATTAAAAGAAACATATTTAACATATTAAAAGATATGTTTTATATTTCTCTTAGCACAAAAGTAACAGACTATGAAAAATTCAGATTTAAATATTTTTGTATATGACACTTATATTCCTTTTGTTTTTGATGTTTTAAGTTATCTCTTGAATTTTTAAAATTTATTAAAACTTTCCACTTGTTATATCCTGAGTATCCTTGTTGGTTTTGTTTGATGATAGACTTACGTAGCGGAACATCTTAGCTGAATTGAAGGAGTGCGTGTGTCTGAGACTAAGAGACGACTCTAAATGATGATTCTGTGGCAAATAGCTTTGGTTTTTATAGGAATTCTTAGTACGAAACCCGATCCACCCAAACAACTTTTACGGCCGCAAGAAACTCTTTTGATTAACAATGGCCAAGACGAATTTGGCCAAACTAGTGCGCCGTGAGCAGCTTAAAAGGTAAAGAGCCACGCACGGACTCAAACTTCCACTCTTATATTTTACGTCATTAAAGCTCGTGCAAAAAAACTATGGTTGCTTGGCTGCCTTCAAATCGATTTAAATTTATTCACATTTTTCTAAGCTTGCATTTAATTATTATCTTAAAAAAGTTCTCTATCATTACAATTAATCATTTTTTACAAACGTTTTGTTAATTTAGAAAACTTAGATTATTTCGTTTATACAGAAATAAGGACTTTCATAAGGACTATAGGACTACATTCTATAACTGCCATATAACTGATCTATTGGAAATGCCATAACTTACATAATATTATGCAAGGGTATCAACTTCGGCTCCACCCGAAGTAAGCATTCCTTTCTTGTTAATTTATGTATTGCCAAATTAAAAACTGTTAGGGACGTTTATATAGTAAGAAACATAGATTAAGAAAATTAGTAGGTAAGTCAGCCAATCCGAATTAGCAATGTCCATTCCTTTCTAGGAAAGCTTTTCTTTCAGCTTTAATCCTATTTGGACTTATCCTTTTGCCAATTGCATGTAGTATAAATGTCAGAAGACAGAAAACTGTCATTGGATTTCACAAATACGGTTTTAGTATGGACGACTATATCGTATATGTTTTACAACTTAAAAAGTACTACATTTACTAGCTATATCAGGTAGCTGCTTTTGGAACCTGTAAAAAATTTATCAATGAATACACAAAACTTAAAATATATTATACATAAGTGAAGATTAATATTCTTAGTCAAAATATAGTCGTTCTAAAGAATAATTCATTGTTACAGCTGCGAGGGTGTATAAACCTAGCTTCTTTTCTTATTTTGTTATATTGTTTAATAGCTTAACGTCTCCAAATACTGAATCTGTAATTTAACATGTTCATATTCATTAGAATTGGTTTTCCTTTACAAGCCAATAGTCTGTTTTAGTTTTATTCACATCTTTATTTATTTCAACTCCACAATAACATTTTTACAAACTGAATTAAAGCTTTTAACAGGTTTTTACATAAGTCTTGCGAAACTGCTTAACCGCGGAATGTTTTCTGCTCCACGTATTGGGGGTGGGTGCGGATGTACTCCAGGCTCTTCAGGATGGCAGCTGGGATCGGAGGAGGAGTGGGCAGGAGGGCTCCCTGGGGCTGGTAGCCGTTCTCATCGGCCACGTACGCGATTTGGACGAGCTCTCCCTCCGGCGAGTACCACGAGAAACCTCCGTTAGCTTGGTATCCTCCGAGTCCGGACTCCTGGGCGGCGATTCCGTTGCTGGTCTCGTAGGCATAGTTGTAGTGACCGTCGGGTTGGATATCGCCACCACTCTTGGTAATGTAGGCACCAGCATCCTGGTTGTAGGTAGCAGCAGCGTAGGCACAGGCCAAGAAGGCGGAGGCAACAAGCATCTATAAAAAGAATGATAACAAGAATAAGTTAAAGATATTTGGGGTAAAAAATCGTTATTATGATTTTCATTTCCAATCGTTATATTTTTATAACACTTTTAAATAATGTCCGTTCGTACGTTGTGTGAAAATATTTGAAATATATAAAATCTATTGATAGAATTTACAAGCATCTAAACAATAATGAAATCAATAATGAAATATATTTACATTTAAAAAAATATGTCTTATATTTTACAAAAGTAAAAGCGTATAAAACATTCCGATTTTAATATTTTTGTAAATGACATTTATATTCCTTTTGATATTGATGTTTTTAAGTTTTAATGAAATTTAGACTCTGATTTTAAAACTTTTCACTTGTTATATCCTGAGTATCCTTGTTGGTTTTGTTTGATGATATACTTACGTAGCGGAACATCTTAGCTGAATTGAAGGAGCGGTGTGTCTGAGACTAGGAGACGACTCTGAATGATGACTCTGTGGCAGATAGCTTACGTTTTTATAGAAATTCTCAGTACGAAGCCCGATCCACCCAAACAACTTTTACGGCCGACTGCAGGAAACTCATCTGAATAACAATGGCCAAGACGAAATTGGCCAAACTAAACTAGAGCGCCGTGAGCGGCTTAAAAGGTGAAGAGACACGCACAGACTCAAACTTCCTCTCTTAAATTTTACGTCATTGAAGCTTGTCCAAAAAACTATGGTTGGTTAGTTGACGTCAAATCAATTTAAATTTATTCAAATTTTTCTAAGCTCCCATTTAATTGTTATATTAAGAATTGGTATCTTTTTCAAAGATGCCATTTAATTGCTATCTTAAGGGTTGGTATTTTTTAAAATTTCACGAACGTTTTGTTACAGCCTAGATCGACGTTATTTTTTTCTTCTGCGACATATGCAACAAATATTTATATATTTAACAATAAATTGATTATTCCCTCAATGCGTGAATTAAAAAAAAAGTATCGCTTGGCATTGTCTTTAAAAAGTTTCAATGAGTGTTTATTTTGTCTTTTTAACAAATTCTTGGAATGTCCTTTTAATTTATAGTCTGTTTATAGGCTATTTAATCTAGGGAAATTGAATCATATCTATACAGATGCGCTACAAATTATTAAACATAAGTCTTTCCTCTTACATAATCTTATTCCCATACCAGCTTTAAGATATAATCCTTTTGAAATTTACAAAAATTAAATATTCCATATTTGGATTTTTATGCGTATATGCTTTGTGCTATAGTCGTCCGATCCGTCCCGTTCCGACTTATATACTATCTGGAATAGGAAGACAAATTTTGGGAAGTTTTCTCCATATAGCTCCAGAACTGAATGACTTGTTTTCGCAGAGAAGGTCAGAAGGACAGACTGCATAGATCGACTCTTCAGGTGATGCTATCAAAAATACTTTATACGTTCCTTAATGCATTGCAAACTTTTGACTGAAATTATAAAAACCTCTGCGAGCGTATGAAAAGAACAGATTTCAAATGGAAGCTTGAACAGAATCCTGGATATGCTGACTAGGGCTATAAAATGGAAAAAATAAATGAATTAAACGGACATTCATTCGGGGGCTTTATGCATCCACATTATTATTATTATTTATGTAATGCCAAATTATTAACTGTAAAGGACATACCAAAAAACATGGATCAGACAAAACTATAATGATGGTGAATGAGGTAGAAGGTTAATCAGCCGAGCCGAATTAGCAAAGTCCATCCGTTTCTAGGCAATCTTATCTTTCAGCTTATAGCTTTAATTGGATTTCAGAAATACTGTTGAAGTATGGACTACTATATAATATATGTTTTTGAAGTACTACATTAAACAACTATATTAGATAAATCAAAAAATATACAAAACTTAATTATTTGTATACATAAATGAAGATTAATAGTCGTTGGTCACAATATAGTCGTTCGATAGAATAATTCATTGTAACAGCTGCAAGGGTGTATAAACTAAGTCTCTTTTCTTATTTTGTTATATTGTTTATGGGCTTAGCATCTCAAAATATTGAATCTGTAATTTAACATGTTAATATTCATTAGAATTGGTTTCCCTTAACAAGCCAATAGTCTGTTTAAGTTTTCTTCACATTTTTATTTATTTCAACTCCACAATAACATTTTTACAAACTGAATTAAAGCTTTTAAGAGGTTTTTACATAAGTCTTGCGAAACTGCTTAACCGCGGAACTGGTTCCCGAAGCCTCCCTTATGCTGTGGCTCCACGTATTGGGGGTGGGTGCGGATGTACTCCAGGCTCTTCAGGATGGCAGCTGGGATCGGGGGAGGAGTGGGCAGGAGGGCTCCCTGGGGCTGGTAGCCGTTCTCATCGGCCACGTACGAGATCTGGACGAGCTCTCCCTCGGGCGAGTAATACGAGTAGCCTCCGTTGGTTTTGTATCCCCCGAGTCCGGACTCCTGGGCGGCGATTCCGTTGCTGGTCTCGTAGGCATAGTTGTAGTGACCGTCGGGTTGGATATCGCCACCACTCTTGGTAATGTAGGCACCAGCATCCTGGTTATAGGTGGCAGCGGCGTAGGCGCAGGCCAAGAAGGCGGAGGCAACAAGCATCTATAAACAAAATTAGGAAGGATTACAAATTAGTCAAATGCCTTTAAGTTTTTATAATTTAGAAAAACATTAATAATGTTAAAAAAAAAAACAAATATCAGAGTGATTGTTTCAAGAATAAATATATTGTTTGGGAATATATTTAAAGAATTTGAAAATTTTTTTTTTGTTTAAGTGCCTAGAGATCTTAGAGATCGCTTTTTAACTTTATTTTGTTTCACTTGTTATTAGTAAGTATCCTTTTGACTTACGTAGCGGAACATCTTCGGTGGATTGGAGTGCGTGTGTCTAAAACTGGGAGACGACTCTGAATGGTGACTCTGTGGAAGATTGACAATGTTTTTATACGAATTCTCGATGCTAAAGCAGATCCACCCAAACAACTTTTACGCCTCGCTTTAGGAAACTCATCTGAATAACAATAAAACTAGCCGAAATTGGATAAACTAGAGCGCAAAGGGCGGACAAATAGCTATGTAAATTACCTACGCACCGAATCAAAATTCAGCTCTTCGCATTTCCAATAATCTCAATATAAAATATAACCAATATGAAATATATAATAACAAAAATAATATTAATGACGAACCGCTTAAATTTGTTATTTATAGATAATTAAAATGTGTTCAAACACATTTTTTTTATAAAACTAAATTCAATATCTTGAAAAAAAATTATAAATTATAAAAAAAAATTCTGAATTTGTAAAATATTAATCATTATTATAATATTATTATAAATGTATATAAGTAGTTTAGTATTATATGTAAATATTTTATTAAAATTTGTAATAGTCCTAGCTAGTTAAGTTACACTAGTTTCCCAGAAAACTCACATAAAAAGTCTTTATTTCTTATGGATTGAAGGAAATAAGAAAAGAAATTCCATTGCAAGAGTGCATACATGTTTAGAAGAATATTAATGATTTTTTGAATAATTAAAAACAAATTCCCAATACTAATCTAATATTTTAGTTATTTAAAGTTATTTTTGGGTGCGCTTAACTTTATTTTCTTGGGTATAACCCTGTTGGATGTCTGTTATCTTGACCTCAGCTGTGAAGCGTTGGCTCTGCAAAGAGCAAAAGTTAATACCATTCGCCCCATGCGGCAATGTCAATGTCGTAGTTTAGCCTAGGTCTGGTCCTAAGTCTGGTTCAAAATTCAGTTTCACGCGGCACACCCAAAAAGGCAGTCTTAATTGAATGCATTTAAAACAGACGAGTCTCAATACGAATTTAGCATAATTTATGGTTCCACTCCGGTCTGCTCAATGGTTAACTTTTCCAGTTCGATCCACCTATGCCTTACTTTACCTTACCTTACCCATTTGTAATCTGCGCCTGCGAGGCGCTGAAATGTGTGCGTTTAACAAATTGGTCCATAAAAGTGAGTTAATGTTTAATTGATACGCAAAGTGAGATATCAAACTGGATTAACCCGTTGCCAGCCGCGCCCAATTCGCCTATCCGCCTTATCCAAACGCGACAAAACGTCTCGTGTCACCAGCGGCACCTTTAATGCGATTATTGAAATTTCATATTCTAGCACGGTGGAATGCAACTGGTTCTTAAGACAACAGGAAGCTATAAAAAATAATAATATCAAATATCATTAAATAATGGCCGACTTTATGGCCATTCTCTAAAAATCAGATTAGAATAAACCGTTTGAGTTTTGATAAATCGTTTCATACTCTAAGTTAAAGTACATGTTATATAAGGAGTTATAATAACATAATTAATTTTTTTTAGTTTTGGCATGCATATATAGAATATTATGGTATTTGAAATACCCCTTAGTAAACTAATAAGTATAAAATAACAGATTTTACTCGATTATTACTTATTATTATCCAGTTAATCATCATTTGTTTGGTATTTTTTCAAAATGTTATATTTAATATTGATACCTAATTTTTTAAAAGGAACCTATTCAAAGCAATACAGAATTATTTATTTTTCAAGTAATTATATATAGAACAATGCCGAAAAAAAGTATTTACCACTCTTAAAAAATCTATTAGATATTCTTCGGCATCCTTTAATGTCAGATTTTTGCCCACTGTATTGATAGTTTTTGCAATGTGCCAATAAAATAAACCAACTTGGGGGGCATGGCCTTGAAAAGACATTCGATGAGAACGCGGAGATCGTAAAACTAAACTTTATGGCAGCCACAGAAAGTGAAATCATCGTCTGCTCGATAGGAAATGCGGATGGTGCGTTTAATTAGAAGTCAGAGTTGTGGGTTTCGGTAACATGGCAACATGTGTAAGATGTTTCAAAGATTTATTGATCAGTCGCCTTTAGGCAAAATCTTGTGTTAATTTCTGAGAACAGATTCAACATTGATCTTGTATTTAGCACCCTTGGATTTGCTGTCGTCACCAACACGGGGATCCCCTGAACAGTTTCCCATAATTATGCATAATGGTTATTAATTTAATACCACTAATTAATACCATTTTATTAGAGGGCTACCTTATAAAGTGTGGCTATCGAGTGAGTGGATTTTATGAAGCACAGTCCTAACTGGCACTCAAATCAAACCTCTAACCATTGACGAAACTGTGAATAAATTATAATAAATCACACTAAAACTTATTTGAATCGTTTTCTTTAAATCAAAGTTACAGTCGTTAAAGGTCATGTATCCGAATTCGGAATAGTCATGTCTAGATCCCCAAAATAGAAATAAATCCCTACAAATATTCCCAAATATAAAAAGAGTAAAGCCCAATTCGAGGTACCCAAGTTATGACATTTAATATATTTGAGTGACTACTTAATAGCGATTATCTTTTGTATTCGCATCAGTATTCAAAAAGATGCATCTCCCGATCGGTCAGCAAAACTTTGAACCAAAACTAGTTCCGAATATGATATTATTTTTAGCCGGTGTATTCGTTTTTTTTTTGTTTCCTCTTATTATTAATAAACAAATTAGTTTTGCTTGGCGATGCGCGTCAGTGGCTTTGGCGGCTTCAATAATTCAACATGATTCTGGGGTATATTTATGCATATAATCGTGTATAATCTCTTCGGTTTCGATTCAGTTTTATGCAAATGAGGCGTCATTATTGGTTCAAGTTTTGTCATCCAAATCGAGACGAATTTATAATATATTTTTCCCATGCCAATCTTCACATAAAGTGTATCGTATTGCTAATGAGAAATGGATACATTATTGAGTCAAACACAATTTGAATATACCCTTTTAAAAAATATATAATTCAAAATGTATTATAAGAAGAAAAATTAAAAAACAAATAAAAGATTTAAAACAATTAATGTGAACGATTTTTTTAAATTTTTTTATAAAACATTTTGCTTAAACGCAGAGTATTTTTATTACTTATTTTTAACTAAACAGTTTTCCAAAATAAAATAATTAAATCTTCTTAAGAAACTAATGCAATAATAGTAATTTTTATTACTGGGTCAATGTGTTTGCAATTTATTCAGATCGAAAATTAAGCAAAAATATTCCAAACCAAATGCTTTAAATGGTTTGCATGAGTCCAAACATAAAGACTTCATCCATTAGTGTATTAAATTAAATGCAAATTAATTGGATCGAGCTCGTGTGCATATTAATTACTGTGAAACTGATACATATATTGCCAAATATGTCATATTGACTTTTAGCATTTTCTTTCATTTTCGAGTTATGGTTATAACCTGTTGGCCTTCCGGAATGTATGCTATAAAATAAAATAGGTAAATATTTTTATGGCTTCAACAGCAAATTGGAAGATTATTAATGTACTTTTCCAAAAGTTAACTGGCGTTTAATTTATAGTTTACCTAATTTATAGGCGTCTTAGCACTTTTAAGAATGGCAAACGAAAGTGTGAATTGTTAGTGCAAAATATTCTACTGATTCTTTTAAGAATACATTTTGATTAGAGAAGGAAAAATTTAATGACTAACATAGTAATATTTTAAGGTATTAATGTAAAAATTATTTGAGAAATTAAGAATAGAAAACATGTTTTGAAATGTTTTATTCTTAAAACTAAGCTTTTAGTATGAAACAAAAATAAAAGCAAAACTTATGACATTACAGAATTTTTCTATGAGATTGTGTAGGGTAGCGTAGAACATTTTAAGCATTTGATTTTGCATTTCTTTTATTTTAATACGAACACATTGAAAGTTCAACTGTACTTTTTAGAGCTCTTAAAATTTAGTATTTTTGAGTAGGATTCCGTTTCCGTTCTGCCTTATTTAGTATGTTATAGCTTTTGGTACCTTGCAACACTAAAAACAATTGCAAACAACGCAAATTGTCCAATTCTTCTATTTTAAATTACTAACTTATATTGTGGCCAAATCTGTTAGCATGAATCCATCGGACGCAAAGCTCCTGTGCTATTTGAATATGCTTGAAATGAAGCGCAAAAGAGTGATAATATATCAACAAATCCTGATAGATCGAATAACTAGAACGAAGAATGAGATATATCAAAGGAACAATATGGTGCAACCGAAAACCGAGATAGAAAAGGAGAACAAGCCGCCGCAATTGATAAAAGTTAAAAACTCCATTTATCCCAAATCTGTACCCAAAATTCGGGCACCTCTTGCCAGATTTAAACAAGCTCAACTGATTGCCCAAAGAATAAAGGAAAACAAGTGGAAGATGCCGCCGATTAGATCAGATCAGTGCCAAAAATGCCGGGCCACTTTTAAGGATTATCATGTTTGCAACATTGACAATTGTTTCTTTGGGTGCGCGTGTGGATTTCTGGCCAGAAA
Source organism: Drosophila carrolli (assembly GCA_018152295.1). Taxonomy (NCBI): domain Eukaryota; kingdom Metazoa; phylum Arthropoda; class Insecta; order Diptera; family Drosophilidae; genus Drosophila; species Drosophila carrolli. Next base: position 16,013,081 of record JAECXJ010000001.1, read on the forward strand.
TATAAACGCTCTTAATGGGCACAGCTGCCAATGCAAAAAAAGAAATAAAGATTTGGCCAAATACGAAGCCCAATTGAGAGATCTGGATTATTTCGAAACAGAAGTTAAGAGTGAGCCAAAGAACGAAGCTTTAAATGGAGTATGAAGTTCATCAAGCTGTTGGTATTTCAAAAGACTTTTCCAGGATTAATTATTATTTATAATTTTCCTTTTCTTAGAATTCAACCAAGAAGTTCCTTTCTAAATAGTCCGGGTATTACAAAAACTTTCTGTTCTCAGTTGGAGTTTTTTGTTTTACTTTAATACAAAAGCATTTCTCTAGAAATTATTTATAATCCAAAATAAAATAAGTAAGTACAATCCAAAATCATTTTCCCGTCTTTGTTATTAATGAAACAAGTTTTTCTCATCTTCAGATTTCAACGAAAATGTGTCTTTTAAAATGTCCTGGATCGTCTTGCGTTTATCAGAATATGATAAAGTAAGAGCAGTATGATAATTTGGACTCTTATTTTATTGCTCTTCAAATTTGATAAACATCCGTTTGGCACCTAAAATATTACATATTTTTGGCTAATATAAATATTATTTTAAAAGTCTAATTTAATCGTCTCAGCTTTGGGCAGTATTTCATAACTGATTCAAAATCTAATGAAGCAGTCTTTTTATTTGTTGTTATTTAAAACAAATTTCAAGTCGACACGAAATTTTACCAAAAAGGTACATTTTAACAAAATGCTAAAGTGGATATCGTAAAAACAATAGACACACATCTTAAAAGTGGACAAGTGAGCGACCTGAATTTTATATTCAATTTCATGTATATGAGTATTAATCTTAAAGATAAACATATCATTATATGCAACATAAATATAGTTTTTTTTATATGCATATATTAAATAATTACTTAATTCATGATCTAAAGTAAACCCAGAGCAATTTTACTTACTATTACTAAAAAAAAGGTTTGACAGGTTTATATATTGTATACACATATATATGAATGTGCATTTAAATTGAATTTAATTTTTTAGTGAGAACATTTTATTTGAGAATTTTAAACTCTTCCGCAAACTAAAGCTCAACTTATATTTAAATTCTAGCGGCTAAATATAGTCCCACGAAATTTCGCCAGAGGGCGCTGTGTCCAAACAGCTGTTGTTCTGCTTCCTTACTGCCATTCACCTGCCCGCGTGACACTGGCCATCCCGCTCGCACTCGCACAGACCAATAGCACAGCCAAAACGAGGCGAAATAAATTTAACAATTTCAATTCGACCGAAAGCTAGCTAACTGCACAGGATGCTGGCCCACAGGATGCAGCTTTGGAGGACGACAAATGCGGCGGTGGCCCTGAGTTCCGCAGCCAGCCGTTTCCCTCCACAGGTGAGTGAAAATCGCTGAAAATCAGCCGGCGACCTGTGACATAACCTGCAAGTGGCAATGTTTGTGGTTTTAAATTTTACAGAAATTCAATGAAAACTTTTTGTTTTAGGGTGCCTTAGAAGGCAGAAGAGATCTCCACCTGCAGAGGATAACCAGGGGTGGCGCTCTGCCTTTGGAAATCACTGAAAAATGGTCGAGTCCCCGCCAGCTGCGATTTGCCAGCACTGGAGCAACTGCAGCAGCAGTTTCGGCCGCAAATAGTGGGGATTACATGCAGGCGGTGTCCACGACGGAACTGGTGGATCTGCCCGACTTGCCAGCTGCTCCAACACCCCCACCCGCCGATGGCTTGGATGTATTGGACGTGGTCAATCTGGCGGGAGAACCCACCTTTGCCTCCATTGGATTGGGCGGCTGGTCGCCGGTGGGCATGGTCCAGAACTGCATGGAGTTCCTGCACTGCACATGGGACATCCCCTGGTGGGGTGCCATTGCCATGGGAACCCTAGCCGTGCGCACCATCATCTTTCCCCTGGTAATCCTAGCCCAAAGGAACTCTGCGAAGATGAACAACAACATGCCGCAGATGCAGATGCTGCAGTTGAAGATGACCGAGGCCAGGCAGTCGGGCAATGCCATCGAGTCAGCCCGTTATGCCCAGGAAATGATGCTCTTCATGCGGGAAAAGGGCGTCAATCCCATGAAGAACATGTTGGTTCCTTTGGCCCAAGCTCCGCTCTTTATTAGTTTCTTCATGGGACTGAGACAGATGGCAAACACTCCGGTGGAATCGATGCGGGATGGCGGACTCTTCTGGTTCACAGATCTCACCCTGGCAGATCCTTTTTACCTGCTGCCCATGATCACCAGTGCCACATTGTACCTGACCATTGAAATCGGCACGGATTCGGCGCGTTTGTCGGCGGCCAATATGAACACCATGAAATATGTGCTGAGAGCCCTGCCACTTGTGATCTTTCCCTTCACCATGAACTTTCCCGCCGCTATTTTAACCTACTGGGCCTGCAGTAATTTCATTTCGCTGGGACAGGTTGCCCTGCTAAGGATTCCCTCCGTGAGGGACTACTTCAAGATCGAGAAGATGCTGACCCATGCGCCAAGTGCTCTGCCACCCAAAAAGGGATTTGTCGGGGGAATGAAGGAATGTAAGTATCAGATATATATATATATGCATGCATATATTTAATTATATAACCTTTTCTAGCCTGGGACAACATGAAGATCACGAAAGAAATCGAGGAGCGACAGCGCCTGGATGAGATCCGCTTCGCCAAGGCCGGCAAGGGGCCGCTGGTCAAGACGTACAAGTTCGACCCAACGAAAGCGGCGAAGCCCATTTCCGTGGAGCCGCACATGCGGTTAAAGGAGCCGCCCAACAAGCAGCGATAGTCCCCGTCATCCTGTGGCCGCCTCCGAGTGCCGTGTCTTGTTACGTTAACTTAACCCTTTAGTCGATAGTTTTTCATCAACAAACTCCGAACGTTTTGCTGCTTAAATATAATTTGTAAATGTACAGATGGAGATATTACGTATAACACGTTTGTTTTTTGGAGAGAATACCAAGTGAGTAAACGGTTGGTAAAAGGCGTAAAAACAATCACTATTAAATATCTTTTCTTTTGAAAGAACTAATTCCTGTAAAATAAATTCGTGATGGTAAATCTATTTAAATTAAAACAAATAATCAGCCATAAATTGAAGCTATTTGTGTTCCCAGTAAAGATTATATATAAAAAATAAACTTTTAAATATTACTATTAAAAAAAAAAAGTCAAATTAAATAGATCAATGTGTCACTAGACACCTAGATGAAAAAGATTGTCTAGTTGCTGACCTCGATTACTAGTTATATGTTAGCATAGGTTTAAATAATGAATATGAGAGCTCGTAAAAGTAGTAGTATAATGAGAACTTAAAGGCGTTCCTCTTTAAAACTTGTTGGGAATTCCCTGTCAACAAGATAAATCTTAATTGGACAGATCTAATAACCATATAAAATAATTATTATTACCAAATCGTTAATGGCCACAGAGAAAATAAGAGTCGACAAAGGTATTGATCAACGAAAGTTGACGAAGATGTGTTGATCACATCGGTTTTTTGATTTTAGCTACTAGGTTGTAAAGTTTTAAAATTGGTTCCTTTTGATATAAATGATAAATTTAGCTGCTTGATGATTTTATTATTATTAACCGAACAGTATACACAAATATTTAAAAATGCAAAACAAAAATGAGCTATAAATCAATCTTGTTGAGATATACTGGGTTGATCACATCAATATATCATTCTATTCACTACTAAGAAATTCCCGTTGACAGTATCATTGTTAACAAATACAATTTATTAGTAAGGTTAAGAAACAATTGAACCAAATTTGAGAAGCTAGTAGATAACATAAACCATAAATTCTAGTAACTTCTATTGGTCATGAAATATATATACCAAAAAACCCTAATAAATCATTATTATTATTACTAACCCAACAGCAGACATACATATCCAAGTTAGGGATAAAAAAGATCTGTGTATGAACTAACCCCTGGAGGAGATGCACTGGTTAATCACCTCGGCGAGGTGTTTGTTCTCCAAAGCGGCGGCCACTCGTTCCTTATCGGCCAGTTGTTTATTTACCGCCTGTTCGGAGGCGTGGGTTCCGGGCGTAATCTCCACAGTGACCTTGAAACGGGGCGGCAGCGAACGGAGCAGCTTCACGCGGATGGAAAGGCCAATCAAGGTGGCCATCGAACAATGGGGAATCGTCGGGGTGAAACTGATGTGCACTGAATTCTGGCCGTCGCTAATCCGGATAAGGTCCTCCTGCACCACGTGCAACTCCTCCAGGGTCAAGGGATGTTCGGGGTCATTGATATTCCTTATGAGATCTAAAAAAAGTTATAATTTTAGACATTTCCCAAAATATTTTCCTTGATCTTACCAAAAATCTCTCGCTTGTCAAAAGGATCCGGCACATTTTCGTCCGCTTCATTGGCCGTCAACACTCTTTCCTTGATCTTGTCGTATACATTAGGGTTTATATTTTCAATTTCAGTTGGCATTTTGCTTTGTTTACTTTATATTTCCTCTATTTACACGTTTTTTTTGGAAAATACGCAGGAAGAAACCAAAACACAAGCCAGTATGTACCTCCTGTTACACTTTTAAAAGCACTGAATTATACCACTTTTCTTTTTTGTATGTGTATACACTTTTTGAGCGCGTAATTTATTTGAATTTAAAATGAATTCGTTTTTATTATTTATGTGTTATTAGGCTAATTATAGTAAATTAGATATAACATTATGCAGGCATTAACAAGAGTACATCACAAAGTTATAAAATTTGAATTATAATTGCCAACATTAATTAGTAAGCCTTTTTTAAGCAATTGAAGTTAATCAAGCCAATATAAATGCCACACAAACTGTCTGAGTGAATTATTTGAATTTAAATTTGATATTAATTCAGAGCTATTAACCGATCAATCAAATCAACGCGATTCTCGCAAAGTACAGTTCCAGGAAAACACCGGCCAATTGATATGTTTACCTGTCATCTTACGTAAAGGGCGTAATTACAGACGCCTTGCGATCCATATTTATGTGCTCTTCAAATTAGCTGCGGGAATACTTAACTTTAGTTAACCAAGCTTAACTTTTTTGCAAGCCAGTGCTAAATAGCCGACAGATGTGGATCCGTGACTAAGCCTTGATCCCATTTCACTGACTAAACTCGCTTTTATTTTCTACATTTTATATTCCACTTCAGCTTTTTCGAGAAGCCGGCGCACTTGACGGCGATTTCCTCGGGTTATAATTAGCCCGACTTATCAATATCAACGTGGAAAAGCAGTCGTCGCCGCGGAGATTTACATACATAGCGAACGGGTTCCGTGCACTTGGCGTGCATCTATTGGCAATTAGCACCGAATTACAAACTGGTTAACAGACAGAGCCAACAATTGTGGAGAAGTCTCCGATCCGCTGGGCTCATAAAATGGGTTCGCCGCGATGATGGGAGCAGCAGTTTGGGGCAGGTTTTCAAGCGGTCAACATGAAGTCGATTGTAAGTCGAGATCTCATCTCTCCAGAAGTTTTTCTGCACATCAATTAATCAGAAAGTAAAAACAGTGAATGAGGAAATTATTTAACTTGGTATCCTGCTGAAATTACTATCGTGTTGATTACAAAAAAAATACTTTTTGTTTTACCGAACCTAACAGTGTAAAATATAACTTTAGTGTTTAGTTTGTTTTAAATTTATTTTTGTTTTCTTGTGTTTTATTATTAATTTTGGTCGAAAAAACATAAATTAATTCTTCCCCTGAAACTTAACGTGAATAATAGTTTGAAAGTGCATAAAAATAATTTTGATCTTTTAACTATTGTATTTAATTAAATAATTTGTTTTTAGATTATTCTTTTAGCCTTAGTGGCTTTCTGCCAAGCGGCGCCTTTGGAGGTCAAGGAGTCGTCCTCGGAAGCTCTCTCCAGACCCAGTCCCATTAGTCCCGATGTGATCAGTGATCCCAAGCCCCCGGCAAAGGTCGTCCTGCTGAAGGATACTCCCGTCCTGAATCGCGAGAAGCGTGAAGAGCCCAAGAAACCTGACAGTGTGAAGGCCCACGAATCCCTCCAGCACAATGCTCCTGCTCATAACCCCTTTCTCCTGGCTAACCACGAGGATGCCCACAAGCACAAGCGGGAAGCTCACCACGAGGAGGGTCACAAGGAGCAGCCCCAGAAGGAGGAGGTGAAGGATGCCCCCGAGGTTCCCGAGCCCAAGAAGGAGAAGCGGGAAGCTCATCACGAGGAGGGTCACAAGGAGGAGCCCCAGAAGGAGGAGGTGAAGGATGCGCCCGAGGTTCCCGAACCCAAAAAGGAGAAGCGAGAGGCTCACCATGAGGAGGGTCATAAGGAGGAACCCCAGAAGGAGGAGGTGAAGGATGCCCCCGAGGTTCCCGAGCCCAAGAAGGAAAAGCGGGAAGCTCATCACGAGGAGGGTCACAAGGACGATGATAAGCCTCAGGTGGAGGATCTTTCACTGCCCCATGCTCTTCCCTCCGATGCTCACACCGCGGAGTTGCCCAAAAAGCAGGAGAAACGCGAGACTGTGGAAAAACCCGACAGTGTGAAGGCCCGCGAGTCCATCCAACACAAGCCCCAGCACTCCGAGGATCTCACCAAGGCCATTGAATCTCTGACTGGGGGAAAAACACCAGAGCAGCGTCATCAGCGCGATATCCCCGTGCCCACTCAAACCAAAGCCACAGCCGCACCTGCTGAACCCACAAAATCGGAAGCCGGAAGCACCACGCCCTCCACCCACCATCTGAATATTCCCCATCCCATTCCGGTGGCCGAGCTCTTCGAGAAGAACAAGCATGCGGAGAAGCCATCTTCCAGCTCCGAGGAAAGCAAGGAGAGCAAGGAGAAAGTCAAGGCCTAAACATTAAGATCCCAAACTTGCTAATTGAACCATCACGAGATTTGTAGTCAACGAAAATGAACTAAAATAAACAAAAATATTTACATGCTTATATAAAAAGACTGTCTGCTAATTAATCAATAAATATTTAGGGAAAGAGGGAAACTTATAAACTGGCTTATCGTTAGATCTAGGTATATATATGAATCAATCCTGACACAATACATATTTGCATTAGCTTTTAGAAACTCTATGGCATTTTATTTTTTACCAGGCTAAATAACAGACTGCACTTAAAAATTAGCTTAGTTCTACATCATTACTCGTATTTTTTGCATGTTTAGACAATCCAGCATATTTTATATTTTTAATTGCAGACAGGAAAAGTTAATATGTTTTTGTGCATCGCCAACGGAAAATATGTACCTGCAAATAACAATTTAAAATTTTTAAAGCATACTATGTTTTTTGAGAAAATTAAATTATTGTTATTCGCTAAAATATTGTAATATTTAAATTATTTTTGCTACCTAAGAAGGGGTTTGATTACGTGCCATATATAATAAAAATATATAAAACATATTCATTTTTATAAGGGCTTCCCCGTATAAATAAGAGCAATTTTACTGCGTACTACTTTTAATAAGAAAATTAAACGTTCGCGTAAGTACCTTTACGCTAATTATTGACTAAATATTTATAGGCTACAATTAGCTAATGATTACGATACATAGTATTCCAAAGTTAAAAGGTATCAACCAAATATAAATCAACAAATCAAATATGCATAGGCAATCAATTGGTTTTTTATATAATATACTTCTTCACAACAATTATATATTACAATAGACAATATATGTTTAGCTTATTTCAGATGTTTTTGGTGATTAGTTTAAATTGCATTTAAAAAAGTTTTATAAAATGTAATAAGAAATCTAATAGGAAAAGAGATTTGGAAAAATTCCTAGATTGTGTATGAATATTCATTATAAAAGCTTATCCAAGCCAAGTTTTTTCTTATCACTGACTAAATATTCACGAGGTAATCTAGCTTATTGGTTCTCCCTTCTAAACCACTTCCTCAACTGCTTCTAGTTGTGATTTTCCGAAATAATCATCTGATTTGTAGATCTCTACAGGTTGGTATTCCTCCTCAATGAGATTGGATCGCGGAAGAGAGTTGGACGTTGCAGGTTCGCTGGCACTTAGCTTGGCCTTTAGAGGTTTCAAAAGAAGTCCTTTGATGCTATAATCCGTAACGTGGAGTTCCTCCTCAGCAATATCCACTGATCTCTCAACTTCCTTCAAATTCGTGCTAACTGCGCCCACAAATTGCTCCAGACTATCAATCCTAGTTTTTAACTGCTCGAAACTCTCTCCAAATCCTAGGATACTGCACACATTGTTGGCCATCATTCCATTGGACTCTGCACGCACCTAAAAGTCAATGAAAAATGTAAAAAATCCATTGAATTTAATAAACAAAACAAACCGAAGACAGTAAAGTTTCGAACTCATCCAATCTGGCCAGCATATCATCTATATTCGTGCAGAGTGGGTTGATCTCCTTTTCCAGATCGGCGCTCTGTACAATCTTCGCATAATCCCGAGAAACATTACTAATATCCGCTTGCATTTTGAGTTTTTAATATTTTAAATAATATTTGTAAATAAAAGCAACAATTGTTTTCTCTTTTAGCCCAAAACAGTGTGTGCATACTGATGGTGGGAAAAATTGCTTAGGCGTTAGGTTATTATTGGAATGGTTTTTGGGATATCGATAGTGTTAAGGAAGCCAAAACACACAATATATCGATAGTATCGTGAGTGATCGACCCAGCTCTGTTTTATTGATTTTGTGTGGGAAATTGTCGGATTGCACCCGGAATTGGAGGAACATGAGCGGCTACCGAGGCATCGGCGGCGGGGGATTCCCCTACCGCAAGCCAGCAAGTTCCGGCAACAACATGAACGCCGTGCCCCCACCTCCGATGCTGAATGCCCGGGGTTATGTGGGCTCCCGAGGAGGAGGAGCGTCAATTTCCGGTGGAGCAACCCGCGGCGGTATTACGGGAACTACTACATCGACTTCCAAGCACGGATATTCCACTCTAGACTCCATTAGTCAGTACACCAATGCCACAAACCTGGTGGGGAAACGGAAACATCACACGGACGACGAGTACTTCGATGATGATGATGAGCCCAGGGAAAAGGAACTGGAACAAGCCTATATACCCGCACCAGGCTCCCCGGGAGCTCCGGGTCCTCCAGCCAAAAAGCAGGAGGATTCTGATTCAGATGAGGATCCTCTGGAGCAGTTTATGGCGGGGATTAATCAGCAGGTGGAGAAGGAGAAGCGCCAACAAGCTCCCAAGCCTCCAACTCAAGCCGTAAGAGGCGACATCGATGACGAGGACGACGAGGAGAGCTACTATCGTTACATGAAGGAGAACCCCAATGCAGGACTTCGCGACGAGGGATCTGACCAGGAAATCGAGTACGACGAGGATGGCAATCCCATTGCTCCGCCGAAAAAGAAGGACATTGATCCCCTGCCGCCAATTTATCACTCCGAAATCGAGTACGAACCCTTCGAGAAGAACTTCTACACGCAACATGACGATATAGCCTCCCTGGACGAGGATCAGGTGCGGGAACTAAGGCGCACTTTGGGCGTCAAGGTCACCGGACCATCGCCACCCAAGCCAGTCACATCCTTTGGTCATTTCGGCTTCGATGAACAGCTAATCAAGGCGGTGAGGAAAGCGGAGTACACACAACCCACTCCCATACAGGCGCAAGCTGTGCCAACCGCTTTATCCGGCAGAGATATCATTGGCATAGCCAAAACTGGATCGGGTAAAACAGCAGCTTTCATCTGGCCCATGCTAATGCACTTGATGGATCAAAGGCAGCTAAAACCTGGGGATGGACCAATAGGCTTAATTTTAGCACCCACACGCGAGCTTTCCCTACAAATTTACAACGAGGCCAAGAAGTTTGGCAAAGTGTACAACCTGAACGTAGTCTGCTGCTATGGAGGTGGTTCCAAATGGGAGCAGAGTAAAGCCCTGGAGCAGGGAGCTGAGATTATAGTGGCCACGCCCGGCAGAATGATAGATATGGTCAAAATGAAGGCCACCAATCTGAGGAGAGTCACTTTCTTAGTGCTCGACGAGGCCGATCGCATGTTCCATATGGGTTTCGAGCCGCAAGTGCGCTCCATCTGCAACCACGTGCGCCCAGATCGCCAAACTCTTATGTTTTCCGCCACCTTCAAGAAGAGAATTGAACGCCTGGCCAGGGATGTGCTCACCGATCCTGTGAGGATAGTGCAGGGTGATCTGAATGAGGCCAACCAGGACATCACTCAGTCTGTGTATGTCTTCCCCAATCCCCTGCAGAAATGGAACTGGCTGCTCTGCCACCTGGTGAAGTTCCTCTCGGAAGGTAGCGTCCTGATTTTCGTTACCAAGAAAGCGGATGCCGAAACCGTATCCAACAATCTGTTGCTTAAGGAGTACAACTGCCTATTACTCCACGGCGACATGGACCAAGCGGACAGGAATAAGGTTATCACACAGTTTAAGAGGAAGGAATGCGATATCCTGGTGGCCACCGATGTGGCCGCTAGAGGATTGGATATACCCCATATCAGGAATGTGGTGAACTATGACATTGCCAGGGATATTGATACGCACACCCACAGAATTGGAAGAACGGGCAGAGCCGGCGAAAAGGGTAATGCTTTCACTCTGGTCACCGATAAAGACAAGGAGTTTGCGGGACATCTGGTGCGGAACTTGGAGGGCGCCGATCAGCAGGTGCCCGACGATCTAATGGAGCTGGCCATGAAGAGCTCCTGGTTCCGTAGTTCGCGTTTTAAGCAGGGCAAGGGAAAACGGCCGACAAATACCCACACAGGATTGGGCTATCGGGAGAAGGGAAATGGAGCAGGATATGGCTCGGGTAGTGGATCGGATTCCGGGACCAGTGGGTCTGTCCATGGTCCATCCGAAGGACCCTCAAGCAAATCCTCTTCCAACGCAGGACCCGCTACAGATCGCTATGCAGCCATGAGGGAGGCTTTTCGGTCGCAGTATAACAACCAATTCCGAGCCTCCAGCGATCGCACATGGGAGAAAACTCTGCCTGATTCGGGGGTTTTTGCTGCGCCAATGGCACCGCCTCCACCAACTTCATCGTCATCATCCCAGGGAGCTTCCTCCTCGTCCAGCAGTAGCAGCAGCAGCAACCAGGACGCCAAAAGGGCCAAGAAGAGCCGCTGGAACTAAACGAAGGGCCCAGTAAACTTATGCTGCTATTTGGTTTATTTCTCTTCATATTATTTAATGTGTATTTGCTTTTGTTCCATCGTTTAAAATTACAGCTTATGGACTAAATTTAAACATATATTTAATCAGATATATACCATGTTCATTCATAAAGATTACGTTAGTTAAATACTCGTATGTACAACTCTCTTCCTTCGCAACCAGATCCAGCGAACGATCCCACAGATCCAAATAAAAATCTTCATTAATTGTAATCATGGTTATGTGTATTTTATTTTGAATAAAATCACATTTGCGCATCCCAACTGCCTATCGATATTGTTAATCGTTAATCGTGTCATTTTTCATTAAGCGAGAGAAGAAATCGAACTGGAATATCGAAATCTTGAAGCTAAATTGTTCGTTAATCATTATGAAATATTGTTTTACAATGAAACCACTACGAATTTTGTTTCTTTTTCGCTTTTGGATATACGTGTTCATATAATAATTTAATTACGTGTGTTCTTGATAACATTGAGAAGAGATTGAGATTCATTTAACTACCACATCGAGGCGATTTTGCGTAAATTTTCGAGTTTTCATTCGTTTTGTTAAGCGCTGAACTGGGAATTAGCCTGGGCAAAGCTTAAAAATTTTGCTATATTTGAATATCATATCAGATACGTACATGAATATATATATTTTCCGTTATATATAGTTCGCATATATACTCTATTCAAAGACTCGTCGGTGTGTGGGTGTTATACATATATATTTGTATATAAAAATTGGTCCATGTTAACCACATCGTACGAAACATATAGAGGAACTCAAAAAAAAAACCAAAGGAAAATCCAAAACAAAGTGGAATTGTGTGGGGAAATAAAACGCAATCAAAATCATAACACTGTAATTTTAGTTTTGAAATACTTTTTGTTTTTTTCATTTATTATTATCATTATTTAAATGTATTAATTAGCGTTGTGTGTGTGTGTTTTTTGGGGGAGGGGTGTGTTCTTGTTGTTGCCGCATATATAACATACATATCCATATATACAATATATTTTAGATCTAGCATTAAATTTGATTTACACTTTTAATAGTTTGTTTCTCTCTTCCGCTAATTATGCAGTTTTGTTTTGTCACTTAATTATACACATTTATTTTCTGTTCGTTATAGTTAATAATTCTTAATATTTTCTCCGCTGGTCTGTTAAATTTCGTTTATCATTTACCGAGCTAAATCAATTAATTTTTATATGTAGATAGGCTTTAAAAAATAATTAAAATTATGCAACAATTAAAATGTAAATGTTTTCATTTTATAAATGTAATAAAATTGTTGGGATTTTACTTGTATGTATTTTGTATTTCTCATTTTTTCGCTTTTGTTTTTTCTTTGCTCATGCTTATTTTGTTTTTGCTGAATTAACTCTTCTCTTTTTTTTTTTTAATATTTTTAATACTTTGTAAATGAACAAAAAACATTTTGCAACAAAAGTCTGGGATAAGGCAAACAAAAAATGTAATTTTCAAAAAAACGAACAAAGGACTTTCTGCTGTATTTTAAATTCGTAAATTTCATTGAAGGAATTTTCATGCTCTCAACTAAATTGATTGGTTTTTTCTTTTTTTATATGGTATAATGACTGTTTGTTATTTTTTTTACGCTTTTTCTGTGTGTGTGTGTGTATTTTTTTTCGTTTTTTATGGGTTTTTTTTTGTCAGTTAGCTTTAAATTAAATGCCAATTAATTTAATTAATTAATTTTTAAATCACATTTCATTGTTTTTCAACACGGGCAAATTTAAATTTTCGCTTCGATTTCTCATCCAGTGTGTTGTTTTTTGTAATAGTTTATCCATTTTTGTGGTTTTACTTGTTGCTGCTGTTGGTTTGTGTGAGGAAACGAAAATGTTTGTTGAAGTACGAGACTGGCTTCTAGTGCACATTTCATTAAAATTAATAATACTATATACAATTTATGGTATTTCTGCCATTTCAATTCTCCAACTCTCTCTCAGCTTTTAGGCCTTGAATTTTCTTTTAGTTTTCTTTAGGTCTAGTCAAATAACGTGGCCAGCAATTCGTCGCTGGCATTGTTGTTGCTGCTGCCACTCGAGGGCGGAGTGTTAAGATCGGGCTGTGGATCCAGATAAGACAGGATTTCCATGGGATCCACGTCCTGCAGCACCTATAAATGGTTTTTAAAAAAATATTCAAATTAGTATTTTGTACTCCCAAGGGCTGTTTATATTTTATAACACTTACATTCAGATCGTGGGCTGTATCGTTTATGGCCGCTGCCGCCGCATCGAAACTTTGCAGCTCGGCACTCAGATCGCTTTCGCTGAACTTCAGCTGGGTCTGGCTGCTCATCAGCGAGTTGAGCAGCTGCTCCTGTTGCTGCTGCTGGCTGTCCGCTCCCCCGCCCCCCATGCCGCCACCGCCCATCCGACTGGGCGTGCCCGGCGTCTGGGGGGAGTTGTGGCCGGTGCTGCTGTTGTTGTTACCGCTTCCGTTAGCGTTAGGCGTACCGCCGCTGATGGGCTCGTTGTGGGAACTGCTCACGCTGGGCGGTCCGCCGGGGGTCATCGGATGACTGGCCGCTCCAGGAGTGTGCGGGGTGTGGGGCATCTAAAATGTAGATAAAGAAAATATATGGTTGAGTACGGAAATTTTTAAAATTGTTTTTAAGTATAGATAAGCCTAGACTTAACCATAAACATCATAAAGTGTAATCTATATAAATTTAACATTTTTTTTCATTGGGTTTTTCTTAAAATACTTTTTTTTTAATTGAGCTCAAATAAAGTATCACCAAGTTATATTTTTAAAAATTATTTTTTTTTATATTTTAAAAAGAGATAAATATGGCTGCAATATTTCAGATTCAAATATAAATAAAATTAAGTGTTTGCTGCTAAATAAAATTGTGAAACCATTTGTTAAAAAATATTTATGTAAAATTATAATAGATTTTAATATTTTAGTCTAAGACCAAATGAGATAAACTAACAATATTTAAAGCGGCCATAGTTTTTAGCTAATATTTTTGGTTTAAAAATGCCTTTTCCTTTTTTTTTAAAGAAATCTATAATATTCTAAATATTTGTTATATTTTGTAGATGCTTACCTGATCGCTGAGCGACTTCTCCATGGCATTCAGCTGGTCGAGGGAGTTGACACCGCCGTCGCTGCCTGCCAATCCTCCACTGCCATCGCTGTGGTTGCCACTGAACCCATCGTAGCTGCTGCGATTGCCACTAAAAATGATGAGAAGTGGGTAAATTAAATGTCAGAACAATTAAATACTAGAAATCGAGAAAAAGGACACTTACTGCTGGTTGGTGTTGCCGCCGTTGCCCATCATGTTGCCGCTGGCAATGGAGTTCATGTCGTGCATGTTGTAGGGACTCATCGCCTGCGCACTGTCCCAGGTGGGCAGTTGGGTGGATCCCGGCGACATGACCTTGGCGATGTCGTCGCACAGTTCCTGCTTGATGGCCGGCAGGGTGGGGTTGCCACTGTTGCCGCTTCCGTTTCCATTTACATTGACGTTTCCGTTTCCGGTGTTGCCGCTGGGATTGCTAGGAACATTTGTGGGTGGCGGTGCGTTCGGCATGCCGCCATTGTGCTGCAATGCCCGCCAATTGGCCGACGAATCGATGATCACCTCGTCCACATCCGAATTGCCCAGCGTGTTGAGTATGGCCCAGATATACTGATCGATCTCCAGGGTATCGGTGATGGCCGACTTGCTGCATTCCGGGCAGCGCCACGAGCCCCGTTCGCTGTTGATCATCAGATACGCCTCCAAGTCGAAGCACTGCACATGCTTGCACTCGTGTCCCCTGGCCGGAAGTCGTATCCGCGACTTCGTGATGGGGCACTTCAATGAGATCTTGGCGCACTGCTGCCCACCGCCCTGCTGGCCGCCCTGTTGGGGCGTGGCCTCCGATCCGGGATTCGTCTCCGGCTGGCTCAGATTGCGCTTGATCTTCTGCACACTGTGCTCCAACGGCAGCAAGTTGCGCTTGTGCAGCGTCTGCAGCACCTGCCGCACCGACGGTCGATGGACAAGCTGCAACACAAACAGGTGCGACTGCAAGAAATAGAGGTAGAGGATTTGGATTAATAAAAAGTTTTATTATGGGTATTTAGGGGACCTTGAATTAAGAACAACTAGGTTTAAAAAGCAATCAATAGTTAGTATTTTCCAGTTTCAATATCAATATGTGATTTTAAAGCGCGCATTTTAAACACCAATATTTAATTTGGTCTTTAAAATATTGCAACCTTGATTTCAATGGTTAAGCAATAGATGATTGTCATTTATTGCTTATGGTTTTATTATGGTTTCATTTTTATTAGAATTAAATTTTAATAGTTTAGAAATAAATGTATATAATTTTTATACATATAATGTTTATATATTTAATTTAATATAAATTCTTAGTCTAGGAAATACTTACACAACAGCAGGAACTGGCGGTCAGTTGGAGCGTATTCCGTCCCGGCTGGCAAACAGCCTTCAAGTAGAGCGGACGCAGGGCGGTACTGTTCTTCTCGGACCGCTCGATATTCAGGGGCGTGGCATTCGCGGAGACGGTGACGGTGTGCGGCCAATTAGTGTTCATCTGCCGATCATCCTGGTGGAAGCACTTCAGCTGCAGCTCCAAGTCGGTTCTAAAATGTATTTAAAATTATAAATATTGAGTTACAAAATATTACAAAAGCCTATTTATCGAGACCTACCTGTACATCAGCGTGTTGTAGACATTCTGCTTGAGATGGAACACGTGGTTGCTGACCGATAGATTGTGCAGCAGGCGGAAAGGAGCCAGGATGATGCCGTCGCGCACCGGGAATGTCAGTCTCATTTCTTCGCCTACAAAATAATACAAAAAATATTTAAATAAATATTTTAAGGTAAGAAAATTATAATAAAACTTACTGTTGTCCATGGGTGGCTTGATGTCCGGATTGGGGCTGACATAGGGCACACTGCAGGCGGGCGTCAGCGGTGGCGTGGGATTGCCAGGAACTGGACTGTGCTGATAGTTTTGCTGGAAACTAAGGATGGGAAAATATATTATCAACTGATCGATAAAGGATATTACTCCATAGAACACTCACCCTTGATTCTGGTAGGGATTGCCGGTGGTGGCCACGCTGCCTGGACCCGCCGGGCACATGCCACCTGCCTGCTGCATTGCGGCACTCTGGCCGCTTCCCGGATAGAACTGGCTCTGATGCGAGCCGGCACCTGCGACGCCGGCGTAGGGCATTCCGCCGCCGGATCCTTGGGGCATGAAGCGCTGCTGGCTCATGCAACCGGGTCCGGGACCCATTCCTCCGGCGGTCATGGCCCCCGGGCCCATGGGTCCCATTACGGGTCCACCAGTGGGTCCAATTCCATTCCCGGCAGACATGCGGCCGTAGCCGCCATTGCCGCCACCCATGGGTCCACTGCGTCCGTAACCATTTCCGGCTCCACCTGCCTGCATGGGCAGGGGAACTCCTCCGCCGGATCCGGGATGCATCTGTTGGCTGCCGTACATCTGCGCCTGTTGCTGCGCCTGCATGGGATTGCCCGGATACATGCCACCCACTCCGCCTGCTCCGCCCACTCCGCCCGCCGCCCGCTTTTGGGCCATGTGCATCTGGGGGTGGGGATACGGGGCCATCCGGCGCTGCTGTTGCTGCTGCTGCTGTTGTTGTTGCTGCTGCTGGGAGAGGGAGGGAGGCGCCTGCTGGGGGTAGCCCCCATTGGCCATGCCCTGCATCTTGGCCATCGGATTCATGCCGCCCATCTGCTGCTGCGCCGCCGCCTGTTGCTGCAGGGGATTCATGCCGCCGCCCATGGCGCCACTTCCTCCGACTCCCGGGCCCATGGACATATTCTGCATCTGGTTCATGGGCGTCATCTGAAAAGGGGATGAAAATCAATTATTAATGGGGGTTTTTATTGGAAGCATCTAGGAATTCCCAGGCCAGCATTTAGTATTGCTACCCTATCCTTATCTTTTTAATTACTGGACTTTGCCTTGTTTTTGCACTTCAAACATATGAAAATGTTTGTGCAATATATTATGAAAATCAGACGAATCAATTTTAAATTACTTTATTAAATAATAAAACCGAATAATTCATTTTATCCAAAAATATAAAAGGCATTAAATATTTATCATAAAAATTATAATTGGCTGTTCGACCAAACTTGCCTAGATTTAAAAACAAAAAGTTATATATAATAATGCCCAAGGAATATAAATTCCCACTTCGAAGTCAGTGGGACTTCTATGGTATTAGTTAACATAAGTTCTCTGCCTCTCATCCCTAATTAAGCGAAAAACTTTTGAACATTTATAGCTTTGTGAATTGGGGGACTGGGACAAATAATGCCACTGAGCTTGAGCGGATTACTGTCGTTTTGGCAGTCACAAATTTGTCATTTCCGAAGCCGCAGACTTCTGTTTTGGGGGCGATTCGAATGATTCGTTAATGGGCGAACGTTTTAAAAGCGAAATCTGTTTACTGCCGCAAATGAATTGTCAACAGCTGGTCATATAAAAGTTGTGGATGGGGAAGGCAGTGAAGTCATTCCCGCAAACTCAAAAAACACATATGTAGCTGAACTGGTGCTCACCTGATGATGCCTCTGGGGTCCGATGTTGCCACCTCCGCCGTAGCCCATTCCCATGCCTTGGGTGCCATTGTAGCCACCTTGACCGGAACCCCCATTCATGTACTGGCCACTCATGTTGCCCATCATGCCGCTATTGGGTCCAGGGTGCATGCCGCCACCCATCTGCAAGGTAAGAAAAACATAATTAATTTATTGCATTTTATTTAGAATTTTAGAAATATTTTTGTTTTTAGTAAAATATATTTTGCTATCTTTTTTATTAGTTTGTATCCCATGTTTTTTCAATTGGTTAAGTTTTGTGTTTAATTTTTTGGAATTAATTTGAATGTTAATCGATTTAAACTACTTTTTGCCTATGTTAAAGATAAGTACTCACCTGACTGTAACCGCCCATGGCGTCCATGCTGCCCATGTGTTGCTGTTGCTGTTGGTGGTGCTGTTGCTGGTGGTGTTGCTGTTGCTGCTGGTGTTGCTGGCTGGCAGCAACCATGCCCGTGTATCCCTGTCCGCTGGAGTTGCTCAGTCCGCTCAGCGCCGAGGTCGAGGAGCTGGTGGCGCCTCCAAGGGCCGTGAACTCCGAATTGGGGCCGAAGGTATTGTTCAGGCTACGCAGGCTGTCGCCGCCGACAAGGTCATTGCCCAGCATAAAGTTGCCACCGCCGCCCACTCCGCCGCCAACCGATCGCTGGTGTTGCTGCTGCTGTTGCTGTTGCTGCTGTTGCTGGTAGGCCAGGAAATTGTCGCGCTGATGTTGCTGCTGGTACTGTTGCTGTTGCTGCTGCTGGTTGTAGTATTGCTGCTGCTGCTGCAACTGTTGCTGCTGGTCCACGCCGACTGTTGTGGCACCTGGCGGTGAGATTTGGCCCCCGGTGGCTGGCGCCCTTGAGGAGCCCGCCTGCTGGTTCATTTCATCATTTTTCCTGGAAGATTCGTAAAAGAGGTAAAGCCACGAATTAGTTGGTGTCCTGAAGGTAAAAACGTAGCTGCGCGTCTCTATATAATAAACGGGCCAAGTCCATTCCGTCACTCTATAAGACATGTTTCTCATTCAACTTTCGAATTGAGCAGAAAAAAGTTCAAAATCAATCAAGTACTAGACAATTTTGGCTAAAATTGAATGTCCCGAGAAAACAAACAGGGCACTAAGTCCCATGCCTACTTTTCTGAGATACTTTTTAAGGTTACTTAAATTGAGTTTAAGAAATTATTCAATTTTTTTGAGTGTGATTCACAAGGTTAATCTTTTCCCAATTAAAATCTTATACAAGTTTTTTTTCTTTATAACTTTTGTAGATATGGTTTGTATTCGTTAGGTTCCTAAAACATTGTATTCCATTTTTTTTCGGAATAATATATTTATTTTTTGACACTTCTCTTATCGCCAGTCTTAGTTACAATTACGAATTGTCTCGAAACATTCCAATTCGCTCAGTTCTTAAAATTGTTCTTCTATGTTTTCGGATTCGTATAGAATTTTTACCACGAATTGTGTTAAGTTTTCTATTTTCTTATCTTGCCAACTGGTTAGTCACATCGAAGAACTGAGAATTGCTTCTGATTTAAGTTGCTCTCTGCTGCTCGAATCATTATTCGACCTCCATGGATGATGTCAGCCTAAGGCAGCTTATGTTCGTGATTTTACCCCAGTATCCGCAGCACCCATCCATTCGTCCATCCGTCCACCCAATGCCCGTTCCTAACACCGCTCATAACCCCCCCCCTCCCCGCCCTTTCCTACCACCCAGCCATATCTCCATCATCGTCATTGTCAACGTCATTCATTGTACTGTACTGTACTGCGGCTGTGTGGCAATTGCAATTGCATTTTCCATCTTCTCCGTTGCCTGTATTTCCCATTGCACTTGTTTCCCCTCGATTTGCTGTGACATTTAAGCCCGAAAATGTCAAATGGGCTCAGGGCTTAGGTTTGTTTTGCCCCCGACATCGCTCCCTTCAATTGTTTCATTCCATACATTGAAATTGTTTTCGCATTCGCTTTGATGGCGCGACTTTTAAGGTAAAAATAATTAAGCATATTTGCCAGGCAGACAATAACAATATGAAGCATATGAACGCAGTGCGAATGCGAAGCAGAAAACACATAAAAGTAAAAAAGATGAAAGAGTCGAAGATGGTAATACTCTATGTAACTAACAAATTAATTTAGAAGTATATATCTTCACCAAGGTCTTTTTCAAAATGGAATTGATATATGAACAGGGCGTATACGTAATTTCTCGTAATCTTTAATATGTATAAAATGTATTTTAGTAATATATTTTTTAAATTCTTTATCAATTATTTGTTGCGAATTCCCAAAGAGGCGTATGAGTAATTTAAGGATTTTCAAGGTTTCAATAACATTTTGAAAAGGAAATTATAATGAAATATAAAGTATAAATTAAAGAAAAAAGGAATACAATTTATTTATTAATATTTAAATTTGTTCTTTTCAAAATTAGCATCTTTTATAGAGTAGAATTCTAAGCTTAACAACAGAAAAAGTCGCACGTTAAAAATATAAAGTAACACGCTCACAATAATTGCGCATCTACAAAAGCAGCTCAACGTAAACACCGCCAGCAACAACACAACACAAAAGCAAATAAAGTTGGGAACAAATAAAAATAAATAAAAATCCAACAAAAAAACGTAACAAAACGTAACACAAAGGCAACAACAACAAATGCAGCAGCGAGCGAAATGCAAATAAATGGCACACTAAGCGATTGGCTGATAATCGCATGACGAAAAGCCCGAGCCGGCAAAGTCTACAAAGATCACTGGAGAGTCGCGCGGAAGGGGAGAATTGGCCGGCAGCGGGAGAATCGAGTGGGGGGGAATTGAGAATTGGTGGTGGAACTGAACCTGTGATTGCCGCGAGACTGTGACGATAAATTAGCATCGAGCAGCTAGCAATTTCCAAGTGCAAAAACGGAGTGGAGAGGTAAACAGAGCAAAGCGGGTCATTAGGTCGAATGGTAGGGAAAGAGAGGAAAAGAGATACACAGAGAGAAAAGAATATAGGTACAGTATGCCCAAGACATGCAAATTGCGCGGTATTAAAATGGAACCACTGGACCGAATTAAATGCATTAAAACAGTGAAATTATACTCGTAGTTTAGCCTAACTGAACTTATTTTGTAAGCTTGATGTTTTTAAATTCCAAACTCAAAGTCCAAAAGTGAAAAATCACTGCCAAAAAGTGTGCTATGTAATTACAATTAAAAGACTGCCAAATTGAGGCAAATTAAGTGCTACAATCACAAATAACAAAATTAGTCACAGTGTCTTATCAAAAATATGACCTTCGTTAAGTGCAGAGATAAAGTACCAAAAATTATGGGAAAAAAGAAGCCGAGATGCGACAGACCTCGAAATTCTAGTAAAGTGGAAAAGATATTGGGGTATGGAGAATTCTAATGAGCAAACAACAAAGTTGTGCACTTGCGATCATATAATCGTCTCATTATGTGACTTGCACTGGAAAAAACAGGGTGTTTTGGGGGCCTTGAGAGGGGAGAAGTAGGCGATCTCTGGTGACGCTTTGCTTTGTTTCAGTTTTCAGTTCGAGTCGCGTTCACGTTGTTGCTGCCTTTTGTACTTTGATTAGATATAAATTTCTTCATTGATTAGATAAAAATAAAGCAAAACAGGTAACTCACAGGCGAGTGAGATAGATAGACAAAAGTGGGGAAGGGAGACAGGGAGATATGATCAGAGTTTGGAACCACTAAAATTCAGTTCAGAGGCCATCAAAAACACGTGCTCCAAGATATAGCTTCATATCGAAATCGGTGCACGATCTCTGGCCTTCTGCCTCCGATCTTCTCTTCGATTCTCTCGCCATTAGTTTGCTTGTGTAATTGTAAATTGTGCGCACTTTGATTTGCTGTGGTAATAAAAATTATTTCTCATTTGGCACACGAAATGATTTCCGTATGTCAACAGACAGGGGCGTCGTTAAAGGTTTTTACCCGGGGGTATGTTTTAACATTTTTTATTTGTATATTTTTTTCTGCAATTTCTTTGACTATATTTTCACAATTTATGGTCATGGCCCCCGGCGATATGAATTATGTTCCAGACGGCAATGCGACATTCGGGATGGGTTAGACATCCTTTTGGAGGACATGTCTGGTAAACTTTATTACGCTGCTGAAGCAGAACAATCCCTCAAAAACAAAAATCAAACTTTTTCTTCTATTTTTATTGTTATTGTTGTTTGCGTGTTTTTTGTTCGATTTGCCTTTGCGTTTTTTTTTGTATTTCACAGACGACAGTTGGCGTCATGTAACAAAACAAGTAATATATACAATATATATGTGTGCGTTTTAGAGGCCATGAAAAATTGTGAGACACGTGCGTGGAGCCAATGACAGAACGAAATGTTTGAAATAAGTTTTCCCACCGGAGTGGGAGGTTTCAATCATATATTGTTGTCAGAGCTGCTTCATTTTGACACCCAACCGAAAAGATTGAGTTTCTCAACCTGATTTTGGCATTTCAAAATCTGTATACATGACAAAAGGAATCGATCTTGGGCCTTCTTAATAATTTGGCTGTGCAGATCCGAAATTTGTTTAATAACTTTAGAATATAATATTTAATATTCTTTTAATACTTTTCTAAATTCGGTTCAAAGTCATACAAAAATATTTGAAAAATTATTATTGTTATGGCAAAACCAATAAAACGTCAAAAAAGTATGATTTGCTCTCTTTTCCGTTTCTGCCACTTCGGACCCATCAGTCACTCAAACTCCCATATTTGCGCCTTATTGTTTTGCTGCAGTTGCCCACCTCCCACCGCTGAAATGCGTTTGACAGTTGTTTTTCAAGGGTGTTTGAAACTGAACCACCGCACCACCGAAACCACCCACAGCTGGCTGCACTTTTCGCATACGAAATATAGAAGAGAAAAGAAAACAAAGAACATTTTTTTCGACATTTTCTTCCACTCTTTCCAGTCCAATTTTGAGTTGGCAGTTGTCGTCTGTCCGCTTTTTTGTGCCCCTGACTGTGTTGTGAATTCATTTTTTCCATATTGCCCTGTCAAGGGAGGTTGTGTATGGGTTTTTCGTCATGATTTTTTTTTCAAGTGGCAAAGGATGGTAATAATTTTTTGTACGCCGCTTAGTTTCAGGACTTTGTATGCCATTCGAATTCGGACGGCGCCTGTTGGTATGCAACACTTTTTGTCGCCTCAAGCTCACTAGGAAAATTCTTTGAGCCACCCATCTCCCCACCCCTTTTCGATTGAATTTCCCGCAGAGTTTTCCTTTCCCGCTTCGATCGCTTTCATAATTCATCTGCCTCGCATAAATTGCAATCAGAATGAAAATAAAAATAAATCAGCATAATAGACTCGAGCCCAGAAAACAAAGCAATGAAGAAAAAAAAAAGCAACCACCAGGAGCAGGCAGGAGCAACCCTCCGCTCCAGTGGTTTTTTGGTCTGGGGGTGGTGGGGTGAACATAATAAAAATCGAACTGTAAACAGAAAAAAATAAAAATAAAGGCGAAGAAAAAGCTGCGGCAAAAAAGCGAAGAGAAATCGCACAATTTTTGATTAAAAATCCAATGCAAATAATACAGATGGTCAGCAGGCGGATTGTGGTGGCGATATGGTGGTGTTTCCGAGGAATGAGCGATGGGGGTTGTCAGATTTTTGAATATGTGCAAAAACATATTCAGCACTCAGCCCCCTTTTTGTTTCGCCGACAAAATGTTTGCCTCCAACTTTGTGCTCGGTTTGCATTTTGCGGATTTGCAAATTCATTTTTATAAATGTTTTGCCGCTTGCGGTGGACAAAAAGGGAAAATGGGTGTATGCCTGTCCCACATGTGGTATGAGTAATATTTGAAATATTCTACCCTTTCCTTTTGCTGTTGTGTGCATGTTTTCAGCACCTGTAACTGGCTTTTATTTATTGGCCAGCCTGGTTGGATATCTGCTGCTTTTCCGAAATTGCGTATACGCAGTGTGCCCTTACCCTAGATCATTCGTTATACTTTTTAGGCGTGTGCCTATGTCTGTTTGTAATACAACGTTGTATTTGCTAATTTGCATACTACAATGTAGAATTGCCAAGGATTATAGTTCAGAGTACAGTGGCCACAGTTGCAACCATGTATTGTGGAGCACTATAAATACAAAGTATGAGCTTTTGGTAAATATTAAGAGGTTACATCTCAAAGATAAATTAATTTAAGCCAAATGGTCATACCATTAGTTAATATTACATTTTATGACCATAAATACAAGAGATAAGACTAAAGGTCAAAACACCATGATATGATTGTTTATATTATGTTTTGGTAAATGTTCTAATATTTTTATCAGTGTCCCTAAGCGCAGCGTAATATAATTAAACGTTTTGGAAACGTTGTAACCACTGTGATTGGTACTTGGAATACATATTTACAGGTGTCTATGCATTATTCAATTCGGAAATTGCATTTCACTGTCTGTTGTTCTGCGTTGTTACCCATTGTATTTGTTGTCGTCTGTTAGTTTGTCCTTGTGGTGTTGTAACCAAAATCGTTTTGATGGCTGATGGTGTCGCCATTGAAGTCTGCTCGTGTTGGCGATAAAAAAAAAAACTAAAAGCAAAAAACTATACAAAACGCGCTGTGGTTGTTGTAACACACGCGCTAATCAGGTCGCTAATGGACGAACCACCAGAAAACCCCTTGCACCACCGACCACCCACAACCCTCTGCGACTATCAATCAGCGATGTGGTTTTTGCACACCTTACCCATCCACTTTTTCGGCTTGGGGATCTGATGTTTTGGGTTCGATTTGCTGGCGGGTCTGGTTTTGCTTTGCTTATCTTATCTATCGCGTTTTGCTCAAACTAAATTTATGCCAGTCGACGGGGACAAAAAAAATAATATTTCGAAAGGGGTTTCTAGCGAAGGATGGCGGGGATTTAGTACTCAGTGCGATCTATTCCATTGTCATCGGCTTCGTTGCGTTTTTGGCATTTATCTAATCGCCAATTAAGTAAGAAAAAAACCCAACGAAAATCATAAACAATCGGACAGACATAAACATTAAAAATAAATCGAAGGCTGCGACTGTCAACGCTCGCAACAACAAAAAAATACACAAAATAAATGAACGAAAAAAAAGAAGCTGCAATAATTTTGTTCAAGTATTTTTGCACACTCACACATTGAGGAACATGCATAAATCACATTAAAAATAAAACAAAACAAAACGAAAATTGCAACAGCAAGCAAATCTTGAAGCGACTCAAAACCCAACGCATAAATCGCCAACCAAGACGTCGACAGCGACGCAGGCGTCGTACTTGAAAACCAGTTTCGAACAAAAATGTCTACTGAAGTACAGCTAAATGACAGCCGCAAAAACAACAACCAAAATAAACTCAACAAAATGTGTACAAGAAAATGTTAGCTAAAAATACTTGCCATCGGTAAAGGTTAGACAAAAAGATATGGTAAATATGGGACAGGAAGCGGAGCGATTGATAAGCAAACCCGAACTAGCTGATATGTTGAGAAGCGCGGAGAAAGGCGTTGTGCCCACGAGACCAGCAGGTGGCGCCACCTGTTCTGAATCAACGGTCTACAAATGTATTCAAAGATAAAATCCGTTTGCGCACCTTAAAATAATAAATATATATTTATAGAAAGACAGAAAGTTGTAGTAGTGATTAGATTGGCATTTATATTGATTTGGTTATCAACATTTTTGCATTTGCAATTTTTGTAAGAGCTTAAGTAAATAACTATTGTTGAATCAGAGAGCTAAGATTGTGCACTAATCAGTTGCTTTAGTAAACATATGGTTTAAATATGGTTTACTCATTTGCACTCAATAATTTCCTGAGTTTAATCAATTCTTCCCCAACCTCTCTTTGCCCACCACATACCATGATTGCGATCCATTCACAAAAACCCATCGACCATTTTGCGAAGACCGCTAAATGGCGAGAGACTGGCGTACTATGTGAAGGTACTACCTGGTCGTAAACAGCGATAAGCAATTATCGATAACTGAAATATTTCTGCATACCTAAGCGCGATTTAATGTCGGCCAAAACAAGAGCAAAAATAGGCAGGTAGAACCATTCAGAGAGTGTAACTTTCCATTGTTCCAGTTGTTTTTTTTTTTTGCAAGCAACAAATAAAGAGTAGTTTTCGTTCTGTTTTTCTATATAGATATAGTACGATCTGCGGGTATAATTAGCTTGTCAGTCCCCCCACCAAAGGCTGATAAGAATTGGTTACCTTTGATTTTGGGTTTCAGTACGCTCTATGCCCATCGATTGTGATAGTATTTCTGTTTTTGGTGGTTGGTCGTTGGTGGCAGTTATCTGTGAGGTTAAGCATATATTTTACTATATCTATGCGAATGTGTTGGTTTCGGTACGCTCTAGTTTGATATCAGGTTCGTTCAGGGGCTTTTAATTGGGTCGTTAAATGTTTTCGTTCGGTATTCGTTGCGTTTTGGGAACTTTTATCATGTGACTAAACGAACTCTGAATGAAGTGGAGTGTGCGACTCTTCAAGGTGCCTCGAAGAGCCCGCGGCGAGTCAAGAGTCAACTGCTTAACCCATTAATGCCCAATCAAATTCAAATTGTGTGATTAGATATGCACCGGAGCTGTGGCTCTCTTTCTTGCTCTCGTGTGTTCCGTGTGTGACCTTCGATCTGGATTGATGAGGGGTTAAAGTCGGACCGATTTAGGGGTGGCTTCGGCTTACACATGTAACTATTGTTGCGCCCTCGAGTGTGGATTTCGTTACGGGGGTTGCTCAGTTTCCAGCCCCCTGTCTGATGGGTTTATTAATATCGGACGCTCCTCCGCTCGCTAAATGTACCGTGTATGTTTCTGTTTGTTTCTTTCGGGGTTTAATCACCGAGAATGCCGAATGCCGAATGCTATTCCCTCTCTCACGGAGGGTTGTTGTTGCCTTCTGCGATTTGCAAATGGTTTTCCGCGTTTAGGCTTTGTTTTTCTGTCATTTACTCGTTTGTATCACATTTTTATTTCCCGTGTGAAAATTGCAAACAGTTGAAACAGGGAAACAGGAAGTGGCCAGGAGCGGAAGATGGGGCGAGGGGTGAGGGGAATCCCTTAGGTAGCAATCTTTCTCAAGTCCTTTCGGTGGTTGCTTGATGGGTTGTGATTTGGTTGCCTCGGTGGTTGATTGATGATTGTCTCGCGCTTACGCAGTTTTCTGTTTTAGGATTCTGCATTTCGAGGTGTGGGGCGGTGGTGGGTTGATGACATTAGAGGGTGTTTACGCTAAGCCCAGGGCGTTAATTAACCGTTGAGTTTATCTGCTAAACCGGAATTTTAAACAGTCACAATGCTGCGAAATTTACCCAAAACTTTTATCTGGAAACTTTTGTAATGACTTATCAGTCACTAAGAATTTAAAAACATTTCGATCCTCCACGATTTGCTGACTAAATAAATATTTTTTTTTTATATTTAAAATTTTATTTTTTTGTCTATCTTAAACATTGTATATATATTATTTTATATATCATGTCAGATTCATTTTAAAAATATTTATAATTTTTTTGTACTTATATATATATTTCTTTTTTGTTGAAATTCAGAAGTAAAGATAAAAATATTTTGATGAATACAATTTTTTAAAGATGATGACAAAAATAACAATATTAAGCAGGCAATAAATATCTATATTCTAATATCACTCCCAAATTTCCCTTCAACGGAAGTGGAAAAATGTTTTACAAATTTTTCTGAATGGTTTGCCCTCTTATCTTCTGAGAAGGTAAATTCCCATCGCGTTCCTATATTCGAGATGAATTTCCACCAATCTAGAAGAATGGATTCTAGATGCTTCCAGGCAAAAATGTTCCCTGTTCTTGGGAAATCCCTGGCGACCCGAAGCGAGTGCAACTACCTGTTTTTTGGGTTAAGAGCTGCGACTATTGCAAATGGGTTAAGGTTTACCTGTGGTCGGCATTTTTCTTTTTCTTGCGCTCTGTACGCTTAAGCCCCGTACCTTTTTCTTTGCTTTCATCTTCTTTGCAGCGATGATGAATTACAAGCGAACCGAAAAAATGTCTGCCGAGAGTTTTCCATTGTCTGGGAAAAAAAGAGGGGGTGTTTGGCTGGGGGAAAATGCGTGGCATGTGAGAAAAACGGCAAACGAGATACGGGAGGGAAAATGGTAGGGAAAACTGGAGTGGGGAGAGGTCGCCTCGCTTGGAGTGACCTTTTTTTTTGGGTTCCCGTTCCCCCTTCTTCATCTTGGGCCACAAAAGAAACAGAAACAGAAGAGGCAACAAACATGAATACACACGAGAAATGGGCGAAAACATTGTCGAACTGAGAAATAAGTGACAGACTTGAGCGGTTGTTTTCGGTTGTTCGGGCAAACGAAGCGGATCGTTGGGAAAATTTCTTTCTCGGTATCGATATTCCCACTTCCACTTCCACATCGCATCCCATCCACTTCTCGAGAACGATTCAATGGAAAACTCCGGCCACGAATACCTACTCTACTACTACGTACAAAACAAAGCAACAGCAGTAGGTCGAAATGTTTTTGGACTGAAATGCTGAATGCTTTCTTGGCTTCTCTTCAGATACTTTCCGACTGTATCTGTGTGCGAGTGTCTATGTCTGTCGGTGTGCGTGTCATTTATGGGTCAGCTGTGCGTGAGAGCGAGAGAGCATCAGTCGAGGGGGCGGCGATGGGAGGCGGGCTAACTAACAGCTGATGTGGGAATTCGGTCAAAATTAATCTATTGGCTGGCTCTTTAAAGTGTCTGGATGGGTTTTCCAGCAGGGAATTTTTTGTTTTGTTTGGCTGGAGAATTTAATTCGAGTACATGTTGTGAGTAGATAAGTGTTCAAAATAAATGTTGTGTGTAAATATTTTCTTTGGAAGAAATTATTTCCCGCTATTTAGTAAAAAAAAAATTGATAAAAAAATTGTTAAATAATAAGTTTGCTAAGAAAATGGTTTGCAATTTACAGATTATAATATATAATACAATACATTTATTTTTGCCATTTAAAAAAGGCTAACATATTCTTTAGATTAACTTTATTTTTATGAAAAAAAATATTTTATCACAATATTATTTACTATGTTTTTTTTTTTTTAACTAAAAACGCAACAAATAAATTTTTAAGAAAACGTAGACTTTTTTTACTAATTTTATTTGGGAAATTGTATACCAAACTAATAACTTCCCTAATAAAATTTTTAAAATAAGTAAAGGATTTAATTAGAAACAAGCAATTTCGCAATAAATATTTATGTATATCCAATTTTTATTTGAACAGGGATGGGTTTTTTTTAAATTTAACGAAAACATTTTTTTCAATCTTTTTACAATTTTCCGAATAATTACTAGAAACTTGTTGATAAATAATAAAATGAAATTCAAAATTGTTTAATAACCCTATCAGTTTTTAATATATTAAATAAAATTGACACCATGTACCTAGAAAATATTTTAAACTTTCTCGCTCAACTCTTAATAGCTAATTTATCTACATAACTAATTTTATGATTTATATATATATGGTTCAAACAACAAACAAAGCATAAGGAAAAGACACAAACAAATTTACATAAAATATCTAAAAACAAAAGCACATTCCATTTAATTATTTTGATTGTTTGTAATTTTGATACAAGCACAACAATTAAAAGTTTCTAGTGGAGAAGAAATAAAATTGTTGATGGCCATAAAGAATTTTTGTACTTTGTGTTTATAAATTGTTTTATTTTTAGCCAGGTGGATGATTATTTTTAGCCAGTCAAATTTTATTGACTGTCAAAATGAGAGGCACACAGACGAAAAGTTGAAGTTAAAAATTCTTTTGGCTCGTTTGCTATGATTTTTTTTGTTTTCTGTTTGGTTTAAGTGGAATTTATTTTTAGATATTTTACCTAAGTTTTCTTTTTCTTTTGGGTTTTATGGCAACAGCGCGTGGTGTGTTAATTGTTGTAGTTCGTTGTTTTTGTTAAAGTTGTTGCTGTTTTTGTTGTAGTTTTTTTTTTGTGGGACAGGTGCACCACGTTGCGGCAGAAGAAGAAGAAGCGACAGCAGCAGCTGTGGAACGCTATCTCTTTTCGTTCGGCTTGTTGCTGTCTCTTTTGCCGCTGTTATCAGTTTATCAGTTCACTGGAAGGGTTTTTCCTTCTACTTTGTTTGTTTGCTTTGGTTTGGACACTTTTCACTATTTGTTTGTTGTGCAGTTTTTTTTTTTGTTTTTTTTTGAGAGGTTCTTGAAACTTACTTTTTGGAATTGCGCTTCGTTGTTTGTTTGGAATACATGGGAATTTTGTCAACAATCAATTGCATGGCATCAACAAATACATGGGACAACAACACTTGTTTCTCTGTGCTGTTGCTTCTGTTGTTGTAGATTTATAATTTGTTAATTGGTGTTTTTAGTGGATTTGTTTTTAAAAGGTTCACTGCAGCATTTTCAAAAAACTTCACTCTTTACTTTTCACTTTTTTGTTCACTTTTAGTTCACTTTTTGCTCATTTGTTTTTCGTATTTTTTGTTTGTTTGTCACGCTTTCACATTTGTTTTGGGATGTTGCACAAGTTTGTTGTTTCTTTTTTTGGTTGCCTAGCAAATTGTTGTAGTTTAAAAATTAATTATTTTTGTTAAAGAAATTTTTTTTTCGATTTTGTGCTAGCTTTAAGTGATAATACTGTTGTTTGTAGTAATCCAAGTGGTTTGATGTGTTGCTGCTGCTAACAGGAACTTTGCGGCACTTAATCCAATAAATGTGCTGTGTGGTTTGTTTTGTTTACTTTTCCATGCCACTTGGTTGGAAATTGAAAAATTTCTTTTTGTTTTTTCGAAAATATATTTCACGCGTTTTTTTTCGAAATTTTTGATAACTGTTTCACTGAGCCCTGGCTTTGAGATTTTGGCCTGGCTTTTTGGCGAGCTGCGCTTGGCGATTCGATTCAACCGAACGACGACAACGTTCGACGGCAGCCAGAAAGGAACTGAATGAAGTTGGCAGCTGAGCTGACGTCCGGCGACCGACTGAGCGGTACGCCATGCAGCAGCTGCCGTCGGCGGCGACTTCGGCCCGCTCACCCACACAGATGCAGTCGCACGACGAGCCGAGTATTCCCGAACCAGACCCGAAGCGGTACAGTACGCTCTCGCGGGTTGATTTATTTCAGGTTGGTATTTCGTATTTCGTATTCATTTTGGTCTGTTTAGGGGCGACGACGCGCGAGCACTTAAGTAAAATAATAATTATGTATACGTATGTCAATTTGTTTGACTTCTTCGCCTCGCGGGCCCCTTACTTTGGATCAGAAAAAAAATATAGTAGTATTTCTACTGCCATTTCTGCTGCCTTTTCTACTGCCTTCTCTGCTACCTTTTCGACTCGCTCTCTGCTTTCGTAGCATGCTCTCCACAAAAGCATACTTTTCTGCTACCTTTTTCGGGCAGCTGACATTTATTGGGTTTGTTTTGAAAGCGTTTAATGGCTGGTATGCGTGTGTTTGTGAGTGTTTGCGTTAAGTAGATTTTTCAGCACATTTGTCTTAATTGTTGTGATTTGTGGTTGATTTTTGAATGATTTACGGCGTGTGCAGCGCCAGCGGGATTAATTGTTTTTTAAATGTCAGCAGGGCCAAAGACATATTTTATTTTAAATAAGATGCAAAAAAAAGAATAGTTTATTTGTTAATATAATGTAATATTTGTTTATTTTATTTGTAATATATGCTATGTATTTTTCGTATTTAAATACATTTTGAAACCCAGCCTGATTAATTGTCAACCCTTTACCACATAGGCCGCGAAATTGAAATACTTTAATTACCCGAATAAAAAACATTTAACAATTTAATCTGAGCATATCAATTGCCCACACACTCGAACACACACACACCCGCTCTCTTGCTCTCTGTTGGCCAAAATCCACTCCCAATTTATCACTCAATTAGCACAGAAAAATGTAGTAGTATTTACTACGCTTCTGGGCTCTCTCTCATTCTCATGCCGTCTCTTTCTTCTCGCATATACCCATCTCTTTCGCCGTCGACGTCGCTGCTTTGGCACAGCGTGAGAAACTCTCGTCGGTATCGGGTGTTCATCTCAATGAAATTGTAGCATATTTGTTGCCATATCGAGATTAAATTTTCAAAACACAAACGAGCACAGCACGAAAGAGGCAGAAAGAGAGCGCAATAGGCGGTGAGAAAGAGACGGCACGAGCCGAAGGGAAAGAGAGAGAGCGAACGGAGTTTCGTTTGTATGCGTGGCTTGTAAGCTTTTGTATAATATTTGAGGTGGGCATGCATTTTGGGTGGTGGGGAGTGATGGAGGTGGTTCCAGTGGGTGGTTGGGTGGCTGGGTGTTTTGTGGGTGGTTCGTTGGGGTCGCGATTTATTGATGACGGCAACGTCGACGGCGACAGCAACGTCGACTGCGCTGCGACGACCGTGTTAATGTGTTTGTTGCTCTCTGGCATAAAATTATGTTTTATTTTATTTAACATGTTCTGCCTCGATTTTTGGCAGTCCTTGTCATAATTCCCGTGAAACGGTTGAGGAGTGAGCGAGAGGGATGGAGAGGTCCTGGGCGAAAGGAAGTCCTTTTTTCTGGCTCGAGTGCTAAGCAACAACAATCGCCGACAGTTGTGCGCTGACGATGATGATGATGTTGGTATGTTGGCGGAGGCTGCTTCATTGGGTTATGCTTATGGGTTTGTATTTGGGTTTGAGTTTGCGTTTGGGTTTGGGTTTAGGTTTGGGTTCAGGCCCCGCACTCACACAAGAGTGCCTTAAATCCATGTGTGATTGTACAGTGGCCACTCGCAAATTAGCAGGCCTCAGGCTAAGGGATTTGAGGAACTTTATCGTATTTTTACTTGATAAGAGTTCTTGTTTATTTATTTTGCGATTATCATTTAATTTTTGGAAATTGATTTGTAAAATTATTGTTTTATTAATAAATTTAAAGCAAACAAAAACACATCGCTATAGCAAAATATGAAAGTATTTGATGTCTACATTAGTTGTCTTTTCAAGATATGGTATCAGACATTTTATGTGTTGTGCGATTGTCTCGCCTCTTTTGAATTCAGACATTTTTTCAAATACTGAAAATCCAAACATATGTATTAAACAATTGAAACCAATTTGGTATTGATTTATTAACCCTTTGTACAATTTTGTCGTAAATAGACTTAGAGGCTAGCAATTTATAAAAACATCTAATTACTAATAACCAACTTTCGGGGGTTTACTGTGTTCATGAGTGTCCGTTGGCACTGTGTGTAAAAGGAAGTGTACAGCGTTGTAGGCCTTCGTCGTCGTCATCGCTTGCTGCTGTTGCTGCTGATGTTGCTGATGTGCTGATGTTGCTGCCGTTGTTCGCAGTGTGCTCGTTGGCGAGGGAGGGACAATGGGTCTGTTTGTCGCTCGGTACCCGGTTGCCGGTCCTCTGCCTTTTCCTCCGCCCCTGCCTTTTTTCTCGTCCTGCCCTCCTTGCCCTGCATTTCCCTCATCCTGCGAGTATCTGTATCTATATCCGCATCTGTATCTGTGTAAATGCGTTGGTTGTTGGCTTGTTTCGACGTCCCTCCCCCTTACAATTCCTGCCCCCACCCACCGCTTGTGTGTGTGTGCGTGTGTTGTGTGTTGGTTCCTGTGCCTGTTCCTATTCCTGTTACTTTTGCTGTGACGGCGACGGGGACCAGAGCACCGCGCATACAGGGTGACCCAGGATGTGTGGGGGTGGGCAGGACTATTAGCTAATGACAAGCCTTAAGGAACAAATCAAATTAAAATGAATATACTGTCAATTAGGGTAAAGTAAGTAATTTTGAAAAAATATTAGTTCTTGTTCCATAAAATGTAAAAATAAAATTGTAAAAAACGATTTCGGACTCTTTAAATTAAAAAGCCAGTACGTAATTTTGCAAAAATATTAGTTCTTGTTCCATAAAATGTAAAAATAAAATTGTAAAAAACGATTTCGGACTCTTTAAATTAAAAAGCCATTAGCAAACAGGTGGCTCAAGTGCTAAAATATTTTTAAACATCTCAAATAAAAAGTGAATTTAACGCAAATTTCGATTGTAAGATATAATAAATATTGAATTTAAATTACAATAGTAACTATTTCTAAGTTTAATAATACGATTTTCAGCTGTTTTCGTTAATTAAATATGGTTAAATTTAGTTATATTAATTCAAGACACAAATATTTAAAATATATTAAGTTTTAAATATTTAAGTTAATTAAATTGATGCCACAAATTACCATCTTGTCAGTATATATCGCTACGAATCACCCTGTTCTGGCTGCCAAAAGCGGCTGTAAAAACAATTTAATGCATAAAACGACAAAAATCTGGTTTTCACAAAAACCAAAAACCCAAACCAGCAGCAACAACAAAAGCAAGCGACGAAAGCGCTGCCACCAGTTGTTGGTCTGGGAAGGGGGAGGGGGATTGTCCCGGGGGGAGTTAGGAAGTTGATGTTGCTGCTGGAAGAAGAACTCACAGCAGCAGCAGCAGCAATAGCAACAGCATTAGCAACAGCAACACCAAAGACAGCAGCAACAGCAACAATACAAGGAACAGCAACACCAACAACACTAACAACAGCAACACTCAAAGCAGCAACAACATTAGCAACAGCAACACCGAAGCCAGCAGCAACAGCAACAACAACGACAATTGCAGCAACAGCAACTACATGAGCAGTAGCAACATCAGCAGCAAATGTTGAGATTACACTAAAAGTAACTGCCAGCGGCAGCAGCGACGTCAGCTGAAGCAGCAGCAGCGGCAGAATGCAACGCATTTGGAGAGTGCAGCACTAAAATCAATTATGTAGCCAGCGCAGCAGCAACATCGCAGCAGCAGCAACAGCAACATCAACGACTGCAGCAGCAGCAGCGTGAAAATAGTAGTGGAAAAAAAGAGAAATAGCAAAGCAGCAGACGATAGCAAAAAAAAGTGGGGTTGGGGGATGGAAAAAGGGGCAGTGGGAGGTGAAAAAGTTGGTAGGAGAAGGCGTAAAAGGGGTTGGGGGGGTGGTAGGGCGTTCGGCAAAGTGGGAAGGCGGGGGGCGGCATAAGTGTCTGTTTGTCGCTGCGTCGGTCAGTCGGCAAATATGTTGCGCATTTGTGAGCGTGTGAAAGAGAGGGCCATATGCAGAGCGACAGAGACAGCCCATCGTCGTCAACTGTTGTAACTGTTGTTTTGGTACTACTGGTTGTTGTTGTTTTTGTTGTTGCTGGGGGGTGGCTGGGCGAAAACCGAATGCTAGTAAAATGCGTGCAAAGGCAAAGCCAAAAGCAAAAAGGAAAAATAAAGAAAAGCTAAAGGGCGAAGCTTGAAATACACTTATAAAGCGATTATACTCGTACTCATTGCAGTGGCAATAAATGCGTGCAACGTAAAGTGGAATATTTAATATGACAACTCTTCCACAAGAACGAGCATAAGCGTATAATAACTAATTTTATTACTTAAAGTTTGAAATTAAATAGGACTCAATTTAAAATAGGCTTATTTTTAAGAAATCCATCTTATAACAAATGCAATCTTATAACAAATGCATCTTATAACAATGAAATGCAATTAAAGATCAGATAAATCCTACACAAAAAAATATATAAAATATTTATTTGGTTTATCTAATTTAATTACTTAAATAAATGCATGCCTTCAAATTAGCTTACACGTTATTTAAAAACGAAACAGCTTATAAGCTAATGTTATAATCTTTGAGCTAAAAAATTGTAGTGTAAAAAAAAGCACCCATAAAAACGGTGAAAAACATAAAGCCAAAAGCAGCAGTAAACGATGAACTTTGCTGGCTGCTTTCGTTGCTTTTTTGTTGTGGATGGTTTGGGTCTAAAGCAGACACCTTTCCACGTGCAGGTCGGTACCCCTCACCCCCGCCAAGACCCAAACACCACCCCCCTGCCCCCTTGGGGTCTGCAGAAAATAATCAGCGAAAAACGTAGGAGAAAAAGAGCGTGCAAAATTATGCTGAGTGCTTGGCTGGCTGCCACACAAAGTGAAAGAAAGGCAACGACAACGACGACGTCTTCGCCGCCCCCTCGGGCCTCTAAGACCCCCCTTTGGGTCCCCCTTTCAGCCGCCCCTGGACTGCCCTCCACCCTCTAGGCTCCCCTTTTCACGAGAGCAGCATAAATACGAGAAAAAAGGCAGAGAAAGAGGAAAAATCAAGGAGGAACTTGGGGTGGTGCAGGGGCGTCGGCAAAGGGGGGCGCTTTGCTTTGCCGGCAGATACTTCGAGATTTCGCCCCCCCTACACCCCCACTCCCCCCACTGGTTTTCATGCATTTTATCAGTCGACGCTGACGATTTTCTTGGCGTTTTTATTTTTATTATTTTTTTTTCTCTCGCTCTTTGCTCGGTTTCGTTTATGATTTTTTTTCACTCTGCTCTGGTGTTGGGTTTTTGTTTTTATTTGGGTTTCGTTTTGGGATCGGGCAAATGTATCTGTATCTGTCTGTATTTGTATCTTTATATGTGGCGCTGGCTGCTGTTGTTGTTTTCGTTGTTGTTGCTGTATCGCTTTTGTATCTTTTAGCGCTGTTTTGAGTTAAGCAATTGATGGATATGGTTTATTTATAACGCTTGGCGACCGAAACCGAAGCGAGCTGAACTGAACCGAACCTCATCATCCTCTCCATCGCCATCCTCATCATCGTCATCGGAATTCGAATTCCGACGATGTCGAGCAGCTCGCACAATGAGTGCGGACGTGTATCTGAGTATCTGAGTATCTGCAAGATACTCGTACCCGTACTCACTCATACGCTCGCTTGCTGGCTGCGTTCGATAAACGTAAGCGTAATAATATTTTATTGAAATTTGTTTTCTTGCCTGTACTTGCCTCGCTCTCTCCTTTCCTCTCCTTTCTCTGAGCAATTTCTTTTTCGGCTGCACGGAAAACAAAATTAATAGCCAATAATAAATTACACTACATATTAAAATATTTAAAAGTGATTAATTCCCTCAATACCGTAATCTTGAAAATGTCCCTATGAAATTTATTAACCATATTAAAATAATAAAGTAATATTTATTTATTTATAAGAATTAAAAATTAAACTTTGAAGCGTTTACTTAGTCAGGAAAAAATTGTATTTCGTTGATCAACCTTTTTTAGATAAAGCTCCAATTTAATGTTTATCCAAAACAAATTAAATTTAAAATATGCATATAACCCTATTTCGGTAATTGACTTAAATAAATAGGTAGGTAGGTAAATAGGTAATGCTATTCTAAGAATTCTTAAATTGTTCAATAAATATTTATATACTAATAAAATAAAACATTTACAAGGTAAATATAT
This sequence comes from Drosophila carrolli, assembly GCA_018152295.1. Lineage (NCBI taxonomy): Eukaryota > Metazoa > Arthropoda > Insecta > Diptera > Drosophilidae > Drosophila > Drosophila carrolli. Next base: position 16,050,210 of record JAECXJ010000001.1, read on the forward strand.
TCAACAAGATATATTGCTTAATAAAAAAATAGTTTGAAAATTAGAAAAATATTAAAATTAAAGTCGACTGATTATAAAGTTGTATAAAATAAAGTCTTTTCAGTGTTGAGGGGCTATGGGGACGGAGGGGCCTTCATTTCTTTTGTCGCTGCTTGCTTTTTTTGCGCTCCGCTATAAGTATCTGTTGGATAAATATGAGGTTAAAGCGCTGCCTGCTGCCGTCTGTCTGCCTGTAGTTTCTTCACTTCACTACAGTTCAGTTCACTTGCATCTGTATCTGTCTTTGTATCTGTCTCTATATCGGTGCTATCTGCAACCGTATCTGTATCTGTACCTGCAGCTGTAGTAATACCCATACCCGAACTCGAACCCAAACCCGCACCCGTATCCGTATCTGCATCTGCATCGGTGTGTTTCCTTGGGTCTCTGGTCTGGAGTCGAGTGCAGCGCATTTTGATTGTTCGCCTGCTCTTTTGATGAAAACATAAATATCACAACGCCGCCGAGAGAAAAGAGACCGAAAAAGAAGCCTCAAGACATCCAAGAAGTGGATGAGGATGAGCCACAGGGCGATGGTGAAGATGATGATGATGGTTTCCACCATCGGAATTTCTAGCCAGCTCTCTCGATTCCTGTTCTCGCATTTGGAATGAATGAAAATGTTTTTCCTCTTTCCCGCTCTCTTTTTTTTTTTTTTTTTTTTTGGTTTTGTGAGAGTTACAACTTCTGGGGTTCTTGGTGTTTTGTTTTTCCTGTTTTCCGTGTGCGGTAAATTGATATGGCAATGGTGGCTTAACACTGGGCGTATGACTTCTCTATTAATAAGCCTAATTAAAGCCACGGAAAATACTATTAGGCCCTGGGAGATTGCTGCAGGCTGGCTTAACAGTGTTAAATTGGGTTTTATTGGAGATTAAATTCCATTTTGAAGTTCTGAATAGAGAGATCCAATATCAGCAGAAAAAGGAATCAATTTGTAAATAATTTAATTTGATTTTAAGATTTTTGCAACGAGATCAAAACATCAGGAAATGAGGGATGCAATACTAAATTGGAGAAGAATTAAGTTGCCATCAAATAGCTGTTATTTTAAGATAGATTTTTTTGGTCCATTGATATTTCACACCTAAACAAATAATGTATTAGCCTTGGCTTAAACTTTTATAATTACTGGTAGTTCGTATAGCAAATAGGTTTCTCTTTAGCTATTAAATTAAAATTATTATATTTTAAAAACGCAAAAAAACTGAGAAACATATTTATTAAGCAGGTTGATTCATAAGTATTTTACATATTTAAAAATGTATTGAATGGATACATTTTATATCAGATTATTTAAAAATAGCTATTTATTTTAAAAGCTTAAGTGTTACTAATTCTTGACTGACTAACAATTAAACAGAAAATATTTCTCATTTAATTAATAGAAAACTAACTAATGAATGGCAATTCTTTCGACACAGAAAAATCTCCAAATAATTTATAAATATTTAAGTAACATTGCTTTGTTTTATGGTGTCATTTTAGCATTTTGAGCACCAAACAAGGGCGCTCTTTTGTTTGCCGATTAACTATTTAACCTCCAAGAAATGATTGAGCAAGACTAAAAATAAATGGAATATCAGGGAGAAATCCCATAAATTTTGGGAGAGTGAGAGGGCAGTACTTCCTCTTCACTGAGCCCCCTCCCCCCACCTTTTTTATGACCTCTCCTCGAATAACTTAATAATTATTCATGCAGTTACCCGACGCAATTACAACAAAAGTGGATGCCACATGCCCACGCTTCAAAAGAGCAACAACAAGAGCGATAAATAAAAACAACGATCAACAACAAACAAACAACCGAACAGCAAGAACAACGACAACAACAATGAGAAAAGTGCGTTGTACATAAACGAAATCGAAACGAAACGAATAATAAATGAGAGGAAAAAGGAACGACAATACTTTATTTAGTTGAATGACTGAACGAACCCGTCAACCACACCAACAACGACAAAAAATTAACACACAAAAAATACTTATGCGCAATAACAACAACAACAACAACAACTGGCCCTCTTCACCAACAAAATTACCTTAAAAACACCAAACAAGATGAAAATAAAAAAATGGGAAACACAAGCCAACAAAAAATCTGAAAATAAAAATACATTAAACGAAATAAGATGAATACCAAACAAATAAAAAATTTATGCGTTGCACTTGGTTGTGGAGAGGGGGGATGGGGCTAAAGGGGTGCGACAGAGACAGAGCGAGGGATTGTATAAATGGAGGCGAGCGAGAAATTATGCCACAATCAAGTACAACACGACAGAAACAACAACAAACAGAGAGGAAAATTCCCCCAGAAAAGTGCGTGGCAATGGGAAACCGAACTTAGAGATGGTTACGTGATTATATTATTTAGGATTAAGTTCAGGAAGTTCGGGATATCATACATCCACAGACTAGAAATATTTATAATAATTCCGAATAAGATTGTGTAATATCCTAGTGATTATTTTGTTGTATGTCGAATTAAATTTTTTTATATGAATACCCAATGGATTTATTAAGATGAAGTCATAGAGGTTCGGGATATAATATTTCTACAGACCCAAAAAGAATTAATTTAGACTGTAAAATTTTTGTAGAGGGATTTGTTTTTGTTGTGGGATTTAATATTTTTAATAATTGTTTCCCAACAAGATAGTGTGATGGGCAACTGATTAAGCATCATGATAAACTTTTCCTTTGCTAAATATTCTCCATTGACAAAAATCTACCATTTTTTTGGAAATCATTTTTTTGAAAACTAATTTTTAATAGCTTACCCAATTTAAATGAAAATTAAAAGAACTTCTTATCAGGATGACTGTCTATGAAAGTACAAATTGCCTCTAAATAACTTATAATTATTTCTCACTTTTCCGAAACATTTGGTGAGTGATTTTTCTTTGTCATCTAATGGAGGTAATCCAAACAAACCCCTAACTTCTCACCTTCAAAAATCACTGGCGTCACAGAATAATCCACTCACGCAGTCATCGCCCAAATAGATCAGACAATTTGAGATCATATCAGAGCAGAGAGTGTACATAGTAGAGCAGATCACCTCCAAAACACACACAAACAGAAGGCAGATGAATAAGAATCGTCTCCCAACGAGATGATCATGATCAGCGGTCAATGATAATTCCATTTTGTTTTGTTTTTGCGTTTGCATGCGACGCTGAATCGGAATCTGAATCTGAATCTGAATCTGACTGACTACCCAACTGTTTGCCTACGAGCCGAAGCTGATGTATCTGTATCTGAGTGTTTTTCTGGGTATCCGTGTATCTTTGTATCTCTGTATCGGATGCCACTGCAGTGGAAGATGCTCGAATGCAATCCGCTGTCTGCTTACATTCCATAGATACACAAAAATAAAATGCGGCTACAATAAATAATAAAGGCCGAGAAGACGAGCGAGAGTGCGATGGAAAACGGGACCAATGCAGCTGGGTGTTAGGTAAAAATCAGTCCACCCCTTTTCCACTTCCCAATTTTCCACTTCGCTTCGTGTTGCTCTCCCCTGTGGCCCACAAAACATTATCTTTCATCATAATGCCGGGAGATAGCACTTGGGTTGGGCAATTACCAATAGGCGGCAACACCTCGACGCGACTTCACTTTGGCGTCTAATTGCTTAATAAAAGCTTCAATTAAACACTTCAAAGAGCTTATTACAAACCAATAAACCGCACCACTCACCAAAGAATCCGCAGTTCCTCAGGCGGAACGACTGCGAATGTCAAGGATATGCCACAGCAACAGCTACAGATACATCTACATCTACAGATACTGATATAGCCACACATACAGACCCATTTCACAGATACAGTCGCGGAACAAAGAGAGCACGCTCCACTCCATTCAAGTTCACTCCATCGATGTTCTGGATGGCCCGCAATATCGCTTTACACACATGATATAAGTGTCATGACTGCGTGGCCCGATAATTGTCTGTTTTGTCTCGTCTGCCGTTTGTTGACTGTCCCTCAGTCCCTCAGCCCTGTGTCCTTCGCCCCTGCTGCTCCTGCTTATCCTGCTCATGATGGTGACGCAGTTGTGCCTACTCGAGGCTACTGTTGTTTCCCCGGCTCACAAAAGGCCTCGGAGCCTCTTTAGATGCCTACTCCGAACACGAAGCCGAGCCCTACGCCACTGTGCGGTTCGGTTTTAGTGGTGACTGATCCCATCTGCACTCGGAGAAATATATCCTTCAGTTGAGTTCGAAAACAAAATTTAAAACAGCAAAGTTTAGCAACGGACAAGGTAGTAAATCAACTATTCACCTATATTTAGCTATAACATTAATCAATTTCGCAACAAATAAGAGAATTTTTAAAACTATTGATATTTTAAACCTCATCGTTAAAAAATGTGCTTTAAATAATAATAAAATAAAATGGAATTTATAATTGGTATTCTTATTTTAATACATTTACTCAGATTATATTTTATTCTATAGCATGCCAGAAATAAGTTTGAGTTCTCACTAATTTTCCAAAACATTATATTAACTATGAATATTAAAATTAACTTCAAATATTGTGTTTAATTCAAATTTGATTTAGCAAATTTATTCCAATTAAATCAAGAAAAAAAACTAAAAATGTTGTATGGAATAAATATCTATATGTTTTTATTTTAAGTGAAAAATTAATACTTTGCCATTTTTTTAAAAAAATATTTTGTTGGTATATTTTCGATTCCAGGAATCTTTTTTTGTGCTCCTTTAATTTTTCCCTGGTGGTGGCCTTGCTACTTTCTACCCGTCTTTCACTTCTTTCTTTCCTTTGCCTTCTTTTTTGATCACTCCTGGGTAGCGTTTTATTGGACTCTTAGCGGTTCCTAATGTGCATCCTGTTGCGCCGAGCGATAAAAACAGGGTGTCTTATCGGAGGAACATCCTTGTTTAACTACCTGAACAACTTCCGGCTTACGGGCAGTACCATTCATATTAATACTCCTCTCTTTTCGACTCATTTGCATGATGATAAGTTGAGGGGTAGATCATGACTGCGAAACGGAATCTCTTTCAAGTCAAAGCTCAAACTCGAAATTATTTGAACAACAATCATCATAATCACAATAATAACTTCCCTGCGTCGCACATGTTTGCCCGAGTGTAAGGGTTAAATGTCCCTGTTGAGGTGTGGGTTGTGCACACCCCATGCACCCCCTCCACTTCCATACCCTTATAAGCATCTTTTGCAGAGCAGCCCCTGGTTTGGTTATGCTTCTGGTGTTGGGGTTACTTCGGGGTTCATAATGCCTGCCTTCTTTGAACTCTTTTTGCGTCATCGTTTGTGATTAAATATACCAAAAAATAAAAAAATACGAGGATATATGTATGAACATATACGCATGGCCATATACTTATATGTATACCTAGAAATTCATGTATTTTTATTTGAGCTTTTACTTTTCATCGGTTTTGCTTGTTTTGTTGTCGAAGAAATCCTTTTCTCTTTTTTCGCTTCCTTTTTATGGTGCGTATACGGACCTTTTTTTTTTGCAAACGGGTAGGATTGGGGTGTCCCCGAACACACGCCAAATGTAACCTCAAAGGGTTAAACACGCAAAACGCAAAAGCTAAAAAAAATTGAAAAAAACATAAATACAAAAAAGGGGGGCCAAAAAAAATATGAAAAGCAATAAGCAACCTTGTCGGATAAGGAAGGGAAATTAGTATTCAACGGAGAGTGCTGGCCAATTTCAACCTAGAACATATGCAAGGTATGATCCTCGAAAAAATACCCTGTATCAATATAAAAATAGACATTTTTAAAAGGAGATTAAATTATGGTATTATTAGAATCTGTACTTTAAATTATTTATTATAGCCTGTTTTTTTATTACCCATTTAACTAAAAAATAAACTGGTTCTTTATTTATTTAAAGTTATAAATAATTCCTAATATAAAATAATCCATTTACCCCTTAAACCTCTATTCCTAAGTAATAAATAATTTATTTTTCAAACGTATTGTGTAATTCCAGATCCTGGATCCATCTCACTTAAGCCAATTTAAAGCAACTTCATGGCTTCCTCAAAGCTCAATTCATAACCAATTCTGTCTAAACAAACATTTAGATTGGAATCTTTCTAGGAATTCCCTAACCGAAAAGGGGTGTCTTTCCCATTGTTCGGCTTTGCTCTACATTGCTTCGCGGTGAGATCGCTTCATTATCATTGAAATCGCCAGCATTATCAGATAATTAGATGGAACAATTGTCTCATTTATCTACACCAAATAACGTGTTGTATGTCAGGGTCTTACCTAACCGAGAGACCCGAGCAGCCGAACATCTCTACCTTCCTCCCTCCCAGCAACCCTCTTTCTGGGTTCTTGTGTTGGGTTTTCAGTAAATTTGTTTGCTAATAGAATTTGAAAAGAACATTTGCCACGGAGGATAAGTCGCGGGGCGGAAAAGTTGGCCGGGTATTACGCAATACCTTTTGTCAGGGTCTCGTTTTCGGTATCCGTCTTCTCCTCGGTCCCAGTCTCATGTAGATTTCTTTGTATTGACTTGAGATTATCGCACGCCGGGGTTAAAAACTTCCAATTTAAATTCAATTTCCGTGCAAAATGGTCAAAAGTCTGAGCGACAAGAGGTAGAGAGCCAAGTAAATACCATGCACAAATAAAAACCCACCACTTAAGGGTTTGCCGACTGAATCCGGAATGCCGAGTCCTGAATACTGAAAGCTGAATGCCAGCCGGATATCAAAGCGCAGACGGAGAGAGATAAACAAGGAAGCCAAACAGGATGCATGACCATGCAGGCGAAGTCACTTCATTATCGAGATTATCGGCGCAACTTCCAACCCTGCCAAGGCATCAATCCCTCAGACTCTTCATCTACATCCTGGCACGGAAAGAAAAATTTTTGAAAAAAAAAAGCTTGCGTGATAGCCTACATGTTAGAAGCATTGATTAAACTTAAGAAGATATAGCTTTTAAGTTTAATTAAGAAAATTGTTTAAGTTTCCTGAAGTTAATTTTTAATCTTTAAGATAATGTTATTACTCCCTGATATTAAAGCAACACAAAATAAATAATACATTAAAGAAAAGCTGGGGAATTGTATAAGCTGTTTAATACAATGATTGTTTTGTACATCTGGGCACACTAAAAAGGATAGTGTGGCCTTGCAATTAAAAATCAGGTAAAATTTAGGTAATTTGTTTATTCTATTAAGAAATTAACTTTAACGACTAATTTGAATGTATGGACATGAAGTCAACACTTGAAAATAATGATTAATTTTTTTCTCTGCACATCCTCATCACTCTTCCACTTTATCGTCGTGGTCCACATCCTTGTGTGCATACGTTCGCGCGTCAGCACAAATGTCAAACCACTCACTGAGCCCTGTGGTGGTGATACGCCAGTGGTAGTGGTGTTGGTGGTGGTGGTGCGGATGATGCTCGAATGGCGGGGTTGGTTTCCCGCTTCGCCACCCGTTCAGCTCCGTTTCGGTTCTGCCCTTTGCTGAGCGCCTGTCCACGGGTATCCTTGAGCCCTGCTCTTTGCGAGTCGTGCCCCCAGGATAGGCTAATAAAATTTGCCAGCCAAATCCGCAACAAACCCCGAGAAATCGCTGCTTTGAAAAGGGAGCTCGAGGCGATCTGCTGAACGATGCGATTTGTGCCGACTGCCGGCAGCCTAAGCAAATTAAAAGTGTTGAAAGTCAGCGAGGGAAAAATGAGAGGCATAATGGAAGGAAATTGTTTCAAATTGTCGTGCGTCCTTGAGGAAATGCTATAGGGTGGAAGATACTCGAGTCCTTATGTTGTGCCAGTTGGAATCGGATTCAAATTGAAATTAGTCTTAATTGGCAAAAGGTTTGGCCAGCAGTTTGTTAAAATTATGTTTGATGGACTTTGATTAGCAATGTGGTTTTATGACTTTTAATTTGGAGGGAATGCATAATTTATTTATTCATTATTTTTAAGTGGCATTGAATTAAGAACAAATTCAAAATCAAATTATATGTTATTTTATAAAATTTTAGTAAGTAATAGGCTAGCTTTTTTTATTTATTCAGTAATATTTATTTTTTATAACATTGCTGATGCCTAAATTTAATAGAAATAATTTTATTTAAAAAAATAGCAAGAGTGGGTTAAATATTAAAGAGCTGTTATACATCTGAAATAAAATAAAAAGTCTGAAAAATCTAATTGATTTCTTATAATTGAATGAAATTGCTTGAAACTTAAACCCTTGTAAAAGAAGATCCCTTTACTACTCGGCAAATTGACCACCCCGCAATTATCAATTTTTGGAGTGATATGCAACCACTGATTTATCAAATCGATTGGGCATTCCCACTCGTGTATCTCACATCTCAGGTAACTCAGCCAAGTGCTGTTGCCATTCAGAAATGGGAAATGCTCATAAAAGTTAATTAAATGCAAGGCAAAGCAAACAACAATCGGGGGTAAGAGTGCCAGGGAGGAAGTGGAAGTGAAAATGGAAAAGAGAACAGCATAACAACAACGACGTCAAATCAATGGGCTAAGTGAAGGCAACGTAGCTAATCGATTCATTTGGAATTCAATACACAAACACGTTGGACAAAGACGGAAAGCACCAGGGACAGAGATGGGGCGAGTTGGAAAATCAATATGGAAAAGCATAAATGGCAACACGCTGGCCAAGTGTCAAATAGAGGTATGAGCTAGCACCATCCCCGCCCAGTTCCACCTCCCCTTTCCCCGCCCCTTCGACAGTGTGTGCTGAAAATGCAATTGCAATGGAAACCGAAAAAGCCGTCAACCACCAGCACCACACTCACTCACTCACCGTCGCTGCAAAATGTTGACAGACAGACGGGCTTGGATCGAATAGATATATACACCAGGAGCCAAAATAATAGTTGCGGATTAATTTTAAGTACTTAGAAACATAGCTTTTTAAATGAATCTATGCTTGATCAATTACTAAATTGTTCAATTATATTTTTACATTTAAAATATATGTTCAGTAAAATGTAGAATATGTATTGTTTGATGGTAATTTTTGTTAGCCTTGATATATTTATAACCTTAAGCAAAAGTCACAATTCTATATAATTTGTAATATTTATGAATACATTCTTAAACCTTATTTTACGTTTTAATGCTGAAAAAAGTCACAGCTACTCGAATGTAATATTTAGGAATAGATCCCTAAAACTTAGTTTATGTTTTAATACTGTATAATCCAATTTTTTAATGACATTCGTTACATTTTAATGATGATTTTAAATACATTTTTTGTATAATTATATTTATTATTTTGTACAGTTTTTTTAAAGGTTTTCTTTACGTAATAAAAACTAATAAATATAAAAATATTAAATGTGTTAAATTATTTATTTTGCAATTCTAATAATATTCAAGATCTGTGGCCTTACAGAAAACACTACATCTCTTTAGATGTATTGATAAAAAACTTTAAAAAAATTGAAAATATATTGCTGATTTTTTTATAGGGATAATTAATACTATAATTTTTTCCCCATCTGTTCCATCTACTCGTAAAACGGTACAATACCTTCTGGTAGTAAGTCCGCTTCCCATTTTGCCCTCTGGCACCCACTCGCTCTGTCGGTCTGCCATTTTCAATTTATTGTTATTATTAATTTTGATGCCGAAAAAGGGATGCCATGCCAGAGCAAAGGAAGAAAAAATCGAGCGAGGGTCGTGGGTCGGGGGTCGGGGGTAAAATCGACTGGCAGTCGACGAGTTTATTTGTGTGAAATTCAAATGTAAATACTTGAGGGTGCTTAAGGGTGTCTTTAGGGGTTTAATGCTCGACTGCTACGCAATTCCTCTTCTCTTCGCTCTCCGCTGGTGTATTTTTCGGTTTTGGTTTTGGTTTTCGGGATTTGCCTTCCGCTTGCGAAATGATTCGGTGGTTGGGCTTCGATTGTGACATGCTGCACTCCCAGTCAATGTGAATTCAATCGATGTCCAAGTGCATGTGGAGAAAGTCTAGTATTTGTATCTCGATGAGTGTCAAAGGGTTGGGAAAGGTTCTGGGAATTTGTCTCGAAAGGAAAATGCAGCTGGGAAGGAGGTTACGCTCAAAGGAACTGATATGGATTGAATTTGAGTGGTTGTCGGATTTAACGTTGTGTATTAAATGTCAACATGAATTATTACATGGCACTTTTAACTTAAATGTTTTGAGAAGGCATTGCCAATGAAAATATACAAATACTTTTGAGCTTAACAGATTAGAGGCACATTTATGGGATTAAATTAAAAAATTTGACTTAGGTAATTTTTATATATGAATGAAATTGTAGACTATTTCCTTTAAAACAATTTCTGTAATTAGTAGCAAAGTTTACACAGAATGAATCACAAATTGTAAAAGTTAACAAGCATTTTTTACAAATGCTTATCTAATAAAAAGTGTTCTTCCCAGCTCTTATCTTAAAGGTGGTTAACAAATTGTTATAAGTAACACTTATTTATTCAAAATTAGAAATTTATTTGTTCTAACTTCGGAAAAATAAGACGCACATTTAAAAGAATGACTGTTTTGTGCAGCTGAGCACCTAAGCTATCGATTCTAAGTTGATTTGGAAACATTATTTCTTTTTTACCGATTTGAACATTTTTCATAAGGTTAGATCATGATTTCTTGCAAAAATTGGCCAAAATTTTTATTTTCCAGCTGTAAATTCCAATCGATTGGAAATTTTATAACGAATCCAACGAGGTATGGCATTCGAAATTTGACCATTATTTCCAAGGGCTTTGAGCCAAAAACCAGTAATTTTTTACAAATTTTCGAATTTATCAATCTATTTTTTGAAAATTGCCCAAAGATTAAATATTTTAACAGTGAATGCCAATCGATTGTAAATTTTTAAAGCGATTTCAACGATTTTTATTATTACTTTCAATGGTTTTGATAAAAAAAAACCGACACTTCCCCTTGTATACATGATTAAATAGCAAATGTCTTTCGTTAGATTGTAACAGCCGATCAATTTAAAAATTGTGATGCAGTAACATTAAGGTCGTTCAGTAAATGTCTTTCTAGAGGGTACTTCCCAGCCGAATATACAAATGGAAGCCTCACCTCCACCCCCTCAAACTTCCTTTTGTTTCTTGACAATTTCGTTTGCAAAGACGATGACGACAACAAAAGCCACCGTCAAAGATTAGTCATACGCAGTTGTTCGAATGGAGTGGGAGTGGAAGTGGAAGTGGGTGACTCTGGGGAGGGATTGGGAACGGGGGAGTCGGGATGACGAGGACAACGACTGCGGGACGCCTGGCGACATTCATTTCAATTGACACGTGCACAATCTGCCCGTTCCCGTCACCCAAAGACAGCGGAAAAATGTTCGAGAATCGGGCGAGGCAAAATGCGAGAAGCTGGGATTACGGGCGGAGAAAAGAGCCGGAGATGGAGTGGAGATGGAGATGAAGATGGGGCCTCATGAATATGAAAATGTCTGACAGGAGCTAAGTAGATGTCTCCTCGCACCTTGACAGGAGCTGTAGACCCGGGAGGATGTGGGGAAGATAACTTCTGCTGGCATCAGCATTAGCTCAGTCCCATTTATCCCAACATTACGATTTTTTCTTTGTTTATAAACATTTATATAGTAAGAAAATTGCTTATTTTGAATTATATAAATATTTATTGTAAGGGATGTCATTGTCACATTTTCAAATGAATAAATAAGTGTTTGTTACATTACGTTTTTCTTTGTTTATAAACATTTATATAGTAAGAAAATTGCTTATTTTGAATTATATAAATATTTATTGTAAGGGATGTCATTGTCACATTTTCAAATGAATAAATAAGTGTTTGTTAGGCCACGAAAATAAAAACTAATATTATTATTGTAATCTCTGGAGATGTTCTTAATGTTTCCAAATATTTAAATAATCCAATTATTTTTAGAGGGTTTAAAAAAAATATGTTTTCATTTTCAAATGAATAAATAAGTGTTTGTTAGGCCACGAAAATTAAAACTATTATTATTATAATCTCTAAGGAATTTCTAAATGTTTCCAAATATTTAAATAATCCAATTATTTTTAGAGGGTTAGATACAAAATATTTCAACATTAAAAAGAGCTTTTGAATTTGAGATGCCCTTATGCCATTGTTATTGCTATGATTTTTTTCTTCTGTACACTCATTTGACATTTTTTGTCACCCAAACAAAACAGCGGGTGTTCGCACAGAACGGAACGATCTCCTGGCAGTATTAAAAAATTATATGCCAAATCGAAATTGCATGTTTAACATAAACAGCGACAAAACTAAACGAGGCAAAGAACAACAGCTGGAGTTTTAGGGGGTATTTCTAATGCCTTTTTCGGAGATCACCCGCTGAGGCGGTTGGCAATCTGCTCTTTTGATTTGAACTCTATTCAAGTTATGTTTGGAGTTTGAGCTCGAGTTTTTAACCCTTAAGTGCTATGACATTTATTGCCATTTATGAGGCTCGTTTTGGGGGTTACGCATATGAGCCGGCGGCATTGTTGTTCCGGCATCGTTATTTATGGATATATGTATTTAATAAACTCCGTAGAACGACAGAGAATTGAAAATTTGTTCATTTGCCATGGTAAATTATATGGTTGCAGGGCAGCGTGATAGTGAGGAAAGATGTAAGGGATGTATGGTTGATGATTGAAACATATTACAGGGTAGGTATTAAATTAAACAATACTCGGATTAATAAACGGCAGATTAGGAGTTATGAAACATTATACCGGTTTTAATTTTCAGTACACATATACATATGTTCAAAATCAACTCATAAAGGGTGCCAGTTAAATCCTTTTCATCCGATACAATTTATTTTAGTTGCCACGGAGATCTCTTAACTTTTGAATAGCTTTAAAACTAATATAAGTTTTAAGAATAAAAAAAAGCAATTAAAGTGGCCTATGGCTAAAAATATTTCCATTATTATTTTGTTTTTTGGGAGGTATACCGATCGCTAATAAAGTTTTAATGCGGTTTTATTTATAGAATATTTATTAGTATTTTTAAATTTTTAATTTATGATTATGTACTGCTTTTTTCATTCTTACTACTTTATCTGAAATAGAAATTATGTCATTGCTCCCAATCGTCAACTGTCCAATGTATCGATATTTAATCAAGGCAATTAATTAACATAATCACATTAAGTGCCACCAACTGAGGGCAAGCTCAGTGTGTCACCATTCTGTCGCCCCTCTCCTTGAAATGTATACCTCTTTAACCTGGGGTATATTGGGTTTTGTAATTTGTATCCATTATAAAATGATTATTTAATTCGGCACAATGCTTCCTTTATATTCCCAAGGGTGTCTTTGAGTCGCTACCTTTATCGCTTTTTGGCAAAACCACTTGTTTTTCAATGGCCTCTGTCTCTGGCACTTGGAGACCCCTCACTTCGCGGCTCCTCGACTGTTTTGTTTATGATTTTGTGCCGTCATTGGATTTTTAATTTGCCTTCCACCCAAGTAAAGTCTCCGACTGCCAAGTGCAGTTAATTCCGCAATTGCAGTTGTGGGTGCCTTGTTGTCGTCATCGTTGTGGGCTGTTTTGTGCCCCCATCCCCTTTTTGACTTCTTTATGTGTTTTCCTCGCTGGCGATTTGCATAATTTGTTCTATAATTTATGGCATGCGAAAGCCTTTTCTCCGCATTACTATTATTATTGTTCTTTCGCCGTCACTCAGACAACGTCTCAGAGTCTGGGTTTGAGTCTCCCTGATTGAGATGGCTTAATTAACTAAACGATGCGACTGGAATTTAATTGGGAATGCTCAGCGAAGGCGGAAGCATTTTTTCCAGAGTTTAGTTTGGGCTTTGCGATGGAACTTTCCATCCGTGGATCACATTCCGCTGAAAAAGACTCGCCCACAAACGATCTGCTAATGCCAGATGGCTTTAATTTATTTTGTAAATTATTTCCCATATCAAAAGCAATGAAAATTCATTTTCCCCCCGCTATCCGTGGAAAAACTTTTTGTTCATAAACAATTTGTTTTTTTTTTGGCCACCAAGAAAAGAAAATACACAACTTGTTGTGTAGATCGAGGCAACAATTCTTGAATTGTGATGGAAATCGAAGTGAAAATCAACTAAAATAGGCAAAGAAGAGGCCTTAAGTGAACCGAAAACAATAAATAAAGTTTTTGCCTTGGTTTATAATTATAATCATCTTAGGTAGGGGAAAGATCTGGGGAAAATACTTTTAAAACATGTTGCAATTCATTATAGTACGAAGCAGCCCATTAAAAACAAAGAATAAATGGCCAAAGACATTGGAATTTTCAGAAAATTGGTTAGTTATGGTGAAAAGCTTAAAATGTATTTTTGTATTTAAATAACAAAAGTTTATATTTGTCGATGTTTTTAATTCACAGGGTAATTTTTCAGAAACTGTAGTATAATATTCTGGGAAAATACTGTGATGGAAAATATATTTTTAAAGTCAAAAAAAATAAAATTAGATTCAAGTCTCATACGAGGAAAAAATCACGAATAATTAGGCTTTTGATGACTTTATTCTAGATAGATATAAGATATTTTTAAAAATTAATGGGTCCAGTAAAAATTCCAGAAGTACTAGAAATATGAATGCAAGTTAAATTAAATTTATTTTTGGGCGCAAGGGTCAACCCATTCAAATCCCAGAAATTAGTCGTAATTATGGTTAAGAAATCTCACTCTCTAGCCCTGTAAAAATAAAAGACAAAAGTTTCAAAAGTTTTCTTGCCCTCTTATGGGGCTGATTTGAACCCCACTTCTGGGGGTCCCCCTCCATTTCCTTCTACCACCTCATTATCTTTAACTTTGAACTTTTCCATTTCTCCCAATAAGGAAAATTCTGCTTTCCTCGCCGCCCGCTCTCTATTTTTCTCCGTTTTAATTGCGCTGGTCGAGCTAGCGCCAAACGATTCTCAGAATAATTTTCCATTTTGCTGCTGCTGCTTTGGTCTTTTGCTTTTTAATTGAGTACACACAACCGAAAGAAGCAGACAGGAAAAAAATAACTAAAATTAAATTATGTGCAAAGAGGACAGAAATCTTTTTTGGTGCCTTTTTCATTTGAATTTTGAGATGGCAGTCAGCACAACAATTATGAAATTATTTATTAAATATTGTGAAACCACTCGATGCACATGGGCCCATTTGGAACCTTGAAGTGTCGCTGTATCTGTAGCTTTATAGGAAATTATAGATGTTGGTGTGCTGTGCTGAGCTTTTTACACAATTAAAAAAAGGGATTATGTTAAAATATTTAATATAAATTATTAAATTTTTACTATTGCGTTTGAAGTCATTTAAAAATATTTAAGCACCCTGATAAAACATAAAAATGGCAAGACCTTGATGGCTTAAATACTAGGTTTTTCTTAAAAAATGTAAAGCTGTCTATTTTATTGGATAAATATAACTTTTTTTTTAATTTAGCTAAGCCCGAATTACTATTTATAAAACAAATACTTTTTCTTTCTGTGCATTTGTATCTGTTTATGGACAACAGGGCAATGCTTGGATTCTAATTGTCGAAGTCGTCATTTGTCGTCGCTTTTTCATTGGCGTCATCCATTGCTGTCGTCAGGGTGTGAGATTTAAGTCAGTTTATCGACAGCATCGTCCCCGATTTTGGTTGCGTATTGTCGCCTATATGGCTCACATATTCACCCGCAAAGTACCCTCCCCCTTCCCCCCCCATCGATCATCATCCTCTGCCTTTGTTTGTGCGGCTCGCGTATTTCTTCAATAAATTTTCAGTTTATTCGCTTTATTTATTTACTTATATTTGCTATTGCTCTTTAGCTTGGATCCACCGCCCCACTTCAGTTCACAATTCCCTTTCCATTTTGGCTTTTACGCTTCTGCCGCCGATTTGCTTTGTTTTCTCGCTGCCTTATGATTATTTTTCTCAGTTTCCACCTCCGAAGCCGAAGCCCCAGTCCCTCACAATCTTCGCCTTCATCGTCTCCGCTCGTCGTTCGCGTAATTGAATTTCAACTTGTTTGCATTGTCGACGATGATGATAATTCGTCGGGGTATTTTGCGTATTGAGATCAGGGCCTCATCAATTAGTAAATTAATTTTATGCTCGGCGCTTTATGGAAATAAAGTTTTGCAGCTCACCCGAGGGAAGTGGAAAATCTGAGGGATGTGAACAGGAAGGCAGCTTAAGATTGGAAATGTTGTTTGTTTACTCAACTAGAAAAACGACGAGAATTCTCGAGATCTTTATCGGGAAGGCCTTCATAGGAATTTTTAATGAATTATGTTTAATTTGATTTTCCCTGACTTAAGTTTCAATGTGGAAAAACATTTTTTTGCTCTAAAATGTACGTATGATTAATTTTTTCAGTACGATAATATTGAGCTTGTGTATAATATCTAATATTTTATTTATTTATAAATATTATTTTATATACTTAAATAAATTAGTCCGAACACTTTTTAATTCCCAATGTTAATTCAGTCATAATAGCTTATGAAAACTGCTTTAGAAAAGTGAGCAAATTTATTTTAACTGACAAATTTCAAACATTTTTCATAATTTTCACTTACATTTCTACCATTTTGAAAATAAAATGTGCACTATTTTCATGATTATTCGATTCATTTATTGCGCCATTTGACGTGGCAAAATTTCAATTATAATCAGCTTTGGCCCTGTTTAAATTTGGCTTACATTTACCAACCACTCACTCCCACTTTCCACTCACTATTTATTTTCTGCTTTCCAGTCCTTTCAATCCTTGCCATTATCATATTTGACTTTTCCGCATAAATTTTGCGAATTATCTCACCGCAACTATTTTTATTTATTTTAATTATTATTATAGTAGTTTTAGCATTTGTATCTGGTTGCCATATTTTTTGTGTTCCATAAAACATTACAGAACCCGAACGGAATGTTTGTGCCATTGATTCGTATTTGCGGTTGGCAAACCGAAACGAAATGTGCAACAAATTATTTCTGATATTTTAATTTATTTATAGAGAAAAAGCTGAAAATGGGGAAAAAGTCATGGGGAAAATATGAAATGTGACAATTCAATCACAAATTGAGATACGGGCTCTCGCTCTCACACTTATATTTCTATCTCTTTTTGTCCTGGGTGTTTGCGCATTAAAACGCAATCTTCATTATTTAATTTGTTTGAATTTTTGCTGGCAATAAATATTAATTTCTACCCGTAGATGGTGGACACTATGGAGATGGTGAAATTGTATGCAAATACGATTAAATGTTTTCGCGTGAATTTTGTGTGGGCTTCGATTTGATTGCTGCCAGGGGAAATGTGATGGAAAAAGCGTTTTACGTGGCGCATACTTGATGCGAGATATAAAATAATTGTACAAAGTTAATTTAATATGCCAAACAATTGAGCTGCTCCTTTATGCAAAAGATTAAACTACAACCCTCGAGAATATGATATATACAGAGCAAACTTTAAGGCTTTCCGCTTGGGCCTCTTGAATATTTAAATGCATTACAATTCCTCTGGTGATTTCTGGCTATTTTAATCTGATGCTAAGTCCTGGTTTTGTTCGGTCAATGTGTAAATCAATAATGAATTCAAAACTTATTAGAACAAACAAGGATTCATTAGGCACAATCTGTTCGTCCGCCTTACTTTTGTTATTTATATCGATATAACAAGGTAATAACTGCACACTTAAGTATGCAAATAGCCTGACCCACACACCTTCGCATTTGTGTGCGTCTGTGTTTGCACATGCAAATGTTATCATTTGTGATTAGTTACAGTCCTGAAATGCTAATGCCCCTTGACAGGCAGCAGCAACAACCGCAAGACGACTCACTTTCGGGTTAACTGGAATGTGTGTCTGTGCCGTTGTTGATCCTTATGAATAGTCAGCCAGCCGGAGGACACGTCGAATTTCCCCGGGCTGGCATTATGCTCCGCCCTGAATTATTTACACAAATCCAACTGCAATCGTTTGTCAATTTGCCAATTGACAGTGAACATAATTGATGGTGATTAAGGGTGAACAAAACAGGTAAGGAATGTGGTCTTGCTTTATTTATGAACTCGTATGCTTCGCCAAATAAAGAGCAAAATGATGTAAATTGCATGGCACATTTAATCCATTCCTTTCATGATTATTATTAAATTATTTTTCTTTGGATGTTATTATTAAATTATTAATTGCTATATTTGCTGTAGAATAAACTGAATATCTGCTTTCACAAAATAATGTTTATGTATCCAAGGGCAAAGTATATAACATTTTAAACTTACTTTTCTCCTTTGAGGGCTTCCTGCAGCTGTTTTAAGCACCGATCAATTTTCCTTTCCCTCACTTGAGAACCATATTTGGATGATGAATAGGGATCGAACAGGAATGGAAAATAAGGATGAGTGTCGAAAGTAATCACGCCAGAGCTGGGGGTCAAATTCTCATTGGAGACCTCCTCTTTGGCTTTCTCCTCCGTTTCCTCTTTTTCACTCATTTTGCTGATCCGCGTTACGCATACGCCACGTTGTCTAAACACGATTAATTCGACCGGGAGAATTTACGGCACTTCCAAACGCATCGAACTGTCTTTGGCAACTGCCGTCGACTTCTTTGTCCGACTTCCACTGCGATTAATTTTTTTAGTAGTGCTTTCAGTGCCTGGCAGCAGTTATTACAGTTGGCCAGCACATCTTAGCTATAGGTAGAGTAATCACCGTCGCCATCAGCTGCAGACTTGCAGCTTGCCAGGCACTCGATTGCCTTCACCACCCATTTTGAAGGCCACGCGAGGCTCTTTGCATATTGCGTATACGTCATGTGTGGCGGGGATCGGGTTTCACTTCACGGTAATATATGGAAAATTCCTGGTACTGAAACACGATCCACAAACTGATTGCTTTAATTGTTTGTTGGTTCAGTTGGCCGGATAACAACAACTATTGTCATCGTGTTGTTTAAGCCGTAAGGTGTCTAGCTGAATTTTGAGTATGTTTGATATTTTCTCGTGATCCTCATGAAGGAAAATTTAAAATTTCTACCGTATATAAACCAAAGAATGCAAGAAATGGTGTCATCAGGTAATAAATAATATTTTATATGCCAGTATAAATGAAAACTACTACACTATTGTAAATTTAAAATTTTAAGGTAAATTTTAGCTTAAATATTTAAGTCAATAATTACTCTTAAAAAGTTTTATATAATTGCTAGAAGGTATCAATTGGGAAAGTTATGTTGGAAAGCTCTTATTTTCTTAAGTTCCTAGAAATATTCGCAAAGCAAATAATTTATGGAAAAGTTAGCAACGCGAATTCATCTTCGCATTACAATTTAAATAATATACACACAGCTTCACGTTAAGCAATTATAACATAATTTTCTTAGAACTGTGCTGCCCCGAAAATGTATTAAATATCTCGATATATACAAATCAGTCTGAGGATGCCCAAATAATTCACGGAATAGTTAACAAGGTGTATAATTTCAGGTATTAATTGGATATTGTTATTTAACTGGAAAATGGCTATGAACATGCTTCAATTTATTATGATTTTACGATAATTATGGTTCGAGAATTTAATTTTTGATTTAATTTCTCTTTCATTTTCCTACCCTCTGCCCTTAATCCACCTACATTTTTGGCTTTCCCCGCAAAGGACACTGAGGTAATGCCTCAAATATTTCCATCATTCGCAGCTCTTGCTAGAAAAAAGCCAAATTGGGAAGTGAGAGGTGGAAAAAGTGACCTCATTTGGCAGAGAACCTCATTTCCTAGCCCCAACCTCTTGTATTTTTTTTTGTCTACCACAGTTAAGTGTCCTTTCGCATTTCGTTTGCTTAGTGTTCGTCCTGTTTTGTGGGCGGTTGATTTGCTCCTTGGCTCCTCCCACATCCTGTCGTTTCTGTCCTGCCTTTGTTTTGCTTTCGGTTTTGTGTTTTGCGCTGGGTGCCCATGTAACTTGCTGGAAAATTAATAATAATAAAAAAACACCTACCACGGGGAGGGAGTACACGCGTGACCCTATTAAATGTGTGCTAATAAAAGCTTGGCAGCTCCGAAAAAATTCCAAAACACGCAGGGGCAAGAGGGCAGATAGCTGACCAAGTGCGTAATGTTG
This sequence comes from Drosophila carrolli, assembly GCA_018152295.1. Classification (NCBI taxonomy): domain Eukaryota; kingdom Metazoa; phylum Arthropoda; class Insecta; order Diptera; family Drosophilidae; genus Drosophila; species Drosophila carrolli. The sequence continues at coordinate 16,070,352 of JAECXJ010000001.1, forward strand.
GTGGCACAAATATTTCGATGGATAAATGGGGATGGGAGTCTTGCTTACAAATTTCTCAAGTGGACAAGGGACCGAGAAATTACTTAAAAATTCAGGAGGAACTGCGGAAGATGACGATGATGATGGGAAAAACGAAATCAACGCTCACAAAAGCGGAAACATTTAACGGGAGTGTGGGTGGTATTTCTATTTACGCTAAAGGTCAACTTTTTCCATTTGCAGCTTGGTCATTTATAAAATCTTTGGGTATTATTAAGCAAAAGCGTGGAAAACCAAATAAGAGGATGAAGTGGTGGAAAAGCAGGAAGAGGGTGAGGTCTAAGAAAGTACATAAAGAAAACCCAAAGAGGCCCAAAGCCGAGTTTTGTTGTGCCCACGATTTATCAAATTAATGAGTATCATTTTATTTTCATTTCATTTTCCATGCGCCAGCACAAAAAAGCGAAGGATGAAATCTCCGAAATTCCTTCAAGGAACGGTCAAGAAGGAGCGCTTCGAAAATTAAGGTAACTTTTGGCCAGCCAAGGAAAAAGTGAATAGAAAAAAGTATATGAAAAAGAAATCAAAATAAATGAGAATGAAAAGGACAAGGACAGGTCAAAGTGGAATCAGAGGAAGATTTCTTTCCATCATGGGCAACAAAAAATACAAGAAATATATATTTTTTGAAGCGTGCGAAGTAAAAACACTCTTTATTCTATGTTATTCTTCTTAATTTAATACAACCAAACAAATAAGTACATTTTGTATATTTCATTGAGATGAGTTGAAGCTAGCGCATAAATCAATTAAGAAAATTAAGTAAATATAATTATTATTGGACAACCCTTATTAAATAATTCAAATGCCAACAATATTGCTTAGTTAATATTTAAATGTAAATCAATTCTAGATCGTAAACTATAATTCTGATTTGTAAGACCTATGATTTTGATTCTCTATAAAAAATTGAAGGTAAAATAAATTATATATTAAAAAAATTTCTAATGGTATTAAAAATTAAATACATTCGTGTATTAAATATATAATTTTTGGAAATACAGAAATGTGTTATAAAGGCCAGGAAATAGTCATATTACCCCCAGCAAGTGCATAAAATAAAGAGAAGCAAACACATGACCAGGCAGTCACAAACTAATGTCGGCGATTACATAAACAGGACACATGAAAGGACGAGCCCAGACGAAGGGTGTGGGGGATATACACACCCACCGGCCAAATAGGAACACCCAGAAAACCAACATGAGCATAAATCCTCGCACCCGAATGCCAAACCCAGTAACCCTCCACACTCCCCTCCCCCCACAAAATGCTGGCCAAAAAGGATACAAAACACTTTGCATTGGTAAGGTACAAACAAATAAAGTGACCAAACCCGAACGTTGTAGGAAATACACAAATACCCATCCACCCACCCAGCCATCCATCCACACACATATAATAATAAATAAAATGCTTATGCGAAAAAAAAGCGAAGAGACCCGAAAAAGGCCAGAAGAAACCCAAAGGAAACGGGAGCGACAAGAAGAAAGGAAACGAAACGAAAGGAAAAGAAAAGAAAGGAAGCCAAGGCGAATTGTTTTATATCCCTCATTTGTCCATTTAATGGCTGAAACGAGCCACATCCAAGGAACCAAAGAGCCAAGGAACCGAGTTACCAAAGAGGACGGAACCCAACCCAAACAGGAATCCAGGACATGAGCAAACAAAGCTGGGATAGAACAGGAAGCGGATGGGGAAAGGATGGCTGGGAAAAACGCAACCGAGCAAAGTGAAAAAGAATATTGAAACACTAATAAAAATGAGGATAAGCAGGGAATGCATTAAGTAAAATATAGAATAAGTGCCCGTACATGGGGGTGATCTGGGGCAGGCTGTTTTTGGGCTGCAGATTTCCGGGGGTGGGCAGTACGCAAAGGTTACGGCAAGGGTTATGGCTGGGTCGCCCACCCATGATGGGCTATTCTCTAAGGGTTGCTCTTCCGCCCCCAAGTAAATACGAACAGATATGGCAATAATTTAACCCTTTACCAGAATGTGGAAAAACAATACCTGGTACACCCTGAGCAACAGATTTTCAACTCCGTCTCAAGGGTTCTGTTCACATTTCATGGTTTTCGGTGTGTAATATAAAACGAGTCATCAGTGCTGATTGCTAAAATGACAAAGAGTCTCGGAACGGGGCCTTTCGAAAATAAACTATAGCTAAGTAGATTCTGCTATAATCTGACATATTTCATAAATCGACAGCAATCATAGTTCAAGAGATTATCATTCGGTCCATTTGTTTCCTTTTAAGCTTAAGTTGAGTAAAGACTTTTGTCAGCCGATTTCCTTTGGAAAAAAGATTAAGTGGGATTAGGAACAAAAAATCCTTTGCTGTTCTCTTGTTTTACACAATATTTAAAATATTTGTAAATATGTATCCTTAAACTGAAAATCCATTTAGTTATAATAGATAAAAGATATAAATGAATTTGAATGAATCTGATACAAATTCTTACCCACGAAGTGATTTTATTTTTGTAGTAAGTTGCTTCAGACTATAAAACTTTTAAGATATCAGTGTTCTCGAAAATTTCCATAGACTATATTATAATTTAAATAACTTTTTAAAATGATTGCCTGTTTAATACAAAGGGTTAACCCCTTAGTGCGCGAAAATCTCTCCTTTGGCGGACAACTCCCTTGAGCGGACGCTTCTTTCTGGCTTAATATCTGTTAGTTGTGCTTGCATTCGCTCCTCGTTTGTGGTGAATGTTTTTCCAACTCAAATGTCAACTTTGTCACACTCCCACAGTAAACTCTGCCGGGGGCGGACAGGTGGAAGTTCGGGGGCTTTTGGGTGGCAGTTGTACAGTTTGTCAGACCCCTGACCCCGTGCAACCGAACGAGTCAACATTTTTGCAGTTCTTGCCAAGGGAAAGAGAAATGTAAAACAAAGTTGAAGCCAAACAGAAAAAGGACAAACAAGTGGGGGGGTTAAAAAATAAATTTTAAACGAATCAGAGAATGGCAAATGAAACTGGGAAAATGGGGGGAAATAGTGTGTGGCGAACATATTTTAGCTGCTGCGGCTAGAGGCAAACAACAAAAAATAAAACCAAAAAATATGAATGCAAAATGCAGAGCTGAGAATAGGGTTGCCAGGCTGCTGTGCAGATGCACATGGAAATGTGGCAACAACGCGAAAGTTTTTATTTCCTTGCGAATAACAAGTGGACTGGTGCCCAGGGGGTTATATCCTCGGTGGCATGCAACATTCAATGCATACAAATGGCATTTAAGCTTCCAAAAAGCGGACCAAAAACGAGCTAAGCGCAACTCTGACACACACATATATCCAGAAAGTGGAAGAGGCGCAACGCAATTTATATGCGTGGCTGAGAAAGAGACGGGGAGAATGGGTTAGAAAGAGACACACACTAAGTTAGAGGGACACGGCGAACTTAAACCGAGTCAAACAGCCGGCAAAAGCTACTAACTTACCCACACAGCTGCACACTAAGCACACACTCATACGGGTCACACGTACACAGAAAACAATTGGGCGATTCTGTTAATTACATAATAGTTAAAGGCCGGCAAAAAATCAAGAAAGTTTTTATAAGTATTAAAAAAAATGTTTACAAATTTTTACTAAACGTTAAAATGGGAAGTCAACATATCAATTTGAATATCTGTTTTTGGAGCTACGTTAACAGGTAAAATTTTTAGTAATAGGATAATATTGACTCAAAGTCTTCAAAGTTAAATGTGATTAAAGATTAATTTATGATTGTTTTATTTATCAATTTTACTTGAAAAAGAATCCATAAGAGGAGTGTTTTTTATAGATACTGTTGATTGGATAGAATATTTTCATTTGACATGATTATGACTAAAGTACCATATAATTTATCCCAGTGCTGAGCCACACACTATACTCGTAGCATATACTACTATTTCGACATGGCCTGCAGCTCGACTGCTCCTCCATTGTGCATAGGCATGGCTCTGTATAATAGTTGAGGCAACTGCCAGAAGGGAACTGAGGGGTCTTCGGGGTGTTCGGGCGATATAGAGTGTTTCGGGGGGGTGGGCAAATGTGGTGCGGTGGGTGAAAAGCAGAGTGTCGGTCGGGCTGTTGGTTATGGTCATAAAATAAACCAAACAAACAAGCCGGAACCATGTCAGAAGGCAGCATGTGCGATATGTATGCGTGTGTTGGTGTGCTAGTGTGTGTCTGCGGCTGTGTGGGTGAGGGTGTGGAAAGTGTGGGGCGCGAACAGCAAGGACGAACCTCCGGTTAGGGACAGTGGTCGTGGGCACAAATCGAAAAAGTTTGGTACTCCAAGCTAAGGATATCAATTAATTTAAATAGTTGCCGGCACTTGAGTGAATAACATGAATTGTTAACATTTTTCTTAACCGAATTTAAACAATTACGTATATTTATTTGAGATTAAATAGTTTCATACTTCAAAATTTGTTAAGCTAGACGAATCTGTACAGGCCTACTAGATTTTTGACTAGACAAGGCCTAAATTATATTATATTGTTCATCAAAGTTATGTTTATTTGATAAGTATTGTATCTTTAACGTAAGATTATTTGTAAACAGTTTCAGACTTTTTTTGCGTTTAAAACAAGTTAAATATTTGTAAGTTTTTTATGCACTAAAAAAAAATATTTAATATTAAATTTATATGAACAATAAATGTATGATTTACCTTCAAATTTATATTTTAGTCTATAAATATTTTTGTTATTTTCATTTTGGCTTCTTATAGACTTTATGCTGTTTTATTTAAAGTCAAATATCACAACATTTTTAATAGCTAAGCCCACCGTAAAGCGGAGTGTTGATGATGGGTCAAGAATGGGTGGATGGCTCGTTGTTTTGTGGGTGGGCATGGGTGGTGCTGGGTGGCTCGCGACCACGACTAACGGTGCGAGCTGTTTCATAATTTTTTATACACTTTCGTTGTGCTGCGCTGCGTTTTGCGGTTCGACATAGACACGACCCACCAACACACACGCTCACTTACACTCGCACATGGAGAAAAAGAGGGACTCACACACTAGCGAATAGATAAGCGAACAGAGGGACATACACACGCATACACATGTGCTCGATTATCCCACCCACTCCCCCTTTTTTACCTCCCACTTCTACACGCCCCCCTTTCTCCTTCGCACTGGTTCGTATGTCTGCGCATTTATCAATAAAAATTCCCTTGTTGTTTTTGCTGTTGCCTTTGTTGTTGACTTTGCGGTTTTTTGTTTTTAATATTTTCACCGCTTTAAGTGTTAAAAGGATATCTGGCATTTAATGTGTGTGTCCTGTGTGTGTATCCTGTGTACATCCTCCTATATGTGTGGGTTTTTGGTTGCTTATCGCCATAAATATCATATTTATGTCTCCCTCTCACTCTGCAAGTGTGTGTAAGTGTGCGTTTGTTTGAGTGTTTTGGCTGAACCCGTATATTAAGTATACGCAGTGTGGCACCGGAGTGAACAACAAACGGGGCGAAATGAGTGCACAGAACGAAAATAATATATAATTTTGCGGTTTTAATACAACCAATAATAATCAAATTTTAGTGCAAGAGTATAGTGTTATTTAATTTAATTACTATGCAGTAGTGAAATATTACATTTTGTGGTGCAGAACCAGACTATTATTTGACATATTGCTGTTTTTTCAGTGTAGGAGCTTGGAATAACTGCGCTTTTCATTAGTTTAGCTGAAACCAAAGGGAAAAGTTAGATCCCTGCCTTTTCTCTATCTGCCCCATTTTTTCTGGGATTTTTTTTATATTTTACAACTCACTCTTTACTGTAAGTCCGTTTTGGTACATTTTATTTTATAATCTGACTTTATTTCTCGAGTGGATGTTGTCATAAAACTCTTTAGTTCCCTTGCCTCCTCAAACTTCTCATTTCTCCGTATTTCTATCCCGCTTTCCCTTCTGCACAAGAGATTCTCAATTGAATGTGGGCTCCGATGCATTTTTAAAATGATGGGAACTTTGTTGAAGAGCTTGCTCTTCCCCTTTTCACACTGAAATAGAGCTGAAAATCGTGCAGATTATAAATTTATGAACAAGTGTGCAAGGAGAAGGAAGGTAAAAAAATATTTTATAATAAAGGGAGTTTTATTTGAGTTAAATAAACACATAATTTAAGGACTGACTCTTGATGTAAGGTGTAGATAAAATTAATTTGAAGACAATCTTATTCTGTATATACTTCAAATATAAGTAATTTCTTTATTTTTATTATGCTACAAACAAATTAATTACTTTTAAGGTGCCGTTCTTATGTCCGTTCTTAATATCGATAATTGTCTGCTGGCCAAAAACTCATTTGCTTCGTTATCAATAAAGGCCTTTCTGAGACCCCTTTTTTTAAAGCAAATAAAGGATGCCGACATCTTAATCTCGTTTTTATCGCCTCATTATTCTTCTCTCCATTCAATGCACCCCGCATTCCCTGCCAATTTTCGTGCTGTTTTTCAGCAAATTCCCCTGCCATGCGAACACATCCCTACCCATCCTGGCCAGGATCCCTGGCAATCATCGTCAACGCATTGCTCAAGGTGTCATTTCCGGCTGCCCGGGCATTTCCCCCAAGTGCCCATCCTCCGCCCACAGCCAGATTTCATTCCCTTTCCAACTGCGAGCAGCCAGGAGTGTCAGGAGCAGTTGGTAAGTAACAAAATTAATTTTCGTACAATCCGGCATCAAGGAGGAACAACAGGAACAACAATGGGAAGCAATAGCAGAGCGTTAAAAAAGGTGCAACCAAGCAGAGAGCTTTATCAGAGGAGTGTGCCTTCCTTTCAGACACCGCACCCACCTCCCACTCCCATTTCGCCACCCACCACCCCCTCCCAAAGTCCCGTTGTGCTGGCCTTTTGTCCAGTGGAGCATGGCAAAGCGGCTCCTTGACAGGACAACGCAGGAACAATCGCAGCATTTTCAACATGTACTAATTTTCCACTCCACACCAAGGAACAATCACCCACACGCACATGCTCATCCACACATACAGACGCACGGACACCCACACACACACACCCACACACTTTCGGAGGACAAAAGCCATTGCAGGGACTTGGACTTGACGCGTTTGGGTCCTGGCACTACAAGGGATTAACCTCAAAAAATCTCATCAAAGTCAAAGCCAAGAGGAAGACAACGAACAAAAAAATGAAGATGGTGTCCAGGGAAATGGGAGGAGGTACACTGATCAAAAACATGGGGATGAAAACATCAAATTTAATATGTTTAAAATGCACATACTCAAACTGAATATTCTCTTTTTACAAATTTAAAAGTAAATAATTCACTTAAAATCTAAAAGGTTTTTAATGAGTTTTTATCAAATGAATAGTCATTAGGCATTAAACTAAAATACAACAAAAATAATGTCTTTCGATTGCTATAGCTTATGATTATTATCGTATGTTTTACATATAACATTTTTTAACAGCTAACAATTTTAAAAATTAGAAAACTAAACCAATTTTTAGGATCAACTTTTTCGGTATCAAAAAACCAAAAATGAGCAACAAATCAAAGGTTAAGTACCGCCGTTTATATAAAACGAAATCTACTATTGTGATCGATAATTATAAAAAACTCACAATTGAAATTTATTTAGCGAAATAAGGGTAATATAAAATCAAAAGGAGATCAAAGTCCCAAAACTTTGAAGTTGAAGTGTCCTTCTTGATTCCAATTCACCGATTATACGTACCGTTTTTGAAAAGGTTCAGAGTTCCTTTAAAGCGTTCTTGACTTTGGGTCAGCTTTCTTTTTCCGTGTGGAGCTTTTGGGTGTGAGCCTGCAAATAGCATAAGAATCCAGCGCACACACACATCTGAAGCCAGGGGTGGGGGGTCAAAAGGGAGCAGGGTGAACTTTGGGGATGGAGCCATAAAAATAAACCACCCAAAAGTGGGCTAAAATGAAGTTGTGTGTGCCAAGAACAATAAAAATGGCAAAGGAAGCTGCGAAAGAGCAGGGGATGGTGAAGGAAAAAAGGAAAACGGGAAAGGGAGCCGGCTGCCAACATGATGATGATGGCTAAAAGTTACAGCCTCAAACCAGAGCAGCGAAAAAAACCCCAAGCGGGAAAAGAAAACTCACAAGGAAAATTCGCAGCGAAGGAATGAAGGAAAGAACAAATGAAAAAAAGACGTGCCACAGACAGCGAGGGGGGTGGGCGCAAAAAGGGGGGTGCTGTTCTGGGGTTGGCGAGGCGACAGAAAAAAATTATACAAATACAAAAGGAAGAAATCAAATGGGCAAAAAAGGACAATGACAAAAGAAAATAATACAAGCGATTGGGTTGAAAGTGTGTGTGTGTGTGGGAGTGTGTGTGCGTGGGTGGGTGGTTAAAACACCAGGGGTTGCAATGACGAACGTCCGATGACAATGACATTTTTTTTTTATTTAGCTGTATATTCTTGAATAAAACCTGTGCATATGCAGCTCAAATTTATATCCGATATTCCAGAAACGGATGTGGAGTGTGAGATGAGCGAAAAATATCCTGGCAGCTTGTCAAGGGTCTGAAACGAGACAGCGATGGCATGGGGATGTGGATTCTGGGGGATGAGTGCGACTGGGACCCAGACAGTGGCAACCTTCTTATGGAATAATATCCCGAATATGCGTAAATTCATTTTTTTTTCCGCCTGATTCATTGTCCTATGCAAATGAGGCGGAATCGCAATCACGGGGCAAACGAGATGGGGAGGTAGGCGGAAAAGAAAATGGGTAAATTGGAAAGTGGAAAATGAGAAATGAAATAATGTTCGAGTGAAAACCGCAGGAACTTTGCCTCGATTTATGCATCCTTTGGCCCGTCAAACCAAATTCCTGCCACTTAGCGGCTGCTTCGTCATCTTTTGGGTAATTCGAAACTTTCCCGAGGGATTTGCTACCAAGAGGGTTGTGGGTGGCTACTCGCTGCGGCATGTAAGTTGACTATTATTTTGACATGACTACACAATCAAAACCTGCAAATATCCAAAGCACCCAGACCCTTAAAGCTGCTTTGCTTAGGGCCATCTCTCTCCCTTGCACATTCGCTGTTTCTTTCTCCAACCACCACCCACCACCCATCGCCCTCCGCCCTTTGCCCACCGACCGCCAACCACCCACATCAATGGCAAACGACCTTCGCTGACAAAATGCACAGTGGCATGAAAATTACGCTGATGCTGGGAAGGAATTTTGGTGGGGGTAATTGATGTGGCCTGAATAAATGCATATTTCATATTAAATTAAAGAAAAAGCTAAGGGAATATCAAAATTGTGGAAAGCTTTTCCTTTCAATTATAATCAAAGTTAATTTTGCTATGTATTGGCCATTTATTTACACGAACCAATTCATCACATAAAAACCTGGTTAAACACTTTCGCAAATCATAAAGATCTTATGATAATAAAAAAAGTAAGTAAAATATTTTATTTTATTGGTCTGACTTTTAAAAATACTAGAAACAAAAACATTATTATATTTTAATTTTACTATTTGTATAATGATTTAATATCTAAAAATTTTTTATACAGATTTTTCATAAAATTATTTGTTTATAATCATAGAGGAACTAGAAACTTAAATATCTTATATAATAAAATATGTCATATTAAATATTTAGCTTAGGTTAATATAATGTGTATAATATTAAATGTTAAATTATATAATTGTTTAAATATATTTTCAAACAAGGTAATTTGTTTTGCGTTTACACAAATAATCTCTCGGTATTGTGTTTGCACCTTTCTGATGGTTGAACTTTGAGTGGAGACAAAAGGCTCTAATTGTTATATCTGTTAAGCCAGCTCTTATGAGTTAATCCCCTCATTTTCGACCACTGTGCCATGTCTGTTGAACATCGCTGTCGCGCTGCCTCGTCTCTAAGCCAAACATTGTGTTGACGGCTTTTAGGCATGTGCGTGGTGCTGGTTGGGTTGATGAAGGGGGTGAAGGGGGTGCAGTGGGTGGGTGGTGGGTTCCATTCCGGGTCGGTGTTTTATTCCGAGTGGGTTTGGGTGTGCCAGAGGGCTGTAATAACAATGACGACGTCGCCCAGGCAGAGTTGACAATATGCGCAGAACCATCGAAATACCCTCTGTCCTACATCCCCCCCATCCTCCACCTTTCCGCCCATCTGTCTCCAACGAGTCGCGTCAGTCTGTCCCCGTTCTGCCCAGCACCCCCCTCGGCCACCATCCTGACCAAAGTCTTCAGCCGCTCCTACAAACAGCCAAACAGCCAACATCCCCAGACCCCCTTTAACCCATGCTCATATTGCTGGCAATTTTCTATAATCCTTTTTGCCTTTTGCAAACATTTCTACAAGTTGTTCGTGTTGCTTTTGTTGCTGTTTGAGTTTTCATTGTTGTTGCTGGTGAAAGTTTATGAAAAGTGACTGCGTTAGCAGAAAATATTATGCTGCCAGCGGCAATGACTCCACACAAAAAGCAGAAGCCCAGCCCTAAAAGTGAGCCACCCACCGCAAAACATTGAGTGGGTCGGATCCCCACTTTTAGACATAAACTCTTTTTTATTTCCTTTTTATATAAATACGTATATATATATATTTTTGTGCTAGCAAAGTTTTAACTTTTGGTACCAGAGTTGGCAAAATGTTTAAATTCAACTGAAAAGCACACGCAGCTACAATGTTGTGTTGGCCTATCATGGCCACAGTGCGTATGCGTGATATACTCGACTCCTTCCACAAAATTTTCCAGCCCAAAAACTTGCAGAGCTTAAATCAAACTTTTCGTCCAAGTCGGTAGAAAAGGGGACGGTCAAAAAGGGGAGGGGGGTTTATGGTAGAGAATGGGTTTCGGAAAGTCCTTTTAGATCTGCACTTCAACTTTTGGGTCAACGTCTGTTTGTCTATTTGTTTGTCTGTTGCTATCTGCGTCTGACTGTCCTTGTTGTTGCCGGGGTTTCTCTTACCAATCCTGTTCCTGCACTCCGACCATCCTTTCTGGCCCCCCTTTTCCTGAGCACACTCAGTGTCTGCTCGATTTGTTTGTACATTTCCCCGACAGACCACCACCCCACATCACCCCCAAAATGTCCAAAACTTTACAGCTGACCATTGGACATTGTCCTTCTCTATCTTTTCGAGTTCGAGAGTGTGTGTGTGTGTGTGAGCGACCTTTTTGTGAATTTTTCCTTGACTGACTTGTCCGTACTGCGGTCCTTGGACTCCTCTCCTTTGCCAAGTTGCCTTGGCCCCACATTCTGCCACTGCTGCCTTTCTCTATTAACTTTTCGTTTTAGCTACTTTTTCTTTGTCCCTTCCGTCCGTTGGTCCTTTAGTCCGTCTATCTGTGACCTGCAGAGACTGATGACCAAAGGATCTGGTGGTTCCAGGGGATACCGTGGGGTTGGAGGTGGTTCGGGTTGGTTAGGTTTTCCATTTGGCATGGGTTTGTCGCTAGAGTGTCGCCAGCCGAGGGGCGAAAAATGATTTGTGGATGGTTAACAAGAGGTTGAAACTATTTAGGGGATGAAACTCCAGCTGAAGAGCCACTGATGAATAATTGGACGGAGCTAATGTCGGATTCGAGGGGATGTTCATTTCCATTTATGTGTATTAATTATAATAAGTATTATTATACTTGGCTGATTATTCTCACATTTTTTAATTATACGATATGTTTTGTTGGTTTTTAATAAACATACCTTGATAGTCCAGACGATTGATTTAATCATGCTAACAAGCCATTTTTTTGTAAAAAGGTTTATATAGATCCCTTTAGTTTAATACACATCTATACTTAAGGTTATTATTTTTTATAATTATTGACAAAAAATGTTTAATTATATAGCACTTAAATATACACATGACCTGAGTTTAAATTCCAGTTTGAAACCATATATATTTTGATAAGTAAAGTAGTGGGGAATTCATGTTCAAACCTTCTTGAACTCTAAGCCTGTTGTCTAGAAGTCTTGTTTACTATAATAATAAAATTTTAGAAAAATTAAATTATTCTAAAAACCACAAATGTCTTCTTCAAAGTAATTTATGTGTCAAAAAATATTCATCGTTCATAAAACTGCCCTTAGGATTTCTGAAAAAAAGCCGACCCCCAGAGAACTACACTCCAACTCCTAACAAGCTATCTTTTTATTTTTATTCAAATTGCTTTTCCATCCTTAGGCAATCTTAATCTATCATGTATTCCCCAAAACAGCGTATTATCATCACCATCTTATGAGGCATATCCCCCGTTCAATTCCTATCGTCCTCATTTCATCCCCCACTACGACTCGATTATATTCCAGTTGGCAGATGACAAAACATCGCACCAAAGTCGACAGTCGCCGTCACAGTACTGGCTGCCTCTTTTCCCTCCCCCACAATCCCTTCCCTAACCATCCGAAAGTCCGAGCCAAATAAATACAGCCATCTGCCCCTGTCCCTTTCCATTACCATTTCCCTGCCCCCTTTTCCACCACCTGACGCCCGCTCCTTGGGAAAAACCATAGCAATGCCATAGTCCACGCTCCGCACGGTCCGATGTCCTTAGTCCAAAAAGGACATGCTATAATTTCCAGCAACAACAGGGGAGGCGGGGGTATGAAAGCGACCGAGAAAGAGTGAGAGGGATAGAGAAATAAAGAAAACCGACTAAAGTAACCAAAGCAGAGAAAAAAAGCAACAATCCCAACAGCAGCAACAACAGCAACAAACAACTTAGGCCAAGCCATGTCCCTGTGCGACCAAAAAGCTCGCCCATAGTTGTCCTTTGCCAGGCTGCTCCCTTCCACCACCTCTTTTGGGTACAGAGAAAAAAATATCAAGAAATTCGGGCTTTATTAACTTATTTAAATAAATATATTGTTAACTACAATTGTTTCAACAGTTACTTTACTGCCAACAATATCCTTAGGTTCACAGAAATAGCTAGAGATTCTAAATTTTAAGATCATAAGGAAACACTTTTTTAGTTATTCTTTAATTTCAAAATTTTAAAGATGACTTTTTCATTAGTTCTCTATTTTTTAAGAAAAGAATGAATCTTAGGAAAAGGGTTTTTTACCCTTCGGAAAGCGGTTTTACGTCAATGTATGATTCTAAAGCATTATAAAATTAATAACCAATTTAATAGTTACTCTTATTTCAGTGCATTTATCCCTGTATTGGTATGCATGCCTTGGTATGCCATCACGCAAAATGTTTCACTGTCCGCCCCTTTTCGCAGGCGACACCCCCAATCCGCACCCACCTCTTAATGGGTGGCTTGACAGGGTTTAAGCTCTTTTACGGGGCAGATTGTGTTTCCACAACAACAACCCAAGCAACAGCTAGAGTATCAGGACGAAGGACAAGGGTTCGGGGAGGAGAAGGAGCAGCAAAGTAAACTCGAAAAAGGTTGCATTTGATGGGGAAGAAGTGGGGGCATGGAGATATAAAGCCAAGTGAGCTAGCGATGGCCGGTCCACAATTATGATTTAGGGATAACCCGGTGTTTAATCCTTTCAGGGCTTTCCTCTAAGCACATACTTTGACACTCTTATTATCTTAAAAAAAACAGGATTATTGAAAAGGTTAAGATAAAAACTTGACATAAATTACTTTATATAAAAACATTGACCACACTTTTTACTTTATAATATTTATAATGGTACTATGTCTCGTAAATTTTAACAACTAATTCCTTATACAGAAATGGACTTAAAAATAATATTCGTTTTACAGCTTGCCAACCTCTAACAACAGATTACATTGTTTCAATCGTTATATCTCCTCTATAGATCCCTTTAACTGTTGACCCTTAACCTTTTTCTAGTGCGTGTCACGACCTTTTGCCATCGCTAAATTCGCCAATGGAAAAGACGTTGGCGGAAAATAAGCTGGCAAAAAACTTGATTCTACTTTGGTGCAAAACTTTCTTAGCTTCGACTTTTGTTAGTTGTTGCCCCGACTTTCCCGCCCACTCGCCACCCCCTTTTGGTCCTTATCCTGCCTGGATTCTCCTCTTTCTTTGCCAGCTTTCTCCTTACTATTTTGCTGCTGTGTTGCTTTTGTAAATTGGTAAAAGTTTGAGTTTAATTCAATTCGGAACGGTAGCTGTGAGTGGTAGCTTCCTAAAGGATAACGAAAATGTTGGGTGGTTTGAGGGGGTGTTACGTCTGTATGTGTGCATAGGGTGTGGGTGTAAAGGATATCACGCGCAAATTGCGGTGCCTGACTGCAAAAAGGAGAAAAGGAGTCAAAGCAATAGATGGCCCCACGTTGGGCGCCACGAAAAGTTCTAGTTGTTTTGCTCGTTGTTCTTGCACCATGTAGGGTCGTGGAAAATGGGAGGGGAAATGGGGAAAAGGGGCATAGACGGGGCCAACGTTTGGCTTGTTGCTCGGCACATGCAACTCTTGGCACGTAGTCGCCCCTAAATGTGACATGTTTATAGGGGCAGGGGCAGGGACTCAAGGGAAGTGGTAGGGATAACAGTACGAAAAACAAATGGTCGCAGCAAGAGCAATACAAAACACTTTTGGGACAAAAGTTGCCGTCCCACCAAGGCGGCTACCTCCCCCTATTTTGTTGTTGCATTTTATAGATTTTAGTTGCACTACCTCTAGGTTTTCAAAGCCCCCCTCACCACCCACAAGATTTTATTAGCAATTCCACACCCCCGAAAGGAAAATCCTCCCACCTCGCACTCAACAGTTGTTGGTTTTGTTGTCGCTGTGCATTAAGTGTTGCCAACTTTATTTAATGGCATAACAGTTGACTGCCAGTCATTGGCCTCGCACTCCACTCTAGTGCACTGTAAAATTATCGAATTAACTAGAGAGTCCTTTAAATGGTATTTATTTAATAGATTAGCTGGCGGAATAAACGACTACTAATCAAAAATTAATGAACGATAAAATTTATAATGTCTAAATTTGCTTGATTTGCAAAATAGTTCTGATTTATACAAAAATAATTAAAAGAAGTAAAAAATATTTTGAAAAGGCAAACAATATTATGTAAGTATAATAAATGTATAAAACTTAATTAAACACGTAGAAAACTAATTATTTTATGATTAGATTGCGACATGGTTAAGTGTAGAATTTTTTTGTAATAAAGCTACAGATTTTTAACATAACTGAGCAACATTTGGTTTTATAATTTGGGGAGTCAAACTCTATTTAATAGGATCCCTAAGCTTTGAAAAATGTAAAGTGCTTATAATGGAAGAATGGAAAGTGGAAACAGGGAAACGCTGAAAAAATTATTTGTGTATCTGCCTCACAAGTTCACTAATTTGAAAATGTTTCGTGGCTTGGTGACTTTTTTGCCGTCGTAATTCTTGGCCTGTGTGGTTGGGAACAGGGCGTAAATTGTCTATTAGTCAGTGGAGAAAACGAGAGAGAAATTGCTGCACATTTTTATTATGTTTTCTTTTGCTTTTCGTTTTTGTTTTTCGGCTAGGGGATGAAATTTAATTAAGATACTTTGACGTCTCGCAGATACACAAACAGAAGGCAGCCACCCACAACAGCCCACATCCGAGGACAGAAACATTTGGTCCTTGGGATAATTCAATTTGTATGTGTATTGCTATGTGTGGGTGTGGAAAATCATCAATATACAAAGACAGCAGCCAAGACGTTGACAATGCCATGGCTCCACCACCCGGGGGCGTGGTTCGGGGGCGGTGGTTCACTCACTTTCGTTTTGTCATTTCGATAATTTTCGCCTTGTTGGATGTCTTTGGGTTTTGCTTTATTCTGTGGGGATGACTGAAGGGCAGCAGGCTACGGTTAATGTATATACCATTTTATTGGGGGAGATTTGTGTGCGGCATAGGCCACTTGTGTATTTCCTTCGATAATGAAATTACTTATCCATGTCATCTATGCTGATTTGGGTGCACAAACATTTTAAAGTTAATAGAGAGCCTTCGAAGGATGTCTTTGGAAACGATAAACTCAATATTGAAAAAAGTTGACACATGTAAGGGCCTGGTTCTTATTTCAAGCCAAGAAAATTAAAATAATACAGTGGAACTTCTATGACGTGAACCTCAAACTGAAAGGGTAAAAATTCAAATGGTTTTTGGATGACTTTTGGAAGAAAGGCAAACATTTGGTTCGAATTATGGATATGTTCCAGTAATGGAGAAATTTTAGTTATGGAAATTCGTTTAAAAGAGACAATATTTTAAAAATCAAAATCAATTTGATTTGAGGTGTAAAAAAACTTGATTTAATAGAAGACAAAATGGATAAACATTTTCTGGAAATTATTTTTTTAATTTTTCAAATAAAACAAATAATTACATTTTTCTATTAGCCCCTGACAGCTTCCGAAACGAGTTTCTGAAGAGGAGTTCTTTGATCTGTCCTGGTCAATTTGCCTCCAGGTCAAAAAGTCCCATGTAGAACCATTTGGTTCCGCCCAGGCCCCCAATCCCCCTGGCCGTCCCATTAAAGTTGATAGCTTTGCAAACTGCGGAGGATATGGGGTAATGGAGAAAGGAAAGTCACTCGCATGACGCAATCTGGTTGCCATCCTCAAAGTTTCTTCCGTCTTGTTCATCGCCAAACCCACACCCAAAGCCCAAAACTCCATCGAATCTGTTCGAGGGGCGTCGTTTGTTCTATTGGAAATTTAATTAGGTTTACATCATTTTCGTGCAGATTCTGCCAGATGGGCTGCGCCCAAAAAAGAACAAGCCCAAGATGGTCAGAAACAACAACGCCAGTTGGTCAAAAACAACTTTCACTTTAAGCATTAACTTCTTGAGGGAGGCACTCAATTAGAGGCGCATCTACAAGTCAAATATTTTGACTGGGCACTGGAACAATACGAGCATCGGTCGTCGATTAATTAAACTTACCCTCGGCGGTGGGGGAAAAGATGACTTGGCTTGGCACAACAATACATTAACGTTCCGCTGGCTGACAGACACCAACCACCACCCAATAAAATATTAATGGTTACAATTATGTGCTACGTGGCAAGGATAACAAAGTTCGCATCCTAACGCAATTACAAGACAATCAAAAAAGGCAGCAGCTGAGGCAGTTCAACCAGCATCACATACAATAATTTATGCACCATAAAAAAAATATTAATACAAGTATTTCAATTGTGCGGGCTATACACATTTTCAGAACACTTCACTTTTTATTGTAAAAAATAAAAAATGGATTAACTTAATGCTAAAACAATAAAATCATTAAATTTGTAATAATTAAAGGGTTTTCAATAATGAGAACTGATAAGAAATATTAGAAAAGATTTATTGAAATAAGTTTAAAAATTTGAATTATTTATGCACAATGACACATATTTAAACAAAGTCTCGATAAAAGCTTTTTATATGTCAACGTACTAAATAAAGTTTTTGTTTAGGTAGACATTTTGTTAGCTTGAATACTAAGACTTATGTGTTTATTAGCATATACTTGGTTCCTACACATTTTTGTTTATATTTTAATAGGTATTATTTTATGTTATAAAATAGGTGTAGAAACTAAATGCAATAGTTAAAGAATTAGCGATCACATATGAAAAAGAAGTTGAAATTATCGAATTACAAGTATATCCCTTCTGTCTCAGTTTTTGTTTCAGTGCTTATAAATGCTCGGCATGCTTGAAATAATTCAATGAACACACACAGAGCGAACCACGACCGAACATTCGCCTGCAGCCCAAACAAGTGGGGTTGGATCGGCAGAGTGGTGATCCAAACCGGGGGAGGGGGTCTTCGGGTGGGTGGTCGAACCACCCGCTGTGCGCTGAATAATTCGTAATGTATCTAACCTCGAAAACCTAATCAAGTCCAGTTAAGCAAATGTGTGCACAACAAGGCTGGGGTCCTGCAATTACCAGCACACAGGACAGACAGGACTCACTTAGAGTGTCGGGTGATATGCCGGGTCCCGGACTCCGAGCCCTCGTTTCCAGACCCCCCGCCCCCTACTTCATCGGTCCGAGGTCCGCACAGAACGTCACACACGAACGCAACACGCTGCCGATGGACCAGGCGCTCAGAATTATCAACTCGACGATTGGGAGTCCGGGCAAAAGTGCAAGACAAGACCCACAACCCCCCGCCCCCGGCGTTCCCACATGCGCAATGGCACGTGAAACTCTGGATATATGTATATATATATATATTCAGTAGCATTGTGTCCGTGCGAACCAAGTCGAACAATCGAACCGAGGTAAAAGCCGAGGCGAACCGAACTGAGACGAACCCGGACGAACGACACCCAACTGCGGGGGCTCCAGGTTCGATGGCGTTTGGTTAAGACTGGAAATCGGGGAACCCAGAGGTATGATCGAAACCCACGTTATTTGAGTGCAATAAGATCACCTTTAACGCATTATAAAACTAAACAAAATGAAGTAAATAAATATTGTTAAGTACATTGCAAATACTAACTGATCTAATCTAGAATAACTCTTAATTTATTAGTATTAAAATATTGGATATGAAAATGAAACTTAGGTAATTAAATTAAATAATCAGCTTAGTAATTACTTATCAATTTATCCTTTCGTACAAGCCCTAATTCTTATAGAAAATAAATATGGTGGTTGTATGTAAGAAGATAAATTGCATTTCAATCAATACTGAAAACCGATTTAATATTTTCTATAAGTATATTTAATCTTTTAATTAATATTCCTGTTTCGTTTTACATTATTTTTTTTCCATAAATCTAAATTGTCCAGCTTTTTTAAGTAATTTAATTAAATAGAATGATAATCACATATATTGGCTTATTTTCCAAAGAAAATGTATTGCACTTCTAAAAACATTTAAGATACAGGTGTCAGGAACTACAAAATCTCATTAAGTAAAAAATTTTTAAATTTTTTAAAAGTTGATACTTGCCAAATAAAAACCATAATGATTAATAGAAGGGTAAAATACTGGGTATATAATATTCGAAAAAACCCTTCTCTTTGCAATGTTCGCCTTGCGTGTTCTCCCGAAAAACTCTTCTCCCGGCTGCAGTTGGCTCTGGAAATTATTCAGTTGGCAATTTTCCGGCTCACCCCGCGGCCCACTCACCCCTGGCCCAACGAACGGCAGCCAAGCAAGCGCTGAGCGGAAAATTCACTTTTCGCCATCGCTGCGCACTTGTGCCGAAAGTCAGTCGGGCACGTCCGCCCTCCGTCAGGTCCACGGGTCAGTTGTCAGCGGTAGTTGTGTGGGTGGGTGGGTGACCTCGGGGGGTGGGGCGGAGGTCGGGGGGCGGCAGAGAAAGCCACTCTCTCATTTGCTCGCTCAGTCGATTTAATCGTTTAGTGCGCCCTTTTGCGCCTTATCAACGTTTC
The DNA here is from genome assembly GCA_018152295.1 of Drosophila carrolli. Taxonomy (NCBI): domain Eukaryota; kingdom Metazoa; phylum Arthropoda; class Insecta; order Diptera; family Drosophilidae; genus Drosophila; species Drosophila carrolli. Next base: position 16,089,673 of record JAECXJ010000001.1, read on the forward strand.
ATTTAATTTATCCCGAAACCTTTTTCGGCTTCGATTTGTGGGTGGTGTGGACGGATTCGGTTACGGATTTCGATTGGAATTCCGGATTCCGTCCGGACTACCAATTCGTAATCGCTGGATGGCCCGCCGAGTTGCGGTTGATTAGGTGTTATCGTTATGATTAGTGGTCGTTCGAGTGGCAACTCCGTCCGGGAAGCTGTGGTCTCCAAAGGGTCGTGGGTTGTGGCTGAAAGAGGGGGTGTGGCCGGATGGGCGTTGCGGTATGTGGGCGGCGTGTGAAAGGGCGGACAAGCGGATAATTAGTTGAGAGCAATTGGGGGATAAACATCTCAATAAATTGATTGTAAACTACAGAGACTAGGGAGTGACCACAATTTATCAAAAATCAGGGTAATAAATATTTCCGAAATTTAATGGAGCATCAATATATGCATAAGAGCCAGCAACTGATATAGTAACAGACGGACAGACGGTATAAACGCTCTTAAGAAATGATTTTATTACCAAAATCCTAAAGAAATGAACTGGAGTTTGTTTTTTTATCCAAATCCGAACAAAAAATGAAGTCCATTTTCTGTTTTTGGATCAAAGACCTTGAAATAATGGTCAAATTTTCGGATGCCCGTCTCGTTAAATTCGTTTTAAAATTTCCAGTTGATTGGCATTCACAGCTCAAAAAATTAATTTTTGGCCAATTTTGAAAAAAAAATCATAATGTAACGAATATTTGGATTTCGGTGAAAATATAATTTTTTCAATCAATAGTTTAGGTCCTCAGCTGAACAAAACAGACGAGTATTTTACTATGATTCAGATGTAAAAAAGTATGAGAATAAAAATTATATGTTTTAAAAAATAAAAGTTTCCGCTGTGCTGTTTTTTGAACTTAGAGCAGGCAGTACTGATTCCCACCATATATTGCTCATACGCCGCATGGTGCACTGGTGAAAAGGAGAGTTCGGAGAGGGAGGGGGAATGAGAATGTTTTCGTGTCCCTCAGTAGCGGGGATTTATTAATATTTTTGCCAGCGTTGCTGCACCTTCCCAACCCCATATTTCCCACTCTTTCATCCGTCTTTTCCACCGTCCTTTTTTTTTTTTTTTGTTGCATACATTTTGTAATTTCTTTGTGGAACTCTGTTCCCCTGCCTCCCATTTTCCCCCATTGAGTCCCTTTTGCCTGTATGGTATCCTCGCTATCCTTGGCGCTTTTATTCATTCATTTATTTGTGCTTTTCTACATTTCTTTTTTCGCCTTTTCCCCTCGCCATCCTCTCTCCCCAGCTCAATTTCTTTGGGAACTTTCCTTCACGACTTTTCTTACGTTTTTTGTAATAATACCCACGCTTGGTATGGGAATTTCGATCGGAAACTTAAACAGTGACGTTTTATGGGGTTTTGAATACTCTAAACTACAATTATTTTAAATGTTATTAAACTGATTTCCTTAAAAATACTACACAGTATATTTTTAGTAACAAAATGTTTGTAATTAGTTATTGAGGTTCTTAATTCTATTATTTTTGTTTTGTTGTGGCAGAAATAATATTATTTGTTAAGCTTTCTGTTACTTTTATTTTATTTTAATTTATATATCATGAAGCTTACCTATAATAATCATTATGAAACTGAGATGTTTTACATTACAGGAATAAACCATTTATTATTAAAAATTACAAGTATGTACAAGTTACAAAATCAATAAAATAAATAATTTTTGGCAATAAAAAGACAAAAATATATAGAAAATGAACAATGCTTTATTCAAAATTTACATATACATTCAATAGGTTACGTAATCTTATATAGATTCATATCCAAATAAACTGTAATAGTTTGTTTATGTTTAATCTATTTAAATTATTTAAACTATTAAAATAAAATAAAAAATCAGAACATAAAAGTGTAAGTCTAACTTCGTTATTTCCATGTTCTCACACTTCTTTCCGTTCCATTTTCTGTTTTCTTCAACGTTTTTACTGTGTTCATTTTGCTTTCTTTTGCATTTTTTCTTGGAACAAAGTTGCCGCTTTATTGTTTCGATTTAAGTTACTTTGTATGCTGTCAACGTTGGGTAAGATGGTTATATAGCGAGTGTTGGCGCGGGAGGGGAGTTGAAATGGGGCGCAGGAGGTGCTGCGGGTGGGGACTCAGGGAAGGTTCTCTGGGGGTTTGGGTTTTGGGTCTGTGGGTGGCCAATTCCTTGGTCCGACCGACGAATGCCCGCATCGAAATCGCTTGGGAGCCGCTTTGGGTTTCATTGTTGCCTGGTCTTATTTCATGCCAAGGAAATAGGGGAAAGGGGAAAACGGATGGACCTGAGGCTCTGAGGCTCGTACTTTGATTTGTCGGCCCCACAATTTCGTTTCGGCCCGGCATCGAGTTTTATGCTCGTTTAATGGCTGCGAATTTACTCGCTTTATGCGTCTTCGATAAGCATTTATTAGCGCCATGAAAATAGGGGGAGGACATCCCACTGGGTTGGGGTAGTGTGATTTGGCAGCGTGGGTAATGGTTACGGTATTGGCTCACTTTTTACTGGGTGGCCGATGGGGCGTATGATTTATTTTTATGTTATTCATTTATTTTTTATGCCCTGTCTCTCGCCCTTTCTCTGTTTTCGTTTGGGGCTTTGTGGACTCATCTTTGGGGTATTCCGTAAATCCTACAAAACATATGCTGACAGTTTTTCCTCTGGGAACTGTTTTTGGAAATATTATAGCGAATTAGGCAAGGCATTTCGTTGCAAAAGTATTTGACAGAAAGTGGACAAAGTTATTGCTTACTTATTGTTTCTTGTATTTCCCTTCTGACAAAAAGTTTTTTGTATTTTGTAATAGATTTAGAAATGATTAAAGCATTATCTATATTCGATTGCATTTCTTATTTAAGCTCAGATAAAAATGTTAACCATTACCATCTAAGGGCAAAATTAGAAAAAACTTTATATATGCAAAAATTTTTTGTATGGAAAGAGAAATACAAATAATAGGGTTTTATACTCGAATAACATTTTTGCAATACTTTTCTTAAGGCATACAAATGCAGGTCAATAGTGAGCACCTTTCTTTCCTTTTTTTAACTATTTCCCAAATGCATTTTCATATCTCTTGTAGAGCAGTTTCCTCTTTAAATTGGTTTCCCATCCATTTTTCCCTTTTCAGTTCTTCATCTCTGCTCCTTTCTCATTCCATCTCTGATGTTTTATCCTTGTCACTGCCGCATCCTCTTTTCCACAGCCATCAAGAGTACAGCCCCCTCTTTCTCCTTGGCTATATTGCAATTTTTGCTGCTGTTGCCCATAAAACTTTTCCACAATTTTTCCTCCTTTGGTTTTTCTTTTTTTCCTGCCACGCCCCCCTGAAGGCGGGGGATGTGGGTGGTGTAGGGACAACAACAAGGACAACATTTACTTGTCTGCTTAACTGCAAAGACAAACCTTACCCAGTCCCCCCGAGTTTTGCCCTATCCGACAAGCTGCTTTGCCTGTCATCTAAAATTCATTTTTATACTTGTATTTTCTCTCTTGCTTTTTTATTTTTTTCCTATTTTTTTTCGCTGCTGCTTTTTTATTTCAGTTCGTTTTTGCCATTTTCTTTTCTTGAGCCATTTTTATTATTTTTGTCATAAGCTCGCTTTCGCTGTGTGTGTGTGGGTGTGTGTGCGGGTGTGTGTGCGGGCGGATGTGCTTGTGTGAGTGGCGTCTTCTTTATATATTTTTCATTGTGCCACCCTGCCACCCACATCCCCCCTCCCTCGGCCCCATTGCTTCATCCAAAACTCACAGAAGTCAAATACGTTTTAATATCTTTTCTCTCTTGACATTTTCACTACAGTTATGTTGCCATTTTTCCTCTCCGCCTGTGTGTGTGTGTGTGTGTGTGTGTGTGTGCTTGTGTGGGGGATATATGTTCTTATGCACGTATGTGTGTGTCAGTTTTTCTTCGCTTTTGGAGCTCACAGCTTCACGTAGTCGAAAGTCGCGCCAAGTTTTCCATCTTCTTCTTCTGTGCGAAAGTATGTCGTCCTGTTTGCGAGTGTGTGTGTGTGTTTGTGTGGGTATTCCATGGAAAACGCATCCTTCGCCTTCTGACTATAATGTCCCTCGTTGCTTGTCTGTGTGTGTGTGTGTGTGTGTGTGTGGGCGCAGCTTAATGCCTTTGCCATCATTTCGCCCACTTCTCCCACCCTCCTCTGGCCACCCAACGTCCTTCGCCGGCTGTTGCAGGCTGCTGTCATTGTAGGAGCCAACATGTTCGCTTTCCCTCGGCTCCTCATTCCCCCCTTTGCCCCCTTCCAAAAAACCCAATCCTCAGTTTTCCTGTGCACCACCCCCCAAAACCCCCCTCTCCACATTTTCCCTCAGTTTCAATGCAAGCGTAACATTTTGCGCCACAATTTTCCTTTTTTGCTAGGTTGTCTTTTGCGTTAGTAAGAGGAGCCGTTTATTCGCTGTAAAAGGAATCTTGCCAAACTCAAACATTTCGTAAAGGTTTTGTCTGAATGATCTCAAACTATGTCATTTTCTGTTTAAATTGATTTACAATGGGTTTTTATAATGTAGAAAAATTATAATTACGTCTAGGAATTTTTTTAACACCGTAAAATCAAATAAAAGTTATAAATATATTTTAAAACAAGTAAATAAATAAAAACTTTTAGTATTTGCTTACTCACTTTTTGTTACTTATAAAAAATGTCGATCAATAAAAGTATACAAGTTTTAGTTTTAAACGGATAGAGTGTCAAAAATTCTTGAGTTGTTCACCTATATTTCTAGTGTCCTTTCAGTGAACCCTCCCCTTCCACTGCTCCACATCCCCCTGCCCCTGCCCCTGCCATCTCACTTTGTCCCTGGGCGGCATGCAATTTTTTCCTTCGTCTGTATTTGCCTGCTCTGACTTGAGCTTTTAAAAATATTTTTGCTGAATTCTCCACCCGCCAAACACACGGAAAGTTAACCAAAATGTGGGATTTACTTATGTACCAGTGGGTGTACATAAAAGGTATGTATATTCAGGGGCTACTCTATGAAATGGTCAACAGAGAGTACCACCCACCCATTTGCAGAACGCAGAACGTGTAAACATTATGCAAACATTGCCGCCCACTCTCGGAGAAACAGAGAACATTCCGAATTACAATCCCCAATTACCATCACCTGACTGCATAATTAAATACAAAACGATTTTCCTTTTAATCTGCGGATGCAGAACAGAGTGGAGGACGCAAAAACGATGACACGCCCCCCAAAAGGCCCCCCAGCCCTAAACCGAACAACCGCACATAAATAATTAAAAAGGAAAATTCCACAATTGCAAAAAGGTCAGCGCATAAAAATTACGAAAATCGAATATTAAATTACCAACAGCAGGGAAAGCAGAAAATGTCGTTCTGCCGCAGTCGACGTTTGCTCGACTTAACCCAACTTAACTGCTTGACAGCAAATTTTGTAAAATGTAATTAACCAGCGCCGGTCCTACGGTCGAGGAAAATGGGGAAAAAGCCGAGCTGGCGAACAACAAAAATAAGGGAAATATGGGTAAGGACGAGAGGGTGAGCAGAAATAAAAGCCAAACGAAATGGGGGAAAATCAACAGAACTCGTTGACATAATTTTCAAGCATTACAAAGTGTGAGAGGGAGATAGCCGGTCGGAAAGGGGGGTGAAAATGGAAAAGCAATGTGTGTGTATGTTGGCGCTTTATGGGTTCCACTTGCTGCTCAATGCTGGGATCCCAGTCGAAAGAGCTGGACTAGGAGATACCCGATACCCGTTAAAGTCCACAAACCACCATGAAATTACAGAAGCCCGGGGGAAAATTATGTTAACAGAGCCGTAACAGATGTTTAAAAATGTTTAAATTGAATGGAGATTGGAAATTAAATGTAGCATGGAGTGGCGTTTAATATGAATCATATAAACTTTAAGATAAGTTTATAAAATTCGATCTAGAATTTTAACTTGAGTGCTTGGAAGTAAATCATATTTAGTTATTAAAATAAAAAGTTTTAAAAAATAATTAATATTTCATTTTGCAATTACATTAACAACAAATAGAGAAACTCCTTCTAAATATACCACATAACACCAACCACTACGCTACCCCTCTGCTGCTACATATATTATTACTATATAGTGTGAGGGGTGGCCTGTTATTTTTTGGGGGTTTCGGTTTTGGTTGGCAACCATTTGTTGAACCTCTTTCTTTTTATTCCTGTTCTGTTTGCTCGGCCACAAAATTTGCGCCTCATTTTCACAGTACCCCAAACAGTAGCGAGCGAGCGAGACAGAGAAGGACCTTTCTCGTTAGCTGTCCCACTCGCTGGATGTACCCGTCTCTGTCTGTATATCTCTCTCTATTTTCCCTTAGCCGCACGTGGCCTGTCAGGAAACATGCTAAGCAGCGGCTTCCACATGCTGAAAGTCATTTTGATGGCCCAACAAATTCATTCCCGCCACCTCTCGCCAGTTACAAACCACCCGAAGGGACCCCAGAGGCCTTCAACCCTATGCGCTACCCTCTACCCTCCAGGCCACACTTGGCCCACCTCAATTCAATTTAACTTTCAACTTTAGCTCTCGCTTTCTCTCCGCTGTCTCCACCCCCCGAGTTGATTCTCTAATGCTCTCTCTCTCTCGAGCGGGTTTTCCTTTATAGAATTTTTCCGATTGGTACACTTCCTGTGAGTTCTGAGCGCCCAGTCAACTCCCGCGTTAGTCGAACGCAACCAACGAGCGGGCGAACCGAACGGCGAACGGAACAACGAACGAACAGCTGGCGAGCGAGTGCGACGGAACAACAGCGAGTGGGTCGGAGCGCCAGACGCTCCTGGATTTCAGATTGCGGGTTTGAGTTGCCGGTTCAGCTTAGTGGGGTAATACACTCGCAAAATTATGGACTGCAGTTACTCGTCACTGAGTAATAAATTATTTAGCATGATAAATGTTTTATATTAAATCACTGGCAAAGAACCATTGAATAACGCAGTTTTTTGACCAATATTAAGATGGTTTTGCTATACGATTCTAATATATTATATTAAATATATTATTTACTACTCAGTTAAAAATACATTTTTATGTCACATTGCAGAAACTTCCAGAACCACTTACAATATAAACTTGGGATAGATTAATACATGTATTAAAAGTCACCCTTTTTGAAAGTACTGCTTAAAGCGTTTTCTAGTTATACGATATTTATACCCTTGCAGAGGGTATTATAATTTTGGTCAAAAGTGTGCAACGCAGTGAAGGAGACATCTCCGACCCTATAAAGTATATATATTCTTGATCAGGATCACCTCCTGAGTTGATATAGCCATGTCCGTCTGTCCGTCTGTCCGTCTGTCTGTCCGTCTGTCCGTCTGTCTGTTTCTACGCAAACTAGTCTCTCAGTTTTAAAGCTATCGAATTGAAACTTTGCACACACCCTTCTTTCCTTTGCACGCAGTATATAAGTCGGAACGGCCGGGATCGGCCGACTATATCCTATAGCTGCCATATAACTGATTGATCGGAAATGCCATAACTTTGGTGTTTGTAAAGTTGGGAAGTTGGGATTTTATATGGGTGTTATATTTGGCTAATTAATCCCACCTACTGAATTTCATAAGGATCGGCCGACTATATCCTATAGCTGCCATATAACTGATTGATCGGAAATGCAATAACTTTGGTGTTTGTAATGTTAGGAAGTTGGTGTTTTCTATGAGTTTTATTTTTGGCCAATCAATCCGACCTATCAAATTTCATAAGGATCGGCCGACTATATCCTATAGCTGCCATATAACTGAACGATTGGAAATGCCATAACTTTGGTGTTTTTAAAGTTAGGAAGTTGGGATTTTTTATGAGTATTAAGAATGCATCATATGAATAATTTTGGAGAATATAATGTACATAATATTCTGCAAGGGTATATCAACTTCGGCTCCGCCCGAAGTTAGCTTTCCTTTCTTGTTTTAATCAGAATTTGTAAGTGTAAGTCTATTTTACAAATGTGGCCTGAGTGGGTGGTATCCTCTCGCTACTGATTGTTACTGTTGTTGGCAAACGACTGCGCTTTTATCGTTTATTTGTGTCTGAGCTAGGGAGTTGGAGGGGGAATCGGTAAAAGGGGTTTCGAGCTGGTTGAGTGGGTGGTGTTTGCCAGATGGTGGATGTGGGATGTGCTTGAGAGCAATTGCCCAAGCCGAGCACCTCGGCACAAAGAGGATCCCAAGAAAATCGTTTAGCGGATAAAGTCTTAGGGGTAGAGCTGCCCCCAGGGCAAGAAACTCAAGTTACGAGAGCAAGAAGGCAAAAGATGAGCTTTTCCCCCTGCAAAGTACCAGGCAATCAGATTCAGTTACTTGTTTTAAAGCCCAGAGGTTGTAAAAGATTGCAATGCATTAACATAGAGCTTACAAAAGCATGAATTCATTACCTAAACGCTTTAACTTATTAACCAATTAATTTAATAGTATTTTATTTATATACATAACCAGAAAAAATTAAGTGAAATACTTATATAAATCATTCCGATGGCAATTAAATTAAAATTAAATCTAGAACCAATACATGAAAATGCTTTAAATAAATAATAACAGTCGCAATTCATTATTCTAGCTTTGGCGATGCAAAAATGTTCTGTGATGTTTATTACAATGACAAAACAGATCAAAGTGAAAGTGGAAAAAAACGTTTGAAAATTGGCTTACTCTTTTTTCTGTGCCTAACCCCCAGATGAGCCCTTTCAGATTCCATTACAAAGTCCATTAATCTGCCGGCAATCACAAATCGAACTTGCTCAGTGGTTCATTTAGCTGTCAGGCCCAGTCCGGACTAAAAAAGGACCTCCCTTAAGCGACAAACAAATATTGTCTGGGGTTTTATTTAACGGACAGTTGCCAGAATGGCAGTACCAAATTCAATTGCCACATCCGCCAGCGACTTGTCACGGGTGGTTGAAGAAAGTCGCTTTGCTTTCTGTTTTATTTCTGGGTGCCCGGGATCCTTGAGGGTTGCTCTCGCTGTTGTCATGGTCACTCGATTGCTGCAATTAATATTAAAAATGATTTCATTCCCGGTGGCTGGGCCTCCATCCCTCAAAGACCCGGCAAAAGTCGGTGTGATCTGTTCGTGGCATGGGCATCTGGATGGAGAGTGTGGGTGATGGGATGCTGATTCCACATCTGATTGCGATGGTGATGGTGGTGTGTTAATGCATATTTCAGACACGTGCTGGCTACGCTTCTTTGATTTAATGCACAAGGAGCTGGGCGTCGAGTGGCAAAGTGGTTTGGGGGGAAAATGGTTTAAAAATAAAGGTTGCCATCGAGAGGAGCGACAGAAGGCAATGATGAGCGGCTTAAAATATTTGTAAAGACCTTTTTATTAAAAACAAAAATCGGTTTTAAAGATTATTTGTTTGACTGGCGGCAAGAAAGACCCACTCCCTTGCCAAAAAAACCCACCTCACCGAGACCCTTTGTTTGCCTGGGCGTGATATTTTAATTACGACCTGACGATGTCTGATGTAGATATGTAAATTCGAGTGTACGTGTGATTATTGAGTGCTTTGAATGCTGACTTATGTTCTTTTAAGGGGGCGGTGGGCAAAAGGGGGCAGACGATTTGGGGTTGTCTTAAGGCGGTCGCACACAAAGGGGTTAAATATTCGAACTATTAATGGGTCGGTGGAAATGGTAATTCACTGCCCAAAAAGTTTCACCAAAAATCTTACCAGAAACCCTGGTGGTTTGGGCTTTCTTGTCCTTATAAAGTGGAAAACAATGAAAGGAAGCGCAAACTTTATCAGACCATTTGAAAGAAAATGACTTAATTAATAATGAGAAATGTTGGGAGATTCATTGGGTGGAATGGTAATGAAATATTGAGGATAACCACCCTCTGAATTCGTAAGTTGTTTGAACAAAATTTACAAATAATTTAGGGTTGCTGTTTGCATTTTTACATAGCACTTTTTATTACCAATTTTTATACAGTATTTTGCTTAACGTCGTATTTTAGTTTATAACCATTTTTAACCGCTAACATAACTTTCTTAATATAAACCTCAGGTAAGAGTTAAAATTCATAGCTATTTCTAGGTTAAAATTCCTCTTTTGGTTGTTTGCGATGATTTTAATGGTATTTTTTATTGCCAAAAGTTGAGAAACATTATACAAATTAATTCACGATGAAGCTATAAATTTTATAAAAAAGCTAAAAAGAAGTAACTCAAGTATTCCGGTCAACACCAGTCCCTGGGGCTTAAAAATTAGATTTAACTTTAATTGCCTAAGCGATTTATGGATCCCAAAGGTGTTTGCCAGTTCTCTAAAGATTCTTAAAACGTCCTTTTATTTCTTTTCTCAGCCGTAACTATACCTGGTTAAGTTATTTATTTATTTGAGGGACATATGCCCTTGTATTCCCCCTCTGTGTGGCTCTTCCCCAGACATATGCTCTCTAGCCTCGACCATAGATGGTGTTTCCTGACCCTGCGTTTATTCTTACCCTGCCACTGCCTCCCCTTTTTCACCCCACCTCCATTGTGTTGGCACTTGCGAGTGCGTTTTTTATGCCATGTTAAGGCCACTTTATGCGCTTTTTATGAGTCCGCAGCATCATAAAAAAAATTCTTTTCCCACTCATACACACAAATAGTTATGCTTTTGTATGAGCTGGCAAGCGCATACACATCCATTTATGATTTTTTTCCACTCGCTTATATATTTTTATATTTATTGATTTTGTATTAAAAATGTAAGTGGGAGCTTTTAGTTTGCTTGTTTTCTCCGCCCAGAATGGTGTAAAGTTTTTTATGATATTGAAATAAAGCGATACACATTCAATAAACATAAATAAATAAAGTTAAACAGAACGAAAGGTTTTCAAAAGTGCATTCTAAAAGGAAAAGGGGGAAATGTTGAATGGGGAATGCAAAGGTTAAATCAAATAATTTTGGTGCAAATAAAAGCAGGGTGAATTTTTTTTGGCTGACCCTTTTGGCGAGGAATGAGCCATTATTTGATATTTAACTATTGACTAAATGGAGTTCACAGAGCTATGAAACTTGTTTAGAATTATACATTTATTTATTTAAAGTATTCGTTTTATAAATTGTTAATCAAGAAATTTGTAGAAACTTTTATACAAATTAAAAATTAATTTGGGAATTCATTGTTTAGTGGTTTAGTTGCTGAAATTTTTTTTTTTTCATTTTATAATCCAAAAAAAAAGGAGACAAATTTTTGTTTGTTTTTTAATTTGTACATTTATTTTTAAAGAGTGTATCGAGGTCGTTATGATCTTCTAAAATATTTTTCCTTGTTTTTCTTCCTGAGTGGAACACCGCCAAAGGGTAAAAGCAAAAATATATGCTCATATATATATTTACAAACAGGCGACGATTGCGACTCGATTATTTACAATTTGATTTTATTTTTACAGCCATTGACAAACAGGAGGGAAAAACTCGGTGATACGCTTGTGTGTTTGGGAGAGTGTGTGTGTGTATGTGTGCCCGAAAGGCATTTTCCGACAGTGAGAAAAATCAATCAAAATCGATTTAAAAGCACAACTTCCGTTGCGGATTTACCAATGTCCGTGTGTGTGCGTGTGTTTGCCATTGGGCTTGTGGGTGTGTGTATTGTGAAAATGTTACCAATTTATTTGTTTTATGCCCTCGTGTGTGTTTTATTGCCTCAGCTTTTGTTGCTGTCATTGTCGCTTTGTTGCCTTCATCCGAGTCCATTTCCCATTTTCCTTTTTCCCCACCTCCCCCCCCCCCAAAAAAGGGGGAAACACTTTGCATGCCATCCGTCTTCTGCTTTCACACACATATTTGGTCAATTTTCAATAACGGAATTGAGGCACAAACACACCGTCACACACGCACACACACACATAAGCAGGCACTGAACGCATTTACAATTGGATTTTTGTTTTTTAAGGGTAAAGGATTTGCTTGGGGACCCGAAGGCCGAACAATAAAAGAGTGGAAATGGCATAAATACGTAATTCAGGACATTTGAATATTTCATAAGGACATGACCCACATACAAAATAAAACACACAAAAATTATTACAATTCTCTGGTGCTCACACATAAAATGCGTGTGTGTGTGTGTGATGGAAAATCCTGAAGGAAATTTGCTTTTATTGCTGATAGTTTGCATTGTAATTGAGGGGGAATCGCATAGGGAAATGCTGGAAAAGAGATGCATAATCTTCTTGGGTCTTGTGAATTACTACGATATGAAAGTGCGAATTTGAAGTCAGTCAAATTACTTGTTGTTCAGATGAAAGTGTGACTTGAGGAAATCACTAGGGACTTCAAACTTTTGAATGTAAAATGTTAATTAAGCTTGACAGGGTAAATGGATCAACGATGAATTTCTGAAGTATTAAAAATGCGTCCCTTTTTGGGAAAAATCTAACAAGGTCTATGAAAAAAAATTGGAAAGAAATTTGATATGTAAAGGAATTTTAAGATTAATTACAAGAAATTAATATTTCAAAGATGTTTTGGAAAAACAACAACCCGATCGTTCCTATTTCAGCTATAGAATATTATCGTCCGATCGCCTTGGAATGTTACTAAATAAATATAACCATTGGGTCAGAAATATTTCATCTACTGCGTTACAAGACTCGGACCAAAATTGTAATTCCCTCTGTATGGGTTTAATAAGTAAAGGGTTTTTAATATAAGCCTAAGCTACTTTTTAAAAGTATCGCATTTATAAATCATGATTTGATTGCCATTTTCATTTGTGACAATCAAATCTGTCACTTTAAAATACAACTCAATCTTTGAACCCTATTGACTTGAAAAATTAATAGAATGTATGTGTTGGCTTGGAAAAACTTCAAAAGAAAATCTCCAAACGATAAACATCGATGATTACACACTGAAGTAAATGACAGCTTTCACTTTTCCAATATATCAAATTGCACAAACATAACCAATAAATCACAGGATGTCCATAAGTCACACCTTCCCACATACAATTCCCCTTGACTTCGATTAAATTAACCGAACCCGATATCCCCCGACCTTCAGGTCGAGATATGTAATAGATAGGAATCGCAGTTGGGCAATTACTGCCCATCCCCACCCCCCTCACGCAATCCTGCACCACCGGCAACCACCAGCACCGCCGCACCACCCGAAATTCTGGCCGACATTTGGCATCACTTGGGTGCGCGACCACCTGACAAATACCTCGGATATCATTCACGCCGGGAATCGGAATCATTCACTCATATCGCCAGCCACTGATTGGCATTGACAGACGTCGACGCGGACGCGTCGCCGGGCAACTGCAATTTTGTATCTTGATAAATTACTTATGACTGGCCCAGACATTGATGGGTACTCGGTACTCAGTACTTGGTTGGGGAGGGGGAGGGGGAGGCCTCGGGCACGCAGCACAAATCACTAAGTGCGCACCTGAAAACATTTAACCATAACCGAACATCGTGAGAAATGGGAATAGAGAGTTTGGCCCAGAGGATACCCTTTAAAAATGTTAATTTTATGAGAAATTAGTTTGGGCAAAAATAATGATAAGTACTGGTTAATGATTCTTATTTTTTTTAGACTTAAATCCTTATGAATTACAGCTAATTAAAGCAATGTAAAAGATAGAAGAGCCTTGAGTAAATAAATAAATTAAATATGTTTAGATAATTTAAAAACAATCCAATGAAAGAATTAAAAATTTAAAATACTTAGTTTTAACAAAAAGTAAAATAGATCACTTTGATCACAAGGAATGTATTTTTTTCCAGACAGAATTCTTTTAGATTGTACTAAATTAAGGAATTTAAGCTAAATAGAATTCAGAAGACTCACGCTTAGGTATGGCAAATAAAAAAAATAATCACATAAAGGTGAAAACAATATGCTATAAAATAATTGTGTTATTTATTAATTTAATTTCAATAAATTTATTTTTATTAAATTCTAAACTTTCTTATTTTATAAAAAATTATACAAAGGGCTGGTATCCCTGTTTTTTCTAATAGGTATTTTATTGTTATACACTAATAACAAATAATAATATAAAAGGTATAGAGGGGCCCTAAATTCGCAGATATAAATAGCTTTAGAAACAAGCAACTAATTTACAAGACTGAGAAATAAAAAAAAAGGTTTAGAAAACAAAGTTCAAAATAGTTGAACTGTGGGCGTTGACAAAAAAAGGGTGCAACGAGGAGTGGAGCCAAAATGAATTAGTAATAATATTTGTTTGTTTGCCTTTGCTTATTCTTCTACTTGCACATTTCGCGTTCTTTATTTTTTCGCAAAACTTTTTCTCTTTTTTCGCCATACTTATAACGATTTCGTAGCTGTTTCTGTGTTTTGGCAGCCAACAAAGGCGACATCGAAATGGGTTGCCGAGCACAGCGAAGGGGGCAGAAAAGTGGGGAAATCGATGAGACGACAACTTGTGATGTGGCGGTGATGGCGACTCGGAGGTACGGGTACGGGATGTTTGGATACACGGAGGTGTGGACGTGGTGGAGGCGTCGCCGACGGCGTCGGTGGGACAGTTAATGGCGACAACGGCGGCGCACGTCTGGAAGCCCCGACTTTGGCGACGGCGATGCGATCCGTTGATGGCAATGGGTAATGGGTAATGGGTAATGGGTAATGGTGCCGCTGACGGTGTCGTCGACCAGACGAAATCCCGCCAGCAGGCAGGCAGTATCGCAGAAAAATAGTGGCTGGCACACACACACACACAACCAGACAGACTCCTTTGAAATGACAAAAGACCGAAAAAATAAACCAGGAGGAGAGGTCCTTGGCAGAGGACGACATGCCCCACCTCCAGTTCACTTCAGTAAATCAAACCAATTTCAAAACTCAACTAAGCAAGAAGACAATAACAAATCACGTCCATCGGAAAGAGGATGTGATGGATGAACCATTTGTTAAATGTTATTAGGGTGCTAAAAGAAGGGGAATTACCAATACTTTTTAACACTTGGATCTTAATTATATTTAAAAGCTAATATTAACTGAGAAAATAAAAAAACTAAATTTATTTATGATTTAAATTTATAAATTTATTAAAGATATTGAATGTTTCAGTTCTATAAATCCAGCAAAGTAACATTGAATTTTTATTTTAATAAATCTAGCAACGTCAAATTTTTCTTAATTCTTAAACATTTTTGGATTATCGAAGAGGATATTTAAAAAGCTAATATTAAATGTGGAAATAAAGAAACTAAATTTATTTATGATTTAAATTTATAAATTTATTAAAGATATTGAAAGGTTCAGTTCTATAAATCCAGCAAAGTAACGCAGAATTTTTTATTTTAATAAATCTGGCAAAATCAATTTTTTCTTAATTCTAAAACATGTTTAAATATTTTTGGGATAACGAAGAGGACTTTTAGTTATTTTTATGCAGTTTAATTCACAGTATAGTTTATAATTTTAGTTTTTATATACCATCGTTTAGTGTATCCCTTTTGAGTAAACAGAAAACATAAACGAGTCAAACCCTGTCAACAACTTTTGAAGTTCAACATTAATTTAAAAACTTCAGACAAAACACGAGTACTCATGCCGTCTAATCAAAATACAATTACAAATAAAACCGAACAATTTTTTTTTACCAGTCTGTCAACCTCCTTCAAAACGAAATTTTTCATAAATTCAATCAATGAAAATGTAACTGGCTCGTCATCCCTTCATTGCAAACATATATCAGCCAGACAAATCGAAATTACTTTTGGTTAGAGGTTTGGGCTTTTTCATCCACAATCCAGTCAAATGGAGCGGGCGAGATTCTTAATAACGACTTCCGAGGGGCGCTTAAACTGTTTGCTTTTGCCTCGCTGATTGTGTTTTCTGCATTTGTTTGTTGATGTTTCTGATTCAGAATCCGCTGCCGTCGATGCACACGCGCCCACAGTAAACACACTTGAAAAGCGATTCAGTCAACAGTTCAAGTCGGCAGACAGTTGACTCGCCGAAGATGGCCCCCCAAAAAGACGAACCAGCCAGCCACCCACTGTTGTCCTTGGGCAAACACGCAATTTTCCACTTTTTGGTCCGCTGCACGTGCTGGAAAAACGACAGGAACAATGGCAACAATCAGTCAATAAGTAAAATTAAAATAATAACAAATTTCGGAAAGAAGCACCAGTCAAATATAATCAACGCAATGGGGAAAAAATAAATCTAGAACGTCAGGGGCGGGAATTCAATGGAAAACATATTTCCATTTAACTCATAAAAATTATTTCGTACACAAAATTGTTTAGAGATTCGATTCAATTTTCGGATATTAAGTAAAAGTAATGTATGTATGTTTGTTTTTGGGCAGGAATGTTCCGATTGTTTGTTTACAATGCCGGCAACAAGTTGATGGCTATTGAGTGGGAGAGAATAAATATGTTTAATGATTGTTTTTATAATTCTTTCCCAGCCGAAAAATTGCGCAATTGAGTCGATGGAAAATGCCCAAAAGAAAACAACTGGGAGTGAAAATATGCACTTCCTTTCGATAAATCAATACAGAAAATCAAACCTATCATATCGGCTTATGCCCTCCAAGCAACAAATTGCTCACTTCTCTGGGTGTGTATATAAAGTTCTATCTTTGTATTCATTGTGTAAATGTTCAAGGAAACCGAAAAAATACCCAGTCCGTCTTTTATCCTTTTCTTCGAGACTCCATTTTCCCCTGCTCTACATCGAAAAGGAAAAAAAGGAAAAGAAAAAGAAAAGAAAAGCTGAAAATGTTTTGCCCACTCTTTGGTGGCCCTAATCAAGTAACCCGAACACGTTCTTTGTTAGATTTATATGGAAAATATATTTTTATACATGCAACCCAATGAATCCCAACCCAACCTTGCGACCCACCCACTTGCCACCACCGCCCGCTGTGAGAAAACTGGCTCCTTGGGGGTGGCTAGACTTTCCCGGCTAGTCAAAAGTGATATTTTACATATTTTCCGACAGTTTTCCCTTTATTTTCCCACTTCCCTATCCCATCTTGACTGCTCCTTTTTGTTTTTTTTTGTTTTGCCCAGCTTTGCTTGCATTTTATTACTTAACGCTTAAGTGTGCTTCTTAGAGAGGAAAAAGGAGCTAGGAATGGTGGGTTTTTTTCCATCGCAGAGTTTTCTGTTTTAAATTGAAAAGTTGTAAAAGGATTTCTTGGGTTGCTCCTTTTTTTTCTCTTCTCCGCTAGAGGTTGGCAAATTAAACACTCCGTTTTTTTTGGGAAATGATCAAACAGAAAACTTTTATTTAACAAATACGTTGGAATGGGGGCAATATAACAGAGAATGGGAATGAGATGAAGACAATGGGTGGCGGAATGAAAACAATGAAATCACGGGTTATCACAATTACCAGCTGCCACCGCCCTGGGGAGCCCAGCCGCCGCTGGAGGAACCACCCGAGGACCAGCCGCCACTGGAGGCGCCACCGGAAGACCAGCCACCGCTGGAAGCTCCACCGTATCCACCACCATAACCACCGGAATCTCCCGCTCCAGAGTCCGACTCCGAGATGATTTTGATGATCTTCACGGCAGCAGGGGCCTCAGCACCGCCTCCTCCAGAGGACCAACCACCGCTGGAAGCTCCTCCCGATGACCAGCCACCACTTGATGCTCCTCCAGAGGACCAACCTCCGCTGGGTGCTCCTCCAGACGACCAACCGCCGCCGGATGCTCCTCCATATCCTCCGGAAGATCCGCCATAGCCGCCACCGCCTCCATGACCTCCAGATGAACCCTGCTGCGAGATGATCTTAATGATCTTGATCTCCTGGGCACCACCGCCGCCATGTCCACCGCCATGTCCACCGCCACCACCAGCAGACCAGCCGCCGCCGCCACCACCGCCTCCTCCAGATTGCCAGCCTCCAGCACCACCAGATGGAGCGGATTCGTGGATCACTTTGATGACTTTGACGGGCGGGGAGCCACCACCGCCATGATGATCGGAGCCGTGATCAGAACCACCGCCGCCGCCATAGCTGTAGCCACCATCTCCGCCGCCATGAGAGGATCCACCACCACTGTAGCCTCCGTGGGATGAGCCACCACCACTGTAGCCTCCGTGGGATGAACCACCACCACCTCCACCGCCGATTCCTCCGATGAATCCAGCTTGGGCCACAGCGGCCACAGCCAGCAAACAGACAAAGATTTTCATGATGACCTGATGGAGATGAGCCAAAGCGTCGAACTGATGACTTTGCCAGGTCGTGGCTTTACTTTTATACAGCTGGAGCTGGTGCCAACCGCCGAGATTCGAGGCGGCCTTGTCCGGAAGCCAACGCAAGTGGTGCAGTGCACTACGGACACCCCCGGGCCAGTTAACAGTATTAACACAGGCTCAGGCTCGAGTGGCCACGGCGAAAGCCTCGGTGGGTTGATGTCGAAAGACTCTCCCCAAACCGCAATTGAAGGCTACATTTGCTGATCGAATCAGTTGGGAAATGGCTTTAATAAGTGACTGATATACGCTTTCCTTTGAGCCAGCATGTAATCAAATGATATCTCACATATCACGAAATTGGAGCTACTGGATTCAATGTACAATGAAATTGTTTTGGTAAGGAGATAAGTTTGTTTGTTTTAAATTACCTGCAAACGTTTAGATTTTTACATATTTTTCAATACAATTTTAATATTATAAAACTATAAAGAACTAACTAAATTGAAACAAAGGTTATTTGTAATATTTATTTTGTTTTAAAAGTCTGTAAAAACCAAAATAAATAGATGATATTATTCTGTTAAATCAAGATCTACCAACAGAACGATAAAGAAAAGCAATATACATATTAAACCACAATTTAACTAAATAAGTTAAGGCAATAAATAAAAAATATAATAAAAACTAAGGCAGCTACAAACAAATTATCATTTGAACTATTTCAAAAACTCTAGGATCTAAACAACAAAATGTAACAATTCCTCATATTAAAGTTTGTTTCTCATTTGCAGGCTTACCCTATTTATTAGAGTATCCCATCAGCGACTTCAATCGGAATTTGTTATACTTTCTCGTGATTTGTTTGGATTATGTAATCAAACACAAAACCAACAAACAAATAAGCGAGCAAGCAGCGAACATTATTTTTGGCGCTTCAAGCGCACTTGAATGAAGTTTTTCCCCTGATCACACAACATCTGCCTTTGGCACTCTCTGCCCCTTCCGTCGATCGAAGCCGTGATTAATGAATCTGGAGTTCAAAACGCAGGTGATCGAGCCCAGGTGAGAGGACAAGTCGACGGGCGGGCGAGGTTCGTGCGCTTTCAACTGTCCCTGACATCGATTTCTGGGCTACCGCTTCGAGTTGTTACGCATGCGCCTCCGCTGGGTCACTTACCAATTACACGCGGAAAAAACCATTCAAATTTGAAATTAATTATGCATAAGGTTATATAGAAGCCTAGTTTTAAGAAAACAAAAATATATAGTTTACAAATATTTCTGGATGTCTAATAAGTCCCTTGTAATTTTACCAACATAAAACTATCCTGAAATTGTCTGTTGGAAGATTTTGCCTATCAATAAGCTTTAAATTTAACTATAAAAAATAATAATATTATTAACTTGAATACATTAAAACCAAAATTGGCTAAATGCAAATACTTTAGTTAAGAATTGTTTATATACTGCGATAGGATATCTTATCATAAGGCATAAATTCGACAATTATTACCATATCAAAATATTTCTTTTAAAATAGTGACGAACCATAATTTTTCTGTGATTTTTATTGTTCTTTATTAACAGAAATGTCCCTGATTTTCTTTTGTTTTTTCCCAGTGCATTGTCTCCTGTTTTTTTTGGCCACCAACCCAATAACTTCCCGTTCATTCATCCGTTCCAGCACCTTTGCATCCATTCATCGATCATCTGGCTGGGGGCAACAGTTCTCAATGAGACGTCAAGTTCTCATTAAGACGAGAGCCGAATGCAAATGCCAGATCAATTAATCAATTTGTTTTGCCAATAAATACGACTAAATATGGCCAACGATCTCTGCCAATAATGATAAATGGTTTCACCAGCTTGGCTTTTCTGCTTTTGCAGTCCATTTGGCTTTATGTTATTTTATCTCTTTACATTTTCACTCTGCCAAATGAATTCAATTAAGCAAAAAAAAAAAATGCCAAAAAATTAACGTGGGAATATTTTTTGGTCTGCGCTTGGCCACGCATGACAAATATGTCAAGCAACTCCGAGCCCCGCAAATTGTTCCCCTGATCTATGGACTAAATAGACCATGCATGCAACGTATTGCCATTTTTATACTCTTTTTGGAGGCCCAAGGCGGAAAAGACAGGCTTGAATAGGAGATAAATTAATAGTCATTTGTTTTCAAACAGTTATAACTCTATTGGGGGCCAGATCTTTGCAAACGACAAGTGTACAAAATAAAGAAGGTAAATTAATTGAGATTCTTTGCTGTTCTTAAAAACTTTAAATATGCGATGAAATAGATAAATGTCTACTAATGAATATCAATAAAACTCTTAATAATAATTCTAACAAATATAGATGATAGTAAAAACTTAAACAAATTACATTTTATTTATTTACAAAATGAATTGTAATATGTTTTCATATTTATAATAAAACATCAATGCCATTGATGAATTTTATTTAGTTTTATATCTGATAATTATTCAGGCCCTTAGTTATTTTGGGAGTAAATAGTTTAACTTTTTTAAAGAAATTTAAAGTAAATTGTGTATAACGCCTGAAGCTGAACCCCTGGGAAAGTTGCTTAGGGTTAAAATGGTGAGCTTTTTCCCTCGCCCTTCTCTTATGTCACATTTAGCGAGTCTGACATTTGGTGGAAATATTGTTGGAAATATTTGCTGGTCGAAAAGTGAAATAAAGTTGCAATTCCTGCAAGAGCTGTCAAAATGTTGCTGCTGTCGCTGCCTTTTGCTGCAGTTGCTGCTGTTGCAGTTGCAGTTGCTGCGGTTGATATTGCAGTTGCTGCTGGGCTCGGCAACCTGCTGACTGTTGACTGCTGCCCGTCGTTTTCCCATGTGAATGCTTAACCGATTGCAAGTGCTTACCCTCGCGCCCCCACTAACCCCTTTCCAAGTTGCCTGATATTTTTACCAAAAAAAAAAACAATTTCGACAGTCGCGCATTTTTCACGCTGCCTCATTTGCAGCGATTTTCAATGCGATATTTGTTGCTGCCGCTGCCACCGATTGTTTTTGCTTGCTGCAGTTGTTGCATTGCTTGTTCACATAACCATAACTCCGCATGGCACCTCTACAGATTGTGCTGAGTTTCTCAATACCCTTGAAGGGGGTATCTTAATTTGGATAGACATTTGATATCGTAATAAAAGAACAGTGTCCGGGTTAAATTTGACTTGATCGGTCTTATGTCTCTTGTACTTTTATTTTAAGTTCAAATATAATATCAAATAAAGCCATTTACTTCTTAACAAACGTTTGACAGTTAAAAAACTTGTTGTTTCAATATTGAAAAAATTTCATTTTTGTGTTAGGCCATTTTATGTGGATAATTTTGTTATATTTATTTTTTTAAATTTTTTTTAAATGATTGAGCATTAATTATTTACTTGCAAATAAGGTAATTAAAAAAATTCTCTTGATAATTTATAAGAATAACAACAGTTAGTGATTGCAAATCTTACAAATTAAACATTTTAGAAAAAAACTATTAATACTTTTAAAAATATATTTTTTAAATAAATATGTAGTTATTATTCTAGTCAAAATTGAAATACAATTCCAACAAACGATTTTATAAACTAGGAACTCATAAGCTTTCGTGATAATCCTTTCTAAATGCTTATGGAATTTAACAAAAAATGTTAAAGCCATTATTATTAGTTCAATAAAAATTATAAAAACCCCAATATAATTACATTGAGGTGGTGCATTTTAAAGAGTATCTAAGCAGCTGAAAAGATTTTCTTTTTTGAGGTTCCCTCACATATGCTGAGCCCCAGTCGACTTTTATTTCGTTTGATTTCCTCGCCTTCAGGATCGTGACAGACCGCATGGATGTTGCAACTTGCAACTGTTGACTGGCGACCAGAAATACTTGCGATTAGCTTGGCCTGGCCCTAAATGAAATCAGCGGCCATTGGAGTCATAAATGGCTGGCAAAACCTTTGCTAATATGTCATGGGCCCATCGGAAAGCGAATAGCGAATGGCGACGAGCGGGTCAGCGGGAAACATTGGGCAATTGGCATTTGTCGGGTTGTGTGAGATGTTGTGCGGGCATTCGAGTGCCATGGAGTACTATACTGGGGTGTTATGCGCTATGTCATCGAAACCAGTTTACCGTTGGCACACACATGTGTCCCAACCAGTACAGTGGTGACCCATTAAAGCAATCAGCGGCAAACACATGTAAGTCAAGTGGCAAACAGCGGGGCACTGAGTCCCAACTTCGATTCCCGCCTCGTTTTTGGTTACGGTTGCGGCTCATTACGCAGTTCGCTTTGATTTGCATAGCGATTGAATGGCTTTTGGCCGGAATGGAGTTGGCCGAAATGGAGTTGGCCCCTTGGGAGTTGGCCAGCCAGTTGGTCCGCAAAATCCCTCGATTTTCCCCCTTTGGCCAGGCCTTTGATTTGTGTGACATGTGCACAGAGAATTATTTGCTTATTGTTAAACATTTGCGTTTGAATAACTTGTAAACTGTCAGCGCAACACTGGTACCATTAACCCATTGGTGATAGTTGTTGGCCTGTGATATTAATGGGATTAGTGAAGAAGTATGAAGTTCTCTGGAGATTTTACGGTATATTGAATTAAATGGGATTACAAATTGAACCTTAATGGAATGTACCTTGAGTAAATTAAGATTTATTGAGTTCGATTCATGTAAGATTTGGAGCGTCCTAATTGAAAATACTATTTCAAAGGCAATCTTGGCAGTTACGACATAATGTGAATTTATTTTTCCATTTTAAGACATTATAAATGTAATTTTGTATTGGAAAAATTTTAAGAAAAAAATAAACATGAGTATGAGAATGTGAATGTAAATATAATATAAAATTACAAGCTTGCTAACTAAAATTAAAATAGTAACTAATACCATTTTTAATCACATTTTTAATCCCCTAATATAAATTTTTAATCTTTTACTTGGATTTTTTATAACGACGTTGTTTAAAAGCCATAAATATTTGATAGATTCAAAATAGGTGTCTTCATCCTGAGTGAAAATTCATTTATCTTTATTTTATAGGGCTTAGTGGGTTAATCACTCAAGTTGGACATGTAGTTAGCGTTATTGGCGATTGTCATATTCGGGCGGCATTCCTGCACTGTCAATAGTCGATAGTCGATTGTTGAGGCCATGCAACCGGCTTATTACCGGCTATATCAGATGGCCAGAGACTCTGAGACACACGCGGCGTATGCGCAATGTCGATCCCATTGCATTCTCGGCCGCTTTTCGATTGCTTTATTGCATTTTCCACCGCTGCTGCTGACCATGTCACATTCGCTTTTCGTCTCAATTGCAGTTGAAAGACAAATTGCGCACCTTTGGCAGCTTGGAATTTGACTTTTTGATTGACAACTGCAACGATCTGCGATCGACAACGAAATCCAAATAAAGCCGAAAAACCAACCATCGGTTTCGCAAAGCTCTAAGGTTCAGTTTATTAAACGTTTGTCTGGCTTTTGGTGACCTCGAAAACAAATTCAATTATGCAGAAAAAAAAAAGATTTTTGGCCAAATTCGCGAGGCACCTACGCTGACTCCAAAGCAATTTGCCAAAAAAAATAGCTGCGATGAAGACAAAACCGAAAACACGGCAGCCGAAAAAAAATAGCGACAAATATCAGAGTGTGACGGAGACCCCCTTAACCCCCCACCGCCCGATTAACCCATCAATGCCAAGCAAAAAAGTGAGCGACAGGCAAGGAAAACGGGGCAAGCCTTCCATCTCTTCTCTCTTTTCTGAGGTGATCGCCCAAATAAAAAAGAAATCCAAGTGAAAATCAATTGCAGCTGGCAGAGTGAAAAAATGTTGGAGAGCTGGCCATTCTTTCAGTTTAGTTTCTTTCAGTTAACTCGTCAACTTCTCCGCTCTAAGCCAGAAAATCACAAACAGAAACTGTGACTGAGCGGCGGACACTGAGCCAGCTGACGTTACAGGTTTTCAAATCTGGCACATTAATTTTAAAGACAAATGAAACGAAAATAATACAAGATGAAAGCCGTATACAGGAAGCACCGAATTCGAAATGCTCTAGCAAGTAAATCCATAAAACATTAAACATTAACAATCGGTAATTCAAATAGGATTCCCTAAAATATATATAAATTATTCATCAAGAAAGACTTAAACCTTTCGTTACCTTACCAACATTATTATAAAACAAAATAAAACACAAATTTATAGAAACCAGGCTTAGTTCCATAAATTATATGAGATTAACTGGTCTCATATAATTTATTTTTTATTATTTTATAACATTAAACCAATTTTTTAATAAATATTACGTAAAATACTAAATACATTAAGACTCTATCCACTTTTGCTGTTGAAAGAGATCAGCTTTGAGGTCTGATTTTTAAGTTGTCTCCTTGAACCATTCACAGTCATATTCCTCTGACTTAGAGCATTTTTCTCCTGATCGATAGAGGTATAGATCCGGACCAAAAGCTAGGGTAACGATAACGGCTCACCTCGATGCGGATGGTGGACCACCTTGTGCGACCTTCTTTTCAGATGCCGACGTCGGGCAAAACAAAAATAAAACAATAAAGCACAACAGCCGAAAAGCGGCAACAATTACCAGCAACAACAGCGGCCAACAGACAGAGCCAAAAGATAATAATGGCCAATAGTTTTACGAGTCGCCCGAACATCAGAGGCCCGGGCTTAGAGTCAGAAACAAATACTCGATACTCGAATTTCAAAGCTCACTGCAAAGATCGCCAATGGCCAAGTCAACTCGCCGTTTGGCTTTGCCAGAGTTTTAGTTTTGAGTTTGAGTCTTAGCCATTTGAAAGTCTTGTGCGAAATGAGCGTCAAAAAGTCAGTTGGCAGATGGGTGAGGGGATCAGAGAAGGGGCATTAAATCGGCGGAGGCCTTTCCTTTTTGTTATTTCTGTACGTTTTGTGTGTCACTTGCTGCGAAAGTCGCAAAAATGTAAGTTGAAAGTTGAACGGAGCGAGATGTTCACACCAGAAAATAGCAAAAGGGGGGTACCTATCATTAGCTCCGGTGTTGTTATACCCCAGGAGGTCTATTTTGCTATTTTTAGGGCATGCATGGGAATGGGATTCCCAATTTGACGACTGGCAATTGACCGTAGTTAAACATGATGAAGTGAATGGATTATGAATGGCATAGTAAAAAGACAGGAGGATAAAGACATTTTTAATGGAAAGAAGACCAGCACTACAAATATCAATCTTAAGTTCAAATCGCCAAAAATTAAAACTAAAACCAAAAATTCCATTTTATATGATAAACAATTTTGTTTATTTCATGATTCAAAAAGTTATTTACGACCTTAAATTCTGACAGTACCTAACATTAAAAGTCTAATATTTACAATAGTTTACTGATTTACATAAAACAGAAAAAAACATCACGTTCACTAAAGAAATTAAAGTAAGCAGCAGTAAATTATTAAAGCTTGGTCGCATTCTGATTTTTTGAGTCCGTTTCTTGGCTTCTAGGTCCGTGGCGATTAGTTTGAAATCTACTTCTATCACAAGATTTCAAAGAAAACAACTATGAATGTTAGAGTAATCAATAAGATACGGATAAAGAATTTGCGGAACAAATTATTTGTAAATATTTTTAAAAATATTGTAGGAAAAAAAGGAAGACTATTCTCAGCTTAAGTACATTTAAAATCTTTTTAGAATAATTGTTAAAAACAAAAGCCAGGTTTTTTATTTTTATAAATGTCGCCTTGAAACCGTTTGGAAACTTAATTGATTTGTTATAGATTTAAATAAACGTGTATCAAGCTACGTAGTAATTTGAAAGTAGAATGGAGAGAGATGTTTACACGACAAAATAGAAGATTTGCCTGATTTGATTATCCCCCAGGAGGTCAATTGCTTTTATTGGGACAGGCATGGAAATGGGAATCCCATTTTGGCGATTATGAATTGACCGCAATTAAACAGAGAGAAGTGAATGGATTACGAATGTAAAGACACTTCAATAAAAATAATACGTTTCTTAAGTTTCTTGAAATCACAGAAAACTAAGAATGTTTCCCCAATAATGCACAACACAATACATTTTATTGAATTTAATTCAAATATGATTTTGATTTAAAAATAATGGTATTTGTAACTTAAAATCATTCACATTTTTATGCTTAACTTAATGTTTCTTTTGATGACAAAGTTTTATTCTTCTACACATGCTAAACAAAATATGTGTTATGTTCACAAAGGCAAATGACGTAAACAGCAGCACGTTATTGAAGATTGTTCGCATTCTGTTTTTATATATTGTTTCTCGGCTTCTAGGTCTTTAGGGAATAGTTTGAGATCTATTGTTATTACCAGACTGTATAGCAAAAAATTATAAATGTTATGCTAATCAATAAGGTACGGATACAAATTTAGCGGAACAAATTATTTATAAATATTTTAAACATTTTTTTAAAGTAAAGTAAATAACGTAAATAGCCATTGTTAAATACAAAAGCTTTGCACATTTATAGATTTTAAAAGTCGACTTAGAATTATATTGGTGACTGACAGTTAATCAAAATGTAATATGGTAATGAGTTATGGTTGAAAAACTCAAAAGATTTTTAATTTTTAACTGATTTTAACTAAAAACAAACCATAAAAACACAATTTACATAATTAAAATTGATTTTTATTCATATTGCATTATTCGGGATGAGGAAATATTTAAAACTCAACCAATTGTTTACAAATTTAAATATACATGTATCAAGCTTAGTAAAGCTGCAGGCATGAACAGCAATAGGTTTAAGTAGATTGGTAGCATCGTCTCTTTATAGGGATGTTTTCAGGTTTCTAGTTCTCTTGATAGTGGCTTACAATCATATTTCTCCACTAGCTTATATAGAATAATACGGAATTTTGTTTACCTAGGGGTTGACTAAATAGATTATAACGAACAACTGGTTGACTAATCAACACGATATGGTTAAACAAGAATGGTAGTTTAAGTTTTTAAGGTTTCCACAGTTTTTACTTTATATAAATAAGATTTCCAATCTCATTTCAAAGAGCATGTAGAAAAGTTTTTAATCATAAAACTATCTTTTCTAAAGATTTAATTATAATATATAACTATAACAACATTGCAAGTTCAGTAAATAAGTGATGGTATTTAAGAAATATGTATTAAAAAATTAGAGAAACAGATAAATTTCTAGAAATATTTATTACCATTTGGATATGCCAAGGAATCCAGTCAAACAAATACTCGATACTCGAATTTCAAAGCTCAGCTCACTGCAAAGATCGCCAATGGCCAAGTCAACTCGCCGTTTGGCTTTGCCAGAGTTTTAGTTTTGAGTTTGAGTCTTAGCCATTTGAAAGTCTTGTGCGAAATGAGCGTCAAAAAGTCAGTTGGCAGATGGGTGAGGGGATCAGAGAAGGGGCATTAAATCGGCGGAGGCCTTTCCTTTTTGTTATTTCTGTACGTTTTGTGTGTCACTTGCTGCGAAAGTCGCAAAAATGTAAGTTGAAAGTTGAACGGAGCGAGATGTTCACACCAGAAAATAGCAAAAAGGGGGTACCTATCATTAGCCCCGGTGTTGTTATCCCCCAGGAGGTCTATTTTGCTATTTTTAGGGCATGCATGGGAATGGGATTCCCAATTTGACGACTGGCAATTGACCGTAGTTAAACATGATGAAGTGAATGGATTATGAATGGCATAGTAAAAAGACAGGAGGATAAAGACATTTTAATGGAAAGAAGACAAGCACTACAAATATCAATCTTAAGTTTGTTCAAATCACCAAAAATTAAAACTAAAACCGAAAATACAATTTTATATGATAAACAATTTTAATTTATTACATGATTAAAAAAGTTATTTACAACCTTCAATTCTTACTTAACATTAAAAGTCTAATATTTACAATAGTTTACTGATTTACATAGAACAGAAAAAAACATCACGTTCACTAAAGAAATTAAAGTAAGCAGCAGTAAATTATTAAAGCTTGGTCGCATTCTGATTTTTTGAGTCCGTTTCTTGGCTTCTAGGTCCGTGGCGATTAGTTTGAAATCTACTTCTATCACAAGATTTTAAAGAAAACAACTATGAATGTTAGAGTAATCAATATGATACGGATAAAGAATTTGCGGAACAAATTATTTGTAAATAGTTTTTAAAATATTGGATGAAAAAAAAGGAAGACTATTCTCAGCTTAAGTACATTTAAAATCTTTTTAGAATAATTGTTAAAAACAAAAGCCAGGTTTTTTATTTTTATAAATGTCGCCTTGAAACCGTTTGGAAACTTAATTGATTTGTTATAGATTTAAATATACGTGTATCAAGCTACGTAGTAATTTGAAAGTAGAATGGAGAGAGATGTTTACACGACAAAATAGAAGATTTGCCTGATTTGATTATCCCCCAGGAGGTCAATTGCTTTTATTGGGACAGGCATGGAAATGGGAATCCCATTTTGGCGATTATGAATTGACCGCAATTAAACAGAGAGAAGTGAATGGATTACGAATGTAAAGACACTTCAATAAAAATAATACGTTTCTTAAGTTTCTTGAAATCACAGAAAACTAAGAATGTTTCCCCAATAATGCACAACACAATACATTTTATTGAATTTAATTCAAATATGATTTTGATTTAAAAATAATGGTATTTGTAACTTAAAATCATTCACATTTTTATGCTTAACTTAATGTTTCTTTTGATGACAAAGTTTTATTCTTCTACACATGCTAAACAAAATATGTGTTATGTTCACAAAGGCAAATGACGTAAACAGCAGCACGTTATTGAAGATTGTTCGCATTCTGTTTTTATATATTGTTTCTCGGCTTCTAGGTCTTTAGGGAATAGTTTGAGATCTATTGTTATTACCAGACTGTATAGCAAAAAATTATAAATGTTATGCTAATCAATAAGGTACGGATACAAATTTAGCGGAACAAATTATTTATAAATATTTTAAACATTTTTTTAAAGTAAAGTAAATAACGTAAATAGCCATTGTTAAATACAAAAGCTTTGCACATTTATAGATTTTAAAAGTCGACTTAGAATTATATTGGTGACTGACAGTTAATCAAAATGTAATATGGTAATGAGTTATGGTTGAAAAACTCAAAAGATTTTTAATTTTTAACTGATTTTAACTAAAACAAACCATAAAAACACAATTTACATAATTAAAATTGATTTTTATTCATATTGCATTATTCGGGATGAGGAAATATTTAAAACTCAACCAATTGTTTACAAATTTAAATATACATGTATCAAGCTTAGTAAAGCTGCAGGCATGAACAGCAATAGGTTTAAGTAGATTGGTAGCATCGTCTCTTTATAGGGATGTTTTCAGGTTTCTATTTCTCTTGATAATGGCTTACAATCAAATTTCTCGACTAGTTTATATAGAATACTACAGCAGTTTGTTTACTTAAGGGTTGACTAAATAGATTACATCGCAAAACTGGTTGACTAATCAACACGATATGGTTAAACAAGAATGGTTTAAGTTTAAGTTTTTAAGGTTTTTACAGTTCTTACTTTATATAAATAAGATTTCCAATCTCATTTCAAAGAGCATGTACAAAAGTTTTTAATCATAAAACTATCTTTTCTAAAGATTTAATTATAATATATAACTATAACAACATTGCAAGTTCAGTAAATAAGTGATGGTATTTAAGAAATATGTATTAAAAAATTAGAGAAACAGATAAATTTCTAGAAATATTTATTACCATTTGGATATGCCAAGGAATCCAGTCAAGAATTAAGCAGGATTATAAAATATTTTTATAGATTCAGAGAGGTTAAAAGAGTGCCATAGATTGATGGTCAATTATAAAGATACATAAATAAGAGGATGCATTAGAGAGATAGACAGCTGGCAAGAATAAAACTCCATTATCCATTTTCTGGAAACTCAATCATCGTCATCGTGGCCACATCCACATTCTGGCTCTGCTCCCGCGGATCGCCCAACTTTTTTAACTCTTGTTCGACTGTGGCACAGATAATTTGCCATCAGCAGCGCCAAATGTAATCCGCCATATAACCGTCTAACGGTAACTCAAAGCCAACATAAATATGCGCAAAGCCAGCAACAACAAACACAATCAGCCGTACAAACAGTTGGCCATGTGTTGTTGTTGCTGGATTTCGTTAACAGCTTCTACAATTTTTCATCCAAGTGCAGCAGCAACAATAACGGTGCACTAAGAAAAATTTTTAATTATCCTTGAAATTAATGCTTATTACTAGAAATTATATACGAAACCGAAACTAAGCATTAAATTTGAACATATTTAATGCTGTTTATGGAATGAAATTAACATGGTTAAAAAAGTATTCTAAAAGCAATTCAATATAATTTTATAATAACAGCTTTGATATTATTTATTATACTAAGGTTAAAAAGCTACAAAATTTAAAATTAAATACTTATTACCATATAAAAACAGTTTAAATTGGCATCGCAATTTGTATCTTTAATATAAAAAATGTGAAATAAAATAAACAATTTGGTTAACAATAAAGATTGTAAAACTTACAAAATTTTTTTCAACTTAAATCAACTTTTCTAAATTAAATTTATTCCGATTTTTTGATTGTATTAATATCACTCAAAGTGATTAATGATGGCTTAAATTATTTGTTTTAAATATGCAACCATAAGATTTTTCCGCAGTATAAGGGGGTACGAAAAAGCGGTGGGGTAAGGGTGTTTTTTGAGGAGCCAAGCGATGCCAGGCAAACAAACAACTTCATGGGCGACGTGCAAAAATTCAATTGCTACAACGTCGTCGTTGTTGTGTGGTTGTTGCTGTGCTCGTTGCTGTTGTTGTCAGCAGCAAATCACTGGCAAAATGCTTCCAGCTTCAACTTCAACTTGAGCCCCACTGCATCCCAGTTCCCACTCTCTCGGAGATCTTCATGATCTTCCCCCATCCCGATCCCGATCCCGATCCACCGCATATAGTATAGTATGTATATCTCTCGGCGAGCCTCGAGTTTTATGCATTTGCAGGCCACACTTCGGCCTGCGTCGTCATCAAAAAAATATAAGAAAAAGCGCAAAAAATGTCAGTCAGTCAACGGCATTTGCCCACTCCCCACTCACCTCCCGGGACCACGGGAATCTCCTCTCCAAGCGCTTTCTTCCGTCACATTTGTCTGTTTTTCCATGCCCAAGACTTGGCCAGTGCCTGCTTTCTGACAAGAGCTGAAATGTATCTTTCACCAACTCACAGGCAGCTAGAGATGACAGCGTGACTGATTGATTGAGATCTCAACTTGTTGGATATGATTTGCCAAATAAATGAAACTGGTATTAACAAGAGTAATATTATTGTTATTTTAAACAAAGAATTTTTTAGTGAGTTTTTAAATACAACAAAGGAAGCAGTATTTACATTTGTGTTATCCATTTTCATATTGTTTTTGAGCTTTTTTTATAATATTGACTGATAAAACAAGCCATAGTATTGTTAGATGGGAAAGCCATGTTTAAAACACAAATAATTCACTGCATTTTGTTTTGGTTATTTTGTATTTACCAAATACCAAACTCAGAAACATAGAAATTAACATAATATTTTAACGCTAAGCTATGTTTATCAGCTTACAAATATTTTAAAAAATTATATAAAAATGCTATACAAAATTTAATTTAAGATATCCAAACCTTTTCTTTAGAGCTTAAAAAATTCATAATTTTAGTAAAGTGTTGTTCATTTCCTTTCTTCAACAAGGAAAATGGCTTTTGTATTTATTTATTATCCCCTCTCTGCAGCAATACATCGATTACGGACCATCGCCTTCACTTATTCCCTCGCCCTGTTAGTTGGCTAATATGATAATAGTCCATACATGTGTCTGAGCCAAGGTTCAGACATCTCCTGAGAAAGCTGGGCCCCGTTCTCGATGCACTGGCCAGGCCGAACTGCATAACCCCCAGATCTCCTCTATTTCACCGCCCCAACCCATCCTTGTTCTCACTGTGATGGAAAACCATTTTCTCTACAACTCCAATCGACGCTCTACTTTTTTGTGCTTTTTTTCCTACGCCGTTGTTTTTGGTTTTCTGCTTCTTTTTTTTCGTTGTTGTGTGTAGCTAACATTTTTTATGCTCCAACTCCAACTAAACAATCAACTTTTCAAACTGTTTTTTCTTTCTTTGCCCCCTCCTCTCGGCGCCCCTCTATTTTTCTCTGGCTATTGCTTTTCCTATTTGCTGTTGGCTGCACTTTTTGACGGCTTTTATTGTTTGCCAATTTCTGGCCCCCGAGACCAGCGAAGCATTCCATCCTCGTACACCATACTATATACCATACCACTCCGCGACGCACTCTTCGCCTCTAATCCGGCGCTCACCACTTGCTTCCCTCTTGCTCTCAATTGGTTGGGATACACTGAAAAAAATCAATGGAAATTCATTGCACTTCCGTAATGGTTTTTATTTATTTACTCTTATAATAAGATGTTTAAATAATCACGTTTCAATAGGTATTTATATGAATAATCTACAGGTCAAACTAATATACAATAATATATGATATATGATATATATGACTGATAAAATTAATTTTTCTAAATTATGCCAAAAGAGATCTTAAATAATGATCCATTGAATATTAATTAACATTTAAGAACACTCTTTTTAGCTAAGAACTATAAACTTTATTTAATATAATATATTGTCAGCAATTAAAGCAAAAATTGTTTGAACCGATGATCTACTAAATTTTTTTTGCAAAAACGAAACAATTGGTTTTGGAATATTTTATTTTATATCGAATTTCTAAAGCCTAATCATATAAAGCTGAGCTAGTTTTGTTTGCCTTAGAGAGTATAAAAACAGGATAAATCAGTTTAGGTTTCTTTCAGTGAGAGTATTAAAACAGGCTAAATCAGTTCAGGTTTCTTTCAGTGCAGTACCTCCCCCTGGATCACTCCTTTCGCCTCCTCCTGGCTGCGCATCCATTGTAAATCCGCTAGGCAGTTGAGGAAGCGTTTTGTTCGGCTTGTTTGCCGATCGAAGAGGGTTTTGCTGACAGACGGAGAAAGAGCGATATAGAGGGGATTACCAGGGGGCATGGGTATTCTTTCCAGATGGAAATGGAGGGGAGAATAAGGGGGTTTCTTGGGATTCTCCTCCTTGGCTCGTTTGCTCGTTTGCCTGCACTTTCCTCCGATCCCCTTCTATTTATTACTGCCCAAGCATTTGACTTATTCTCACTGATCTCGAGCTCTGGAGCTCTTGAGCTGGGAGAAAGCACCAGAGGGGCTGGGAGAAAGAGTCTCGCTCTGCTTGCAAATCGAATTGGTTTGACTTGGTTCGGCTGGCTCGATTTAGATGGCATGTCTGGGCATTTGTTGACGTAAATTGGCATTAACCTTCCCGCTGACCTCCTTCCGAACTGCACATTTAAAAGTTTAACGGCGAGGGAAAGGCAACATTTGGTTACTGCAATTTATTGATTTTTTATGGGTTAGTTCTTCCTTTAATGAATAAATACTAAGATCGTATCACATAAAATATGTTATATTAGGTTATTGGAAGATTTTGGCCGTTAGGTTTTTTAGCTTTTAGGTTTTTAGTGGTTTTGGATTTGACTTTTTTTTTGCTATATAATAAAATATTTATTTTGTATAAGTATTAATATACATTTCTTTTAATTTCTGGTCAATCTTAAAATTACCGCTAGAGATTAAAAGGCAATAAAATAGTTACCTAACATTCCAAAAACTCTAGTATAAGAAATAATATATATATAAAAAATGTATCTATACTTAATAAATCCTTGTAAAATCTGTTCAAAAGTCTGGCTAAACTTTATTACTCCAAAAATGTTTGCCATAACAATCATGTGTGCAATGATTTTTAAGACTGGTTTTTGAAGTGACAAACAAATCCCATTACGTAATAGATTTAAAAGTCTTCACAAAATCGGTTTCGGATGATCTAATTGCCTTGTCGGAAGCTTTTTGACCTTTAACATTCCGCCTGAGTGCAGAATTCGTTTGCCTTTTGCGTTCGTTTATTTTGCCCGCTAGTCGTTTATTAATTAGCGAGTGTCGAAAATATGCAAATCAAACATTTCTTGTACATTTCGAGGCGTGGAGACAATGAGACAAAGTCTCGTGAGAAATCGAGAAATAGAAAATTATAGCGCGTCTTAAACGCAAAGAAGAGAAACAAAGAAGGAACAGCGAAAAAAAGATGAAAACAAAAAGTATTTACAGTTAGTTGATTGTGCCCATTTCATTTTGTTAGCTTTTAGATGGTTACCAGTCCAAACCAACCGTCCTCCCCCTTTTTTTTTTTGGTTTTTTTTGTACCACCGAAAAACAGACAAAAGAAGCCAACGAACGCAATGTCTCCAAAGGGGAGAAGAGGGGGGGCGGACCCAGGAGCTGAAGCTGGAAAAAAGTAGCCAAGAAGATGTAAGAAAAGAACGCGGGTGGGGACCACCGAGCAAACAAACGAATTATGAACCAATTTACAAATTACCAAAGCCCCAAGAAAAAAACAAAGACAACGGCGCGAAGGGGTAAGAAGTACAGTGAACTACAAAGAGACAGACTTTCCGTCTGGCAGACTATTTCAGTCTTTCGGATGATGCTGCCTGCCCTCAAGGAGAGATTAAGACCACGCCCCCTTCTTCTAGGCAAAAGCCATTGACCAAGTAACGAGTTTCGAGACCCGATTCAGAATAAGCCAATCCACTTGCCATGAATTACTGAACTTATTTCCGTTCTACTCAGAGAGCTGGGTTAGAGTAGTAGTTATTCAAAAGAAATTATTAATTATATCATTAAGCCATTACCCTTACCTTAATAGTTAAATTTTTAGAGTAGGATAAAATTTGAAAAATAACTTTACAATACATGAAAACTTCAAAATTTTTCAAAACAACAGTCATCAAAATAAAAGTACAAAAAATATAAAAAAAAAATATACAAATTTAACATTTAACATTACTACTTACGTTTTTATCATTCCTGTTTCTTAAGTATTTCTTAAAATAGGACTAATAATATTATACTTTATAGTGATTAAATAATTATTAAAAAAAAAGGACTGGTACATTTCTTTTTTTTTTTTTTTCTTTTTTTTTTTTCCTTTTTTTTTTTCAAATATATACAATGAGCCGCTAAAGAAAAGGCAAATATTGTTTTTTGAGAAGGACTTTTATTCGTAATATAAACTCAACTCATTAAAGTTAACCATTAATCTTGTAACCCTTTCTCTAACTGAAAACAGAACAGTTCTTTTCGGTCGTTAACGAGACATTCCTCACCGCCTCCAGGAAACCCCTTTTGCCAGGGTATCCATTCCTTATTATTATTTTACCGATTTGCTCATTTTGCTTCCCTGCTTTTTTTTCTGCTCAAACTCACTTTATTTGCTTGTGCCTGTCGTCTCGTTTACGGTTGCCGTACACTTGGCGGATACAAAGATACATACCCATGGAATATGTCTTCCGAGCGGCGGATTCTTGGAAATTGCGGCCCGCCAGCTGCTCCCCAACCCTTTCACATCTCCCCACTCTTTCGCCGTCTGTTCACCTCGCGAATTCAATTAAAGTGCCGCTCTCCAAGTTCGCTCGAATCTTTGGTCGCGGCTTAGTGTGTTGAACCCGGGCGATGCTCCAAAAAACCAAAGTGTTATTAATTTGTGAAAGTTCTGCCTGCCACGCCCCCTACAACGCAAAGAGCTCGAAGCAAACACCTGCCGAAATATCTTACAGATACTTTTATCCGATTCAAGTGCCACAAATCGAACAGCATGCCACATTTGAATTACAAAACGATTTGTGGCGCAAATCAAATTCGATCTTGTCGCATTAATTACATTAATTTGCTCACGCTCACGCTTCTCGTTATCCGGCAATTAGCATTTTATTGGCCATCGAATCGGTTTGGTTATCGGCCAAGGATATCTTGGAACGATTCTGGTTCGAGACACACACTTCCATAGCCACTGACTCAGCTGAAATTACCTCATCTTATCGAGCATTTCCCGCTGATAAGATTGACCAAATGAATCAACACTTTTCGAAAGCCTCGAGCATTGCATAAATCGAAACTTGTTTCCCTTTCGCAGTTTTCAATTTGAGATTTAATAATCTTCCTAGCGAGAGAGAGGCTGAAATTAATTTGCCAAAAAAAAAAAAACAGAAAAAAATAGAAAAACAAATAGCCCGGCTCCAGCCAACAAAAGATACAAATAGTTGCAGCCGGAGGTACACAGATACACAATCCAAATGCGTATTTGTGGTTGTTGCTGTTGCTCATTGCGCAGTTAATTTGTTCAAGCGCTCAATGCGTCAATACCATTTGACTTTCACTTATTTGCCCCACTCGCCACTGCAGACACCCGAATCTGAACAATGGCGGAGGAGGAGGCACAGATACAGATACGGATGCAGATACAACTAGCGATAGAGGGCCAAAGCGTTGCCAGGAAGTTGATTATGTAATTTGGAGATGTCTAGGGAAATGTCAAATGGTACTCCATAGAAATGGGGTTAAGCTCGGAATTTTAAAGAATGTTTTTCAATTTAAGTCCATCATAATTATGAAATAGATCCTACTAATATTATCAAATTTAATTGAAAATATCTACAGTTAAACTTTAAATGATTTTCATACTTTAAATGCGTTAGCATTCAAAACTTTTTAAATTATTGTAATTTCAATTAATTTTAAATCTGTGCAACATTATTTATTCTTATATAAAAACATTCCTCTTTTCTTGAAACCATCCCAACATATTTAAACTGCTAAATATAAAATTTATAAATGAAACACATGCATTACATTATAAAAAAAATATTTCTTTATGATTAATTCACTTCAATTATATTCAGACCTCAACAGATCTCAAACAGAAGCAACCCAAGAAAAATGTATTTCCCCACAACTTCTTGGCTTTTCATGGAAAAAGAAAGTGAGTAGTGTTCTTGGCCTGGGATAATGACCTCAGATTGATACTGTCACTTTCACATGTAGGTTTTCCACCCTGCGATTTCAGTCATAGGGAAATACATATGCTTCCAGATATTTTCTTGACTCATATGTGATTCATTCTATGCGCCCCCGACAAGGCGATACAGATACAAAAACTATCTGTGAGATACGATTTCCAATGGGTCGCAGTCGATGTTGTTGTTGTTGTTGTCTGGCGCGAGCAATTGATGTTGTAACATGGCTACCACGAGTGCAACATCCCCCTGGCCCCCTTACCCACCCTCGGCACTCCCCCAATCTGAAAATGTGTGACATAATCTGTGCAGACTTCGATGTTGTTGCTGCATTTTGGGGCTGTTGCTGCTGCTGCTGCAGTCTCACTCATTCAATAAGTCAGTCAGAGTCCAAGACGCCGGCGAGTTCAATGAACCAACTACTACCACCGCTGGCTTTTGTGTAAAAACAAAAAGCAAGCACCGCTGAATAACAAAAAGAAAAAAAAAAACTTAAATATTTTTTCTGCCTTTTTGGTCGAATATGTTACAAATTTTGTGTTTCTCTCTTTCAACTCAAAGATTGTTAGTTTTGCCCGGTCCGCTCGTTGGCAGGCGACTCTGTGAAATCACTTACTGGTTTTTATGTGACCAACAACCACAGTGACAACGACAACAACGACAACAACCAAAACAGGCGACAACAACACGAGCAACCGCCTTATGAACAACTGTAAATTTGTTGGCCGCACGTTACTCATTTGGCAGCTTCGCACCTTTTTTCGAATAATCCTCCACTTAAGGTAACAACATCGACTTGATCAAATATTGCTTACAAATGCAGAAAATATTTTAATTTAATAAAGGTGTACATTGCAGAAGTTGTTAAGTAAATGCAGTTATTTATTGAACTAGTTTTTGTATCCTAAAAGGAGTGGAAGTTGAAATTTGAAGGGAGTAATGCTTAAACTTTTAAAGACTAATCATTGAGCTATAAAAATAATTACGTTTTAAAATATGATGTGTTGCATTTATCAAAGGAAAATAAAAACCATTTTATTTAAATAGGAAATAAACTCTTATAATAAATGTAGAGATTTATTATGCTACGGCTGTCGAAAGTGTATTTCATTTTAAAATGTTAGGAAACTGACAAAAACTTTAACCATATGCAACCAAAAAGAAAAAACAAATAAGTAATAGCGTTTAATAAAGTTCGTTTGACCAGGTTAAAGTCATAGGTCAAATAATATATTAAAACCAAAGAAAGTTCTTATAAAGCAACAGAAAGTAATGTGTTTTTATAAATAACAAAATAACACTTCATGAAGTAAGATGCATTACCTTACTTATTTCACAGTAATTTTCCATGCAAGATTCTCGCACTACCAAAACTCAACGTACTTAAACACCTTATAGACCTTGCCTTTGTTTGCCTTATTGTTAAGTATTTTTTCATATTTCTTTGCTATTTACCGACTCGCTGCGATTTCTGCCCAATGAAACAGCATTGAGACGTCATCCGATCACTCTCGAGTCTTTGGAGACCTTATTGACTATATAAACTAAGCGCACATAGAGATATTTCTATAATTACTAAACAAATGCCAATGTCAGGCCAATGCAACACAACTGCAGCCACCGGTGGCAACAATCACTTGGGGTATTACAACAGCAAACGATCATAATTATATGGCAGTCTTGGGCCGATCGCAGTTCAGCTGAATTGAGCTGAGTGGAGCCGACTTGGGTGGATTTGAGTCGGTTTAAAGCGGTTCCCGCTGCCGTTTCGCCGCTTCACACTTTTGCTTATGGAAAACCTAATGCAAGACGATCTACGGCCGCAGTCGGGAAAGATTGAAAAACATTTCGTAAAATAATTGTTGAGAAATTTGTATGGCCAAGAGAGCAATTACGAGGCGAACCAGACCAGACCAGCCCGAAAGCCCACGACTTCCCCAGGCAGCTGCCGCACCGCTTCCATTCCGCTCCGCCTCCCCCTCCCCCTCCCAAGCCACGCCCCTGCGCCCTTGTGTCGCCCCCTCTTCGCGACCGAAGCTCACACCATGGGCCGCTTAATGACCCTATTTTAATTTCAAGCATCGCTTGTCCATCGCACTTTGCGGAATTTACATTATACGCATACATATTTCTCAGTCGCTTATTTCGGTTTTCGTTTTTTTCCTTTTCTTGTTCCTCGTTTTTTTTGTTTGTAGCTTTTGAAAAGCCGCCCTGGAAATGGAGAACAGTGGATGGGAATGCATTTTCTATATATGTTTATATAGGTATTAAATAAGTTTAAATTAAAAAAGGGCTTTTAAAGCAATGAACGTTTTAAAATTTAAAATGGGTAATATTTTATATATATTATATTTACATATTTTGGTATTTTTAAAAATCAAAAATGATACAGTTTCTTATATGCAGTTTTTGTAAAATTTTTGAAAAGTAAAAAAAGGTATAATGGTATTATGATATTAAATAGCAAATCTCACAGTACTTTTTTCGTGCAATTCATTTCATATATTGGGCAGATTAAATATATTCGGTTAAAAATAAAAGAAAAATGATCGATTTAAAATCTTTTTTAAGTTTTTTTTAAATTCCCAATATATTTCCAATTTCGTATGATTATATTACCACTATGCAATATTGTGTTGGCGCTGAAGAAGCGACGAAGCAAAGTTGACTTTTGGACGCTAATATGATCTTGGCCTTTGGGCGAGGCAGCCATCAACGGCAGCAGCAACAACAGCATTATCAACAACGCTAAAAACAATGAGAGCAACAACAATAACAACAGTAACAAGAGCTAAGGAAGCCAGAAAAAAAAACATATATTTAAGACAATGGAAATTCATTTCATTCGCTGGGACTGAGACAGACTTCTTGGCCAAAGGCAAGGTCTCTCCGTTGGGATGCCCGATTTCCCCCTTTTTTTCCCCGATTTCCAACCTTGTTCACCTCACCCTCTGAGAAATTAGCTGCTTCAGTTATTATTATCATTGTTGTTGCTTGCCAACTGGGCAGACGTTTCTATATCTATATAAGTGATCGTCGTAGCTGGCACTTCATGTTTGCCTTTCAACTTGTCTGTCTTCTCTTCTCCAGCTTTGTTTTTTTCTGTGTGTTTTTGCATCCGCTTCCGCAACAACAATTATTGTATTAGCAACAACAACGAAAATTTTGTTACCCAAGAGTTTTTATTTTTTCTTATTTTTTCTGCACCACCCCCCCTCGGCAAAGTTTGACCTCAAAAATGAAAAAAGTTGAAATGAAAAATATTTAATCTAATGTGAAAATCGCTGGAGCGTCATCAGCTTTTCTTCCCGCTGTTCACCTTTTGGAACTGATAATGACGACACGACAACTTTTCGTTGAGAGTGAGAAATTGTATCATTCGCTGATTGTTCTCCACTTTAAAGGCACCTCCCCCCCACTTAGGTAATTATATGAATTCAGAACTTTGTTGGGAAGTTTTATGGTCTGGCAAAACTTTATTTGTTTCATTTTTGTTCTCATAAATCAGGAAAATCTCATAAATGTAAACAGAATGTGACAGTTTTGTTGTTGATTTTTGATTACTCATACGCATAAATATTTATTTGCAATGATGATTATCGGATTTGAGAGACAGACAAAGACCTAAGCTCAGTCACATGATTTCGCTGCACCGAAAATAAATCTTTTGAAAAATACAGTTTGGTTCTGATTTTATTAAATTTTTTTTCCAGAAATTTAAAGATTAAAAAATGACCCACATAAATAATAATATAATTCTGTAATATTTATTTATAAGTATTAAAATGATCTGTATCTGTAATAATAATTGTTTGGGCTTTACCAAATAAAATTGTAATAAAATAAAATAAATTTGATGATTTTTTTAAAGTGATTCGTTCATAATTTCGCTCTCTTTCAGTCAGTGATCACAACACCCGCACATGCAATGAACTGAATTGTTCGCTTGTTCGTGATTATTTTCATGCCATTTAAAGCTTAGCTTGATCATCATCATCCAGTGCACATTTGAGTGATTTACAAAACTGGGTGGGAAAAAAGGGGGAGGCGAATTGTAATTCTGGGAGGTTGAGGTGGGGCCTTGCATCTTGCGCAATTTTAATAAATATTTACATTTGTTTCAAACCAATTTGCGCAATTTGTGCAGCTGCCTGAG
This sequence comes from Drosophila carrolli, assembly GCA_018152295.1. Taxonomy (NCBI): domain Eukaryota; kingdom Metazoa; phylum Arthropoda; class Insecta; order Diptera; family Drosophilidae; genus Drosophila; species Drosophila carrolli. The sequence goes on from JAECXJ010000001.1 coordinate 16,131,035, forward strand.
AAGATCTAACTCGTAGAACAACGGGTAGAATTGAGTTGCATAAATTAATTGGCGAGGTTCGCTTTAAAAGCTGTAGATAGTTTAACTTAAAATAGGACCTAGACATCTAAAAGATTTTATGAAAATAATGTTAGTTTTATTTATGCATTCATTATCCATAAAACTTAAATTTAATTTAACCAGTGATTGGTAAAATTTATTATTTATGAGTTTGTGTGAACTCAATTAATTGTTGCCAAAAGCATAATAGTTCAAAATCAGTTTACCATGCTAAATATTTTATTTCTTTTTGCTTTATTAATTCAAAGAATTTGCGTTAAAAAAAAATTATTTATTAAAATATTTATAGATTTAACGGAATCATTTACAACCTTTATATCGCCACCTACCAGCAAATAGCTTTTTGTCACCGCTTTTGAATTGGCGTGCGCTGCTCATTAGCCAAACAATTTATGACAAACAATTGCAATGAGTAAACCAAAGAGGTGGGGACTTAATGCACTGCATGGGAGCCAGAACATCTATTAAAAGTTGTTTGGCTGCTATCAGTTTGAGCTGACTGAGGCCAAACTTGGCTCAGAGACAATGCACACGTGTGTCATGAATGACTTCATGTCATCCACCACCCCAACCTTATTCATGTGACAAACAGATGTGCGATTAGCAGATAAGTTTCCATTTTCGCCTCATTTTCCCCTCCAAAAACCCCCCAAAATGGCCTTCTGATGGATATCCCCATTGATATCTCTGGTGAGAGACAGAAAGGGAGCAGTTGCAAAGGGGGCAAGTAGGGGATGATCTCCTCTATTTTTATCAATGGCTTGCCATCATTGGCCATAACCAAAATTGGAACAATCAAGGCATAGACCCAGCAACAGATGCCGGGAAGCAACAGCATCGAAAATAGTCTGGAATGCGACTAAATTTAGGCAGACACAAAGATACGTTCTGGAAAATAGGGATGGCGACACTGAAAGAAATTGTTGGTAATCTAAAGACAAGCTACTTAAAAACAATGTTTTTAAAAATTGTGATTTTTTTGGATATCAGAAGTTCAAAAGGATCTTAAATAAAGGTGACGATATTCAAAAAATACTTTTAGAAAAAATTTTTTTTTCAAGTTTTAAGATATTTTAGACATTTTAAAGAAAAAAAAATGTAATATTAATAGATTATAAATGTTAAACAAACACAAGCACCGAACATCTTATTCATTATGACTTTAAAAAAGATACAAATCTATATTGAGAGACCAACATTTATTTTCGGTGTAGTCTGTAATAAGTGGGATGAGAGACATGCACTTACACATGTTGCAGACGAACTCAGAGGGCGAGTTCTCGACTTCGACTTCGCCTTGTTCCGAGTGTGCGTATTAATAAAAGAAAGTGCAATGAATTCCCAAATATGTTAAATTGTCTACCAAACAAAGAAGGCAAACGATGGATTCGGTAGTTGGAGGGGTGATGGTGATATAGGGGGAAAATGGGTGGCAGGGCCCCAATAACATGTGTGCAACAGATACTGCATGCGATTCAGGGAGTCTCGCTCTCACTTTTCCCCACCTCCAGTGCATCTCCGATTTTCCTAGTCCCTTCCCGAAGAAGTCTGCTCTGGCGTTGGATCGTAATTAAAATTGAAGTGGAGGCACTAAATTTAACAGCCCTCAATGATGAGGAGCATCAGGAGTGGGAGGGGAATCGGAAAATCGAATAGAGGCAAGGATAGCTCACTTCTCATTATTTATACAAATTTTATAGCAAAACGTTTTTTAGTAAATAAGAACTCTATTTGCCTTTAGGAAAAGTTAATTCTTATTTGATTTTGATAGTTACAAATATCAACTAGTATCTGTTCAATCTTTATAGGATAAATATATAACTCAATAAATTGAGAACATTTTTATTTGATTGAAAAAACAAACTAGATATGTACATACTGAAGGTTAGAAAATTAGAATATATAAATTAGATATTTAGATGTTGATGAAAAAGAGGTACGTTTTGACTAATAATACAAATTATATATGCCATATTTAAAAGGCATAGCTGAATAAGTCTTGGAAAACTTCCGGATCCCAATTTAATAATTGTTGAATGAGTAATAAAAATCTTTAAACCATATTAAGATATCAGGGAACCAAGTAAATAATTTTTAAATGTATTTTAAAGTCCTGCAGCTTAAGGCCGTCTAGTTTTGGCGCATCTCCTTGTTAATTTAAACTTCCTTTCCTTTAATGCACTTCAATTTCGTCTTGTATCCATTACATATTCCTTTGTTCCCTTATTTTAATCCGTGTTTCGGACTCATTTGCCGAAAACAAACTTTCCCATTCATGTCTATCAACTGTATACACACATTATGCGATATGCCACGCCCAGCTACAGCCCATTACATGGGCCATCATGCAATTAGTGCGACCAAACCCCCTAGACAACCCGCCCCTCTTAGAAAAGCGCTTCTGATGAACTTCCTTGCGGCTGCCACATCGCATATGAGTAAATATAAGTGAATTCGAGTGCGAGTTTGTGGAAGCGGAGCACAAAACAAACTTCAAGCCAAGGATGGACATGGGATAGGAAATGGCCGAGGGAAATGGGGAATACCCTCGCCGCACCAAAAGAAAAGTAAAAACTCAAATGAAAAATCATACAAAAGGCGCATAAATTAGCAATGGTCTGTAATTCCAAAAAGGGTCGACAGTCGACCGTCTCGCAAAGTGGCAGGGAAAATTTTCATAAATATATTTTTTCTCTACAGCGAGCATTGGTCTATGAAGCGGGGCGAGTGGTGTAAGCCAGTTGCAGTCGGCGTGCCTGCGACGCATTCATTAGTTTAATATTAAAATAGTCATCATAAACTGGTAGTTGAAAGTCCGAAACAATGAGAAGCAAAAAAAAAAACAAGGCGGAGGATCAGCGAAGAAGCCAGAAAAAGAATGTATCAGCAAGTACTAAGGGCCAAGATTTATGAACTGCAGTCAACGAGTCATAGTTGTGTACAGCAGTGGTCAAAATGGTAATTAAATGTGGTGCCAAGAAAATGGCAGATAACAAAAAACAAAAAAGATTCCTTTAAAAACTAAAATTTATAAATTATTTGACAATTAAAGAAATATTTTAAATTAAACCTTTTATGAAAATAAATATACCACTTCACATAAGAAAACCCATTATAGTGATATTTAAACTATTGGTTCTCCCAATAAAAAATATAAGATAGAATATATTAGTTTTAAATATAAATAAAAACATTTAAATTTTTGCCGTAAAACAAATGTCAATAAACAAATATATAAAATACGTTAAAACTACCAATCATTTAATTTAATAATATGTGAATATAAATGTAAATATTAAACTATCAATGTCATTATTTTGACCGCAATCGTAATTATCTGTGTGAAGTATCTGCAGCTGTGTGTGTGCGCCTTGGAGTCGTCCCAAAGTAGCCTGGCATCCCCCTTTTCCTACGATTGTCTCGCCCTAGGGGGGGCAATGAACTATTTACGATTGTAGTCAGGCACTCGTCTCTGCACTCAGATTCAGATTGAGATTCAAACTCGCACTCACTATATATAAAGTGGTTATGTGTAGGTTCTAGGGCGGGTTCTGTTGAGACCGAGATAAGTATTGTAATATTGTAATATGCCGCCATATCGGACATGCATATTTATGGACTCAGCGCAGCAACGGTCGCAAATGACCTTGAGGCACTCGAGGGCTAAAGCTAAAGGCGAAAAAGTTCCCAGGCAATGATGGGATAAAAAGCAGGTAGAACTGCTAATTTAATGTAAGGCAGTTACAAGAAAATAAGTTTTAACAGATGTACGTTTTTTGACAAACAATTTTTACTTTTCTTTTCCTTTTCTTAAGGAACGACTGTAATGTTGGTTTAAATACATAAAACTTTAATCTTATCATGTTGTATATAAATATTTTAGTTTTCTTAAAAAGTAATTCAGTTTAAAAGGCTTTACTTCAAAACACATGATAATGGAAATAATATAATAATCAGTTACCACAAAATTATATTTAAGTGAATCCTTTTTGCTTTTGTATTCCTTATCTATTGTTTTATATTTTCGTTCAACCCAAGTCCCAACCAATAAAATCCCTTATTTCTTCCGCTGAATTCCCCTGGTTTTCTATTGTTAATGCCCACTCATCTTATTCCATTATCCATGGAGAAGGTCGCTACTTTAAGTCAACACAAATCAGTTGTCAGTCATCAAAGCCGGTGGATTCCCCCTTCTCATAATTATTCAAAATTTGCATTTTAAGAAACAATTAAACTGAGAAAAGGAGGAAGTAAAAGAACCCCATTTGCGAACCAAAACAAAACGAGACAAGCTCCACTCAACGCAGCAATTTCAATGTGATAGATCAATTGTCTGGGTCCCCGGGGAGGAAAGTGAAGAGGAAACTTTGCCTGAAGTTAAATCTATCCACTCTGTCTCCTCGTAACTCATTCTCTATAGGAATTACCCAGACAACGCGTCAAATCTTCGGCTTGACTCTTGGCTTTCCTGCCTTAGCCCGCAGAGAAGTCAACACTTTTCCACCGAACATTCCCTATGGGTTCCATTTTTTTTGCCCGCCCGGTTTCTTTTTCTTGCTCCAGTGAATCTTTACCGTCTCGATTTGGTCTTGGTCTTGTACTTGGTTTTCTTTTGCCTTGCTTTTCACCTGTCCGTCGTGTGGAAATCATGTGAAAACATGTGGCCGCCAGTCAAGCAGTCAGCCAGTCCAGTCCAGTCACTCACTCATCCACTCGCTCACTCATTCAGTTAGCCAAGTTTTGCCAGAGCCGCACCAACAATGGGGATCAGCAAATTAAAGTAATTTCCTACCGCAACGATTCCACCAGTTTACACTTTCCGAAAGGTTAAGTTCCAATTTTTAAACATTTCGGTATGGCTAACGGAATCGCTTTTGTTTTTCTCAAAAGAGGGTATTGCAATATGTGGTATAGAGGTTTTCTTTGAAATTTCTTCAGCCGAAGTCGGCTGATTTTCCTCGGATTTTCCAATGCGTTAATTGAAGCTTTTCATATGCCAAGTGCATGGCCATCGGCTGAGCTATGCAACTACGAAATTACAAGACAAAGACAATTCATTTGAGACGTCGCTTGTTTCGATGACTCGCATAAAATTTCACAGTTGATATTATACAAAAAATCGTTATGGGCTTAGAGTGTAGATTTTGAACACTTTTCCGCAAAGACCATTTCTTTTAAATCATAATTATTTATAATTAAAATATTATGGGCTTAGTGCTCGTTTTTGGTCACTTTTCGGCAAAGCAATTTTTGAAAATTTGGAAATTTCATAAAAATGAAGAAAAATTGACCAAAAAATTTAAACCAAAGTGAAGATACAGTTTTTTAGAGAATTAAACCACAATAATTTAGAGCTATGCCACTTTGAAATCGGATGTATGTAAGAAAAGTTATGAGCTTTGAAGTACTCGTTTTTGGTCACCTTTCGGCAAAGCCATTTTTGGAAAATTTGGAAAGGGGTAACACTATAAAAATGACGAAAAATCGACCTCAAAATACAAACCAAGTTGAAAACACAGTTTTTTAGAGGATTAAACCACGATCATTTAGATGCATGCAACTTTGAAATCGGATGTCTGTAAGAAAAGTTATGGGCTTAGAAGTGCAGGTAATAGGTCATTTTTCTGCAAAGCCGTTTTTCGTAAATTTGGAAAGGGGTAACATCATAAAAATGACACAAAATCGACCCAAAAATTCAAACTAAATTAAAGATACAGTTTTTTAGAGAATTAAACCACAATCATTTAGAGGTATGCCACTTTGAAATCGGATGTCTGTAAGAAACGTTATGGGCTCAGAAGTGCTCGTTTTTGGTTACTTTTCAGCTAAGCAATTTTTTCTTTTTTGAAAATTTGGAAAGAGGTCTACAACATAAACGAATATTAAAATGATTCCAAGCAAAAAACAATTCAAAAATTTGTATTCAAGCATAAATAAACAGGTCATAACTAAAATTGGTTATGCAATTGGTTGGTTGGTTGCAATTTATAGTGTTTCCATAATGTTAGTCTTCCTTCATTGCAGTTTCCTTGCTGGAAATAATAGCTTACCAATATGCCGAACTTTAAATGGTAAAACAAGAGATATATTCCAAGCATTACGTGATTAAATTTGTATAGTTCTTTTTAGCACCCCGCCAGGCTATCCATACACTATTCTCGAGGCCCCGCGGTGTCGTCATCATTTCTGCCTCGTAAATGGTGTCAATCTCACGAGCCGTTGGAAATTAATAAAGCGACTCAACGGCGGTGGCAGCGTCATCTGTATCCGATAGATACATTGGCTCATAAGCATAAATAATGCGATCGCTGTGGAAAATCTAGCTGTGACTCTGTGCCGCAGCTTTTCCAGTTATGCGTCAGCCAATATTGGGGGCGGCTGGGGCTGGGGGGCGTGGCCGGAGCTTTGACTGACATTTATCGCCAGCGTCAATTGTTGCTGCTGCTGTTTGGCAGAGAGTTGCAACAGAGTTTGTTTTTCTTTTCTGTTTTATAGTGTTTTTCATTTTTTTTTCTTTAGTTTTTTGTCGGTTTTGGTTTTCGTCTTTTCGGTTTTGTGTTTTGTATTTCGTACTTTTGGTGGCTGGGTGCTGACGACGGCGACGAGGCTCAACGTTTTGGAAAATTTAGCACAAGGTTGCCACAAAGCAGCCAACAAAATGAGCAATTGTGGCAACACAGTCGAAGTTTGAAATTGAAATTGAAGCTGCAAAACGCCAATACACCAAAGTTGTTGCATTCAAATCGTTGTAGTGGTTGTTGCCCAAAATCGTAAATAAATAAATACTTAATTATGTTGTTTTGGCCGTACCGCTTTTGGCCCGCCAAAGAACTGGAAGTTGAGGCAAAGAAACAACATTGCGCATACGCCATGTTCAACAGCACGATCGGCACTTGCGGCGGTGAGGTGAGAATCGAGACCTTTTCTCAGCCAGTCACTCAGGACAGGAGCCAAACACTTGTTGCCAATTAATCAGGCACTTGAATAGTTAAGTTGAGACCTGTCGCTAACATTGCGTATACGACTTGGAGGACTGAAGGAAATTGGCATGGTGGTAATGTAGGTTTAGTGGAATTTAGGTAAAACATATACGATTAATGAAATCCCAATAAATTACTTTATATACAAACACAAATACTGAAATTCTGTACAGGGGAAAAGAGAATTAGAGTTTAAGTATAAATATTTTCTGAACCTTTATTATTAACCTTTTTACAGACAATTCACTTTTACGATAACAAAATTGGCAATCTTTTTTGATGGGCTATATAATTTTAATCAGAGTTGCCAGATGTCCCTTATATGCAAACTATAAAAACAACAAACAAACGTACCGTTTGGAAATGTAATTAAAAATAATAATGTGATTTGATAGCTTCCCCTGCTCAAAACTGTAGGTCCTTTAAATCTGTTTGTCCCGTTTTAGACCAATAACATCGAAAAAATAATTAACAAAAATAACGTTCAATTGATTGGCCAAAAACATTGCAAGACATTAACTTATACAACAAATATTGACAAATCAAAAACATTTTATGAACAATTTACTTTTATCTCTGATATCACTTACATTTTTAATTTAGCTACATTTATTTTAATACAATAATCGATAGAAATCTTAGGAAATTCAAGATATATTTTTACGGTCTGAAATGAAGTGACTTCTTATATAATAATGTAGGCAAAACCGTTTGATAAATATATTTAAGATAACTATGATTCTAAGTTCTCAATGCCATGCTGATCTCTTATGTACTTGTGCTTACAAAACGCCACTTAATCTGCCATCTAGAATGCGATGGGCAACACTTTCGGTTGCGAAACGCCATTGAGGCGACGCAGCGGAGTGTGGTGAGCATCCTCAGACATCCACAGCCACTGACAGCTGCTTACGGCTTACTGATGCCGATGCTGGTGCAACTCCACCTACAGCCGAGATACAGATTTGTGGCAAGCAGGGGGGAGATGCAGCCGCAGCATCCGCTGTTGCTTCAGAACAAAACGCAAAAACAAATGCGATGCGCGAACGAAGCCAACGACCGCAAACGTGCAGCGACAACAACAAAGCGACTAACAGAGCGCTCCAAAAAATGCAGCAGCCAAACAAACCACTCGACTGGGATCGGAATTCGCTTCCTCCCCCCTCTCAGCAGCCCCTCCCCTCTGCCCCCTCGACTGTCACGAACCGGAAGTAAAAACGTGCCAACAGAAGATGCGAATTGCTGCTGATGCTGTTGAGATGTTGCCGCTGCGATGTTGCTACTTTGCTGCTGCTGATGTTGCTGCATCTGCATCTGCGGCGCTCGCGAAAGCAGGAAAGCAGCAGCAAGTGCCAGTCGCACAGCTCTCTGCATTCTCTAAGTGAATAAGGGATGGGGTACACTGAAAAAAACACAAAAAAAACGTATATTTTTGGCCTCCTTCATAATCCTATTAATATTCCTTGCTGGCAAATCTATTATAACACAAAATATTAATATAAAATCATATCGGTAAGCACATTCATTTCATACTTGTTATTCATATGGTTTACTTTTATAGCAAGATTTGTTTGGATAAGCTATCAGTTAAATAAAATGTAAGCAAACAAATATAAAGATAATAAAAACAAATATAAAATATAATAGGTGTTTTGACCGATTATAATGTTTGTGCATTTGTATTTTGGTGTTATCTCAAATGACTTGAACACAAATGACCCCTTGGACCTTAAAACGTTAAACAATTATATACATATGCTAAAGATGCAATAGATTTATTCTTAATAAAATAAGCTAGGAATTATACTATATTGACCAAAAATCGATATAAAGATATTTATATAAATAATGTATAACTGAATTTAATCTTATTTTCTAGCGAAGAAGTGTATTGTAAATATATTTACAACTTATTGTGCAATTAAAAAAATCTTCGAAAATCTTAGATGCATTTTCTCCCAGTGCGACTGCTCTCTTCGCAGAATAGACTTTGGCACACAAAAAACTTTCAAGTCGCCGTTGCACTTCCCCCCAAACTAAAACTAAAACCTAAACCGGGAAGAGAGCGAGGCCATTTCCAAGCGTCATCATTTGGCACTTGTCTCTTCGCTCCTCCCTGTTCTTTACAAAGTTCTCACTTTTTTCCCTGCTGTTCGCCTGTTACAATTTTAAGCTATTTTTATTGAAAATGAGCGATATTCTCAGCCGGAGAAGGAACGACAGAGCTGCTGGGAAGCAGAGTTGATGAAACTGTGTTAAGTGCATACTTTGGGCTTTCGCGATAAAGTAGCAGCCCCCGAAAACCCCTCCAAAACTTCGTTTTTAGCGAGTTTGGGGATGGCTTTATTGCTCTCAAAGAAAACTCAACAAATTTGAATGATTCCATCAGATATACAGACACAAGCACATAGTCATATATGTATTCCACGAGTGCAATCTTCAAGACCCCACATTTTCCCCCTCTCTGTTTGTCGTGATTCTTATTTTCAAACAAAAACTGCGCTTATTACGCCAGCCCCAATGCATTAGAAGCTCCGCTTCTCTAGAACAGAGGGGTGAAAACCGGGGAAAGGGGCCATTCGGGGAGGGGCTGGAGTGGCAGCCGCTGCTTTTTAAGCTGCTCACACTCAACCCAGCCAAACTCAGTTGCCGCACACAGCTGCCAAGTGGCCGAGACTAAAAACCGAGCACCGAAACAGCAACAGAGAAACTGATATGGGGACAGAGACGACACTGCGACCGAGGCCCGAGGTTCCGTCTGTGGATTTATATACAGTGGACACTCATCAGGGTGCACCTTTCCAAAGGAAAAGTTCTACAAACAAGAATAATATGGGTTAGCAAGAAGCAACAATTAGTTTTTTATCTAAATGCACTATTACTATAATGGAAAGTAAAAAATACACTCATAAATAAAGTCCTTTTTTGTAAGAAGAAATAACGTAAAAAAAAATAACGGAAAAAAGTACATATAAACTAACAGAAATCAATTGGAAGAGGTTCCTTAATCAGCCATAAACAACTACAACAAAAAACTTTAAACTTTAGCTTTTCCTAAAATTGCATAATTAAAAAGTTATATGTATCTAAAAACATTTTTCAAATATAATACAAAATATAGTAATAATAATATCTGAAGTTTATAGAAGGAATAAGATAAAGTTACTGGAAAACAGTTACATAATGCAATGGATATATATTTTTTAATGTTGCTTAAAAAAGGTATAATAATTATAATTACCAAGACCTAGAAATTATTTTCAAACAAATATTTTAAAGGTTCTATAAAACCAAAGTTGAAAGCTTATCCTGTGTCTGTTTATTATGAACTGTCATATATGTAAGACGATTTCCATTAAATTGATTCCCAGTGAGTCTCCTTTGTTTTTCAGGTTTCGTCAATAGAGTCCTCCCTGTGTGAGCTTCTGCCTTAGCTGCTGTTTCTGCGACTGCATCTCGCCTCATTTCAATTCATTTGCGCTTGTCTCTGAGCACATTGCCCCCCTCCTTCCGGCTTCCCCTGAATCACAGCCTCATTCCTGGACTTCCTTTTGGCTAAAGAGTGTGTGTGTGTGTGTCTATGTGTGTGTGAGTTTGGGTTTCCCTGTGGCTTTTGTATTCCACAGCTTAGCTTAGCTCCTCCATTTCCAGTTTTCGCACATTTCGTCCCGTGCTCCTCCGTATATTTGGCAATACTGGCAAGTGGAGAGAAAGAGCCTACACCCATTTACCCATGAGAATCCAGAACTGAAAATCCAGAACTGAGAACCCAGAAGTGAGAACCCTGAAGTGAGAACCCAGTGCCGAGTAACGAGAGAACCCGAGAGCCGTTGCGTTTCCAGCTAATATATATACATATATAGACGAACCGCCTCCAATCCAATTCGTACCCCCCGATTTCTGTGAGTGGAGTGAGCTGCTGGCGATTTCTGAACGCCTGTTCTCAAACGACTCAAACTGAGAGAGAGATAAAAGCATGCTGTGCAAGATGATGCTTCTGTGTTGATAAGACCCATCGAGTGTCGCAGTGTGTGTGGTTGTGGAAATTGAGCACAATTCCTATACGCACGAAGTATCTCGTGGATAGCATAGCCCGCCACCTACTTATGTACTTGGGGATTCATCCGTAGGCTGAGATTGAGATTGAAGCTGGGGTACTAGGCTGGAAAAAAAACACAAAAATAAAAGAAAATACTTCTCTGAGTGAATTATGAAGTTGTCTTCGACGGTTACGTGGGTGGTTTCCCCCCCGATTCCTCAGCTCTTCAAGTCTCGATTTATTGTTGTACTTAAAACAGAGTCACTTCTCGGCTAGGCCCCTCTAAAAAAAAAAAATAAATACAGAAAACAGAAACAGACGAAGAAAGAGTTTTCATCATCGGGAAATGCCCCAAAAACCGTTAGCTGGGATCATAAAATAGAGATGAAAAACTCTGAAATGCTTTTTTGTCGTAGCTGTAAATGCAACTGACACACAAAGGCGAAAGACGCACCGCGATCACGAGCTGAAAATGGATGTGGATGTGGATGTGACTGTGAAAATGGAAATGGAAATGGAGCTGTTGATGCCCGGCACATGCAAATGCATTCTTCTGGGTCACTCTAATGATCAGCACGATGACAATGATCATAATGATGCGACTTTTGATGACGGACCCAGTCGATGATGACTTGCTATCCGGGGAAAAGGTCTGGAAGAGTCCAATAAAATCTGAGCTTGACATTGTTTATCACTCACTTCTCTCGCTCTACGGGTAATATAAAATCACTTTTTTATGACTGGGGAAAATTACATTGGGATATTGTTAAAAGCATGAAGTATTGTTACCTCTTTTCACTTAACGAATAATAAACACATTTTAATAGTAAAGAAAATTAACAAAGTACAATCAAAATATTTATGTCTACTTACATTAACTTTCTATAATTAAAAATTGATAAATAAGATTTGTAATATATCAGGAAAGTATAATATTAAATTTTTATGGGTGAGGAAAACTACATTGGAGCATATTTTAATCTTATTCTTCTGAACAAAGAAGAAACATATAACCAGTAATAAAAACATAAAACCACAAAGAATAACTTAAATTCTATAGTTGATAAACCAGATTTGTAGTACTTTACATAGTTTATCTGTGTCATAAAAAATAATAGTTTAATAAACATTAAAATTTATTTTATATCTCTACAAAAAATAAATAACAATTGAAAAAAGCAAAAATACTTAATAAATACTTCTTATTGAATTATGTAATTTATTATTATTTATGATGCTTTTAATTTATTGAGTCTAATTATTTAATAAGTGGAATTTTTATTAATTTATTTTGTAACCATATTATTTTTGGATTGTGCCTTAAAAAATGCAGTTTTTACTTGTTTATATCCAAAAACAAATATGTGAACATGTCGTCTTAAATGTCGCCCCACCAATTTGGTTTGGTCAACTTGCAAATACAAATCAGGAAATATTTTCCTATCCAGTTATGACCCCACAAAATGTCTCATCTGCATGTCCAGCAATTCGCTTTGCTCCTTTGACATCCAACTATGGCAGATGAGTTCGCGATGGAGATGAAGCCGGCCGATAGATGATCCCAACTGGGGTTCAGCCTGGACTTTCACTTCGCTGGCTCACAAATTATAGCTAATTATGCAGCATCTTAGCCGAGATTGGGCAACTACTCCTGGCCCGCCAGTCTGCAATTTGGCCATGTGGTTGGGGGCTAATGCTGAGGCTAAAAAACAGATGCTGGGGCAAATCTGGGGCCGATCTGGTCATGTGGGTTTTTCGCCATGAGCCAGAAAGGCAAACAAAGCTTAGGCCATAGCCGGTAATAACTTTGTTTTGAGCCGCACTGCAGTTTGAGGCCATTATAACAAAATTTTTGTTTTGCAAAATATTCCGACTTTCATTTTCAGTCTGAGCTGCGTTGAAAGTTGATTCGCAGATAGACTGTATCTTTTGGACTGATCGCGTTTTGCTGCCGTTACTCGGCTCAAGGTCAGCCTGCCTGGAATTGTTGCTAAGTTAAAGAATGCGTTGACAATATTTTTTGTTCAACTTAATTAAAAGGCAAACAGCGCAGAGGTGTGAGGCAGAAGAAAACCGAAACTGATAAAAGTTTTTTATCAGCCAGCCATTGCGGAGACATTAACCACGATAATTATACAAAACATGTGAGCCGCTGGCGGACCAGCAGACAATTGGGAACATATAGCAAAAGCAAAGTCGACCGCAGATACAGATACAAATTGTATCTAGTGCAGCAGTGATAAGCGGAGGGGACACGTGTGGAATGTGGGGCGCTGACTATCTGTAGACAGATATGTATCTTCTAGCGGTTCGAGGAAATGTTCTGCTCAGATACGTAGATACTACGCCCCACCCATCGAAGCAGAGACCAATTTGCAAATACTCCTCGCGCTAACATAAAACTTTATCTCGCACCGGCGATAAAAATCCAATTTTGATAAGCTCCTAAATTATGTATAAAACGAACGATCCAATCCCTTAGGTTTATCTTTCGGTCTGAACCGCCACGGCTTATCAGGCCATCTTTATCTCAGTCATTTCACAACGTAATATAAATAAATTTTTCGCAATAATTCGCCTAATTATAAGACGTTTTATGACTCTTCGAAATATTCATTTTCGTTTTATGGTTTGTGTATTAAAAACAGGGTTTGTCTTGGGACGACAAAGCTTTAGATACCCTTTCCAAAAATTGATATTTTTTTAAAAATGTAATTATTAATAATATATTAATACTTAGTAGTCAACTGATATTTTCCTTCTATATTTTAAAGTTAAATTATAATTTATTCATATCATATATCAATCTTTTCAATTAGTGTTTGAATATACTGTACCTTCACATATGTCTAAAATTGAAAAACTACAGAGGATTACCTTTTCTGATTGTTAAAAAATATAAAACCTTCTGCAGGGGTATAAAAAATGATGAGTTAAGGGGAAAGGGAATGGGCTTCCGTCCTTTGGTATCACCCCAACAGGTTTCGATCGGTCCTCTGGTCCTGGAGATCCTCCTCCTCGAACTTTCGATTCTGCTCCCGTTGCCGCTTCTGTCACCAGACATCGTTCCCGGTGCACTTCCCCCCAACTCCTCCCTGCGGCAAAGAGCGGTCATCATCATCGGCTAAACCATCACCATCACCATCGATATCGATGTGTGTGGTCCCGTGGACAGGGTCTGAAAACTGGGATGGGATCTTCGCATGGGGACTTTAACTGGGGACGCTGGCTCAGTTGTCGGCGCCGCTGGAATGTTGTTAGTTATAAAATGGCCACAAAATCATAACGCGGGCGTGGGCTGCCACTGACCGCTGTCTCACTCCTCTTTCTTCCTACACTGCGAGAAAAGTATAATGAAACCAGATTTTTATTTAAATTTTAATTGTAATAATACAAATTATTTTGACCATATTCTTGTGATCTATAACCAGGATTACCGTAATGGTAATAACTAAGAATTATAAATGAGAATTTCCAATAAATTTCCCATATTTTAAATAGCTTATTACATAAAATGTTTGGTAACTTAAAAAAAATATAAATATTTAAAAAGTTGTCAATAAAAACCTTTTTGTTGAAAAATTATGACAAATATCTATTTTGCCGAAAGCCAAGATAAACGTATTTAGGATTTGAGAATTCCATGGAAAAATACAAAATGATCTCAAAAATGGATCCGAATTTTTCTCTCCCTGTGGAACCCGAAACCCCGAACCTGATATAACCGATGACGAGTTGTTGCCTCCGTCGAGGTCTCTGTCCAGAATATATGTTCTTCCCGACTCTCTCCCACAGCATCCACGCATTTTTGGATGATTCGTCTGGGGGTTTTTTTAATGGAACCCGGTCGTCCGTTGGACGAGTGTGAATTGAAATGTATTTTTTACATACCCGTACATGTGTTCTATGCCAGTCGATTGGATCTCGAAAATCAAATCAAAACTCGTCGTCGTTTTATGGGTTTTAGAAACTCTAGGAACTCGTTTTGTTCGGTTTGGCTCTGTTTTGTTTTCCCTCGGTCTCTGTTTGTTGTTCTCGTTATTATTATTATTTTTCTATTCCCATTTCCATGTGTCGGCGGTGGCGGTGTCGGCGGCGTTGGTGGCTCGCTTTGAATAATGATGATAAGGCCCCAGACTCGCCTCTCTATCCGAAATGATTCCAACCAATCCGTCCACCCATCCATCCATCCATCTGAACATCGACCCATCCGACTGCTCTCTCTCGGCGGCTTGATTATTGATTTATTGTCTGCTTTTTGGGTCTGTGTCGCACAGGTAAACGAGAAATCGTCACGGATACGCAAAATGGTCAGCTCACCGAAATGTATCTCGGGGCTTGCTTTTGTATCTCCGGGCGACTATGCAGATACATTTTTGAAGCGCACGCTTCAGCATTTCTGATGTTGTTGTCATCAATTTACCAACAACGACATCGTCGGACAACAAAAGAGCCCAGAGAACTGAACTGAACCCACCGAAGAAACGAGAAAAAGAAAACATTCTTCGTCTTGATCCCGAACGTTCTCATAATTTGTTTGTAGTCCCCCCTTCTCCTTGGAATACAAATACCCATACCCATACCATTTGGCCATTGTGCGACCGCGGACTGTGAGAGAGATTTTATTTCGTTCAAGTGGTTTTTGATTTAACACCAAACAACAAACCGAAGAGTGGAAAATATTTTAATGATGCGTCGTCGTCGTCGTCGTTGCTGCAACTGAAAAGCAAAAAACAAAAAAAAAAAGAGGAGAAATAAATGGAAAACAAAAAAAATTTCTAACTTGTTTTTTTCGGTGGCCTTTCTTTTTTCCGCTTCTTCAGCGCCGTTGTTCTCAATTTATTTGTGGTTTGATTCGGAAGACATTCGTTCGATTGATTAGCTCGCTGGGAAAGCTGGCGATCACTTTCGAATCGAGGTCGTATTATATGGGTTTTGTCACCCCTTTTGTTTTTATTTTTTTCTGGGGGTTTGAGTTCTGTGCTTATGTTTCCGCTCCGAAAGGGTTAAACTCAAATGCGGAGTACCGCACTCGACATGCTGCCAATGAGGTCCTACGACTGCCCAGGATCCTGGTTCCTGTCCGATGCGGTTTAACATCTGTCAAGGCTGCTTCCTTCCTGGGACCAGGAAAAAAAAGAAAACAAAAAAGAAAACAACGACAATAAGAACTGAAACCGCATTAAGGGCTAGGGACTTAACCAGGCAAAATATTCAGCAGCTTTTATTTTTAACAATAATTGACATACATTTATGACGATAAGGGAGAGGAGAGGCGGGCTTATTGATTCAGTGATCAAGTTGGTCAGTTACAAAAAGAAAACGATAAGCAACTTCTAAAAGCCAATTGGAATGACTAAACAAAACATAAATAATCTTGGGTGTTAATCTAACTTGAGAGTGTGAAGTTATCAAGACATTTAGTCATTTGTTAATTTATACGAACAATGTAAATAAGAAATAAATAGCAACTAGTAAATAAATTAGGTGACAAATTATATTTAAATATGTGTGTGTACGGAACATATTATATTGAATGTTATGTCACAAAGATGAATATTAAATTAGCCATTACAATTATTATTAATTAGCCAATACAAACAAATTTAAATTAAATGTTAAGTGAATTTATTAATGTATTCAAAATAATATTTATTAATATTTAAATAAAAATAGTGGCAGGGCACATAAATAACATTTCAAAATAATAATAATAATGCTTGCCAACACATTACAGAAATTAGGGTAATTCCGTTTCGCCTTATTGCATTTACACATTCCTGCTTACATTTTTATGCAATAAGAGGTGGAATATATTTCAAAACTGAAGTATGTAAAAACCTCTCAATGGGATCTCCCTCTTCTCGCTTTTGATATAAAGCCGACTGCTTAAATCACCCCTCCCGCTGACCATTACCTTTTCCCCCCTCACTCGATTCCCCTCTCACGAGTCGTTCAACTAATGTGACACTAATCATGTGACCTCGAGTGCCGCTGGCCACATTTTTATGACCGCTTTGCACGCTGTTTACACACGACAATCGACGATCGACCAAAGTTTTCCAACATTCTCGGAAAAGAAGAACAGAACAGAGGAAGGAAAGAAAAGAAAATGCGATCCATTCATGAAAGAAATGCCATTCTATTGCTTTCTTCGCGCTGTGCCTCTATTGTGGCACCTTTTCATTGGGATCACCGGGGAAAATCAACAAACCAAGAATGGGAAAATGTGTTAAGGGGCAGAAAATGGGACTGAGAAGGTTTCTTTATTGCGTAGGTCGACCGAAGGAATGAAAACTAGTTGGGAGATCAATGATTACACGGAGAACAAATTGACCGAGAATGTCTTGCGTGGAATCTTAAAATGATCTTATTAACTTTAGTTTAAAATATGTGTATACAAAAATACAACAGTGTAATATTCCTAAAATTGCACATCAAAGTTTAATATGAATCAAATTTATACTACAGTTTCTGTATTTAAATTTGGCAGTCTTATGGTAACATAATTTGTTCCTGATATGAAATTAAAGTTTACATTGGGTTGAGTTTTTAATATATTTAAAATAAATAAAATTATTTTTAACTACGAACTATTTTTGTCTTCAGCTAGACTTTTCCAGTGTAATATTTTGATATTCACCTTTCATGTTTTAGTTGCCTACTCAAAAACCTATAACGCGTGTCTGAGCAACCAATTAGTGCCGCGAGTGGGAGAGAGATAAGCAGAGAAGGAGATAGAGAGAGAGAGTGGTGCGCATGCGCGACCTTTTGTGTCCTGTTTCAGGGGTTGTATGATAACAGGACAACGAGATCTCCTTAAACTGGTGACGCTGATGAGCCGCAAACTGCGCAGGAAGCTTCTCTCTCTCTTCCCGCTCTCCGATCTCCTTTTCCCCTCGCGATTGACAGGCCGCATTCAGGGGATAATGTCGGGGCATATGCAGGATCCCAACCCCTGGAGGATCGAGGATCGGGAATCGAGTGTGGAGTGCAGAGTGTGGAGTGTGTGTAGGCAGGAGACGCAGCAGGACAGCAGCAGCGCTCCACAAAATTTCATTAAACATCTGCCTGGCCCATCATCATCCTTCTTACCTTCTTCTTTTTTTTTCGTCCTGTCGAGGACATGTGCGTTTTTAGTTATTGAAATTTTTACTTGTTTTGTCCTGTCCCAATGGCTCTATGCATTGTGCATTGAGTATTTAATTGCAGATAATATCGACAAAACAAAACAGCAGGCGTACGACGGAGGCCAGAATCAACAGCTGAAGTGGCCGGAAATGCATCTGGGCAGAAAGGGGAGTCCCCCTCGGTCTCCTTTCTTCGGTCTGATCTCCAGGATTCCCCTGCCAGCCTGTCTCCCTTCTTGACATTCGTTTTGTTCGCCGTGGAGGCTCGAGCACGTGTCAATAATTGTTCAGATGCCGAATGGAGCTCGCAGGTCCTCGAAAAATCAGCTGTCGTTGGGGAGAGTTAAGCCAGTTGAAACCATACAACTTACACAATTTTATTTAAGGGAAGTTATAAGCTAGACAAAGAAATCATTGTTCTGTAATAGGCTAAGCATGTCTAGGAATTTATCTGAATAATGTCTTAAATATACCATTAAATACATATTTTGACAAAAATATATAAGAACTTGTAAATAGTTAGAAAATAAACACAGAAATAAAAAACATTTTAACAATAATTTATTAAAAGGAATGCTTTATAAACATAATAAACTCTTAACCATTTCTTCCTAAGCAACTCCAGTAAAAGATAATAGTTTTATGAATTAGAAATAAGTTCCTTTTTCTCATTTACTGTAGTTTAATTAAAAATGTTCTCATGGAATGATTATACACAAAGTACGTACTAATTATTTTAATGACTGAATTTCCGAACATTTTGTATTTATTAAGTCAATGAAACTCTAACCCATATAGGCGATTAAAATAAAAGCATAAAGGATTCAAAATAAACATTGTCGCTAATCCATTTAGGTTGGCTTAAACTACCATTAACGTTGCCTTAACTACACTTTAAATGCAGTTAACGAAAATGGCTTTTAAATGTTGTTAATAAAAGTGGTACTTTAACCAATAAAAGAACTGAAATAGAGTAATGTAATAAATAACTTTTTAGTTGGGAGTTTTAGTAATAGATTTCCTGCTTTTTATTGACATTCCTTCGATTTATTTACCTGTAAATCAATTGCAGCTCTTAATTACTCACATACCTCCAACGTTAACAGCCATTCGATTGATATATTTACACAGCTTAAATCTGCACACAGATCGCGGATTTGCGTTAGCCAAGATCTGCCAGGCAACGAATGCAAATTAGTTGCGCACTTGGTCAACAGTTAACTCATCATCGCCAAACAACTTCCAGCTGCTTCTTAGCTGAAGAGCTAACGGCAAAGCTAAAGCCGAGCGACGAAGAAGAAACAGTAAAGAGAAGTCCGCATAGAAGCTAATGTAATTGTGTTTGTAAATGCCATAAAGTTGGCAACACTTGCTGTGCTGTGCTGTGAATATGTTTGCCCACCTAAGACCCCCCTCTTTGTGCCGCCCACCTTTCTCAGCTTAACCCCCCCAACCCCCCTCGTTCAACGCTTGCAAATGAAGTTCACGAGATGGTCAAGACGATAATGTTGGCGAGCGCATTTGCCAAGTCATGACTGCTGCGATTGCTGCTGCTGCGGCCTCTGATGTTGCTGCTGCCTCCGATGTTGCTGCTGCCCTGACACCGCAGCAACATCAACATCAGCAACACAAGCGAACGAGTTTCTGTTGCTTTTGCTGTTTGCTGTTGCTGTTGCTGTTGCTCTTGTTGTTGTTCATTTTGTCGCCATCGCTGTGCCCTCAAAAAAAGAAATAGTTGGAAATCAAATCAGCAACAAAAGTAAAGCAACACCAAGCAGCAACCGTCCAGCGGAAAATTGGGGGAAAACCGATACTGCTAATACACTTAAGTATTTAATTATTCAATTTCAGTAAAGAAACCAAGAAAAAATCTATAAAATTATACAAATTAAAACTAGTTAAAATTGTCTTATTTTAAATAATAATTTACTGGTCATTCTAAGGATAACAATATGGAAGCATTAAAAATGTAGTAAAATGAATCATTAAAATATTTGTAAATACATAAAAAGTATTTTTAAGGCAATTAGAAATCTATAAATTAATTTTTTATTTATGAAATTGGAAAACTCCTTAGCGTTTATTTTTAAGATATATTTAAGAAACAAGTACAAATGAAAACTAACTTTTATATCCATGCTATTTAACACACAGCTATGTAGTAATTGAAAGTATTTTATATACTATTTTATAATAAGAATTTTAAATATTCCAACTTCAAAATAATTTGCTTAAACTCGCGACAAGTAGTTTGTATTTCTAATGAATATTTTTGAAACTTTGTTGAAGAGTATCAGTGCTCCAAAAGCCACACAACAGCGACAAATCTATGTAAAACTCAATTGAAGTGCTCCCATCGTCGCTCCACATTTTTACTCAGTTTTTGCCTTTTGTTTGATTTAGTTTATGCCCGCCCGCCGCCCCATCCGCCCCATGCCCCACGCCCCCCCTTTGACCCCTTGCAGCCCCCTCTTAACCCAAAGTATGCATGGCAAACTTGGCGTTCCAAAGCTGAACTGCACTTCCAATGCCCATTCACCAACACAGCCAGGCCCTAACACAGATACGCACACATACACTCTCACACAAATGAATCTCCGCCTCGTCGTCGTCATACAAATATTTAGTAGAGTATGAAGTAGTTCGGGTTGGGTACATGAAATGAGTTGACCTCGCTTGACCTCGTTTCAGTTTCTTTTTGCCCATGCCTTTGCTTTTTGTTTCCCTCTCTACTCTTCTTTTTTTTGCCCCTTACTTGTTTTTTTTTGCCCGTTGTAGCATTTATTTTATTTGTGCAAACGTTTTTAATGAAATTTCATTTCGCCCTCCCCCCGGCGCCCCCTTTTGTCTTCATTTTCTCTCGGATTTCAATTAGAAATCTTCATAATCGCATCTTGTTGTCTGTGTGTTTTCATTTTGGTCAAATAATCGTTTCAGACTTTTTGGCGAGTGTAGCTCATTCTGCTTCTTAGTTTGTTTACCTCGCCTTTATGTTGCTGCCGTGCTGTTGCTGCTGTCGTTGATGTGTATGTTGCTGCTGTTGATTACTTTCACCGGACAGCAACAATAAAAAAACACAGTTATGACAACAACAACTACAACAATAGCAACTACTGTAGCTGCAACAACAACAACAGCAACAATGGCAAAAAGACCACCAAATAAAAACGTAGCAAACTTTTATTATTGTTTTGAGCCGCGGGCATATGAAAAAAAATATGTTTGAACATAATGAGGCCAACTGAACTGATGTGACTCTGATACTCTTTTAGTGGATATTATCTATTTGTTTCAGATGTTTTCAAGCACAAATTTTCCAAGGATTTGAATTCAAGTATAATCATTTAAATGTTTTCCATAAAAAAGAATCGAATATTAAATAGCTATCAATTGTTATTGAATTAAATGATTAATTTAAGTGCTAAAATTGAAACTATGATATAAATTTTAAATTAAATTAATTATTTGGAATATAATGTTTCTAAAAATATTTTATTTTTTAAGAATAAGTGTTTTATATAATAAAATAAGTAATCATAGAGTAATCATAATTCAAATAGTTCTGGAATATACACTTAGTGTGTTTTAAAAATAGTAAAAAAAATCGATTAATAAGGAAAATGAACTGGATTTCCAGGGTATTTAACAGCTCGATTCATCCATTCGCATTCTGCTCCATTTATTGATGTTGCTGCTGACGAACTGCCTGCAATGTTGGCAGGTTGCTGCTGGCATTGTCTGAGCATTGCAGCAGCAACACATCGACACAGCAGCAACAGCCTCTTTTGAGGCCCGTATCTGAATCAAAATGAAAATTTGAAATAATTAGCAAAACATTTACAACTTGCTGTTGTTGTTGTTCTGGGGCCTATGGCTGCTAGAAAATCGTTCAACTGAGACTAAAGCATTTATAGCGACGATGCCAAATCCCCAGGCGATTGACGGGCAATAATCCGAATCGATAAATCTAAATGGAGATATTGCAACATCAAGGATAGTTTCCAATGGGAAACTAAGGCGATATTGTGATTCCCCCAACCTTTCTCCTGACTTCGAGACTTTTCTGTTACTTTCTATTACCTTGGCACGCATTTTCGGTTTGGTTTTGGT
Source organism: Drosophila carrolli (assembly GCA_018152295.1). NCBI lineage: Eukaryota > Metazoa > Arthropoda > Insecta > Diptera > Drosophilidae > Drosophila > Drosophila carrolli. The sequence goes on from JAECXJ010000001.1 coordinate 16,153,354, forward strand.
TTAACTTCACCGTTAGGTAAATTGGATTTCGGTGGCAGCAGCAGTGCTACCAAAAAATACAAACTGTTGACATGCATCTCATATAACGCATACCCTTTCCGCACACCCCTTTGCCCAAGGTTTAAAGATTTTTTTTAGTTATTTTTTGGTTCACGAAACGAAAATTTCATTGTACCCACGCCGTTGGCGAAGCGACAAGCGGAAATGGTAAACATTACCTACACTTACTGAATAAGAAGAAGTCCATGGACGGGTGCTGCGGGGGGTTAAAAGGGGTACGCGGAATGGGAAATGAGTAACAGAAAACAGAGAAAAAGACAACAAAAAAGTTATGAAACCGAAGCATCACTCAAAGACCAAACCGCCAAAAGCCGCCCGCGCAGCCGATAGTAAAAAAAAAAAAAAATAGTGAGAAAAATAGAGGGAGAAAGGGGGAAAAGGGGCTGAAAGGTGGGAAGGAGAAAGGGGTTAAGGGGCAGGGAAAAATATTTGAGGCACAACCAAGTGACAGCAGCCGGAGAAGCAACTTTCCAATGCTCACAAACAGTGCGGCAGCAAACACAGACATTTTCATATTATTTCATTATTATTATTGTTTCGCTTTTTTTTTTGTTATGAGCCAACACAAAAAAAACTAAAACAAAAAAACAAATAAAAAGAGTTGCATGATGTTTATGTGGAGGTGCGCCTGCGTTGACCACCAAAACCACCGACAAACGCAGCTGAGCCATAAAACCTTTCAAAGCTTTTAACTATTTTCACAACACAACAAAAAAAAGAAAAACAGATTATGGTTGGGGGTTGTTATCCAGCAAAGTGAGAGTTTGGTTAGGTGCTGGATCAATCTGTTAAGTAAATCATAAATCACACTTTATTATCACAAGTTTAAAGATCCCCATATATAAAGAAATTTCTTTAGGTTTTGTGTTTTGTGAAAAAGGAAAACTTTTAGATTAGCTTTTATACAAATATTTTTTGACAAAATAGTATAATTGAAAAAGAAATCAAATGTACCTTTAAGTATCATAAGTTTATTGATCACATTATAAAATTTATTCAAATAAAAAAACTTTTAGTTATGTGGAAAGTTTAAATATAATATTTAATACAAAAGTGTGCTTATTTTTAAAACATATATAAATAATATTTAATCATCTTAGATCTTGTAAAATTTTAGGTTATTTCGATATCTGTTAAATGAGCTCCACCCTGAAGATTTAAGTTTATCATTAATATTATTTTGATTGCAATGTGATTATGAGTTCAAATATTAAATTAAATCTTAAATACTAATTAAACTTTGTTGCCAGAAAAGTAAATTCTACTTTTAAAATAATTACATGTTCCGTACAATGACTTTATTAAATCATAAACATTTAATTTTCAGCATTATTGTTCTCCCTTTAATGGCTCGTTTTTCCGACTCTTTTGTTTAATAGAATTGCAGGCGAAGGATGTGGCGATGGCAAAAAGTAAAAGCAAATAGACTGTAAATGGAGGGGAAAAATGCACAACTTCAATCAGGACCTTCCCGCTGCCGAACAAGGACTCTATTACACACACACCCACACACACACACACACACTCGGGGATAAAATATATGTGGCATATGGAGGGTACATATGAACTTTTCTATCCCAGCCAGTCTCGAATGTTGGTGGATTGAGAGGGTTCATTGCATTTTATGCGACGCGACGTTGCAGGTGGAAATGCAAACAGCAACAGCAATAACAATATGCCAGGATATGCTGGCTTGTGGGTGCAGTATTTTTTGGGGGGGGAGGGAACGAGGGTCCTGTCTGGTTCCGTGTGTTGTGTGCATTTCTGCTGCCTGCTTTGTTTGCAATCATTGCATGTGCGAACCCCTGCCCGAAGTTATATTCAGCGAGAGAGGGTGGGAGAGGGGGTTACGTTACCAAACCCTTCGCAACCAAAAAGGCCACAACACAATCTTCTCACCAGGCCAGAAAATCCGGGGAAGGACGAGGGTCCAATGGGGACTAACACCCGCTAAACAAAAGGAAAATGGCAGCTCATTGAGTTTGACTTTCGGGGGCGAAATATTGCAGGTTGTGGAAGGAAAGTGGGCGGAATATTGCAGGAACTGACAAGTAGCCCACTCCCCCACAAAGTCATCCACCGCCAAAGGGGCAGAAAAACGACCATAATCGAGGGCTGGCCACAGAATACAAATCCCCAAATCATTGATCGAGGGGCCATGTTGACAAGTGCAAGCGGAAAAAGTGGAAGGATTAGAAATGAAAATGGATCTGAGGTGCTACATAGCCATTGCGTCCTTGACGATCTATAACAGATTACGTTTTATATTATAGAAAACGAATGATTGTCAATATGAAATTATAATATTAAATAAAGTGCAGTTGTCTTCATTTAAATTTTAATACAAATTAAAATTCTCTAACATATTATGTGTTCGCACATATAAAAATGTTTATAAAGTTAAGGAAGCTTATAAAAAGGTGATCATATTTATAATAGGCTCAAAAAATATCTTTTAAATGTATATAATATATAAAAAAAAAACTTTAACAAAAACTAACGAACCAAATTGGTAGAGGTTAATGGTTTTAAAACGGGAATATAAATCTATTTATTTCTAAATTTTTAATCTTTTTTTTAATTTTTGTGCCAAACTACATTATTTATAGTCATAAGATTTAATTGTTTTCCTAAGCCTTTTAATTCTTTTGTTTAAGATTATTGAACACCTTAATATAAGTGCTTTCCACTGTTGGAGTGATACCTTGGTCGTAAGTGACCCTATGTTTTCCGGCCATAAAGTCACAGCATCACTGAGTGCCACAAGCTGAAAAATCTGCATGTGGCAGACCAGAAGCCGAGTGCGGAAAGCCCCAGAAAAAAGGGAACCCATGCATTTTCGGGATGGTCAGGTGGGGAGTACAGTTTACATCAGCATTCGACATCAGACCGGCCAGAGCAAAGGCAGAAATCATAAAACGAAAACGAGTTACAAAACTGCTGGAAATTCCGCCAGAGAATCGGCCTGAGAATCGGAGAATCGAGGGGGCAGGTGAAGGGAAGGGGAAGGGGGATTTGGCTGAGGAGACAGGTAGAGCGAATGGGTGAAGCAACGTTTGCGGAATGCAAAACTAAAAATAGGAAGCCCCAGCGATGTTGATGTTGCTCCTGTGTTGTTGCTGTTATTGGGGGGCTCTATTTATGCCTCCTGCGATGTGTGCAATCCGAAAGTCAAACCGAATAGAACAGTAGGAGCCACCAGAAGAAGGATAGGCGGTTGATGGAGATACACCGGAAAAAATGTATTAAATTATCTACCAAATGGAACCGAATAGAGTTAAGCACAAGTTCGGATTTTAAAATTAATAAAATGTAAAACTGTAATCCAAATTATACTTCTAATTATATAGCTGTAAAAGAACATTTTTTTTGTTTTACCAAAGTTAATTCTTCTTTAATTGAATAAATTTACTGGCCATAATTATCACAAACACGCCATACATTTTATTTTCCCCTCTTCTATTTTCTGCTATTGCATCGTTACGAAGAAGAAATGTAATTAGTAGCAGTATTTGTATAATAATATATTATTAATGCAAAACTGAAAATAATTCACAAAATAATTAAATAGTTTAACAATTTCCGAAGAAAAAGAATTACTAAAGAAAAATTCTGTAAAGTATTTTTGGTTGAAAAATAAAGACTTAAAACTAGTTTAACAAATCTTCACAATATAACAATAAAAAGTGGGGAAACGAACTTTTATCGATTTTTAATGGCTCGAAAAATAAGCCATTTTTTCGCAGTGTAGTTGGGTCTCTCTTCTAATGTCTAGTTGCCGTCGTCGTTGCCATTATATCGTTAGACATGGCAGTCACCCCACATTATAGCCCCAGCTATATCCCTCCTATTCCCCATATCGCGCTGACTTTGATTGCAAAGTTTACATGGCACCAAAGTGCATTTTCAATAAAAGGAAATATCAAACTTCCCAAGCTCACCAATGCAAACATCAAACACACACACACACACACGTGAGCATATATATTTTCTATTCAGTCTATAGTATATTTATCGTGCCTTTAGTTTTTGCACTTGTTCTGCTTCTAAGCGAAAATAAGGATGAAGGAAAACCTTGTGGAAATTCTGTGACCTCGCGCCATGAAAGTTGTCGCCAACTTAACTCGTCTTCGTCCTTTCCTCCTTCCCATTTTCTTGCCTTTCGCGCATGCCAAATGAACTTTAAGTTTTCCACAAGACAGGTAAAATTTCACTGGGAATTGATAAGGTGGAAATGCCATTGTAGGGTTATGTTTCAAATAAGACAAAATGGGTCCTATATTTACTCACATTTTATAACGGTTTTTTTATTTTATGTAAATGGATTAAAAATAATAAATGTAAAACAATTAAAATCATCAACATATAGATAAATAATTTTAATTAAAATTTATTCATAAAGATAATAAAACCAACAACATTGTTGTGTTTTAAGTGATTATTTTGCTTTTACTAGAACTAAAGGAAAAACATTTATAATTATAAGCTATTAACAGTTAACAAAATATCCGAATACTTGCAGATGTGTAAAGACTCGTAAATGTTCTTATTATTCTTATTTTTTAAATAAAAAAAAACTATTAAATTTTTAAATGAATATTATAGACTATTCCCCGTGAATGTAGAAAAATAGTAAAATTTTCATTTTTTCTTTCCGTACATCTAGCAACTAAAATACAATCAGGGAAAACTTTTTCTACAGCTCACATTTCTTGGGGAAAAAACTTTTTGACACTTTGCTAATTTGCGTGTGTTCCGTTTGAGCTTTTTGTGAAATTAACATCGGCGACATCTTTGACTTGTGTTGATCTCGTTTCGGGGTTTTTACGACCCCACCTGCTAGGTATTTTAGCTAATTGAAATGCTAACAAATGCTAAAGATCGGACTCTTTTTTGAACGCTAAATCGTGGAGAGGTGTTTGTTATCACCGAGTCTACTGAATTGTTCTCAATTAAAATTCATTTTTGCCACCGGCCGGATGTCCGGAGTATTTGAGCGTGGTTATGGTTCACCCTGTTTCTGTTCTGGGGTTTTTTCAGTTATTCTGGTCGTCTGTTACTGGGGACACGCCTCGTCGGCGTATTCATCAAAAATTCACTTTAACTTCATTATCATCGTTATTGTTTTATTTATTCCACCTTCTGTTTCGCCTCAAGACACTTGATCGCTCAATTGATTTTCTTGCCTTGCCTTCATCATCCTCAGTGGAGTTTTGTATCTGTGTGTTGACTTGGTGGCCAGTTGGCTATCCCCTCTGAACCCCCTCCGCCCCCCTTGCCACGCCCCTGCTGTTTATGCCCGCTGCTTTTTGACGGTTTTCGTTGTCTTCCCTTTTTTTTTTTCTTTCGCGGGGTTTCTTTCTCTTTTTTTTCGCCTGTTGTTTTTGTTGATACTCGTTGTTGGGCGCATTGTCGACACTTTATTGACTACTTTTCTGGATGAATTTGTTGGTTTCTTAATTTCGCTGCCTTTGGCCCTCGTCGACTCGGTTCATTGTTCAACGCTCTCTGATATCACTCATACGCCCCGCTGGCCCCCCCATCCATCGACTTCGCTGGCTGCTCTTTCGCTGCGTTTCGGTTTCGTTTTCCCTCCTTTTTTGAGGCTTGCTTTATTTCTGTTTATTCGGTTGTTTTCGTTTTTAACTTAGCCGACTGCATCGATTTTGCCGTTGCTGCCTCTTTTTTTATAATTTTATTGTATTTCATGTTATTTTTTTTCGTTTACTTATGTGTTTAATTTTTTGCAGTGGCTGGTGGGTTTTTTTGGGGCATATTGGTTGGGCGGTTAAGTTGTGTCGCGAGTTCTGGAAAATTTTAAAGTTACCATCAGCTTTAAAATACCATAAGACATTTTATTATCAAGAATAATTCTAATCCTTGTAAATTAGAAACAATTATAAGATCTTTAGTCCCAATTTCAATGTTATTTTTTTATTTTCAAAGACTAGAACAACATGAATATTTATCAAAGGAATTATAAATGTAAACAAAAGGAAATCGCTTATTTGTAAACTTTCAATTTATTTATTTTAAAAATCGTTTTTTATTTATGGTATTTATGTATTTTAAAGTTGATAACATAGACACATTTTGATAATCTTAAAATATTAAATTAAATTTCTAAATTTATGCTTTTAACTATTTAATAATAAATAATTTACCTCCACCAACTAATACCATTAAAAATGACAAGTTAATTATTTGATGGCTTTTACATACTTTCAAAAATATATATTTCTCGGAAATAGGTATCTATAAAATTAAAATAAAATACAAAATCTTTAAGGGATATTCCCTATTCGATGCCCGAAAATGTACCCCGCTCATTTGGTTTTTTCGTCGCTTTTGCGGGCCAGACACAAAGACAAACCGAGCAGACAGCGACGGCGTCATCCACGACGCATTGGGTGACTTGGGGAGCCGGAGTCTTGGGGATCCGAAGGCCTGGGCTTCCACATAAGCACAGATACACACCGCCTTTTACGTTCTGATTTAGCTGCCTTTAAATATGAGTTGAGGTGTTGTCCTCGCTTAAATTAGCCTGCGACTCGGACCGAAACAGAGACAGAGGCTCAGTCGCAGACGGCGACTCCATATTCCACTTGAAGCCGGCTCTGCAACTGTTCTCTTATGTGCCTGGGTACATATCAAATAATTTGCTTGCCTGATCGGGGATATATAAACACATGAGGCAGCAAGCAGACATTATATATTAAGTGTATATATATCTTTTGTCTTTGGAATCTCTTACTCTTTCTTTTAATTTACGTTCCTTATTTTCGGCTCTTTGTTGGACACTTTTGAAATCTGTTTATGTTACTGGAAAAGGCCAATAAACCGATTGCTGTCCATAAATCAGTAACATTTCGGGCTCATATAACGGAACACACATCTTTTTATAACCCGACGATCATGATCAGCGATCGAAAGAACCAGAGAAGACAGCCAATAACCATAACGAAATCAAAGTGTGAAAAGTAACATAAACATTTAATTGCCGAGCGACCACAAATTGTCATTTAACCAGGGGTAACCCGAGCACTCGGCCCCAAATCGAAGGGGAGATTGATGTCGAGTCGAGCCCAGAGACGGAATTGCTTGTCATATAGTTTTATAGACTCGACCTGCCAGCCAACTTGGGGTGGCAGTACGAGTATATAACGTGTCGAGTTCTTATGGCCTGTTAACTGACCATAACCCAGCAAATTGCTTTACTGTTCTCGCCTGTCGAGTGATCACGTCGAGCAAGACGAGCCCGATCACGAACTGCAGGTGTGGACAGCAGGGGACAGGAGTGTGATCTTCTGAAGATCATGATCACTCACTGATTATGGATCTATGGATCAGTCAAAATAGAAAAGGAGATAAGCATCAGATTCCACATAAACAAAAACGACCTTAAACGATCACTCATGGAGAATAATCGATCAAAATCTAGGGAAGCATATGAAATGAAATGGGGGATGAAGATCGGTAGCAGATTGGCCAATGAAGCGGTGAAGTGTAGTGTAGAGATCGGTAACTGATCGAAGTGCTTGAAATCATATCATTTTTATACGGTGCTAAATTAAAAAAATAATAATAAATAAGTTGAATTTTGCCATTAATTACAAACACCAGTAGCATTTTAATAAGTGAAATAAACTAAATACAGCTCATGGCCTATTTTTATAAATATATGTAAGAAATAATAATATTCTTAATCATAGTTTAGTTGTAGTTATTTATTAAGTGGGCTGGCTGTTTGTAAATAATAAGCTGAACGATCCTTTTCGGATCTAAATTGTATTAAAAAAGAGAGCCCCAAAAATAATCTAAGTAATTTGTTTCCTCAGTAGAGCATATTCTAGATAAACCTTTTTGAGAACAGTCTTCCTTCATCTCCCTTTCTTGTTTAAAATGCGAAATAAGTAAGATCTTTCCGACAATCTTAAGCCGCTCAAATGGACAGAAAATTCTTGCTAATTTAGTAGAAATTCCCCTGCCGATCCTTTCCACCTGCCAGGGACACGAAACAGATATTGACAACACCCTTCGTCAATAAACCATATCACACGATCATCACGATCATCATTATGACCGTCTTCGGTTGCTGCTCGCCGATGACATGGATTTGACATTGGAATTCAATACGGGTCGAGGCACAACACCGATCCCCTCTTAAGGCTTCTCTGCAGATGTGAAGCTCCTCCGCTCCCCAGGATCATCGTGATCAATTTCGAGTCATAAATCGCAACACGAAGGCTTTTGTGTATGCATGGCAATATTTACAAATTATGTGCTGGCGATGGAATGTTGTGCGATAGAACCGAGCGCCAATGTCAGGGTTATCCTACTATATAGAAAGAGACGGGAACTGTGGCGGAGACAGAGACGGAGACACAGAGGTGGAGCCTTGGCAATGACAACGCACCCAACAACCGAACCACCGGCAACCGACAACCGACAACCAGCAACAACAGCAACAACCGGCAACAGACAAAACAACAACAATGACACTGCACTGGTTTACCTTCAGGACGGTCAGTTGGCAAGTTGGAGACCCAAGTCCAAAGGCAGTACACCGAGTACACCGATGTCTGGGCACCCGACAACACGTTCCATGCATCCCACTCCACGCTGCGGAATCCCGCCCGCTTTCATCCTCCTTTCTGGGGAGTTGCAAGCACAGGGACCACACTATACGGGTACACTCAAAAAAGATAGGACCAAGTTTCATTAAAATATCATATCAAACTCTACAAAAAGAATGGTAATAAAACATATAAAACAAGAATAATATATAAGGTATTACAACTTTTAATAATAGTTGCAGCTACAGTTGTATTAAAAGAAAAACCTTTAGGCAAACATAAGAAGTTTAAATATATAAAAGATAGTCAAAAGAATTCAAAATGGTAAGGCACATAAAAAAAAAATTAAACAGATAATTATAAAAAAGACAAAAAATGCTAAGCTAAACTATATATCATATATCAAATCACTTCTTATAATCATAAATTAGTATTAAATCATATTTTAATACTCCTTATCTTAATTTGAGATAAATGAGTTTTTTAATGAGCTCTGCTTAATGGGATTAGTTAAAGCAGCTAGTTTACTACCTTATAAATTAACTTTTTTATCAGAGCTCATGAATAAAATTAAATTAATAGTAGTATAGCGTTTAGCAGCCCAGTTTATCATTTTAGGCTTAATAAAGAGAAATTAGGCTATACATTTATTTGTAATAATATTTTCTTTTGTGTAAAATGCAAGTGATGCAAAGTCGTATGATGGCGAGTGTTCCACAGAGCCCGAGTCAAAGCCAAAGCTAAAGCCATCCATCCAGGACAGAGGCGGATAGAATCTCGGGGAGAGGGGGTCGAGGGGAGTTGGCCAAGGGGAGGCAACTGTCTGTAAATTAACGCGGGCGTTAAAATTGCAATTTTTCACTTAATGCACACACTGAGACAACAACAACCAAAGCGGCAGCACCAACTGCAGCTAAATCATGTGAGTGAAGCGACGCTCGAGTAGGATTGAGATCGAGATTGCTCTGACATTCATACCTTTAACTCATTTACGCATAGCAAAGTCAATGGCAGAAGAGGCAGAAGCTGAGATAAAAGATGAGCAGATCCATCTAGAGATGGGATAAGAAAAATTTGTATATACGATTAGGTGGAAAAACACAATTCAATTTATTTCCCCATTGTTTGGGAATTTAAACAATTTATTAAACAAATTAAGGGACATATTTATTTAAGTAGTTTTGAACTATAAATATATTAACATATACAGGCACATACTTATTTATGAAATCGAAATTGAAAAATTAGAATTGACTGTCTCTTAAAATCTTAAGTTAATACTAAAAAATTCAAATGTTCTTTTTTAGAGAGGTGCATTCAAATTTCGTGTACCTACTATAAAATTTCATAAAAATAATTTTTAGATTTGGTCTATTCTAAATATGTTACAAAAATAAAGCCACTTTAAACATAATAAAGCATTTTGGATGACTAGAAATATTCAAAAATTGTTTCAAGTATTTTAGTGCTCTTCAATTAATAAAAAGTGTGAGGCTCACGTCATAAAAATTGTTGTTAAATGTTTCTTTAAAATTCAAGAAAAATAAATCAGATTTTCATCGCATATGTATAGCCCATCTCTAAGTAGAAAATCAGTGTCCAACTAAAACTTGTTTCTTATGTAAAGTGTCCTTGAAATAATTGTAAATTATGTCTGCACTTCTCTGTCTTCCTCAGTGCCTGAGATCTCGGATCTGGAATCTTGAAAGGAAGAAGCTGAGGAATCTTCATCCAGTTATCGGTGGGCTTCCCCGCGCCTTTTCAAGTTGTGTGGGTGGTGCGCGGTTTCGAGCTATTAATAAATTTCAATAAAGTGCATTGGCGGCTGCCATGTGGCATGTGGCATATTTGTGGGGCATATGTCACCCCTCCATTTGCCCCTCGGCATATCCCGATCCCGATGCCCCTTTCTTCGGCTTCTGCTTAATTGAAAATCGCAAAAGCACAAATTATGAGATCTCATGCCTTCGCCGTCTGGTTGGCATTCTCCTGCTATCTCCTGGTGCATCTTCTGCATTTGGCAATTGAACAAATAAACAGAGATATACACCCCAACCCCATCCCCCATCCCCCCGGCGAAAACCTGCTCACCAACTTGTGTTCAATCTCCGCATTCTATTCCCAACCTGTTCAATTTCATCGCTTTTGCTCATTTCAATAATTTATTTAGCCAACAAGCAGACGACAGCCACAGAGCGAAAGAGAAATAGAAAATTAGAGAATGAGAGGTTAATGCAGAGAAAGAAAATATTTGAGTTTCTTTTTTTAACAATTATCGGAAAAATTTGTTGGATTAATAATTGGTTTTGGATATTTAACATATATATAACCCTTAACCTATATATAAATAATATAGCAAATATTTATATAACCTTAGGATTTTTTCGGACGGTTTTTGTTTGTTTTTTTTTACATTTTTTTAATTTTTAACTTAAAATTAGTTTATATTTACCTTCTAAATTCCGTACCAATAAAATTTATATAAAATTCTTCATTTCTTTTTATTACCATCAATTTTTAATCATTTGTCTGCTTCTAAAAACTCAATTTTTTGGTCTACATTATTTTACAGTTTTATATACTTGTTCTCAGTGTAGGGAAATGCACCCTCTTGTGTTGTTGCACTCGGCTAGCCAAATTATTTGGCGAATAATCTGCGGCTGCTTTCGCTCGACGGATTGCAATTAAAAACTTATTTTTAAGAAAAATATACACAAGCCGGTGGGGGGTTGGCAATTGGGGAGGGGGAGGATGGAAAATGAAGGGGCGGGTCGGAGAGGGGGTGGCTGTAAATTAAATGCACATAAAACGAAGGCGGCCCACATGCTGATGGTTGGGGCAGACAGCCCAAGCACATGCAACAGCGGCAAAAACACCGCACACAATTGAGTCGCAAATTTATTTGGTCGGGACGCAAAGTGATGAAGGGGCGGCGAAAGGGGTGGATCGAATGGGGGCGGGGCAGTGGGCGGTGCGTCGACGCTTGGAATATTTCAAATTTGCATTTGGTAAAAGGGAAAAAAAACCGAAAATTGGGCAAGAAATAAAAATTAGAAATGCCAAATTAATATTGAGATAAATATGAAAAATTAGCGAAAAATGTAAAAATAAGATGAATTTCTGGGTAAATGGAATAATGTATTTCCAAAAGACTAGCGACATCCAAATAGATATATAAATTATATAAATGTATAATTTTTTTAATGGAAATGTGGAATTGATAGACAAATCATTAAAAATGTATTTTAACTATTTTTTATTCAAAACAATTTTCTTTACAACATTAAAAATATTGAAATTTTGTTCTTAATATAAACAACCTTTTAAACATTTGTAAGTGAAATAAAAAAATCTTTTTAATTACAAACTATAATAATCGGAACAAAAGATTATATTTTTAATTTTTATTGTATTTGTACCATTAAAGCTACATTTTTTTTGTCCTTTTATTATTAAGTCGCTAATTTATTTACAGTTATCCAACAAATACAAACGTATTTGCAATACAAATATTTGCTAAGTTAAACAGTCAATCCAATAAATGCTTAAATTAAATAACTATTTTAAAAGTGTTAATCGTTTCTTGATTCTTTAAAGCTTTTCAAAGCATTTTAATAAATGTTATACTTGTGAATTCAATAAACAAATAATAATACAACATGACTGAACACAAAACCTGATTGACTCGATAATTTGATGTTATCAAACATTCTCTATTCAATTTCCCATAATATCGCTCATACGCCCTGGGTGCCAAAAACCCACTTACAAAGCATTATTTCGTATTTCCTAGCCTTTCTCCTTTCCCCTTTTCAATTTGGTCTACCGTATGGTATTCTCCTACCCTTTTCAATTGTTTGCTGGCTGTACCTGCTTTCGGTCAATTTTCAATTGCCTTCAATATTTGCCAAAAACAATCATTGGAAAATCGAAAATATGAATATGAAAATTGCAAATCTATATGCGAGTCTACACTATATATAATCTAAATGTGTGTATAGACAGGCTGGGTAATGTTTGCAAAATAGCTGTGCATAAAATTTAATACAAACAGTGTGTTTTTTTTTTTGGCCGCCGCTTTTCAATAAAATATCAAAGCACACGGCGCAATACAGCAGCAACAACTATACACTCGAAATGCAATAATCATATTAAAAGCCACAGAGCAAACAACAACAACCACGGGCAATCTCTAAAGGCAACAAAATAGTTCGTTTTTAAAGTTATTATTAGCCGCAAAATGTGGCCCGATACAAGAGTGCACAGATATGCCAGATATACGAGCATATAGATGTTCATTGTACACCCAAAACATATATATATATATATATATATATAAATAGTGTGTGTAGTTTGGGCTATTGTGTATATATGTGCAATCAATATATTGTACATCGGTTATATCTGTATCTTGCGCCAATTGAACGACCATCTATATGCACACCCCGAATAACATATATATTTGTATACACATATAAACTCGTATATCCCATTCCTCTGGTGTTTCGGTTCGGGTTCTGTGTTTGTGTATAAATCATTTAAGCGGCCACCAAATAAAAATCAAGTTGAAAACATTCAATGAACTACTTTTTCCCTCTGCCAGTGCTAAAGTGTTGCATGCAACGCACATATAAATATAAATAGTACATATGCCATATCCACATAAAATTCAATACACAGCTAAGTACATATAGAATTCTATACGGTGTACTTTTTGCTGACGAGCGAAAAATCAACAAGAACAATGCAAATATGGAAACATAAACTATTTGCCAAATAGCAAGTGGAAGAGAGCATTTTTTCATTAGATTTTAAATGTTATTTTTTTTTCTTGATACTTTCATAATTTGTTGAGGAAATTATAAATAATTCAAACGTGAAACGCATTTTATACGTGGGTAAACAAATAAGGGAATTTCCAAAATAAATTGGTCAAGTGGTAACGTCAGAGGGAAATTTGTTGAACAAATTCTCGGAGGTGTTTGCAGCTATTTTAACTATTTTAATTGTCAAAACAAAAAGCTAATTTTAAATTCAGTAGTAAAACGAATGACTAAATACATTAAGGCACATTCCTGAAAATGCTTTAGACTATCTTAAAACCTAACTATTACAAAATAAAAATAAACATTTAAATCTCTCAGAAATTAGGGCAAGATTTGCCCACAAATAGCACACAAATAATTGATGATGTGATTGAATTAATTTTATTTTATCTAAAATTAATATTTACCAATTAAAATGTATCAATCTCTAATCTAGATAAGATTAATTATGAATTTTATTGATAACTATGGAAACCAAATAAATTTCGCAACAATAATGACCAGCAAAGCCATCAGTTAATTGGAAATCAAATATGTTTAAGTTAGTGGTTCCTGGTCCGAATAATCAAAATAACACACATATCTCGAATTAAAGCAACACTAAATGTCTGAACCAAATTTAAAAAGGATAAACAAGATAAATAGAACTATAAATGTTAAATGCCCAAATTGATGCAGTCATTTTGGGTATCCCATTTCAATATAACACATTTAAGAGAGCTTCGAATGGTAAATAAATCAAAACCTGACTTTTATTGGGCTTACCATAAGGAGGCCATGAAATTGTTTGAACATAATCTTTTTCCACCGCTCCTTCGAGCACAGTAATCCGAAAATTTACTGCAACAAAATCCGTCATATCGATCAATCCTTCACGCTGTGGAATTTTTGTGTATTCCCCACTGAGAAGTTATCCACGACAAAGTATTTTGATGGCTTCTTCTGGTTAAATGCGGCTGCCTTGCCTTGGCTAATTTAAGCCATCAGGCGCTGCAAATCGATTTGATGTGGCAGGCAAAAAAAAATATACAAGAGGGGTACCTGTCAACAACTTGTTGCGATCATTGTTTGGTCACGCCCCCTACTCGGCAATTAAAAGCCACCTAACCGCCAACACTTTTATTCAGTTTTTAATTAATATGCAGCAACGGCCACAAAAAGAGGTGGGCAGCAGCCGCCGTTCGGGGGGCGTGGTCGTGTGGCAAGTGTCGAAAATTTATGCGCCACATTAGTTATAGATCCATAGATTCAGATACTGTATCTCGGCACAACGACAACGCCCCGTCCTTTTAAATATTTAGCTAAGGAAAAAAAATTATTTATTAATTTGTTAATTCGTTGTTTGTCATTTTGCGGCTTAAACGTTTCGTTCTGCTACAAAACACATCAAATTTATGGGACCCCACATTATGGTGGGGGTCGCGAGAAAGAGACCGGTAGAGCCTGCTAGAGAGAGAGGGCGATACGATCTTCGGATGACCACGCTTCGGCTCAGTTCGGTTCGGTTCGACAGCGGCCTCGGCTCGTCGCTCGCAATTAACACGCCAAATTAGCGACGCAACGCCACTGCCCCCGCCTCTGCCGACGTCGACTGCGCTGCCGGACACTGAAAAAAATATCACCCTTCATGCTCACTTATTTGTATAGCTAGGATATAATAAAATAAATGCATTGGAGGTTCTTCTTTACTTAGCAAAAAATTAATGGGAACTTAAAAATATAGAAACTCTTTTTGTAAGCAGAAATTTTTTATAATATCCACATAATTATTAGGTTAATTGAAATGATATTCTGTTATTAAGTTTTACATATTTGTAGATTCAATTATTATTAATTATTTTTTACTAAATGATAATGTTCTAAATAATAGATATGATTGTACTATTGAACCATTTAATTTAATGGACCTTTTCCAAAAATGTATCCTTATTTATAATATATGGGAAACAATTTTCAAAATTTTTCTTGAGTGTATTCAAATGTAAATTTTAGTTTTCCTCTTGCGACAGCAGCAGCGGTAGTCGAAAACTTGTTGAGCATTTTTATTGATACGTTTTGATATTTTTCAAGAATTTATTTAATTTATTTACAGATTTATGAGCTCGCTCTCGACCATCGCCGCCTCAGTCAAATATTTGTAGATTTTATTTATGGCCAAGAGCGGGCCAGCAACAAAAAGCAACATACACACAAAATTTATTAGCCAAGTTGAACTTTTTTCGGTTGAACACAACTCTCAGCGCCTCGTGCTGATCTTTTTGGGGGGCCGATGATCGGAATATCGGGAGGGGGGGCCTTCTACCAAGGTGACTGATCATCTTGGTCTAATGTGTCAAGTGGTTGCCAGAGCTTTGAATAATAAATAATTGTTTATAATGTATCCGCTGCGCGATCTTTCTGGGGTTTTGGGGCAAACGGAAAAAAATTGGGTTAAAATCGAGTGGTGCGGGATGGGGAATGTTTGCCTGAGTATCTCATCAGGTGATCGATTGGAGCTAATGAGAGTTCACCGTGCATATATGCAGATTTTTGTTGAGTGATATAAGCCGATGAGCGATCATGGGTTGCCAAACAAAATATATGGGAGGGATGAAAACTGAAGTGGAATTAGGTCATGGAGATAAGCCTTATGGAAAACCTGGTATTTTTATTTAACAATTTAGCAATTATACACTTATAAATAAATAAGAATTCACTTGCCAATAGAGCATTATTTAAGAAGTTCCCTTATCCAACAAAACATAATTTATTAAACATAAATGTAGGTACGAGTATTTCAAATTTGAATATTACATTTTGATAAAAACACTTTTCCCAGTTAAACTGAAGTTGCTAAATTCCTTGGATGGAAACTTTTCATTTAAAATCCTTTTTAAATTATTTAGACTTCCCAAAATCTGTATCGTGAAATGGGAATTTCTGCTCATCAACTCGGTGCTGTCTCCATGTTAAGCTGACATTTTCATTCGTTTGCCGTGCTAACATCTCCTCGAACATATGTTCTTGGCTCGTGCTGTCTGAGTCGCTGTATCTGTATCTGTAAATGTAAATGTATCTGCGTGTGCAGATGTATCTGTCGCTCTGTGTGCCGCAGTGTCTGCTCCCGCGGCGTATACGTAATGTGACAATTGCTCGCTTCGCTTCTGTCACACACTGCAACTTTGTTTATCTGTCTATCTTCCCCCAACTTCTGTGCACCCTTTTCCCTTTTTCCTTCTTTCTGCTCATCGAAACATCTTGTACAATTTTATTACGCTTTGCATTGCATTTTGTTGACAGTTTTGTCAACAAGCGTTGAAAATTGGCTAAATATAAATATATGTACCCATCAGATTCACTCCCCCTCCCCGCCCCCTTTTGGCTCGTTTCGTTTGTCGCACTGTGTGCAGGAATATTTATTACAACGGCAACAACTCGTTCGCATCGCATTTTATTTATAAATGCGAATATAAATAGGTGCAAGATGCACAGATTTCATCTGCCCAAAAAGGGGGAGGGGGAGGGGGGTTAAGGCTGCAAGATGAGGGATCCTGGTGCACAGTCAAGCGAATTCGCAGCAAGCATGACTTGTAAATAGCTGCGAGTTAAGTATCTGGCAAAGTGCAAAGTAGTTGCCAAGGCATCACCACCAGACTGCCGCAGCATCTTCCTCGCCATCATCTTCGTCCTCGCCACTTTTCGCCCTCATCTTAGACAGAAATACACTGAGAAAAATCACTTTTTACGCTTCAGTTAACCGTAAGTTTGAAGCTCTTTTGTAAAATTACTTCCAGGCTGAGTTATTATGTAAGATAAATGTATGCATAAATTTCGCTTTTAAATTGTAAAGTAAATTTCTTTATATTTGATTTTCATTCAGATTTGTTTCTATTCTTTTCAGCTCTATTTTAGGCTTTTAAATTAAGACATGGAACTATCAGTATAATTTGAATCCATTCAAGTTTTGTTTGATTTTAGGAACTTTATGAATATGTTATATTAAAAAGGGATCAAATAAAACACTTACCCTGATCTCAAATCGTTTTTCAGTGTGGTTTTTATCAGTGCAGCATCATCATCGTAATGAACTGGGCACGCACTTGTCTCGCTCAGCCGTAGAATGATGAATGTGGCAAGCGGCGGCAGATGGGGCGATGTCTATATGGCTATAACTATAGCCCTACCTATGAGTATGCCTATGCCTATGCCACAGAAACTTCTGTATGCCACTGCCGCGAGAACGAAGAAATTGCAACATTCTGCCGCTTTATCGCTTTTCCAGGAATCGGAAAATGCTTCCGCATCAATTGAAAGCGCAAGTGCCACTATTTTAGTAAGGGGTATCAAGCTGTATTTTTTTGCAGGGGGAAAAGTCTGAAGAAATTTTCTTATATATTTTATATTAATTGTATTTTCTAAATAAAAATCTGTACAAGTAAATAATAATATCTTGAAAATTTTCTTTAAAAAATTATGTTTATTAAAATTAGAATTTTAATATGTTTTTTATATCATATTTTCATATTATGTTAAAATTGTTAACTATCCATTTTTTCAACTCGTAAATAACATGATCATTTGAATATAGATGGTTCAATTGGTATAAATTGTGATATTATTTTCAAGTCAGGTAAATTATGGTTACAAAAAAATATTTATTTATCAAGTCGTTGAGTGTTTATTTTTTTACACATATTTATTTAGCCAAAGTGTACTGAATCAATTTGGTCCACACCTAAAGAACTTAATTCACTCGGTAAATATTTTTCCCCACAATATTGTAATACTAAAGTAGTTAAACCAAAATAATTATCAAACAGAGTGTTGCATATTTCTTATTTTTCCTCATATTTGTTTACCCAAAGTGTAAATTAATTTGGTCTAGACCTAAAGAACTTAATCCACTCGGTAAATATTTTTGCATACAAACAGCTTACCTACTTAGCTTTGCCTACTGTGATTTATTCGTCATCTCAAAGCCCCAATCTTTCCACTTACTTTTCCCCCTACTTTACAACTACAATCCGTGGTTTATCTTTCGCACTTTAGCGCGGCTTAAAAATAGAAGACCACGACACTTCCTCCCCCTAAAAAAAAGTGGGAACTGCCGCCCCATGGCGCTGTCAAAATCAGTTAAAAACACCGATTCGCTGTCTCATCGCCGGATCAACGACCACAGCGACTTGTATGCCATGTGTGTGGATTGCTGTTGCTTTTTCCTTTTTTTTTGCTGTACTTTCTGTCTTCTATGTGATGAGGTACGAGCAACAAAATAAAAAATAATATAAAAACAGCAACGAGAACCAACCTCAAAGACAACTTTCAGGTGAAACACAAACAACAACGTCGCGCCAAAAAAAAAATGTAAGAAAAAATATTTAAATATTTTAAGAGCGATGACCCAGAAGCCAAAGCCCCAACAACAACCGAAAAAAAAACCTCAAACACCTTCCACCAGGCAAAAGCAACAACAACGAACTGGACAACAAAAAATTAAAATGAAGAATTTTTTTGGTTCAACAAGAAGAGTTTAATTTGTCAGAACAACAAACTTGATAAAAATCTATACACACGCGAGGGAGCGAGAGCGAACACAAAGTATGGTAAACAACTGAAACGAAGCAAAAAGTTTCCCAAAGGCTTAAACTTCAAGCAAACTTATTTTGTGCTGACATTAACGAAATTAGTTTATGTCATTTTGTGGAATCAAGTCATGGGTAATTAAATAGAGAATAACAGATTTTTTTAACAAAAATGTAATATAATTTTTAATATATATCAATCAATATTGTTTTCCTATTTTAATACTTTACATAATAATTTGTCTTAATTCCTGTATCAAAAATAAAAATATACGATAGAAAAAACTACAAGGAACTTCAAAATTATTCTTAAGAAAGCCAAAACATTTCTTAAAGTTTGTTAAAAAATGTACTAATATTTTTTATAAATATTGATAGCAACATGTAAACCATTATAAAACCCTTTGTTGCTATAGGGAAGAACTAGTTAGCCGTATAAAAATATATTTTTCGAGCTGTCAAACTCCCTCTTTTCCCCTCACAATCTCCATCTATCCGATTCTATTTTCTCATCCGACTCTGAGATCATAAATCTTTGTTCGGCTGCCGCTTTTTTTAGCTTGAAGCTCGTTGCTAGTTTCTCCTAACGTCAAACACTAATTGGTATTAGCAGTTGCTATCACACGCATCCCCTCGTCAGCCCCTCAATTATGGCTTTTCAAGATTAAAGAACCAACGGGTTCAATGGATCAAGCCAAAGTTGGTTTTACCTTTTACGGCCTTTGACTTTGAATTGTGCCGCTGAATTTTGTTTGCCGCAGCCGCTGACAAACAACGCGAAACAGGTGGGCGTGGCTTTTGGGGAAGGAGAACCTGTTGGTGGAGATTGTTGTTAATTCAAGAAGTGGGTGGTCACTAAAAAGCTCAAATTAAATTAGTATCGGCTTTAACGGGCTTGATAAAAAAATCTTTAAACGCTTGGCATTTATCTATTTTTTTAGGACGGGGTTTTCTTTTTTAAGTATTTTATGGACCCAATAACTTTTAAATTGTCTGTCGTACAGAGTTTAAAAAAGTTCAAAGCTTTATTTTGAATAGTTACTAAAATAAACCAATGGTTACCCAATTAACAAATTTTTTCCTAATAAAAACTTGTACTAAACATTATGTTTTTTATCATCACTGTCTTTTAACCTTTTAAATTCGGAAAAATAACTCATTACAACATATAATTTGTAAAGTCTACTTTAAAACCAGTTAAAAAAATTCATTTTTTTGAATCGAATGATTTGGGATCTTTAAATTTCATTTAATCCAAGCAAAATTATTTTTTAAGTTTTATAAATACTCCATAAAATATAAAAATAGTTTTGTTTAAGTCTTAGGAGGTCTCACCGTTTAAAGCTTGAATATTTTAGGCAGTCAAATACCTAAAATCTCTAATAGGAATCCAAAACTTTTCAATGTATTATATCGATAAGCGATTATTTATATTTCAGAGCCAATGTTCAGCCAACGAACCCCAAAAACAATGCGACAGCGCGACGTGCAAAGTGCGAAAACGAACAACGGAAAAATTGTAACTCAAACGGAGGTCGTTGAGGGTGAGGAGGGGTGCGGGGGGTGAAGGGGTGGCGGTAAACAAATGCAAATGCTCAGATACAGATACAGATACAAACGGTCACAGATACAATCAAATACATACGTCAATTGCTTCGCTGCTTCGTCGGTGTGGCTAAAAATGAAAAATTGCTTTTCAAAATTAAATCAACATTTAATTTTCTCGTAATTTGCTGCCTGCCCGCTCAGCCGCAAAAGGAAAAAGGGGGCGGTTGGGCGGTGGGCGGTGTTGGAAAAGCGAGTGGTGGCTGAGGGAAACTCACGCACATTTTTCTACAAATTAATTTTAGCACAAAGATTGCCAGATACAGAGAAATGTACCTCAGCTACAAGATACAAGACACCAGTGCACGGGCTATAGATACAGATACAGATCCGAGATACAGATACAGATACAGCTATAAGGCCTGTCTGTCTTCCACAGATACATCGTATTGGTTAGCCATTAAATGACGCCAGCAACAACAAAACTACAAATCGTTTGGCAGCCAAGTGCCAAATAAAAACTTATTACTTATACGCCTCGTATGCCAAAGCAAAAGCACCCAGCACATGAATCTATTATGAATTAGACTTTGAATGCCAAAGCACACTGACACACACACACACACACACACACGCACACACAGGGAATGGGCATAAATAAATATTTTGTAGCTCGTTTAAATATTCACCCTGGAGGGCAATTTTTCGTAAAGATTTTTCGGTTCGATTCGAATTGTATTTGCCGCAGATTTAGTTGAGTTCTCTCGCCGGTAGAATGAGTGGAAATGTGTGTTTGGATGAGTGCAATAATGTGGAACAAGGTCCACAAATAAACAATTGGAGATTATTGAATACCGGTTGTGATGAGGGGGTGGGGGGGGGGGCTAAGCTCAGGGAAACTCGTGTAGCAATCAATGAATAAATTAGTAAGGGTTGGCAAAATGTTCAACTTACGAAGGGGCCTTAAATGGAATAAACCTTGTACTGAATTCCAAATTTAAGTAGATGAATTAAAAGTATTTTTTTGCAGCATTTGTAATGTTGTGACTCTTTTATTCCAATAAAATTTTAACAAAATAAAAATTGTGTATATATGTATTAATTTTCCCTCATGGAATTTAGCTTAGCAAAACCAAAGAATTAACTAATAAAAATTTTTTCAAGTAAAAATATAATATTATAAATATATATCCATAATATATCCTTTTTAAATATATAAATTAACTAATAAACATGTTCTAAAGTAAGAATATAATATTATAAATACAACCATTATAATTTTACATTTTTTTATAGGTTGAATATTACATCCACAAAAAGTTTTCCAAAATATTAAATAATAAATTGACCTCAGGGGATGTTTCTTTTAATTTTCAGCTTCAGTAAGTCCATATTTTAGGCAGCATTATGTCCATCAATCACAGCGAAGTGCTAAGCCACCACAATTTTATTTCTTGACCAAAATTGTCCATCACATAAACGGGTCTTCATTCATTTTATAACTCAGCCCCCGCAAAAGCATAGCAAATGATCCATGGCATAACTCTAAATAGAACGCATTTGTCACAGAAATCAAACGAAATTTCTAATATTTTTAGACCACAAAGGTGGTGTCTCCCTCATTCTATCTACATCTCTTTGTCTATATTTTTGTATGATTTGTTTAGGAACTGTGAAATTGTTAAACTGCCACTTTATTAATAATGTCAAACTTATACACAAACGTGGAGGGAAATGGAAAAACCGAAAATCATTTTTAGTTCTTTATTGTCAAACAAACAAACGACCAAAAAGTTCTCTTTTGAATTGAAATATTTTGACGTGTTCCAAATAATTTTTACCAGGTTGTTGTTGCCATTTATTATTAACTCGATTCTGTATCGGTGTGTTTGTGTGTTGACAAGATAGAAAAATGTGTCAGAACAACAGAAATTTGTGTGTTCGTCCCGAGGGCAAAGGAAAGTTTCTATCAGACGCAGAGTAAGTCAATCCCCAGCTTCTTGGCTTGAATGGATGGGTTCCCGATGCTAATGAGCGCGTATCTGACAGATACAATTTATAAATTTGACAAGTGCAAAAGCACGAAAAAATAATACCAACAAAACCCACAGTCAGCCAAATGGAAAACGAACAATAATGCAATTTGAAGGGAAGAGAGTGGAGCGGATTCCAAAGCAAAACCAGAAAAAAATAACTTTGAACAACCCACAACAAACAACAATACAAATCTCAAACAAAGCCAAATTATTTTGCATAAACGAAATTGTTGACAAATTATGATTTAGTACTGACCGCATTAACATATATCCAAACACAAATACCCGGCATATCTGAATACGAATATATATATATATGTATTTATCTGGTCAGCAAGTTATGAGCGCCGGCCATCTGTTCATAAATTTCACGCTGCTTAATTAAAATTTTGAATATTTTATGCAGTTGGGCATGGCAGTAGCCCAAGTAGCCGAAACTAATGCCCGATAAACTGTCTGACCTTTTGACCACAACTCATTTCCATGGAGAGGCAGTTTTCGGTTTGAATTTCGATACCCATTATTTAAAACAAGGTGGTTAGGGCTACTTTTGTGATTTATGAGCTTGGATTTGGGTATTTATAGCTTCAATTTTAATTCAAATATGCATTACATTTTCAACTAATCCAAATATATTTTGTTGTTCGATTATAGACCCATTATTTAATAACTAGTTACATTTTTAATCATTTATATACTTTTCTTATATGACTCAAAGCTAGTGTAGCATATTATTTGTTAACTTTTTATTTAAAGTCACAATAACACTGATTTATTATTTTATTATCCAGAATTTTGTTTGTAAAACTAGCACAAGTAAACCAGACCTTAATATATTTTTAAATATTTTCATTTTTTAGTTCAAAATAAAAAATATAAATA
Source organism: Drosophila carrolli (assembly GCA_018152295.1). Taxonomy (NCBI): domain Eukaryota; kingdom Metazoa; phylum Arthropoda; class Insecta; order Diptera; family Drosophilidae; genus Drosophila; species Drosophila carrolli. The sequence goes on from JAECXJ010000001.1 coordinate 16,176,840, forward strand.
ATTATATCGTTATTAAAAAGTTTTATACTAATAGTAACTAACTAGTCGTTTCCCTGGCCATTGCATCTACTTATAGCGAGGAAACAAATATTAAAAATGCATTTCGGAAAAATAAACACATAAATCCAAATGCGAAGTCGTAGATATGTATGAGAAGATGGCTCGTATACATTTGAATGATACTCTTACGTATAGGCATATGCAAATTCCCTGACCGCGAGGTGTTTACATTTCACTAATCGACATCTTGACGCTGTTCTGTCGCCACATTTTCAGCTCTTCGCTGTCCCGGTTTCCCCTAAATAATTCCACATCCGCTCTTGATTTGCATTTCTACGCAAGCGGCGCTTTGCTGATAATCACCAAATTTACGCTTAAGTATTCTAAATTAACATTGTTGCGGTTGTTTCCGTCGCCGTGGGTTCTCATTTTGTGATAAATATTTGTTTTGGCTTTGGCCTGACGTGTGTGTCTTCTGCATGTTGTTTTTGCTGCCTTTTGCTGTAATTGATTATTCTGCCAACTTTTCGCTATTGTTTGTCTCGCACATTTGGCGGAAATTTATATCCAGCACGCGGTAAATTAATTTTGTGGAGTGAAATATCAAAGGTTGTTAAGGATCAAAGCGCAGCTGGGAATTTTACATCAAATAATTTAGTTTTGGCTCTGTGTATCAATTGTTTTATGCCTTCAGCGATTCATAAACTAGTATTTTATTAACATCAGGTCATTGTAATTTTATAAGTTTGTTTCTATAATAAAAAAAACTTGTAATTAAAATACTACGGATAGCCCAAAGATAAAAAACTAAAATAAGCATTAGCTGTTAAAAGTAAAGAAAACTAGTTGAACCTATTTATTTCAGGGTTGTTTATGAAAATATGAAATAGTTATTGCGTTTAAAAATCAAAAGATTTATGTACAATATTTTAATTTATGTTTCAAATTAATATTCTTTTAATTTTACGGACTAGACAGATTACTACAATTATTTATTTCACCCCCAAAAATTCAAAAAAGGTAGTAAAAAGCAATAAATAATTAGTTTCTAATACTATAATACTAATACTAATACTATACAGTTCAATGCTCAATGTAATAATATTTTCACTCTAGACACATTATTATTTAGGACTTGGTTAATATTTATGTGACAGCCTTGATAATTTTGCTATTTTTAAAAAACTTTTTAATGACACCCAGATATAACGCTCTATAAAGAACGATCAACAGGCAATCGCAGTTATCGACTCGGCACCCTGATTGATCGATTTGCCGAGGGTCTAGACCGAAATCGCTCCACAGGATGATCAATCTTCAGAGCAGCTTTCATCAATCAGCGATAGCTATTGAAATCTGGATCGGAATCGGAATACAAAATGTCAGCACTCTGTCAACGGCTTGACAGCGAGGAATAAAGACGAGGGGAGAGTTCCCAGACTGCGACTGAAATAATGAAAGAACCGACAGTGGTTCCTTAATCTGTTTAATTTGCAGATGCAGTTGGCCAGATAAAAGGCAGCTAAATGGGCTGAGAAATAATAAAAAGAGCATAAAACGACCGTCCCTGAAGTGAGCGCGTCTCTTGTCTCGTTGGATATAATTTATGAGTCAATTTCAGACAATTATTGTTAAATATTATTAAGCATTCGTTGGGCTGTCAAAACACGCGCTGCCATCGTTTCGAATGATTTACAGCGAATTGAAGACAATTGTCACTCCGTCGCGAGCGATGACAAATTTTAAGTGGATAATCTTCCATATTATATTGAAACTGAGACTGAGCAATGGGCAGAAAACTCAAAAAAAAGGGAATCACCGCATTGCCAGTGCAAATTAATGTCAACACTGATTAAAGCTGGCAACTCTGGCCTCTTGAAAACCCCCCGATTTCCCCCACCCCTCCTCGAAACCCCTCAAAGGCATTCCGCAAATTTACACGGCCAAGCGAAAATGCGAAGACGCGTGGCTGCCAATTATGGCAAAATGAGAAGAAACCTGGAGTTTGGATAGAGGGGGGTCGCGGGGGGAAGAGACAGCCAAAACGAGACGAAGACAGATCGCCAAGATCATTGACAATTTGTCGGTGGCATCAGATCACACAAACCAGTCTCAAGCGATATACGTTAAACAAATCAAAGTTGTATGAACCGTTTTAATGAAAATAAATTAAAGCAATACAAAATAAACTTTGGAATAATAATTAAATATATTATTAATAAGCTAAATTACCATTGATAGCCAATACAGACATTAAACGTGTCTCAAATACTGGATTGTAAAGTCGAAACTGTATTTCCAACCTAAGAAATTACATTTATTGGAAAACAAAGAAAATTCATTTCTGAAACTCGACGTTTACGGTGCTAAATGTTGTGAAAAGTAAAACAAAACATTTAGTAAATATAAATTGTACAAAGCGTTTTGCTTTCTACAATGTTTCATCATTGTTTTTGCACCTAACACTAAAAAAATAGATTTTAAAAATTTTGAAAATTAAAATGTTTTTTAAAATTAAAATAAATGCATTCGAGGTTCTTATTTTATTTTACTGATTGATATGTGGTAACAAATAAATTGAGTTAAGCCGATAAAATATCATTCCATAACTATTCATTTAACTTAGTTTTAAGTTATAATACACCATAATCTTGGCTAATACCTTTGAGAAGTCAACCATTTTGCTCCAAATTCCCCTTGAGCTGCCGCCAATAACCGCTGTTAAATAAAACAAACAAATTAAGACAATGCAACTCTCTGCGCTTCGGCTGAGATAAATATCAAAGTAAACACAAAAAGCAAAGCCAAAAAAAAGCAGCTCAGTTCGGTTCGGTTAAAATCAGCTTACTTCGGATCTGCTCAAATGTGTGAACAATATCGGCGTGCGGATCTTGCCCAGCAACCAAAACAGAGAGCCTGATATATGGAGGGGGCGTTAGGGGGTTAAGGGGTTAAGATGGGGGTACGATGGACCCGAGAGACCTGTTTAAAAACCTGTTAATCAGCCAGAGAGTAAATCGCTGAGATATATAGCGATGGAGAGCGAATTGCAGCAGCGAATTGCTGCGCTTTTGGAGCAACTCAAGAGCTGTACTTTTGCATAGTCTTTGAGAGATGGCTATAACACCCCCTACCGAAAATGTTACATTCCTCATTCCCCTGCTTTCCCCCCATTTCTTTATGGTTCCCATCCAAAAGTGACGCGAAAAACAGTTGGAGAATGACAAAACACAAAAATAGCAACCGAAATGATTCCGTTTCATTCAGTTGAAGAGAAAATTTCCATTCAACTTCAGCCCTTTGTAGAAGCCCCCTTTCACCCACCACCCATGTTAGCCACCCAACCACCCACTCGATGGGGGAATCCAATCAGCCACGCGTTGGTGATAAAATGCGTTAACAATACGTGAAAAGCTCTTTTCCTAACCGTTTTTCCCTTGCCATCCGTTTTCCGCTTTTCCCCCTTAGCTCTTCCTTTTTTCGGTTGCTTTTGCGGTATCTGACAGATTTTTGTGGGTTAGTCTAATGGGGGAAAATCAGGCAGAAGGTTGTTGTGGAAGCAGGCTACTAAAATCGGCAAAAGCCTCTTCTGAGGGATTGAAATTTTGGTCAGGTTTGGTGGAGGGGGGGTGATGGTGTATCAGATTTTCGGGGTGTATTACATACCGCATCACACCTGATTTTTGTGGGTAAGAAAAAGACAATTTGGGATGTTTGAGTGGATGAAATTGTCAGGAATACTTTATTTCAAATACAGAATTAGCATGGTTAATGGAATTTTCAAAGGGAATTTATTTAAAGAAGAACCAACTAATTGAAAATAATGTTAATTGGGAATGTAATACGAATTATAAAAATTTTAAATCATTAAAAATAGGTAAATATATTATATATTATTAATTTTTATTTTATAAAAGGTTATTTAATTAGCTTAGTAGGTAAGAAACTAACCATATTATATTGGTAGTAAATTGTAAGATAAACATTGTATAAAAACATAAAAACTGTATCTTAGAGCATTGCAATTTAAAATTAAAATTTTTCACTATAACAATAAAGTAAAGTATGGATAACTGTTCAATCAATACATTTTTTAAAGCAAATACATTTTTTGATAAATTGAACATTTACATACAAACAAATTAAATTACCCATTAATGTTAATGTACACAATTAACATATTTTAATAAATTTAATCATGATACAATAAGTGCAAACTGCTTAACATACCATATCCCTTGGGAAATCATTTCAATGAACACTGCGAATTATTTGGTCGAAGTGATGGGTTCACTCCTTCCTTATTTCCTGGAATTTTATGAGCCGTATCGGATAATCTTAATTTAAATTGCTTTCCATTCCTCCTTACCGCAATTTTCGGGCTTCCCGCTTTCATTGCAGCACAATTAAGCATTCAAAAAATGGTTGATCGTGTTATTTAAGCCAAACACTTGTCACAATAAATCACATTTCAATCCAAATATTTGCGCAATTCCCCCAAGTCAAGGCCCCATTGAAAGTGCCCCCCTTTTTCAGTGAATCCCCCGCAGAACCCTCGCTGCGCATCACTCATACGCCCTGTGTACAAAAGCCGAATTGTCCACAGGCCAACCACCGGCTTGCAACAACAACAATAAATACAATAACTACAGTGGAGAGCGAAGCCGAGAAAAAGCAAAAGCAAAGCAAAGTGAAGCAAAGCAAATCTCAAAGCAAACAGGGCAAAGCAAAACAAACGCAGCAGCCGCAGAGCTGCCATTTGCCCATTTTGAACTCCACCTATCCCCACATCGGGGGATCCATTTCCCCCACCCACCTCATCCACCATATCCCCGGCATTCCATGGTGGGCACAAAATAAAAAGGAAAACACTTTTAAGCAAAATCAAATTCACAAGCAACGACAACAAAAAAAAGGATAAGGCTACCGCAGTTTAAAATACTCTTACAAAAACATATTAAATATTTATTTTCCTTGATACTTTGAAAACTCTATTTAAGTTCTAAGTAACAAATTATTTTTCACCCGAATATAAAAAAGATATTAAAGAACCACCCAAATACAGCCAATAAACTTGACAAACTTTCTGATACCAATATACTATTGTCACTAGAGATCACTAGAGATTTCTCTGACATTTTACAAAGTTATTAAACTTTTGTGTACCTCAAAAACATTTAACTGATTTAAAATAGTCCATATTCCTAAATGTCCAAGCATAAAGTCTAAATCTTGTTTTAATTTTATTTTTTCTAATTTTTTTTTTGAGCGAATTATTAACTGTCATTAGAAATAAATAAATATATAATTAACTGCTTAAGACATCACCGTCAAAAATATGTTTCCTTGAAATCAAATATTTTTTAGAACGGCTTTAAAAATTGAAGTCCCTTTGTCAGGGACATTTATTATTCATTTATAAAGTTGCAGTTTTTAGCTTTCTATAAAACTTATAGGTTAACTTATGGAATATTTAAAATACCCAATTTTTTGAAAAGCGTATTTGTGTAACAATCAAGCGCAAACGCAACGCAGTCGACGAGCATGACGAAAGTCCTTTCGCACATTACCACATTTTTGTAGCTCTCGCCGTGTTTGTTGCTGTTGTTGTTGTCCCGCATATTTTTGTTGTTGCTGCCACCCAGTGAGGCAAGCAACAACTATAACAACAAACACAAAAGCAAAGCCAGCACGAAAGACAAAAGCTAAAAGCGACAAATGAAATAATAAGAGAGCTTAAATAACTCCACACGAGAGCGCACTCACACACACGCACTCAAAGGGCGACTTCAACACACACACGCAGAGTAATAAAAGTTTTTTGGTGGGGAAAGGGGGAGATGGTTGGCTAAGGGGGAGGGGGAGGTTGTGTTTGCATGTTTGTTGTTACATTGACTTCCGATGACGGGCAGCAGTCTCCCTCTGCTCCTCTCTCTCTCGTGTACCCAGCCCCCCTCGCCACCCACCACCCACTCGACGGCAGCGCTGCTCGCTCAGAAGCTGCGAACTTGTTTGCTCAATATGTTTCACACACAAGCGCACGCACACTAACACGCCGACAAAAAGCGGAGACAACGAGCGACGATGGCCACACGAAGCTTTTACATCCCACCCCCACCTCAGCGCCCCCAACCTCACTACTCGTTACACTGCAATAACAATTATAGTATTTCAAATAATGTATATTTTTGTATGATCAATTAAATGGTTTGTCTAGTTTCAATCTCAGCAAAGCCTTTTCAAATTAGAATCCGTATCTTAACAAATCTTATCAATTTTGTAATAATAATAATAATTCTTATTTAAAATAATTTGGTTAAATTGTAATATCAATTGAACAACAATATTTTTATCAGATATGTTGTTGAGCGTTGTTTATAACTTTAAGTTATTGTTTATAATTTAAACCTTATTTATATTTGATTGAGAAGATTTATTAAAAGGAATACAAATTTATTTTAATCCCTATAAAAATAGCGTTGCCTACTTTGTAGCGACAAAAAGTGCCTAATATTCTATAAGTCAGTTATAATTGCTTAAGCGGCTATTAAGAAACAATCATAATTGGTAAATTTAGTAATTGTTTTCAGTGAACTTCACTGCCACATTGCACGCTAAATAATGACTGACAGTATGTTGGTGCTGTGCCCCTTCCACCATCTCGCTACTCTTACACCTCCTTTCCATCCCTCTCCCACCCACCCACAGTGTGACCCCCAATTGCTCTCGCTCCCACTAAACTGACAATCCAACAAACGCAAACAAACCCAAATCGACAAAGAGAGGGAGAGAGAGAGCGGGAGCCGAGTGAAAGAGACAGAAAGGGGCCAGATGAAAGAGATGGAGAAACACGAGTTGATAGAGAGAGCAGGTTGCATCGAACTTGTTGCGTTGCGCCACCTTGCGCCCGCTGCCTCTGCCGACGTCGCAGCCGACATCGCTGCCTCTGCCAACGCTCTCGTTTTGCTCTTTGTGCTCCCAATTACTTTTTGCATGCTACCTTGTGCCCCCACTTCACCCCACAGCAACAACAACTAAGTGTTCGCATTGCTTTTGGTTATTGCTTTTGTTGTTTTCGCCTGGCTTTTGGTCAGCTGCCGACTTCGACGTCAACAGAGGCATCGGCAGAGGCAGCCCTGTGTTGACGTATTTTTCTACAGCATTTGCTTTTGGATGTTGTTGTTGTTATGCTTCATGCTATATCCGATGCGATGCTATATGCTATATATGCTTAATCCCTCGAAAACTGACGACCCGCAATCCACAATTCGAAATGTGTGAACCACTGTATGTGCGAGTGTCGAGTGTTTAGCTCCCAGTAAACACTGAAAATGATTATGTGGCATAATAATATTTAAATTAGTTTGTATTTTATTATTTGTTTAATTTAAAACATCTGCATACGTAATAAGCAGTCAATTATATGTTTTAAAAACGGAATCTAAAAATGTAGACAATTAACTAACTTTATGCCTTTAAAAATTATTATTATTTTCCATTAAAACTAACTATCTTGATATCGAAAATGGGAAGAGAATTTATAGAAATTTGTTATATTTTAGTTATATTTTTGTTTAATTATTTATATTTACATATTGAATATTTTATTATCGAATTTTCGAGGTAATACCTGTTATTTCCAGTGCTCTGTGAAGTTTGTGCTTCAGGCTTGATATGCTGACCCCCTCTCTGGAGAGCCCCCTCCGCCCCCGCAATCGAGCACCGTTCGACCGCAAAGCGCTGGGGCCATGTTTTCACACAGAGCTTACACAGATAAACTCGAAGTGGAGAAAGAGAGAGGGGGGAGCAGGGGCGGAGTGGGCACACATACATTAACATATCAAATCCAAAGGCGAAACATTCGCAGCGTTCTCATTTCGCAAATTGACTTTAATATTTGTGCTGTGTTTGTTTGCCTTTCCTTTTGTCTGTGCTTTTGTTTATTTTTTGCTTTTCTGCGTTTTAATTTTATACGTTAATTGTTTGCCGCCAAAGAGAGTGAGAAAGAAAGAGAGGGGGTGCTAAATTAATTGATACGATATTATTATTTATTTTTAAATGCTAATGGGACATTTTTGGTATTTTAACATATAATTCTTGCCCCAAATTGATGGGCCATAAAAGTCAGAAAATATTCAATTTTTATGGTTGATTAATCGGTGATCATTTTTCAAGAATCGATATAAAAAGTCGTTCACCGATTTAAGATCGTTGATAATGTTGCGGTAACGGTATTAAAAATTACACTAAATGTTTGAAAATTTATGGGTTTGTTTTTATTCATTTATCAAGGTTGTAGGGCCATATTTAACAAACGATATTAAAAATAATTTTTTACAGCCGCTTAATAAATTATTATAGAATCGTACATATGAAGTTAAAACATTTTTCGAAGTGCAACATTTTACTATAAGCGAATTTATCTACAAATATTGCAATTATTTCAATAAATGATAAAATTAAAATACAATTTTAAAATTTTTGTTTATTTTCAAAAGCAAAAAAATTACCTGATATCATTTATTTTAATAAATGTAATTTATTCATTGATTTAAAAATTTTTATGTTCATAATTGAGTTAAAAAACTAGACTTATTTCAGTTATTTAATTACACATTTATAAAAGGTGTGCAACAATTTTTGACCTGCTCATTGCACTGCAACAACAATCTGGGCGAGCTGTCAAAACTATTTAATCTAAATAACAAAAAACCGCAGAGTGGCCACCGACAACAACAACTTTGCTCCCAAAGAGGGCAACACAAAAACAACAACAACAAGAAAACACAAAAGCGCACACCAACGCGCACAAAACAACAACAAGAGCGAGAAAAGAAAAAAAGAGAACAACAAACAGTAACAACAACAACAAGAGCGCAAACACCGCAAAATAATAAACCAGCTCGACAAGTCTAAATCACACTCATTAGCAAAAGCCCCCCGAAAAAAAATCAACAACAACAACATCGCACTGACCCCATCTCTCCTTCTCTTTCACTCATTCTCGCTCGCTCTCTCTCTTTTAGCAGCTCCCCACACAAATCAAAATACACACAAACACCATCATATCTCAAATTGTTAAACGATGAGAACCTAATAAGAAACCGAATACAAAAGATAAACACAAGCGTAAACATTTAAGTAACAAAATTGGCTTTTTGTTATGCTGAGCGAGCGAGAGAGCGAGACGGCTGCTCCATCTCTCTCATGTTCAAGCGAACGAGAGAGAGTGGTGGTGCAGCACGGCAACACCAATACACTTGCGCCTGCAGCACGGCAACACTGCTTTTGAGCGCTAAAGAGAGCGCGGCGCTCACCGAAGTAACTGTGTGAGTTTGTATCTTGTGTGTGTTGTCTGTGCAATTGTTTTTTCAGTGGACAGATTGCCAATTGATTGTTGTTGCTGGCGCTCGGCCGCTGCCGACGTCGCAGTCGTTGCCTCTGCCGTCGTCGTCGCTTTACGCTTTTTGTGCTTTTCGCCTTTTTTTCAGTGCCTCTTCCCCTCCCACAATCTTCTGTTTTTTTGTTTTTGCTGCCGACAGCGCTGCCTTCGGGGGCATAAATGCTGCCTGCCCCACAAGTGCAAACACACACACACATGCCGGAACACACATCGATTTACAGTGGAACCCGCAAAAAATTGTAGAGTTTTAAGTTAAACTTAATTAAATTAAAAACTATATTTATTTATTTACATAACTTACATGTGAAACACTATTGACATCGGAGCCTTCGTTACATTGTCAAGTTTTTAATATATTTAAATTGTATATCCATCACTTAAATGTTTATGGACAATATACTTGTTAAGAAACTTATATTAAAAATGCTTGTTTTAAATATTTAAAATCAATGGTTGAAATGGGAAAATCTATCCCCCGAAACTAAGTTTGCTCACAATTTAGATCTATTTTTAATGGGTATTCACAACGATGATTTTCAATTGAATCACATATCACAATTTCTTAATTAGTAAAATAACGAATCTCACATTTACTTTATTTTTATTACATTGAGATAGGTATTTTCAGTAGAAGGTGTTTCTTAAATATTTTTTTAAAATAAATGAAAATGATGAAAGTTCGACTTATAAAGCTTCCACCGTTTATGTAATGTGTTCGAGTTTGAGGCTGCGTCGTCGCCTCTTGTCGTATTTTCCATTTTCCATTTCCATATGTTGGCTGTGCTTTTCTGCTGTTGTTATTGTTGCTCGGCTTCCTTTTCTTTTTCTTATGGTTTTTCTTTTTCTTTGTTTTTGTTTTGTTGTTGCGCAAAAGTTGTTAATATATTTGTAAAATGAAATTCATTTCGGAATTGCTGTTTGTTCTTCAGATAAGTGTATGTGTGTGTGTGTGTGTGTGTGGAGGGGTGGTGTTGGGTGGATATTGGTGACAGAGGGTGGTGCTTTGCATAAGTGGGTGGAAAAAGGGGCGCGGTTGGTGAGTCGGTGGCCTTAGAGGACTTTAGCGGGCAACCAATTTACACTGAATGACAATTTTGATTTATAATTTGTGATAAACATGCCAGAAATACAACACAAAGGGGTCAGTGAATGGTGTTTAAAAGTTCGGCAAGGATAAAGCAAGGGTTAATTTTGAGTATGGGAATTAAACAATCGTTTTAATTTACTCAAGAACCCTTGTAATTAGTACCAAATAGGATGATTATGTCGACACCATTTTGATTTAATGATTTGACTATTAAATAGTAATATGTAATGATATTTATAATAATGAATTATCATATTAATTATTCATTGATGGGCTGTAAGGATGTTAACACTGTGTGTAAGCTCTAATTTACTCATCATGTGTATTTAAACTTCAAATAATAGCCACAAAAAAGTGTATGTGTAGTTACCTGTAGGTAAGCATATTTATTTTACCTATTTAGAAAAATAAACTAATTTAAAAAAGATTGAAATACCAAATTGGTATTTAAAAACATTTAAAATACTATTATTATATATTTTCATTACTTTTTACTATATATACTGGTTATATCAAACAATTATTTAATCGCTGAAAATCCACCAAAAACTCTTATTAGTTATTCAGATTTGTGCAGCTATTTAAGGGAAACTTTGGACTTGCTGCCATAATCTGTTATGGATATCATAAGTAACGATAACATTAGCCCAAATAGACCCATTTCCCTGGCACAAACTCATATAAAACCGCCAAGGAAGTAGAAAGAGAGGGAAGCACTTGTGTGTGCTCGACTTTTCAAAGCATAAAACCGCGCCAGGCTCCATTAAACACCCAAAGAGTGGGTGAGAAAATGTGGGTGGTGTGGGAAAAGTGTGGAAAATGGGTTGCGGGCTGTTGAGGGGTGATGGGGTGTTGGGTGGGTTTCGGGTCGCTCGCTTGCCAAGAGGCAAGTATAAAAGTGTCAAAACTTTCTGTTGGATTTGTTTTTGTTGTATTCCCTTTGTTATTTGTACACACACTTTTACATATAAAAATCCACTAAGAAAAACACTTCATTTTTAAGGAGGGTATTTTTTTTTAATATATTGTCACACAAAGATAAAAGTTAGTACTGTACTGTACTTTTAATAAATTACTTTTAGTTTTTTAACTTAAAATTTTGCTTTTAAAGAAATTTCAACAAGACAAACACTTTAATTTTCCTAAATTTAGTAAAACTTATTTCTTAATTAATCTTTAGAATACAATTTGTAATAGAATAAAAAGCTGTCTTATATAATTGGCAGAAAAACTATTGTTAAAGATAAAATTATATGAAATATTAATTCAAATCAAAAAAAATAGCTTTTAAATAATTAGCAGTACCCAATATCTCTTTATTAAATCAGAAGTTAAATAATTAAGGTGCCTTTCCAAATGATTTAGGATCTCTAGAGATTTTCATGGCATTTTCTTTCCCTGCATAGAGAAGAAAAACAAAGAAATGGGGATGAGAGCAGAACAGCTCCAAAAGGAACAACTAAGGCAAAAAACATAAGCTTTTTCACTTTTGCTCGAGTTAGAGAAAGCAGGATAGCAACACAGAATGTGTGAAAGAGAGGCGCTCGTGAGGTGTGAAAGAGAGGGCGAGCTTCGAGTAAAAGAGGGCGATAGAATGGGAAAGCAAAGTCAAACAAGTGTCGCCCCACTTTCCCACTCCTCATTATACCGCATACATTTTTATTTATAGACCAACGTTACTTTTTTTCGCCGTATATGTAGGATATGTATATGTATGTGTGAAGGATATACACGGGAAATGCCTTAACACAATTACAATAACTTTGACATGAAAGTGGAACAATAAACCAAACCAAACGCGGCTCAACTCGCTGGAATTAAATTGAATTGAATTGAATCGAAAGCGGGGAGTTGACACCACGGGAGGCAATGGCGGTTTGTCCTCTTCCTTTCCTCTTCCTCTCACTCCTTCGCACGCGTTGCTCACTTCCGCTTCCGCTCCTGCCCGCTCATGTGTGTGTATTGGTGTTTGTGTGAAATGAAGCGACAGCCGGCGGCAAATGTTTCCATAAACAACAAACACAAACACAACTACATATGCAACAACAAGGACGAAAAACATTTATTAAATGGAAAAAAGAACAGCAAAAGCATAACTATCGGTAAATAACTAAGCTTATGGATGCACTTCTTAGTAGAGTTGTAGTTTATTTCAATAAATATTATTTTAATCTATTAAAAGTTTTTTAAACATATTGATTTAGTAACTGTTCTACTTATTATAATCATTTTGGAAAATAAAAAAATTAAGCAAAATTATATGTTCTTAAAATCAAAAATAAATTGTTAAAAAAGTTTATAAACTTATTTGTAGTTTATCAACCATACATTTTAAGTTTTTTCTAAAATTTATACAATGTATAATACCAAAAAAAGTTATAAACAAATTTTAAAGGTTCCGAGATTGTTTTTTAATATTTTTAAAAATGAATAATATTTAAAATATTATAATCTTACATTTTTGATAAAACATTTAAATCAATCCTTTGAATGAATGAGTTTGAATGAACCTTTATAAAAACAAATTTTTATAAAGGACGAAAACGTAGAGCAATCGCAGCTTGAGCAACTTGTAGTTATGCCCCCGGCTGAGTTCTAAACACGCAATACCACCCCCTCATCTGGTCACCCCTTCCCACCCCCCACCGCCTTTATTAATTTAGGTTAGTGACTTAAGTTTAGCATTTGCCGCAATTAACTTAATTAGAAATGCATTTTGTGGTTGGGCCGAAGGAGCAGCCAAAGTCAACGAATGAATCAATGAGTGTGTGTGCGATTGAGTGTGAATGTGACGGCGAGTGAGTGTTTGAGTGTATGCTTTTTTGGGGAGGGGAAAGGAGGGCTCAGTTTGTCCATAAAACATTTTGTGGTGTATGTGTCATTTGCTCACTTCATTGAACTACACAGTGAAAATGACCTTTTTTATAATGTTTCCAAGCTTTTTTTATGTTTATGAAAACATTTTTATTATAAAAATAAATTCAATAACACTACAAATAAATTTTATTTTAGACTTAATATGTAGAAATTTTAATGAAGCCTAATTTGAGCTAATCGCATTATTAGAAATCATATTACAATTTTTCATTACCCTTTTTAATATATCTAAAGCTTACGATTTAATCTTTAAACAGAGTATTTATTTTGAAAATTCACTATCTTGATTGTTTTCGGATTTTTTAAATCCGATTTTATAAAAGATAAATATATAATAACAAAACTGAGGAATATATTGTAACTAAATTTTAATTATAAAAATAAAACTAAACTATAGGACACCAGGTCAAATTAATCTTCATTTTTTCCGTGTAGACAAATAGATGAATGAACTAGAGTGAATAGAAATGGCAGCGTGAGTATGCTTTATTGCCCATTATGGCAATCGCCAATATATATACACACTCGTGCTTATGAAAAAGCCTCCGTTTCGATTCGATTAACTAAATGCGTAATTTTGCTCTATTTTTTGCGGCAACATGGCGTATACGTCATGCTGAAAGGCAGACTTGGGCGGAAGTAAAAAAAAGAAGAAAGAGTAGGAAAGGGGGAGAGGGGCACTCAGTGACATATGGCCCTATGGCGGGTGTAAATGCGTTGAGCATCCAAGCGAAAACTAATCCAAATCAAGCGAAACAAAACCACCAAAAAAAAATAGCAAACAAGAAAAAATCACACAAAATAAAGTTTCAATCCGGTTTCCATGACAAGCTTTTATTTTATTTTTTTCGAGCAGAAATAACTGAATTTTTTCGGTGTTATCCCACGCATGATCCAACGCCCTCCACCGCCCCCTCCCGCCAATCCATCATGGGCAACACGTTTCGCTTCAACTTGTCAAAGACTTTTCGATTTTTTCCTCCTATAAATTTTTTTTTTTTTAATTTTTTTGTCTGGCTGTCTTTTTTTTATAATCACTTATTTTTATTTGATTTTATTTCTTCCTTCGCATATTTTTGCGGTCGCTCGCTTTGTGGTATTGCCAAAAACCAAATAAAACAGCGATAAAAAATTAGCGGTATCTGTATAAATCTTTCAAACCGCATATTGCCGTGAGATTTGAGTGCGAACAACAATCGTTGTGCAATCGAAATTTGGATTTAGATCGAAATATGTCCAAAATGGACCACAGATTATGGAAAGAAAAAATGGCGGAGTCAAAGATTTTGTTAGAATAAAGACTTATATAATACAAATAATTGAACATTTTGTTAGTAAATAAATAAAAAATAAACCTCTGAATTAATGGGTATTACAAATTAAGTAAATATTAAGAAGTAACAACTATTAACTGCTGTTAATTCATAATTTTATTGATTGAATAAAGTTAATAAGCTAAATAACCTTTTGTTTGGGGGCAAGCCCATTTGAAACTCCCACAGCCTAAACCTTTTGCAGCCGTAAACATAATACCTCGATTTGATCCCATTTACAGCTTTCACTTGAGGTATTCATTACCATAAGGCACATTACCAAATATCCGCATAATTCGGCCACGGATTCCGACACGCCGCCTTCGAATTTCAAGCAGTCAGAGTCAGATACTCAAGTTTTGGGCTCTCGAGCTTCTTCATCTGTTAATTGTATCTGTATCTCTGAAGAGTGAAGACTGGGTCACACACACGGCGGCCACTGAAGTGACTTGAATAGAAGTCAAGTGGAGCCAAACATTAGCGAAGATGAAACTGAAGACTCCCCCGCTGAGAAACCGTTGAATGTTTGGGGATCAGCGGGTTGAGCGGGTGGTCGTAGGTGGCTCAACAAATTAGCATAACTTGTCATAAGTTGAAAAATCTCATTAGGCTAAAGATTTGCCCTTTGTTTTGTTATTGCTCGTGTACACAGAACGAAAATGTAATAGGATTAGTTTAAGGTTGTTATCTATTGTTATTCATATTATATTTATACTTATCAAATCCTTTTATTTATGTATATGTTCAGCATAATTCGTACAAATAATAAACTAATTTATTAAGGATTAAAATATCATACATCACTTTCATAAATTAATTATATTCAGCAATTCTTAAAATAAAGTCTTGATAAATAACATTTACTAATGATTATCTCCCTTTTAAATAAAATTACTTTGATTTACAATAACAAATTTTAAATAAAAATACGGGATGCACGACAAAAAATAATTGTGATTTTTAAACTTTTATCACCAATTGTTTAGAAACCAAGTCTTTCAAACTTTAGATAGCTAGATGATTAAAGATTTATCAATAAGTTTAAATATTGTTTCAAAAACTCAATTCTATATATCACAAACAAAATACTTTTTTATAAAAAAACGATTGTATGACTAGTTTTTTTATATTTAGTAGAAATATTTTTCTCTGTTAATGCCTTTGGATTGTTTTGTTTTGACAGCGTCGAAGGCTGATCAGAGCAGTAGATCATTTAGAAATTAACATTTACGAGGGGTGAGGGTTCCGCTTATTGGATTCCCTTCACTTCTCGAATGCCAGACGAGGCAATTAATTTGCATAACGAAACAATGCGAAGATCTATTTCTGTCTTTAAACAAATTTAATGTTTCATTTCCATTTACACAATTTCTTTGGCACATCTGAGAAAGCCGCAAAATGGTTGGAGAAATTATAGAAAAGGTGGGGACGTGGTTTCATAAACCCTAATGATATCGATTAATTTGCATTTCCCTTCACAGCTTCCGAGGAGGCAGCGCAACTTTTCCGTTGTAATTAAAACGCCAAAAGGTGCCACACCCAAGTTTTCCCACCCCGCAGTTTCGATATTTTATATACTTGAGCAGGACTCGGATGTTTTAATGTCTGGAAAAAGTTGGCGCAACAGCAGCAGCAGCAGAAAAAAAAAGAAAACGAGCTCGGAAAATAAAGAGAGCAGAAAAGTAAAAGAAAGGAAAGTCAATGGCTGAAGAGGAGGACAAAGTTTTATGGAGCCCAAAAGTAATAGGCAAAGACATCGTCGGTTGAGGGGTGGGGATGGATTTTCCTGTGCCAGTCGTAAGTAGCATTTAACAGCCAACTTATGGCCAAGGAAAAGCGTAAAGAGGCTGAACACAAGTCAACCATGAAACCCCATGAAAAGTTATACGAGAAAACCCCCCTCGAACCATTTCAGATTGGGCTCCTGAGTGGAGAATATCATTCAGGGGCAAATCCAAGCCGATTTGCAGTTGATCAGTGGGAATAGTACCATTCCATACCACAAATGAACATGGGTTTTAATTCCTTTTTGGTTATATCTACAGCAGATCCTTTTTTCTGCCACTAAAATTTTCATTTAGTTTCTTTTTAGTCGGGGTTGAGGAGGGGGGAGGCCCAAAAACTTTTTTTCAGCCTTTAAATTTGTCTGGCTTTTCTTTCTTCCCCCACCTTTCTTTTTTTCCAATTTCAGCATTGCAATCTCGCTCTAGCTGGGAAAAACTTTGTCTGCATTTTTGGCTCCTTCTTGCAAGAAGGAAAAACTTTTGCCTTTGCTTTTTGTCATATTAACAGCAGAAAATCAAGGGGAACGAGAAGCCTGAGAGATGGTTATCAGACACAGAATGGCGACTACTAAAAATAATTTCTTCCTCTGAGTTTCTGCAGTTTCCACCCAACAGTTTCCCTGACCACTGACCTGACTTCATCATTATCACCAACCAACATCATCATCATCATCATTGGCAACGCAATCTTTGGTCACTTTAACTTGATATATAATATGTTAAGCTGTGTATATATGTAAATATATATGCAGGGAAGCCACAACCACAGGAATCAGAAAGAAATCGCTCAGCAATCAAAAGGGGATGGAAGAATGAAACATTCCAAGCGATTCAATATGCAGAGGGGTTGTCCTCTTCGCCAGAAGATACACTTTCTCGAATCGCGTTTAGTTCAGCCAGTTGGAAAATTTATTTAGCATAAATTAAATACATTTCTTAATACAATTGCTTGGATTTCCTTCTCCTTAAATCAAGTTTAATTGGCAGGCCAGATTACAAGTCCACTGAAAGAAGTTCCAAATAAGTTCTAACACAGGTAGATCTATTAGTCATTATCATTAGATCGTATATTTATGATCAGTTGGAGTTGATTTTTTTTATTAATATTAATACTTTGTTTATTGAATTTGTAAAACTTAGTATCATTTTAAATATTAGAGTTACCATCTAATAATAAATCCCGGCTGATGTTTAAGTTTTATTGACAAATAAGTACGAAGTAATTAAACGATTAAATTTTTTTAAATCGCCTTTGTGATGGTTTTAATGTTAATATATGTAGGAAATGGATTATTCAAAATACTTGGTAAAATTGTAGCACGCCTGATTGATAGGATTCAAATAAAAACAAAAAACATAATTAACTTACATGTGACTTGACTTTACTTTTCATTATTCTGTAATGTAAATCTGTGAATTCATATATTTTCTTACATTTGTAACCAGTTGTCCAAAATGTTAATGATTATGACTAATTAATATTTAATATTTATTGAACCAAGAAAAAAATATATTTTAATACATTTTATAAATATTTCACTACATAAAATAAAAATAAAATAAATTCATTATGTTTCTAAGTTCTTACTACGCTATTTTCTTCTTGGTTTATAGAGTATCACCCATTCTGTGACATACTTTCTATGTCACTTTTTAACTCCGTCTTGATACATCCTTGCCTGAGTGCATTGGCGTCTGTTGTCCTTGCCAGCACACACACAAACACACGCGTAGTTAAAGAAGATTCTCGCAGACACACACACACACACACCATTTGCAGGGAGTGCATTGGCAGCTTCCTTTTCGGCTTCTTTCACCCATTTTCTTGCACTCTGAAGATTTCTCCGCCATATATACACTTTTTCTTCCCCATTTTTTCCTTCTTGTTGCCGCTTTCTGGCATGTGAATGTACTTGAAGCATTTCCGGTGCACATTACAGTAGAGAACAGCTCGGAACGACGACGACAACATCGTCCATTGTTGGCACATACCCACTCCCACTCACTCCCACCGCCGCCCCCTGACCTCATCTCCCCGTGTTCTATTTCCCCCATCCTGGAAAAGTCAACTTTTTCTGCGCTTTCTTCGCTTTATTATACAGTGCACAGTACAAAATAAATGTTGTAATTCTAAAATGTATCATTTTAAAATAATTATTTTAAGTTAGAAATCTAAACTAAATACAAGTATTAATTTAATTGCATATAAATTTGAATGCACTATATTTGAAGATCATAAAACATTTCCGAATTGTTATATTGGCTTAAATTTGTTAAGCTGTGTAAACAGTCTTGTATTAATAAATAATCCTATACCATATTTCTAATTTGAAAACAATATTGTTTTAGTATATTTAAAGAATAATAAACAAAACAGCATATGTTATCTAATTATTTTATAAAATTCAAAATATATTTCACAATGTTTACTTTTTAAAATATAAATTAAAATGTTACATTTGTTGCATTTGAGCGGAAAAAATTATTTTTGTATTATTATTTGTTGTATAAATAGTAAAAAAAACATAACATTGTGTAATTTTTTTCATCTTTTTTCCGTACAGAAAGTGCAACTTCTTCTAGTACAGTTGAAAGAGTAAAAAAAGGAAAAAATTATCAATTTAATTTTGTAACTCAACTTCCGTGCGCTGGCTTGGCCTGACACCCCTCCCACCGCCACGCCCCCCCGTTCACCCCCTTCCGAAAACCACCCCACCCCGCTCGCCTGCTCACTTAGTTGAACTGTTTTCCTTTCTTTACTCTCCTCACACACTCATTTTTTTAAAAACTCGTTTTTTTCCTGCTCGCTTTTTCCGCCTTGCACACTGTTGACACTGCCGCCCCCACCGCACAGTCCGCCCCCCAGACACGCCCCCTTTTTGCACACTTGTGGGTTACATAAGCCAGGAGTGTTTGCCTGCTGCATTTCTTGCTGCGCTGCCAACTTGCCGGCTAAATAGCAAAATGCAGCGAATACGCAATATGCGCAAATTACGTATACGTCGTGTGGGCAAATATGTGTTTTTTTTTCCAGCACACATACACACATGTATATACTAAGTTATGCTATAGCTATATAATGCATGGCTTAAAAATTCATGGAAGCGCAGGAGAATAATGCGAAGTGGAACCTTTTCTGCAAAACTTGGTGTTACTTTACCGTCTTTATTTTTTCCTCGAAGTGAAATTCTACAAATTTATGAGAACAAATTTTTTAGAGCGAACATTCTAATGACTTGCCCTGAATAAAATCATTTTATATTTGAAGTTTAAGCAATGTTCGGGTAACAGCTTTATGGAATGTTCATATTCATTAATTTTGTTTTAAAAGTTTCATAGTTAAAACTTAAAATATTTTTTATAGGCTTTTTATATGATTGCCTACAATTTTGTTATCAATCATGTTATTTAAGTTTCTATTCGTAAACGGCTCTCAATTAGTTGTAGAAATAATTATAGCTGAGATTGTATAATTAAATCAAGGGAACTTGAAATTCCTAAAACCAGTTGCCCAGTTTCTTACCTAAAAATTTAATTTAGTTAAAGATATTAAATTTAAGTTAACTAAAGTTAAAAGGTTCTGATATTTATATTAAAATCTGTACTAAGCACACAAACTTTAATAGCATTAAGATATAAAAATAATGGCTAAAAGCCGTTTACTTTTAACCACGTTTTCAGTTTATGATTATAACTTTTTGATGAGTATTAACCAACCTAGCTTTTATAGACTAGTAAATAAAGTTTATAAAAATATTCATCGTATATTTACGGCACTCTTTCGAGTGCTAACTCCCACTTTATATACCTATCAAAAAGATAGCTACCACTTTTAAGTTACTGGACCTCATCCCTTTAATTTCGCCAGATTTCATGAGCTATTGCGTTGGTTTTTCTTTTTGAGATTTCGTACACCAGAGACAAGTTTCATTTCTCATTTATGGCGTTCTTTTTAGGAGGTTTCTGGGGGGAGGAGGTAAAAAAAATTTAACTGCTGGCAATTTTCGAACATTTTGCCATTTTCTAGTTTGCTTTCACCAATTTTCCTTTATTTTGCACGCTGCCATTATTGTTCTTGCTGTTGTTTCTGCTGCCTTTTGGCTTGGTTTTATGCGTTTGCCAGGTGAGCAAGGGGCAAAGGGGCGAAAGGGGAGGGAGGGCGGCCAAACCACAATAGCAACAACACGCAGCGCAGGATTTTCGAAAACCCACAGCATAAAACATCAGTTTCCCCCCCCCGCCTCTCGCCCACTCACTTGGGGATTGCCTGAAAACACACCCGGTCCTACTTTCCCCGCCCACCGCCCCTTCCGGTCCTCGCTCTCTACTTTACGAGCTCTGAATACAAAATGGGTTTTCTGTGGGTCTCCTACATTTCACCAGGACCTCCTCACCGTCAACCGCCGCCCACCACCCACCTCCCCCTGAGTTCCGCTTTTCATCCCGTTTAGAGTGTGGAAGCTTGCCGCGTGAAATTGCCACTTGCTGCACACGCTTCTCGCCTGTTCAACTTGGCCTCCGTCATGGCATCGATGTCGGCGATGGCCCCTTCCTACTGGAGAACTCCCCAAAACACCACAGTGCCTCGGAACTCAAAAAGCTAAACTCAATATAAGACTGTAAAAATATTTGTTTTGTCTTTCAAACTTCTTTATATTTCAGCAATCTGAGATTTAAACAGATTTTATTAAGTGTTTAATAAATCTTAATATATTTATACTCATAAAACAGTTTTTGGAAAATAAATTTAAATTTAACGTCACAAATGTAAATTTTTTGTAACTAAAAATAGTTAGTAAAGAGATAAATTTACCTCTTATATCATCTTCTGTAGTTTTACTTTCAGGTATAAGTTTTAAAATGTTCATATATGCGATCTACCCCATTTTTTTATCTTTCTTTTTGGTATGTCTCTTTTTTCTTTTCTCAGTGTACTTCTCATTCTCATCTACCCATAAAGTTTATTTCATTTTCGCGCACATTGCGTTCCCGTTGTCACAGCCACTCTCGCACCAACCCCCCCCTCCTCTCCTCTTTTCTTCCCCCTCTTCCGCTATTTCTCCTCTAACTCCCCTTTCTCCTCTTCCCCTCCCCCTTCCCTTCTTCTCCCTCCCCCTTTTCCTTCCTCGTGGAAAACAAAAGTGAGCGAAATGGCAGCGTCATCGTCATCGAAGTAGAAGAGTGGAGCATGAGGTGGTGCAGAATAGGGGACATATGGAGGGGGGAAAGCAGTTGAATAAAGAGAGAAAACCCGAAAATCATTTTCACCATCCCAACTGCAGCCCAGTATTTTGCACGAGTGTATGTGCGTTTTCCAGCAACACACCGCCCACAAAAGAGGAGAACTCGTTTTTGTAGCATACTTTTATGGGCAACCAGAAAAGAGAAGAAACCAACAACAGAATTTCACTTTATCTTCGCCAGATCAGGCTTCTTCACTCCATCTCCCCACAATATTTAACCCACAGAGAATGAAGCAACAAATTTAAGCCAAAAAAAAAAAAATAAATCCAAGTAGAACATACGCAAATAAAAACAAAAAATAAAAACAGCACACAATCAACGAGTGTAAGGAACAAGGCAAACAAAGAGCGGAGAAACAAAACAAAAAGGCACCAACAAACACACCCACACACAAACAGGCGGACAGAGACGACAGATAGCAAGAACAGAGAAAAAACAAAGAAAAAAGACAAACGAGAGGCAACGACAGAAAACGCAATCAACGCAGCTATAAGCTGAAAAACAAAAAAGTTTACAAAAACATACCAAGCAAAGGAAAAGCGAGAAGAATCATAAAATAAGTACCTTGATATGCTTTTAAAACGACCATGGGGATACTTTTTTTTATAAATTAAAAACAGTTTTTCGTTTTTTCGATCCTCATAATTAAAACATTTTATATTATTGAATTATTTTAAATTGTAAATTCCGATGAGCAAAATAATAAAAAAATACCTTAAATTGAATTAGTGATTTCATATGTAGTTGCAAATGACAACAATAAATAAAATTGGGTCTTAAAATAAATAGGCTAAGTCAATTAAACGAAATATTATTATAAAACAATTATAACCTTAAAGCTACTTGCTCATATTTATTTTTAGTTTTATGTGTTGACAAGTATTTTTAATAAATATTTATTTGATTACATATATTCCACATCTGTTTAATATATTTTCATGAACCAATTTATTTTAAATTCATTAATACAAGTCATTGTTAATTTTAATTTGTTTTCCAAAAAATTCCTATATATCCCCTCTCTGCGAACTTAAACTATTTTTCTCCATCCTTTAACCATTTGCAGCTTTTTAAAAGGGAAGGCTAAAGAAGTTGAAGGAATAAAGGATCTCGTTTGCTTGCTAAAAATAAAAAAGAAGCAACAGCAGAAGTCTCAAAAAAGAAATCAAGAGTAGAGCAAGGAAAAGCGGTGAAAAACGGGGGGAAAAGCGGAGAAGCCAAAGCCAAGAGCAGAGGGCGGGTGGGAAAAGTGGGTGGAAAAAACTGGCAAGAAATGTGGATTTTTTTTTTTGTATTCATTTTTGTATATATTGTGCCACACTGGGGCATTATAACGTTATCCTTCTGGTTATGTTTCCGCTTGCCAGTCAAGCCCAAGCGATGACACGAACCAAGGGAAATGGGGGTGGGAAAATGAGGGGTGGGAAAATGTGGGGTAGGGGTGGTGGTTTAGGGGCAGCAGCAACAATGGCTGGCTGACTGACGGCCAAGAGACAGACACACACACAGCCGAACAGAGAAAAACCCAAACGCACACACACAGTCACAAGCAAAGCGAGAAAAGTTATCTTATTTTTATACCCTTACAGAGGCAGACAAAACAACATCCTTTAACATATTCTTTTTATAACATATAGCCACCATAGGAAAAATCGTGGAATGGGAAATAAAATTATAACTTCGTTGTAAAAGAGTAACCCTTAATTGGACCTCTAGAGATAATATTACTAAATTAAAACCGATTCCAAACTGCCATACCTCTTCAGACTGGTGGTTTAAGACCCTACAAATCTGTATTCAAATTTGTCATTTTTACGTTGATCAAAATGTTGACCCATTTTCATGTTAGCTATTTTAACGATTATGACAACTTGTAAAAAGGTCTCCACAACTTGACTTCCAGAGTCCATAACTTTTCCAAACTTAAACCGATTTCAAAGAGGCATACCTCTAAAGATTTGTGATTCGGTTCTCTGAAAATCTGCATTTAAATATTTCATTTTAATGTTGATCAAAATTTTGACCCATTTTCATGTTGGTTATTTCAACGATTATGACGACTTGTAAAATGGTCACCCACAACTTGATTTCCAGGGTCCAAAACTTTACCAAAATTAAGTCGATTTCTAAGTGGCATACCTCTAAAGATTTGTGATTCGATTCTCTGAAAATCTGCATTCAAATTTTTCATTTTAACGTTGATCAAAATTTTGACTCATTTTCATGTTGGTTATTTCAACGATTATGACAACTTGTAAAAAGGTGACCCACAACTTGACTTCCAGGGTCCATAACTTTACCAAAATTAAGTCGATTTCTAAGTGGCATACCTCTAAAGACTTGGGGTTAGATTCTCTGAAAATCTGCATTCAAATTTTTTATTTCAACGTTGATCAAAATTTTGACCCATTTTCATGTTGGTTATTTCAACGATTATGACAACTTGTAAAATGGTCACCCAAAACTTGACTTCCATAGTCCATAACTTTTCCAAACTTAAACCGATTTCAAAGAGGCATACCTCTAAAGATTTGTGATTCGATTCTCTGAAGATCTGCAAATTTTTCATTTTAACGTTGATCAAAATTTTGACCCATTTTCATGTTGGTTATTTCAACAATTATGACAACTTGTAAATGGTCACCCAAACTTGACTTCCAGAGTCCATAACTTTTCCAAACTTAAATCGATTTCTAAGAGGCATACCTCTAAAGATTTGTGATTCGATTCTCTGAAAATCTGCATTCAAATTTTCATTTTAACGTTGATCAAAATTTTGACCCATTTTCATGTTGGTTATTTCAACGATAATGACAACTTGTAAATGGTCACCCACAACTTGATTTCCAGGGTCCATAACTTTACAAATTAAGTCGATTTCAGTGGCATACCTCTAAGATTTGTGATTCGTGAAAATCTGCATTCAATTTTTCATTTTAACGTTGATCAATTTGACCCATATTCTGTTGGTTATTTCAACGATTATGACTTGTAAAATGGTCACCCACAACTTGACTTCCAGAGTCCATAACTTTTCCAAACATAAACCGATTTCAAGAGGCATACCTCTAATAATTTGTGATTCGTTCTTTGAAATCTGCATTCAAATTTTCATTTTAACGTTGATCATAATTTTGACCCATTTTCTGTTGGTTATTTCAACGATTATGACAACTTGTAAATGGTACCCAAACTTGACTTCCATAGTCCTAACTTTTCCAAACTTAAACCGATTTCAAGAGGCATACCTCTAAGATTTGTCATTCGATTCTCTGAAAATCTGCATATTTTTTTTACGTTGATATTTACTTTTCTGTTGTTTTTAATTATCACTTGTAATGGTCCCCACTTACTTCTGTCTAACTTCCAACTTAACCATTTAAGGTACCTTAAGATTTGTCATTCATTCTAAATCTGATTATTTTTTTTTACGTTGATAATTTGACCTTTTTGTTGTTTTTCAACACGCTTTAAATGTCCCATTATTTAGTCCTAACTTTTCCAAACTTACCGATTTCAAGGGCTCTTAAAGTTATTCTTCTCTAAATCTGATTTTTCTTTTAACGTTGTAATTTTGACCATTTCTGTTGGTTTTTACATTTCCTTGTAAATGGTCCCAACTTACTCCATGTCCATCTTTTCCAAATAGTGTTTTATTCTAGATTTTATTCGTCTCTGAAAATCTGATTCAAATTTTTCATTTTAACGTTGATCAAAATTTTGACCCATTTTCATGTTGGTTATTTCAACAATTATGACAACTTGTAAAATGGTCACCCAAAACTTGACTTCCAGAGTCCATAACTTTTCCAAACTTAAACCGATTTCAAAGAGGCATACCTCTAAAGATTTGTGATTCGATTCTCTGAAAATCTGCATTCAAATTTTTCATTTTAACGTTGATCAAAATTTTGACCCATTTTCATGTTGGTTATTTCAACGATTATGACAACTTGTAAAATGGTCACCCACAACTTGACTTCCAGAGTCCATAACTTTTCCAAACTTAAACCGATTTCAAAGAGGCATACCTCTAAAGATTTGTGATTCGATTCTCTGAAAATCTGCATTCAAAATTTTCATTTTAACGTTGATCAAAATTTTGACCCATTTTCATGTTGTTTATTTCAACGATTATGACAACTTGTAAGGTGACCCACTTTTCGGGTCCTACTTAATTAGTATTTCTGGCACCTCTAGACTTGGGTTATCTCTAAATCTGTCATTTTTATTTCAACGTTGATCAAAATTTTGACCCATTTTCATGTTGGTTATTTCAACGATTATGACAACTTGTAAAATGGTCACCCTCAACTTGACTTCCAGAGTCCATAACTTTTCCAAACTTAAACCGATTTCAAAGAGGCATACCTCTAAAAATTTGTGATTCGATTCTCTGAAAATCTGCATTCAAATTTTTCATTTTAAC
The DNA here is from genome assembly GCA_018152295.1 of Drosophila carrolli. Lineage (NCBI taxonomy): Eukaryota > Metazoa > Arthropoda > Insecta > Diptera > Drosophilidae > Drosophila > Drosophila carrolli. Next base: position 16,202,977 of record JAECXJ010000001.1, read on the forward strand.
GTTGATCAAAATTTTGACCCATTTTCATGTTGGTTATTTCAACGATTATGACAACTTGTAAAATGGTCACCCACAACTTGACTTCCAGAGTCCATAACTTTTCCAAACTTAAACCGATTTCAAAGAGGCATACCTCTAAAGATTTGTGATTCGATTCTCTGAAAATCTGCATTCAAATTTTTCATTTTAACGTTGATCAAAATTTTGACCCATTTTCATGTTGGTTATTTCAACGATTATGACAACTAAACTAATTATGTGGTCCCCACTTGACTTCCGAGTGCATAACTTTTCCAAACTTAAACCGATTTCAAGGGCATACCTCTAAGTTTGTGATTTGATTCTCTGAAAATCTGTTCATTTTCTTTTACGTTGATATTTTGACCCATTTTCTGTTGGTTATTTACGATTTGACAACTTGTAAGGTGCCCACTTGACTCCGGTCCTAACTTTTCCAAACTTAAACCGATTTGGGCATACCTCTAAGATTTGTGATTCATTCTGAAATCTGCATTCAATTTTCTTTTAACGTTGATCAATTTTGACCCTTTTCTGTTGTTTATTTACGATTATGACAACTTGTGGTGCCACTTGACTTCCGGGTCCTAACTTTACCAAATTGTGATTTTGTGGCATACCTCTAAGACTTGGTTGATTCTCTGAAAATCTGCATTCAATTTTTATTTCAACGTTGATCAAAATTTTGACCCATTTTCATGTTGGTTATTTCAACGATTATGACAACTTGTAAAATGGTCACCCTCAACTTGACTTCCAGAGTCCATAACTTTTCCAAACTTAAACCGATTTCAAAGAGGCATACCTCTAAAAATTTGTGATTCGATTCTCTGAAAATCTGCATTCAAATTTTTCATTTTAACGTTGATCAAAATTTTGACCCATTTTCATGTTGGTTATTTCAACGATTATGACAACTTGTAAAATGGTCACCCACAACTTGACTTCCAGAGTCCATAACTTTTCCAAACTTAAACCGATTTCAAAGAGGCATACCTCTAAAGATTTGTGATTCGATTCTCTGAAAATCTGCATTCAAATTTTTCATTTTAACGTTGATCAAAATTTTGAGCCATTTTCATGTTGGTTATTTCAACGATTGTGACAACTTGTAAAATGGTCACCCACAACTTGACTTCCAGAGTCCATAACTTTTCCAAACTTAAACCGATTTCAAAGAGGCATACCTCTAAAGATTTGTGATTCGATTCTCTGAAAATCTGCATTCAAATTTTTCATTTTAACGTTGATCAAAATTTTGACCCATTTTCATGTTGGTTATTTCAACGATTATGACAACTAAACTAAATTATGTGGTCACCCACAACTTGACTTCCAGAGTGCATAACTTTTCAAACTTAAACCGATTTCAAGAGGCATACCTCTAAGATTTGTGATTTGATTCTCTGAAAATCTGCATTCAAATTTTTCATTTTAACGTTGATCAATTTTGACCCATTTTCTGTTGGTTATTTCACGATTATCACTTGTAAAAGGTGACCCCACTACTTCCGTCCTACTTTCCAAATTAAGTCGATTTCGTGCATCCTCTAGCTTGGTATTCTAATCTGCATATTTTTTTCACGTTATCCTTTACCTTTTCTGTGTATTTCATACTTGTGTAACCAATTTCTTGCCCTACTTCTAATTTAGCCGTTTGTACACTGACTTTTTCCTAAAATTTCATTTTTTTTAACAATTTTTTTGACCAATTTTAATGTGAGTTATTTCTAAGTTTCCGATGACTTGTAAAAAGGTGGCATAGTTTGTAAGCATCGAAATCGAACTATATAATATAACATTTTAGTAAGGGCTGCAAGGGTATATAAAAATCGGCTTGTCGAAGTGTTCTTTTATAACTTTCTTGTTATTGCAAAAACCGGGCGGATAAAGTGGGTTGTGGTGAGGAGAGAGTTGTGGCACGAGTGCAACTTATTTTTATGAGCCACACATACAGACACACAGACACAGCATCGCTGCCAGTGGCAAGCTCATAAAATTTATAACACAACGTCCTTGCCGCCTCCTGACTCCTTGCGGCTTTGGCTACAGCTAAAACACCCAACCACCCACTTTCACCCACCACCACCACCCACCATTTTCCCCCCTATCTCTTGTGTGTGTGTGTGCTTTCGACTTATGTTTGAGTTTCGCTATGTGTGCGTGCGTTTGTTGGCAGCTTCGTTTGCTTTTTCATAGCATTTTATGCTTTTTGTGTTGTCGGTGGCTCTTGTTAAAGAAGATTTGCCCAAAATGTCAGAGGAGGTGGCGCCATGAGATGGAGAATGCCGCCCACTTAAACGCTAAGTGGTGCAACTTTTCCACGAGAAAGGAAATGGCATTGGGATGAGTTGAATTTGAGTTTCTCGTGGCAAAAGCGGTGGGAAAATGGGGGCGGTGAAAGTCGCTGTGGCACCTGTCAGGTATGCAAACGTACGTGGGTGTGGGTGGGTAATACTTAATAATGCAGATATATACACATTTGGTAAGGAATCTATATATTTCCATGTGGCAAAGAGCCAATTTTCAAACGAGTAGAGATATTGAATAAAAGAATATGGTTTTGCCAAAGTTCTATCCTCTTTTGATTTGTCGTTTCTCAATCAATTAAACTAAATTATGTTGATCAATTTTAAATAAAATGAAGATTGAAATAAAATTTATTTGACTAGCAATGAACAAAAAAAAATATTATTATTCTTATGATTCAATATTAAAAATCAAGTCAGAATATGATTTTTATAAAGATAAATGTAAAATGTTACCTTAAGATATCCATTAGCTTAACAATTTTCTATGAGTAATAAAAAAAGAAAAGCTTAATATAATTCACTTAATCATTTCATCAATTCCATCATGGAAAAGCCACAACAATAGTTTTACACATGAATCCTGTCACTCATCGCAAATTTTCCCACATCATACCCACTTCATAATCACCAACAAAACGTAAACATCTCATTGGGACCTGGCCTCAGAGAATGAAATAATATCCATGTTGGCCCACACTCCCTTAACATTCGACAAAGCAATACAAACAAACGTGCCCCACACACACACACACACACACACGCACACATATGTAAACCAGAATTTTTCCGAGAAAAGAAAAAGTTAAAAATTTTTGCTTGCAAATTGCCAGGCGAACAGAAAAGAGAAACAGCAAACGAGACAAGCAAATCCCAAAATGTTGGCGAGAGGAGTGAGGACACAGGCAGGACTCTCGAACATGTCAGACTGATGTACATATGTATCATCCACGAGCCAACACACCACTTTCCCCTCTCCAATCTTTCCCCACTTTCATTCACTTTAACCCCAGAGAATTTCGTGTGCGAGCATTTTACTCGATGAGGAGCAAAAAAGGAAACACAACGAATACTTTTGAAGAAGCTCCCAATTGCAAAGGCATATGAATTTCGACAAAATATTAAGAAATTGTGGCACAGAACAAAAAACGATTTTATAAAATATTACTTTGCTTAAAATCCTTTGACTTGACCTCATTAAGATCCTTTCCAATCTGGTTTTTTTCTTAAGATAAACAATTAACAAGTTGAAGCCAATAAATACTTTTTTGTTTTTGTAAGGTTGTCTTTGAATTTAAAGGTATATAATGTAAAATTCATTTTTTATGCCATCATAATTATAATTAGTTTGTTAACTCAATTACTTCAAAAGTAGTAGTAGTAATTTCGGATTAAAGTAAATGTATGGAGTTGAAAACATAAATGAAATTAATGTAATTAAATCTAAAGAACTTGAGAGTCCTTTTAAAATGTTTGAGCCCTTCTAACCTAATCCCTTTCAAAATTTGATTGAAATTAATAAAGACAACAGCAATTGGTATCAAGGCAAACATTAACCAGCAAACATTCTCTCGATTGTCTGCATTTGCCATGCAAATGTTTACAGGGGCGTGCCTGCAAGAGGGGTTTTGTAAATGCATTGTCAATGTCTGTTTTACATAGTATGTACAAATGGGGAGGGGGGGTTGAGATCAACATTTATATAGACAACACTCGACACTTGCCCGAAAAGGGAGCAAAGGATATTGCGAAAGCGAATATGCACACATGGTTGCGAGCAAATTGTAACTGTTCTGTCTGCAGCATGAGTCTGTGTGTGTGTGTGTGTGTGTGTACTACTGTCCCTATCTACTCCTGGTATCCCTATCTACTCGACCCATTTTCTCTTTATTTTCGGGAAAAGCCATCAACCTGCAAAAAGTTTTGAGGCAGACAATGTGTGCTGCCTTACGTGCCCATATCTCTCATAGCTCCCCTTTTTCTCATGCTTTTATACTACCCTCTTTTTCCAGCTTTCTTCTTACTCCCCCCTTTCTCTCCCTATCCCCCCTTCTCACCCTGCTTCCAACTGTATGGGTTTGCATAAATAGACAATGAGCAAACAGCTTGCGCACTGAATGATAACGCTGGAGGAACTGAAACGAGGACCTAGTCACAGTCAAACCAGCAAAAGCCAACTACAGTGATGCTTCTTCTTCATCTTCATTGTGCCATGTGGCAGGCAAAACGGCAGCAACAACAATACAATCACACTCTCACACACACACACAGAGACAACGATGTCACCAAAAAGTTGCCCAGCCTCACACACTCTCGCAAACATGCATAATATTCGCATCCGATTCAGAGTCCTTCTCCTTCAGTCGGAGCCACTAAAACTTTTGCAGCCTTCAAAGATGAAAAGAGTCTACAGAAGTACAGCGAAGATTGAATGTTCTGAGGGTTTCTAAATCAATTTAAATGACCAAAAGTTGAACGACTAAAATATTATTTGTAAAGACATTGAAAAAAGTTACCTTTGAAAAAGATATCTATAAAATTTAGGTATACTTTGTTTTGTTTAATTATTTTAAGCTTAATGGTGTAAAAAAATATAAGACTGAAATATATTAAATACAGAGCATCTGTTGATATAAATACACATCATTTATACAACTCTTTAATTTAATTTTTTTTTATATTTATACTTAAAATTTAGTTTATAGCAAAAAACTATTATCATGTTTTAAAATGCATTTCTGTTGCAGAATAAAATATTTAACATTTACTCCCATTTAAAAATTTTGTTTTAAAAGACTGAAATATAAAAGTAGCTTTACAAATAAGTATATTTAATTTATTTAATTAAATGATATTTTTTTAATTGAGCAACGAATCAATTAAAGATGGTTAACCCTCTTTACAAAATAAATAAATTTAATTATTATTCAATCCAAGAGACAACTAAAAATGTTTTAAAGTACTGCCTTTATTCATTCCCCTTGGAATAGAGTGGCATTTTCCATAACCCAATCCAGAGTAACATCTGCATCACAGTAAAACCCGTAACCCCGATTCCCCATCTCCTAAAACCGCTTTGCTTTAATTTTCATTTTCATAGATTTTTCTTGTTGCTGTTTTTTGCTCCGCTTTACGTTTTCTCTCTTTGTCTTCGCTTGGCTGTGCGAAACTTTTTGGCATTTTTGCAGCTCTGCTTAAACTTTTATGCGCTCCGTATATGTACGTATGCATATATGTTTGCGTGGCTGAGCGAGTGTGTATTTCCGTGCGAAATTTTGTATAAATGTTTTTTGGCAGCCTCTCTAAACGGCAGCGCAGGAAGCGGCACCACCAACACCATTCGCCACCCGAAAAAAAAATCAAGGAAATAAAAACAAACAGAAAAAAGGAGCAAGGAAAGCGGGGGGGAACTCCCAAAAATGCCTGGCACAATTTGCGCCTTTCCAAGTATGTGTTTGTGTGTGTGTAAGTGTGCGATAGGGGTGGGTGGGGAAGAAAGGGGGTGCTGGCATGCTTGTGTGCTCAACGGCCTTCGCACAATGTGGCGTATGCGTAATAATTAATACGCTTGAATTCATTAGTTGAGCAGATTTTGCATGCCACGACAAAAACGATGAGTACATATGTATTTGTGTGGGTGGGGATTTGAGTGTGGGGGTGTAAGTGAATGGCGGATAAGAATAAATTACTATATAATTATTTAAGTGAATTTAAAGTTGTTCGAATAAATGAATATAACAGAAATCAATAAAACTATGGAAAATAATAAGCAGGAATAATACTTATAATAAGACAATTTTTTTATAGCCTAATCTAAGGTGTACATTTTGGGTTTTTTAAATACTTAAATTATATTTGCACAGTTTTTACCATTTTAATTAAAATACGACATTTTTTGTAACACTATTCAAATTTTGGAACCTTTATAAAAAAATAAAGATAAATGTATTTTGTTTTTAAGTTGTTCTTCTTTAAAAATAATATGTATTTTTTTAATAGTATAGCTTAAAATTAAAATGAAGACTATTAAAGTCTTCGCAGACTGTAGAGTACAATAAAAGAATAATCCAACATCCCTTTCCTACTTTTTAATTAAGAAATTGACTTAATTTTTGACGCAACTCTACTCATCCTTCAAATATAACGTATACGCAAATAACGGAATTACATATTACATTGTCCCATTGCTCAAAGAGCAAACATTTCACTCATTAGCCCTTTTCCTGCTCCACTGCCACTACATTAACCCCTTGACGGCCCCCACGGCCATCAGCGAAGGCGTTTTGCAATGAAATTATTATTTAAATGAAAACAGCAATGGAAAAGTGAGGCGTTGGAAAAGGACGATGACAACAATTGCAATAACAACTAAATGGAGGGAAAAGGCAGTTGGGGACGGGGGCGGTGGAGGATGGGATTGGGAATGGTGATGGGGGGCGTGGCAAGGACGATAATGTCGACGGAGTGACAATGCCAACAGCGAACACAACAGCGAAAATGTTAATAATTACATAAATAACAACAACAGCAACAGGGGCAAAACAAAGATGGCAAATGGAGGAGGATTTCAGGGTGCTGGGGTATTTTTTCCAAAGAAAATGGGAACTCCCATTTATATATATATATATACATATATGTGTATGTAAATGTGCAGGGCTATAAATGAAAGCGGGACAAAGAGGTGGAGAAGTGTGCTGGGTTTTTTGTCATTGTTCGAGGCTGCGGGAGCGCCAAAAGTGACAGCGCACAATATGTAATTATGTTCCCGACACAAACGCACACACTTACAGACACTCGTCCGTATACATACACATACACACAGACACACAGAAATTGTAAGGCAGGTTGGTGTGGGTGCACACAAGAAATATGGAAAAAGGATGCAAAAACGTTGGCAATTTGTGTCGCGCCAAGAAGAAAAAGCAGCAATTGCAAAAAGGAAAGAGGGAATACACTGTATAAAAAAACTAATTTTTAATTATTTTAATAATTATTATTGTTTAACTTAGTATAGATCAATAGATCTTTAAAGGAATAAAAATACAACCAATATTAAAAAATTTAAATTTATTTCTAGTGGATTAACAATTAAACTCACCTAAAAATGTTATTTCCATAAATTGGTTTATTGTTGTGCTGAAAAAATTTTCATATTATTTGAAAATTATAAATATGTTAATAAATGGTAATCTAGTGTTTCATTTATTCATATAACTCTATTATAATATTTTTTCATTTTCTTTAAATATTGGTATTGAAAATTTGTTTTAAAGCTTATGTTTATTACCAGCTATTTTGATCGGAATTAAATTTGAGGTACAATTTAGGTAGTATTTCTTTCCTGTGTAGGTGAATCGGAACGGGTATGAAGGATCCTCCGACGGGGTGTCCTTGTGCATTGTAAACTGGCATTGCTGGGGGCCGCCCTTTAATATAAAGGGCAATATAGCCCCAAAGACTTAAAAAGGTGAACTGCGTGCGACTTTTATTGCTCCAATAGGATAGTGGGGGGTCATGAAGGGGTTTCAGATTTTTGATGGTCAAGGGGGAGCGAGGGTTGTCGGTGGCGAGGTAGCGCAAAATTGGCGACAGGTGGCGCATGTGTTGACATCGCCAGCAGGCGTAAAGAATTCCATATGCGCGGGGGTGGATCTCCGATACCCCAGGAAGTATGCTATAAAAGCTAACTTCGTTAAAGGCACCCATCAACCCTTAGCAAACAATACTTGCTCAAGCTCACCTCGCTTCGTTGGTTTGCTAATTAGCAAACGCGCAACGATAGAAATTTTAATTTAAAAGCCGCCACCTGCTGCCTCGTCCTCCCGGCGAAAATGTCAATTGAGCAACCTTTAACCTTCCCAACGGGGTGTGCAACTCGCACAAATTTTTAAATGCAAATGCGTTGGTTTTTCGACGGGGAACAGTGCACTTGGGGTTTTTGACCTGTTTTTGTGGCATTAATTAATAACTCGGTCAGTTTTGGAGATATCGACATGAAACTTTACCAATCGTCATTATTTGTCCCTAGGCACATATAGTGTGAAAATCGTTTGGATCAGGAAACAATATCCTATAGCTCTCATAGGAACGATCGGTTAAAACTAAAAAAATTTATGAAATTTAAGGAGCTGAAATTTGTTGCTCCAGCCCTATAAAAGTGGATGATAATAAGTGCAACAAAGCAAAAGAAAAATTTTCATCAAACTCAAAACTCAACGGCAGCCATGCATACATATCGACTAACAATTCGCCAGTTTGTAGGCAAAATGATTCGAATTTGTCCAAATTGACGGGCAACTGACAGGAAAACATATCAAATGATCCTCTATTATAAATAATTTGTTCATCAAAATTGTATAGCCTTTTTTTCAGCCGGCCCTTCTCGCTATTCCAACAGCAACCAGTCGGCGTTGGAAAGTGAGGTGATCTAGAAAATTCAAATTGCACCAATAGTGCGGAAAAGTGACAATAAGACTACAGATTTTTGCTCAGAATTGACCAGGTCAACATACACTTGGGCGCATTGAAACTAATGCAAACTTCTATTTCAAAACTCTTCCCAGTTGAAATTTGTTCCTCAAAATTCAGCTTAGTGCATTTATAAAATGACAAATATTAGTATAAACACGAAATTTAAACAATTAATACATTTAACATATAGTACAAGCCTGTGGATCATTTCCATTTTTTTTTTTTCAATGTTTTAAGTAATTAATTTCAAGAACGTTTAAAAAATTGAAACTTAGCGCTGGTGCTTTCGATGCACGCTGACTTTCAGCTGTTTGCTAACTATGCTGTTAAGTATTAACATTTTGATATGAGGCATAAGTTTGAGTTCTGTTATGATTCCCATTTTTTTTTAATTAGAGCACTTTTAAAAATGACTAAATGCCACATAAAGTGGTCAAAACCCCTAGTGCAGTGGTTGATATATGTGTTTACTCAAAAGCAGGAGATCCTGAGACTTTCTCAACATTTAAGAAACTTTAAAAGAAATATTGAAATCAGACAGCATGAGTTATTATATCAAAGAAAGATTTTTTTGTATTACTATGTTACAACTTATTTATTACTATATTAAAAGCTTGGCAAATAAATGATTTCACTTCTGAGAACTTAGTACATTTTCTCCAATATTTAATTGTAAGCCACTTCATTATGTTTTTTTTAACAAATTTACAGATTACCAACAAAAAAATTACTTAATTTAATTTAGTCAAAAATAATTTTCCATCAATTAAAGATTTCTATACTAAATGACTAAATTTAGCAAGGTGTAAAAATGCGAATAATTTTTGCAGATTTATAAATAGCTTCAAAGGCTTTTATTTCCAGGCAACATTGTCTAAATTCTTTGAAAATGTGTGTGGGTGACTGAAATGCCACTGGCAACCAATTTCAGTACTAGGAATAAAACGGGCAACCGTCGTTACGTCATTTCTCCGAAAAACAGTGACGTCATTAAAGAAAGCATTTTCAATCTATAAATGGAAGCCAAGAGACCGAAAGAGAGTGGAAAAATGAAAACAAATTTCGCCTTTGCTGTGTTTGTCATGTATATTTATTAACCTTCAAATGCCGCAAGGATGGCGCGCCAGCTTATTGTTAACCTTCGTCAGTCAGCCACCCTCGGAGGCTCCTGCGACCTGCGACCTGCGACCTGCGACCTACAACCACCCCACCACCCAACCACACCACAACACACCTACCAGCAACCCCCCCTCCCGCGGATCCTTTGCTCTCGGGTTAGGAACGGTGGATTCATAAAGAAAATGTGTGTGCGCGGGCTAAAACAGAGGACAGATATACATAGCCGTACGTCGTACGCCCAACGGGCAATAACAACCCACCCACCGCCCACTGAGAACCGTTAGGGTAAAACGACCTCGCCCACCTAGCCGGGGCCACCCATCAAACGCCTCCCCCCGCCGGTGGCAACCTTCGCTCTCTTTTAACGGTCTCCGAGTAGCCTCGACCCATAAATACGATAAACTTGCAACCGTCTGTGTGCCTCGGTTTGTGTGTGCGGACTACTATTCATATAAACAGTTCCATTTGCCAGGGAACTACAAAATATTCCCATCCCCTGACATATATTCAAACTAAACCCCAGAAGAAGAAAACCTTCTGGATTAATTTACTAACTAATAAACACTTCCGCCAGTCGAAATAAGTTAAGACTTCTTTACACAGTCTTGTTTTTCAGATGAACTGTCATTTAAATTTGTTGGTGTTTTAATGGCGTAAATACCGGTTAAAATAACTTATATAAAGTGAAAATGTTTGAATATTTATGGATATCTATTTTCGATACCCTCAAATTATTAAATAATTTAATATCCAAATCTTAGCATTAGGTTAAGTCAAACTATTTGTTAGTTATTGTTATTTTATTGTTTTTTTATTTTTAACAAATCAAGTACAATAAATAAATAAAAAAATTTACTTAGTATAACAAAAATATGAATTATCAATAAAAAGACTTTATTTCTGGGTTATATTAAATCTTGAAATTTCTAAAAACTCTGAATCTAAAAAAATGAAGTATTAAGAAGCATTCGTGGCTCTACGGCGAAAATACAACTAATAATTAACGCAAAACCCACTGCCAATTTGAATTTCATTTTCCAGTTCCAGTCGCATCATTATTAGTAATAAATTCTGATGCGAACGAGGAAAATACCCGACGACACTGGGGCATATCTAAATGTCCAACTGAACACGCTTATTAAAACTCGCACAATTCGCTTATCGAATCAGAAGCGCACTAATTCCAATATAAATAGCTGCGGTCCGGAAAGCGTGGAGGTATTGAGTTCCTGACTTGGCCACTACACATAACAAATGCTAAGCAATATAAAACCAGTCCGATAACTGTTCATAGCCGATTAACCAAAGCGGCACGCAAGACACCGACCGAACCTGACCGTCCAGAGATCTGTTCGTCGCTCTTTGAAAACCCCGAGAACTTTGAGAACCCGAACTCAGAGAACTTTGAGAACTTTGAGAATTGCGAACCCAGAAGACAGCTCGCTGTGATCGACAGTAGTGCTTTTAGAAAGTAGTTATTAGTGGCACTAGGCTCAGTGTTTTTTATTACTAAGAGAACAACATATTTTTTATATTTTATCGAGATTAATTAAATAATATTTATTTTAATGTATATCTTCATCGTAATGAATTTAATAATTGATGTACCTAAAATAGTCACCTTGAATCTTGAACTTTTAAAACATTTTAAAGATAGGTTCCTAAAACATTAATATGAAAGCATGCATCTCGAAGCGTTAGGATAAATTAAAAATAAATGCAATACAAAAAAATATTTAGGGTACGAATAAAATGGAAAACAGGAAAAAATTAACCAAGCATTATAATCATCTTGGAGTCTTACAGATTTATTAAGACTTTATTGAAAAACATTACCATTACAAGTATCAACAAGTTCAACATTTGGTCTATTTAATTATATGGTAAGTCGATCTTGCTAATACCCTAATAAAGTCCTTAAGAAATAATAAAACCCCATTTGTATTTTTGTTTTGACACAATTTTGGGAAGCAAGATTATTCTTTTAATTTTTAAATGGTCTACGATTCATTACATTAATGAGCTATATTAAACAAAACATTGCTAGTAAATAAGTTTACGCATCTCTAGATAGATGCAACAGTTGTCGCTGTCCGAATGCTGAGTGCTTTTGATGAGCGTGAAATACAACAACATCTCGAGAGCAGCTACAAGTGGTAAAGAGGGCGTGGCAGGGGCGTCGAGGGGGCGGGACGGGCGGTACGGACGGCGACAGTTGTGCTAAAGGTGGCCAAAGCCAACGAGTACCAAGCACCGAACACCAAACATCGAACACCGGACATTGGACACCGGTCGTCTTTGGCCGGTGGTCAGTGGTCAGTGGACAGTGGACAGTGGTCCGCTCTGCGGTCTGAGTAGCCGTCCAGTTCTTGGCCACTGACAAAACGATCGTAAATAATTTTTATTTCAACTTCAAGATACCAAACTAGTCTGCCCGGGCAGCGCTGCCGGCATTGACTGCAGACGGCAGAAGCCGCTGCAGAAATGAATTTTTAAGAAAGTTTTGCACAAACAAAAGGCGATGATGCATAAGGAAATAAGTGACTAGAATGATGCGGGAAATTAATATATATTGACTAAGGAATGCCCTCTAGTTTTGGAAATCTGTCTGTTTGATAAAGTAAATTAAAAGGATTTTTTAGAAACTTTAGTAAAATTCCTTGTCATTACTATCGGAATCAGAATAATTTAAATATGAAACGAAGCATTTCAAGACGCATTAAAAAGTAAATATAATTTTACGAAAAAAAAAATCGCATACGTTTAATTATCATATTTTTTAATTTTAGTGTTCTAAATTATCGTAAATAAATTAGAAAAGTTATAGGAGTTCAGTCATAAGCTTAAAAAAACAAAAATCTTTTATTTAAAATTAAAACAATTCTTTTATTTACAGGCTTTACTTATTTATTTATGTGTTATTTTTTTGGTACATACAGGACATTCTCAATTTATTGGATAATAGACAGTGAAACGAACAATTTTAATGAGTAAATAATACATCAATTATAACATAAGCAAAAGTAATGTCTCAGGTCGTCTTTAACTGCAATACTCCCCATTTTAAAGTTGATTCTTTTGCAGGGTATTTTTTCCTCATGACCAGAAGAAGAAGTAAAAAGCCGAAACAGTTTTGGCCCGAGGCTTATGGGCTAATGATAGCCTTGATGGGGTTTCTCAGGGGTCTCGATCCCCAGATCTTATTTTGAGAGCCCTCGGAACCCGAGGCCAACCGAGGGGATCAGAAATGTGGTGGAAGAGCACAGGTGACTGGTGCCGAAAACTCTTTGCATACATAGATCATCCCACCAAGTGACGTTTTGTGTACCTGCACGGGGATCGGTGATCGGTGATCGGAGATCGGAGTTCTGGCCACCAGCCCACTCCTCCCCTCCAAATTGATGGCCTGGCCTTGCCCGGAACGTGTGACCCGAGAAGAACGCGCTCCGAGCTGTCTTCTGTGTTTGGGTGTTTGGGTCTTCGGGTCTCCAGTCTCCAGTCTTCGGTCTTCGCTGTGTGTGCTGTGTGTCAATGGCCGCAGAAGACTTGGAATCAGAAATGGACTTGGACATGGATATATGGACACATTGGAGGGGCAGTGGAGTGGAATGGTGAGGAGGCTCAATCCTGGGAGCCGTCGCGCAATTGAAATGAAAATATTCGCAAATTGGCTGCGCCCCCTCCTCTGATGAGGTCCCCCAACCCCTCTGCACCCCACCCCCTGCGACCCATCATCACCAGAAATCCGTTCTCTTCATTCTGCCTTCCTTGGGATTCTCTTTCAGTGTGTGTTTGAGCCACGCAAATCGTCAGGCAGCAGGCAAAATTTCCTTGGATCGCCAGCTAGCTAAAGGGTATTATAAGATATATTAGTTAGGAATTCGTTTAAACATAAATAATATTTTCGTAATTACCATAAAAGCACTCTACCAAAGCAATTCTTATAATAAATAAAATATACTATGGTAATAAAATATTTAATTCATAAGAAGATTAATCGTTTTTTATATAGTATTAACCTAATAAAATGAAACAAGTTAGTTTTATTATATCTTAACCAATTTGAAATACATAATAAAACAATAGCTACAGTGATAAATAAATTTTGTTTTATTTAACAGCCAGTTAACTAAGGTTAAATATTTTGGTTTGTTTCATCATTAAATATAATCTTAGTATTACTAAATATCTAGAATTATAAATATGCTGTTTTAGTAACTATTATCATAAGTATTTATAGTTAATTACATCTGGTGTCTTCTTTTAATGAGCTAAGAGTTAAACAGTCAGTTAACTTAAAACCAAATATATAAGCAATATATAAATATTATCATGTACTTGGTAAATATTATTAATTGTAGTTAAAATTAATACATAATATTAATAATAGTAAGTGGTTAACTAATTAAAAAAAGACAATTAGGCTAAATTATGTAGCCTTTCATACCTCTTCTGCCTCTTATTTTCCTGGGGTATCCCCCAAGTTAAGACACCAAAAATCGCATCCTTTTTAGCTGATCATTCCTGCTTATCGTTGTTGTGACTCCACAACGGCCTCACCCCCTCCCTCGGATCCATTCTCCTGCTCCTGTTGTTGCTGTTGTTATTGTCTCGTGTGTTCTGTGAATGTTTTCATTTCCAGGCGACCATGTCGATTTATTTGAATTTAATCTCTGCCTTTAACATGTTTCGGGGCCCCAACTGGAGCTGAAACTGAAGCTGGACATGGACCTGAAGCTGGGACTCTTGGTAGCCGTTTGCATTTGGATCCGACTCTCCCCTTTCTGCAGATGCTCTTTTAGCGGCATTCCTCAAGTTTATTATATGGCCTAGGACATCGACATCCACATCCACATCCACCACATCCACATCGATCGACACTTGGTGCCATTGGCCAGGAGGTGGGTTCTCAGGGGGCGGACCAGGGTCTCAGGAGGAGGTTCTGCCGAGTGAGGTCAAGCAGAAAAGCCAGGGGGCTTTTTCAGACCGATCTAGTCAGGGTCCCCGTTTTAACAGCTCTGCTTGGCGCTGTGGTGAGCCAAAGGGGATTAGTCTTTTCCATGATTTTTTATACAGCACTTATACAGTAAAAGTCCATAAAATTATATTTAAATTTCCGTTAAATAAATGTGTAATAAAGTATAATAAAGTATCAAAATACTTTCCAAATTAATTTGGCTGAAAGATTGCTTTATTTATATTGATCAATTGCAATAATTGTAACCGCTATGAGTAAGAAATAAAAAAGAAATTATTAAATATGTAAATAACTAATAACATTTATCAATTGCTTGATTATAGTTTTGTATTAAGCTAAATTCCTTTTCTAGTATTTACTTTAAAATAAAATAACATTATTAAATAATAGATCGCATTATTATAGAGTCTTGCAGTTTATTATCCAAACAATAAATTTATAAACCCATAACTAATGAAATAAAGGAATTTTCTCATTATAACAGCTCATAAAGACATAAGAAAATGGTTTTATTATGTTAAATAAGAAGTACCAGGTATCTTTATGGCCTCGTTAAAGGCCTTCTCTATTCATCCTCCATGCGTCTAGTCGACGACCGCTCAGGAATTTGATTTATTTTATTTGGCGTTAAAACAGCAAAGTTGAACAATCATGTTTGGTGATCATCGTCGAGCGATAGAACTATGGCACAACTTACAATTGCAACTATTCGCCGCTAGAGAGTACGAGTATGTATGTATCTGGAGTTGGCAATTGGACACGGATAGCTCAATAGCCATATAGCCTCGACTGCAGCCACAGATTCAGCAGAAGCTCGCCTTGGTCTTTGGCTTTGGCTTATTAGATGAAGGCATATAATAAAAGTGTTGCGGCTGCTGTGTCAGTTTTGGATGGAGGGGGGGTGGTGGTGGGTGAGCTTGGGTTAGGAGAGTGGTCACAAACCAGTTGGTAAAAGTTGAAAAAGCAAAAGAAGCAAGGTAGAAATAGAAAAAAATAAAAAAAACAGCTTAGATGCATTTTTACAGTCAACTCTCGGTCGCACCATCTCACTCTTTCTCCGGCGGGCAGGTTTAACTGCCATCTCTTTCCCCTCCTTGGCCCTTGCTTCCTCGTTCGTTGGCTTTAATTTTTCCATTTGTTTTGGCATTTAAAAATGCGCTTCCTTGTGCGAGGTGCACAGGAAAAAATAGGATTATTTTAAACATAGTTGGGGCAAACAGTTTTTTTTAGAAATATCTACTTCGTTATCATAAGTAATCCTTTGCATACGGATTAAACAAATGCACAGCTATAACCAGTTGGGAATTTTAAAAGACAAGTTAATATTACAAGAAATTGTATTAGAAACATATTATTTATACTCTGTAATTCACATTTTATTATAGAACGCAACTTTTCATTACAAAGTATCTAATTGTTGTCTACCAAAGCAATTAAAAATTCCTTAGTTGTAAATTGTAAAAATTGATAATAAAAATATAAGTTGAACCCTCTTGCTTTTTATAATCAATTTGAAATTTACATATAATTTTAGATAACTTTACAAAGAATAGTTAAATTAAATTAAATTAATTATAAATCTTGTCTTAATCGTCTTTATATCTTTGATTTAAAAAAAAAAACATTTATGTATAATAATTTTTTTCTGTGTACAGATGGGAGGCTTTGAAAGGGGGGTGGTACTTCTTTCAGCTTCTGCTTTAGACCAACTTGCCTTGGCCTTAGCTCTTTTGGGCCTGAGCCGCAACAAATGCAAAGAAGCATTGAATTCCTTGGGATACTATTGACCCCGAAGTCGTAAGACTTTTCTCCGACTCTAATAATGAAGTTGTTTTTCGTTGGCTTTATCTCTGTCTCATTTTGAATTTATTAAATTATATGCAACTCGAGATCCAGGCGCAGAAGCTGAAGCTATATAACGCAGCAATGTGATATTTCCAAGAATTTTTAGCAGCTGCTTCCTGTTGTCTCTTGTATCTCGTATGTTGTTGGCACTTTTCGGCCACTCGACACACGCACATTCTTCTTCCTCATCCTCACCCTCCCCCTCCTGTAGTATGTAAAACTTGACACAAAAGATACAAAAAGGCACTCAAAAGATACAAAACAAAAGCAAAGATATAAAATGCAATGTGACCCACCAAAAAAATGAAATAAAACTAAACATGACGCAGCATAAAGTTGATTAAGCTAAAAATTAATAAAGAGTTTGTGAATGAAAAGAATTCGCTTATGATAATTTCTTGATGTAGATGATTGTGTAAATAATTGAGTGATGATCTGAATGATTAAAAGAGATTCAATTATATCCATTAACCACATATGAATATTAAGCAGGTCGCAGGGAAAAAATGTAAAGAGAATTTAATTAAAAAATGAGTATGTAAAATTATTTATTATTGTGGTTATCAGATTGTAAATGACTTTTATGAGGATGGAAAGGCACATGAACGTTACATTCTAATTACTTAGAAATTTAAAAAAAAAAGGAAATGAAAGCAGGAAGCAATTGCCTGGGTTATTGCATTTCGTTTAATATTTAAATAACTTTATTTTATGGCTTAAGAGCCACTCTTTATCGCCTTGTTAAGTAATAATTTCCCAATAAAAGTCTTCCTCTTTTCTTATCTTTTGATTCAAGTCATTCATCTGATTATCACTCGACATCGGTCAGCTGCCCAATGCACCTGAACAATTTGTATTATACATAAACAATATTAAATAAACGAAAATATGCATGGGACCCTGGCATTGTGGCTGTTGTTATGCCCTTTTAACTTGTTGAGTTCTTTTGTTGGATGCATTTTGAGGGCATTTAATGACCGCTGCCAGGTGAAATACACCAACAGTTGCCAATTCGAAACGAAACCGAAACAGAGCCAAAGTCAAAGTTCCAGACGGACGACGACGACGACAGGTCCGTCCAAAACGAAAAAAAAAGAACAGAAATAAAGGAAAATATTAACCATGTGCGAGTGTGTTTGGGTCTTGGCCACTCCGAGGATGCGGTCAGCAAAAAAAGGAAAAGATGAAGGAGTCCCAACTGGAGGTGGGGGCGAGCGATCGCCAGGAATGTTGCAGATGCAGGAGTCGCCGCGGGAGGATGAAGGAGACTTTGTTTTAAATATTTAAACTTGCAGCAGGATCTGCGGAAAGTTGGGGGGTGCAGAAGGCCAGAGGATATGGTCGCTTCTGGCAGACGGATCTTTGATGTTTTCCTGTGTGCAGCAGCGCAGCCGATTAAAAAAATTTATAATGAGCGGCGACGGCGACGACTGGCAATGGATCGAAGATGAAAAGAAGATCGAGGGGTTTATAGGGTATAACGGGGGGTATAGAGTGGGAAAAGTGGTAGGGGGAGGACAGACGTTGAGGGCAGCACTCGTATTTTATATATATATGCGTATACATATGCCATACCTCTCGATCTCTCGTTTCGATTTCGCATTTAGTCCCAAAAGTCCCTGTATCCTACACAGAAAATAAATAAATATACGTAATAATCATAAACATTAAGTCTATCCAATGTTTTCAAATTGCCTTTAAAATATAAAAAACGATCGAAAATCTTAATATGACAAGAATGTTTTTAACTACAGCATTGAAATGTTTTAATATAATTAAACAAAATTTGACGCAAATAGACAATAAAATAATATTAGCTATAAGTATATGCACATAAATCTGCTTAATATTTAAGAACTGTTTTTCGAATACTTTATGAATAATGACTTCATTAATTCGATTAGATACAATTTTAATGAGGCAACAAATATATAAAAAAGTCAGACATATGGTTAAAACATTAACTTTCTTCCATAATTGTTATGACATTGACTTTCTTCCGGTGTATCCCCCTTCTTCTCTTATCCCCCTTTTCTCCATTTTGGCACTTAGTCAGTCATTTAGTCATTGGCCCGTCGTCATCATCGTCTCGGTCTCCTTTTGGATTGCGTCTGTTATTATTTTATTTTATGTGCTTTTCCTTTGTCTTCTGCACCAATTTCTGCAAAATTTACTTACACGCATACGGCAGAAGAGAAAAGAGAAGCCTCTTGCCAGTTGCATTCCCATACACATATATATATAAGATATATCCTCCGCTTGTCTGCTCCTCTCATAATCCCCCTTTAATTTGTCTTTTTGCTGCCTTTGGCCGCTTTTATTTTTTGTTGGTTTCTTGGCCGCTTCTCGGTCGGTCGCTTGGTTTGTTTGTTTGCTGCCAACTTCTGTTGTTGTCGCTTCTTGGCCAAGAATTTTAATTGAAACGAGTTTGAGCCGAGTCTCCACAGCCACAACCAAACATCCAACCCAGAGCAGTCCAATCCGCTTCACTCCACTTCACT
The DNA here is from genome assembly GCA_018152295.1 of Drosophila carrolli. NCBI lineage: Eukaryota > Metazoa > Arthropoda > Insecta > Diptera > Drosophilidae > Drosophila > Drosophila carrolli. Next base: position 16,222,218 of record JAECXJ010000001.1, read on the forward strand.
CCAGTCGCCTCTATTTCACTGCAGTTCAGTTGTCTAGACCTGGGTCAAGTTTTTTTTGGCCAATAGAAAAGAATCTCTCACAGCCACACAGTCCAAAAACTGAAAAACAGCGAGGAAGATACCAAACACATTTTAAAGCGCCCCGATTCGAGCAATAAAATCTTAACTCAAAATACTTTTTAGTACTATCAATTAAGGGGTCTTCAAAATCGGTTATGATTATACATTTACAATTTTATAGATTCATTTGGTATACATTTTTATTTTTATCATAAATATAGATAATATCTACTTTTCATTTATAAGAACTATAACATGGAGTCGATATTATTAAGCTTAGCCCAAAAGAATTTAATTAATCCATCTTAAAATAATGCAAATATTAATTCAGATTTTCAGCAAATCTTACCAAAAGAAAAAGCCATTTAAAAAAATGTCTTCAAATCAGTTTAATAAACAAATAAAAATTGACATTTGTATCATTATTTTAATTAATTTTTATTGGTTAAAAATTACGAACAAAAATGAATAACCCTTGTAAAAAATACTTTGAAGGCATTCAAACTAATGCAATTCAAACTTTTCAGCTTTTTAAAACACTAAGGAACTGTTAAACTTCATATTTATTAACGTGTAAACTCAAATCGAACAGGCTTAGCTTGCCCTATAGATTACAGACCATCTTTGTTCAGAGGAAATCAAAGCAAATACCCCGATGCTGGCTAGATATGGGATCCTCCCCCTAACAGCTCTTCGTAGTAAAAACAAATCCCAACATTCTCTGCCTGCCGATCACGACATGGCCGGTCGAACAACTTCTGTCTGCAGTGAGGCGGAAAAATCGAAACGCAAATATATCTGACAAAATACACGACACCTGATGGCATCCATACACACACATGCACATGTGGAGAGCAAACAGGAACAGGTAAGAGGAGTTGGCCACTGGGAAGCCGCAACCGAATCCGAAGCCTGGTCAATTTGTCTAGAGGGCAGAGCACAGAAAACTGGTCGAGTGCACGTGCTTGGTATCAAACCTGAAGTTGGTCTTCAAGTTGGGCCTCTGCACACACCGAGATTCTCGACAATTGACCTCAAACTGGGTGAGAAGAGGGCCGGCGGACGACATCATCTCGTACAGCTTCCTTTCACAACCCTTTTTTCTGCCGCATTTTACTAATTGAATTCCAATGCCAACAATATTTTAGCTTATTATGTTATTACCAAAGGAGTGCCCTTCACTTTGCTTCACTGCCACTTAGACACGGCAATTGGGCTGAACTTTCTTTCGGCATCTGTCTGATCCTCTTAGCCAGTCCTCTGCTCTCATATCATTAAATTCACACCCAAGGGAGTCGGAGAGGGCGGGTGGGGCAATTGGAAATTATGTTGTAATGCGTTGTGGTAATTACAATTTGCGGCCAGCTTAATGCGCATGTGCAACAAACACGTCAACAGCGCCGCTCACGCATAACCCGAAACAGGAGCAAGGAAACGATCAAGAAACAGTTGCCACAGTTACGAAAGGCGGGGTGGGGGGTTGTAGTGCCAAACAGGACTGAAATTTGAAACTGGCCAGGCCATGTAAAGCGGCCCAAACATGCGCCACAGTGGCCACCAAAAAGCGACAGTCGGTCGAGGCGATCGGGCGACAATTTTTTAAAGAAATTTTTCGGTTAGCATACACAGTGCAGGAACCGAGGAAAATAAATGGCGCCCAACTTGGGGCTTCTTTAATGTCGATCATTTTAATTGGGAATTAATGGTAATGTTAAGCATTACTGATACCACACTCTTATTACATTTTCATTTTATGGTATTTCCAATAGTTCCTTATTGAGATAGGAATACATAAAAGTAACTGGCGCCCAACGTGGGGTTTCTTCTATATTGATCACTAGTTTATATTATAGTACAGCAATTTAATTAAATAAAATTGTGTTTCTGTATGTCTATTAATGTAAAATGTTAAATTAGAAATTGAAACATTTTTAGTAAAGCCAGAAATGTTAAAATATCTTCATTTGGAATATACATAAAAAAACTTGTTTATACAAAAATAAGATTTTCATCATTAAAAACCCAATCCCACTTAGCTTTTGCATAAGCTTCTACACTTGGTAAAAAATCTAATAAAAATAGAAAATAATTTTTCTTAACAGATTTAATTTTTACAAATAAAATAGAAATATTTGAAAATTAAGAAGGCCCCTTTCCTAACAGCGCCCAAGGCTGTTGGATTATTGGAACCGCTCTTTGGCATTTGGTTGGCTGTCTGGACAGGCTTAAGCGATACACACGAGCAGCTGCAGTGGCAGCGGCTCCAACTTGGACTCACGCAGGTGCTGAAAACTTAATTATTGTATAACACACCACGACGCGCCGCCACCCCTCCGCTCAGCCTACCCTGCCCCCGCCCCACTTGATGCAGTGGCAACGGAAGCAAGTTACTGAAAGCGGTTCGAGTTAATTAATATTTCTTGCTGGCTGCAGATACTGGTACAAATGTTTTATTAATTCTGTTAATTAATATCGCCAATGAGCTTGGCTAAAATGTCAACGATAGGTACTTCTCTGTTCGTCTCTTTTTCGATTTGTCTGCCCGTCTCTTTCTTCTGGCTCCTTTCTCCGACCAGAAAGAGAGAGAGAGAAAGAGAGATGGGAAACCAGTTTTTATTTTAGTAGCAGGCGCCAAAGTGCATGTAAAACTAATTGAAGTACCAGGGAGAACAGGTGGAGAAAAAGAGAAGACACTGAGACAATTAGCACAGGCGCCTAATTAACTTTTTTCTTTCGCTCTATAATTTTTTTTTGTAGCTCTCAAATGGTATCTATCTTTCTAGCAATCTATTGACTGGCTATCGATAACTCTCGATCATATTTTCGCATAACTGTCGACGACTGTAACTATTTACGACTCTAAATTGTCTCCGTTTGCGTTGAAGAATGCGGTTGAAAAACTTGTTTTTTTTTCGCTGTGGTCGTCATTGAATGATTGATGGCTTGACTGATTGATTATCGAAGGTCGCGGAGTCTTTTAAGTGACTCGCTGACAAGTGCACTGGGTGTTTCCTTTGTGGTGTTAATTACACGACCACGCCCCCCCAGCGTTGACATTTATTATGCACAAAATGCCACATCAGAAATTACAAAATACAAATGCAAATCGATGTTTTAGGTCTTTGCCGAAATGCAATTAATTTGTTACTCCAACAATACTATATCCCCTTCACACCCATTCCAGCATGTGTGCGGTTTAACTCCCTCTCGTTCTCCGCCTACATAAAAACGAAGGCAATAAACTGCAAATTTCATGGCTGCAAAATGCTATCTCAATGTTTGTAGAGGGTGTGTGATTGGGTATATCTGTAGAAAGATATAATTGAAAATAAATAACAGCTTTATTGCAATTGATACAGTAATGGACTTGAATTAAATTAATGGCGCCCAACGTGGTGCATTTTTAATTTTCTGTATTACGTCATAAAGGTCTTTGTGTTTCAAATGGGGTTGGAAATTTTATATACAATTTTATTGATAAACATATTTTACAGGATATACCGAAAGTGCAATCATTGTTAATACCAAAGTATTTCTCACTTGTTTCACGTCTGCCACTGATAAAAGCATTTCCACATATCAGGCCCCATGCACACACACATACCACAAGTGATGTACTCTTACTCTGCCATAAATATACACAGGCACACACAAACCAAAACACATATATGTATGAACTCACAGAACCAAACACACCCACACAAGGACACGGACACGTAGTTATCCTGACACCGACACGCAGTCAAATGTAAAATGCAAACAGAAATTTCATGATTCTCTTCAGCTGCTGTTGCAACCTGCCAACCCATACCCCTGCCACGCCCCCTTTTCGGAAAAGCTTCCCTTATACGACCCACCCCTGCACCCGCCCCCTTTAGTGTTTACTTGCATACTGTGTATAAATACGAATTTTATGTTATTTACACAAACGTTGCATCCTCACCTGCCGCACATATATCTCGCTTCCACTCTCTTGTCCCCTCCCTCTTTCTATCTCCCTCTTAATGCATGTGTGTGTGTGTATGTGCATCCTGCAAACTTTGTCATTTGCATAACCTTTTTTTTTTGGGAAACGAGGGCGGAACGGGCGTTAAGCTTTCCTCTTTATTTTAAAGCAATTTAAAATATTTAGTTACAATTACATGTCAACAAATAGACTGTACAGAGGCAAGAGGACAGCAAAAGGACACGCACGTACGGACAGGACACACTTATTTGTTTGCTCAAAAGGTGGCTGTGCAATGGATAAGTGGAGTTTGGGCAGCCAGTCAATGGCTCAATTCGAATATTTACTGCCCTTTGAACCTCGTTGCAGAATGAAAAGCACAAAAGTTTTCTCAATTTTTATCCTGCACAACGATGCGTATGATTAATTTAAGTTTACTTTGGACAAATATTAAGTATGCGACATGGAGGACCTGGCGTAAAGTTTTGGAGTGGGCACAGCGAGGCTATCAACCCAATAGACACAAGTCTAGACAATGACAATGGCGGCGAGCAGAAAAGGACCGCTTAAACAACATTAAACAGAGTGGGCGAGCAGACCTTTGAATATCCTTTAGAGATGGCATCGTGATAATGTGGATTTCAGTTCATTAATGGTTTTGGTTCGAGTAGTAATGTAAGAAATTTATATATAAGTTTGGTACATTTTCATGCTTTACTTTTAAAATTTAGTGTTTGATGCTTACATTTAAATTAAATTATAATAAACGAAAAATTGTTTTTAGTTTTAGGAGTTTTATAGGCACACGTACATACCAATACTAAAAAAAATTAAAATTATTAAGTCAAGAAAATTTGTTATTGTCTAGTCTTAAAAAAGATTTGCGACTACCAAACATTAAGTAAGCTGTAATGCTTTTAACTAAAATATTTAGAAACTATAGTAGCAAGGAACTATTCCAAAGAAATCTGTGACTAATTGTTTGTTCTCCTTCAAGTTCAACACTTAAAATTGCTGAATGAAATTTCTCTTTGTTTCTAGCATTACAATAATATTTTCGGGATGATCACGTCTCATCTCTAAGCCGCTAAAGAAGATTTAATGGAAAAGTTGCAGCTCCCGCTGTTGTCTGTTGTCTATTGGACTCTGTGGGCCAGAATCCTGGCTGGCATGGCTAACAAACAAACAGGGACGAGTGCTGAACCAAAAACCGAAACCCAAAAGGGGGCAACAAATAAACGCCAAGCGAGCATCGTTGAGCACCTTTAGTCGGCATCCTGCCATCCTTTCACCGGTGTCCTGTCTGTTGTCTGCCACATAGAACGAAAACGCAATAACGAAAGGGACTGTAGTAAGGAAATCGAGGAGTGTGAGGGCGAGTAGCAAGAGTCCTCCATGTTGCATATGCATGCTGTAGACAACTCCTTTGTATATAGTCTCCCCACACCCCCCTCCCCTATACTCCCATATAGGACCCAGGTCCTAGGCCCCGACATTTACTTAATACTCGACTGTTGAATGGGGGCGGCTGGGGTTAAAATGGATCCCAGACCCTGCGTGTGTATGCCCTGCCAAATGGCAGGTAACATTCAACGCAATTTCGCTGCCAACACACAGAACACAAGAAGCTGGCTAAAAGAAAGTGGAAAGCGGCAGGAAAATCCGAAGGAGGAAAGAGAGATCCGTCTACAGAACCGAGTGGAAAGTCCTATGCAGTCTGTTTTGTAGTTTATTGCAGTTTCCTTTTTGTTGCCATCGTAATTGTTATTGCGATACTATTGTGTGCTTTAAGACGGAAGGCAAAAAAATACTGTGCAAGCAATGGGATAAGTTCTGAAATTGCCAACTTACTGTTCATAAATTGAAAAACAGCTTACACAATATATTTATATAGTTTAAAGAATTTATAGTTGATGTCTTTGTATTATTACTTCCGATACTCCACGTTTATTTATTATAAAATTTTAAAACACAAAATAAAATGAGGTAACTTGAAAGCAATGTTACTGTTATAATTATGTATAAATGAATTAAGATTATCAAAAACTAAATATAAGACTTATATTTTGTTTACGTAAATAAAAAGCAATTTTTTCTATTTAAGTTTGTTTAAGTCTTATTGTTGTAATTATATTATCTCCTATTAATGCTTACTAAAATAAATTACTTTATAAAATAAAAAAATGTATTAATATTTCCTTTTTCTGTTATCCTTAATTACATAAATATTTAACTCAATTATTAAATAAAACGAAAGGATACAATTCCTTTGCTCTTTCCACGTCTGTCAGCTTTTTGGCTAACCAACTTTGATTACACATTTAGTCAGTATGTTATTTTAATTTATAGCCCAGTAATTTACAATAAACCAATAACCAGCAACGACACAAATAGCAAAAACATCAACAACAGCCGCCAGATGGCGCAGGCTTGTAATAATGATGATGATATAGGAAGCGAAGAGCAGAATCCCGAAACATTTCACAATTATTTGCCATATTTGAAACCGCAGTCAAAACAGGAGTTGCCAGTGGAGGAGCAGGGATAATGACCTACCAAATTGTATATCCCTGGATGATATCCCTGTCATACGCTTTTCCTGTTGCCGTTGTTGCTATTGTTATTGTTTTTGTCACGAATCAACGTTAACAACAGCAACCTGAACAACAACAACTATGTGAAGAGGAGCAAAAAGCGGAATCATCCACAAACCGCAGGAAACCCGACACGGGCGCCAGGACGAAGGACTTATTATGTGAATTTATACGCCCGAGTAAACGCATATGTAAGTACAGTCGTGTTCAAAGTAATAGTAGTATTTAAAAAACATATTTTTAAACTTTTTTCAATATTACTTTAGTTGAAAATGTCATTAAATGATTACCTTTTATTATACCCTTGCAGAGGGTATTATAATTTTGGTCAAAAGTGTGCAACGCAGTGAAGGAGACATCTCCGACCATATAAAGTATATATATTCTTGATCAGGATCACCTCCTGAGTTGATATAAGCATGTCCGTCTGTCCGTCTGTCCGTCTGTCCGTCTGTCTGTCCGTCTGTCTGTCCGTCTGTCTGTTTTTACGCGAACTAGTCTCTCAGTTTTAAAGCTATCGAATTGAAACTTTGCACACACCCTTCTTTCCTTTGCACGCAGTTATAAGTCGGAACGGTCGGGATTGGCCGACTATATCCTATAGCTGCCATATAACTGAACGATCGGAAATGCCATAACTTTGGTGTTTTTAAAGTTAGGAGTTGGATTTTCTATGGGTTTTATTTGGCCAATCAATTTTACGTACCAAATTTTATAAGGATCGGCCGACTATATCCTATAGCTGCCTATAACTGATTGATCGGAAATGCCATAACTTTGGTGTTTGTAAGTTGATTTTTTCTATGGGTTTTATTTGGCCAATCAATTTGACGTACCAAATTTTATAAGGATCGGCTGACTATATCCTATAGCTGCCATATAACTGATTGATCGGAAATGCCATAACATTGGTGTTTGTAAAGTTGGAAGTTGGGATTTTCTGGGTTTTTTTTTGGCCAATCATCCGACCACCAACTTCATAGGATCGGCCGACTATATCTTATAGCTGCCATATAACTGAACGATTGGAATGCCATAAATTTGGTGTTTTTAAGTTGGAGTTGGGTTTTCTATGGGTTTTACATTTGGCCAATCAATTTTACGTACCAATTTTATAAGGATCGGCCGACTATATCCTATAGCTGCCATATAACTGATTGATCGGAAATGCCATAACTTTGGTGTTTGTAAAGTTGAAGTTGGGATTTTTATGGGTTTTAATTTGGCCAATCAATTTGACGTACCAAATTTTATAGGATCGCTGACTATATCCTATAGCTGCCATATAACTGATTGATCGGAAATGCCATAACATTGGTGTTTGTAGTTGGAGTTGGGTTTTCTTGGGTTTTATTTTTGGCCAATCAATCCGACCTACCAACTTCATAAGGATCGGCCGACTATATCTTTAGCTGCCATATAACTGAACGATTGGAAATGCCATAAATTTGGTGTTTTTAAAGTTAGGAAGTTGGGATTTTTTGGTATTAGAATGCATCTATGAATAATTTTGAGAATTAATTTTCGTTTCTTTATCAGTTGTTCTTGTTTTTCTTGATACCATAAATGTAAATAAATTCCAATTTGGAGTGAAATAAAATATACAAATTAACAGATCGTTTCATAGTATTAAATTTGACAAATATATATATTTAAAAATGCAATCAATTTTGTTTCAAAATTTTTTATAAAGTTTCTAAAACTCAGGCACTATTAATCTGAACATTGCTGTTTGTGTGTGTAAAATGGGGGCGTGGCCACTGCCCTCGTCCTGTGGTCCCGGGCAAAAATGTTATGCAAATTTGCATCATCCGCACACACGTGTGTAAATTGTTGTATGCATTGTTACCTTATAAAAACAGCGTAATTTTTTAAATGGGTTTTATTTACACTCGAACCCACACCCACTTTTCACTGCTTTTATCCCAGCTCCCTTGCAAAAAGTGATTTTCCATACAAATTAACAAATAAAAACACACGCAAAAAAGGAGCAAACAGCAGAGAAACATTCGCAGGACACTCCACTTACTTATACAGAGTCATACATATGGCATACATGACTGACAGATATATATATCCACACACACACATATACTTATGTGTGTCTCCGCACACGTATGTATTTTGCTATATATCCGTGTGGCATTTTATTTATGCGATGCCTGTGCAAAAGATTCAGGGAAAATGTTGAATTTTTAATGCAAATATAAAGCAGAAAATTGTATTTCTCTTTCCCACCGATCTATGCGAGAGATTTATTTGGATGGTCTGTAGATACATTTATTTCTCGAGATAACATTTTGGGAATTATTAAAGGATTAAATTGAATTTCAACTAAATTATAGATGAATATAGAGAAAGGCAAATACGCATATTTATAGACATTGTCAACCAATACAAATTAATTGGTTTTTATAACTAAGACCATTAGAATATTGTCAGCAACAGATAATAATATTAAACAAATTTTAAAATAAGTCAAACGAATAGTATTTTAAGAGTAATTTTTATTCCTATTATAATTTAAAATTATTTAATGTTTTTAACATAATTACCTTTATGAAAAGATTTTTTTTCTTGTTTGAATTTAGAAAGTTTGTAGCAACAAAAATATTTACAAATCAATTGATAGACTAAATTTAGAAGTTAACAAAAAGTTTAGATGTTAACAAAACTAGAGGAAGTCTATTTGAATAGTTTATGCACCTGGAAAATTGTTTTCAATTCAGCAAATTCAAACTGTTCAAATAAGAACAACTGAAAAGTAAAAATACCCTAGTACCTCAAAGGGCATTCAATTCATTTAAATGCTGGACTTTTTTTGCTTTTTGTTAAAAACTTGTGCAGCAGATTGCCAATTGGCCAGTGACACTGCACACACAAACACACAATGTAAACACCAATACTCACACACACACACACACCGGCTTGTAATGGTATCATTTTTATTTGTTGGTCCTTTACCCAGAGTCCATTCCATGGTCGAAAAACGTTTATTTAAACAAGTGAAATGTAATTATTTTGGAATTTATTATTAAATTAATTTTAATTGTAATAATGTGCATGTTAAAATGGCTCCCTCGTACACAGCCACTCGTACATATGTGTGTGCCATTGTGGTTTTTATTGATTTTAATTTATTTATTTAACCATTTTTTTGTTGTATTCATTTCGGTTTTTGTCGTTCGCCTTTTTTTTTGTTTTTGCGGCCAATGTTGGTCGGGTTATTATGAAAATGTACAAGAGTTTTACAGCGTTAATCAATTTCATTTTCACTCTGGCGAGCAGAAAGCGAAGCAAATTAAATGAAATTAAAAATGCATTTTCATACCTTGCAACACCGCTTACCGTTAGGCCCCGTGTAAGCCAACAAGTAAACAAAAACCCGACCACAATTTACGCCTCATCTAATTGGGAAGCAGGAGCGACAACGGCCAGACAAAGCAACAATTTCATTTTATTTGCTTGCATATTTTAATTAACCCAAAAAGCCACACAAAACTCTCAGCAATTTCCCGAGCAGCAGGAGGGCGAAAGGGACGTGCTAAATCCTTGCTCAATTGTTATTAGGTGTGATTTGTAAACATAATACATATCGTACACAGTACAATTTCAACGTGTGTGTGTGTGGGTGCAGTACTTGGTATGTCCTTGCGAAGGGTAGCATAAAACATTTGCTAAGCCGAATAAGTAAAGGCAATATATAAATGGCTTTATAATAAATTTCATTGGTGTTTTTCAGGTCAATTTTGAAGCATTTTAAAACTATTTTTTATTTTCATTTATCCAATTCTTTAAAAACATTGATTTTATAAATTTAAAAAAAATTATAAATTTAAATAATTTTAATTAATAATAAAAATAATAAAGTTTTTTAAATAAATAAAACGCTTATTTACAATAATAAATTGTTTTATATATTTTCTTTGAATTTATCATAATCACTCTGTTTTAAATATTTTTCTTTTATCGAGAATACAGCATTCAAATATTATATTTTTGCAATGTTATTGCAATATATTCTTCAATAAGTAATCTTGATTTAAATGCCTTTTAATTACCAATATTTACTAAAGTGATTTTAATAAATTAAGCTATGATCTCAGAGTATTGCAATCCCTGTTAAGCCAATTCCGATTTCCTTCTCTGTTTGGCCCAAGATTTTGCACTGTACGCACAAGCAGATACAATTTGTTGCCTACTTACGGGCGCTCCATATCCTTGTGACTTGCACTATCTCTCTCTCTCTCTCTCTTTTCGACTGGCATACTTGCCATCTCGCTCGGGGCCTGGAAATGGGGCTCGTTAGGCATGAAACGGACGTGCTTAAAATTTCATAGACACACACACAAACACACAGGCACGCACCACACACACACACACACACGTGTGCAAAGCAAATGAACATGTGTGCGTATCCTTTATGGATTTAATCCGCATGCCTGCGGTCGGCCACAAGATCAACTGTTGGCAGAAGTGTGTCAACAAGAGGCCCGGCCTCCATGTCCGTTTCGGGGGTGGTGGGATGGGAGTGGGCGTGGCAGTGGGGCAGGTGTGGGTGGTGCCTAGCAAGTGGCCATAATGGCCGACCTCTCACCCCACTTTCTCTGTTGTGTGTTTGTGTGCGTGTGCTCATCTTAACTTGTCCGTGTGTGCACTAAAAAAAGAGATTTATTTTAAAATTTTATTAAATGCATTTAAACCTCTACCAAAGAAAGCCAATTTAGCAATACAAAACCAATGCCTTTTGATTTTACTTAAATTTATCTTTAAGAACATTATCAGAACATAATTGGTAAATTTTTAATATTTTTTCCATACGAAAATATGGCCCAAATAGTGCACCTAATCCTTTAAGTAAATGGATTTCTTGCGTAATACATAAATAATAATTTAATATTTTGAATACATAGTCTAACCACTACTTTTAAACTGATGCATCATGATGTTCTTGTACGACCATTTAAAATGTTTTTTTCTTAGCGCCTTATTATTTATAACATTCAGAATATCATTTTAAATTTTTGAATATCAAAGTAGTTTAAGTCACAGGTATCAATATAAGATAAATAGGAAAAAAAAAAATTTTTAAGGATTTGTTTTTTTTTGTATTAATAGAATGCCACATTTTTTAAAAGTGTACAGGTAAGCACCAAACTCCATGAGTCGTGCTTGAAATGTTTCAACAGCAAGTATGCTAACCGCAGACGAAGTGTTTGAGTGCAAATGAGTGAGTGAGTTGAGGGTAGGCATCAGTCAGTTACACTCGCCAATACTTTAAGCCAGGTTCTGGAACTCCTTCAGCCCATCTGACCACACATTGTTTTGGCAGGTATCTTCTCACGCCTTGGCCCTTCAGAAACCCCAATTAAAATGCCTGTTATTAAACAAATATCAATTTGTTTCATTTCCAATCAAGTTAAGATGGCAAATTTGTTGATGACCCAAGTGGCGTATACGCAATCTTGTTCTACATGGCCAGGTGAGAAAATTAAAATATTTGCAATAGCAATAAATCTGTATAAGAAAAGAATGAGAAAATCGATTGAACATGTTAAAGGAAATGTTCAATGTTCGATAAGAAGTGCAAGTGAAGAAAACTTTATGCGAGGGATGTTTGATTATTCATACTTTGTAATTAAAAAAGATTGGACAGATTACTGTTGCTTATTCCTTTATTTAAAATTTCTAATATTTTTTAAGGATTTGAATTACATTTTTCTAACGCTTTTGAATTAAATTTGTATAAATTAAATATAATTGCTGTTTTTATGCCTTAAAAAATTATTTAATCTCTTTAAAATGTCTAAATAAACTCATTATATTTCTAATTGTTATTAGAACATGTCACAATCCTTTTTCATTAAATATAAGCTCCTGATTAATAAAAGCAATTATTTATTAAATAGGAGAGAATACTAAGCGGATAAATATAGTTTGATGCATTGCCAAGTTAAAGAAAGCCGGCTTTCAAGCATAACAAGAACTACATTTCGCATTCGCACAGACTCCTCCATTTAGTTATGCAACATACATAAGGCATTGAAATTGTATGAATCACTGACATAAAATTTAGTTGGTATCTACCATCTAATTCAACAATCAACAAGGCAACGGGATACCCACAAATAACGAGTCATCCACACACACACACACACATATGGACTCATGAGCTCTGGGAATCCCCCTGCCATGACAGGCAAATACATTTCGTATACACAGCCATTGAGGCGTGTGTGTGTTGTGTGTGTGTGTGTAACGGCAATCATTATTGAGGCAATGATGTGCATTTCATGAATTATACACGGCAAGATGATGCGTTGCGATGTCGAACATCTGTGTGTGTGCTTGTGTATATGTCCGTTTCCTGCTCAAGGACTCGTTGTGTGCTATCCTGAACAACTCCCCCTGCCCCTCTCCACTCCTTCCCGATCTGAACATGGTTGGTTGGGCAATGCGCCGAGGTAAGTAATAAACTTATTGGCCCCATGCCTGTCCGTTGATTGTCCGTTTGTAATACACAATATGCCAGGACATTGCAGTTGGAGTCGGGGAGATCAGGGATGGCCAACATTATTGGCTGCTCACCTTCGGAATAATCTAGTTAAAACGCTTCTGGTTTTCGAAGTCTAAATTTGATTACTACGATTAAATTATTGAGAAATGTTAAGGAAATATAATGTATGTACCTTAAGGACGAAAGTTTTTAATATTATTTTAATTAAATCTAAATGCTTTAGCTGTGTTACTGGTTAGATAGATTGACACTCAAGGACAATGTATTAACAGAATTTTAAAATAATTTTAATTTACTAAAAATAACAGATAAAAATACAATTTATTTGGAATTAACAACATTAGTTGTAAATAAAATATATTATTGACAATTTGAAATCATATTAATTTCAAAATAGATAAAACTAGCTCAATATAATATTCCATTGACGAAACTAAATATATTTTAAGCCCCGTAAATATAAAAAAATACTTAAAATAGTTAGTTTTGTCAATGAACTTGTAAATAAAAAATAAAAAAATATAAATGATAATATTATGCATTTAAAAAACATATTATATTTTATACACTGAAAATACTAGTAGTAAAGAAGCAATTATGAGGATGTTGATAGTGTTTTTGCTGTTTCTTCAAACTTTTAGGCGTACTTTTAACCAGTTGCCTGAATAAATTCCTTTAGGCCAAAACCTCTTGCCCTATTCCAGTGAAACTATGGCTCATTTTGCCATCCCTAGCAGTGAGATTGGCGTATGGGAATTAAGGGTAGTGGGAGGAATGTGAGCCATTCAAAGCCGCCCACTCAAATGTGGCCATATCATGACGAGATGGCAGTGCCAGCGGACGTTTCATCGTTAAATGTGGAACTGTTAAACAGATAATGACCAACCACACCACACCGGCGTTCCGCCCACAAAGGCCACTCCCCTTCACCCCACCACCCACTTACCACAGGATGGGCAAGGACTTTCGAGGGGCAGGAGTCAGTCAGTGGGCGTGGAGTTGAACTGACCAAGGGGCCTTTGTTATGCTCCCCGGCATTCATAACTGTATCAATGGCGATGACTATGATGCTCCCGCTGCTGCCAACGATGATAAACCAATGACGATGATGATGATGATGATTCCACGGCTGGTGTTGTTATTATTCTCCATTTGTTGTTGTCCTGCGGAAACCAGACAACTGTCCTGCTGAAATTCTGATGCATTGAAATATAATTATTGGGAAATGTGCGATTGTCGTTGGGTTTCCGTTTACGTGCTCGCCATTTCGGTTTTGGGCCAGTCCGATTATGCATGCATACGGATGCTGGAGCAGGGGAACAAGTGTAGGACATGATTGTTTGTCCTTTTACATACGACTACATTGGGGGTGCGAATATTGGGAGTGGAAAATAAAGGTTTAGAACTCTACAAAAAGGGGTTTTCATTTAACAATATTTAATGTAAGCTATAGCTTATTTATAAGGTTACTTTAGGCTATATTTAATTAAGACAATTCAATGATCAAACGTTACAGATCCATGACAATAATCATAAGATATAAAATATTTAGAAAACTATAACTAAAATTAATTTAAATTAGACCATCCTGAGATTTTATGTTAATAGAGGCATATTGAAGTCGAAGATCTCTACAGATTAAACATTTGTTATTTTTCGACTGTATTTATTAGGATAAAATAGTGTGGATTTGTATTAAAATCTACTGATTGATTTAAGCTAAAAGATGTACTTCCGCTTTAAAAATACTTGAACTTTAAATAAGTGTAACATTTTTCAAATCAAATAGAATTGTATTATTTGGTAGTAGACATTTTAATAAATGCAATGATTAAATGTGTTTTGAACCATAGTTACTTTTTGAACTTTTTATATAAAAAAGTTACAAGATAAAATATATATAAATATTAAAATATATATAAAACATTTTTATGGGTCAAGTTACCTAGAGAATTTTTATAGAACTGAAATAATAACTATATGTTTTCTAATGACAATTTTTATAGAAGTGAAGTAATAACTTTATGTTTTCTAATGACAGTAATTTGACCTGCACTGTTGTCGATTACATATTTGTATCGATTCGGGGCAAAGGAATTGATGCTCGCACCCTATACCTAAAGGCTGTATACCAGCCACACCCACGCCCAAGCCCACAATCATAATTTATGCAAGCCCAATGACATAACAGTTGCCAGATTATTGCCATGCATTATACACATGTACGAGGATATGTATAGTTGCCCATGTCTGTACATGCACATTCAATTACCATATTAACCGAAACGACTAATTAACTAAAGTTGTATTTACCTCGCAAGTCTCAATTGGCTCAATACACATGCAAACACTGCATATCAAATGCAAGACATTTGACAACAGAAAATGAGATTTTGCGGTCCGACTGCGGCTTGCATTTATAATCAGTATTTTAATTAAAATCGTCCTTAACTTTCATTCTCTTTTGAAGTTTAGTTTTTCACCACACCTCTTGCGCGGGCAAATCAATTAGTGTTAAAAAGTGCACAACATATGGTTTGAGGCTAGGCTAAAATTCACCATTCCTTTTTGGAGAGTTGTGTCTTGAATTAAAAAACCTTACCCTCAAAATAAATTATTTAATTATTAACAAAAGGACTTTAATGCTTATTTGCTTACAAAATTAATTTTTACAAACAAATTAAAAATGTTTATTATTTTATTTAAATGTAAGTCCATTATAAAAGTTTAAATAACCCGATTTGGACCTATTAAACTATTTTTCTCAAACGACAAAAAAAGTTGTAATTAGAAAAATAAAATTTATAACTTTAAATAACCAGTAAATTTAAAAAATACCGCGCTTCCATGGTTGCATTCGAAATTTAAACTTAGATTTGACGAACAAAACGCAAATTTGAGAATTAGTGTTGCAAAGTGTGGAAACAGAAAATACGTTATAATTTGAAAACAACAATTAAAAACTTTAAATGAAAACAAAAACAACTCGTTAACAATCTAATTTTTCATAAGTAATTCTTTCGCAATTTTTAAAATACTTTAATTTCCTTTATAGCTTAAAATTAAAAAAAAAAAGGAATTCAATCATATATGCATTTGGATTTAGATTTTGTATAAATGTTTATATAATATTTAATTTATCTTGTAATTATTTGTATTGGTGTGATAAACTAAATTATATTCTGTAATAATATAAATGTAATATTTTGTATTTTCTTTTCATATTTCGGCCTGCTTTGCAGAAATGAATGACAAGTAAACCAAAGTCAAAAATCTCATATGCCAAAAATAAATTCATGAAATATTGAAAGCCATTGGGTTTTGGTCCAATAGCATCCCAAACCATTAAGACGCCCAAAGTGTAAACTCTTGAAAATTTAGCTCTGTGTGTGTATATATTTTTAATGCTACCAATCTCTTAGCAACCGGTTTTAAAATTCCCATTTCTTTATGTTCGCTAAGGCCAAAAGAACTTGATTGTTCTTCAATTGTGAAAGTCCTCAGTGAGTTGCGCTCTGCCTCTCGATGACTAATTAAAATCAGGGGAAGAAACAAATATTCCCTGCGACATTTTCCGACTAGCTCATTTGGGCATTTTCCAAGAACTCGCGTTTTTCAAACAGTAGCAAAAAAGAGCAGCGAAACTAGCCATATAGTCTATATATTAGTGCTCTGGGTTATCGCGCTGAATGCAATGACGTATGCGAATTAAGTTCTAGTCGAATGCATTTTAATGCGAACGAGGAACTAGCGTGCTAGACTGCGGAAATATTTAACCAAAAGAAAGAGAGGGGTGTATTAAATTAGAAAGAGAGAAAGTTGGAAGAGTGAAAGAGAGGGATAGGCGCAAGCTTCAAAAAACATTTATATGTACACTGAGAAGAAAGGCATGTTTTGACTATATATTTATAATAATACATAATAAACTACATATATTTTTATTTTACATATTTATATTAAAAAAATTTATTCAAATTGGAAAACAAAATTTGAAGTACAATATTTAAAGGGAACCTTGTTCCAATTAAAAATAAAAGGAGTCAATCTAAAAATAAATTTATTTAAATACCGTAAAGCACCATAAATATATATTTTGCCATTTATTGACCTCAATCCAACAAACCCCAAGTTTTTCAACCAGAAATTGTATTTTTTATCAAAAGAATATTTTATTTTAATTTTTTTCCTGTATATCAGCTCTTTGGAGAATGTTGTGTTAACAAATTCTTTTTATTACATCAACACAAACTGTTTGTAACTCTGTAGGCTGAGAACGTGAAATCCCCATAGCCGATTGTTTGGGGAAACGTAACGCTGACGACCAACCGGCCAAACAAGTGGACCAGAGACAACATTCGCGATTTTATTTGTATCTCCGGTCAGTTGAACGAGAAATAGCGTGCTGAGCGGTCGCAAAACGCGCACGAGTATTAACAAAACCCGAAGAAAAAATAAGACATAAACACCAAAGTTTTTTCACCGAAAAGATCTAGATAAAAATATACTATATTAACGGACACAAACAAACAAAGGAATTCTTTAAGCATTTGACGCCGAAAGATCACACTGCAGTTCATAATTTATAATTGCCCCAAGCCGTTTAATTGTATTAAATTAATTGTAAAATGAGTGACCTACAGCATATTACACTGGAAATGGATAAGCTGCCTAAAGAAGACGATAAAACTTTGACGAGAAATCAAGTGAGTTTTAGCTTAACAATCATTAAACTATAGGAGAAGGCTAAACATGTGTTGAGAAATCAGTGCTTTGTTTACTTTGCTGATAGAATGTTGAAAGGCCTATTTACTTACTACAAAAAAAGTATAGTTTCGCAAAGCTTGATAATTTCTATATAAACAGTGGAGAAGCTTCCCATTTAGCAACTACATTTTTTCGGGAAAAGTAACAGCGGGAATGGAAAAAAACCCATGAGTTAGTAATAGAAATAGGTCACCTTAAAAGTCTTTATGGATTTGTGGTTTTTAATTACAATCAAAGATATTATTTGCTGTTTGAAAGTTGGGATTTTCAACGCACTAATAGTCATATAGTTAATTATTGAGAAGGTAAATAATAAGCTTTAAGCCAGTAAACATTTAAAAGGAGTATGTATAAAAAAACCAGTTATTTGTTTACTTTTCTGATAGATCTATTAAATAGAAATACAAATTAAACTACTTGCTGATAATTATTGTGTAAAGAGAAGAAAAACTTCCCCCCAGTTGGCATACATTTTTTTTGGGAAAAGTTGCAGGGGGATCCATTTTTATGATTCATAGATCAACACTGCAGATTTAATAAATCTTTTTGAGCTTGTGGTTTTTCTTGCAATCAGAAAAATGATTTCATGCGCGAAACATGTGATTTCCCATTTAAAGTCAACGAAAATTAAAACACATGGTTGAATTTGTATGCTTCAAATCATTAATTGTTTTTAAATTCCATTATCCTTGTTTTAAGGTATTAATAAATTTGGTAAACAATGACTTGTAATTTTGTTTTTAATTTTTATTAATTCTTAATTTGGGAATTATAATATATATTATATTTTAATTTCTTTGTCAGTCTAGACAATGGAGTTTCTTATTAGGTGAATAATTTGTTTGCTTTATTACAATCGGTCATGCAATTTTTGTCCTCGAACTACCTTATCATTGAATTAATGCATTTGGAAATTCTCTCTTATATGTTTTCATATATACTTATGTACAGATAGGCAACTATAGTCCCCACTTAACATATAGTTGCATTAATCTCAGTTTGCATATTTATCAACGCTGTCAGAACAGAAGCTGTGCTGTTTGCAAGATTTAATTTGCATTTTTAAACAATGCATTTTGGAAGCAAACTCGTTAATATTCCGGAATCGTTTTATTGAAATCTTACAGGAAAATATCAACAATCACAGCAACGGCGATGCAATCGACGGTCTGACACGTAATAATGTTCGAGTGCCCCAGAGCAGGTTCGTATCCCAACTTCAACTTACTCGTTTATCTGTGAAATACTAGAATCCAATTTCTGTGCTTGTCTATATGTTAATCGATCTTGTGACTAATGCTGCTTATAACCGCAATCAATAAACAATTTTTGTAAACCACATTAATGTGTAAGTAGCTTAAGCCAGGGGATAGCAATTTAAATTGATTGTTTCCAGTGATTTTTGACAGTGCCCGAAACGGATGACGATGACAACGACGATCGTCCCTTTGTTGAAGATGGGAGTGGCAATCCCGGCGTGGACGATGGTCTTCTGGGCGGCGGAGGAGGCAAAGGCGGAGGTGGTGGAGTCAATGTGCTCGTTCCCAATGGAGGAAGACGACCCAGTTTCTCCTTTCCGGGCTATAATGGACCCGGTTTTGTGAACATCAACGGAGTGGAGACACCCATACCCGATGTGAATGCCTATCAGCACAAGAAAACCCTGGCACAGGGAATGATGGATCTGGCATTGCTTTCCGCCAATGCAAATCAGTTGCGTTATGTGCTGGAAACCAATACGCAGCATCCCTACTTTTATCCCAGTCTCCTATTCATCTCGCTCAGCATTATATTCCAGGTAAAGCATTTGCATACGAGTGTTCTCTATACAAATTTATTTTAAAAAGGTGCTATTTTTAGACTTTAACATGCTTATTTTTATTTCCCTTTTGATCATATAATTTAATTAAAACCATTCAATATCCAAAAAATCACGAACGATTTTGTTCTTAGCAAAAACGTATATTTATTTGTTTTTAATAATAAAGTAAATAACATTCGAAGCAAATAAGAATTATCGGTTTTAATTGCAAACCTAATTTTAAAAATAAACAATTTTGATTTACTTAAATATCATAAGATTACTTTATTATAATAATTTAAAAACCATATAAATAAATTCACGACCAAGAAATGGTATTTCTATATTAAATTTTATTTATGAAATTATCCATAATTTTGCTGTTATATTTGTATATAATTATTCATAAATTTATTGTTATTTATGAACTCTTTCTCATTTAAGATCGCAGTTGGCGTGGGCCTTATTTGGAATGGCCGGTATAACATCAAGAATGAGCAAGAGATCTGCCGGGCGAACAAAATCAATAATTACACAGTCATCGGAATTTTTATTGTTACGGTGGTCAATGTCCTTATATCGGCGTTTGGCGTAGCAGAACGAGCCCCTTTAGCCGTCAATACAACATAGTTCAAGGACATATTTTAATTAAAATGTAGAGTTGTAAGCACAATCACATCTTTAGATTAAACTCACAGATACACTGGTCAGTTCTTGTTGATGAGACTCACAAAGCGCCTCATTTTTATATATTTAAAAAATCAATTGTGATAAATAAATAAAATCCCACGAGCATTTTACGCCTTATTCGAAAAGAAATCAAAACCTTGTTTATTTATTTTAGGGAAATTCAAATTAATAAAAAGTTAGCTTGTTTACTTTAAGACTTTTGAAGGGGCCTAAGCTAAGATATTTAAATTGTGAACAAATTGTTTATTTATACTACAATTTTTTTATAAACAAAATGATAACCCGAAGGAAAAGTTTATTAAAACGTAATAAAGTATTTGAAATATAATTTTTAAAAAATGTACCCTCATAATGGATTGTTTTTTTTCTATCAATATTTTATATTTAAATGTAAAGGAATTATGAAAAATAATTAGCTAATGGCAAAATGTTTAATTTATTATTCCAACCTTTTTAAATTCTATAATCGTATTTTACCTTTTTGAATTTTTGTTTACCGCCAAACTATCGGTAAAGTGCGATGGTTTCCGACGTAAAATTGAGCAACACTGCGAAGTACCTTCAATATTTTACAGCACTAAACAACAGCTGTTTTTCATTGACTACAAAAAATCGTGCGGAAAATTAAGCATTTTCGGCTAAAAAACTATTCCAAACATGGCCAAGATTATTAAGGCGGTAAGTTAATGCAGAATACGAATAAACCCGAGTCTGCAAACCAGGGGAAAATATTTCGAACCCCGAGATTCGTGCCGATCTTGCAATTGTTATGGTTATGTCATCGCTTCCTTCTGCAGTCCACAGGTTTAACCGGACTCGCCGTGTCCTCCAATCCCCACCATGCCCTGAGTGCTCTTTATGGAAAGATCCTGCGGGCGGTGGCCAAGATGCCAGAGGAAGCCAGCTACAGGAAATACACGGAGCAACTGGTCAAACAACGCGCCGATGCTGTGGCCCAAGTAAGATTATTTTAGATTGGAGAAACCAACTTAAACTATTCACCAATGATTTATTTTTATTGTCCCAATCTGTGGATAAAATTTTAAAAAGAAATCATGTAAAATCTTACATTGAAATGCATATGATACCTTAAGATATTGGTATATTTCTTAAAATCAATTTTTGTTATCTAGAGTTACAAGTTACATTTCTAACTATCATTTTATTTTTGCAAAGCATAAGATATTAATGATTATTTTGATTTTATATAAATTAGAAATATTTGTTTTTAATGTCAACTCTATATTCCGATATTCAGTCTTTGATAAAGTCTCCTTTCTATCTAATAATGTTTTGTACCTATAAGGTTCACGGATTTTCCCATATGATTTTTCTTAAATTTAAATGATAATTTTCAGTTAAAAAAAATATAAATATATCATAAAATATTGAAGATAACTTGAATCCCTAAATCAACCAGAAAGTAGACATCTATTGTATTTATTAGAATTAAAAACTACATTGTACTTAGAAACAAGTTACTTAAATAGCCTCTAGGGTGGTTTCCCTGGAATGTAAAGAATATACAAAGAGAATACCTTACTTATATAAATGAATTCCCCCAGAACAAGGACATCGTTGCCCTGGAGAAGGCCGTTGGCTGCGGTCAGGTGGAGGAGCTGATTGTCCAGGCCGAGAACGAGTTGGTGCTGGCCCGCAAAATGCTCGGCTGGAAGCCCTGGGAGAAGTTGGTCCAAACCGCACCTGCCAAGCAGTGGGACTGGCCGCCCGCACAGATCCTCG
The DNA here is from genome assembly GCA_018152295.1 of Drosophila carrolli. NCBI lineage: Eukaryota > Metazoa > Arthropoda > Insecta > Diptera > Drosophilidae > Drosophila > Drosophila carrolli. Next base: position 16,244,333 of record JAECXJ010000001.1, read on the forward strand.
AGCCCAAAGTTTAGGCTTTAGCTTCAAGCTTTACACATAGTAATAATTATTCTACAGCGAATGGAAATGAAAAGAGAGCAATAAAGCCGTTGATAAGCTGGCCGCATTATCAACAAACAAAAATTCTTGAGCTTCGATCTGTGATCTATTTGGGAGTGTTTCGGTAAACGTTTTCACAAAATTGTTGTATTTAATTTTCCAGCCTATATAAGTTAAGTAAGTCTACGAAAATAGTTGAAATTTAAAAGGTATAAGCCATTGAGTCTGATATGTATGGGATAATTTTTTTTAGAGTTAAATACAGAAATGCTTTGATAAAGTAATAAGTAAGCAAAGTAATTTTAAAACAAATTAAACCAAAAAATATCTGTATTTTTGTTACAAAACAGCACAAAGCGAGGACTGCAATTATTTTCATCTATGAAACAGCTGAAATCTGGAACAACCCCACAAACCCAGCTCCCATTTAAAATTCCACCGAGATTACCATCCATTGGCGATCTCAGTTTGTTTTCAACATGCGTGCACTTCAGTTCCTCCTACTGCTGCTCGCTATTTCCAGTGGTTTTGTGGCATCGCTTCCTCGCCAGCGACGCCAGATCGATCTCACGGTTTCGGCGGAGCACGATGACAAGGACGATGAGACGGAACTGGCATTGGAGGCCATCGCAGGACTCTGGAGCAGTGCCGACAGTCGGACGAAGATCGACGGATCCGCCAGCCTGGTGCATCGCACCCAGGGAATGCAATCGGGTACGGGCAGCACCAAATACCAGGCACGCTTGCATGTCCATCATGACTATAAGACCAATGCGTATCCCTCGTAATCCAAGGTTCAGAGCAGGACTTTCGCCTGGGTGTTCGTATTACGTTCGAGAGATAAAGACGGGAGTTCCAGACATCTGAAGACAGGGGAAAATCGAGCGATTGCGTGAGGAAACCAATACTGTGTAAATAATCCCACTGCCGATAACATTTTGACCTTCCCAGCTCCACGTTGTAGAATATATAGAACCTTCGTGAAAATACAATATACCCGCATACTGTTTTTTTTATTGATTCCATTTTAATTGCCTTCCCCGGTTTTCTTGACCGTGAAGTCGGCGCAACAACTTTCAGCTTAAAATTACAACTACAACAACGAATTTGCACAACAGTGAGGTGGACAGGAGGAGAATAATAAATACAAGCCATTTCTTAAGTATAAATGCCATTAGTCAACGTGGTTTTAGGGTGGGCGTTTTTGGAATCGGCGGCACGAAATGTAATCTATGGCGTGTTTTCAGTGGAAACAATAGGTCAAGTTCGCAGCTCTAAATGGGTTAACTTTGGCGGTCTTCTATACAAGTGTTTACGTTTGGTAAAACATTTTAGATCTATTTTTACTTTAGGATTACTCTCCTGGCAAAACATTCCTTTTTCTAAAAATTATGAAAAATTCTTTTAATAAAATAAGCAGTTTTTGAAGTTAACCAATATGTTTTTCTTGATGGGGCACTATTAAAGGAATACAGAAACAATAATATTGTTTTTATCTAAATAAAGTTAATTTTACCAGAAAAGGGTAAGGGCAGAACTTAGTGGAATATTCTAACAAAAAAATGTCTTCTAAAAAATAAAAAATTATAATGCCTATCTATACTATATCTTAATTTACATAAAAAGGTAATAAGATAAAGGCTGTGAGTTTATAAAGAAATTAAATTTACTGATTTTAAAGTTTGTAAAAAACTGTAATCATAACAACACATAAAGAATAGCTGGTTTTCCTTCTAGTTTAAAATTTAAAACTTGATACAACACATATGGTTTCCAATAAAAAAGCTTAACATGGATTACTTTTCTTGCCCTCGAATTTTTCTCTAAAGAAAACTATAAACACCACCCTACTGAGGTTAATATCATTGCACACTGGTTCGAAGAGTCCTTTGCCTTAATTCAGGCTGATGGGCACTCCCTGGTTCTCCTGCTCCTTAAGTTCCTTGACCACAAAGTTACGGAACTCCTCATAGGCCACTTCGATGTCCACGTTGTTGATGATCTTGTGGAAATTACCTGGCGTCAGACCATAATCGAGTTCCACCTGGGCGGCATTCAGGCGTTTCCTGAGCGACTCCTCCGTTTCGGAGCCACGTAGACGCAGCCGTCGTTCCAGTTCTTGGATACTCGGTGGATTGTTAAAGATTAGTATGGGATTGAGATCCGTTTGGCGGATCTGCTCCACTCCCTTCTGTTCGATGTCCAGGATGCAGACCCTGCCCTGAGCCTGGATTTCCCGCACAGCCTCCTTGCTGGTTCCATAGAGATTGCCCGAAAACTCCGCCGTCTCGATGAACTCATCTCCGGCGATGGCCGCCTCCATATCGGGGCGTTCCACGAAGTAGTAGTGCACACCATGCTCCTCACCTTCCCGTGGTTTCCGCGTGGTATGGGATATGCTGAAGCCAAAAGTGTTGGGGAATTCCGCGAACAGGCGTTTCAGGAGCGTACTCTTCCCAGATCCCGAGGGGCCGCAGAGGACGAGGGGGCGTGGTCCCGGGGCGGACATCTTCTTGCTCGATAGGGTCAGCGTGCTGCTGCTGAGAGCGCGATTTACAATGAACAGAAAGCTTATCATCGCGTGGCCTTTTATTCGTATAGCACCAGCAACCAACAACACAACTAATGGGGCCCAAAAAAAGCTGGTTCTTTTTTTATTTGGCTAAATTAAGAGAAGCGTGCGATTGCAAAGGTGTGTATGTGCGGGTGTCTGTGTGGGCCAGCGATGGACTAATTTCGATATTTTTCGATTGCGCCATTTAAGCGATAACTTGGCGCAATCTTGATTTCAATATTGGCGCAATTTCATTTAAAAACAAATTTTAAATTGCTATCAAATATTTACAAAACATAATTGTTATATAAAGCTATTAAAACTGGAATTTAATTAATTTAATTGAAAAGAAATATTAATGTGTAAAAATACATATTTTCCAAACATTTGACCCTTCTAATATGATTTTTAACACGATCACGATATAAAAAAAAATTGTGTAAATCAATTGTGTACGAAAACCAATAATAATGAAAATAATCTAACACTGGGTATTTTAAGATCATTATTTAAAAAGTAAATTTCGACAAAAATAGTTTAGGAAACTTAATTTTTTGAATGTTTTTTTGAAATTTTGTTCATTTTACTAAATTTTTTCCACTTGCTTTAGACCATATGTCGCTCAGCTTAAAAAAATACCGCCATCCTTTTCCAAATGGTTAACTCAAAAATTAATCAACGAATATAATAAATTGAGTTCATCCCAAAATTACAACCAATTAAAACCAACCAATTTTGGTTTAAAAACTGTTATATTCTTATACTGTTTTACATTTAGCATAGAATTTCAAACACACATACACACTGAAACTGATGCCGAATGAATTACAATGCATTTTTAGTTTTTTTTTATTTAGCTTAAATTAATTATGAATTTCTCATCTGCTTGTTTCCATTTAAATGTTTCTGTTTTATTCTCATTTTCTTACGTTTTTTGTAATTTCATATTTTGATCACATTTTGATTTCGCATGCCCAAAGTGAATTTGGTTTGTTTCCGAATGATTCGCCTGAATGTAAACCTACAACTGCCGTCCGATAAAGCAAAAATATATATGTTTTACTTCGTATGTTTAGGGATTTATGCAAGCCTCTGCTTCTGTCTAGATTCCTACTCTGTGTATATGCTAATATTCAGTCAATATTATATTCATGTCTGCCCATATTCCCCCATTTTTGGGGGGAGCTCACTTTCAATGGAGAATCGAAAACCTGAAGATCGTTTCTGTTCTAATGGGAAGAGTATATAAATTTCGGTTTACCGAAGATGAATATCTCATCTGTCATATATGTACAAAATATTTTACGGTTTGTTTTTAGCTTTTAGTTTTCGATGTATGTTTTGCATTTGAATTGGAACAAAATCAAACAGTCCTAAGAGACGATCGTGGTATTTTATATGGTTGCTGGATCCCTTGCGGTCTCAACTAAATAACAGTACTAACTTCGTATCGGAGCTGTAACATGGATAAGGCATGTGGAGGATTTGATATCGGAAATGATTATGATGTGTGTGTGGAGCGATGAAACGTGGATTATGCGGTGTTGGCTGGCAATGCAAGAATTTTTGTGTAATTGTTTTCTGTAATTTATTATACCCTAAAAATTTGTTTACAACTAATACTATGCATATGCTTAAAATTGATTAAAAAATATAATTATTATTATTTATAGATTTATTCACGATGCTACAAACTAAACGAATTGTACGACAAAATTGTTGAATAAGACCAAAATGGGAGCGGGCTTTCTATCAATAAGGATTTTGGGACCCCAAAAAAGGTTAACAATTACAAAAAGGTGTGGCGAGGGGGGAGTGAATGGTGTGTGTGTGTGTGCCCCTAGAAAAACGGGGCAATCTTCTTACAAGCTAGGATTCAATATTATTCATATTTAATATTCAATTACTAGGAGCGTAAAAGGTTGCATTCATTTATCGGCTGCTATATTCTGGCTGGCAAATTAATTAAAATTTAATGCAGTGGTAACAAAAAAGGAAACTACTAACAATTATGTTTAGATCGGCTTTGTTTTGCTTCTTCCGTTTTGTATAATTATGTATAATTATTGTTTACAAGTAGCATAATTAATATTTACGTGTATATTTGATGTTGTTTTCTTAATAATTCTTTTTGTTTCTTCTGTTTTGTTAAAATTATAAAATTACCTAATCAAGAAAACCATAAAAATAGTTTTACTGCTGCTGCATCTGCTTTTGTTGTTTAGTTTTATGTTAATTGTAATTTGTCGTTAGTGGCGGCCTCTTAGGCCTTCCAGTTGTTTTGGCGACTGCCGCTGGCTCCGCTCTGTTGCTGGGGTGGAATCATCTCCAGTAGATATTGGCGCTGCAGCTCCGCCGCCCGCTGAACATCCGCCATGCTACTGGCGCTGCTCGAGTTCTTCGCCGATCCCGAGGATGAGCTGCTCTTCTTGTTGTTATTGTTGAAAGCTAAAACAACAAACAAAGATTAATTTCCAATATGTGAACAGTTTTGTAAATATTTTAAGAGTTCAACCTACTGACTGACTGATTTTAATAAAATTTATTTTAATTAAGATAATTATTTCGCACTTTTCAAAATATGATGGAATTCATATTGAATGTTGTAAAAAATGTTATAAGCAGCTCTTTAAGTTAAAGCGTTCTAAACTTAATTTTTGTATTCATAACAAAGCTAATATTGTTTCTAATCAATATTAAAAAAAAACATTTAGGACCATTTTCTTCCCTCTAAAGGCTAAGTATTTTTAAACTCAGTTTATCATGAGCTAAAAGTATGTTTTAAATTGAGTTTAAAAAGGAGATTAGATAAATTAATATTTTATTTATGCCTTTCCTATTGCTCGCAGTCAGTTATGAAATTTTCAGTTAAACTTATTGAAGGCTTACCTGCCACTTGTGCCGCCTGCGCCATGGCCATCTGGTAGGAATACAGAAGCGGAGCAAACTGCATCATATGCTGCGGATTGCCTCCAAGACCTTGTCCCAGAGCTAAAAGAAAGAGTACACAGATTAGTAAAATATAAAAATATAATATATGCTTTCAGAACCAAGATCAACCCACCTCTAAAGAGTTGCTGTTGGAAAGCCTGCATGGCCGCCGCCGTGGCAGCTGGCGAGGAATTGCCCAGTCCTGCCGCCGGATTGGATGAGCCCGTTGAGGCTCCTCCAAAATTGCCCAATCCTCCCAAAGCAGCCAGATTGCCCAGCTGGCTGAGGTTGCCCAGATTACCGAGGTTGCCCAGACTGGCCAAGCTATTCATGTTCAATCCACCCATGCCGCCAAGGGCACTCAGATGAGCAGCCGCCGCCAGCGTGGCCGCCGAGTATTTGTCGTAGTTCTGGGCCTGCTGCTGTTGCGTCTGCTGATCCCGCTGCTGATCCCTGTCGCGCTGATCCCGCTGCTGTTGCTGCTGCGACTGGTGATGGTGATCGAGTCGATCGTTGCGGGAGGATCTGGAGGAGGTTGACGCCTCATGGTGATGCGCTGCTGTCGGTCCGGGACTAAGGATTCCAGCCTGCTGAGCGGCAATGGCGGCCGCTGCAGCCGTGGCAGCTGCTCGCGAGGATCGCGACGCACCCGACGACGGCGGTGGTGTGGCTTGACTTTGGGGTGGCGGCGGCGTTGGACGCGGTGTCGCTGGCGTTGGCGTGTGGCATTTGGTGGGTATCACCGTCACCGACGGCGGCAAATTGACCAGAGCAGCCGCCGCCGAAGCGTGCGTCGCCTGCAACTGTTCCCGTTCCCTTTGCAGGTGCGACGATGAGGAGTTGCTGGTCACCGCGGAGACGGAGAGCGAGTTACCGCCACCACTCGATCCATGGGTGTCCACTGGCGAGGGACTGCTCTGGCTGGCCAGACGCTGCTCGATCTCCTGCTCCTGCTGCAGCGCCTTCACAAACGCCTGTTTCAGTCGGTTGGTGTGCTCCGCCTTGAGAGCCTTCTTCACATTCGAGGTGACGCACTGCTCGCAAATCACCTTGGGATCCTTGTTGGCTGTAAATAGAGAGAAAGTCATTAGATGATTTGTTTGTGTTCTCTTAGATTTTAGGTCGAAAGTTTTCTATTTAGATTAATTTTCTATTTTTTTGGCCTTAAAGGTTTTAAAATAAGTATTAAACCAAGATAATGTTTTAGTATTGAACGATTGATTAAGTTATTAAATTTAATTAAGGACAGACAGCACGGAGATGATTGACTTTTAATTTAGTTCAGTCCTTATTTTAATAACAAATTAATTTTATAAAATCCTGTTTAATTTGAAAGAATGATTTTAGGGAATTATAAAATGTATGTTACTTTATTTAAGATTAAAAATGAAATTAAACTTTTCAAGTCGTTTTATCTGTTAAATTAAACATTATTGTATAATGCAATTTGTTTTATATGAGATTTTACTTGGCAACTAACTTTTAAAGTCGTTCTATAGGTAAGCTATTTTACGATCTATGGATATACTTACTCTGCTTCTCCCACTTCCACACGGGCGTAAAATCGATCTTGCACTGGGCACAACGGAAGGGAGCTGCCACAGCATTGGCCTTCTTGTTGACGGTCAAATAGTCCACAACAGTTTCCAAACCAAGAAGATAGACAAAGTCCGTGTTGCTGGGATTGGGTATAAAGTGCATCTCTGGCGGTGGTGGCTTTGGTGGGGGAATCTACCAAAGATAAACGAGTATAAAACCAAAATTTCTATATTTCCTAAAGGATATTTTCACTTACCTGTAGCAACGTCTTTTCCAGTTGCTTGCGAAGGGCCATTTTAGCTGCCGCCTGTCTTTGAGCAGGAGTCTGAGCATCTTCTCTTGGCGTGGAGCGATCATTCTGCCGTGAATTAGTTTATTAATTATCTATAAAACAATTGTCTTGGCATGAGCACTCACCTTTTGCTCGTTGTGCTGATTCTGATGCGATTGGGACAGTGGTAGCGCCGGCGTGATGGATACAGAATTGCTTATGGTCCCAGGTACCTTCGAATTATCCGAAATATTAGGCTGCATGTTTCAACGATTTTTGGTTTTTGATTTTTTTTTACAGGATGGCAAATATGGGTACAGAGCAAAGTTGCGTTTTTAGTAGTTGGGATATTAGTTAAAGTTAAATGAATACGAGAAATGAAGGAATATTAAGTGCCACTTGCACGAAGCCTCCTCGGTTTTTGGAAAATCCCCATACAGAGGCTGACTTCGGCTGATTTGACAGGTGAGTAGTGTTAGTAGCAATGTTGGAAAAGTAGTTGTGAACTTTTGTTTATGTTGTTTAGTGTTAGGCAGCAAGAACTATCGAAGGGTTTCTTCAAACATATGCATATGCAAACTTTAATTGGTATAAAAAATCAAGGTATAATAGGCAAAAATACTAAACACTTGAAAACAATATTTGCAAAATCTTTCCACCTCTAACAAGAATGACAATTGACATTTCTCTTTTAAATAATTAAAACATGGTGTTCAGAACATGAATAGTTGGTTTGATTTGCAATTTTGAAATCTTTCTTTTATAAATGTTTTGTCTTTGTAATGTTTCGGATTTGATTTGATTTCTTTTGTAAAATTATATAAAAATTTTAAAATAAATTAAACATATTTTCTTAGTGAAACATTTTTCAATCTCTAAATTAGTTAATCAAAGTTTTTGATATATCTTGCTCCTTTCATGTGGTAAGTGTGTTAGTTTTGAATGAGTTTTGTGTTGGTAAGCGTGAGTTTTTGTTTCTTAAGTGTGTGTTTCGAATATGTTTGTTCTTATCAAATGTTTGTCTATGTGTATTGCAGTGTCTTTGGTGCTTTTGGACAAAAGGTGAGAGAAAAACTCGGCGCTTACGGCAACGATTACATTACAATAACTCACATTGCGTGGTTTCAGACTGGAGGGCGGCGCCGATGTGGGCGTGATGGTCACCGAGGGCGTGATGGTGAGATTCGGCAGGTTGGTGCGCGGCGGCAGATTGCTCGAGCGGTGCGATGAGGAGGTGGCGGGCGTGATGGTGGTACCGGCGGCTAATGTGGCGCCCGCTGGCAGCGATGACCTTGGCGGCGGCAGGATGGAGTTGCTGCTGCTGCTGCGATGTTGACCGCTCAAGACGGCCGCTGCAGCTGCCATTGCAGAAGCGGTCGCCACCGCTGAGCTTGAGCTTCCCGTTCGACTGTTGGTGGCGCTGCAGATTGAAAAATGCATTATTAATAAATTAGCACAAAGTCGCGTAATTAATCCAAATTCTCACCTGATGCTCACTGCCGGTCCGCCGCTGCCGCTTAAACTGCTCCTGCTGCCCTTGCTGTGGGCGGGCAGCGGTACCGCCGACGTCGGCGTCACACTCAGCGATCCCTTCGAGGTGAGGGCGGCGGGAATTGCGGCCAGCGGATTGTTGGGCGAAACGCTGGTCGGGGTCACCACCATATTCTCCTTCATCACCTGCTGCGACTGCTTCAGTTTCTTGAGCAGCATCAGTTTGGTCTCCTCATTACGCAAATCCTGTCGCAGCTTCCTCAGACTCTTCTCACGCTCCTTGAGCTCCGCATGACTCAGCTCTTTGATGGGCACATAGGGCGGCATCTCCTCGTCATCCGTCTCCGAGTCTATATTCCCATTCTGCTGACGTCCATTGGTGCGAGCGGGTAATAACACAATGTCCGGTGCTTCGGCATAGGATTTGGGTTCGGTTCGGGGTCGCAGGACCCGCCTTTGAACCTTATTCTCATCCTGACCGCCACCCAACGATCCACCACCACCACCTGTCGCACCTGTGACCCCTTCACTGGCATTAATGCTGTTGTTGTTTGTGCTGGCGCTATTGGTGGTATTACTGCTATTGTTGGTGGTGCTGTTGGAGTTAATGTTACTGCTATTGGTGGCGGTGCCATTATTGGTCGCCGGCGCCGGAGATGGAGTGATGGTCAGACCCGTATTGTTGGCCGTCAGCGCTCGCAGATCCCGATTACTGAGCGCCGCCGGAGATGGAGCCGGCGTTATGGTCAACGCCGGATCACGACCGGACCCTAAACTCAAGTCGACCACGTCGTCGACCTCCATTTTGGCCATTTTCGCTCGTCGCGTCGTCGTGATTTTGTATCTTGGTCAACTGCAAAGAGCAAGGAAAAGAAAATCGATTAGTTAAGGTGACCAAATGGGGAAAAGTTTTGGGTTTATTATTAACTAATTAATTACACGATTTAAATATTTAATCGTTCTTCTTTCTTAAACGTTCGCTTTTGAATAATGTGTCAATGCACATAGATTCGGTTTTTAGAGAAATTAGTTACATTTTGGACTACTATTGAGATTTCATTCTATCAAAATAAGAAATTCAGTTTTAAAAGAGATATCTAAAACAGCTTTAATAGACCAAAAAAGCTATATAAAATAGTCTCGTCGTTATAGATATAAGACTTTCATTTCAGCTTTAAAGCTAAGAGACTAATTTGCACAGCTAGTGATGCTGATCAAGAATATATATACTTTATATATATACTTCACTGCGTTGCAAACTTTTGTCTAAAATTATAATAATACCTTTTGCAAGGGTATAAAAACAAGAGACATTTTTCATAAAAAAATGTCAATTATTGTAAACATTCATAGCGGGGTTGTGTGTGAATAGGGGTTAAGGAGGCGTGGCAAGGAAAGGGGATATTGTGGCGTTCGTGTTTTACCAAGGGTTGAACTTGGGTTTCCTTTTAACCATTTTTATTCTCGTTTTGTTTTTTTTTTTGCCATCATGGCACTTTGAAAGCGGAAGTGCGACTGTATAACCCCTAAATGTATCTGTATCTGTATCGCCTTTTTCTCTTTTCCGTGTTAAGAAAAAATAAAGATATCCGATTTCAATTTATTAAGGCGATGACCTTGTTGTAAACCGATGTATACATATTCCCCCAAGGAGAAAGAAAGGAAGGAATGAAAAAGAGATGGGAGAAAGCTGCACTAAATCACAAATCAAATCTGATTTGATCGTAGATATGCAAGTGTAAGTGGATTTGTGGCGCCTGTGTTAGTGAAAGAGCGCCAAAGCGAAATATTTCTTTCGATTCGGACATCTCCACAAACAAGTCACGTTTTCGATTTAACAAATTTTCGCATACAAAGCCGCTGGTTTTGCGGCTACAAGAAAATTTACATGAAAACCAAGCTAGTTGGTGGGGTGAGAAACTTGTAAGACTGTGGTGACTCGCTAGCAATAACCAGCTTATTCAATTTAACAAATAAGGGAATGAATAATTTAAATTCTCTGCCCACAAAAAAAAAAATGGATTAACATTTATTAAAATTGACCCAAAAAGTTAGGTTTGTTAAATTTCAGCCACTTTCAAATTGTTTATGATTATTTGTTTTGGGTGACCATAACAAGACTTTATTTTAAACTTATAGTGATTAATATTAAATGCATCATTTGATTACTCTATTGTTAACTTTTGCGTTTATATACAAGAAAATCAAGGTCACTTTAAACGTTATTTACACACGTATATATACTTCCAGTTAGATCCTATTCGGCGAGCTCCACTGTACTTAGTAGTAGAATAACTAGCTAAGATTCAAACCAGCAAAAACAGGCGCACACAATCACAAACCAACAAGAGCTACCTGACACGTGAGAGCGGGAGGTGAATAAACCTTTCAAGCAACTTGAGCTGCACAAAAGCACAAACAACAAAGCCCAGCAAATACGACAAACATTCACCTGCCGCTGATTTTGAAAAGCACACACAAACAATATCAAAAAGTCAACAAAATCATTTTAACAAGGCACCAACAATAAACCAGCAATAAGCGTCACAATTAAAATGAAATATAAACGACGGATCGTAAAATAAATACCTTAAAGCAGGTGACAACCCTGGCAAAACGGAGCTTGCCGAGAAGAATCCACTTTTGCAGATACCGGCCGAAGAAAAGCGAATCAAATGGCATAATTACACAAAGCTGGGGCAAAAAAAAAAAAAAAAAACTTTAAAAAAATAAAACAACTTGGCATTGTTGTCCCCAACGTGCTATAAATTAACTCGCTTTGAAAGTTAGCACACAAACAAACACATACTATGTAAGTCGAGTGTATGAGCACGCTTACTCGTTCGTTTTTTATTATTTTTTTCTTCCCCAACCAGCTCTTCCTCCCTCCCCGCCCCCCTAAAAACGACGGCTGTCGGCGGAGTCTCGTTACTTTCGACACTTGTGTCGTCATCAGATTGTGCTGTCCGCTATCAGTGCACAGTGGGTCGCATTCGCGGGGTGTACCAGATAATAGGTGGCAAAGCGTGCTGCGCGATAGTGGGCGACGATAACATTGAGTGAAAAAGATACAGTGGTTAAAAGGTTCTGGAAACATTAGGGAATTTATATTTCCCCAAGAAAAAATAAATATTGTTACATTTTACCATTTTACTTAACTAACATCGTTATTTTGTTTAACAGTTTTAAAATTGATAAATTAAATATCTCAAAAATATAAACGATAGGTAGTAACATTTTTTTTGATAATTTTTATGAAACCTAATTCCTCAAAAATATTGTTACTATTGGTAAATATTTATTTTGAAACGTTTTTTATTGTGGCCTAATTGTAATACATAATTTTACGATTGTTGCTAAGAATATTTGCCACTGTGCGTTGAATTTGTTGGCCTGTTTGTACGAGTTAATTCCACAGCGTGAGATTGTGTATGTTTGCTTGCTAAAGTGTGTGAGTTTGTGTGCTTTGATGATTGTCAGCTTTTTCTTATTAAATTAATGCAAACATTTTTAAATTTTTATAGATGCTTTTTAATGCTCGCGACCATTATGCGTGATGATAGCTTCTCCACCCCTTCCTCAGGCATTATCCACCCCCTTACCCTTTAACCCCTGGCCGACTTCGAGAAAAAAGCTGACTTTATCGATTTGTTGCGACGTTTGGTATTTGTGTGACTATAATTGTGTTTAATAGCGCGCTAAATGTGCTTCAATTAGCGTTTTTGAGTTGCACAGCTTAACTTCACAATAGGTTGTGGGATACTCAGATACTTGATGATCTTAGGGGGTCAGTTAGGAACAAGTGTACCTTATGCTCAAGTGCAAGTTCAAGGGTCGTTGGCACCTGAAGAGGTAAAATATTGATGATGACGACACATTCACATTCAGTAAATGAAAATTTGATGGAATGTTACATGGATTAGTCAAAGATATCAATACCAAATTGAGCAAGGGCGATATTAGGGAGTTATTAAAGTGACCAAGGGAGATACAAAACTGATGAGGAGGGGGTAAACAAACTTAGAGGCGAATGACTAGCAGCGACGACGCAAAAAAGCAAAAGAAATAAGGTTAAATCAAAAGTACAGTTGTGTACATAGCGCGGCCAGCAGCAGCACCAACAAAAGTAACAACAACAACACAAACAAAAGCAAAGAGCAACAGCAAAGCAAGCGAAATGTGTTTGGATGTGGCTGCGGTGAGAGCGACAGAGAGAGAGTAAACGCGGTGCGGTGCGGTGAGAGCGAGAGGAGGAAGCGGGAGAGCGAGAGTAAGATGGAAGAAGAGAGCGCACGTCGCACACACGCGAGACGACATCGAAATGAGAGAAAGAGAGAGGTAAGCGGGCAGCGGTTTTTGGGGTCTGGCCACCCAAAAGCACCACCCCACAAATCCCTATCCCCTTGCTACACCCCCAACTCCAACCTCCCACCCATTGATTTGCATATTAGTTGCTTATCGGCCCTTGGGATAAAGAATCATTATAATTTAACTTTCTTTCACACTTTGGGGTTATGCTAATGCATACTCAAAAATTCTATTTCAAACTTCTTAGTTTAGTAATACCTAATACGAAGAAATTTATAATTGATAATGGAGTAAAGTTTCATATTCAATTTCGTTCATACTTAAAGTTAAGTTGAATAGAACTTTAAACATTGTATTAATATCTGAAGGTATTACAAAAAAAACATTCCTTACTCAACATTCTTGCAAAACGCGGTAGAAGTACTTTGAAAATCGCCTACCCGAAACGCCAATATCTTAAATTATTTACATCTTAATCTTAACTCTTCCGAGCTATAAAACTAATCATAAATTGTAAAATCTACATCTAAAGTCATTTTCTCTAGTACCTTTATATCTCAATACGAATTTTCAATAGAGCCCAAGGACTTTGTCACTAACTCTTCCACAATCTTTATTGAAGCCGTTTTATTATTCTTTATTAATGTTCATTCAAAACCCCCTTTGGGTCTATATACACCTCAACGTATTGAAACACAACAAATAAGAAATAAAAATCTTTAAAATGATTAAAAGGCAAGACACAGCTTAGCAAACAAACATATTTATTTTGCCACGTTTCGGTTCGACATTATAAGAAATGCGCATATCTTATATCTTATGGCCATTGTACATAGGCGTTGAGGAGAGGGGCACACGGGGTGGACGGGGGATTTAGTAGAGTGGAGTGGGGGTCTCTGCTTGGCTGCTGAGAGAAAAAGAGAGAGAGCAGGCGAAAGAGCACGACTTGTTGTACATGGATGGGGTGGGGGAAGTGGGCGGGGGGCGACCGACCTTCGTACATATTTACTCATCCATGGTGGGATTTTGAATCGAAATTGGGAGGGTGGTGCAACGGGTGCTTAAAACACAATCCCAAACAATTCCAATCTCAAAACCTAAATCAAACGTTGGGCAATTTCACAAATGCATTCAAGTGATGTCATCGAAAACTATGGCGAACTATCAAATTGCATTCAAAGAGTTCGACTTGCAGTTGCACCAATACTCGAAATACGTGCTAGAACTATGTACATGTGTAGAAATCTTTTCCACTTCTGAAACTAAGAAGATAATAAATACCTAATATCCAAAAATCTGTTCTTTCAGAGGTCTTGACCTTAGTGGAAATTGATTACTCATTCCTTCAACTCATATATTTACTTATATAATAAATATGTATATAAACTTAATGGAAAACAATTTATAGCTTTATTCCACAGATAGATATTTGCACATACGACCGGATGTTTAGAAGTTGACTTAAAAATGTCCCTATTAAAGAAAAAACATATGCTTGTATAACTTCATATTAAATAAGTTACACATTTGGTTTCAAATTATGATAAAACAAAAAAGAGAAGTCAATATGAGTAAGCCAATGAAATAAAGAAAGAATTCGGTGTACGAATAAAAGTATAATAAATACGGCCTTCTCAGTTAAAAAAAATTAATTGAAAATGTAAGTTTGAGCTGTTACTTACAAACATTATCGCTGTGGTTAAGTCTAGAATATTCTAAGAAATGTTTTGTCAATTTCCTATTTCTCTGAAATAATACATTTCTTATCTCACCTAATTCTCTAAAACAAATCGTTTCAGAAATTTACTAATCTTATCGAAGTAAGTTTCTTTTTAGGGTTCCTTTCACAAAAGTTTTAGAAAGGGCTTTCGCTGAAAGGTTCCCATTTGATGTAATCAACTTAAGTGCCGTATGACAGTTTCCGCAAATAGCCCACTGTACCTATGTAGTTGTTTTTCTCGTTGCGTTTATTTATAACAACCGATAAGCAGCATTGAGCAATTCGCCAGCACTCAAAACAGCGAACAAATGAATACAACAAAAAGTTCTAAATGGGTTAACTAGAACATTAGGCCCCATTTAATTACGTGCACTGCATGACAAACACAAAAAAATAGAAACGGATTCTTTACATTATGATTTGATTTTATTTATTTTATTCTTGCTTATCAGTTAAGTATACACATATCCTGAAACTGACTGCTGAGTAATTGGCAAAGTTAAAAAAAATCTTGAGGGGGTGCTGAACAGCTGTTTTTCTTCGTGCTCTTGACCAGTGTTGCCAACAAAATAAACAGTAAATACAATACATAAGGAGCAATAGCAACAATGCAAAGACAAGCTAAAAATTAATGACTTTCAAACTGGTTTTGTTTACTGTTGTTGTTGTGAATGAGAAGAAAAAATAAGTTGAAGAAGAAGAAAAAGCGATGAAGCCGATGCCAAAGCATCATTTAATGCTTTGTTCGCCTCCCGCAGTAGAAAAAAAAAGGGGTCTTACTTCATTTTTAATACCACATATTTTGTTTTCCAGGGATGAGCTTTGCATATGGACAAGATGTGGAGAAAGTATAACAGCACTGATACAATTGGTAACAATACAATTATTAAGGAACCGAGAACTTTAAAACTTATCAATTGGTCAATATGAGCAGATTACATTTATGTACGTAAATGTTTATTGTCCAAAATAAAATACCTTTTATCATTAAATAATTACGTTAGACCAGGCTCTTTAAACTTTAAATTTTTGAGGTTAATAAACTAACCGACAAAAACTTTAACAATTTACATATCATGTCAATTTGCAATTTTGCCCATTTGCGCAGGTAGTGCCTATATACCATATTTATACATAAATATTTGATTTCATATATGTATGTATTGTACGGTGAAATATGCAATTGCCCACCTTCTCTTCTTCTTCACGTTGCGTCTTTGCTGTTTGTTGTTGTTACTTTTGCTGTACATAAGCAGTCCCATCCATGAATGTGTATGTTTTCCACTCACACTCCCGCATATTCACATAGGCAATGGGTTCAACTTGTATATAAACCCAAACGACCGACCGACTCTGCCGACGTCGCTGCCAACGTCACCGTCTCTGCTTTTGTCTATCCATGCGCCCCCTCTCCCTCTTTTGGATCACAGTATGTGTGTATGTTAGTACAACAGGGGCCATTAAATTAGTGATAAGAAAAAATCTGCTTCATTTATTAATTGTGTTCAGGAAAAAAGCACAAGGGTGTTAACTAAATAATATTAATATCGAATACGTGCTTATAAAATGAAATTCATATATTTTGTTGAAGACAGGTATCTTATCTGTTTATCTTAAAAACTGTTATTTATCCCAAAAGTTATTGCAATTACGTAATATGACAAAAGATGTGACACAAATGTTAATCAGTTTTGTAAAATAAAATAATTAAATAACATCATATCTTATGAAGATATTTTAAATCTCTAGAATAGAGATATAAAATTGTTTCAGAAAAGTGCAAATGATTGAATCTAATGAATCTAAAATGTTTTGGGAACTTTAAATAGTAATTGCTATATATCTGCCCTCGACTGTGCAGCATGTATTTTATGGCATTCGGTGGCCGTTGACTGTTTGGCTGAGAAACGGCGAAAAGGCAACCGATCTATTTATTACAATTCAGAATTCACAATTCACCCTGTGTAGCGTACATCATTACGCATTTGCATTTGGCACATTTAAAATTTCAGCGTGCTTAATTCTTTCTGGCTTCCTGGTTTTATTTTGTTAGCTTTTTTCTCTCGCCAAGCAATTGACGCCTGCACTTCGAATGCTTTGGAAAAATTCCACTTAATCAAGCAAATTACCAACGCGTTGCTATGCTTTTCTCTTTTTTTTTTTGTTTTGGCTATTTTTAGGCTTTGTGCTTTACCTTTTTTCGGTTTTTTTAGTTTTTGGGTTGGCAAAACAAAGATTGAATGCTGCATGGAAATGGAAATGAGAGAAAAACGCTAAGAAGCGTTAAGAATAACCCCGAAAAGTAACGCGTAAAAGCAGCGCCCGAAAAGAAATAACAAAAACCAGTTAGCCAATACTTTCCTCTCTCGCACACACACAGACTTAACTGTTTTTTTTTATGACATAGTACGATAAGTGCGAAAAATTCGTGAATTTCATTCAATTTCTCATTGAGATTTCAGTTTCGTTTGCCATTTAGTATAATTAAGTAAATATCATTCTATAAATAGGCTTATCAAAGTTGCCAACGAGTAGCAGTTCAGGGAATGCAATAATAATAAACTTTAGCCTTGAACTAACCATCGCGAATAAAAATATATACACACATATGTACACACATTTATATAGGCGCTCATGTAAATATGCAAATGCTGTGTTTTTTTTCTATGTACTCATATTAGCTTGTAATTGTTTCTTAGCACGCGTTTTTCGCCTGCAAACTGCATGCTCGGTGACAGGTCCCAAAGACTTGCATTGTGCACCCTGTCAAGGGTAGTCGAGGGGTATATACGCCGCCTATCAATCCAAATAGGGTGTGTATAAAGAAGGTACTCAAAGGAGCATGTATGCGGCCACAGTGGAGCGTGCACCATGACAACCTTTCAGATACATACATATAATACAATTATTTTGTGTTTATATCTTAGACTGTAATGGGTAGGGGCTACAATTCTGTAAGTTTCTGAAAATGGGGTGTCTTGCTGTTTTACAACATTTCTGTGTACTCAATAAAATTTAGTATCCTCTTCCCAGGACATTTAAAATAAAACTATATTTTAAGAATAGGGTTAACCACTCTTAAAGAAGCATAAACATAAAATTTATTTAAAAACAACAAGAGCAAAAAAATGTTGCACGTTTGCTTAAAAAATGTTTAATTTCAATTATCAGAGCATTTCATGATTTGAAGTACATATCCAATCCAATCAACCAAGCGGCTATACATAATTACATCTGAGCCACGTCACTTCCTGCTAAGAGTCAATATACTGATAAATATTCCCACTTTGAAGATTGGGTATTTGGCAAATCAAACCCTTTGGATTTGCATAGTTTGCATGTACGATTGAATATGTGTAGTCCAACAGTATTGTACATTTGTCTGTGCATATGCATGGCGTATAAAAATAAATGTCAGCGAAAAAAAAAATGGAAAAAGAGAAAACATTTTTTCTAGCTCTCTAGCTGATAAGCAGGGCGACACTTACATATATACACACACTGACGAACGGCCCAAGTATATAAGCATATGTATTTAGGGTCTGAGAGTACGCGATACTTTCAATTTGACTGTTGTTAAGGCTGACTCAGAGTATTTCATCTTAATCCAATGTGTGATAACTACAGACTAATTTTACTTAAGCTACTTAGCTACAATAAACATTTTTTTATTGCGGCCTTTAAATTTATACTTAAAACATTTATATAATGTGCACTGTTTAAAGTTGTGAAATTTAAGTTTGATTATTTAACTATTATCAAATACTATGTTTTTATTACAAGACCTTAAAGATTTTAAAAAAACTTTTTTTTTTTTTTTTAATTTTTCTTTGAAGTAATTCATAAATTCTTGATAGTCTAAGCACTTTAGAGCGTCCTTGAAATACATATGTATGCACAGAGATCTTTACGTTATCAATTTTGACTTAAGCTATAGAACATTTTGTATTATAAAATATTGATTGTATTGCTTTATGTATTATTATTAAATCATGTTTTGTACTGAACTTGAATAATATATTTCTATATAAAAATATTTTCTCTGGGGAATAAGTTTGTGATCTTGGCCAATAAAATAGTGTTCAAGGTCTGTGAACTCTGCATAAAAAGAGAAATCGCTGGATGCAGCTTAATAACGGTAACGAGTTAAGTGATGCTGCAACTGCAGCTACGAATACAAGCACTAGTGACTGCTACTAAAACTAGTATTAGTCGCTGCCTTCTATGTGCGGCACAATTCTTTTTTTTATGCGCTTGTTCTTATTTTTGCACTTAATGACGTGTAACGAGCTCGCGCGCGTGTTTTGCGCTCTCTCTCGCTCTCTTTATATATATATATAGGTATAGGTATATATGTATTTATGGCCAGCATACAGACAAACATATGTACTAGTAGCTGGGGTGTGCGTGCGAACGAGATGGAGCAATTTGAAAATAAACAGGTAAAAAAGGTAAACCAAAAGAAATAACAACAAAAAAGCAGCTTTGCCACTTTTTTTAGCCGTCTGTCTTTGTTTTTTTTTATAATTTTTTTCTTGAGTGAAATGATCGTCAGCAAACAACCAAATTGGCCTGGCGGTTTTCTTCTTCTTCTTTTTTGGCCAACAATAATTATCGTTGATACCTTTAAATAATTAGTCAGCAAGAGCTGACCATGAAAATCAGCACAAAATAAGGAAATCGATGTAAGTTTTTGCAAAATGTTTACGGCAGTGAATTATCTTTTGTGGAGAACATATAAATTAAGTAAATACAATGGAGGAAAAACAAGAAAGGAAAGCTAACTTCGGGCGGAGCCGAAGTTGATATACCCTTGCAGAATACTCTGTAAATTATATTCTCCAAAATTATTCATATGATGCATTCTTAATACTCATAAAAATCCCAACTTCCTAACTTTAAAAACACCAAAGTTATGACATTTCCAATCGTTCAGTTATATGGCAGCTATAGGATATAGTCGGCCGATCCTTATGAAATTTGGTAGGTCGGATTGGCTGGCCAAATATAACACCCATAGAAAATGCCAACTTCCTAACTTTACAAACACCAAAGTTATGGCATTTCCGATCAATCAGTTATATGGCAGCTATAGGATATAGTCGGCCGATCCTTATGAAATTCGGCATGTCGGATTGATTAGCCAAATATAAAACCCATAGAAAATCCCAACATTCTAACTTTACAAACACCAAAGTTATGGCATTTCCGATCAATCAGTTATATGGAAGCTATAGGATAGTCGGCCGATCCTTATAGAAATTCGGCATGTCGGATTGATTAGCCAAATACAAAACCCATAGAAAATCCCAACTTCCTAACTTTACAAACACCAAAGTTATGGCATTTCCGATCGTTCAGTTATATGGCAGCTTTAGGATATAGTCGGCCGATCCCGGCCGTTCCGACTTATATACTGCGTGCAAAGGAAAGAAGGGTGTGTGCAAAGTTTCAATTCGATATCTTTAAAACTGAGAGACTAGTTCGCGTAGAAACAGACAGACGGACAGACAGACGGACAGACAGACGGACAGACGGACAGACGGACATGGCTATATCAACTCAGGAGGTGATCCTGATCAAGAATATATATACTTTATATGGTCGGAGATGTCTCCTTCACTGCGTTGCACACTTTTGACCAAAATTATAATACCCTCTGCAAGGGTATAAAAACACAATGCCATTAAATGAGTTTCACATTGAGCATTTTCCGTTTTTACAACAAAATTTGATTGTTAAATAGATGTTTAAGTACTTAGCGCATATACAGATGTACATATCAATGAATTAATAGCACTTTGAAACCGATTAGGTAAATATCATTAAACCTAAGTTTTATTTCCATACATAAAATTGTAATTACTACGATATAGTAAAAAACTGGGGCTTTTTCTGCCCTATTTTGGAAGAAGTAATTTTCTATATTTTTGTTTTGTTCAAAAAAGTTGATAATATGGCTTTGGGACTTTTGTTACTGTACTCAGTGTCAACTTTATAGCCATGAAAATTGGAATGCCACCGATAATGATTCTATATCGCTTGATGGCAACTCTGTTTTAGCTTTCAAAGATAAACACAACCAAATATAAGAAACATTTTCAAAAAACAATCGGCAGAAAAGTCATTTAAACGGTCAATTGCCTCAAGCGGCCAAAAGCAAATGTTCGAACGAGATGGCAATACGAGAAAAACACAAAAACCAAACACAAACTAAATGAAATTGAGAGGCACCGAATGCCAAAGCGAGAGGGTGGCAGTGGGGGAAAGAGAGGGGGCTAGCAGCTGACAGCTGCCCATTTAAATAGCAACAAAAAAATGCATGTCGAAAATTAAAAAATATTTTATGGCTAACGGGAAGTATTTAAACAACGCATTTTAACGTATTTCAAGCATCTCATAAAAACAATTGCTCGATTTAATGAACACAATTTTAAAAAACAATATGTTTATCCAAAATCATTTTAAAAATATATTATTTTTAGAAGATGGTAATAAAAATTAAACAAAATGTTGGGTATTAAATTAACACAGGAAATTATTTGAAATTGTTTACGATATTTAGTAGCGGAAACAATTCTTAAGAAACTGAATGAATTTCAGAATAGTATCTGTGAATTCCAAACAATATTTCACACCTAAGAGATAATCTCTTAAGATTCTTAAGAGATTTTTAGATTACAAAAGATATTGGTAGTTCCTACTTTTTTTGTGAAAAGTATTTAAACTATTTTTTAAAAACAATAAACGGGATATGTCTCGTTAATTTGAATGGATGGATATTTAGCAGCTGACATGCTTCTTAAAATTCTTCAAATGTGCTCAAAATTCGGCCATTAAAAAATACTAACCACATCGAGATGTGCATAAATTATAATTTACCGAAGCGCAGCAGCCCCAAGATGTCGAATCGGAAGAAGAAGAAGAAGAGGAGGTGGGGGTATAGGTGGAATCGGGGAGAGAAGGCGACAGACCGATACCAAAAGAGAAAGAGAGAGAGGAAGCGAGAGAGCCGTCTTATATACACGGCCATGGAATGTTTGCCTGTGTGCACGCAACACACTCATACTCATATTCCGCCGTTTGGGTTCTACTTTCGTGTATATAGTAAACACTACATAGGGGGCATTATGTACAGCTGTGTGTGCAAGCATCGGGACAGCTAATCAGGCAATTAAAGAGCCACCAAATAGCCCAAGCAACCAAAAACCAGAAGAAGAAACAATTTAAAAACTGAGGTGGAATCGACATCGAAATGTGCCAACAACACAAAGAAAAGTTTGGCACCAACTAAAAAATGTTTGCGATAACAAAGTGAATGTGTTGCAAAAAACCCTTGAAAAACAAAAGTTTTGTTTATATAATGAGTGCAAAATTAAGTTAATCCCAACAAATGGCGAGGAATGTGTTTTCAGAAATAAGCTGGGATGTCATTAGCAGACGGTGGGTGGTATTTCCGACTGCCTCACCCTATTTTTGCGTTCAAAACGCCCACCCATCCCTTCACCTGCAAAAACCACGCACTTTTCAACAAATTTCAACCACCAAAAAACAACGCAAAAAGCAACAAGACGAACAAGTATTTTATAGTTAAGCTTCACAACTGAAAGATACCGGTTATTCTTTGCTCTTCAACCCTAGCAAACTTTCATGTAAATAAAACTTTTTTCACATTCATAAAAGGAATTAATCAGTTATTAATAAAATGTTCTTCTTTTTACCACTACTTAAAATACATATTTAAAATACAAATCGTAATACTGATTGCTTGTTTCATTAAACCCGATATCTGAAAACGGTTTAAGAAACCTTAGCTTTCGTTAAAGTCTAAGGAAATACGTTAAGGAGTCTCTAACCTAAGAGGTTTTCAAAATTAGTAACACCTTAAAAGGTTACCGTTTTTAAGAATCACTTCTTATAAAGGCGAAAGGTTTTTCAGTTCCCCTTAGTTTTCATGAATATAATACAACTCTCAAGAAAAACCATTATGAAACAAGAAGAAAAACAGATTCGACAAGTTACTTCACTTAATGCGGTTCACCGAGGGGAGGAAAATCCTCAAAAGAGGTTGGGGAAAATGTAAAGTGGGCGGCTGCTGTTCTAAAAACTTTACGCGAACCTTTAAAATGGGTCTTTAAAAAAGAGGAAGGAAGGAAAAGAGAGTGGAAGCCTTTACGTCTGGGCTCCCTTTTTTCGCCTCCGCCCACAGGGGTTATGCCCACATAGCAACACAACCCAATGGCGCCACCCACGCGCCACCCCTCAAAAGCCCCACCCCCTCTTGGCCTGTCTGTATGTTGGGTAACTTTTTTTCTTTTGCCTGCTTCTTCTTTTACTTTTTGCCCTAACACAAAAATGTGTATCTAGAAATATTTTATGCAGGCAACTCTTCAGCGGGGGTGAGGAGAATATGGAGGGGGTGGCTGATATGTAGGTGGAGTGGGTGGGGGTGGAAGTGGTTCACCCCTCACCCCCTGCCCATCAATGACAGCTGCTCTGGTTGCTGTTGTTGCTGTTATTGCCTTTGGTTTTGGGCGTGTTTCTGGTGGCACAAAACTATGACCGAAAACACGGGTGGGGTGTTATATGAGGCGGAGATGTCGCTACCTCCGCACACATATAAATCCTCACAAAATATACAGTCGAACTTCCATAACTGGTATTGTCCTAAAAAACTGCAAATAAAATGCAATAAACCACGTCTTCATAACTCAAAAACTTCCATGACTACAAACCCCTGCAAAACTTCATAAAACCAACAAATTTAAAGGCGCAGGAAAATGCTTTGGTTTTATTCAAGATTAGATATTTTATTTATAAACTACCTTCCATAAACTACCTTCCTTAAAATCTAGATAGCAATATACTTTGCAACGTTAAAAAAAAAATTTGTGTAATATTGATTTGAGGATAATAATTGATTTATAGTATAATATTTATAAAACAATATAGGATTATCCTAATGTATCTCTAAAGACTGTAAAGTTATTTAGAACATCCCGTTATTTTAATTAATATGTACAGGAAAAGAACGGATTGGATTTCGATAAGCAAGGAAACTTTCCTTAAACTTGGGTGTAAAAGTCAAAGTCAAAGTCGAAAGAAAACTGAAACCTTAAACTTTTTCATTAAAAAGACCAAAGAAAGACTATTGTTTAGACAGGATGTTTTTTAGAAAAATAAGCTGGAACCGCTGCAAAGGGATTTGCAGTTCGTGGTTGAAGGTATAGTCGTTGAACTGTGTATATATAAATTGATATACATAGGCGGCACATCAAGACACATGTCCACATAATTGCCAAACGCGCAAAATCGAAGTGGCGACCTGCCCACCCCACACTAACCCCACCACCCCCAACCCCAAAACCTACCCAACTCCCACCCCCTTGGCTTAGGATTACTCACCAGTTTGCATTTTCAGGTGGGTGGTACAGTTGCGCTTGCAATTTATAGTTGGAATATTGTGGGTCTGGGGTAAACTAAGCCAGTTTCATAAATAATTGCAGAATATTGAATTTTGAGGTGCCCAAAGCCCCTTCCAAAATAATTCCCCTACTGCCGTTGATATTTGCGCTAATTGCCATTGCCGTCGTTGGCATTTTCATTAAAATTGCGTAATATTAATGGGCGAAAGCAGTAGGAGAAGCGGGGGGGCTGTGCTGGGTCACTATGTGGCTAAAACTAATTTCCCGTCCGACGTTTCATGTTCACACACAAACCATACGAGGAGCATCAACAAATTCGGATTTTCGGCATTACAATTTGTGGAAATTTGCATAAATGGGGGGGTACTGACCCCAAACCCTATCACAAATAAACCATATTCGCTTCGACCTGCAACAGGAAGTTCAGTGATATACAATAGCGTAGGCATATCATCGCATAGATTACGCAACTATTCCCAGGATACAAGGGACCAGAAAGAGAGGGGCGGCTGCTGCACAGGGGGGGGGTGGCTTCACACATTCGCGGCGACACATTTGTGCCACTCGACTCCACAAGGTACCAGAGTAAGCCACCCACAGATGGCCACCCGAAAACGGTAGGAAATCCACTCAAGCATATCGAACACAACACATCGGACCGAGCCACCACCCAACCACATATGACCCCCTCCCCTCCCCGCTTATGCACCACTGTTAAGTTCAGTACACCACTGTACAGCTGGTGTCAAAATAATAACACAATATACCCTGTCCATAAATTACGAAAACTTTGTTATCTATCAGCGAAATCTAGTGAGTTTGCTTGTGCACCACAAATATTGGGTCTGTCTTATCAACATCCTCATTTATTTTTTTAACAAACCTAATTGTAAAACAGATTACTGACGAAATGGAAATGTGACTTCTCGTTATCAGAATTATATTATAATGCTTAGAGGAATACTTAATTCAATTGTTTCATTTGGGAATTCTAAATAAATCTAATAAAAGAAGGGGAGGGGGGGGGGGGGGGGAGGATTTTAAAATAAATTTTTTTTTTAAAAAAAAAAAAAAAAAAAATTTTTTAAAAATTTAAAAAAAAAAAAAAAAAAAAAAGGGGGTTTTAAAAAAAAAAAAAAAAAAAATAAGACATTTAAAATAATTTAAATTCAAGTTTAAGGCCGTCTTTTTTCATTGCTTTAATAATCCGGTTTGCTGTATAATTAATTTGTTTATATATTTCAGATTTATTAAAGACTGCGAATTTACGTAGCCACTGCTGAAAACCTTAACCTCGAAGCAAGAATAAATCCCTATTTTAACCAATTTCTTAGTTATTATCGGGATTCCATAGACTTGAAATAACTTATAAATAAATATAACTTAAATGCGGATGTGCGATGAATAAATGATTGTTTTTAATTTTCAGCATAATTTCAAAAGATTTTGCAAGATATTTGAAATCTCAAAAGATCTGGGCCACCCACAAGTTCAATCTGCCAAGATTGACAATCTGGACAATGACATTTGCTATAATTTCGACCACAGCTGTGCGTAGGCCTTCGATGGGCGGTGGTTCAGGGGGTGGTGGTTCATCGGATGATGCTGTGGTTCTTGTTGTTGTTGTGGCCTTCGTTTTCGGGTACCGACGAGCCCGGATATTATATGCATACTTGAACTATGCGAGGAAGGAAGCAGGCGACCAGACCAGCAGACCCTGTCATGCCATTCTACTCCCTACCGACCCCCCACCACCCTTCCGCATCACCGCCCCCCGGGACGCCCCTCTTATCCTGTTTTGTATATGTATCTGTTTTTGCATGCTCCTCTCTCTTGCTCGCTCTCTGCTTGTATTTGTGTGTGTCAGTGTGTGTGTGCGAAATGTTTATATACATGTGCATGCACAGCTGTACCGTTTCGGGGCATTTTACAGCCACAGAGCCGCCGCCACAGACCACCCATCCACCCAAGCACCACCCACAGCCACCCCAAAAAACAGGATCACCCACAACAACAATGCAAAACGTCTGCATTTCAACTAACGCCACCCGATACACAAACAAACGTAAAGGGGGAAAGGGCTCCACAGCCCCTCTTTTGCTTTTCCTCCCCCTTGAAAAACCAACACCAACCCACCGAACCACCCATCCACCCACCTACAACCCCCCACCCCCACCCATTGCAGCAGCAGCCTTCTCATATTGCCATAGTTGTTGTCTTCTCCTTCTTGTTGTTGTTGTTGTTGCCGGGACTGCCGAAAAACTTTTATACATAAGCGGAAGCTTACAGAAAAACCCCTACCCCCAAAGGACACCCCATCGAAAAGCCAGTAGAAACTCATTACAAAATCAATAAGTTAATTTTCCCTTTTTTTCATTTACTATTTACGTGACATTTTTTTATGACGAAGTTTCTGCTTATTTAATCAATAAAATTCCTCGCAATCAAACTTAAGAATTTAACAGTTTCATCTTCTTGCAATTCAGTAAATATGTACATATGCAGTTATTATATGCAAAAATAAATAAATAAATTCCGTTGTTAACATTAGTTAATTCCACTAGCTGCTTTAAATTTAAGTTGCGTGTCCTTCTTGGTCGCGCTTAATCGATTTTTTCAGGAGCAGCAAAGCCAAAGTTAAGACCACCCACTCGTCCTCAGGCCGAAAGCACAAGGGGATCCATACAAAAATATATATAAGTAAAAACAACTGAAGAGACAGGAAAACTCCCAGAAAGAAAGGGGAGGTGCGGACATTTGGGATGCGAAAGATGGTTTGAGGTGGAAAGTTTGAAAAAATCCAAACAATAAACGAATTCCTTTGGCTGAACAATTTTGCCCTCTCACCCTTTTCATATCGCTTGGGATTTTTATAAAATTCTTAGCCTTCTTTAAAAAAAAAATCAGAGAAAATGTTTGAAATATTTTTATTTATTGGGATTAGGTACGATTTAAATTGATTTAAATCCAAACACAAATTTAACACAAATCAAAATTAAAAAATTTAATTTAACTCCTTAAGAATTGTAGAAAATATATAAAAATCTTAACAACAACTTCTTGATTGCAAACTTGCGTAGGGAAAAACATAAAACCTCACAGCTATTTTCACAAATAAGTATTGATCACAGTTTTATGTATTGATAATTAAATAAACATCTTATCTATTCATCGCTTTGACCTTTCCCGCCTTAAAAGTTAGTAGCTTTTAGAGAATTTTGAGTTGAGAAGCATTAGGCAAAATTGTTTATAAAACTATGTTTTAGTTTTAAGGAAAATGTATAAATATGTCGTTCTATCCATCAAGAGATTACAAAATCTAGTGTTATCGTAATCGCACAATAGCTCTTGAATCGTTTTTAGATTTTGATTTATAGTTCCCCATGGTTGTTGATGTTGCAGCTGGGTTCTTGCTTTAGTTGTCGGCAGAGAGTTTAGTTTGGTGCATCGGCTTAGGTTTAGGTACTACAGTACCACTCATTTCCCCCCACCGTCAGTACCACCCCCCCCCAACCAATCTGCCCGACCAAAAACAACAATGCTCTGCGGACGCTGCATGCAACTATTGAAGCATGAACATGCAATTTATGTACCTATATGTGCATATATACCTACGAACTATGAAATACAGCAACAACAGCAGCAATAAGCGACTGTACTTTTGATATAAAATCCACTCCACTCCACTCCATACATGGAAAACCAAACAAACACAATCGCACATACAGTGCCGATATACGTATGTATGTATATAGCCCCAAAAAACCCCCCACACCTCCCACTTTTAGAGACACCCACTTGGAGTGGAAAGCTCTGTTTAGTTTTAGTTGCGCTTTAAACTGCATTTCGGCTTGCGATGCTTTGTTGTTGTAAGCTGTATATAGAGAATTGCATGGGTGTAGAAACTGGAGGGGGGTTACATTGTGCAGCAATCGAAATAGAAAACAACTGCAATATGTTTGGTTCCAACGAATGCAGATTGAATCGGCAGAAAACAGCACCAGATGCATTGCAAGCAGCTTCAACCAAAAAAAAGAAAACAGATTTTACACCCTAAACATGCCACCCTCGAATCCCAGTTGTCATCTATAAATCGAAACTTTTACAGAAGCTATATGTATTGGATGGGGAAAACTTGGAAAGGTCTGCCAAATGGTGCGGTATAAAGCGAAAGTTGCTTTTAAGTTTATATAATAAGGAAAAATACACTTCAGAGTTGGTTTGGGCTTAAATTTAAATGTGGCCCTGTTGATATAGTTAATTCTTAAAGTTGCTTTTGTATAGTTGTTCATTAATCTGCCAACAAAATTTTGTGAAGATTAGAAAATATCGTTACTTAATGAATTCAAATGATCTGTGGGATATTTCCTTTTATTCATACCTGTGTTTTTGGGGTTTCACGAAAATTATGTTTCGATGTCCTAAAATTCGATTTATGAAACTGATATATGTTTATTGTGTTATTAGTAAAAACAATAAGTTTTGAACTTTTGACCAAAAAACCTTCCTCTAACCCAAATTTGAGGTTAATCTTTGCTATCGACAGCAAGTGCAAGGAAGGTGGGTTGCAAAACACAGAAAGGGGTAGTTGAAAGAAGAATGGAGGTGGGGCGGTGCTGCAGAGTTGTTGCTCCACTTGCTCAAACAAAAACGCACGAAAAGACGAAAAGAGAATTTCGGCTATCGAGCTGCTCCCCCAACACTCACACACACTTAGAAAGAACACACACGTACTCTAAACTCACCTGCAAACGCAGGTAAATTGACATCTGTGTGTGCGATTGAGTGGTATGTGTGTGTGTGAAGCTGACACGGCAACAAACAATGGTAAAACGCTAAAGCTACAGCGATAAATCTAGAACCGGGAATTCTAGTTCCAATCTTCCAGATATTTTATTCTTTCGATTTAATATTTACGTTTTATGGCAACCTGGTAAAGTCTATTAAAAGGGTTTACTTTTGGATACAGCGGAATCAAATTTTGTGTAAGTTTTTTTTAAATTTAAGATTAAGATACATTTTAAACAACTCGAAATTGAAACACTTAAATGATTCACCCAATTAAGTCAGATTTTATTACATTTATTTATACATGTGTGATATTAATTTATACTTCTGAGTATTGCTCTGATAAAAGTAGCAAACTAATTTAATTTAATAATATTTCCTTAAATAAAAATGATAAACTGAAAATTCCAATGAATTTATTATTATTAGGTGGTCTTTCAAACAATTACAAAATATTGATACTGTTAATCGGGTTTCAATGTCTGGGTTTGTATACAAGTCAAGTTTTTATAGGGTTTGATTTACTCATTTTAAAATCAAAAAACCGCTCAGCGTTTATTTAACAAAATAGTACTAATTTTTTTATTGCTCAAATTTTCTTGTAATCAAACAATGTTTCAAAAAAAGTTCCTGGCCTAATAAAGACTTCTTAAAAGTAAGATAGTTTTAATGACTTGGATTTAAAACACCCCTAAATTTTTGGATTTTACCTGATACACCGTGAACTAGTTCCAATTTTGGTTCCCCATATTGCCCCTTAGAACAACAACAATTGCAACTACTGGTGCAACAAAAACTACAACTACAAAACAATAACAACAAAAACAGCTAGAAATGCGGGTCTGGGTCGTAAAATCGAGACTAAAAAGAGATGAGACGAGAGGCGAAGAGAAATGCAAAGAGGAGGAGGAGGATGGGGAGACTCGACGAGACGGCGAGAATGCAGTGCACATAAAGAATGCCAAAATAAGTTTAAAACTAACGACGAACCGGGTTTTAGTGCGTCCGTCAGTGTCTGTATATGTGTGTGGGAGCGAGACAGTCAGCAAGGTGGTTTTTTGTAAGCCTGTGTATTTGTATTTTGGGGCATGCAACTTTGCCGAAAAATGCGTATGGGGAGGGTGAGTGAAACAGAGGGTGGAGGACCCACCAAAAAAGAGAGCACCAAATGGAAGAGAGAGTTTTCGAAACAAGTGCATTTCTATGTGTGTGTGGGGTAATTTTCGAGAAATTAACAAGTGTTGCAAAGCGCAAAAAAGTGCGTGCGGGTAATTAGCAAAAATAAATAAAGAAACAGGGAAAGTTCATTAACACAGTTAAAAAAAACCCGCCAACCACTCATTCATAATCAAGAAATGTGTGTATAGATAATGGAACAAAAAAAGAAGAGGCGACAACCCCTTCCGAAAATAAAAAAGAAAAACCGTGGCAACTCGGTCGAGCGGCAAGGCAACAAAAAACAAAAAAAGTAGCAGCTGAAACAAGCGCCTAAGCATGGCGTCACAAAAACAACAACAACAACCACAAATAAAAGCTATAAAAATTGTCAATATAGAAGAAAGAAAGGCAGCAACAACAAGAAGCAGGCTTTTGAGCTTTGCGAAATAATGCGCGAGAGTTAAAGAAGAAGAAGCCGCCAACGCTGAGTGCGACGCCGGCAGAGCATTTTTAACGAGCCGAATCATGATACAATAACATAAGGTAGTCTCGTCGGCAAATTTTGGTACCCTACTATTAAAACAATGAGTGCGAGTGAGATGGGAACTGTTTAGTAAGTGCGAGCAGAGCGACAATAGAATGTGTGGATTAACCCTTAGATGGTTCAGGGGTTTTTTTGCATTTCATAATAAAAGGAGTTTAATTTTTTTTATAATTTAATTTTTAATAATTTTGAATTTGAAATTAGGCGTTGTTTTTGTCTCTGAATACTGAGTCTTTTGTTAAGATTCTTAATTCTAAAATATATTCTAATCTTAAAATAACAAAGAATGTAAACGAACCTTTAATAATCGCAGCCGAAAATGTTAGAATAAGTTTAGACATAAAAACTTATACTAATATTTTCCGCTGCGATTATTAAGTTTCGTTTCATTCTTTGTTATTTTAAAAGTATCACAGCGATTCCTCCACAGCGCTCTTTTTCTAAACATTTCGGTGCCTTTACGCCATCGACGTGTTTGCGGCACACATTGCAAAATGTCATGTTGCTCAAGGGTTAATTTCCTAAAAAATTTGTCCGCAGACAACCTTTCCCTTCGAAAGACGAACACGCACTGACCAAAACCCGAACGTTTAGACAGCCGACGAGACTACCTTAAGTTATTGTATCATGAGCCGAATGACAAGCACACACAAACACAACCACACAGAGATGCTTATGCAGATGCTCACAGACGAGGGTGGAACAATACCACCAACAGTGTGAGAGCTCCATTTTGAGTCAAACAATTATTAAAATTTCTAAACTTTGGACAAAAGACTATAAGTCTATAATCTATCAATTAATCATACATAAATCGATTCATTTATTTTGTTTTTGTAAGATTATTTTGTTTTACCTTAAGATTAATGTTCTTATAACTGCATTTAATTGAAACTTTAAGAATAATGTTCAGTATGGAGTACACTCTTCAATGCTCTATTTGTCAATTAAAAAATAATCAGCATAAAGATAACGACGTGACATAAAAAAATGTTATACAAACATAGTTCTCCTTTTTATTTTGATTACTTTAACTGTTGTCTGTTCTACAGAATGTCGCAATGATAGCTTTATCAACCTAATTGCGGATTTTATTGAATGTTTGACTTTAATTGCCACTATTGCATTGACCTCTATTGTCCGAACACACACACACAGTCGAAGATGGGCGACATGCATACGAGACCGGTTGAGGTTAAATTGGATAGTGGCAGAGAGAGAGCGGGCGAGAGAGGAAAAGGGAGAGAGCGAGACGGAGATGGAGCTGCTCTCGCATACATATTGAATTTTTCTTCTTTGGCGTAATGAAAATTTTAGCACTGTTTTGGGGCACGAAGAAGAAGAAAAGAAAACTTACCCGCGTGTGAAAATCCGTTACTTTGGTGGCGCCTCTGCCGCTGCGCTGCTGCTGCGGAAACTCCTTTTGGATTTCCCAATTTTGCATGCACAAAACTATATGGATCTCACTTAATTAAATGCACTGCTTATGTATTATGTACACGTTATATGCACTTATTCGCTGGTATATATATTTATGTGTGCACGCTTCGCCAACACACTTTCAGCGCGCTGCTCTTGCGGCGGCTTTCCCGAATTATTTTACACGCACTGCAAATTATTTTGTTTAATAATTTTAATTTGAGTTTTTGTTTCCTTTTTTTATTCTTTTTTTTAAATTGTTTACTATTTTAAAGGTAGGGGGACACACGCACACACAGACACGCCGCTTTATGCACTTGTGTGCGGCATTATTTCACTCCGATTTGTTTGTAAAAAGATAACGATATTGTATTGTATCGCCCGTTATCTCTGGATTAACAGCTGCAACTCGATTTTATTTTAATTGTGCTTGCTAGCCGCTCCACTCACGCACACTCACTCACTCACACAGACGAGACCGCGAAGCACGTCCGAACGATCCGAAGGCCGAAAAAGTAAAAAAATGTTTGTTTTGTTTTCCGTTGGAGGTGGAATCAACTCGATTGCTTTTCGATACTATCGGCAAATCTTTTCGCGTTAGGGATTTTCAGTTCTCGCGTTACCGCTTATCTCTCTCTGATTTCCGCTCTCTCGTTTAAAAAAAATGTTAAGATGCATAGCCGGCAGCACCTGTTTATTTATTTACGTTTTTATATCTTTAAATTTTATTGATAATATCGATTGTTTCAAATAACAGATATGTTTGTGCATTATCATCACGGACGGTATCACTCTATATTGTTTGACCCTAGCTAAAATAGAATTCGAGCTCGAATTGAACTTTAGCAAATACAGTAACCTATCCAAATTACATTTTGAAATTACTTTTTGACGGTTTTTTTATTTAATGTATCTGTCTGATATTTGCACATATTTTATTTAAGAATATTAAACTCTGCGTATTTTTTTTAAACCTTGTTTAATTGAACAAAGTTTTCCGACTGATGCTTGATGTAAGATTTACGGCAGTCCATATCATCGGCGGGACGATTATGTGGGGCCCACACGGGCTCACCAACGAAATAGCGACGAGTTCTAATAAAGTTCTATAAAAGGGCAAAGACAAAATAAATAAATCAAATAATAAAATATAAAGCTTACATTGGAATCCAAAGTAAAGCGGTGATAGATGCCAGAGGGTATTATAATCAGATCTCCCTTCACAACCAAAATGCGCAGCCAGTTATCCTCGTTGCTAGAATATATAAATAAAAATAAATAAAAATGTAGTTTGATAATAACAAAATCATTTAATTTAAATTTTATTTTCTGTCTAATATTTTTATTTCAATATAGTATATTAAAATTTAATTAATTTAAAAAAAAAATGTAAAATGATGTTAAGAAGGTTTTTCATAAGCTTTTTAGATTTATAATATTGGATAGCTTAAGCTGGTACTCACTCGCGAACATCAAAGTAACCAGATCCATCCAAAATTAGGCGAATTTCCTCATCCGTATGAAGGTGTTCGGTGAAAAAAGCCTTCAATTTGTTGGCATAATCTGGGAGACACTTTTCCGAGCAGGTGATCTGTAATAAATCGGGAAAATATAAGGATTATTTGTATTTAATTATGGAATCTCCGATCTTGCCTCATCATCATAGGTGTAGCCACGTTGTGCCCTCAGTTCCGTGAGAGTATTATCGCTCTGGTATTCGTCGGCATTGATCTGCAAAACGTGAATAATCAAGATAAGCTCGCACTCAAGGTCATTTAAGGTTTAAAGTCGTAGTTTCACTTACTTTAAAGTATTCCACGCCGGTTTTCTTGTAAAGATCATCCAGTTCCAAATAAGCTGGGGGATTGCGATGATGCTCCAAACGCTGATCGGTCTCCTCAGTGTCCATATACCAAACTTTTACCATTTTTGAACTGTTCTAAACGACTTTTAACAGGCAACTAGAAACATAAAGATTAATAAAAATATTAAACTGCCGTCAGCTGTTTTTTGTTTTCGAATTTTCGGTATAGATAACAGAATTTAAAACGAATACCACTAACGCTGTTAATTTAACATTCGAATTGCGACAACAGAATTCCGTTAAAATTCGATATATAAAAACTTTTTTGTGTATTTAATAACTAACAATAAACCATATACTAATAAAAGTAGGATTTTCTAAATATCCTTAAAGTTTTTGTTTCGAAAACATCATCAATGAAGTTGGTGATAACTATTTTAAAAGCATCTTTGAAAAAATACCAGTTGTTCTGCAATATCCCATTGCATTTAAAAACCAAATTTTAATTTTTAAAAATGAATTTACATATTTGTTTGTGTTTTTTTTATTATTCAACAGAGGTAAATTAAAAATTGTGTTTATATTGTAGCTTTTCAATGCTTCTTTTATTTTTCGTTTAATAGGTATAAAATATTTGGGCAGTTTTAATTTCATTTTTCGACTGAAAATTAATAAAAAGTATTTAATCTGCCGTTGTCTGCAGCCAATACAATAATTATTATCTATATTTGTGGCTTAATTTGTGTTGTCAAATGACAGATGGTACTAACTATAATTTAGTACATGAAAATGCTTAGTTCCTTGTTTTAAGTTACATTTATTAGCGTTACAAAGGAGCACAGGATTACGCAGTCAGCTTGGAAAGCTCCTCACGCAGCTCGGCGGTGTCGATGGCTCCCTTCGCTTGGGATTGCGATTGGTTTTGGGATTGGGCCAGCAGGCGGGCGCAGTTCTTCTTGTGCATGAACCAGTGGAGTCGTTGGCATTCCCGATCGCAATACTGCACCGCCTTGCATTTGGAGCACTTCTTGTCCGGCTTCTCCGCGCCGCAGGTGCTGCAGTAGCTGCCCTCGTCCTGAAACACAAATTTTGAGATTTAAATGCTTTGTTCTATAATATTAAGCTGTGTGAATAATTAAAATAATATTATTTCAAAGATTATCACTTAAAAATGCGTCTACCTCTTAATTTCATGATTTAAAGTTGAATATTGAGGAAACATTTTAACAAGGTAGCTATAAAAATTGAACAATTTTTGTAACTATAGAACAGTTTTTAAGTAGCTAGACATTTTAAGATGGATATTTTTATAAATGTGAGTAATAAGAAAGGATCAAAATGTGTTTAATGACTAATAAAACCCACCACAAATCCTCTCATTCCATTAATGGCATTTCGCAGGATAGTCAAAGCTGGCGGTGCATCCTTGGCGCCCAGTTGCGTGGCTATTTGCCGGAAGATGGTGCACTCCCTTACGGGAAACTCACGGGCGCACTCCCTCAGCGTGTATTCCACGTAGTCCAGCTGTCCAAGCTTGTTCTCCTTGAGCACCCGCTTCACGAACATCTCAATAAAGTCATTCTTGTTGGCATCGCCAACCTCCTCGACGCCTTTTTCCTTGTGCTGGGCCTTAAACTGCTCCTCGCAGCGAATCAATTCGGCCAGGATCCAACCCTGATAGTGAAACTTGAAGGCGAGGAGTTCGTTGAGGTCATGGGACTTTTGCATCTCCTTTTCGCACATCAAGGACAGGGTTTTGCGAAGGTTAGAGAGGATCCTGAGTAATCCCAATGACTGGACATTCAGGGCAATCCTCACGGGATGCAAGTTGATTTCGGTGACAAAGGCATGGAAGGATTTAAGTAAACTGGGTGGAATCTGGGGCTCCGTTTGCTGCCCATGAACTTGGGTGTAGTACTCCAAGCTCGAGCGGGTCACATAATTGTTGATGGTCTCCACGCAGCCGTGGTTGCCCACAAAGGCGGCCATTTGGGCGGCGGTCCTTTGAACACTATTAATGCTACTCGGTTTGATACCCGCATCCAAAAGTTGTCGGCACACGTGTGTATTACCAGATAAGGCAGCAAAATGCAGAGGCGTATAATCAGCTCCATGTTGATTGAGGTTTATATCGGCACCCTGTGAAAGAAAATGGAGTTATTAGGGAATCTCTACATGAGAAAGTTAAAACAGCTAGAAACAACGAGATTGAAGTTTCGTTAGAAACTTGGTAAGAAGAATGATTGAACCGCAGATTCATAAATAGATTAACTTGGAATCGGAGATTAATAAGGTGTAAGTAGCAAATATAGATTATGTTAATCGATTATCAAAGATTCTACAAGCTCTCCACATTCAGTTCATAGATATATCTACTCGGGATTGTAACATTATATAAAGTTAATAGATGTTACATAGATCTTGCTTATAGAGTCCATGGTTCTACGAGTTCTGCACCCAAGCTTACAGGTAGATCAACCCGGTGCACAACACAAAGGAAACTTTGCCTTTAAATAGAGACACTTGGGGTATAAGTAGTAGATAACTCAACTTAGGATCCTAGTATCAGGTATACCCACCATATCCAGGAGCAGCTGAACCGCCTCGCGATTTCCCTTGAAGCTGGCGTGCGCCAAACACGACATCCCGCTGTCATCCACGAAATTCACATTTTGGCAACCGACCAGCAGTTGCTTGAATCCACTGGTGTCATTTTTGGCCAGGCGATCCAGTAACTGGCGCTGCAGGTCGTCCAGCTGCGGGTTCTTGCTCTCCTCAGTCATTGTGGGTCGGTTTTTTACAGGATATTCGCTGGGATTCTCCGGAAAATGGTAATCAAGAAAACTCCTCTGTTTTCGGCGTGCACGGGTTTACAGCGATAGCTTATGCGCTTTGCAGCACTGATTGGGTGTGCGATATATCGTTTGGTTACGGGTAGTCACTCAAATAATTTTAACATAATTTCAAATAGTTGGTTAAATTTCTTGCGTTAAAGAGTTAAATAAATAATTATCAGATTGTTATTTTAAAACGAGTCACTAGGTAAATAAATAAGCTGATTTAAATTTTTCTATGTAGTGAAGAAACTCCCAAAAGCGGAAATAAATTTAAAAAATGCCTAATCCAATCCAAATATTTTTAAGAAAAACTAAAAATTGTGCACGGTTAATTTTATTATTTTGAAATCCTATTACTAACTTGTTTTTTTGTGTTATAGTTTCAGTATTTAACTCTTGTTTATTTTAGTATTTTTGCTGTCCACATCCCGTTATTATTTAACATCACGCGACGGTCTGTCTACTGTTCTGTTGTTGTGTTTTTTGTGTGGCGGCGTGTGTATCGCATTCGCATCGAATTGAATCCAAGAATCGTGTGTGTTTTATGTGTCTTCAAACAAATACAAGCATTTTACCCCGCGAGGTGCCAAACATATTGTAGGCGCCATAGCGCTTCCTTAAATAAAATACAAAATAAACAAAACCCGTTCAGTGGAAACAAAAGGTGATAAGCGTGCAGAAAAAAAAAGGAAGATGAAATGAAATTCCAATGCAGACGAACCCTTTGGAAATGTATAAATAATAAAAGTGAAGATAAGCGCGCAAAATAGCGAAACAGGCGCAAAAAGGAGAGCGAAAGAGCAAGATAACGAAAAGCCAGATAAACAAAAGCCACACACACATGGTCACAATTCTTGAATAAAAACAAGACCATTTTAGTTGCTCTTTTTTCGCAATATGTGTTTACATGTGCTGTGTGAGCAGGAAAATTGCCTTTTCCTACTAAGAACGATGTGTGAAAATTGGCCTTGGTGATTTTCAGTTTTTTTTGTTTACCATTTTCGATTTGTTTCGATTCGCAGCATTTCCTGCGAAACACACATAAACGAAGTGTGAGAGAGACATATGGCTCTTCTCCTTTTAATCTTCCTCTCTCCTTTGCTCTCCCACTCCTCTTCACCCCCCGCAGTGCAATTTCAGAGGTCGAAAATAATACAGTAAATATTAAATACGGTGGAAACAAGAGTGAAAAATCAGAAATGTTTCTTTTGTCCCTTTTCATTGTTCAATATTATCCTACAAAATAAATTAAAGTATTAATAGAATTGTTTTGTTTTTAAATATAAAACTACTACCCTACTACTATAAATATAAAATCAATACTAATTCTGTTCATGGTTTGACTATTGAAAAATATATCTAAAAATCATCTTTAAAAACTTTTTAATGGTCTGTTAAATTAATATTTGGACTTCCACGGGAAATATAAAATATTTGTTTTTATAATTGTTATAAGTCAACCTACAATACAAGAATTTTACTTTTCTAAAACCATCTGGGATCTTCTTTGAAGGGGGCGGAAAACATTGAAAGGCCAGACCTTTGTTTTCACCATTTTTCCCACCCTTGATTGTCGTTTTCCATTGTCCTCCAAAGATGAAACAAGTTCCTGAATGCAGCTTCCCCCACAATCGACCTCCACCAACTAAACCTAGCAACATTTGCAGCTGCTTTTTAGGGAACCAGAAAATTTATTAAGCCCTTTTGTGACAACAGGTGCAACAGCTGCTCATATATTCTTTTTATATTCCCATCTCTCGCAGTGCTCCAAAAAAAAAAAACCAAAAGTGCTAATTAATAACCAAAATATAAAAGGAAAACCAATACTACGATATCCACAACACAATAAGTATTAGTTAATCAAAGAAAATGGGAAAGCTGCTGAGCCTTCTGTCACGCGACGACTCGAATTGTTGCGCCGCCAAATCCTACGATGTCTTCCTGGATTTCGAAAATGCCGCGCCCACGGAAACAGAGCGCGAGGTCTACGACGAGGTGGAGCGAGTTCTCCGGGAATCGGAGGTGGTGCTGGACGAGATACAGATCTATCGGGTGAGTCTCGCTTTACCATATGTGCGTCATTTGCTCTGGGTTTTACCGCAACCCCTTCAACCGGTTATTAGGCATTTGTTTAATGATTTCTATAGTTCGAACTATTATGTGATAAACGACTAATTTGACTTATAGATTCTTTTTCTCAGGAAAATAATGTTTAAAGATTACTTTTAGATTTCTAACGCCTCGCATATTCAAAATAAAGCTACATTTGACTTTTAAAAAATTGTATTTTGGAGAGTTTTTTAAAAGCTCTTGTCAATTTTTTTCTTTAATAAATAAATATTTTCAGTAACGTTATTAATATTTAACTAACAAAAAACTATAATGTAAGTTCAGTTTTAATAGATTACATTTTTGATAATTTAATTATTATAAAGTCTTAAGTTAAATAAACCTATTTGATTAACCTCTTTTAAGACTTTCAAAAGTTGTTTAATTCTTTCGGGCTTTCCAAAAGGCAGGAAAGTAGTAAACGGATAATTTCAACAACTTGCTAAATATAACAACAATCTTCGGGAAATCGACAGCAACAAAAAGAGCAACAATAAACGAGCAACAAATTGAGTATTTAACCTTTGGCAGGGTGAGAAAAGAGACGCACTGAGCGTTATCTTGCTGCCAGTTTTTACTCTCTTTGGGTGCATTATTTGTTTACAGAGCATTTTACTTTTTATGTACTTTTTTAAAAAAGGGGAAAAAAAGGATTAATGTTAGATTAAAAACCATCAGAGGCAATTAAAATATTTTTGAACAGCGACATGTTTTTCAAAAAGGCGATTTAAATAAAGTAGCATTGAAAATGTAAGTTGATAGATTCTTTTAAAACCAATTTTTTAAGTAAATATTTGTTTACAAATATTTAAAAAATGCCTCACTTGGAGTTAGGATGTATAAGTAATGAGCTTCAGTACTCCCTGCAACTGATAAGATTAACAGACCAGAAAAAGAGCCATAAACCTTGCCACATTTTCTAGGGGATCCAATGTAAACTTTGGCTCTTCCAATATCTCCCCATGGGGCTCTTTGATGGTCTGACTCACGCACGTGCCCACATGATCCGATCCGGTGAAGCGGACTTCTTTCATTATCGTCGCTCCACTGACGTCATTTACCAACTTCTGCCGTTGCTCTTCACACTCTGATATTTCTTCTCTTCTTTTCTCTTCGGAAGAAAATTAGTCACCCTTCCACATTTGTTACTCACACAGAACAAAATTTCTATGATAATTTAATAAATAATTTCTTTTAAAAAATAACATAAGCTAAAGATAAATATAACTAACATACTTTACTTTATTGTAAAAATAGGGATATTGGTTTATATTCACATCAAACAGATAAGAAAATGTGATATTCATATTATTTTTATCTATCTGACAAAAAAGGCCAATGATGATAACTTCATTTGAAACTGTGATAGGAAATTTGCGATCGGTAAAAAAAACTCTTATCAAAAACAACTTAATATAAAAACTCATTAACATAGATAATTGTTTTTCTGTCAAAAATGAGGAGATTGATTAATTTTCAATTTAAGAAGATAATTTAGGTGGGACAGGTAAAAATGTAATTTTATTTAGAAATTTTTGTATAAGAAATCCATTTTTAAAAAAATTGTTTTAAGGAAAAAATAAATTACATTTTATAAATGCTTAGCTAAAAATATTGAAATTGACTTATTGATATTTTCCTGTGTAACTGACCTTTTAGAGGCAAATTCTAATTCACATTGGTGTGTGCAAAATATTAATTGGGTTTCAGACGCAAAAAGACAGCAAAAGCGAAAAAAGGGA
The DNA here is from genome assembly GCA_018152295.1 of Drosophila carrolli. Lineage (NCBI taxonomy): Eukaryota > Metazoa > Arthropoda > Insecta > Diptera > Drosophilidae > Drosophila > Drosophila carrolli. Next base: position 16,285,012 of record JAECXJ010000001.1, read on the forward strand.
AAGGGGAAAATGAGGGGCGGCAGACAAACAAATGTCAGGCCGAAAAGCTTTAATCAACGCAAATGAACTGGAAAATGTATACCAATGAGCTCATTTCCTTTGTGTTTGACCCACTTAAATGGGACCGAAACCAACAAAGACGACCTCGGCGGGCATTTAACCCTTTGGTGCAATGGTCTCTGTTCCTCTTTTATCTTTTTTCTAGAACTAACCAGAGGTATTTAAAATGCGCTTTATTTGTGGTCTGCATTTAATTTTCATTGCAGTTTTTATTCGACTGCTGTGAGCAATCTTTTTTACCCCAAATGAGTGGGTGGCTTTTGGGTTGGATCACAACTGGTTGTCAAGGCAAACAAACTGGTTGTGGAGTAGGTGATTCCCTCCTTCCTCTTCCCAAAAAATAGTTGGCCAGGCGCCAAAAGCTAGCAAAATGGCAAAAACTTCATGTTTGTTCTGTTTTTTGTTGTTTCTTCCTCCAAGTCGGTTGCTATAAATAGAAAGAAAACTGCAAAAAGGAAAAATCAAAGGTTTTTCTTTCTCCACTGCATTTCTTGTTTTCTTTAGGTTAAGTCGGAAATAAAAAAACTTTAAAAATTAAAAGAAAAATTCATTTGTAAATAAAAACTTTTGATTTGTTTAATATTAAATTTTAAAGTATCTAAACTATAGCCTAGTTAAAGACGCGTTTTAGGATAATGAGTTTTTAAACATTATTTTAAAGAAAACCCAACCTGAACAATAAACAGCATTCATTTTTGTATCCAAAGAAATCATTTTACGACTTTTCTTCATCTGTAATAGACTTTTCTATCTAATTTATCAGCACTTGTTAGTGACGCTTTTGTCAAATATTGGCCCAGACTAGATACGGAATAAGAGGCGCCCATTGTGTGTGCGTAATAAACAGCCAACAACAAGGTCAACAAAGGGCCGCAAATAGTAATAATAAAAAAAAGCCCCCATTCAGTGCAACTACGATAATAATGATGCCTACACACTCACCTGAAGAATGGGGGAAAACAACAATAAACATGAAAGTACCCATATATCAATAAGCAACAACGTGTGGGTGCTGCACAGATAAAACTTTATCTGCTTTTTAGGCCAAAGTCATTGAAACTTGATGAGTTGGATCGAACAATTATTAAAATTTTTTTGAATTAACCTATAATTTATGTTGTTTTTCACACCGTTGACATCCGGGGAGATAACAATTACACATGGTTAGTTATCGTCATAGGAAAACATATGTCGAACACATGGAGTAATCCAATACCTAACCTTGGATTTTCGAACCAATATACAAAACCCGTGTCAAGTGCTGAATAGCAGCTGAGCTTCTTTGCGGTTTTGATTGTTGTGCAATGTTTGATATGGCTTACACACTGACTCAAAAACTCAGTGAACCTATTGAGTCATTTGAATAATTTAAAAAATATCAAACACATTTTGAGTCATAAAATGTTTGAAGAATTTAATAATCTCCTTTAAAGTTTTTTATCCCCTTAGAGGGGAAAAAAAAATTTGATAAAAATTTAAAAAAAAAAAAAAAAAAATTCCCCCCCCAAAAAAAAAAAAAAAAAAATAAAAAAAAAAAACAACAAAAAAAAAAAAAAAATCCCCTTCTCTCTTTCTCCCCCCCCCCCCCCCCTTTTCAAAATAAATTTAAAACAAAAAAAAAAAAAAAAAAAAAAAACAAAAAAAAAAAAAAAAAAAAAAAAAAAAAAAAAAAAAAAAAAAAAAAAAAAAAAACCAAAACAATAAAACAAAAAAAAAAAAAAAAAAAAAAAAAAAAAAAAAAAAAAAAAAAAAAAATTAAAATAAAAAAAAAAAAAAAAAAAAAAAAAAAAAAAATTAAAAAAAAAATTTTTATTAAAAAAAAAAGAAGGGGAAGAAAGGGGGGAATTTATTGACATAGGTATGTCAAAATAAAATGTTTGAAGAATTTAATTATCGTCTAGCTCTTTACGGTCTTTTTTGGTAAAAATGTTTTTTTTTACTGATTAAAGCTGGTTGTCAACTCGTTTATATTTTTGACCTAAATCAACTCAAATTTACAATCTTATAATGGTAAAATGTTTCATAGTCTCTCAATTAGGAGATATTTCCCCCTCATTCAGTCACAGCTTTTTTCAGTCAATAGGGGAAATGAGCTACTCCTAAATGAATATATGTATAAACGACCCATTTAAAAGAATGCTCCACATACAAAAAAAACCGATTTAGCATTGTATGAATAAATTTATGCACATTTAAGTATTTAATGAGAGTTGTACACTGGAGGGCGACAGACTGCAATCAGAATAATCACAGAATCGGAATGAGCATTCATTAGATAGGCCCCGTACCGCTCGTCGGCACTCCCACCTCTTCCAGCTTTCCATTCCACGAATAAGTTAAATGATTTGCGCGAATGCAAAATCACAAAGCGACGGAGAGTGGAATAAAAGCCAACTTCCGGTTGGGTCATTCGGTTGGTCAGTCGATATAATCGCTATAATGTGCGTGCCAGAGATCGGCATTTGAATATTATACAATTATGCTTTTTTATCGGCCAGCCCTTTAAAACTTGCCTTCTTTATTATCTGGTTCTAGTGCTGACCAACGCCATGAAAACGATAATATAATTAATCTATAATTGTCTGGGCGATCAAAAAGCAACCAAAAGTATCTCTTCATATATTATTGGTATAACACTACCAAAAAAAGTCTATAATGACTGTACAATTATCAAAAAAAAAAAGTCTATTAAAACCACAGTTTAACTTAAATGGAAAATCAATTTCTAAATCATAGTTGCATTAAGCGTTTTATGGTTTTAAAATTTAATTGTTTATAGCTTGTCAATGTATAAGTTTTTATTTCGTTTGACGTCACAAAACACACATAAATTTAGCCCAAAATAGGAAACCGCAAACATAAACAACAGAAAGTATAAACAAAATGCAAAACATGATTAAGGTCAGTGGTTTAATCAATTTATTATTTCCAACGTCACTAAACAAATAAACTTCCGCATTTCTAAAATTTCCAACATTTCCCAAAAAGTAGGCTACTCCTCAAATGGAACTCCCGGAGGTTTTATTTAACAACCATGTCGTAAAATACGCTCCAAAGCAGTAAAATTTGATTTCGTAATGGGTAACCTTTATTGTCCAAATTAATCGCAGTTCAAATTTAAATTCATCATTCATTGCATTTCACTTTTCCCAGTTTGCTTTGATAGAGCCATTTCCAAATTGTTTATAGCTTTAACGTTAACGTTTATTTTTGTATTTCCGACGTCATCAACCACAAATCAATTGCGCCAAAAATAGAGAAATACAAAACGTAAACATATTGAAGTAAATTAAAGTGAACACATTCAAAGTGTAAAGCTCAACGAGGAATTTGTTTCAACAACTACACATCAAGTATCATTTTCACGGTTTTTGAGTGCACTTTAAAATAATTTTTTGTTTACTTTGAGGGGACTGGTAATTGAAACGGAATTGTAGCATTTCTTGAAATTTCATTTCGCCCACACAGATGTGACAACTAAAGTGCGTTCCAACTCGAGAGAGTATATATTGAAAATATTGCGTATACGATGAAAATTTTATTTTATTTTAAAATGCACCTGGAAAGAATAACAAGTTTATTTTTGTTATCAGATATACATTTTCAGATATACATTATTATAACGCTCTGAAACGCACTGTCTCCGCATGACACATTTTTCTGATTTATTAAAATGGCACTGAGATGATTTCATTTAACCGAATTTAATTTAATTGAATAACGCCCATAGGATCGTTGTTTATATTCTATTTTTTTTTGCATTGCTTTGCTAAAGAGTTATAAAAGTTTAAGCATAGCCTCGAAAATGTATTTTGTATGTTGCTCTAGGACAGGATTGTTGACGTCGAACCATTCATCAAAGTCTTAACCGGCGCTGTAAATGCTGTTTTAAATACCCTCCTTGTTAAAGTGGCTTTAAAATTTTCAAATGACCAATTTACGACTTCTCGGGAAGGTATACTTCTGTGTCTGAGTCCCTCTAAGCAGCTTAGGAACTGAGTGCAAAGTGCAACGACAACAGCAACATTTCAGCTGCTTTTTACGGCGGCGTCTGTGCAGAAAAGTATTTACTTTATTTTATATCTTTTTTACGAGCAACTGTTTGGCATGTTCGTTTATGCGTGTAATTTGCACAAAATAAATATAGTTTCGGACCGGAGAATGTGCCATTTTTATGGAATTTCTCGGCTCTGTTTTACTTTTTTCTTTTGTCAATTAAAATGCCGACAGAAACAGAGATTTTTCCATTTTTTATTCCATTGTTAACCCAATTTTCCACAGCTGTTTATGAGTTTTAAAGTTGGGGGGGTTGGAAGTGTGTTGTTAATCGATATAAAAGCCCCATTTCTCACCCAACTCCGCCAAAGGCAAATGTGATTTATTTGCCTTAATTGAGAACGAGGGAGTGACATGTGTTATAAGGGGAATGCGACAGCTCTTTTCCTCTCCGTTTACCCATTTCCCAGCATTTTCCCCTGGGGACATTGACATTTGTTTGGCTGCTCGGATGAAGTGCGTCAAACTGGGGTTTCCGATAAGGGAACTGCTGTTGATAATTAAATGCAATCATTTGGCATATCGTTCGATTAGTAATGTGGATTCAGGGACGTAGTGATTGTTGGTTTAATCTCGTGGCTAGGGTACTTTTCCTAATAAGCCATAATTTAAGTGATTTAATAAAGTGGTCAAATCTTTTATAATTATCTTTTAAAATTAATTATATTGTAAAGATAGTTTCGAAGTAAATTTAACTGAGCTTACATAAATTTCAAACAATAAAATATAACTCTAGGGTCAGTGAAATGCAATGATAAGGCTATAAAATGCGTTGACTTTTAAATATAATATATTTAAATGTATTTTAATTTTCTCCGATTTTAATGTACTTTCCATAGCATGGACATTATATCCCCCTCTCGTTCTCATCTGACATTGATAATGCCGAGGTTTATCTTATCTTTATGGCAATCGCAGGTATTGTTGTAATTGCTGCTGGTTTTTTTTGTTTTCACTCTTTTTTCTGTTGTCGGTTCGATTATCTTGATAAATTACGCCAGTGCTCGTGACAACCAAAAAATCCCCTGGCCCTTGAAAAATTAAGCCATTTGCACATTGTTATGGCTTATTTAAATGTAAATAGTAATTCAATTTACAACTCACGCACTATATGAGCTGGAATAATGTTTAATTTAATGTTGTTTACCTTAAATTATATTTTTCTCAGTTAATTGTGAAATTCTTGAATCTTAAAATGATTCACAAGATGTTCAGTTCCTCTAGTTAATGTGTAATGACCAAATATGTCGCAAAGATTCATTTTCACAGGAAACCATAATCATCTGGGATTTACGCAATATTGAAAAGCGAGCTAATCTCTATTTATAAAGTGTTGCATCAACTGAAAGTGATGTTTTTTAATTGTTAAATGCTATTGTAACAATTACCAAATGACTTCGAGTGATGCACAGACAGCATCGTCACATTCTTATGAAAATCAAAAGTTAAAACTGCCTCTCACCTCTTCTCGTCTATCTCTCTCTCTCGATCTCTACCTGTCCCTGTCCCTCGACAAAAGCCACAGTTAACGATCGTTCAGATTCAAAAAGTGACTCACAAAAGCCATAGTTGCCCAGTTCTTGTTCGAGTCAGCAATTTTACAAGTGTAACCCAACAGCAGGAACATCAACAATAACAAAGAATTTTGCAAGGTCTACACAGGGAAAATAAATTGTACAAAATAGAACCGACTTTTGAAAACATTGCAGTCATTAGATAGTTCATAAATGGGTTTGATATTTAAGTAGAAACAATGACTTCCTTTAGATATTTTTAAAAATATTTGTCAACGAAAATATATTTTAAAAATTTTTAAAATAATTTCATTTCCAATAGAGATACAACTATAAATTAATCATTTACATTGTTATTTAACAACAACATTTTTTTTGTATTAAATTATATATATTTCCCTATTATTGCCAAAAAATACAGAATACAGCTCATTTTGATAAATAATTTTAAAAATAATTTTGCGAAGGCAGTTTTTAAAAGTGTATGTATGGGTATATATTATTTATTTACTAATTAAGTTTGCAGATATCCGAGTTTGAAACTGGAGTAAAACACTGGAGAACTTTCCAGAGCGGGGAACTCTTGAACATTAAATTATTAAGAGATTTCTCGTCAACCGAAGGGGAAAACATAAACAGAAGTATTCGTTGATAATTATGAAACATTTATGATTATGTTACTCATCAGAAGTGGCGCTATGAGAAAATTGTGGAATTGTTGTCGTCATAATCTTTTCTGTCGTTTTTGCAGTTGCACTTTGTTTGTGTTTTATTTATACGTTTTAATTTTCCAGAACTGTCATGAAAGGCGACCAAGTGTCTGTGGGGTCAGCTTCCTTTGTTCTGATGCCTTTTCGTTTTCTGTTTTTCATTTGACTCCTACTTGTTAAAATACATTTTCAGAAATAAATTGTCATCAAAGAAATTCCCTCCTCTGGGAAATGGTTTTGGTCTTTTAAATTCTCAGAATATATTTGCATTGATTTGTGGCTCGCCAATTTTATCGCTTGTCTGTTTGTTTGAATAAAATATATATATATACATAATTATTTTGTCATTTTTGTTTGCCTGCGATTCATTCATTGATTCATTTCAACGTGATGGGAATTCGAATCCGGTGCTTTTGATGATGCAAGCAAAGCGAAGGGAAATTAGAAAAGCGCAGTCAGTTTTTTGTTGTATGGAAATGAAAATGTCAGCAAAAACCAAAAAAAATGTTCGGCATGTTTGGTATGTCTGTCCTCTCAGGGGTACTGTTTGTTTGTTAAACACATAGCAGGAGCTGTAAACAACTTCTGTGGCATCCATGAAAACATTTCCATTTCGCTTGCTGCTGCAACACCACCCACACTTTTCCGGCTCCCTTCCCCCTTTTGAAAACACATGACATCAACTACTTTATAGCGTCACGCGTTTCCATTGTGGGCGAAAGTCCAATACCAAGTCTGAGTTGCACTTTAGCGCCACTTGGGATAATCAGTTGCACATGGGAAAAGTTTAACGATAAAACTAAATTAATAAAATAAAAGCAGCTATTACTCTTATCATGGTTTACTTTATGATGATGGCTATAAAAATACTCACAAAAACTTTAAAAAAATCTATAAAACGAGGTATGATTGCTTTACCTTCTAGAGTCACCCATTATTTTATAAAGATCATCACAAAAATAACATTAAATTCAGACTAATATATTTTTATTGAATATTTTAAAACTTCAAACGTTTTTAATTATTAAAATTTTCAAATATTTTTAATTATTAAGCTTAATTGCAAATAATTAAAGTTTAAAATGATAATAAATTAAAGCTATCGATCTTATGTACATTTTTCTCTGTGTTTCCGATAAATCGAGCGCTTAGAGCAGGTTCTGAGTTAAGTGAGTGGGGGTTACGATTAAAACACGATCATGTTCGCTAATGCTAAACAACACTTGCCAAGTATCACCAGCAATTATCTAGGACAGGCCATTCTCTCTTCATTTCTGCATTTCCGCATAGCTGCCTCTAATTTCGTTTTCAATTAAAAACACTGCCATTCTTCAGTGGCAGATGCAACACTCACCAAAGTTAATTAACTATTCATCTGAGTGTAGTATGTGGTTATGTGTGGTTAGCATTGTGAAGTGGTTTTTACTGCTCCATGTAACAAATGAAACGCTGACTGATTGCGCTTTTACGCTGCTGATGATGAGAAGATGGGCAAGTGTTAATTAAAACCCAAACTAGAAACAGTTACAAAACGAAAAACGGTTCTTGCCTTATTATGATTTCTTTTCATTCGAGCAAGCACATGTATATAAAAGTCATGGAAGTTCAGGTTTGTTGTGGCTGTGGGTGATTTTCTTTCATTTTCCTCAGTTTCTTGGTGAAACGCTCAAGCAGACAGCACGTGCCCCCAAATGGAGCACATCGCGGTTTAATTTTGAACGTAAGATGGGTTGCTGTGATGAATCAACACAATTGCTCATTGGACAGAAGACGGGGAGAATGTGTGGATCCCGATCCCGTTTCCTGTGACTTGACTTTAAGTTCCCCTACAACACCTACGCCTTTTGTTTGCCGTTCTTCTTTTGGCTCTGACATGAACATGATGCAAGATAAAATGTTTGCGACAACGAAAGAAAACGGTTAAGAAAGAGGATTCTTTGGCAATTGAAAAATAATATAATACCCTTGCAAATGCAGAGAAATCGTAAAGAAAGTAACAATTTTGCTCTTTTGCGAGCTTTTAATTAAAAATGTTGTGGCTAAATTTGTTTATTTATTGTTATAGTTAGAATATTAAAACTTGAACGTCTAAGTTTATTAATGCTGTCAAATTTAAATTCTAAATTGAGTTCAACTAAACGAATGCTGTATATTTGTTAACCATCAATTATTATTCCCCCAACGCATTGCAAAACGGTTGGCCTTAATCATTATGCCCCCCGCAAGGGTAATAAACAAAAGTGAGCTGCCTAACGACACTTGGCCATATGTGGGGAAAACACAAGTATTCCTCTTCTCCGAAAATCTCAGTTTGAAATCTCTGGAATGGAATGCTAGTAAACAAGAGCGCTGCGCCCACACAGGCCACGTTTATTTCAAAACCATATACCAAGTCAAAGGAGAAGTGAGCCGGGCAGACCAAACCAGACCAGCACCATTTCCGTTGCATGACCGTGTGCTTGGTTCGAGGCTTCAAGGGTCCTTAGAGAGTCACTGGCGTAAACGAGACAATGCCGCTGAATAAAATGGGAATGCACACAAGGAAAAAATATCTATAATAAAAAAAAAAATCATTTTAATGGAATCCCAAAGAAATCAATTGAGATAAAGATAATAAATTACAAATTCCAGATAGAATATATACATGAAAGTATACAGTTCCATTTTTAAAATAACCTTTTTAAAGTCTTAAATAATGTATTAAAGAGATTATATAGAAAACTTAAGACCTACTTTAGATACTACTTGCATTTTAAGATACTCAAGATAACTGAGGGTTTTTAATTATGATAGATTAGTTTTAATTTTCTTGCTGTGTAAATTGGACGACTGTGGCCAAGTCAACGACAGCAATCCTCATCCCCTACATTTTTTTCACAACTCCCCTCACATTTTGTTTACTTGTTTGCGCGCGTTAAACATTCTGGGATGCTTCAAGTGCAGCAGCCAAGGACATGGGATCTTGACTTACAGACAGGTGTAAATTATGTAGAGTGAAAAGAAATGCCAGCACAGAACCGGAGAATAAAAAACAAAACAAAAGCCAAAACATCACAGATGCAGTGTTTGCTCAACGCTGGCTGCAGACAGTTGCGTTCTTATTATTATGATTATGCCAAAGTACTCATGGCAAAATACACGGGAATGAGGGCGACTGCTCTTATACACTGAACAAATGATTTGCATTTATTCGAACTTCTTTATTTCGTAAAGTAACATGCATTTCTAAATCAATTGTTTTATGAAAGTTCCTTTTACTGTACGATTAAGGATCATAAATATTCATTTGTTGATTATTTTTTGTCGTTTTGTATTCGTAAGTTCCTTATTTAGTAAGTTCTATTAAAATATATTCCCCTGTTAATTACCTTTCAGTGTAGTTCTGCATTTTGCCTTCCGTCTGAGTGTTTGTTGATATGCCCAGCGATTTAATTATAAACACACAACACGTGCTGGTCCATTATATAACGTAGAGGTGTGCAATCCAAAAATAACACTCGTTTACTTCTTTAGCAAGATACTCACACTCTAATACACCGAGCTTGAACTTCGCAGTCCACTGAGCTGTGCGTAACTCGCATGTTTTCAATAGCGGAGTTTTGGGTCGAATTGTGGGCGGGTCTGGCTATATTTAATTCTATTTAATGTATGCCAATATGGTATAATCGGTTAGACACGCAACAACAACAGATGGGGGTATATAATTATCTAATTATGTTATGTGCTGTTTGACCAAATAATTGGAAGGCAAGCTATAATTTATTAGGCTTATTTCTAAAACTGACGTGGTAAAGAAGTTTAGAAACTCCACATTATGATAAAATTATTTTAGTAAATAACAGCACTAATTTACATTTCTCAGAGAATACTTTAAATTTACAAGAATAATATGTTTTTGAGCATATCGCAAAAGTAAACAAATATTACTAATCATTCAAAAATGTTTTGAGGCACATACGTATTTCTTATTCTTCGTATTTAAAAAAAGTTCTGATAACCATGCAGACCTTCAAATGGAATTTATGATTGTGTACTTCAAAAAATTTGCAGTTGATATGTGTTATTTTTAAGATAAGACGAAAGAATAGTTTCATACGAATTTATATACGTAATTAGAGACATTAAAAGATAACAATAATAAATGTAAATAATGATCAAATCCACATATCAATTTAATCTTTTAAACTATATCTTTAACTTTAATTTCATGACTGTTAACCGCCGGTAGTCTGCATGGCCGTTTGCCAATAAAATATTTACTGTATTATTAGCCACTTAAAATGTGTTTGAAAAACGCCAAAAGACCTCAATTGAAATAATCAACGCCATTTGCTGATTGTTGTTCGAGTACAAAATGAACTTTTCGCATCATGCAATGACCGTTCGTTAGCTCCAGTTTCCCGGTGCCGTGTCGTATGTGTTTTTCTCTTTTTTTTCTTGAGGGTTTTATAATTTTTGTCAAAGATCAGTGAAGGAGACATCTCCGACCATATAAATATATATATTCTTGATCAGATCACGCCTGAGTTCATATAAGCATGTCCGTCTGTCTCTTTCTGAACGTCTGTATGTCGTCTGCATGTTTCTCGCGACAGTCTCTCAGTTTAAAAGATATCGAATTGAAACTTTGCCCCAGTCTTTCCTTTGCATGCAGTAAACTAAGTCGGAACGGCCACAATGCCTCACTAGTTCACTGCATTGTAATAAACGGAACGAAATGCCATGAAATTTGGTGTTTTTAAAGTTAGGAAGTTGGGATTTTTATGGGTTTTACATTTGGCCAATCAATTTGACGTACCAAATTTTATAAGGTCCCGATATATAGTGCCATATAACTGATTGATCGAAATGTATAACTTTGTTTTGTAAAGTTAGGACAGTTGGGATTTTCTATGGGTTTTATTTTTGGCCAATCAATCCGACCTACCAAACTTCATAAGGATCGGGACCACTATCCTATAGCTGCCATAAAACTGAACGATTGAAATTAACTTTGGTTTTTTAAAGTTGGAAGTTGGATTTTTTATGTTAGTATTAAGAATGCATCATATGAATAATTTTGGAGATAAATACGATATAACAAAGTTTCTTACTTTCTTGTTGTAGATCATAAACCATCGATAAAAATCACAGAGCCGGTCAATGCACGCTGCTTTCAACGTTGTATTGTTGCATGTGCCGTAGAAATAAAGACGCCGAGTTTTCCTCGATGAAAACTAGCCGGCCACAATGCCTCACAGTTCACTGATTGTAATAAAACAAATGCATGAAATGTGCTCAGAGATAGTTTTTTCAATAAAAAATAAAATAAAAACTACTTAGAAAATTGGGAAAATACGATAAACAAAGTTTTACATGTCGAAATAAAAGTACATTTCCTGAAAATTGATAAACAAAAAATTTTTTTTGCAATTTTAAAAATAGTCTAAAATAATAAATAACAAACAAATATTCCCTAGTTTGGTAAGATATATCTCTAATAATACAATTAAATTAGGACTATAGTATGTTTTACTTTTTATAAAAAATCAAACATTTAATATGATTTTCATATTGAATAGGAATTTCATTAATTCCCAGAGTTTTCGAGTGTTCAAAACGTTTACAGTTCGCATGCCAAACTCGCATTTAGTCCAGTTTCGAGTCGAATGTATTGACTGACGTTTCCCCCTCTATTCCTGCGAATCTTTACAGGGTGCCGGCAAGGAAATCCGAGAAGCCATCGCCGATCCCTCGCCGGAGGTGACGGGCAAAGCCTGGGCGGCGGTGCTGCCGCTGGTCAACAAGCTGAAGCGCTGCTACGAGCACTCCATGGAGCTGGACAAGATTGTGCCCAAGCTGCTGGGCCAGCTGGTGGGCGGCAAGCTCAATCCGACACAGCATTTGGAGACCCAGCAGGCGCTGGTCAAGCAGCTGGCCGAGATCTTGGAGTTCGTGCTGAAGTTCGACGAGTACAAGGTGAGTGAGTTGCTTTGACAGCTGGGTGTTACAAGCTCTAGTCCATATTTGGCGGTACAACGCCCACCACGTTTAACCCATTAATTACTGCTGATGGATAAACCAAACACTGACAATGAAAGGTTTCCGTATGACAAAGGTATAATTAAGAACAACAAATAATTTTAATTATGACCACTTGTTTGTTCGGAAGTTCAAAATAGATTTACTTAAAATAGATATTCAAGTAAATAATTAAATGAACTGATATAATATTGTCAAAGTTTATTCATAGCCTCATAAATAGATAGCATAAATAAATTTTTTTTAGAATATTCTCTATACCATCTCAATTAAATAAGCTTGTTAATTAAAATCATTAAATTCATCATAAATTAAAATAAGGAATTTACTCTGTGTGTTAGTTCTACATCTAAAGTTGAATACTGGTATATTTAGTAAATCTATACATTCCAAAAGCTAAAATTATGCAAAATTACGTATGTACCAACTCAACCAGATTTCATTAACTTCTATTTCGTCAGTTTATTATATGGTTAGTGGGTTAAATTCTGTCTTCTTCACTGCCAGTTTGTCTGTTTGTTTACCTTATGTGGGCGCTGTCGACAGGCAAGCCAAGCCAAAGCAAAGCAATATCTAAAAGCCAAGTCAAATGAAGCCAAACCAAATCCCACTGCCAACTCATTGTGCGCGTGGTTGCATTTTTAATTGACTGACTTTTTTGCTTGCCGTCTGCCTGACTGACTGACAATTGGACGATTGGACAGACTAGACAGACTGGCCAAGACGAGCGCGTGCTGCGGCCCATTGATGAAAAATCTTTCAGGCCATCCGTGCATTCGTTCGAGCCACAGTGGAGCATCGTCGTAGCCACTTACGCACACGCAAGCCAAATGGCCCACGACAAACGTCCGATGGCCGGATGAAGTTGTAAAGTGATAAAGTCGCTTCGGTAGGCTAACAGTGATGGTCAATCTAATAGCACAGAGTTCAAGTATTTTTAAAAAAATTCAATAAATGAAAATCGAATTATTAAAAAAGACTACAAAATTTGTTGGAGAGATACTAAAAAAAATCGAAATAGATCAATAGATCTTTTAAGTTAATTTTCTGTACTCTTCAAAATAAATAGTTTACCGCCGTTAAATATGCAATTCATTTTGCTCGCTTATAGTTAAAGCTGAGTATATATTTTAGTTTTTTAAATTATTTAAAAATTATTTAGAGGGTTTTTTAGTAAAATAAACTGTAGAATATTTGCTTTTTAATTACTTTACATAAGGTGTGAGACAACTTTATTAAATAAATAAATGATGACCTGTTTAATCCATAAACACAAAATGTCAGAAAAAACAACTCATAAAATTGATTTCTTAAGAGAATAAAACTGTAATACATTACCATAGTTTTACCTTAGTTGTTAGCAATATCAATAGTATGAAATATGCAAACAAATGCATCCGCACTGGGTTAAAACATTACCTTCAGCCACACCACTTTCTGTGGCAGTTGAATATGTCGGTTTATTGTCCGTACTCCGGAGCCAACAAAATCGATTTGTTTAATGGCAAATCCCTGTGAATGGCGCATTTCCCATGGCTCGCTTCCGTTTGGCGAAACTTTCATCAAATCGATTGGGGAGCGGAGAATGTACATGGCAGAGAGGAAGGCGAGATCTGGGACAGTTGGGAGGTGTTTCTGGTAGGGATGGGATGATGGCCAAGTCATCGCCTTCGTCGGCTTCTACTCTCTGATTTCTAGTGTCTGCAAGTTTTGCCCCCGTTGATGATGATTATGATGATGGTGACGACGATAATACCGATGATGATGATGTTAAACGCTGTAAACTGCACGTTCATTGTGTGCTCAAAGTGTCAGCTGCCCGGCCCACCGAGATTCCCATGTAAAAGTTGTGTGTGTATATAGCCCAGACGTGCTTCCCAACTAACAGCTACTTCCTTTCCTCAATAAAGACCATTGTCTGTGCACTTTTGTTGCCTTGTTTCCAGTGGGCCCCAAAGTATGCTGCACAATTTATTGACTTTGGTTGTAATTGGCTTCGTTTTAATGTCGAGTTTATTGCAAAAAATCTTCTGACATCGAGAGCCACTTTACGGTGTGCTTTCTAATAGTACATTTTATGTTGCTGAAAAGGAATAAGCTGTTTTTTATTAGGATTAAGGAAGTAAAGATTATATTAAAACGTTATAAGGAAATTGGTCGTATTAAAACTTCATTGTCCTTCGCGAAAATCGTACACCATAATAAGTAAATTACCCAAAAATTATTCAAATTACCCACAATATCAGACAATGCCTTCTTTTATTATTTCAGATAAGTTTTTAATAATTTTGACAATATCCATGTCATTTAGTTTTGTGGGTGTATCAGTAAAATATTTTTTAAGACTAAGAAATTGAATCAATATCAGAATCCTTTTAAACCAATGTTCACTGTAGATATGTGTTGACTTTTCAGCTACAGCCTTTACTTTATCGGCTGCAATTGATCTGTCCAAAATACACCCAAAATTGTTTTCTTGGCACGCTTTCAATCAAAAACCAAATGGCTCTTGAGGGGTTTTATTCAATTTGGCTTTTCCACAGACTAAAGTATATAGAGTATTCCCTTCATTTCTCATCGAAATCTTCGCTGGTGTTGTAAACTGGCTGCAGGCGTCTTGGATATTTACGCAAATAATCGGCGTAATGTTGGGCATATTTGGCCTGAAAGTCACGACGCCTCCAGGGTTGGGCGGGTTCATAGAAGTTTTCATTGTTATTGTAGATGTTTTGATGGTTATTGGTGGCCAGGGAGCGACTGCCCCCAATTTGGACCACTTGCTCCTCCTCGCGACGAGAATCACTGTAGTCCAGTTCCGAATTGAATTGTGGATTGGGTTGAAATCGGGATGTAATAGATTGGGGATATTGGAGAGGTGGCGTTGGCGTTGTTTCCTGCTGTTGGTAGTAAAAGTATCCTGGCACATTGTTGTAGTTATGATTTGGAGCACGCGTTGCTGGTATCTCCTCCCTCCGCCAATTTGAATAGGGTTGTCTGTATGGTTGTTCACCTCCATAATAACCATTAACATTTGGATATTGCTGCTGTTCCTGGGCACCATACTGATTATCACTGACTATAATTGGGGATCCAGACCATATCGATTGCACTTCTGGAGGAGAATATGGTTGGGCGTAGTTTGTTGTGGGAATTGCATAAGCAGCATTGCCATAGGGTGATGCATACTGAGCTCTCCCACAAACTGCATCTATCATCAGGGGCAGTAATGCATATAGCTAAAAATATTCATTAATATATTAATCATCTCAGGTGGCGAGTAATCTGGAAGTGCATCGCTTACCAAGCTCAGGGAACTGCTCTTGACGATCCGTCCTGTTCGCGGCTTCATTTCTGACTGTTCAGAACGATTTATGCTAATAACGTATTTATATGAGGTTTCGCAACCGTCTCTCGACACTATATAGTATAGTAGTGTATAGCAGTGCATGATGTTCGTTTGCAGCGCCTCTGTCAAGGTGATTGGATGAGCAACCCAACTTTACCTGACTCAAAATTTTACGGCGGCGAATCTCTGAAGTTGTTTGTTTTTTTTTCTCACGCACGTTTTCTATCCAGCCCTGACAACTTAAGTGCGGCATCGTTGTTTTGGGCCTGGCCCGGAGTGGAAAACTGTTTGGCCGCACGGGCAACAGGTAAATTGTGGTGTCACGTACCGCGTAATTAGTAATTAGATTTTGAAGTCAGGCGTAATTAGAGGTTAACAAGAGCGGGTGTTGAAAACGATAGCTGCACACCTGACAGGTGCTGACTGCTTTATTAACTTGTTGGTAAAGCTACTTGCTATGAGGAATATATATAGTATAATCTACATATCTGATCTTTTTTGGTTTGCTCTGTAGAAATTAATTTAGTACCCTCTTTCTAAGAACAAATTTATCGCTAATAGTTTTTGTCATTCCGTTCCCCTTTTTCTTTGCGAGCATTATTTTAACGTTAAATGATTATTCATAAATTATTATTGTTAAATGAAAAGAAAGATTCTTTGATTCGTAAAAAATATGAAATATAATATAGTGTTGTTTATATGAACATTATTTGCACTTGGAAAATCCAAAACCCACTTCTCTTTTTCCCAAAAATTAATAGAGTTTAAAATGTTTTTACATTTTGAATTTAGCTGGGTTGTTATTTAAAGCCAATTCACAATTACAAATTTGGGTGCATGTGAAAGATGAAGAAAGCCCCATCGCGAGGCACGGGAAGCTGGCTCAGGAATTCACCGCCATCGTACGAATCGTTGAACAATTGGGTTAAATGGGAATTAGGTTCCTTCTGTTTGACCACGGGCATACCATGGCACATACTGTCCCGCGTCAGAAACTAAAAAATAAATACAATTTTCTTTGAATTGGCACGTAGTTTGGAGTAAAGAGAAAAATTCGGAATGTGTTTTAAATTTTAAATAGTTCTTAACATTAATTAAATACGTTTGTACTTGCCATTCTTTCCCTAATAGTGGCCAAATTTTCGGGTGGTGGTGGATGGTTGAAAGGCTCCTTCTTGAATATATTGTCGCCACAGCACTTGAGTAGATGGGACGTTATTACATTTCTGGCCCTAGCTTCGGATGTATTATGAGGAGCATTGCGAAGCCTATCTATCCACATAGTGGCCATGGTTTTGGAGCGGAAGTCCAGGGGGCACACCTGGCGCTCCAATTTTTCGATGTCTCGTTCGAATTCCTCGTCAAACTTGGTCATTTCTGGAGGTGGCTTTCTGGAGATTGAGGGCTCCTGTTTTGTTTCTCGTTCCAATTCCCTTTCGCGCTGGCGTTCCTTCTCCAGATCCTGTTTCCATTCCAACTGACGTTGCCTTTCCAGCTCCTTTTCCCGCTCAAGGTCCTTTCGCCGTTGACGCTCCAGCTCCTGTTCCCGTTTACGTTCACGCACATCCTCCTTTTTACGTTCACTAAGTCCGGGTTGACGCTCCTTGTGATCTTTACGCTCCTTAAGCTTATGCGAACTGTCCTTTTCCGCCTTCATCGACTGCGAACTGTCCACGATATGGCTTTTTTGCCTTTCACTGCGATCGGTGCGAATCAACATCCCGAAAAGTTGTTTAGAAAACTATAAACGATATTTTAATTTACCCTTCATGCACTTCTCGCTTGTACATCTTTTTGAATATGCCCCTAAAACCTTTAGTGTTTTTGTTACTCATACTGACGGATGTTTCAAACTAAACTGATGGGAAAAGGACTGACCCAGATAACACCCCGAATGTATAGATTTAACTTCAATTCCTAAATATTATTCTAATGATTTAAAAGCACAAGCTAAGGTTTATAAATGTATGCTGGAAAATATTATACTGTGGTGTATCTTAATAGAAAATTGCAAACCACCAGAGATTCTTTAGTTGATTTACTAATTTGGTTAATATCTATAAATTATAAATAAATAATAGCGTTAATAATCTTAAATTTTCAGATGAAAACCCCCGCCATACAGAATGATTTCAGCTACTACAGACGCATTGTCAGCAGACAGCGTGTGGACTCCACGGAGAACATGCTGGTCAGCACTGAGCTGGCCAACCGGATGTCCCTCTTCTACGCCCACGCCACGCCCATGCTCAAGGTGTTGAGCGATGCCACCTCAAAGTTTGTCAACGACAATTCTGATGATGTCCAGAACACGACAGAAACGCTGGGCACCATGGCAAAGGTGTGCCTTAGGATGCTGGACAATCCGTGAGTTGAATAAAAATAAATTAAATAATTTTATAATTCTGATCGATTCCCTTTCTTTTGCAGAAAACTCGTGCAACAGATCGAGCGTGAGGACACAAAAATGCTGGTGCTTCGCGTGATGGTCGGACTGGTGATCCTCTACGACCATGTGCATCCGGAGGGGGCGTTCGTGCGGGGCGCCCATGTGGACGTGAAGGGGTGCGTGCGCCTGTTGCAGGCGCAGCCGGCCATCAAGGCGGAGCCGCTGCTCAATGCCCTGCGATATACGACGAAGCACTTGAATGGGGAGAACACGCCGAAAAACATACAGCGCCTGCTGGCCGCATAATAGCGGAGGGGATCGAAGGGAGGAGAGTTCATTAACGTTAATTTCTATGTGTATGCGTATCGATTTAAATGGTTTTACTTTATTTATGTAATTAGTAGGCTTCTGTATTATTTGTAAAAATTGTGAGCGAGTGTTGTGCTAGCAGGAGGCAGCCTCTAGTTTTATTTTTACCCTGTGTGCATTTCCAACATTTGTTTCGTACTGTTTTAGACTCCAGCCTCCACGTAACGTAACGAAGTGGGACGCATATATCAGCAGCAACAATATTTAGTTGATAATCTAGCCCTAATTTTAAGTAATGAAAGAAACCCAATTAACCTAACAACAAATTAGCGCAAAGTTTAAACTGATGGTTGGGAAGATATGAAAGATAAATCCTAAATTTCACTAAAGCAGAGATTATAAATATAAAATTACATTTTTAAATCAAATCTAGACTATTTTTTTGTACATGACGTGTTGTGTAGAACGAGGTGTAATGATCTAAATAATGCATAAATTAATTGATTACTATAACAAACGAATTGTACGAACTAAAATGCCTACACACAACTGAACCACAAGCAGAAAGCGGATGCATTTATATATATTTCCACGCCGTCAACTTTGATAAACGTATTTAAACAAATCTACAAAATAAACTTGAGCTGCGCAATAATAATAATTTTTAAGATTTACAAATAGAAATAAAAGAGTAATGAAATGGCAAAACTTAACGCATACAATTTGTACCAAAAAAAAAAAACATTGAAAATCACACAAACTAAATAAAGATTTATATATGCGATAAGAGCGAGAAGAAACTGAAGAAAAAACTATAGAGAATGCTGAATCAAAATAAATATCACGCAAAATCAACCAGATAAATGTTTGTACTTTAATGGGGTGTGTAAAAATTGTTTTAACATTTTCTAATATTATATTTTTGGATTTTATGTGTTGAATGTATAGTTTGTGGGAATGTAAAGGAAGTGGTATTATGGTTATAGATTTGAAAATTTATTAAACCAATAATCAGCTAGACATCTGAAACCAAGTATGTTCTCTATTTAAAATGTAATACCTTGAGATTATGTATAGGATGTTTCAACATCCTTTTTATCATGAAAGCCCCGTAAATTTAAAATTAAGAAGATTGTTTTTAGTACATTTTTCAATATTGCTCTTTATTTAAACTTGAAGACGTTTAATGAAGGCTGAAATTGCCGTCACGTCTTTATTAGCTAGTAGTCTAGCCGCAGCAGGCAACATCATCGTGCTTGGGCGGAGCCTTCTCATCGTCAGCGTAGTGGATGCTGCGAACCACTTGGTGATGGTGATGGTCATGCTCATTCATCGGGGCCTCGTTGTCGTTGGTGTGGGGCAGAGCTGAAAGTGTAGGAGGATCAGTTATATGGAGTTGACTCCGAGTGTTAGCCATTGTAATCCTTGCCAGAAGCCATGAAAAAGGCGAGGCCCAGGATGAGAGTGCACAGGAGTAGGAACTTCATGATTAAGCTGGCTTGTTGTACAGATGGCTCGGTTGCTTCTGATGCTCTGGTACAGCTCAGACTGCCTATTTATACAAAATTCAGCTTCCTAAAAACTGTTCCAAATGGGTAAAAACACTTGTCGTTGCACAATCTGAGGGCATCTCATTAGCTATAAATTAATTGATATTGAAAAGTGGCTTGTATTTGGCAGCGATAGGTAACGCCATATAACGAAACACATAAAGCTTAACAATTGAGTTTTTTTCTTTTCTTTTTGTACAATGGAGCTTCTATAATTAAAAAAGGAGGCGAAAGGAGAAAAGGGGGTACGTTAAAATTACGCTTACAAAGCGAGGGTGTCCGAATCAACAAATAGAGGGCAGAGAATGGAAAAAAACTAAGCATTAACTAATTAAATGTCCTGGAAGCGGGGCCAGTGCTCATGTACTGTTGTTGTTACTCTGGCGCGGCTTTAATATCAGCTTCCCCGTGTCGTCACAGCTCATATTAAAATCTCCCAGTACAGTTCGCGTTCGGGAGGTGATTATCTGGGGCGCTATGACCAGTTTCTGTATACCCAGGATAAAAAGGACGACTGGAAGATAAATAAGAGTTATATATTTAGTACAGAAGCAGCATGTTGTGAAATTTAATTTAAACTAACACCTATTGGATTTGTTGTATACTATCACGTTAATTTCATATTTTACTCTTGTTACTATCAGCACTTTTTAAACCTGTATAAGATAATCGCTTCATATCAAAATGGTTTTAAAGTTTTACCCTAAAATTCGTAATCTATATTGTGGTGAAATAACATTTTGCCAATTGAAATTATGTTTGATTAGCAAAATCGTTTTTGATAAGAAAAATAGGGGCTAAAAAGCAAAATACTTATTAGTATACAATTATAGCTTATTTAATTTAGGGATGGTCTCTGAAAATTAAAGTTATTTTTTTTCCAGGTGTTATTAAAGAATCATAAGTAAATTGGTTTCTCTCCAAAGTAACATTATGACATCACATTTTAACATTACGATTGCTTATATTTTATGTATTTGTAATTGGTTTGGCTCCCGCAGAGAATTACAAGGAACGACTATTATGTAAGATTAGCTCTCTATTTGTGTACTAAGTAATAATACATGATGAACTTTGAAATCACACGATAATATTAATACTGTCATCGCAAGGCCGAGTATAATACTTTTATGTACTAATAATAAAAATCCACTTATTATGCCCTATATTTTCGCAATACTAAAATGCATACTTAACCCGAGATTTCATGACCGTGGCCTATGAATATGTAAAGTGACCTAGGTACAAACTACACTACTAATTATCGAGGGCTCTTACTCAATGTCAGGGTGGCGACTGTGAAGATGGGATGGATCCAGAGGGACTCGGTCAGCGGGACGACGGTGGTTTGTGGATCCCGTAACCAGTACCAGGCGCTGATGGCCGTGCACATGGACATGGCGGAGAGGACAACTGCAAGAAGTTCTACTGTTATTACGGGCCGTACTGCTCCCGTTCTGAGTTTTTCGGGTTTAACTTACTGCGCCAGCGGAACGTCGAGGGCCGGTACGATGAAACCACTTCGGTGAGGCGCCGCTCGAAGGCCTTGAGATCTTTACCAGAGCAAACAAAAACAAACGCAGTTATAGTTGGTAAACATAGTCAGTGGATTGCGCATTTTCCGCGTTTTTCCCGGCAACTCACCCTCGCAGGCTGATGGTTCCATTTCCTCGATGCTCGTGGCCGCCTTTATGCGATTGAATTTGTCCAGCTTATATATTTTTGCGAAATTTCCTAGATTTTGATAGGATTCTCATAGCTTTCCTTTTTTTATGTTTTTGATGATATTCCACGTTAGCCAACACTAAGGGTTGAAAGCGTTAGTCAAGACTAAAAAACATGGAAGTGTCAAAAAGGGGTAGGTTACTACTATTGCCAACCCTTTATGTATTAACATTGTTGGAGATGGAAATAATATAAATATAGACGGTTTTCATTGGCTCAATATTATAAATAGATGGTAATTACTGAAATAATTTTAAGATAAAACAACATAATGACGACAAAATGACCATGTCTATGCGCTTAGGGGATTTTTCTGAAAGAGAAACGGTCACACCGATGCAGCTGTTGCGAAAAAAGGCGGTCGTGAAAAATAAACCTTGTAAAATTATTTATTCCCGTTAATGCAACCAGGTTTAAGTGATTAAGCGACGAAATGAACACCACCAAGGTGCCCCCGGAGTGGAAGAGGCGTGTCAAATCGGAATATATCAAAATCAGGCAGCAGAAGCGCCACAAACGCGCCGACGAAATCAAGGAGGCGTGGATAAAGAACTGGTAAGCGCGGGAACGAGAAGGTAGAAGTCTGAAATCGAAGCTATACAAATCTGTATCCCCCAGGGACGAGCACAATCATAATGTACAAGATCTGTACTGCGAGTCGAAAGTTTGGCAGGCTAAACCCTACGATCCGCCGCATGTGGACTGCGTGAAGCGAGCGGAAGTGACCAGCTACAATGGCATTCCCAGTGGTCCACAGAAGATTCCGATCTGCGTGATCAACGCCGTAACTCCCATTCCCACCATGTACACGTGGGCGCCCACCCAGCAGAATTTCATGGTCGAGGATGAGACGGTGCTGCATAATATTCCCTACATGGGCGACGAGGTCCTCGATAAGGATGGCAAGTTTATCGAAGAACTGATCAAGAACTACGATGGCAAGGTACATGGCGATAAGGATCCGTCGTTCATGGATGATGCCATCTTTGTGGAACTGGTGCATGCCCTCATGCGTTCCTATAGCAAGGAATTGGAGGAAGCCACTCCGGGAACATCTACATCCGTAAAGACGGAGACATCTGTGAAACCCAAAGATGGGAATGAGGATGAGGATGTGGATGTAGAATGCGAATCTCACACAAAACTTGAGAAAACGGAGAGTAAAGGCGATATTCCAGTGGTGGAGAAAAAGGAAAAGGAGGAAGCTGGGGCCACCGAGGGCGCCGATGTTAAACCAGTTGTGGATGATGTCAAGGACAAGCTGCCCTTTCCTGCTCCTATCATTTTCCAGGCCATCAGTGCTAACTTTCCAGATAAGGGGACTGCCCAAGAGCTCAAAGAGAAGTATGTAAATTGAGAAACTAACTGAGGGTTAATCAAAATTGAACATTTAAACTTTAAAAATTAAGATGCCAGGTTACTTAAAAAATCATTTACATATATAGTTTTTGGTCGGGAAAGATTTCTTTAACGCCCGGGAAACTTTTACTTACTTACTTTATTTATTATAATACCTTTTTCAGGTATATTGAGCTCACCGAACACCAGGATCCGGAGCGTCCCCAGGAGTGCACGCCCAACATAGATGGCATCAAGGCCGAGAGTGTGACCCGCGAAAGAACGATGCACTCCTTCCACACACTCTTCTGTCGGCGATGCTTCAAATACGATTGTTTCCTGCACCGTAAGTTTAACTGTGGGAACTTCTTTCAGCTGGGTTACCTAATGACTTTACGTTTTGTTTTTGCTTTTCTTTTCTTGTTTGGAAACAATTTATTCTTGCCAAAAAAATTTGTACCATTTCTTAAACCCAACAAAAAACGAAATTCGAAAATGTTGTATTGAATTAATTGCAATTTAGGTCACCATGTGCAGGGTGAGTCGTTGTTGTAGTTGTTGTTTCGATAACCACACGCACACACTCTCATGCCGTTAGCCCGTCCACGCCTCCGCATCCTCATCTCGCTGTCTATGAATATAATATATAATAATAATCCCTCATATCTGTGGATAATTGGCTATGTTTGTCATGTGTCTAAATTGATTCTTTGGTGTTGCTCACCTCATTCCGTGTGGCTTTGCCTGGACCATTTCTGTATCTCTCTCTCGAAAAGTAACCGATTACCCTCATGCTAATCCAAAAGCGTTTCATGGACATCAAGTGATCTGTGGTCAATGGGATCTTTCTAATTCCGCTGCTCTCTATTCACAGGCTTGCAGGGACATGCTGGTCCCAATCTACAAAAGCGTCGTTATCCGGAGCTGAAGACCTTTGCCGATCCCTGCAGCAACTCCTGCTATATGTTGATTGTAAGTTAATATTAAACAAAGAATTATTATTTGTCTTGAATGATATCCGAAAAGCATGTCTATAATACCATGTTCTTTTCTTAAATTACAGGATGGTATGAAGGAAAAGCTGGCGGCCGATAGTAAAACACCACCCATTGATTCCTGCAATGAGGCCAGCTCAGAGGACAGCAATGACAGCAACAGCCAGTTTAGCAACAAGGACTTCAGCCATGAGAACAGCAAGGATAATGGTCTGACTGTAAATAGCGCTGCCGTGGCTGAGATTAACTCAATAATGGGTGAGTATTAGCTCTTAACAATCATTCTTCCAAGTGGTTTATACTTTCGGTTTTCCCAGCTGGCATGATGAACATCACCAGTACGCAGTGCGTCTGGACTGGCGCTGACCAAGCGCTCTATCGTGTTTTGCACAAAGTTTATTTAAAGAACTACTGCGCGATTGCCCACAATATGCTCACAAAGACCTGCCGACAGGTGTATGAGTTTGCCCAGAAAGAGGACGCCGAGTTCAGTTTCGAGGATCTGCGCCAGGACTTCACCCCGCCACGCAAGAAGAAGAAGAAGCAACGGCTTTGGTCGCTGCACTGCCGAAAGATTCAGCTGAAAAAGGACTCGTCGTCGAATCACGTTTACAATTACACGCCCTGCGATCATCCAGGACATCCCTGCGACATGAACTGCTCCTGCATTCAAACGCAGAACTTCTGTGAGAAATTCTGCAATTGTAGCAGCGATTGCCAAAATCGCTTCCCAGGCTGCCGATGCAAAGCGCAGTGCAACACGAAGCAGTGTCCTTGCTACCTGGCTGTGCGCGAGTGTGATCCAGATCTTTGCCAGGCCTGTGGAGCGGATCAGTTCAAGCTGACCAAGATCACGTGCAAGAATGTGTGCGTGCAGCGGGGACTGCGTAAGGAATTTAATTGCATATTTATATTCCATATTTGAACCCCAAAGAGAGCATAGATAAATATTTACTATAAATTCTCTTTTTGACTTTCTATATGTGTTATATCTACCTTTATGGATTAATACTATGAGTCATACTAAATGCTATTTCTAAAGTTTTAATTTGTATTTTATTAGAAACTAGTTTTTAAAGTAGTTTTCACTGCCAATTAATTTAATTCCCTATTTCCAGACAAACACCTGTTGATGGCCCCCTCAGACATTGCCGGCTGGGGTATTTTCCTTAAGGAGGGTGCCCAAAAGAATGAGTTCATCTCTGAATATTGCGGAGAGATAATTTCCCAAGATGAAGCCGATCGCCGTGGAAAAGTGTACGACAAGTACATGTGCTCGTTTCTATTTAATCTGAACAACGATTTCGTTGTGGATGCCACAAGAAAGGGAAACAAGATACGATTCGCCAATCATTCCATTAATCCCAATTGCTATGCTAAGGTGATGATGGTCACCGGCGACCATCGCATCGGCATCTTTGCCAAGAGGGCCATTCAGCCCGGCGAGGAGCTGTTCTTCGACTACAGATACGGACCCACAGAGCAGCTCAAGTTTGTGGGCATCGAACGTGAAATGGAAATTGTTTAATAGTCTACTTATGAATCTATTATCATAAAAAGCGAATAAAACTATATTTTTAAAAGACACTTAAACAGACTTGGCAACATTGGCTATAATTGGTTTGGGACGCGATTTAAAGATCAATTTCTTGGTGCAAACAGCGCGGACGGTGTACTCAGTTCTCTGACGACTCTTGTGCTCCTGGGCAATCGTGTGATCCAGCACAGTGCGTTCTGCTCCCGTCGTAGCATTCAGTATGCTCACATCCTGAGAGGCCATGCTCGTATCCAAGAGTCGTTCTCCTTCATTGCTTTTTGATTTTTCCAGCACAGCAAATGGTTTATCCAACTTTTGTTCACGACCCTGAAGGATGTGATGGCCAATGATGAGAATCTGGCAATGATAAATAAACATTAGTAAAGAATATCGTGGGTTATTAGTTTTTTATTTGACTTTAACTCACAGGTTGGCCATATTTATTGTAGTAGAGATCGCCAATAAACTGATCATGCTTGTCCTGGTTGCTCCTCACCTCCAGATCGCCTTGTAGCTCTATAATAGCCCAATCAGGTTTGCCAGAGTTTTGTCTGAAATAAATAAAAGACGACTTGATTTTAATTTCTCATATCCAGCCGAGATATAATGCGGTGCGCAAAATTTACTAAGAATCCCATGCAATTACAAACTACTTTCTTAACTTTTTTCAGAATTTTATTCATGCTTCACAGCGGCTTACAAAAAAATTATCCCCTGAACTTCTTGAACAGTGGATGCACGCTTCCCACATTCTTGCGGCGATGTTCATAGTAGATGGCGTCATCTCCGCCAGACATGGAACTTAAACCCCCAGCTCGCCTGACGGTACCGCCCGCACCACCTGGTCGGAAGCCAGGCTCGCCCGGCAGCTTCTCGTCCTCGCAATCCA
Source organism: Drosophila carrolli (assembly GCA_018152295.1). Classification (NCBI taxonomy): domain Eukaryota; kingdom Metazoa; phylum Arthropoda; class Insecta; order Diptera; family Drosophilidae; genus Drosophila; species Drosophila carrolli. The sequence goes on from JAECXJ010000001.1 coordinate 16,311,451, forward strand.
AATCGGAGGCGGACAGGACCAACTGGAGTAGCTGGCCCTGCTCCTCTTGTGTGCCGTACATCAGATCTGCATCCGTGTCCATGCCCTTGAGATGCGTGATAACCTTGTAACTGTAACCCTGGTTGACCAAGAACCGCTGGCGCTTGCGGGAATAGCTCATTTCCATGGTGTCCTGCGAGACGAGTGTGTAGAAGAAGGCGTTGTACTCCTCGGCAATGGCGCCCTTTTTGGCACGCAGGATACGACCCAGACGTTGAGCCTCCTGACGACGAGAACCTCCGTGCGAGGAAATCTGAATAAGCACGTTGGCCTCTGGCAAATCGAAACTTGTGTCGGCCACTTTGGACACAAAGATTGTGTTGACCTGTAAAGTATATTGTTTTATTAAAAGTTTTATAATTTGTAGAATTGACTGCACTCACCTTGGAGTTAAATTTAAAGTTCTGCAGGATCTGGATACGCTCGTTTTGCGAGGTGGGACCGTAAATAAAAGGTTTGTTCATCTTGATTGCATAGTGCTTTAAGGCAAACACATTGTCCGAGAAGACAATCGTTTTGTCGCCTCGCTGCTCGTGATATTTAATGAGAAATTGGCAACTGCGGAATTTAGAGGGATTCATCACATAGAGCAGCATCTTCTTGGAGGTTTTTGTGGTCAGGTACTCGCGGTAGAACTCTGGCGACATGGGGCACCACACTTCAGCACACTGCACGCGTGCGATGTAACCCTTTTTTTGCAGCTCCAACCAGTTGGCTTCGTACAGCTTTGGCCCAATGAGGAAGTTGAGATCCGCAATCTTGTCATCTTCACGGAGGAGTGTGGCCGTCAGTCCCAGCTTGCAGTGAGATTGAACGATAGTGAGCACACGACGGAACATTTTGGCCGGGATTGTGTGCACCTCATCCAGCACCATGATGCCCCATTCCTGCTCCTGCAGCCAGCGCATCGTCTGCTCTGCTTCCCAAGAACGCTTTTGTGTGTGTGTTATCATGGAGTAGGTGGTCACGAGAATGCCACAACCCATGGGTTTGTCTTTTGCCTCGGAGGTGAACCTACAGATCATACTATCGTCGGCTGTAGACCACATTTTGAACTGCTGTTTCCATTGCTCCACAGAAACGCCACTGTTGCAAAGGACCAATGCTCTTTTCCTCACAGTGCAGCAGGCTGTGACTCCTACTAGGGATTTACCAGCTCCACAGGGGAGTACAATGACCCCAGAACGAGCTCTTCCATTTCCAAACATTTTACGCAGACTTTTCTCCTGATATGGACGCAAAACAGCAGCGGGTTTTAAGTCAATATTGATGTCTGGATTGTTGGTATCATTACGGAAATCGTACTCCGCTAGCAGAGGATGCTCAATCTCGATGCAGCGCTTCTGGATCACCTCGATCTTTTCCTGAGCAACCTCAAAGGATACAGTCTTTAAATTTGCCTCATCCTCGTCCTCCTCCTCTTTGTCAATCTTCTCGTAGAAGTCTGTGATGTCCTCGGGCACTGCGGTTGTACCATCTGCGGCAACAGGACCTGCTGCTGCAGCGGCAGGATCTTCTGCCGGCTTGTCTGTTGCTCCTGGAGGCAACTTTGTGCCAAATTGTGTGATGGCCTTGCCGTCCAGAGTGCCCTGGATGAAATCCTCACCTTCGCTGCGTATAAGGCGGCATTTCTGAATCACTGGATCTTTGAGTAACTTCTGGAGCACCTCGGGATGTGGTGACTCTATAAAATACTTGTTGTGCTTCAAGACCAGCTTGACTTTGCCATAGGAAAGGGTGCAAAGGCGAATAAACTCTAGGATGCCTTCGGGAATACTGGTTTTGCTCAATCTCTTGAGGTATTCCACAATGTCATGGGTTTGCAGGCCCACCGAAACGGCGGCATATAAACTGTAGGCTGTGAGTTTATATTCATGGATGTGTTCGGGTCGGCAGACGGGTTCCGAGATGGCGATGAGGAAGTCATGGGCATGCTTGTAAACAGGTGAAAAGGATTCCAGGAAGACATGACCGTTGGGAGCCACCCAAAGTGGACGATTTCCGTGATCTTGGCGGAGTTGCATTTGTGCCCGGTAATCCTTGGCCCCATATTCATCTGTATTGATTTGTTCATCATTGGTTTCTGCATTTTTGGAGGCAGCACCCGGAACTCCGTCCGATTCCGTGGCATCCAAACTATCATTGTCGTCCACCAGTTGAGTGAAAGCCTCATCCTCGGCACGCCTTTTTTTTGCTGAGGAAAATCCCTTAAGTTATATCAAATTTCGATTGTTTTCCACATGTCCCATACTCACCGAACTTGTCAGCACCGCTGCGATCCTTTTTCGACTTTTTTGGCGGTCCCATTTTAAACAAAAATAAAAAATAATTTCACAATAAATCCGCGTACTAAATCGCAGATTGCCAGAAACGAGCTGACAATGACCGATTAGGTGGCAACGCTGTCACTAGCAGGCGACCAGAAACTACGCGATTGTTTGCTCTTATTTAAACCTTATACTAAGCCTTATTTTCATTGTATTTCAATATACTTACGTCCTTACTATAATGGGCATGTTGTTTTCGGTTTGTACAATTAATAATGGTTAATAAATCGGTGTATAAACAAAGACGACCGCCTAAAACCACTTTTGAGCCGTTTTCCAACACTGACAAACCGATAGGCGATGGCAATAGAGAGCTGCCGTATTATGTATGGTCAGCTGGTCACAGTTTTAAGACCACTGAACATTTAAAAATCAATTTTAAAACTGTTCACATTTTAATTCTTTCTGACAAAATAGAAAAATACTATTTTTTTAAATGATTGTTCAAGAAGTACCTTAATTTTCTATTTTGTCTTTATTTTGATTTATGCATGAAAAAAATAAACATCATTGTCTTCTTCTTCATTATCTTCTTAATTAAAATTATGTTTTTCTTAAAAGAATTATATACAAAAATTAAAGCTAAAATACTCATTAATATTATTATTAATATATTATTAATATATTATATTTATTTTGTTTTCGACATTTTTTAGTTAAAAATAAATTACTTACAAAATAATGATTCTCTGGGATTTCTACACATACATAATATAATCCCAAGTGCTTTGATCTTATGTTCAACAGATGTAAAAAATCCATTCTATCCGTACTCAAAAAATGGCCTCCGACAAGAAGAAACACCCGCCAAAAAAGAAATCGCCACAAAAGAAAAAGCACACTGATCATAAATCGAAAAAGGACTCTAAAAAAGGAGCTGTAAACTCCAATCTTCCAAAAATATGTTATGCTATAGCTGTTTCCGATCTGCTACATGCCTTGTATTTCACCGTTCAGGCGATGATTTTATTAATTTATAAGGTAGGTGTTAAATTAAAATATGAAATACTTAAGAATAAATAACCCATTTAAATAAATAGTTCAGCGTATTTGCTATGTTGGCGCTTCTGGGTGTCATTTTCTGGGTTGTAATTGTTGTTATGCTAATTGTTGGTCTATGGAAGGTTTGTTGGCATTACTTATGTTTAATAATTAGCTTGAAAATTATATTCTCATCAGCGCAAGCCAGATTTTATACGGATTTGGCTTATATTTTCTTTAGCCGGCTTCATCACCGATATACTATTTTTGCTTTGGGGCATTGCGACTTCCATCACTGTGGACTGGGACCGCCTTGAAGAATTCTCGATAGTCTTTCTTGGCATATGTATGATTAATATAAATTATATTCATATTAACTTATTTTCAATTTTTCATTTATACTTTCTTTTCAGTTATCGAAAGCTCTTGCATTTATCTCATACATCGGTATTATAAGATTATGGGTGCGAAACCAAAAGAGAAAAGGACTTTATGCTGTAAGCTAGCTCTAAATTTATTTTATGAACATATATAATCGATTTAATAATTTTGAATAGGTGGTGGTAATCATGACAAGAAAAAGTCAAAGTCAAAGTCAAAGTCAAAGAAAAAGAAAGGAAAAAAATAAAAAAGACCATTAATATATTTATTTTAAACTTGCTTAGTTGGCCTTGTTTTTTCCAGCCAAATAAAATGTTTATACTTGTTTTTAAACGTTTCGAAGTTGAATAAAAGCTTGCAAAGAGATAAAGTATATTTCATAGAAAATGGCATTTGAAACGGGAGAGTGGACTATTCCTAAGGATAATCTTTTAAGGATGTGCTTTCTGATTTCTGTATTTGAATTATTGCGTTCGCTTTATTTCTCATTTATTTCGATTTCTGTCATGATATCGCATGTAAGTATAAAAAAAAGGAATATTTTAAAGTTGTAATATTTAACTACTATGCTTTAGACGAATTCATATACCATAATTGCTTTTCTTAGCACAGTAGCTTGGATTTTAACCGTTGTTGGACTTTTTGTAGGTCTATTGAAGGTATCAATTTAACATACAAAACTCAAAAAATTATATTAACATATTTCTATCAGGATCGTCCAACTCTTCTTGTATTTTGGTTACTTTTCTCTGGCTTTGCCACTGTTACAAATGTTATGTTCTTGATTTGGAATGTAAGTTCTTCTCCTGTTTTTGACGAGATTCATTTCAAGCACTGGACAATTTTGTATTTAGGAATTTGTAGGTCTTTGATTTGATATTATTTGAAAGAAAATAACCAAATATTTAAACAGTTTATGAGTGCACTTGTTTGTACTTGGTATTCAGATATTTCAAGAGGTTGTATTCCTATTGTCTTCTGGAAGGCAGCAACTATGATTTTACTGGCAATGGTAAGCATGTATTTATGCTTTATACTATATGGATATCATTTTATATATTGCAAAAATTACAGAAGACTGTAACAGAGATGCTGCAACAAAGACAATTTCTACAACTTCAAATACGAATACCTCTGAAAACATAAGTGAAGGGTATTAAGCTTATTTGGAGAAATTCAAGAAAAAGCTCGAAAAAGAAATCTCTTCTGATTATGTTCAATTCTCACACATGGGAAGGCATCCCTTATGAATTACTAAAAAAAATAAAATATATTTATTTCTTGCAATCGTTGATTTCAATTTACCGGCCAAGTGGGAGGGCCAAATCAATTTCCTTCCCCTCTTAAACAATAAAAATAATTGACTTACACAGTTTTCCATCTATTTTCCGATGCCTTCAAGGACGAGGACGAGAGCTAGTCACGTTGCCAACGGGGGACCAGGACAATCCAATCTCCAGGGCCTGCTGACAAAACAAATGCCATAATTGAGGAGCAGACAGATGGTCTCGCAAAACTTATCATATCTTCGTCGACAAGGCCTCGTCATTGGATTGTATGATGGTTTTGGGAACGCACTAAACATTAGTTTTTGGCCAAACAAACAAAAATTGTTAATAAATGGTAAAAAAAGTTACAAAAAAAGTATTTTTTTCTACAAAAAAAATATTGTTGATTGCAACTATTCTTTTCCGATATAAAATTCAGTCAAAAGATTCGGTATCTTAAAATTTATGCAACGTGTCTTAAGACTTCCTAGGATATCGCTTTCATCCTATCTGTTCTAATTTTTTTATGCTTTTAAAAAATATGTTTTAAATTGAAACAACGTATTATTCCATATAAAACAAATATATTTTAACATACTTATTTATATTTTACTGCAAATTAAAAATAATTTTAATCTTAATTGTAATTTCTCTTTGCTTCTATACTTTTTCCCACTGTATAAAGCCGTGCACCAATCCTTTTGGACCACTGTGCGCTGCCTGGGACTTTTGGCAATCAAACGGCATTGATTAACAGGCAGCCAATTCCACTCCTCCTCCTGCTCCGTCTGCTCTTGGCAAGTACGTGCTTATCATCATTATGGCTTTGATTTAGTAGACAACATTCCCACTGATGTGATGAACCTTAGCTGGGGCAATGGGGTCAAATTCTGATGGATATTTAGTGCTCTGCGCCTATTGCATCGCTCTGCTGGACTTCATATCCGCCGTGCTATTCGCAATTATCTCAGGAGTGGTATTTTCCAAGCATGTAAGACGATTACCTCTTCCTTTCAGTGAAATTATGGTCACATTCTGACATTTCCAGGGTAATTGGTCAGCATTGGTGGCGCTGATCTTCACCATCTTCTGGATGCTCATAATCATTATTTTGTTGGCGGGGATCTACAGAAGGCAACTGGGATTGGTTCGTTTTTGGTTGGTGTTCACCTGTCTCGGAATACTGCTCGATGGAGTAATACTGCTTTATGGCCTGACTTTGGCCATTTCGGTGAACTGGGAGGGTGTAAAGATCACAGTGTTGCCATTCGTGGGATTGGGTTAGTATTCAATAATTATATAAATAATTTATTACTGATTTTATTTATCCTTAACAGCTGTGGAGATGACATTTGTCTACATCATTTATCTCTTTTATCTGGATATGATTGGTTATAGTCCTCCGGCGCCGCCTCATAAAGAGCCCCAAAGAGTAAAGAGCGGCAGCGAGGTAAATCATCACGAGGAAAAGGAAAAACCCTTGGATCGCAAGGATTTAAAACGCATGGAAAAACAGGCAAAAGAACGTATGAAAAGGGATAAGGCTGCAATTAAAGAACTACAAAAACAAATGCGAAAGGGAACGAATTAGGTGTCTCTATAAAACTTTGATTCTATTTGTTTATATTTTTTTAAATTATTTTAAAATATTATGTGCTATAAATGTCGCTTTTTTTCTTGGCCTTTGAGAAGAGTTGTTGTATCCTTTGTCATTATTCTTGTCTGGAACAAAGCTCTTTAACTTTTATCACATTTAGGATGCAAACCTCTTCACACCTACACAAACCACTCACACAGACACGCATGTGCCAATGTTAAACATAAAATCCTTTTAAAATAATTTGCTCAGCAGCGAGTGAAGAAAAATCAAGATAAGGACATTCACATTAAACGAATGCGACGCTGCCAATTCCCTGTAAATTTATAATGCTTTATTTTTGTGTTATTAATATTAATAAAAAACCACTTTATGGCGATAGATTGCTGTTAGAAGTTTGAAGAAAACTGAGCTTCCTGGGATGTGATGGTGTGTTTTGAACAATTTTTCCTCTGGGATTTTGGATTTGAAAACGATTCTTGTGCTGATCCCTGGCTTGTTTTTGTCTTTGGTGATTGGGGTCTTGAGACGGTTCTGTAAGATGTTGTTGAATCACTTTTGACTGTATAGTTTTGTGACAGGCCTGGCAAAATGCCAAAGTTACGTAAAATCGGTAAACAATGTACAAAAAACTGCACTCAATACCTAAAATATACCGAAAATTAATTGAAAGGCAAGCCGAATGCGATTTCGTTGATATTGTACTCACACAATCCCAGCATCAGCAAGAATCCATTTTTGACCAGACCAATTTGGAAAGAGCTCTCGGTGAAAACGGCATACAAAATCAGGAACATCTCCACCAGGATTCCAAGGCAGGAGAAGATAATCCAGGCACGAACACATTTGGGATTGCGCTGTAATTAAGCGGAGGATACCATCACACTGCCATCGACTGTGAACCACTTTTATATACCCCATGAATGCCGACCAGGAGCATCAGTATCATCGATACCCAGAAAAGGCCAAAAACAACTGCAAAAATTGTAAGCCAACTCAACTGGGGGAAATGATGGGTGATTTGAGAAGTTTTTTTTAGTATAATACATCAATGCTGCCTTACGCGATTGCAGATCGTCTTAAAACTGACCATAGAAAAGAGCACGGCGCTGAGTAGATCAAAGAATCCCACACCATAGGCCCACATCAACAGCGTATTCGGGCTTAAAATCATGTCGAATATAAAGAATATTTTTGGCTATCGAAGAAAAGAATGTTAGATCCCTTTTATTCAAAAAAAATAATAATTACAATTTTTACCGATTTTAATTGAACATTTCTTGACCTATTTTCATAGATATTGTTATGTGAAAATTTTTTTTATAATCTATTTCCACTATTTTTTATATATATACATAGATATTTATCAAAAATGGAGAAATAATTGATTTATTTAATGAATGTGTTTAACGAATCAATGTGGCTTAAATTGGAAATAAACAATTTACTTAACTTGACAGAAATTTTAAAGTGTAGTTTTTGAGGCTAACAAAATTAAATATTTCCTTTGTGTTTTTACTTGATCCAAATTGAAGTGGAAAGGATTTTTTGAGATCTGAGAAACGACAAATCTTTTCAACATTTGATGACACCCTCGAGAGGGTATCAAAGCGGAAACGGAAATGGCAGCCAAGTCTCGCAGCAATGGCTGTCGCATCTATTTATGCAGAGGAAAAATGAGACATACCACCGCATGTACATATATACGCACACATAATGCCGCGCTGATGAAATACGTGCGGCGGCAGCCCACACGCACACAACACACACATTACTCTTCCCTGTGTGTGTGTGTGAGGAAGAGCGTGGGAATCCCCGTTGACAAATATAATTTACTTTTTTCGCGCTCATTTGCAACTCGGGCGAAGAAGTGGCGATGCCCCGGGGTGCGACAAAGCCTTCTTAAACATCTCACTGCCAGTTTAAGTTTTGCCAACAGGAGCAACAGGGAGCTTGAGGAGCACAGAAATGGTTTAGCTTTTTTCAAAATTCTGTTTATTTTCAAGACTTTTGCGTAAAATATGTAAAATAAATAGCCCCCTTCTTCCATGTCATGTTAAATAAAGGTAATAAACCTTTTCTATAAAAGACATTCAAAAGAATTTTAAATATATAATATACTGAAGGCTTTTTATATATACTATCATTTTTAACGGAAGCTTATCTTTTAAAGATGTATTAAAAGTAAACGATTTAAATATTTTATTTTTAATAGAGGCTTTTTTTTAAAGAAATGTTTATGATAAACGATTTAATTGTGATTTAAATAAAAAGCTTATTTAAATCTGCAAAGTTGAGTTTTAAATCTATTTTTTTCGTTTTGATTTTTGAACGTCTTGCATCATGATTTTCGTTGCTGTGTGCATACGGAATAATAAAAGGCAAGCAATTTATTAAACAATTAAAATCCACTGTCTTCAAAATAATAAAGATTCATTAAAATGTTATTTATTTTCTGGACTAACGCTGCAAAATGTGTCATAAAAAATGTTTTCTAAGACTATTGAATAACAAATAAACGGAGAGTGACTGGGCAAAAGACAACTCAGCATGGTAAATGCTTTTAATGCCTTTGGTATGGCCATTGGATGGATGGACATTGTGGGAGTGCTCTTCTTCGAACTGATAATGTTCTATTTGATGCGACGTCGTCGTTTGGCAAAGGAAGCCGCTGACGTATCGATTGAAGCACCAAAAGAAAATCGGAGAAATTCATTGCCCAGTAAGTGCAGGCAATAAAGGTGCATATTTAAATAATGTAACCATTGTATTCCCTTGAGGCCTCTTGAGTAGGAAAAACCTGAATGAGAGCGAAAACGTTTGGATATATTGGGGCTACTTGTTGATGCTGAATGTCTGGGTTGGCATTACGCTGCTCATGATAGCTGGCATCTCGTTGGTGGGTAAAACTATCGCTGGGGCTTCCCATCAACTACTTTCCTTTGATTTTCCCATTTTAGCACAAACCCGAGCTTATGATATTTTGGTTGGTTTGGTGCGCTTGCGGTTTGGTCTTCGATGTCCTCTTCATTTTGTGGTGGCTTTACGAACTCTTTGCGGGAGATGCCATCGAGGCGCTGACCAATATTCTGATCTCCCTGCTGACCATGGGCAAGTTTAAATCGATTAACTAGTTGCTTAGCTCTTTGACTTTATGATTTTATCTCTTAGCAATTGAGTTCGGATTCATCTATGTTATTTATACCATCTACATGAATTTGTCCAACTCCCAGGAAGACTACAAAGTTGACAAGAAATCATTATTTTCTCTAATGATGATTGCAGATCTAAAGCGATAAATTTAAATTTAGGTTTTTTATTTTTTCAATAATTATTTTTAGCTAAATTGTTTTTGTATTTAATGAAAGTAAAAAAATATAAATTACTAAACTTACTAAAATAAAAACTATTAGATTGACGCGTAATTAAATAAATAAAGCTATAGTCTAGAAGAATATAGGTAACAATTTTAAAAACGAAAAGTAATAATTTAACTTTTGAGTTTTTTTTAGAATACTTTATACTTCAATACTTTATTTTGTAGCAATGAATTTATAGATGGTACAAACAATGCTAATGTAAATAGTTCTGTTTAGATATGACCATAAAAATAATGAAGAAAATATGAGGAAAATAATTTAAATATTGAACTTCGTTTGAAGTTTTATATATGAGATTAGTTTTTACTGTTTTTTATACATCAGACCGCAAACTCATTAACTAGCAGCTTCCCGGGGTCATAGGTCATCCCTCATGCAGAGTCGGACAGAAAAGCTTATTTTGCTGTGCCGCCTCTTGTTTCCCGTTTTCTCGTACTTCGTCTGCTTCTTTGGAGGGCTTTTGTAGTTTTTAATGGTCTGCAGCACGGAAATTGATTCATTTCCGTTTTCTGTTCTGCGCTTCCGCTCCTGTCTGCTCTCCCTCCGCCGCTTAAAGTACCGAGTCCTCGGCTGCCAGGACTTCAAATCAAGTTGAAACGCTGTATTAGTCCTAATTCGGAATCTAATTCTATTTGCCGGGCTTGGAACAAAAGTGCGAGGATTGGGATTGTCAACTGTCACTTGCAATGCGACGCCAAAGTGAAAAGCAAAATATTTCTTCTTTATTAAACATTGCTTGGAGTCCGTTTATTTTTTATTTATATTTTTTTCTTTTGCGGCCTTCCTTTGGTTCCATGCGCACCAGTGGTCGTCCTCGAAGGAGCGACTGGCTGCTCAAATTTATTGTTTGCAAATTGAAATTCTTGTCGACACGCACGAGCAAATCCATTGGGAATGCACAGCATCTCAGCAGCTCGTCAGCGTCATAGTTAAAATTTGGATTGGGGCGTCACGAATGGAGGGGGCGTGGCATTCGCACTGGCACTGGGACGGATTTGATGGCTTTTGTGCCCGGGCAGCAGCTCATCATGGCTTTTTTTTGAGTATTTATTAAGACTCTGATGTGCCATGAAAAATATTTCGAAAAAATAAACATATATTTTAGAGCAACGTTGACAAACGGAAAATGGGTATTGGGTGCCGAGATGCCTGACAGAAAATCGAAAGGCATCGTTGCTTTTTCCATAGACATCCAGTCGCCCCACGGGTTCTTCAACGTGGAGTGCTCTTCGAACACGCCTCTAGGTGATCCACTCAAGCCGATACTCCATCAAGAGCCCTCATTTGGTTATGAACTTAGCGTTAGTATCTAGAAGAGCCATTTTCAACATTTACTTTTAAGTATATTAATCACAAATCAGTTCTGTGTTTTATACATCTTTAATAAGACTTTGACTGATATATTACTTGCCTAAGATATTGTTTAGCTGGATGATAACTAAAACAATTGGCAAAGGTCTTCAAATTTATTAATTATTAAAATACTCCTTTTAAACAAATCTTCGGAATTACATTTCATTTTTGATCTTTCTAAACGCTCATTTAGCCATATTAAAAAGACTAAGAAATCCCTTTGTATTTAAAAGGTGGGATAAAAAAGATAAGCTTTTCCTGGCTTCTCCAGTTATCGACTATTTTAATCACTAGGTGTTTTCTAGAAATTCAAAAAATAAATGCGCTTGAAAAAAGTTTTACATCATGATTCTATATTCTAATCTTATAGTCTGTTGGGTTATATTTTGAGTTGTGTTTTTCTCTCCCAAAACGCTCAATTGTAAAAAGTGAGAGGTTTATCTGTAACTCACGTTTTCATGAGGCTATATATAAAGGTATTGCCAAGCCCAAACGGATTAGTCAACTGGAGAAATGAGAACTGTTTACACTTTGGCTTTAATCTGCTGCCTTGGCTTAATGCACGGAGGTGATAATAAGAAAGCTTTGTTATACATTAACTTTAAGATGTGTTTTCTTTAGGTCAAGCTGTCGAAGAGGAGGTGTTTCCTGTGGGTCCGCAAATAAATCAGAGGAGTCTCCGAGAGGTAAGCTCCTTTGCCTCGGCAGGACAGCCTGGAAGACCTGGACAAGGAATACCAGGCAGACCTGGTTCGGGAATACCTGGCCGACCTGGTCGACCAGGTCAACCAGGAGGTGCAAGCGGATCAGGAGGAAATGGAGGAGCAGGAGGAAACGGAGGAGCAGGTGGAAACGGAGGAGCAGGTGGAAAAGGAGGAGGGCAGGTGGAGCAGGCAGGGGTGGAATAATTAGAGGGAATTCAAGGAAAGGAAAGCGCCCAGATCCGAAGAGCTTACCTTACGACTTTAACTTATATAAAATATAAATTATTTTAAAATATTAAATAAATTATTTAATTTTTTTAATATAATTAACTTTTTAATAAATTAATCTTATTTTTGTAATAAATTAATTTATTTAATATATTCAAGTTCTATAAAAATCTTAGAATATCAAAAGCATAACATAGAATTTTAGGCACTTCACTTCAGAAATCAACCACGGCTTAAATTATACGGGCACGTTAATATACGTAAATTATTTAACCAAAGTGAGTTTTAAATTACCTAAAATTTTATTTTGCTAATACTTTTCTATTTCCTTACATTTGACTGCTGGTAGGTAATCATAAACTAACTATCTTGAAACCGACTTTTGGAAATCCCTAAAAATCAAATGCACGTGAGTTTTAATAATTACTTTTTCGCTTTACACAGACTGTTAAGAAAAGTGCTTTAATATCAGTGAGCCCCATTCAGAAACAGAAAAACAAGCCAATCTCTAGAAATTAAATCATATTCACTGATTGCTAGCATGCCATAAACATTTCTTCTTTATTGTGTTTTCTCCATTCTAATTAGTTTTCTTGGGTAGAATGCCCGCAACGCTTATGCATTCCACATGGCACACAATGCACTGAGCAATTTTAATTAAATTATATAAGAATTCTCATACCTCCGCCGCGTGACTCACCTGCCGACATAATCAATGTCGGTGTTCAACTATCCAGTACTCCATACATTTTATATACAGAGCGTCGAGTGCAAAAATCCATCAGAATGGCAAGTCTACGCAGGAAATTGATTGATTTCCGCAGCGTGGAGGTAAAGAAAAACGGAAAAATATAGCCTTTTGTAGTTGAACTTAGGGGGCAATTAGTTGGTTGGGGGCGGTGGAGGTGCTACTGTATCATCGGCGTAGCCCAATATTTTCCCACACCAAACACTAACACTAAACGCACGTGTCGGCTCCTCGGTGTTTGTGTAGGTGTGAGGGTCCTGCAGGAGTTTGAACAGAAGTACTTGTGGCGGCAAACATAAACATGGACAAAACATATACGAGTACCATAACGCGATGTACACACACCTACACACCCACCAGGATGATATGTATTTGGGGAGAGTGGGGGAATTTTGGCACAGTTTTGGAGGTCCTCCTGCGCTTTGTTTGCATATCCTTGGCACTGCCACAGCACGTATGTGAGTGCAAGTTAAAAGCTAAAGTTGTGCTTGTTACATGCCCAATTAAGCTGGAAATGACGCCGCTGGAAGCTTAAGTCACGCTTTATATAGTTTGGCGTTTCGAGTTGCATTTGTCGCTCCAAATCCGGAATCAGTATATATCTGAGTTCACAAAACCCAGGCGAACAAAATACTTTACTTTTTGCAGCTTTGTAAAGAGTTATATTTTACAGGGAAATATAAAAGCCAGTTTTTATTAAGCTGGTGTGGTTGAATTTTTGACGTACACATACTGTTTTAAATATTTTTTATAATTCCAGCACAGTAAATGTAGATTTTATTTTACATTTATTAATATTTTTGTAGAACTTTTTACGTTCATTGTTTAAACGATTTTTTTTAGACTTTTTGCACCTTTTTGTTATAAAAACCGTATTTGCAGCCTTTGTCGCCTGTGCCTGCACTCATTGTATTCCGGCAAATGGAATCCAGAAGTGCCTTTCAAAAGAGTCAATTTGTTAAGCAAACCCGCTGCTGCCGTGCATGTTTATTAAACAATTTAAAAAGGAGCCCTGCACTTACGGTTGGAGTGCACTGTGGGTATGCATTTCGCGTCCTATCGCCATGAGCAAATTATCGAGCACGCAAAATTGCTTTAGGCGAAGGTGGCGAACACAAAAGCGGCTGCCAATTAGCGCAGGTTGGATCCTACATAATGTGCTTAGTCATGGAAGGTCCTTTTGCGGGCGGCGGTCCAGGTGGATGGTGCGATAGGCGATAGTCCACAGGCGACGGAACACGTGCCACACTCACACGTAGATTCAGTCAATCGGTCGGCGGAGTCGCTGAAGGCCCGCACCTAATAGTACGGCTTGCAACATTGTTTTCCCGGCCATATACATAGTGGAAAAGTTGGCCCCGAAACAGGACATGACACACTCACTCATACACTCACTCACACTTGGAATTGCAAATCAGTCGACTAATGTGTACATAATCAGTCATGTCCCAACATGTGAATTCCATTAGTGATACACGGCCATGCAAACAAACAAGCATTAATCAGCAAAGGACGAGGGTGCGAAAGAGAGGTCCTGCCGTCGGATGGCCCACTGGAGGGACTGGGTCCTGGAGCCCAGCCAGGATCCAGAATCCAGAATCCGAGGCACCAAACATGGACTCCTCCTGCCAGTCAGCCATGTCCACTCGCTGTCTATTACAGCTGGCATGCCATCCATATGCCATATTCCATGCTTATGTTATTTATGCTTATTGTCTCGGGTCACCAGGGCGGATGGAAAAATATTGTTTCCCACTCGACTTACAAATTACGGCGACAACTGAAGCAGCAGCCGCATCCGCAGCCCACCTTGATTTATTCTCACCTTTCAATGCGGACACTGAGCAAAAATAAAAAAATTATTGTTTTTGACGTTTTTTTATTTATTATTTAAATGTAATTTCAAAACAAATCCAATAAAACAATTTGTGTTAAAATTAATTAACCGTAAATTTTAAACAATATTTAGTTTTCTACTGTAAAAATAATGAATATTACAAAAAATAGTCTTAGTAATTGTAATTGAAACAATTTTTTTATATAAGTGGATAGAAAACTAGCAGCCGGCGGTTATGTTCAATCATCATTAAACAATTAAATGAAATTTCTCGAAATCGGTATTCAAAAAATCATTCATCAGCAATTAGGTCAATATTCTATTCTAAAAATTGTTTATGTTTTCTTAAGCAGTTCCTTAAAAAGAAAATGCAATATTGTGTTGAACAAAAAGCGTTACAAATCATTGTAGTTGTAATCATTGTTTACAGATTGTTTGGGTAATTACATATATTTTACAAATATATACATAATCAATTATCCCATTACATTTTTTAAAAAATATACATTTTTAAATCTATTTTTTATATAGTTCACAAATATAACATAAAAACCCCAAACTATTTTGTAAAAAATCAATATCTGTCTTTACATTTTGCAGTGCAAGTGAAGGCAACGTTCGCTTAATACGCCATTCATTTGGTCGCGTTATACTTCATTAAAGCAGGAACCATCAGAGGATCCTGGAGGACCGGGGTGAAGCGGGGCCAGGACGGCCTTTTCCGGCGCCTTGGCCGCAAAGTGCAGTCGGCAAAAATTATGCGGCTCGTTTGCGATGCCTGGAAATGCGACGGACGATGGCGATGGCGATGGCGAAATGGCAAATAGCAAATGCAGTGCCAACTTCAACTGGCTCTGGCCATTCGTTTATCCCTTTGTTCTCATTTATTTGCATGTCATTTGCTTCGCCCGGCATCTGTGTTGCCCTCTCGCTCACTCGTCACGCACCCTCTCTCGCTCGCTCGCTCGCTCGTACGCCCGACCATTTTCTTCAGCTTTTCCTGCCTTTTCCCGCTTTTCCTGCCTTCCCTGACGGTTCTGCTGGGGTCACGTTTGTCTGCCAGGATGCCAGTTACTTATGGCTGTTATGTGCATTATCAATATGCATTGTATGGCTCCTCCTGCCGCTCTATATTTTTCCAGCGTTTTTCTCATACTTTCTAGTGGGTAACACAAATTGCTTGTGATGTTGGGAAAACGTAATCTACAATGTAGAAAGTTCAATTATTTATGGATTAATGTGTGCTTTCTACTACTTGAAGTATTTTTAATATATTTGCATGCACAATGCTTCAATTAGGAGAAGGGGATTGAGTTAGGACTTAATATAATATGGGTTCCAGATAGATTAAGCCTAGCAGATATAGCTTCAATATTTTTGTTTATAAGCTAATGGTTTTAAATATATATAATTAAATAAGTTTGTTTGAAAAAACAACTCAATCTATATGTTGACTCCATGCATGTTCCATACTTTTTTAGTGTAGATATTTTTAAAGGTTTCTCTTCGTTCTAGCTACATAAATAGTTTTATTGCTTAAAAATTAATCATCCGCCATGTTGACTTCAGAGGGCTTATACAAATTATTTATTTTAGTTTTGTTGAAGGGTTAGAGTAATTTCAGTTCGTTTTTCTCTTAAACTTTTAACCTTCTTTACTCGCATTGGATATTTTGCCTCTCTGTTATGCAGTTTTAATAACGAATTGCTTTTTTATGGTTTCCGGCTTATAGAGCAGCGCAGAAATTGGCAAAGAACGAAGTTGCCAAGCAGCAGCACCACCAAGGAAGATTCTTAAATCATGTCTTGTTTTTATACGTATTTATTTTTAAAGTTGGATTTGAGATTCTTTTTTTTTGTGTTGCCCTGTTGCCTTAGCCCGGTTCTTTGTTAATAATGTTGTTGTCGTTGTTGCCGTGGCGGTGCTATTATTTTTGCTTGCGCTTTGTTAACCAAGTCAAGACTGCGCCAGCTGCAGCTTCCGTTGTCGCCACAGTTGCCATTGCCGCTGCCATTTGTTCGCCGGGCGTAATTAGTGCTCATGGCATAGGGCGCACTTCCCCCGACGCGCTACTCCATGCCCCCAAAACGCCTGTCCCAGCGCCCCTTCCTCATTGGTACTGTACTGGAAAAAAACGCCAAATTGGACATTTATTTAGTGGTTTTCATACTTGTAACAGCGTTTACGAAGGATATATTTAGACTGAAATATCATTGATAACATTCCACTGCCTAGGTAATTTGGCTAATTTGGGATTATTTTAATGTTCTTGTGTAAATTATAAAAGTAAATGGTATCTGGGTTTATTTTGAAGACCCCAGAATTCGTTAAAAAAACATAGGGGAATGTATAACATTGCTTTTATAGAATTTTATTTTACTTTATAAAGATTTGTTGGAATTAAATTATAATTTAAAAGATTAAACATGTTATGAAATATTTATCAGCTAAAAATATGTTTGAATGATGAACTCAAAACACAGCTGCCATTTTCACGCTATCAAAAAATATGATTAAATTTATGTAGCTATTTTCAAATTAGCCTTTTGCTCAGTGTTCCTGGTTTAGCTGCTCTTCATTTGTAATCACTTTCTGTGTATGCCGCTGCCAACGTTTTGCTGTAAGGATTTGGCCCGGCTCTTAGAAAGCTTTCACAATTACTTTGGCCTGGACGGGGAGTTAATGCCGTAGCCGTATCTTCGGCCTGCCTCGTTGTAGTTTTCGCGTTAACAAATTCGTTATGTGCCAGACATTGAATTTCCGTTAATTACGACCATGAGCTGGCTGAGATTAGTGATGAGTTGGCTCCCTCTGATTATTAACTAATCCCACAAATTGGCGATACAAGTGAGCCCGGTCCGATTTCCTCAGCTTTGCCAGATTCCATAAATATGGAAAAGGGCAAAATCATGCGCTTGGCTGCATCGCGTACACGTACCCCAAGACATATCAACTTCCTAGCCGGCTAATTGCCATTTACAACTTTTCCTGTCTTAACTAAAACTTTTCAACTGCTCGACGATTCCCATTGTGGCTGCCAATTCAGCGACTCGATTGCTGTTGGCTTTGTGGCCATTGTTTGAGTTCACGCAGTCCGATCATTAATTTCGCAATTAGCAGGCCAACCACCTGCTCCACCCCCATGAGCTCCACTTTCCCTCAGCTCTTCTCGACAAAGTCAGGGCACAGCTTTAATTAATTCTGTGCGGCAGCCACAAGTGCACCCGGAAAAAAGGGACTTCAATTTCCTTAAATGTTAGCTAAAATTGGGTATACTTAGTTTTAAGGGATAAACATTAGAAGAGTTTTAGATTTAAAATATACTTTAAAACACCATCGTCCTAAAAAAAAACTATATTAAACCAAATTAAGTTAGTTGAATGTCGAGTTTAGTACAAATATTGTTTATTCAATATTTTACAAATATAAGTTAGAGTATAATTAACAAATAACCTCAGAACTTGAAAAAGTACATGAAGATGTATGTATTATATCTTCGTTTGCAAAAAAATATGTTCTCTTATTGATTATTCAAGAATCATTAAATATTTTTTCGTTTTTAAAAAATGCATTACATTTTTTTTAATTTGTAGACTTAGATTTATTTATTTTGGCCTCTTCAATGCTACTAAGTTTAGTCTAATGGAACTAGTCACACGGTGTTACATAATAGATTCTAACATTAAATTATTAAATAATTAATTTTTTAAGTACTTTCTTAAGTGTATGTTTAAGCGTCGTTGTTTAATAATTCCTGTTGCACCGGGAACTTTGTCTGAGGAAACCTGTCAAAAAAAAGAGCGGCAGTCGTTGCCGGGCCAAGTGAATTCAATGGCGACCCATGACTGGATCCTTCGCACTATCCAGTCTTCCTTTTACTTTCCCTGCTGGCAATGATTTTTAGCTGACTAACTTTTGCCGGCGGACGGGAAATCTAGGAGAGCGAAATGCGCAAAATTTAAATTTATGTAGCTCAATATTTTATTTATACACACGAGCTGGGGAATGTATGGTGTGTGTCCTGCTGGCTTTGCATTTCGCCTGGCATTTGCTTTTAGTGGCAACAGCAACAATAACAAGAACAGCGGGGAGACATATAGACACATAGATATATATATAACATATAGATACAGCCGACAACATGGCGTGGCGTGTTAGTTACGTGAGGCCAAAGCGAAATTTTCTGCTGACGCCGCGTTGTCAACTTTCACTTCACCTGCAGCTGTGGCAACAGATTCCTTGCCATGTCCCCTCCCTATATATATGCATAGTATATACCCCCGATTCCCTATCCCATGGCTGACATGCATTAGCAGCGAATAGTCAAATAACGTTGATAACACTCATACGCCATGTGGTCCCTCGTTTTCAACTTTAACGTGAATTATGTGCCTTGCTGAAAAGTTTGTCATTTTTGTACCCACCCTCCTCTCGTTCTGTTTGAAAAAAAGTTGTTCCCCATTTCGCTGCCATTTGCCGTTGATGTAATGAAATTTGTTGAATTCTAAAGGCCAAATAGGAATCGAGAAAAACCATTAAAGCGTATTCTTTGAGTCGATGAAGTTTGAGCCAAAAGCTTTCCGCAGATTGATTGGCATCAGTGGGCGTTTATTTATCCCCACCCACTGGGCTAATGTTGCCCGAATTTTCCGAGCGTGTGTAAGACAATAAAAGTAATTGAGTGCGTAGCTCGTTGTTACATTTTCCCACTGAGTTTTTCCCCAACTTGTTTCCTCGATGTAGTGTAAATTGTGTCGCCAATGTGCGTGTGTGTATGTGTGTACGGTCGACACTTTGTAAGGAGGGAAAATTGGCTGCGATGGGTGTTTGCAGATTGGCACTCAGATAGGCCCAAGCCATTACCGTGTTTCTGTACTTCGAGTACTTCTCCGATGTGTCCGGCATGTCAAATTGCCGGCTGAACAATGAAGATGAAGATGGAGATTGCCCTGGCTATTTGTTGGACAAAAAGGAAGGGAATAAAATTGTGATTATCTTCTGGTTGGGTCAAGTAAGGCAATGAAACTTTAACTCAGGAACGGCAGGTGTACAAGAGAAATTTACTATAAAGTCTTCGGAAATCTTATTTTGATTTATTTTGCTTGTAGCAATCATATTCTATTCACACTTAAATCCTTTGTAACTGCATCCGAAAGGATCATCAGAACGCTCACAATTGCGTGCCAAGCTTACACTAAAAGAACTAGAGTAAAATTAAAGAAAAAATATTGTATAATGTACGCTAGGTTTATACTATTTGGCAACTGAAAGAAAGCAACATTTTAAACTTTAAAAACCATTCAAAAAGTCGATTCGACACAAAATAAAACGAGTAAAAATTAAAAGAATATATAATCCTAATAACTTGGAAAATAACTATAGAATGTGTTTCGCCAGTTATTATTACAGTTTTCTAACAGATTTGCTGAAATTTTTTTTCATTTAAAAAGTTTTTTTGATTATAGATTTAGGGTTTTTTAAATATGTAAGATTAAATTTTGTTTTTTTTTTTTAACTGTAAGAAACTATTTTTTCCCGACTGTTTTCAGCCTTTTTTCATCCCTTCATCTTCTTTATTGTCAGAGAACCATTTCCCCTCTTTTTGCGCTATTTATTTTTGCCGCTTCAACAAACAAAACCCATTGCGTAGTGCCTGTCCACAGTACGTTCATAATTTGCATAACGAAGTAAGCGTGAATAGCCCCTCTCAGTTCGTCCAGACTTCCCTTAAAACGACAACATTTGGCCAAAATGTGCGACCGTTTCATAACTTAATTTTAATTGAATTATGTAAATCACATGCTAAAAATTAGCAGGCGCAAACTATTTTTTAATGACGCTTTGTTCACTTTTAATTAAAAGGCGACTGCAAATTAAATTTAACGAGGGGGCTGTGCTGTGCTGAAATTCAGTCCCGTGGGAGTATTTACATGACTGGCTGGACTGGGCGATTTATCATCATTGCTTGGCCAAGATTAGCTGCCTGCCAGCTAAGCAGCTCACATTCTGACCCCCGGCCCAATCTGCACTTGCAAATGATGTTCATTTCGGACAACGCTTCGTGTCCTGGCCCTCTGGAAATTATGCAACAATCTATGGCAATGCATTGGGCACGATTCCATTGACCGTCGGATGTTAGTCAAAAGGAGCCGCACAACAACAACTTTGGACGCAGCATCATCAACAACAACAATGCAAGCAGTAACAACAATAGCGATTAAAGCTGAGGGCAAAATAATAGCCAAGGCCAAGCCTACTTTATAAAATTATTTGGAATATCATTAAGATTAACTGTTCTCTGAATAAATTATCAAAACGGTTTTTACACCAGTTTATTGTAATTTTAACATTTTTATTAAGTTATTAAAGTTGGGTAATTACAAATGTATCTTTAAAATGCTTCTGTGTATGTTCAACACCTTTTTATTTTGATACACTATTTTCCGCCTAAAAAACTTCAGAATCAAATAAAATAAAAAACATTTGTAAATTATTTTGTCTGAAGCGTACATTTTTAATACATTATTTACTGGCTAAAAACAAAAGAATGCGGTGTAAGCAGAACGTTTTCCTATGTCCACTACTAATATTTTTTCCGCGACTGTACGCAGTAACATCCTGGCAAAATCTGCTGCATACGTTACGGCGCTCATTTATGTGCATGTGCGTGTTAAGTTGGCCGAGTGTGAGCAAGTGTGGGTAAGCGTGTCTGTGTCTCCTTTGCCGTGACAATCCGTTTAAGCGTTTCAGTCAGTCGTCCGTGAAGTGGACCTCAGTTTATCCCCCCAGAAAGAGCTCTCAAAGCTGGACAATGAACCGAGGCATTTAATTATACCCCATAGCATTTAACACAAATTAACGCGAAAGGCATGCAACTGTTCTGAGTGATTTTAATGCACATTTTTACGATTTTGTTTAAAACTGCGCTCACAAAACGATGGCATAAAAATATGCAAATTGTCCTTACTGCGGAATTGACAAAAAAGTTAGGTGAAAAGAGTTGGCAAAAAATGCGTGAAAAAAGTTTTTAATTTATGTAACAAGATTAAACTTTTTGCGACCCAAATTAATAGTCTATAAACTGTAACTTTGTGTACGTTTTGCAGTTCTGGCTTCAATTATGAGTTTTTCGTTTCTATTTTTTATTAAACGGAATCCATTCTATTTAATAATTAACTTTGTCCAACTTTTTTTTTGCGGTCGCACGCAAATCATTTTGTGTTTAGGACATAAGGCACCATGCCGGTATAAATCAATTAAATCTTTTGTATTCAAATAAATTAAATTTCAACCACAAGCATTTTGGGTGTTAATCGCCTTAATGTGGCAAAACAAAAATTGAATAGAAATAAAAAAGGCAAGTAAACACACATTTTTACGACTTGTTAAACCAATCTCATTTGCATATACGTATTCATTTCAATTGCCTGGCTATGTGTGTGTAATGCCTGAGCGTACATTATCATTTAATCATTGCAATGTAGCAATTATATTTGAGGTATTAAATTATCCGAATTGAACCCGAAGCGATTCTCGATTGCTCTTTTTATGCTAATGCCAGGCTGATTTGCATATAGAGACTCCCACTCAAGTGGAACATGCACACATATTTCATTCGATTGCTGGCATAATTTAAATTACCTATTGTTTGATTGTGCAAGAGTGAGCGAATTACAATTGTGTGTTATTGATTTGCCCAATAGAAATTCTTTGCTCAGCTGAAGCTTTTGATACATTTGCCCTAACAGCATGCAATAGCAATTTGTGTTTTGGATATCAGCTATTAAATTTTAAAATCAATATAAATACCAGAGACATGAGTGGATTAAATCTACAATTCCTTGGATAAGGAAATCAACTATGTTTTGAGGTTGCTACTTGCCCTGGATTTTAAGTGAAGTAAACAATGGATTTTTCAATTCCAGTTTTCAACTAAATATAAAATATAAGAAAGTGTTAAATTTATCCAGAATTGTCTATTAAATCACCTGCACTTACAAATATGCTTTTAAAAATGCCAATTAAATCTATGTACATTTCATTGGAGGTAAAAGCAAATACAAATACCAATACTTGAATTGACTGTCAACTAATTACGTATACGCCATGTGGTTCTTTTTTCGACAGTGCCACCCAAAAATAAGCTATTTATTCTACTTTTATTGAACTATATTCGTGAAACTGAACAAATGACGTTTAAATTCTATAAAAATGCCATTGTGCGTCCAAGTAAATATAAAAACGGAAGCCATGACTGCATAAATCGTACAATTGCTCTGATTAGGCAGCCAGCTAAATGTCACTAATTACGTATACGCCATGTGGTTTCTGCTTGTGCATTTTTTGTCCATAACAAAAATCCAATAAACTGCATAGCAATATTAAATGGCGTACATAAAAAGCACAATGTATCCACATACATCAATATATAAATTTTTCACATTGCCTGAATGCCGAGGGGTGTGGGAAGCGGTGGTTTATGGGTATATGGTTATTCAGGCTTCATGGATTTAAGCGAACCACAGACGGTTTGAGTGGCTGCCGTTGCGCATACGGATTTGTCGATAAAAAAAAATAAAAAGAGAGTTACAACAATGCACATAAGACCGCATAAAATAGCACCCCAACCCCAAAATTCCACCGACTTCCCGACAGGAAGGGGTCAAATGGAAATCATGCTTTATTTATGATCCCCAACGCGTGGCTATGGCCTAAAGGGCACTGAATCCCGGCGCCGGGAAGGGAATATATGCCGGAAAGATTGACATGACATGACATGCCAATCGTGCGGCGAAATGACTTTTTTATTTATTACCATCGAGACAGCCCTAAAAAAATATATATATTTTTTATTAATTTATTTTCTTACATCATTTCATTGACCAGCTGGCTGCCGAAAAAAGTAATTTCCCCGGCGTTGTCAACTTTTTGCAGCACTTACAAATAATTGCAAGCACTCAAGTAGCGCCTATTGTGATAGAGTGCAAAAGGGGCGGGGCGGGGCGGTGATGGTGTTCCGAAGTTGGTTGCAACGTTTTAAAATAATTTAACAGCATTTTGAAGCGCATTCAAGTCGACTTCCGCTGCTGACTTGGCTCCTTGGCAAGGAATGGCATTTGGCTTCCTCTTTCAGCAGGACGACAACGACTGCGAGAACGTTTGTGCAATTTGTCATTTGGGCAAATACACACGGAGACGAATGGCATGTCCTTCTGCGGCGTCGAAGGAGTGGCAAGGATGCTGATGCTGAGCAGGAGCTGCAGCCGAGAGTGTGAACATTGCACATGTGGGGGCCACCAGGACAAGCGCCCTGGCAGCTGATGCACTTCAACAGATTTCCACAGGACTCCGCTCCCGGATCCCGGCTAATTTTTCATCCCATTCATCCGATCCCTGTCGACGCTTTCAATCATTGCATTTTTGGATTACGTATAACATGTGTTCGCTTACATTTGTTTTATATTTATTTTACTGAATAACAATAATAATATTTACTCTGTGTTTACTTTGGAATATATTTTATTTGCTCAATAATAATATTTGACGAACTTATTGCGCTTGAACTTTAATATGGGTGTTAACACATGAAATCAGTCAGTGTGTATATTGGTAAATATGTGCTTAAATTGTTGGTTTTGTAGCTATTATCACTACTTGTATAAAGTAATAATATTTGTGTGTCTGAAAATAGTTGTTCGGTATTAAATAATTTTCTTAATTAAACCCATATTTCTATAAGTAAAATTTCCATAATATGCGCATAATACTAATATCTAGATAGCAGCTGGTTAGTTTCTAAATTTTTATAGTAAAAAAATGTAATTAACATTTAAATTTAATTTACAACGTTTATTCTTCTTAAGACATTCATTTTAATTAGTTGTTTATTGATATTGACTAGACTTACTGTGCATTTTGGTATAAAACCTCATATCCAGCAGATTAAACTATTTATAACTTATTTTATAAATCAAATAGTTAGTTAGGCAACATAAACGCATTAAAGTTAAAAAGGAATATTTCTTCAATGTAAAGGTCTCCCTTAAGGTCTTCTATTGTCACTCTAAAACCTGCGAAAATTTGTTGAAACTCCTCCACACTTTTACACTCAATCTTGTTCTTTGGGGGCGACAAAGTTTTGCCCTCAAACAATTCACATTGTATGCTGAGAGCCCCAGCGAGGAAGGTAATTAAGTAGAGAAATTTCTCTATGTTTGGGTGAAATTTTTGCACAATTTAGCGTTCAATTAAAAGTCACTTCCCCCAAAAACGAGAGAGACATAAAGATTCCAGGCGGAGGGCCAATGCAGTTTCAAGTGGTCGATGGCAAATTGCACTTGAGTAGATATTTTTTCGAAAACTAATTGCTTTCATTATCGTGGCAGTGCAGTGCAGCCGGCGTGGCAAGCTCATCATCGTTATCCCCATCATCCAGTTGGAGGTCCTAGTCTCTGGGTCCTGTTTAAATATTCATTGAGTGGCCGCCTTTTTCCCCCCCAACCCCATGCAAACAAGTTGGGGGGCATACAAATTGGCCAGGCCGAAAAGGGTGGGGTTCTGCTCCACCTCCCATTCAGGATTGCCGGCTCTACGTGACCTTGCCAATTGAACGGGTTTAAGTTCTGCCATTGATTTTCGTTTCCCTTGTTTTCCGTTGTATTTTGCACTGTTTTCCCTTTGCAAACAGCTCAATTTCATTTCGCTTAGTTTGCCATGAATAAACTAAAGTTGCAATGTCGAAGAAACGGAGTTTTTGGGGGAGCGTAGCTGAGTCAGCGCAACTGTACCTGTACCGGTGGCATTTTGTTGTTCGCCTAAGTGCTTCATAATATTTTAACACGCTTGTCTCTGGTCCTGGCTGGCCTGGTCCTGTTTGCGCCCCCCCTGCCCCCAAAGTCCACCAATCCTGCTCCGCCGACCCTTTCAGGTGCTTAAGTTTTTGAAACTTCTTGGCAACTTTTACGCTGTCTCACAGCCTCAGCTTTGGCGCCATTGTTTCCATTTTTGTTTTTTACGCTTTGTCTTTGGTATTTTAATTAAAAAACTGTCGTTAGTTGCGTTGCAAGTTTTAAATTAAGCAGGCCAACAACTCTCCGCGGAGCTGCCAATGGTCGCCAACGCCTCTGAGTTGCGGCCTCTCTGGGGAACATTGCGAACAGGGCTGAAAGCCACCTCAAAACTTGGACTATGGCACTTGGGGAGTGGTATTTTTGGTAAACCTCACTTTCTAAAAATGTCAATACCTTTAAAACTGAATGTTTGAATTTTGGTTTAAGGTGATTGATAGAACTGTTCAATAATCTATGATTTTACCAATACTCTTCGATTAAGAAAGAAAATAAGACTGTCAATAAAAATAAGTTTAACTTTCCTTAATTGAAAAATAGTTTTATCTGTAATGTCTTAGAAAGATTATGCATTTATATTTGTTTGATTCGCAATCATTTAATCTCATGTCATTTACCTATGCACAAATTATTTTAAATAAGTTTTATACAGATTAAGGTAATAATAAAACTAATTCGTTTTAAGCAATTGTAGTTAATATTATTAAAATATATAACAGCTTCAAAATTAAATTTGCCTTAAAGAAATTTACTTTTAATTTAGAGAAAATTGTTTTTAAAAACAAAATTTGTAAAAACAAATAATTGATTTCTAAAACTCAACCTCAAACATGGGTTAATGTTTTTACGGTTGCTGCAAACCGGAATAAATAAATCTAGAAAATAGCTCGGGTACCTATTGTCGTTTCAGAACAAAGTTTCATCAACTTTTACTTGCAGAATTTTTTTTGTTTTTAATGTTTTTGTGTTATAAATCGAAAACGGAAGAAATTTGGCTGTAATTTTCCTTTGCCAGTTATCTGTGGCAGACCTTGGCCTAAAGTTTAATCGAAACTTTATCGAACTGCCAGTGGCAGGGATTCGTTGGCCAGCTTGGACTCGATCGCTCGCTGATTAACTTTCCGGCTTTAACTTTGTCCGATGTCTGACTTAATGGCTACTAATTATGGAAAGTATTGCTAATCACTGAACACAAATCGCTTTATTAATCAGATTATGTGCAGCGCCCACGCAGGCGGCATTTGCGGGCGTGGCCCGCCCCCTTGTGCTTGATTAGCCATCAGACGACTAATTTGCACATTGATGGCGTCTTTTATTGAGGCATCGAGCCGAGCTGAGGCGAGCTTTTCGGTTGGCCAAGGCGAGCATGTTGATTGGCATAATTAGAACCGAGTTAGTGCGCTCGTACGTGGCATTCTCAGTGTGTGTGTGCGTTTGAGTGTATGTGTGCTGGTGTGCTGTGGTGCTGCTGTGTGCGTGGGCGTCCTATAACTCTATTTCATTAGTTGTGCAGCCGGTGCCATCCCAGGCTAGTCTTAACACAGGGAATCTACCATGCTGGATCTGCATTATTTTAGAGGAAGTCGTTCTCCACGCAGAGACCGCATGTGCAGCTTAACTCAGGAAAACAAAACTAATAATATTCAAAAAAGAAACACCGATTGGTTAAATATTCTTAAAGAAAATTAGCGGATTTCTATTCTATCCTTTACCTTATTTATTCCCTAGGTTTCCTAAGCCAATTTTTTCCTCCTCACGATTGGATAAATAGTAATAGTATTAAGGTAACTATATTTAAACTAATGTGAAATTGTTAAAAAAATTTAAAACAAAAATGTAATAAACAATAAACTTATCTGAATCTTGATATTCTTATCATTTTATTGTAGACATTAAAGTAGAATTTTAAAGTGCAAATAATTATTTAATAACATTTAAAAGAAAAAATAAGACCAATTAAATATCTTATATATATTTATATCTTTATATATCTTTCTAAATATCTTTTTTAGTTTCTGAAAAACTTCAGATGATTTAAAATAAACTAAAACAAATTCGTAAATGATGATGAGTCATTTACCCTTCAAATTGATTATCTTAATTGGGCAATCTAGTAGTAAGCACCATATACCTCCTAAAAGGGTATATAAACAAGAACAGGAACCTAATGAATACATGGTAATAAAAGATAAGCTTCTCATGTGCTGGCATGCGTGTTGCCGAGCAAGCGAGAGGGGAATAAGGCGAAAGGGAGACGGAGGAACCGTTGTAGCTCTTCGGAGATAAGAAGCGAAGCCCGACTCATTTGGGTAAAGTGCCAAGCGCAAATTGTATCGGGCTCTATCTCCATCTGGAGCATTCCCGATGCTCCTGCAGCGCATAAATGGGACGCATATTAACTGAATTTCAGTTCGAAACTAAACTCATTAAATGATGTTGCTTGCCAGCTAGAATAAGCTGCAGGGCGAATCCTGGAGGAGAGGCATTGTATTGGATGGGATTGAACGCAGGGATGGGAATAGGAATAGGAATCGGGATAGAAATCGGCATGGCGGAGCTCCACTGTTCGAAAGCCCTTAGCATACGATTGTAATCACACCTGCCACTATAAATTTGCTACCGGGGATTTGCATGGCCAACAATTAAATGAATGGAAAACTTCGCTTCAGTTGGGAGCCCGGAGAAAAGCTCTTGTTTTCATTTATGTAGCAATAGCAGTTTAGCTTTGTGGGGATACACTGCGTATATACGCCAAAAGTTTATATAAACCAATGTGAAAAACAAGAGAGATCAGATACCCGTTACTCAGGTAAAGGGAGTGCGAGGGAGATGGAGATAGAAACTTTGATCACGCATAACTTTTTAACGAATGGTCCAATTTGAAAAATTTCTTCTACATTTCGATAGGTATTGATAAACACAATAAAACTGCATTTTTACTTTTCCGAAATATTTAAATTTTTAAAATCGTATATAAGCGATTGTGGGCGTTAAAGGGGGCGTGGCACCATTTTGAAACAAACTTGCGCTGCGTAGGAACTCCTAGAATCTGCATGCAAAATGCCAATCTTCTAGCTTTTATAGTTTCCGAGATCTCAGCGTTCATACGGACAGACAGACGGACAGACGGACAGACAGACGGACATGGCTAGATCGACTCGGCTAGTGATCCTGATCAAGAATATATATACTTTATAGGGTCGGAAACGCTTCCTTCTAGCTGTTACATACTTTTGCACGAATACAATATACCCTTTTACTCTACGAGTAACGGGTATAATAATGATAGATGTAATGAAATAAAACTATTGCTTACAATTATACTAAGAGACTAAAAATGTATGGTCCATAGAACCAGTTTTAAATTTAAAAGATGAATTTCAAAAGATCCAATAGAACCAATAGAACCGAATTTAAAATGTGACTTCTTTTTAATGTATTTATTTATTATATTAATGGTACCTTTACCAAATAACTCTATACATTAGATATAGTTAATAAAAAGTATAAAATATGTTTATAAAAACTGTATCGATAAAAAACTTATTTTAGATTTATGAAAACTGTACATTACTTTCAGTGGTCACAGGACTCATGTTTATCCTGCAAAGCGAAGTCGTGTAAACTCAGAACTAGAAATTGGAAAGAGGAAACTCGCCTGCAGGAATTTGACTGATTAGCCAGTTTGAAATGGCGTTGCTGCAAATGGAGCACGTGACTGCCAAAGTGGGACGATTGCGGGAATGGAGGAGTCAGAGAAGGATGCAGGGAGTGAGGAGTGAGGAGTGCGGAGTGGCGCTCTGGGAATTCGCTGATGCCGCTGCCAATGTTGGAGATGAAGCTCTGTGCATGGCAAGTGCACGTTTTGTAACGAATTGAAAACATTGTCGTCGCTGTGCATTCACTACCACTTTCTGCCTGCCACCACTCCATCCATTCAGTCATTCATTCATTCACTCATTTGCTGCAACATTGTTGCGAACTGGCCAACAATGATGTCGTCTAATGAATGCGGCAACCGTTTCGACAGCAACCGAAATTCAAAATGACTTTTATCGCTTTTAAGGGACCCGATGGGCCAAAAAAAAAAATAGGAACTCCCTTGACAGCCGCCCATCAAAGCCTTAAACAAACATTGACTGCATCAAATGGCATTTGCAATGACAATTTCTTTCAATTAAATTGACATTTCGCCATTCAGGCTTGAATAAGGATACAGCTTGCAATTCCACTTAAAGAAGAGCGATGGAACTCGTAAGAAAATACGTAAAACATGTTTGATTTCTACTTATCAAATATATAAAATATAATAAATATTATAAATAATTTTTAAAATATATTGCAGACTTCAAAATATAAAAAAGGTTTTGGTTGGAAATAAAGAGTTATTACTATTATGAAAATAAATATATTTTTAAGTTAGAGCAATAAAGTTATTAAAACTTGGTTAAAATTGATTCGATTAAATCTTTAATATAAATCTGAAAATTTAGTTTTATCGGGTGATAAAATAGTTGAGTGTTATGTATATTAATTTACTTGTTTTGCGTGTCGTTTTAAAATAGAATTTATTATTATTATAATACTGCTTAATATGTAAAGTAAAATAATATCTTGGAATATTTTTAAGTGTTCATATTCAGATGGACCTGGGTGATAAACTATCTTGGGTATTAAATACAAAAATGAATATCTAACATGGCCCTGGGGGAATCCTTCTGTTGATTGCACTGCCATGGTGCACAGTGAAGCCAATCCAATTCAAATTTCCGACTTGGCTAAGTAGCGCAGCGGCAGCAGTGAAAAACTGAAGCGAAAAGTTCAAACAAATGTGCAAAGAGGAAGGAGGAGGTGGCTAAAACCCACGAGTCAAGCATCAAGTTTTGTTGATTTTGGTTCTGCGACTTACATTACAGCTCCGCCTCCTGCAATCCTTTTAGCCATCCACTCCGCCACTCCATTCCGTTTTTTGTTAATTTAGCATAAGTGACGAGTGAGTGACTCTTGGTAAATGGTTTTGGGCAAGAGCACAAAGATTGATTAGAGCGTGCAAATTGTTGGCATTTCGCGGGCTCCACCTCTTTATCACTCCGCCAACTGAATTTCTGGCGCAGCTGAGCCAACAATTGATGACTGTCAATGGTACATAATTAATTAACATTTAATTCGTAAAAGTGCACTGCATTATTAATAGACTCGCCGGCAAATAGGCCTGATAAATATATGGGTATCGTATAAAAATGTATACATTAAATATAAATATTTAATAATTACGCTTTATGCATGTGTCAGTCGCAAATGTAACTTATTGCGCTTTTTGGTTTTATTTCTCATTGTTACTAATTGAAAATTTTATGTCATGCGCATATGGCCAATCAACATATATAATTATGATTATAAATAAAGCTTGACGGGGTAAATACCAAAAAATTATTCTTTATTTTTAATAAGCGTTTAATAATGTTAAGTGATATTAAGTGCAAACCAATAATTATAAAGGGGTCTTTCCCAATTAACTCCGTATTTCTTTTTTTCTGTTGCTTTATTATTCAAAAGTGTCAGACTTTTAAATACCTTAAATAAGTAAATTAATATAAAAGTAAAGGCCTTTCTTTACCAAATTCAAGCCGATTTGAAAGTGGCATACCTCGTTTGATTTCTGGTTTGATTTTCTAATAATCTGCATTTAAATTTGTCATTTTAACGTTGAGCAATTGGTTGACCCATTTTCGTGTTAGTTAAACCTAAGCCGATTTCAAAGTGTGATACCTCGTAAGATCTGTTGTTTAAATTGCTACGTTAACGTTGATCAATTTTTGTGTCTTTTATTAGCCAAAAGAATCACTATTTTGTGCAGCTTAGGATTCTAAAGATTCCAAAAAGTGTTCATTCTTGGTAATTGCCCAAAAGAGATATAAATTTCAAATGATCTGAAAAGTCTTGTCGTAAAATCAGTCTTTGCTCCGAACACTGATTGCTTTTGCATTGGCTACTCTGCCATTTAATGCATTTGCTATTGAATTGGCCGGACGAGTCAACCCATCTTATTCAGCCATCTTATTCGCATTGCACTTAATGCTGGCTAATGGCCCAACAACCTGACAACCATGAGACAACATCAGCAGGAACAGCAATAGCAGCAACAGCAACATCCGGGGCAGGGGGCCAAAGAGGCATCAATCATACGCCACGTAAACCGCAAGCCGAAAGCCGCCAGTCGAAAGCCATTTTAAGCTGCATATTTATGGCTAAGCAGGGGCTGCAGCGGTAGCTTCAACTGAGGCTATATAACTGGGAATCAGGGGAATCGGTTGCAAAAAAGCCGAGAAGGGAGCATGCAAAAACGCTGCAACTGCGTGTGCAACAGACGATAAGCGAACTGAGCGGAGCGCACAAATGGAAGTTGAAAGTGGAAAGTGGCAAGCTGAAAGTGGAAAGTGGAAAGAGGAGCCCGCTGGCCTGGGATCCGTTTTCCCCAGGATTCCCAGGGGATTCGCAGGACGACGAGATATGCATGTTAAGTTGCGCCGGGCAAAGTTATGCCCGATCCGGGGTGCTGGGGCCCCCTGTAACTGTAACTGCGGTTAAGTCAACAAATTAAAACTTTTTCCACTGCCGGCCAAGGAAAATGAGATGGTTGGGCGAACTACCCGAACTTATGCACGAGTTATGCGCATAAGCGGCACTAGACAGCGCAAAGGAATAAAATACTATTTAATTAAACTTTTGCACGTGGCCGTTTGTGTTTGCTCAGAAATATAATAATTTTAATTCAATTTACACTCGGGCGGGAGGGCCCCCAAAACACAAATATAGAGCCACCGACTGGGAGTTTTCATTTAAAACTAATTTGGATATGGCAGATTTTTCGGGGGTCAAGCCACGTGATTTTCAGGGCATAAATAACCGTCTGTGGTCCGAGAATGTTGCTCATTTGTACGGCAGCTGGGAAAAGAAGGTTGGGGAGGGGGAGTTCTAAAGGGTTTCAGTTATATAAATTGCTTGTGAAATTGAATCTTTATGGTTCAGCTGGAATATTTTGGCAGATAGTCTATAAATTATGGCCACCAAGGGCATGCATGCCCGCAAAAAGTTGTTGGGGATTTTTCGCCCCTGTCTCTCTTATTTTATACGTATATATATTTTTTTGTGCTTCTCCTGTTTTTGCGTCTGCCCTGGGAAATGGCTCGCATATGGTGGTCTTGTTGGCACAGCCTTTGTCTGCCGCTGTTGTTGTAAATGATTATCTTGGGTAGACTGCCGGCTTATTGCGTTGAAGTGGCACATTTTGTGGCCTGGCAATGGGAAGAACATTTCGAAATAGTTTCTAAATTAGTTTGCAAATGTTTTTGACGTCTGTTTGCGGCCAAAGGGATTGCTTAAAGTCCGCAACGTAACATGTGGCGTATGGGTAATATTATTTTAAACCTTTTCTGGAGGGGGCATGAGGAGTGTGTGCTTGAGTGAGTGGAATTGCCCCTTCAATTTATCCTCACTTATCGAAGGTTGTCCCAGTTGCTAACTTCCACTTTAAGCATTTACAATTTGCTCATTTTTCACGCTGCGCACCGTGGCGTATACGCAATATGCTAATCAAGCTTTCATTGCATACTTTGCAGCTCATTTGCATAGCCCTCACCCACACTCATTGGTATGAAAAAGTTGGCAGTTTGCTGTCAGTTTGCACATTTTAAAAAAACATACATATTTTACGAGAACCTAAGAGTATATTCCTTCCGCTACACATATGATTGATCGGGTGGCCCACTCGCCTAGCGCCTTATCATCCATTTGCAGAGCATCTGAGTTCCTTGGCCCCGGCGTTGTCATCTTCTAGCTGCTGCGGCTTAATTCCCTGAAAGGACTGGAACCCGCTAAAGCCCTCAGCTTTTGGCCTTCCATTTAGTTACTGGCCCGGTCCTGCAATATTCATGCAGCTCGAGCTCGAGATCCGAGTTCCGAGTAAAGTCAAATCGAGCCTTGGGCCGTGCGCTCGTTTACAGCTGTAAGTGTTGTAATAAGTGAAGTGTATTTACCCAACAACAGGCCCACGTCCTTAAAAGCTTGCCTTCGTTTCGCCGCCATTCCCTCGTCCCTGTGCATCGGTGAAAAGTTTACGAAACGTTGGAAAATTGTTTGCGGCCATAAAATTGTGTGCAACCGAAGGTCCGAAAAAGGCCCCCAGGCTGGAGTTGTAATTGGGAATGAGCTCGAACAGACACCGCCCTCAGCCGGTGGGCATTTTGTTGGCTCTTTTCGAATTCCTATGCTGGCCAAGCTACACTGTTAGCTGGGATTTTAAATTGGTTCGAATCCTTCAGGACTTTAAATATAAATGGATTATCTTAAAACAAAAGTACACGCTTTTAATCCTATTTGCCTCTATACATATATGCATATTTATATATTCATAGCCCCATAAAGTTTATTATTTCATTTTTATGCACCTATAAAAATGGACTTTGAATAAAGCTATTCCTCATTTTGTATTTTGTTGCTATAATATTTGTTCAAATAAATAATGAAGTACTTTTTTAAAAATGGTCTTTGATAAGAAAACTGAAATTAAAAAAATGTGTGTTAAGCATTTTATGGTAATTTTATGTATTTTTAGTATACATTATTTAAATAAAGTAAATACATTTCTTATAAACAAGCACATTTTTGTATCTTTTTTAAGGAACTAGAAAATCAATAAGCTTGTCGAAAGTTTAAAAAAAATTGTATTTACCTAAAAACATCTGTTAAAAGCGGTTTTCTTTTTCGCAGTGCAATTTTTGCTTCTGCCCAGCTTATCTTTGGGGCTATCAAGTTATTAAGTTTATGTAATTGTTGTTCCATTCCAAGCATTTGATTTGGAATGGCTTATGGCAGCTTACAGAGGCGTTATCTTCGGATAACTTGTCCCCAGGCCGTCTCGACTGTCAAGTTTTCAGCTCCGATTTCTGTTTTTGTTTCTGTTTCCGCTTCCGTCTCGGATTCAAGTTTCAAGTTCAAAGTGAGTGGCAAGTGTGGGTTCTAATCAGGCTCAGATGTGCAGTGCAGTGCAAAATCAAGTGTCAATGTGTTGACTCTTTGTTATTTGTAATTCAGGAGGCGAACTGCTGCAAATAGAGAGATGCGAGTGATGAACAGCAGTCATTTCTATTACGTAT
This sequence comes from Drosophila carrolli, assembly GCA_018152295.1. Classification (NCBI taxonomy): domain Eukaryota; kingdom Metazoa; phylum Arthropoda; class Insecta; order Diptera; family Drosophilidae; genus Drosophila; species Drosophila carrolli. Next base: position 16,346,296 of record JAECXJ010000001.1, read on the forward strand.
TGCCATTCGTATTCGTATTCGCATTCGCATTCGTATTCCCATCCCTAGTCACAGTCAGCAATTTGCTCACATTCCTTTGGCCTTTGTCGATGCGCCTTGTCGGCAGTTGATTAATGATGACAAAAGTGGGAGCTCCGTGAAAAGCAGAGCGGAACGGAGAAACTGGGCAAAAGCTTAATCAACAGATGCGGCAGATGGGAAAAATGGTATGGGTACTGGGAAATGTGGGATAGCGTCGTCCCATGTCAACCCCAATTCGGGGACTCACCTCATCAGCGTTTGACGTTGTTTCGCAACGGGAAAAGTGGGCGCGGAGGTCGGTTACTTTGATGTGCCTCACGTAACCGAACCGCCTAGGCCACGCCCCCCTCCGCCGCCACAGCTTGTTCCGGCCGTAAGCATCAAAATTCCGGAGAAACAAGCTTTAAATTGGAGGGGACATCGTAACCCACTTCAAGGGACAACGAAAACGAACGCTGGCCAATAAAAATTGGACCAGGGAATGGTCATTGTTTTTGAATCGATTACCAGAAAAAGGGTTGACCATAAATCTTGGCTAGAAAAACTCATGAATCATTTTGGGGGACTGTATGGCATAAATGTCACAAAATTTGATAGAAATGCCAATCAATTTGAGGATCTGGCGTCGGCGACCGAAAATATCTCTTTTACATTTCGCGTATTTAATTTCGCTTTATGGCATTTTATGGGGAGGCATAAGTCAAAAGCGGCCATAAAGAAGCGTCTTGCCAGGCATGCGCTTGTGTTACGCATACGCCGTGTTGAACACGCAATAAAAATACCAATTGCAGTGTGTTCACCCCACGCTTACGCCCACGCCCACGCCCACGCTCACGCCCACTTCCACGCCCATGTGCAAAAGAGGGGGATTCCCGTCAGGCATTGTTTCGTAATGTGGCTGCATGTAAAATTTATTGTTGATTTTATTTTCACCGTCGTCCTTTTTACACAACACATTTTCCGCTTCCTTTTTGTGCATTTTTATGGGCATAAATTTACAAGCAGCCACCGTGTTGGAATCGCAGGGGTTGGGCTGGGTTCAGCTTGGCCTGCTTTTGAGGGCGGCATTCACTGGGGATCTCGAAGGCAGTCGCCACTCCTGGCGAAACCCCAGGTGCGTTATTGTGTCAGCCTTGACCGACAGTCGAAAGGCGACGGTCGACGGTCGAGAGACGGGAAATCAGTAGCAGGCATAAATTCAACTGCAAAGCCACCAGCTGACTCAGGACAGTTCCAAGTTGAAAAGTTAAATATACACAAGGCGTTTGTCAGAGCACTCGGAGAAATAAAAACTAAAGTGGGGATTGTGCTGCGGAAACAGACAACAAATCGCTTATAAAAAGAGCGGGAGCTCTATATTAAAAAAATAATACTATTTATCTTTTATGAGTAGCATTTTTAAATGCAAGCCATTGTTGGCATTCTTTTTAATCAGCAGTTTTACCAAACCAGTATTTTCCAGGTATTTTTTGCAGCTTAAATGTTGTTGGCTTTACAATTTTTTGTTCACAATTTTGGATTTTTAAACCCACAGTATTTATCTGCAGCTTAAATGTTGTTGGCTTTACAATTTTTTGTTCACAATTTTGGATTTTTAAACCCACAGTATTTATTTTGTATATATATACACTGTATTTAACAATAGGACTTAAGATCAATGTACATTATTAAAGCTATTTTTTGAAGGTCTTTATTTATTAAAAATCTTGACTTTAAAACCCCAAAGCCATATTTGTGATTATTTTTTGCCAGTGCTCATGTTTGATTACATGTATTTGTGCTTGGCTAATCCGACGAGTAAGTACCTCAAGATGCTTGTCTTTTGGCAGCAACTCCAACCCGACTTCGTTGCAGACTTGGGCCTGGGATTGGGTTTGGAATTGGAATTGGGCTGGGGCTCGCGTGCAGGACACCCATTAGACGAGGACAGCGGCAACGAGGACATCGTGGCGGGGAGCTGCGATTCCCGGGCACGTGGCAACGAGTGTACTCACATAACATATCCTTGCCTGCCTTGAAACGAGCGTGAAAGTATTTTCAGCATTTTTGGCGTAGCGCTGAAACGGCCAATTAATATGCCCCAACTTCCTCTCTTTATATTTTTTTTTTGTGTTGCTGTGAGGCCTATTGATTTTTTGTTACCTCTGCAAACTTGTTGAGGCGCACGGTCGTTTGGCATGTTTGAGTGGGAGGTGGTAAAGTAGGCGTGTGCCCAACAATTAAGCCATTTTCCTTGGGGGCGGGAAAATGGCAAGGTGGCTTTCGCTTTGGCTTTGGCTTTGTGTGTGTGCGCGCTGTCCGACTGCAATTGATATCGCCCCATTGCATTCGGTTTCGTGTAATTGCAATGCATAATTCGGGCTTGGCGGTTCAGCGGGTTGTGAAGCGTTATAATGCGCTTATGCCTTGCCATGTCAGGCAAAATTGGAGGCAGCCAACTAATATAATTAGGCAGATAACGCGTTCGCGCAAATCAATTCCAGCCAGCCGCCAGGCCATCTGCTTTGTCCATCGTCCAATCGGAAAGATAAACATCTAATTGCTGACTAAGCTTTGCAATAATGTCTCCTACATATCTTTATTTCGGATTAAACGGGATTTAAACGTGGCCGGAAATTTAATTTTAGAGTTCTTTAGGTTTTATGTTGCTATTTATATAATGGTTGCATTTAACCATTTATTTTAAGCAACTGCTTATTGGACAAAATATATAATTATTGTCATTTAATTTGTTTGCATTTTAAGCAACAGTAGTATTTAAAAATGACAAAATATATTTTGTTAAAATTTAAGATAGGATTTGTGATGTATTAAATAGATCAGATTAGTAGACTAGATATGAACAAAACTACTTTGTTATTATTATTTAATAAGTAAAGAAATTAGATTATTTCAATATATTTAATATCTAACATTACTACTTATATTAAAACATTAACTAATAGTTTAGTTTTATTAATGCGCATGGTGTTCTGTATAAATGAATTTGGAAGAATAAGTAGCAGCGCTTAGAAGATAACTTGGCAGCAGTTATCCTCAAGTATCTTTAATTATTTGTTGCTAAGTGATTTCCCGAAATTAAAATACTAATTGCTGTTTTCGAGCATCCAGACATCATAAGTGCTCTGGATAAAATCTAAGCCACTTGTTGAGTGTTTTTGGCCCTTGGCAGTCATCAAGGCTCTGAGAGCCAGAAAGGCAGACCCACGCCCCTGCTGTATGCCACTGTTGTCACAAAGTGTTCGCACAATTATTTTAAATGACTCGACACAAAAATTAAAAATGCAATAATTGCATAATGAAAGCGTGTGCCAACAAAGTCGAGTGAAATGGCAGCAGGATTCGGGCAAGTGGCCAAAACGGATGAGGCATGCCTCCAAAACTTGTGTGCATAATTCAGCCAAGGGTCGACAACTAACGCCCGGCGGGCGAACCTATGGGTGGATAAAAGGTCCTTCGAAGGACCAAACAACAGAAAAAGGTATCCGAAAGCGGCTGGCTATGGGTGTGAGCAAAGAGAGCAAATCCAAAGCGGCTTAAATGTGTGCTAAGTGCCGTTGAGCTTATAATGAAACACGACACACACTCACACTCACCCACACCAGCCCACTTACACCTGCGTTCACGTATACACACTCTTATGCACACAAAATAAAAGTTCAAAATAAATTTTAAAGGCTAAAATATTATCACAAATGTAGTATTTCTTTAAGAAAAAACCATTTAAACTAAAAATCCTTGTAAAACGGTGACCAAAAATAAAACACGTTAACTTAGGCTTTAATCTGACTGTGATTTTTACACTATTTTGTTGTCAATTTATTGTCATTATTATTATTATAAGACTGAATAGAATTTTATTGGTGTTTCAATTTAACTGATTTTTGGACAATTTGTTGACAAGAGTAAAAGGAATTATTTTTGTGATGTTTATCAATGAAATTTCCAGCATTCGTGTAAAAGTAAAAGCCTAATGTTTCCAACAAGAAACCATTTTTGGAATCATAAGTGATTTTTTCCCTGTGTATATATATACAAAGAGAAAGTTCGAGACGGGGATTGAGGGACACGCAGTAGAGCGCAGTTCCCGCACAGCAGCCACACCCACTTCCGGTGTTTGTCCAGGTAAAGCTGGGGGCCAAAACGCAAACCGCAAAAACCGCCAACACATAAAGACACCAACAAACACTCCCACACACATAAAGTCACACACACACAGAGACTAGAAGCCCAAACAAAGCATTAAACTAGGCGCAGCCTCAACCGCAAAGAACCGCCTCGTTTGTTATTCTGTTTTTTATGATTTATTTGCCAAACAGAATTTCCGTTGTCATCTCCTTGATTGATGGCCCCGAGGTCCTGGGATGCTCGCCTGTCAGTCCTCCTATTCATTTGAGTGTGTTATTAAACTCATGCTTAATTAACGCAATTATTTCGGTCATTTGTTTGGCAGCAGCGAATTGTGTTTCGATTTAAGCCCCCCCACATTTGGCTGCAGTAAACTTGGCTCTCCCCTCCATCACATTGCTCAATTACTTGTCACATTAAAGTGGTTTTCGAAGCGGTTGGGTTTTTCCTTTTATTCACTGGAAAAAAATCATAAGCCCAGGAGAAAACGACCTTATATAAAGGCATGAAACCATTTATTTGAATTGTGCTCAATTTATTTATTGGGATTATTTTTCGAGCCCACACAGTTTAACAATGAAACTTTTTTAATGATTTATTTTATATTTTTTTATGTCATTGTGTTGAGTAATTAGAGAACAGTGAAAATTAATTAATTAAATTATCGCTTTCCGTTTTTCTTAATATATGTCATAAACTAATAAGTATTTCATGGATTCAATTGCAGTAATAAATAAAAATATGTTGAATCAGCCTACCTTTCAGTAAAAGTTTCCATTGTTATTATTTTTAAGCGACTAAAAAATATTGAAAAAAAAATGAGGTTTTAATGTTAGGATATATTTACATTTATTACAACAGAAGTTTTATTTTCTAGAGCTATTGTTATTAATATGTGGTATTGTGTTATGTGACATATTTATTTACGAGTTAAAATAAAATTAACCTGTTTCAGTTTTATAATTATCTTTTTAAGTGTTGTAATCTTTTTTCCAGCCAATAGCGCCATTTCCCCCGCGGCCGACAATGACGGCGTTGTTGATCACAAAAATTGAATTGAATATACAATTGAATCTTTGAAAAATGACTGCACAGGCAGCCCAGCAGCCATTGCATAATTCCGCCACAGACAGCTCCAAGGGAGGGAAGGTTGCCGGGATGGGAAAGTCCCTCTCCCAGGGGGTGGAAAATGGGGGAAAACTGCAGGCTGCAGGCTGAGTTATGACAGTCGTCTAAGGTCACGCCGGCAACAGCTGTCGGTGATGGGTGGCCAAGTGAGCCCGGACAGTTCCCATGCATGGCAAATGACAGGCGAAGTCGAGGTGTTCGAGGATTTGCCTCGACTCAAGTGCAATGATGCGGCAATAACAATTGGCCAAGGATATGCCAGCGATCCGGGCTGAGAGGCTGCCAAGTGCCTGGCAATTGATTGTAAATAGCAAAATGATTACACATGAAATTGGGTTGTGCATGGCATTCTTCGTGCGTCGAAAGGGTCGCAGCAAATGATGCATTGTACACTTGAGCTCCGGATATTATTTCTCCACCTGAATCAAAGGACATTCCCATCGATGTTCGACATATTTCAGCTTCTTACGTCAGTTAATCCGATGAACACATTGAGTAAAACTAGATAAAAAGGATACTCGAATTTCATTTAACAAAAATTTAAATTTAATTTAATTTTAAACTTTTCTTTTAATAATATAAAATACTTACATAATGTAATAAACATAAGCTGCACAATTAATTGCTTAACTATTTTTTTGTAGACTTTTATGTAGTATCACAGAAAAAAATTATTCAAAAAGAAAAAGAAAACATATTCTGTACCAGTAAGTGTTGTTTGCAATGTTGTTTTATGGATTAAGAGAAGAACTTGGACATGGGAAAATCTGGTGTGTCCCCACTGGCCATCCAAATATTTAGACAATCAAACAAGATTTGCGGCTGGCAAGCTATTTATTTTGTGGTTAAGAAGCTTGCTTCCCAATCGATCCAAATGGACCCATTGCTTCCTTTGCGGTGTTTGCAAATGTTGCAGTCATGGGAATTTCGTTTACGTTTCGGTTGCTGCCCCGATTTTGCGGTACCGGAGGTTTTGATGGTTTCAGGCGGGGCACGAAATGCTCCAAAAGCAAAGTCAAAGGCGGAATTCAAAAGCCAAAAGCCAAGGGGATTTTTCATTAAACGCGCAAATGAGGTCAAAGGGTGAAAGAGTTGGAAATGCTCTTTGGATGTTCGATTAATTAGACATTTGCCTTTAGCTTTGTAGTCTATGGACAGCTCTGGTGTTGCTCTTTTTAGGTGGAAGAAAAATTAAATGCAATGAAAAAGTGGTTAAAGAATATAAGAGTAAATAATTGGTTAATTACAAATTGTCATAAGAGCATATTTTAATTTACGAAAAGCGCAGGCATTTTTTAAAAGTATCTTCTGTTTAATAAAACATGAAAATAACGGAGAACTATACTTCTTATCTGAAAGGTTTCAGGAAACTGTTTTAAATTTGTACATTAATTTTCAAAAATAAATCAGTTTTAAGGAAAGACACAGTGCCATGCAGTGCCGCCTTAACCAGCGCAATTTGCATAATCGAAAATGAGATCTGGGTACGGCGGCCTTTAAAAACATTTAATTGAAACGCGCTACGAGTCACGTACAAGGCGCCAACGACACTGTTAATTATAAATTTCGCTGGTTGTGTGCTGGTGTCGGTTTTTATTGCGCTGTATCGGCAATTAACAGACAAATATAACAACAAATAACTGCCAGCCAGGTTTGCAGATGCTGCGATTTTTATGCCCAACGCCGCTCGTTGAATTATTGGCGGTTGTTCATGCCGCAGCTGCCGGCATTAATCCAACACGCTCGCATCCAGGACACACCCGTGCACCATGGTGCATCCCATCTAACCGATGCGCCTCGTAAAGCACAGCCCCCACAATGCCCAACGATTCGCCATCCGGACATACCATCCCATCGAAATCGACATCGGCCCTGGCCAATGGGCATTTTTGCAGTGATTTGCGTGCATCGGCATGTCCTGCGGGGATTTCAACTTTTCTGGCTGCGGGGCTTTTCTCGTTGTTTCGTTTTTACACGCCGAATATCGTGGAGTTTCAGAGGTATTTTCGTTGTTTGTTCAATGGTCGGTATGTCCAGTTATCCTGTTATAGAACAGAATGTTGCATTGACAATCTACTGTATCAGCATCTTTCCAATAAAGAAAACGGATTCCTTTAAATGTATTTTTACAATTTTTTTGTAGAAGTATTGCTTAGGAAAAAACTTAAGCCATATAAGGATTTTTGCCGTTTATACATGGGCTAAACTATATTATATGTGAAAAAAACTTAGTTTAAAAATTAATTCGAAAGGCAAGTAAGGTTTAAAACAAAATTACTTCGAAATATTTACCCTATACTAACTTTAATTAATAACCTTACAAAATAAAATCTCATGAACATTTCTCTTTTAATTTCGTAGTTTTGGATTGAAGTGGCTTCAATTAGGCTTTAAGTTAAAAAATTACTGAGTATAGCATCGTCGATCATGATTCGTGGATTCTTTTCTGATATTTTTAGTTTCGCATCCCTGTCTGGCATTCAATTGAACCGAAACGCGGATGGTCACTGGGGTAAACCGATGCGAGGGGCAGCAGGGTTCGTGGGGGCACCCATACGCACTCTCTGATTGCATCAAGTTGAAATAATGTAATTAGTTTTTGTGCCGCGGTCGGGAGCAGGATGCAATTCGGTGGAGTGGGGATTGGTGGTGTGGCTTGGGGTTTTTGTTGGGGTCGTGGCAACGATCGGACAAGTTTGCCTGTCCGATGTTTTGGGCCCTCGTTAGCAGTTTGTTTTGTGGAAGAGAGTTGCCAAAAAGGTGGCTTTGGGACTGTTTGTTTCGATTGGAATTTGGTAATGATAAGTGCTTTGATTAGATGCCGAGTAATTTTGACACTTTTCAAATGGTTGCAACCATTTACAATTAGATAATTGAAGTGGCTTGGCTTCTATTCAAAAGTTTTTAAGCTGGGCGCTAAAAAGTATGCTATGGATAAAGATTCTAATTAGGATAGGACTAAAGGAAAATTTGTAACTTTTTTTATTGTTTAGATTTGAGCTTTACAACTTTAAAATAAAATGATTTATCTTTATTTACTAATGAATAACATTTCGACTTGTTTTTATTAATTAACTTAAGTTATTTGATAAAACCTTTATAAATCCTGTAGCAAACTAATTTTGTTCTCATTGCAGAATCCTGAAGTAATTTAGTGAGAGGAATTGACTTAATTTTATAATGAAATTAAACAAGTTTAAACTTACTTACCGACAGGGCTTACCAGTCTTACTACTCGACGTACACCATATTCCTGCGCTCAACGGACCAAACTAATTTCATCCCAATTTAATTATGCCATTAGTCATAATCCAACAGCCGCTGGACTTGCTTAACTCTCCTTGAATCGCAGGATTTTCTCTATTATTCCGCTTCATTCCCCTACTTTTGGCAGTCGGCTGGGCACCGTCTCCATTTGTGGCCTACATATTTAAGTATCTCTTAAATCAAACTGCCAGCAAAAAGTGTATTTTGGCCGTATTCCATTGCGAGAATCAGAAGGCAGACCGGGCCAATTTAATGGCGCCCATTACGCGCCATATCGAATGGCCAATTGTGCCCAAAAAATTATCGCGCCATGGCATTCCATCGCCGCTCGAGCGTCTGCCATTCGCTGGGCTGTCAAATAATTAATTAGAAAATAATTGCACGTAATAATTCATGGGGCCCATCGGGCCGTTCAAATGGAGATAGATAGATAGGGAGAAGAAAGCAAATAACCCATGGGCAGCCTGCCACAGATTTCGTCCTGCGATTGCCTGCCTTTTGGAGAGTTGGAGATGGCTAATTCCAACTGTTACTGCTGTTAATTTTGTATGCATTCGACTGGGTGCGCTGCGTGTGTCCCACACTCCCGAAACTGTCATGTCGCATGCATCTAAAATTAATCATTCGCATGCAGCATAATTTATTATGTCACACAGCGGCCGCATTGGCCACAAACCCAAAACTGCCAGCAGGACAAAATCAAACCAGAGGCGAAGAGGCGTTTACTTCCTGCGGTTGTCGGTTTGACATGGCACATTTAAAAACAGAGAAATGTCTATGTGGCTCTATATAATACAGCACTGGCTAACATAATAGAAACAACACTTCAGTTAATTCTATTTATTCTGTGAAGTCAAAGTAAGAATATAATTACTTAACTAATTATGTTAATAAGAAAACCATAATTTGTCAAACAAATTTAGTAACTTTAAGGCAAGAGCTTCTGTTAATCAAATTATTACTGATGATTTTTTTTATTAAAAAAATTAATTTAAAAAGGAGAATAATTTAAAGAGCTAAAAATTTATTTTTCATTTTAATTTTTTTTAATTAAATAGGGAATATAAATAATACAAAAAAAGGTACAATTGTCAACAAAAGATAGGCTGTTAGTGCAAATACCATTAATGTGAAAAACACCCTTGCTTTTATTAATCAAAAATATTTTTCGTTTCTATTCCAACACCCACCGCTGTAAATATATGCTAGTGGTTTCTACCTCAGAAATGTCATGTTGGATGTCGGGCTCTTCAATCAAATGCGAAATTTGTATAATTACAGGCTGGCGGACTCAAGTGGTGGAGCCATTTGATTTAATCACGTTAATAGCCTTTGCATGTCGCGGCATTCTCTGTACACATAGAACGATGTATGTGATGTGTGTGTTTGGGACTTAGAGGTGTTAAATGTTTGCGGTTGCATTGTAATAAACTTGCATGCAAATGGTCGGCCATCAACTTTAATTACGCCCCGAGTGCCAAAGAGTTTTGGAGTAATGAAGAAAAACTGCCGGGCTCTAACGGAAGGTAAATTGATGATTGATGAAATTTTTTACATGTGCGTGTGGGCGAGGCTGAAATGTCTAAAGAGGTTTTTCATAGAGGTGTGAGCCGTCAAAGGGTTTCCGGTAGATGGTGGATAAGGAGTCATAAGTTTTTGCGACCATTATGATTGATTGTGTGTTGCTAAATGCTACCTTACAAACTCCTCACCTCGTACATCAAAAAAGGAGACACGAATCCGTAATTTATGAAGGTCTGTCAACAGAATTGGGCCCCCTTAAATGAAAACTCAATTGTTTGGATTATTTTGCATTTTTTAAAGTTATTTTTATTGCATTTCTCGCTCTTTCCCTCTGGCGTTCTTTTCAAATGTATTTTGTATGAATCTCAAATGTTTTCCACTTTCTTGCTATTTTATTTGCCATTCACAAACAATATTACAATTTTCCATGGATTTGTTTCTTGTTTCATTTTTGTTTTCTATGTTTGTTTACAATTTGTCACAACCTTACAAATTGAAAATTGATATAAACCAATACGTTACGGAATTTGTGTATGTTTGTTATTGGAATTTTCCATTCAATACCTTCCGGCATGTATATGTCAAGTAAATTTAATTTTGAGCTGGATTTATATTTAGTTTATTTGTGTTTGCTATTGGTTGGGCTTTGTTCTGCGATTGTTGCTAATATAATACTTTTTTGTCGTCTCTGCGGTTCTATTATCAATTTTGTTTTGTAAGGTAGCGCCTGAGAACGCTCGGCTTGGCCATTTGTTTTTGCAGCCTTGCCCGTTCCTATACACAATGCTAAAATTAAAAAATTATTTACCATTACCATCTAAATGTTTTAAAATCAAAATAGGCTTCTTGCGTATTCCTTTTCTGGTTTTCGGGAGGAGGAAAACTGAATGCTATTTTCAATGTTTTATGTTTTAATTCATATTTTTATTTCAATTTGTGTTTTGCATTTGCTCATAAAAACAAATGGTACAACTTACAATTTGGCACATCATTAAAGATTAGAGTTTCCATATAATATATATTTATATACTTTATATTTATACTTTATATGACGCCTAGGCATCTGATCTATGTGAAAGTAAACAAAAGCTGGCGCTGGCTTACGGTTAGACTACACAGATTACAGGTTCTTTTTGGGGTCACAAAATGGATCGGGTTAAATGAAGACTTTATCATATACATCATATATCGTATGTTATTATATAGCTGCAGTGTTTGATTGAGTTGCGTTTGCATTTATAATTTAATTGTAGGTTGACTTTCCTCAACGCATTGCTTAAGACAAAAATTGTGTTTTTCTTAGTTTTGTTTTTTATTTGTTTTAAAAGTTTGCGGTGGAAGTTGAGTTCATAATTTAAATGTATATACCGTACCGTATTATATTTAAGTTTGTTTTATAACTAGATGGTTTTCCTCTTGCTTTTGCTCATCAAACCCAAAAATTTCTGTTTGTTTTGTTTTCTGGTGTGTGATCGGGGTGGGCCAAAAAGTATGCTAGGCTTTTTGGCAAACTATTTTGCGCTAGTTGAAAAATTCATTAAATTTAATTACGTCTTTATTTTATAATTCAGTTGAAAGCTACGATTAATTTGGCAATTGTTGGGTTCGATTTGTTTTTCTTTATGGTTTTCCCTTTAGTTCGTAATCATTTACTTATCCATTTGTGTCTGTCGTCAGCATATAAACTAATACCTAACTAAAAATCAATTAAAATATAAACTTTGGCTTTAAAAATGTCAACGTAAAAATAGTATATCAATGCATGATCATAAGAGAGAATCAAACAAAAAGTACACCATAATGAGGGTACAAATGTGAGTATGCCATAAATTGCTTCGATTTCCCAGGATCCTAGCCTGTGCGTGTGTTGTTTGTGTGTGCGTTGAGAGGAATAAGGAAAAATACCATAAGTCATCATAAATATGTACAATCTGAGACAGTTGCTAAGTGATTAGATAAAAATAAATCGTCAAAGTTGAAGCTCTTTGGAGTTGATGAATTTTTTCATTCCTTTCTTATTCCCTCATTTCAAGTAATTGGTAGGTTTTTAAGGAAATTCGAAGAACACCTAAAGAATTGCACGATTACACACACACAATAATTAGTAGCTTGTTTTTGTTTAGCATAGTATGGTTGATAAACAACTAGTATAAATTTGACGACAGTAGCTGCCTAAGAATCAAAATAGAGAACGACGTCCTTTTGTTTGGTTGTTTTCCATTGAGCATTTAATCGTTAACATTTGAAAAATACACAACGTTAAAAGTTTCTTGGTTTCATTTTTGTTTTGTGTGTGCATTAGATTCGAGTGTGTATAAAATAAATTCTTAGTTTGCTTGGGGAAGTTTCGCTTCGGTCTATACCGAAAATGAACAACACCGAAACGAGGTTTCTTTTTTCAATTTTTTTTTTTTTTTTTGTTTCTTTACACAACACACAAGGAAAGTGCTACGGAGTAAGAGCTAAAAATTGTAATTTTTAATGCTTATTATTCGATTTCCACATTATTCATCAATGGCTTTTTGTCACTGGAAGCTTGACTTTTTAAAACTAATATTTTTTTCTCATTTTTTTCTTTTTTTTGTCGCTTTGCTGCTATGGCGGCATTTAAAGTAAATATTATTGTATATTCCAAGGATATGTCTACGTGTTGATCTTTTGCATTTACCTATGCGCTACAATTTTTTGAGCAATTCGAATTGAGTCGTGAGTTGAGTGTCAGTTGTTTTAGCTGCCAAAATATAAAATAATTAGGAACAACCAAGCAATGCATTAAAATTAAATTCGTTGACAATACAGTACAATACAGAAATGAGTATTCTTTGGGTAATCAAAATTAGAGATATCGATCTAAAGTATATACGAATAAATATATATTTTTGTTTGTGCTTCAGCAGTTTGCAAATAATATACAATTTGATTTGTTAAGGTGGCTGCATTGTTACTTTTCCTTACTACATCCTACAATGCTAATGTTTTAGAATAATTTGTAAAGCATAAAGACTAACTTAGTTCAACGAAGCTATGAAAATCAACAACCGAGGGTTTATATATTCTTTTGATGATGTTTCAGCATAAAAAGTACCTAAAAACATTGCTCTTTTTCCTGGTTTGCTTTGATATACAAATACAATGCCTATATGTAATAACTATATATCATGTCGGTAATATTTATATATATATATGTATATATATATAAATTCTGATCTGCCGCACAAAGTTTCAGCTTTTGTTCTGGTAAAAATCTACGCATGAAGCACATTTTTCTTTTCATTCTCTGCAAAACTATTTTGCAATTTGAATTTATGTTTAAATATTTTTTTTTGACTTTTTGTTTGGTTTACTTATATAAACTCCATAGAACTGCATTTAGCGGCGTATATTTTTCTTTTTGGTTTAGCTTTTTGCTTTTACTGGACGACATTGATTTGTTTATGTTCTTTTTGTTTCTTTGTTGCTTAGCTTTGATTTTTAACTCTCCAAGGACTTTGAGCGTCTGTTGTTGGTGTTGCCGTGTCTGCTGTTGGGTGTGAGTATCCTGCATCTATCGGTTTAGTTGTAACTACTACTTACTGCACGTAGGGAGGAGTATTTACGTCTAAGTTACTTATTTGCTTTGCTTTGTTCATATATTGAGCATTTTCATCGAGAGTAGTTCAAGTGCATTATTTGGCTGACTGGCGTAGATTGTTCTTAATATGGCGTGAAACGATTGAATCCACCGCGATACATGGTTGCCTTATGAAAAATGGGATGAAAAAAAATTTTAGAGGTTTAATAAAATTGATTAGAAAATATGATAGTTTTTAAAAATGTTCTATGAAGAAAACAACTTCTTAAAAACATAAGGTCATATTATATTAAGGTTCTATATAAAATGATATGAGCTCATTTAATGTAGAGTGGATGAATAATAATAAAAAAAACTTACCCCGTATCCAGGAACTGGTCCAATGCCATGTCCTAGATAAGGATCTGCATATTCGCGCGCATATCTATAAATATTTTTGTGACGTATGTTCAGCTTATTAGTAATACTCAATGACGATTTTCTTGATTTTTAATGATAAAGAATGGTTGATTGATGATTCCAGTCGGATTTATTGCTCTTAATTGTTTAATAAAAATTATTTAGTTTAGATAAGGTCTTGCAAAAGTGTTCAATCGACAATGGTAGCTCTTCAGTTTTCGGTGTTAGATTTCTAAACTTTACTCAATTAAACATGGTTAATGTCAAGTTATTTAAAAAAGAAGAGGTAAAATCAAATAATTAGTCAAATTTAAAATAGAAAAGTGAGATAAATCCAAAGAACTTATATAAAAAATAATACAAAATACAAATAAAAAAAAATAAAAATAAACAATACTCAGGTTAACTTCGAGATTTATAACTAGATAAATAAATATAATAATAAATAAGAACTAAAATTGGAATGTAAAATTATACTAAGATATGATAAGAAATTACAATACATAATCAAAATCATATAAAACTAATAAACATAAACACTTTTTTTATGATATTCTTTCTATTGTTATTATTTACGTAAATTGGAAACAAATTGTAAAGCTTTTATCTAAAAACATAAAAAACTAAAAATCTGTTTTAATTTACAATTAATAAAAGGGTAAATAATATAATTAAAGAATGTTGATAATTGATATACTTATATAAATTTAAAAAAGGAATAATAACAATAAAAGAATAATGATAAAACTGTTGGGCTTAAGGAAATTAAATACTTGTTGAAATACTCATTAAAAAGAGGTCAATAGTTATATTAAATGTAGTAGTAAAGTTCCAACTGAAGTCATCGCAAGGTGAATGGGAGTTTCATGATTATATTGTTTTTGGGTCGTGCTGAGGCAGGTTACCTCTGCAGCTGATGGGATCGGGGATATATAACTTACCCAGCTACGGTGGCGTAGCCGGCGAGTGCCGGCTGGGCGGCTGCTGCGGCAGCGGCCCCATAGGCGGCCCGGGCGGCTACCGCCGTGTAGGTGGTGGCCGCCGTGGCGTACGCCTGCTGCTGGGCCTGAGACAGCGGTGTCTTTAACAGCGGAGCAGTGGCCTGGAATAATGTTAAGCAAATGGGGCGTTAAACTGGGGCAACATGAGGGCGGCGACTCGAAAAACAGACGCAGTTACATTTCGGGGGTTGGGATTTATTTTTGTATATATCTTTTACTTTTTTTTTTTTTTTGTGGGGCAACAACGGCAAACGACAAGACTAGCGGAGTAGACGGTGAGAGAGCAAGTGTGGTGAGAAATTAGGAACCCAAACCGGTGGAGGCCAAAAGTATACACACACATAATAAATATATATAAATGTTGTAACCAAAACCAAAAACGGGTGCAAACAAGTGGAGTAGTGTGATTAAAAATATTCTATATACACTTAAAAATCTAAGCCAGGTGATTGGTACCTTTTTTTTTGAACCGAGCTACGGAGAACCCAAGATGCCAGGCTATCAAACCGAAAAGCGTGGCACGAACCAGTAAATAACTTATCGTATCGAATTACTTGCTAGGGTTAACTTAAGACTTAAGGCATAGACATACAGTTTAAATGGTGCATACAAAAAGGCATTGAGCAAAACGCAAAAATGAGACAACAATCAAACGAAGGGTCAGGATATCTAGGTGCATGGGTATGGAGAACTAGAACTAGATATGATTATTTTTACCAAAACATTCTGTGGAACCGGAATGCGGTTGATCGTATGTGGGTTACTGTTTAGCGTAGTCACAGTGCGGCGCTGTAATTTATGGTTTTTGTATTTCAATCAGTTTATATTTTTTTTCAATTGTGTTGTGATAGTTGTTGTTGAGTTGAGTATGTTGTAACAGTCGTGAAAGATAACCAAAGAAGAATTTGTAGTAGTTACATAATGTTTACAGCATTGAATAGTAAATATTTATATAAATAGTTTGTAGTTATTATTATTCAGCGAAAGCAAAATTGTGAAACAAATTAAATAAACTAGCAGAAGTACTTAAAAAGTATATAGATTAAAATAGTCAAAGAGAGCGTATGGTTTATAAAGCCACCTGTGTTCACTAATTGATTTTTGTTTAAAAAGAAAAACAAACAAAGGATGCAATTATATGATAGAGAGCTTATACACAAGTGTTCTGTTATTCAGACATTGAGTTAAGTAAGCTTTGCCAAGCTTAAGTCAAGAAAATAAAG
This sequence comes from Drosophila carrolli, assembly GCA_018152295.1. NCBI lineage: Eukaryota > Metazoa > Arthropoda > Insecta > Diptera > Drosophilidae > Drosophila > Drosophila carrolli. The sequence goes on from JAECXJ010000001.1 coordinate 16,362,558, forward strand.
TGATTTACGACCAGTTACCAAGTTCGATCTCAACTTAAACGTGTTACACAGCAAAAAATTAGGACGCGTCGTTAGTTCAGGATGGACGTGGATAATGCAAAAGGAAACTTAAAGGAAGCGACTTAAAACAATATACGTATGAGTAGTAGATAAAAACGTTTCTTCCAAAAACCAAGTCAAATGTTTCAAAACTCAAACGGTGTCTTTCACAAGCTACCATAAAAATATACAAATTAAAACTGAATTGTTCTTAATTTTTTTGGTGGTTGTGGTTAGGATATTAGTTTGAAAAAGTTTTATTACATTTAATATGGCGGCTGGCTGAGCGGCTGGAACTTCAGTGACCGGTTTGGCTGCCTGTAAGATTTATATAATATTTTCATGTATTTTCGTGGCAAGTTAGGGGATCGTTTAAGCTCTAGACTAGGCTTTATACTTAGGCTTAAATACGTAGAGTTAACTTAAGACTAGGTAAACGACTGTTTGGCTTGGCGAAACTCACCTGGAAGCGTAGATTCGGATCAGCGGATGCAGCGGCTGCTAAGAAGGGATCATAGTATACACTGCGTTGGGGGCAAGATGGATAAGAGAAGACCATATATTAATAACAAAATCAAGGTAGGATCGTGTCTGGGTAGGGTGAGTTAAATGAGAGGCAACCAGACAGAGGAATACATAAAATACTCCCCTGAATTCCTGCCTCTCACCCAATTTATGGCACTTAAAAGCAAAATTCAAAATTTTTCTTTTGGTTCATTTTTTTAACGCACTTGTGTGGTCTTTGATTTTGGGCGCTATGAAAAACCAGACGGGATAAAGTTTGCTTGTTAAACGCAAATATAAATGCTAAATATTTCTCGCTGGCCAATAAAACTTTATCCACGTCCGGTTTCTGTTTTTTGTTTGGTTTTTATTAAATGTTGTTGTATTTTTTTTTTGGTACCGGATGCTGTTGTTGTGGGTAAATGGCTGAAACTTAAGGGGCAACTGAAAAACAAAAGTTGGCACCTAAAGTGGACACCCCACCTACCTAGCTAATAGCCTGTGCTAAACTGACCTGATCTGACCTGATTCCCCACTTGATGACGAACTGATTGGAGGAAATGTTTGAGACAGAGAAAACGAAACAAAGGGAAATCAAAAGATTTAGATATTGTCGTTTATATAGAGTACTAGTACAAAGATAGCCAACCAACCAACCACATACATGGGTCATTCCATTCCCCAAAACACTACGAAAATTGTCTTGCTTGCTTGCTTCAACTTTGCATTTCATCTTTAGACAAAACAGACACTCATGCACCTAGTTAATTAGTTTTTTTTTTTTTTTGCTTCTTTGGATTGGCATGTCTTGATGTGTGTTTTTAAGTATACAATATTTAATGGAGCATTCATTCGTACGCTATGGTGTGAAATTGGATACATGGGTGAGTGTGTGTAGAGAGCAGCCACAAAAAAATAAGTTAATCAAAGGTCTATATAAATATATATATAATGTCGGGGCAGAACATGCACGCAAGGCGCTGGCAGAGAGCGACGCAGTCGCATTAAAACACTTTCAAGTCAAATTCAAACCGAAATTCATCATACGCCTAGTGGTACACAATATACAACCGAGTAGGTCCCTTAACCAAAATAACGATAATTAGGTAGTCATACGATGCCAAAAACACACTTCTGTCAGTCAGAGTATGAGCAAATATATGCGTGTATATATATATATATTTTGAGTTATAGATAGTTTACGTGGATGTGTGTGTTAGCGTGCGTTAATCGGTTGCTGCTTTTGCAATTTTGTATTCCGTTTGCGTTCGGTTCGTTAGACTCTTCTATTGCTGGTTTTATACAAAATAAGTCAAAGTCTAGGTTTCATTATATGCGATATTAAAACTTTACACACACAAGATAGCTAAAAAACATTTGTCACCAACAAGATAGAGACGTATAAGAGTAACATAGAGAGAGAGATGGAAAGAAAAACAATCTTTAAGCTATAAACAATGTAAGCTTTAGGTTAAAATCATGAAATATGAGAGGGATTTCTTCAGTGGTTGCGGCTTAGGCAACACCAAAAGAAACTATAGGTTAGGGAAATAATTTTACAAATTATGAATTTTACTACGTTTATACGCCTGCCATAAAAAAACCAAACAAAACTTTAAAAATTTAGTTTTCAAATAATATTGAACAAATTGTATTTGTGGTAAATGGAAAACGAAATATACACAATATTTTAATATTCGTTTAAAGAGTAATTTTACTTTATAAATCGAAAACAAATGAATAAGACTTAATAAATCTTTTGGGAAGAGATTGGAGTAAACTTTTTAATGTTCTTTGCTTCTTTTAATGACATTCAATGTATTTATTTGTTAACATTCGAATCTTGAAAAAAGTTTAATTATATTATTATTTGCTTGACAAAATGTAAAAAAATAAAGCCAAAAGAGAAAAAGTCCTTAAATATTTAGAAAAACAAGTAAATAAATAAAAATAACTCTACATTCATAATATTCAAAGGCGTGCGTATAAACGTAGTATTGATAATGAATAGGGGTGCGCTAAAACTACATTCGCAGCGGAACCAACTAAAGTACAAAGTTACGGCTACAACGGACTAACTACGGCAGGATCGCGGGTGTGACGGAGTGAAGTCCACGGCGGACTCTACTTACGGCGCGAATCCATGCAAAGCGGCCGCATTGTTGGCCGCATTGGCCGACGCGGCCATGGAAGCAGCAGCCGCAGCAGCAGCGGCCGTTTGCGACGATTGTGTGGCGCCCGACGCCGCCGACAGGCGAGCGGCATAGGCGGCGTTTATGGCAGCGTTGGGATTACCGCTCGGATTCTGGGCCAGTGCATTGGCCAGCGATTGCTGCAGTGCGGCGGCACTGTTGGCCGCTGACGGCACAGCGACCGCCTGGAGTTGCGCCAACTGGGGGCCAAGGGCGTGGGCGTGGGCGTGGGCATGGGCGGCATGCATATGCGGATGCGAAGCGGCAGCTGCGGCGGCTACGGCGGCATGCTGCTGTTGTTGCTGCTGTTGATGTTGCTGCTGCTGTTGTTGATGCTGCTGCTGCTGTTGCTGTTGCACCGCCTGTTGTTGCTGCTGCTGCTGCTGGTGTTGCTGCTGGGCGGCGGCCACAACTTGTTGCTGCTGCTGCTGGACAACCGCCTGCTGCTGCTGCTGTTGGGCGGCTGCTGCTGTGGCCACGGCGGCTGCGGCCAGTTGGCGTTGCTGCTGTTGTTGGGCGGCGGCGGCGGAGGCCGCCAGCAGCGCCGGATGATGATGCGGATGATGGGGATGATGGTAGGGGGCGGCGCCGACCACGCCCACGTGTCCGCGCTGGATGGCCACTCCACGCATTGCGGCGGCAACGGCGGCTGCAGGAATCACCGAACCGATACGGAAATTCGTATATTTTTTGGGGATTTATATATTTTGTTTGTTTTTTTTTGCAACCATTTGACACAACATTTTTGACCAGTGTATTTTGTTTTATATATTTTTTTTTTTGGTTTATGTGTGTGTTTTGTGTGCAAAAAGTAGAAAAAGGAAAAGAAAAGAACATAAAACGCATGCGGTTAGTTTTCTCTCTTGATATATAAGTAAATATTTATATATAGTATATAGTATATGGCAAATCTAGGCATTATGTAGTAACGATTTTTGTTTTGGTAATTATTCATAGCGCTGAGATGATGTTGATATATACATATAACAATACATAAGACATACGTGTAGGTCATACATATGTAAATGGGATTTATATCGAAACATACTTAAACATTAGAACACTGAATTACCAAAAAATGCTACGCAGTAGTTGCATTTTATATTGCATAATTATGTATATATATAGAGATATTATCATCAACAATACGAAAAAACATTGGACCGATCTTTAGTACAGTAGTATATAGCATATGTACATACATCCAAATGTGTACGTATGCGGCAAGACCTTTTTATTTCAACAACTCATTGCATTTAGCAGTGTGTGTTTGTGAGGGGGTTAAAAGCAGTTAAGTAAATAAAATACATTTAATTTTTGTTTAACCCTTGCACCTTTCAAATACATTTAAAACTAGCAAGAACATTTACCAAGTGCTAAGTGGAATGATAGAACAATTGGGCCGATTGAAATGCAGTTTAGGACTTAGATTTAGGTTGGGATTCATTTTTGGGAAGTGAAATTTTGTTGTAGGTTGTGGATAGGTTGATTTGCATGCCAAGAGGGTAAATCATTAGAAAAGGTAAATCAAAATTAACGAAAATAATTATAATTTTGACCTATATTTATTTGCACAAAACTAGAGACTAACATCCCATGAAATATTTTTTAAGCCTGTTGCTATTTAAATTTCCGATCTGAATAATTCATATTAACAACAGAATATTCGTCTGCAATTGTTTTACATTTTTCCTTTAGTTACAATTAATTTGCTTTTAATTCGTAAACGGACCACATAACCGCACGTTTTAATATTGTTCTTTAAATAATTCCACGCGGTTTTATCACTCAATTTATTATAATGGAGGCCCCATAATTAACGATTTCGCCAGAAAAACCGACAGGTAACCAGAAAGCCTGCTCATTATGATCGGCCACAGGTATGCGTAGCATTATGACATTTTCAGTGCAAATCAGTGCACAAATCATAATTGAAATGTATGAAATTATTTTGTGGGGCTCTGAATGGGAGTGAGCGTGCACTCCGTTTGGCAACATTGTGCCACAAATTGAAAATTTGTTTGACCAATATGCAATTAAAAATTCGATTTGCCATATTTGTATGCAAATTATTGGACGAAAACTTAAATCGTGTGTGTTCGGCAAAGAATGTTGAACAAATTTGAGATGAAATATTTTTGCCAAAATTCTCTGCTAATTTTCGTGGCTATACAAATTAAATGCTTTGGCAACAAAATAATCAAAGAAATGAAATAACTTTTTGGAATGGTCTAGGTGGCATGCAAAAATCAATTTTAAAAATTCCATTCGATTTCTGCTCTTTGGGAGTTTAATTGGCAAATTGAATGCGTGTTTCTTTTCAATTGTTCAAAGCCATGTTATATAAATAAACACAAAAAATCGAAAATCGTGCAAATTGTAACAAACAAACAAGATTTTGAGGTAAGCGGGATAGTTGGATAGAGAACAAATAGAGAGTACGAGTATGGTTGCTAGAAAGTGATGCTCTAAGAGAAAGGCCTTACGAAAAATGCTTGCTGCGGCAAAATGTTCGCTACCGATAAACGTTATGATATATTCGATAGTTACGATATAAAATTTAGACTATGGTTAAAGCTAAGACCTTGCCATTCTTAACAGCTAGTTACGATTACAGTTTCAGGTGGTTGCCACTAGTTTTATTTATTTCAAATATACTGCTTCGATCGAGAGTGTGGGTGTGAGTGTGTGTGCCTAGTCGTTGGAACAATGCAATCTCAAGGACGCCAAAAATGTATGCAATATTTATGGAATATATCGATAGTCAAATAGTCATACCCAAATGCGTAAACCAAAGTAACAAGACAACAAACATTTATACTGTATTATGGTACAAAGATTCTCATAGCTAAAGAGTTGGTGATCTTGGTTCTGGTTCTAGTTGTTGTTGTTGCAGTGTTTAATTAATACTTTTATCGGTTAATCGTTTACTACGCTTACAAACAGGCTTTTTTTAGAGTTAACATAACCCAAGTTCGGCAAAGAGAACTAAGTTTTAGTTAGTTCAACTTCTAAAAGGTTTTAAAGAATTCACATTTAAATTATTATAATTTAATTGAAATTTTTACAATTATAGCGCCGTTAAAAATTGAATTATTTTTATTATATTAGAATTTACATTATTTGTGTTACTTTTGATTTTTACTGTAAGGTGTCTAATATTTATTAGTTCTATTACCTCTTTAAAAAAGTTTATGATAGTTTTTTCTGTCAAATATCTATAATTTTTACTTTGTTATGGAATGTTAGAAGTGCTCTTGAGTTTTTTAATAATTTGCAATATACAGAATCCTTTTGACGATTAACTTTGAAGTAGTAATTCATCACTATTTATATTTAGCCAATTGCTCGCCTATAAACGTAGTAAACGATTTCCATCTTATGCTTTTTGAATTCTGCTTTTAGGCGCGCTTTTTCACCAAGGACCCCGAATCGAGGATCCTTTTTTGGACACTTTCGGTCGTCGTACCTCCGCCGTGGCGCTGCTGCTGTGGGCGCTGCTGCTTGGACAGCGCTGTGCGGTGGGCGTGGCGCGAGCATTATGGGCGTGGCCGCCGCTGCGGCCGCTGCATGAGCGGCGGCGGCGGCTGCTGCGGATGCGGACGATGCCGCCGTACCGCTCGCGACCGCTGACGGCGCTTGCGCCATCTGCATGGAGACGGGCAGCTGGAGGTGGGTGAGGGCGGGGGCTCCGGCGCCAACGGGGGCGCCCAGGAACGGCCAGGCGGCGACCGGCAGGCGATAACCTTGGATTTGGCATACAGATTTTTATTTCTTTTGTTTTCAATTTTGTTTCTTCTGACCAGCAAGGTCACCATTAAAATGAACTTAGAATGCGAGTGTTATTGGTGTGTGTGTGCGTGGGGGGTTTCTCTGTTTTTTTTTAATTATAGTATATACATATTCGTGGGATGCATGATGAGGTTACTGTTGCTGTTTTTGTTGCTTTTTGGCTTAGTTCTAGTGCTAAGTTAGACTTTGGTTGGATCTTGGCGCGCGACGAGAGTTACCAGTTACAGTTACGAGTACGAGTATAAATAGTTTACGCTAAGGAGCATTTCAGACATGTTCAGACCAAAGGAATACCAGACCAAACGTAAAACGTGTAATAACGATAATGTAAATCAGGACAACAAAGAAATACACAATAATCAAATTCAAAGTCAAATTCATAATCATAATCATAATGGAAACGCACATACAACGAAACTGGTTAAGAAAAGGATATGTGGATAAAATAGTTGGCATATAAATTGATATATAAAGTATATATAGTAGGTAGTATGCATAAGACAACACAGCCGCAATATGCTAAACTCATAACCATCAGTATAATGATCTCAGTCATTGCCATCAGCATTATTCGTCATTATCGATTATTAATATAAAATCAGGACTAGAAAAAAGTGGCGGACGGGCCTGCTTTTAAAACGGGATTTTCGAGCGGGTGTTAATGTGGCTTTTTATGATTTCAAATTCAATTTCTTTTGGTTTTTGGTAATTTTGACTTGCTTGGTATTTTTCACTTTGATTGAACTTTGGTTATATGCAGACGAAAATATAATAAATGATAATACAACAGAAAAAATATAGTTTAACAAACGGTTATCAAATAAGTTGCAGCATTATATTCATATATAGATTGTATGCATAGTTTATATAGATTAACGCAATTTCCGTCGGGACCTACCAAAAAAATAAATCATATTATATATCTCTATTAAACGAAAGAAAATGCTCGTAAAAATATATATACTTTGTTCAAACATATTTGCAGATTGCAACCAAATAAAACTGAGAATAACGAACAAATGCAATCGCTAAAATGGTTTCATTTGGTGAACTCTGGACTTTTTAATCCTCCCGTCGATGACCTACACATGGGCTTATATTTCAATAGCCATATATCAATATCAACATTTTGCCCTACCTAAATATTGGTTTTTTGCTTTTGGTTTTTCGGCTTAAGAGCTAAAAAATTCGTTGATAAAACTCTTAAAAATACATGTTGTTGTTTTATATGTATGTTTACAGAAACGAAAACTGGTCGATTATTGTACATTTATGATAACTTATTGCTTCTCTGTATGGGCGTGGTGTTTAATTGTGTGTATTATTATTTGAGAATTTACAACGAAAGTACGGCAGGCAATAAATACGTAATAATAGCAATAAAACATTTAACAGAAAAATATGGACAAAACGCTTACCTTCGGGCCATTGTACGCAGACTGTGTCCGGCAAGAGATTTATATATTTTTGCAAATATATTGTTATTTTTTTATATCGTTGGCATGGAAAAGGGAAAAGAAAATATTTTCATTAGTTTCGCATTTAAATAGAGTTTTTGTTGCATTTTTTGTTGGGTTGCCCATAATAAATATTGTTGGATACATGTCTTAGGCACATTAAAAACAGGCAGCTCTATAACAGATACTAGATTGATTTTGTTTTTTAGTGCTTATGGTAATTGGTTAAATACTGTAGAGTTCTAATTGATTTGTGGCATTGTGTTTTCATTGTTTGCTGTGCATGCAGCATCCTTGTGTTTTCTCTCATTGGGAATGGGAGGCATTTGCATACATATGTGAATTTAAAATTGGGTTTCCACATAGAGAAAAGTCTTTAAGAAGATTATATTCTCATAAAACAGGGTAGTTGGAAAATGTAGTATTTATAATTAGTTTTTAAGTTGATAGGCAATAGAAATGTACAACTAATTTTGAGATTACAAGTTGGTAATAAAATGTTCTTATGCGTTAATAGATATTTATTTTTCTCTCTGTACATTTGAGCTTTGCTTTCATTGCAAATGCAAAAGAAAAGCTTAATAAAACGACAAATAAGCAAGCAATGATTGCTTCCACCGATCGAATGCTTACACAATGAGCTCTTGTCTCTTTGTACTATGGAAATTCACAGGAGTCTGCAATTGCCTTGGAAAATGGCAAAATAAATACCCAGAAATACCATCGAAAAATGCAGTAAGAGACATGTCAGACAGACAGAAAGGCACCAGCGTGAAAAAAGGGAACAGAGTAAAGGGGGACATTAAGTTTAACATGTCAAAGGATCAAGGCAAAAAGAAGAAAAACACATACCAAGAAAGTTAAATGGCAGGAAGATGAGCCAGAAGTCAGAGGGGAAATTGTGCGGGAAAATCAACCTATACGGAGTAAATTTTCTTGCAAATGCACAAAGTAAGCGTGTGTGGTGCGCATTTGCATAAGACATAACAAAACAGAGGGCTTGGATAAAACGTTCTTGTGCCCCACGCCCCAAGAGTGCTACTCCGCCTTCTGAATAACCAGAAAACTTTATTTTTTTGCTAAATTTATGTCTGCGTGTGTGTGTTTGTTTGGGTGGTTTGTTTTGCCAGCAGGGGTAAGGCCACCACATGTTTGCAACTTTGTGGTTTATTTGCAATTATCCCGACTGCCGCTTGACTGACTGACTCCTCTGAAACCCTGACTGCCGCCTAACGAGCAGGACAACGACGTGAGGCGTCCTCCGGCTGGGTAATAATGCAGCAGGCGATTTGCCATGCAAAAGAAGCCAGTTCGAAACGTGATAAAGTGACTACCAGGACCTAGAGAAAATAGAGCCCTGTGATGTCCTTTCGATGCTTTCTTCTGTCTGCACTTTGGAAAAAAATATTTATAATAATAATTCTTTCATTTATACTTAGTATATTAACATAAGTATGTATTTAAAATGAATTATTTTAAGAAATGGTAAGGTTTTTTATGAAAGACATCATATAACTCTGGATAAAGTTTGAGTTGTTCACTTTATTAAGACTAACGTCTGTTTTTCTTTAGCAAATTGTGACTTTTTTGTAGTGTAGTATACTGAGATGGGCTGTGACAGCCGGTAAACTTCTTGGGCTCCAGCAGCATTTAGTGCAACGCAAATGAAGCGCATTAGGTGCACGTGCACATGGCCGAGGGCAGGGAAGCTAGCTGCTGGGAAAAGCGGCAAACATGCTCCTCTGCTCGGTCATATTGCCCTTTTTGTGTCCGAGTCTAAGTTTTGTTGGCAATACAAAAGCATTTTGCATCGGCAGAAGGATAACCGACCGCCAGGGAACAGGAACAGGAGCAGCAGCTGGAGATGAAGCTTGGAGCTGGAGCAAAGCTGCCAACGTCCTGAGCCGCTTTACCAGAATGCTCCTTCGTTTCCCATCCCATCTTTTTCAATCTCATGCCTTGGGTTCGGTTCGCTTTGGTTTGGTTTGCTCGGTTTGTAAGCGGCTTATCGTATTGAGCGTACCCAAAGTATAGATTTTGTGCTGTGAATACTTTTTAATGGCAAACAGAGAGAGAAGACGATTTAATCAGCAGTATTATTTATTATACATTGCATGGAAAAACTTTTCTCGGTTTCAACTTCTTTTGCTCTTCTCATCCCACTTTTTATAGTTATTTCTGCAAAAGGGAAGACAGCCTTAACTGGAACTGCGCTTAACTGCAAATGGTACAAGAAATAACTAAGAACTTCTAGCTGAATGAACTTTAAGATGGATATTTTTGATTCTCGTATTTATAAAGAGATCAAGTCAGAAAAGATAAGGGAAAATAGCTGAGCAATGAGAGATAATAAACATGGATGGATAGGTATATTTAAAAAAGTTTTCTATAAATTTATAGATAGTCTTTAGTTAAATTTAAGCAATCTTTTGAGGAAGGAAAAGAATTGAGTAAGATAATGAAAAGAAGACTTTTATTGTTACTTATGAAATCCCATTTCCAACAGCAATACATAAATCAATAAATTAATCGTAAATGTATTGACACCTGAGTTGAAATTCATAAAAATATATTGCCTTGATTTCTATATCCTATTTATTTAAAACATATTTTATTGAAGGTGCCCCATAATTCTCCAATAATCCAAGCCTCTAAAGTACACTTCATATTTCAAATTTAGATCTAATAATTTTATGATAAACGACAAACAATTTTTTGAACTTATGAATTACTAGAGATTTCAGGGCACCCCTTTTTTATTTCTTGAGTTTTTTGTAACATGCTGGGAAAGATTTAATCTTTATCTTATTTAACTTGTAGATACGTTTAAGGCGAAGGTTTTAATTTTGATTTCATTCAGCCAATAAAGGGAGGGCGAGTACAATACACAGTTAGCAACAGTTAACGTGCAACATGCCAAGGCATATCTGAGGACCTCTCACTAAAATCCAACGAAAATATAGAAGGGCGGATGGGATCGGAAGCTGCAAGCAGCGAGCATTCGTGTCATAGTTTAGTTTTATTTTTTTTCTGACAGGCACACAAGTTACAAAAACAAAAAGATTACGAAATACGATCATTATTTCATTTTGGTTTTTGTTTTATTGGGTGGAGGTTTTAGGGTTTTTTATTTTTTTTGGATTTGGCTCACCTAGAGCTGGGGCCGGTATGGCACCATCTTTGGTCAGTACAACTGTGTGGGGTGTTTGAGAGAAAACAAAATGAAAATCATATAAATAACGCTGGTCAATCATTATCATCATCATCAATATCATAGTCAAAGCAGACGCATTAAACATAACTTAATCGAAACCACAAATACGCATTAATTTGATGTGTATTAGATATTACTTTGGTGTGTCTTAAATGTGCATTTAGTTAGGCAGCCGCAAAACCCCAAGAAATTAAATTACAAAATATACAAAAAGGCAGGGGGTCGTATATTGAATATGGCTTCCCGCAAGTTAGTGGCATTTGAGTTAACAACTTTTTTTTTTTGATTGCTTTGAGCTGGGGAAAATATTCTAGCGTGTGCTGCCAACGAAAAAGGCAAAAAAAAAAGTAGTAACATTTTCATTAGGAAACACACATTCGCTGGCAACTCAATTTCTCAGTTTCAGTTAGTTTCAGTTTTTGGCCACCAAAGAAGTTGATGTGAAAAGTTCCAAAAACAAACAAACAAAACAACAACGAAGAACAAAAAAACGAAAACTTGAGGAATGTTAAGAAACTAAACAATAGCAGCAAAAACAATGCACACTTAAATTGAGCAGACTTTTATTGCTATTTTCGTAGCTTCTGCTGCTGCTACTGTTGCATTTCATCGTAATTGCATTTCTTAGCCGAACATTTCAACTTGTTTCATTATGTGGCTTAAACTTAGCTGCCGTGTATGTGAATATATATATATGTGTATATGTGTGGGTATGTGTGTAATATTATATGTGGGTGTAGTGTGTGTGGAAAATAGTGTGAGTGTGTTAGGGTCACTTACCGTTGGGTACTGTTGTCACTTTTTTGGTTTGTACACGTGCAGTGGCGTTATTCACCTTCACAATTGGTTATTATATTTTATTTTTTGATAGATCAGCGAGCGTGGTTGTTGTAGTTGTTGTTGTTGGTTTGGTGATGAGTTTTTAAGATTTTATTTTTTATATCATATGCACACATATGAGCAGAGTATATAATATATATTTATAAAGATCGCATGTATAGAGAATGTAGAAATAAATTATGTGTTAGTTAACAATTACGAAAATCTTTGCAAATAGTGTTGAAAGTGTTTGTGGAGGTGTGTCTGTTCAAAGGGCGTCTAAACATTTTTTAAGGTCAATGTATTGTAGTATTTTTTTTTTTAACTTTTATTGTCAAAATAAAATAAAAAAAAGAGTAGAAGTTCCAAAACATTGATTGAAACTCCCCAAGGATTATTTTTCGATAAAGCTCTCGTAAAACATAAAAAAGTCAAAAATTTCAGTCCATTATCATTGGAAACTTTTCATATCAAAGTTAAACTTTATTTAAATTTCATTTGTTTCGATTGAAAAAAATGGAGAAAATTAATTTTTGAAGGCGAGCGGACGGACATTCGTTTCCTTTTCCGGTTGCGCCATATATGTATGTACATATATATGGCAGCCATTTGTGGACACAGGACTTAATTAGACTCGCGCGATTTCCGTTGCCATTTGGCAGGGAAATAACATTCCATTTCAGCCTTTTATGCGGCTCAGTTAATTTGTTTAACCAACCATCGGACGGGCGAACTTTTCCGTACTTTGCGCATTTTCAGCATATTTTAAATGCCAATTATTTGCGGCCTTCGCAATGAGCATTAATCAGAGAGGAAGGCGAAAGGAAAAATGTGTAATTAATTTTTAATGAAAGGCAAATAAGAATCAATCACTGTACGCTAGTCCTTGGATTAAATGAAAACAAAAATAAAGGAAGGTGGTATGAAGTATTTTTAAAGCCATATCGCTCTGACACGCAAGGATTATAAGTTGAAAAGCAATTTCTTCGCGCTACTCCTGAGACGATATATTTATAATAGTTTGTGTGAAATTAGTTGGGTGTGTCTATGTGTGTGTGTGTGTGTGTTGGTAAGTTGTATATGATATGGCATGCACCCACCTCGATTTTGCGTCCCTCAACCACGGTGCCGTGTAGACGTTCGCGTGCTCGTTCTGCATCGTTGCTGTTAGCGAATGTTACAAAACCGAATCCCTGCCATTCGCAATCAAACATGCAATTAAAGAAACATATAGAGTATATAGATTACGATTTTCAAAAAAACTAAAAAATAACGATTTGGTACAACAAAGTCTTCTTCTTCGGGTTTCGTTGAAGACGTATATTTATTATTATTATTATTATTATATATATGAATAGATAAAGCTAAAGCTACAAATACATCAACAAGGCGGCCAAGGACATGCTTTCGGACAGGGGCCATTGGCACATCTTTTTACTCCTGGGTTTTAAGTGGGGTTGTTGGGTTGAAATTTTGGATTTCGGATTTCAGGGGGGGTTTTTTTTTGGGTGGCGTCTGCGACTGCGACATGCACGTGCCCTACTTTGCACTACTCCTCACTACACCTCCTCCTCCCCTTTGCCCGCTAAACTCATCCATCGCCACTCGCTCTCCTGTCCTGCCCCAAAAAAAAATATAAAAAAAGAAAACTCCTCGAGCATCTCAAGGTGTTGGGGCTTCGGTCCTGAATTATGCACAATTCCTGGTGCTATGGTAACTATGCAATTATTTTCACCAGGCTCCGGACCGGGCATAATAATGCTGTTAAAAAGACAGCTCGACAAGGTTGCCCTGGCGACGGACAAAGACATCCCATCTGGGAATACTTGAAGTGCATAATTTAAATGAATTGTGCGACAATTAGATGCAAAATGTCCCGCACAATTGGCGGCAGAGTGAGACAGAGAGAGGGGGCGAGAGCGAGCAAGCAGGCGGTATAGCTGCAGAGGGAGACGGCGAGCTCTATAAGGATAGAAAGTTTGGCAAAACTTACCTTGCTGCCGCGCTCGTTGAAGATGATTTCCACATCCAGAATGGTGCCAAATTGCTGGGGGGAATAGAAAAATAATAAATATTAATTTTTAGCAAGCTTTCAAGGGGTTAACTTTAAGGATAGTACATTTTCAAAGAAATATCCTACTGGGAAAATCTTTAGAATTCTTTTTTGATGGGTTAAAAGTGCAAAAAAACCGCTACTATTATATATAACGGTTTCTCACGACTACTGAAACATTAAATGACAAATAGGTTTAAATTTAAGAATTAGTTTGACCTTCATTCTTTTATGATTATTTAAAACACACAGTTTATGAACCTAAGTTTCTAAATTCTAAGTTTCTTTGAAGACATTGATTTTAAATAAATAAATGAATAATTCGTATACTAATACATTTTAGAATCTCTAATTTCTTTTTTGACATTGACAATTTTTAATATTTTTAGCAATGGAAAAGATGGAACTACTTAATTTAATTTTAGTTTTAATCTAATTTTTGTACCCACCCCAAACATGGCTCTTAGATCTGGATCCCGGAAGCGGAACGGTATGTTGGAGACGTGCAGCCGCTTCGGCTGGCTCTTGGCATCGAGGGAGGCGACCACCGACGGCACCGACTGGGCCGGGACTAGAGCGCTGCTGAGACTAGTGGCCACATTGGCCGTGGGCGACATGATGCCGCTGGCCGCTGCGGCTGCTGCATTCAGGTGGGCGATCACCTGCGAGGTGCTGGCCGGCACCACGGCACAACCTGCTCCAACATTGGCAATGCTATCCAATCCGGTGGTGGGCAAAAGTCCAACTCCACTGCTGCTGGTTGCCGCCAGTGTGCCGGATGCTATCGAGCTGCCCGTCACTGAAGTGCCCGCCGATTGCATCGATGTGGGACTGCTGCACAGGAGCGGCTGTTGCAGCTGCTGCTGTTGTTGTTGCTGCTGCTGTTGCTGTTGTTGGAGGGCGGGCGGCGTCTGCAGGAGCGGTTCGCCGCTGGCCACCGGCGATGTGTCCCCGGACATACTGCCCTCGTTGGCACTGCCGTTGAGGGTTAGTCCGCATCCGCCTGCCTGGGAAGCTGTTACGCTGGACGGGGAGCTGCTGAGCGGTGAACTGGGCGTGCCACCGCCTCCACCGCCGCCGCCGCCAGTATTGCCACCTCCAGAATTGGGCATGGCGGAGCTCTGTTGTGATTCTGCTGCCTCATTGGCGATCAATACTGTGGACTGCAAAAAAATAAAGAAAGTATATATATTAGTATGGGGCTTTTAATATTCAATTCTTATTTGCGAACAAATAAACGGACTAAAAAAGTAGAACTGATGGTTAAATCAAATTTTAATTTAATAAGCGAGGTACCCTATAATTAAAATCTATAGTTTCCCAAAATATTTACCTAAGAAGCTCCACAAATTGCGGATTTCCAAATCATTCTTCCGAAGAACTATTTAACTTTCTAGCATTTTCTAGCCCAGAGTAAATGCATTATTAAATTGCATTAAAATTATGTTATGATTTTGAGACTTACATTTTTTTAAAGGGATTTCTTAAAATAAAACCCTGGAATCCTGCATTTAATTTTAGTTCGAGAGCTTCAAAGATATAATCCACAAGTATTTAAGCTATTTTTTTTATTAAAGATTTTCAACACAATAGGGCTCCAAACAAAACCAAAATACCTCCCGAAGTGAAAATGTAATTTTCAATCTCATTTTGTGGAAATGCGATTTTAGTAAAAGTTTCAAAAGTACTCCAGCTGTTTGCCGTTGCTGTTTGCAGTTGATATTTTTTACAGTTGAATTTTCAGCGTTGCCTGGCAAATCGAATGCGAACAAGTGCGGCAATAAATAAACAATTGAAATGAAAATACAATTTTCAAGTGGTTTACATCCCGGGAGAGATGGAAATCCTGCGAGAGGGCGAAAAAGCAGGCCACACACGCATATGTGTGTGGGTTTGACCCAATAAAAAAAGCTACCCCCGCACACACAGACAATAAGGACAGACACAGAGACGGACAGACAGGAGAACAGGAGCCTGGAAGCCCATACACGTACGTACATATTTTGTGGCACAAACTTGTGTTGACTTATGCAATAAAACTGTCGCGCAAACTGTTGCAATATACCCAATCCACCACAGCGCAGTGCAGAAATCCCCCAACGAGTTCGCGGAAATGTTTGCATTTTGTATTTCTGCATTATTAAAACTGAAAATGCACTGGCATCGACGGGTATTGTTTGTTGTTTCAACCACCGCTTCTCCCAGCATCGGAATAATATGAAAAATTCTCAATTTACGCAGGCGAGCAAAGAGCCCGACCAAATTCGATGACAATGCAATAAAAACCGGAATGAACAGTAGGCAGAAAAAAAAATAAGATGAGAGATTGCGTTTGCCCCATAATGTAGGCAATAGAAATAACGCTTAACTTAATTTGCTGCGCATTGTTGACACATAAATCTAAACAAATTTTTGGTTCGCCCTGACAATACACATTTTTTCCTCGCTTTGCATTTTTTTGCCATAGTTCTTTTTTTGTTCAGTTTTCGGTTTGCATGTTTACCGAACATTTCGGGCCCAAAGTGAAATGGCGTGAAAAACTTTGGCCCCATAAATGGCCAACTGGCGGAGGTGGAGGGTTTATTGTTTCGGGTATCGGGTTACACGTAAATGACATTTAACGCTTTTTAGTTTATCGAAATGCTTTTGTGCGGCACGCGACATGGCTGAAAAAAGGTCGCCGGCGGTGCTTTGATTCGGCATTAAAAGAATTTCTGCATAAATTTGAAAACTTTTCTCCTCCGGCAAAAGTCAAGAAATTTGCACTAAATTGTTTCGATTTGAATATTTGACTGGGGTACATTTCTTGAACTTTGAATACTTTCTGTGGCTTTACTTGCGAAGTTTAGATTGAATCAGCTTCCAATTCAGGACTTTACAAACTGAACCTTAATTAAACCTGGCACGCCAAGATGACGAATTTTTATTTGATTTCTTATAAGATAAAATACTTTGAATTTTATGTAAAGTGAAATAAACACAAACCTTATGTGAAGCCAAAGAAAATAACTTAAAACACAAAATGGTTTGTCACCATATTTTTCTGTAATAAATTTTAAGCACTTTTCGGTGCTAAGATAAAACCCACAGCTGGAATTTAATTCTCTCCACTCAATTAATTATAGGAATACTTGGCCAGCATCTGCTCTTGCAAGGCATAAAGAACAAAGTTTCCCTGATGATGACAATGCATACAAAAATTCAGTTACAAACGAGTTCAAGTTGAGGCAAAAAGCAGCTTTACCCTGGCCAGTCGGTTGGTCGCCTAATGAAGATGAGCATGGTAAACAAATAGGAAAATAAAATGGGAAAAGAAAACATGGTAAGACCAAGAATCTAGCACGTAAATTTCAATTGTCCGCCCGGCTCTTCTCTATATTTGTTTTTTTTCTTTCACTCATATATATATGTATATTTTTTTGTTCCTCCTCTGTTTATTTTATTATAATTTTTTTGTTGGTGGCTGACTCACTATGCTGAGCACATTTTGTGGGGGCAGCGATGATTGCAGATGCTGCTGGTGTTCTGGTGGCTGCTGCACTTGGTCCATGGCATGTCCATTTGTCAGTGGAAGCGGAATGGGACCTGGGACTCTTGGTTCTGCGAGGCTGGTTCCATTGTACTCGTACTCGTACTGTGTCTGTGTTTGTGTTGACAGATTTGTCTGTGATAAATTTTCAGATAACAACAAGGATTTGCGTTTTAGTTGCAGTTGCAGCCTGCATTTTTCTGTGTATGTGTGCGTGTGTTTGTGGAGGACTTGGATTAAGAGATAGAGTGTGAATGTGGACTAAAAAACCTGATAGGCAGACAAGCAGGCGACCAACACCAACAATTTTCTTAAATGGGTAGCTTAATTTTTTACTCTCAACCGTTTTACAGCTGCTTAATTGCTTGAAACATGCCTTGAATATATAATTGTTACATTTACCATATAAAGATTTGTATATATATATATATAAGTATAATGAATCATGACAAAATGCAGAGTGGTTAACAAACTAAATGCTTGTTTACGATCGTCCATTCCTAAACGAAGTAAAAGTTCTCAAAAAATGTATCTAAGTATTTTTAGAACATACACTTTTTTTAATATTTTGTTGCGATGTAAAATATCTAAACAATTAGACTACCAAACCATTTTTAAAGTAAATAATATTTTAGTAAGAACATTGATACAATTATTATTACAATGACTTAAAAAATAATTCATAGTAAAGAATACAAAAAAATACATGAATATAAAACAGAAAAAAAAAACACAATTCTTTAAAGTTTAGACTTTGGAGGAATTCAAAAGCTAAATTATTTAAGCTATGACACATTGGTGTTTTTTATTGGATTTAAATATACTTTTCGTTAGTTTCAGTTTCCTTTTTCTGCATCATTTATAATTTATTTGTTAAATTTTGACAGCCATTTTAGTTGTTGTTTTTTGTTTGGCCAATTCATATTGATAAACATTTGGTTAAATTAAATTGTCTGAGTAATTGAAACTGTAGCCGAGTGGAAATAAATACATTTCTGTTGACCCGAATTATTGCACATTCAAGTGACTTAAGCCTTGGATATAATATTTAAATTAGCTAAGAATTTTTCACCCCATTTGCTTTAACTAACCGCAAACTTCTGTTGTACATAAATAAGCATATTAAATTCTCAAACCATGTTCAAGTATAAAATTAATTGGCATTTACGATGCATTTTGCCGCAGGCCAAGCAAACAACAGTAACAAAAACAGTGAAGCTATTGGAGGTGTGAGATTTCATATTGTTCCACGTGGCGTATGCGCATTGTTTCCTATGCGAACGTTATTTAATTAATTGCGAATAACGTAAAAGTCAAAGGTGAAAATACAACATAAGAACAAACTATTTATTTCCATTGATTCAATATTTGCTCATTTATAACACCTGCAAGGTACGAATTCACTTCCAACTAAATGCAAACCGCATGTGTGCTTAGTTAGGCTCCATTTGAAAAATACAACTACTGCTCCCATCTGTTAAATTATTCAAATGAACGAATCAATTTTCATAAGCAAATATCTCTTGGTAAATAGCCAAACTGGAATTCGTGTTTATTCAACTGGTTAGGGCCAAAATCTTCCGATTCCCCAGTTACTAAACTGAAAATGCTAAAAACATTTTTGTTTGGTGAAATATATAATATTTTGTTTGTGGGATGCAACCGATTATGGGGATGTTCTAGGAAACCCCTTGCAACTTGATGGTGTTGTGTGTGCTACAGTCAATTTTTAATTAGAAGCGAAGAAACAATAAACTACAAAGCATACTGAAACTCAGCTCCAGGGTCAAATGAAAAACGTGAGCGAGCACCAGCCACAAAAAGTATGCTACATAAAACGCCCATCGCAAATAAATACAGGTGAGTCAGTGAGTTAGTGTGTGTGTGTGTATGTGTGTGCGAATGCGTGTGTGTTTGTGTATGCCAAGGTGCGTGAGTGTTACTTGCTGTTGGCACTTTTCTCTGTGCTGCTCGCTGCAATTAAAAATGCAAAAGCAAAGCGTTCACACCGGCAACAAATACAGACTAAACACGACCAGGTGCATCAGCGATAACAAGCACGGCGTGTATTTGTATGCCCTGGCTTACACTGAGAAAAAATTAGCTAAAAATAAATCCGTATTTAAAAAACATAGTGAAAGTTATTAAAGAATTTAAAAAAGTCATTTGTATCATTGAATAAACATATGTTCTGATGAAAGTATTACTTTAAAAAATTTCAAATTTATGTTGCATTTATCATTAATTTTCACATTCTTGACTTTTTTAACTATTTCAAACAAATTGAGTGTTTTACATATGATAGTAAGATATGTCTTATTTAAAAACGATTTGGAAAATGTACAATAATAATACTATTTTAATTGAATGGTTGTAGTATGCATAAATATATAAAATTATAATATTAGTCCATTTAGGCATAAGCTGGTATAAATTTGTTCTTTATTGAAGTGTTATTATCTTTGTAATGGATTGTGCTGGCATCTGTGTATATTGAGTGTGCGTAACCAAATCAAAGCGGGGCAAAAACCAAAGCAGACCAAACTAAACCAAACCAAACCGAAGCGAACCCAAAAGCCAAAAACCAAACACAGCTACAAATGCATTTCAAACACACACAAACACAAACAGAGTGAGATCGAGCGAGTTGTGGATGGGTGGGTGTATGAAAAGTGGGTGAGTGGGGGAGGATTTGTGGGTGGGCAAAAGGAAAGGTCAAACAATTAGCCAGGCAAACACGACTCACCTTCTGTTGCATGTACATCGAAACGTGTACGTCGGTAACACTGGTGGCCACCACCGCTGAATTGGCCGCGGATGCACCACCGCCCCCACATCCAGTTGAATATTCTGTGGTCAATCCACCGGCGGATCCTGGCGCTCCTGCCGCCCCAGCTGTGCTGTTGTTGTTGTTGTTGGCAGCTCCTACGACCTCGCCTCCGCCTCCCGTTTTTATTTGGGTCACTGGCTCAACAGCTTGTTTGGCTGCGGCCGCTGCCACCGCCATTGACAGACTGTCGGCAGCTGTGGGCGGTCCGCCGGGCACCTGTTGTTGTTGTTGCTGGGCCTGCTGCTGCTGCTGTTGCTGCTGTTGTTGCTGCTGCTGGGCGGCGGCCGCTGCTGCAACAGCCGCCGCTGCCGGATTTGGTGCGGCGGCATAGCCGGCCGGAGCGCCCGGGAAAGGCGCCACGCCCGCCTGCACCATGTGCTGCATATCCAGAAAAGAATACAAAAAGATAGAGAGAGAGAGAACGGGGGAAGAGAAGCAGAGAGAGAGAGAGATGGGTTCATGGATTAGTAATGGTCGTAAAAGTGTAAGTACCCCCATTGTACACTCAACAAAAAAAGAATCGCCCTAAATATCTATTGAAAACAAATAACATTTTCTGAAGAGAATACTGCATAAATATCAAACGGTTCGAAATCTTAAAGTATGCTAGTATATTATAAAAAGTTCGATATATGTACATATTTCAGAGGACAACGTTCACCCCATACTTATATACCCCTTTTTAAGAGAAATTAAACATATAACATTAAGTGTTACTTAACATATTTTATTTTGTACACGTACATACAAAATATTGCGTTCTAATTAGAAAGCATTCTAGGATGTACAAGTTTATTTACAAGTTTAAATAGATAAATTGAAATAAGACTTTGGAGGTAGAATATATTTAAAATAACTCATTAATGTCTGACGACTTGTGGCGTCAAAATAAACTCCTTTTAACAGTTAAGACTACATTTTTAGGGCTGCACTTCAACAATACTTTCGAGTGCACATTTAAAATGAACATTATGAGTATTAGTTTTTGCCCGGAGACACTTTTCATTCTACTTGGGCTTCCTATTTCCCCTCCTGCTCCACGCAGACGCTAAGCATTTTCCTATTTGTGTGTGTCTGGTTGTGCCGTAAAAGTGCAAAATTAAATCCAGGTAGTTTATTTTTCAGGTGGTAACCCCATCGGGTGCTGGTCCAGAGCTTTCCGTATTAAGCTCTTGGTTAGACAAAGGACACAGACAGACGGACGAACAGGTAGGATGTGGGCGAGGATTTCGTTGGGTTTTAGGGGGTATAACAAAATGCGCTTTAAATTGTCAGTTTTATTTGTATAAATTTTTGCCATTATTTGGCTTGTCTCGCCCGGATTTCCAACCCAACCTCTGTCAGCAGCTATGAAATATGCAAAATTTGCAGCTTATTGTTGGTTCTTGGCTAAATTCATATACACATATACGAGCAAACACAACAACAGTGTGCTGAGGCAAAAGGAAACTTTTTCAGGATATATTTTTGCGGGTGCTAAAATGGCAAGAACGGGGCTTATCGTGTGAGTGGCATTTTAATATGTTTTTAGCCAAGGAAATAAGTTGCCTCAGCCCCAAACTGCTTACATGAAATGGTTATTAATTTTGCGATTTAATGCAAATGTCACAGAAACGCAGGTAAGTGGACGATTTAAATGCTAAATGCAGCAACATATTTTTGCTTTTCAATTAAGAAACGTTTTGTGTCCGACATGACATTTGGTTGCGAAAACAGACTGAATAAATATGCCTGTGCTGTAGTTTAGTTCTTTTAATTAGTGTAGTTTAAAAATACCAAAAACGATTTTAAATGCCTAGACGTTGAACTATTTCATTCGATGGACACAGTTCATCTATCTTGGCAAGCAGGCCATAAAGCAGCCATTTCAACGTGCCGCAAAATACATACACATCAATGCCTGTTTGGTTTGGTTTATTTTATTTATATTTTTTTTGGCACCGGCCATCAAATTGCAGTCGTCATATTTGTGTGAGTTCTGTTTCGGCTTCTCGGCGATTTGCGCTTTGAAAAATTAGCTTGTTAATTAAATGCAAGCCACATATGACATCTCGGCGAGGTGCAAGTATCACTGCCCTGGCATTACCTCCCCTCCCCATCTCGTGACATAATCCGCAGTGCAAATTGGTGCTCATGTTGCTCATCCGCCACGTTGGCCACCCCATGATATATGCGCACTCTCATACATACTTCACCTACATACATGTGTATAAAAACGTACAACTAAACAGCGCGTGCAAAAAAAAAAACTTGACATCTTGAATTTACATAAAATTTGTATGAAAATTCATTCCGTTGTGCCAATGAAAATGTTTTTCTTCCACTTTTCCCCTGCTTTTCCGACAGCTGCTGACGTAGGGAATGTGCTGACTTGCACTTGAGAACCACCATCTTCTTCTCTTAATGAGTCTGCGTGTGTGTTTGTCTGGATTGCTTTCTGCGTCTGCCTAAAGTTCTCCTTTTGCCTTTCCAAAACTCCTTCCTTTAACAACTCCCAATAAGTTTTATAATTTTCTGTCAACCATTTCGAAGGCGGGGTCACAGCACTTGAGGCAAATACTTCGCTGCATTCGCAAATATTTTTCATTTAATTGCTCTTGAACAGAGGACCGGTCCAGGACGAAAGTATATTCTTTTATATATATTTTTTTTCGGGGCCATATTTACATGGCAAATATTTCGTTCAGCACTGCGGCCCTGGCAATTTGCATTTGTAGTTACTCTGCAGGAATAAAAATAAGAGAACAAAAAAAAAAAAAAACAGGCAACAAAAATTTTCGGCAGCTGGCTCTGTTTTATTGACTGGGGCCAGCGCCAACTGCCATCGCTTTTTGTTTACATTTCGCTACTGTTGTTTTTGGAGAATTTTCAACAAAACACTTTACGTTTCCATTTTGCAACAATTTCGCTCGCTGCGCTTTCAAGTGGCCGCCTTCAAGCGTTTTGTCTACCAGCAATTTTTTCGTTGGTTCGATGCAGAAAAAATATTAGAGCAATTTTCCATTCTCATTAAATATATTGCATTTTGGCAGCACACGCGGCGTATGCGTTACGCTTAAGTGTGTCACACATTCCACAGCCAGTGATTGATGGACGCCGAAAAAAAACATATATACTTACATAAACATAAATAATGAAAGAAAAATGCGTTCAAAAATTTGTGGGGGAAGCCTGAAAAAAATCACGCTGGGAAATGCATTTCAAAAACGAACAAAACTGGAAATGTGATTGAAGTATAATAACACAGCAACCAGAAAAGTTTTACATTTTAAGAGGGCACCATATAAAAATAAAATAATACAATATTCTAAGTTTATTGTACTTTCCAAAAAAAAATATATAAAACAAAACTTGAAAGTATTGTATTTTTGGTAATGTAAAAGCGTAAATTAAATTTTTACATTTGGCATATTAAAAGAAAAAACCACTTTGATCTTCGGCGTAGAAAATTTTTTTTTCCTAAGTAACACGAAAATTCACAAAAATTCTCAAAGCGTGTTGTTGAATAATGTTATCTTAAATTGAACCAAAATATTTGGACAGAAACTAAACAAACCCGAATGGCTGCCACACTTGTCAGAAGTCAGACCAAATTATATATAAATTATGTGTGCGGTGTCAGTCGCATTACATCAACGGAATATTAATAAACCGTGACGTGAATGGCAAGTGAAATTTTTTCGTGTGCTTTGACTGCGTACTTTCCTCCAACCAAAAGTCTTTTGGCCGAGTGCGTCCGTTTCAATTAGCATTACCATTACCAATAACGTATTCCTATGCCGACTCCCAAGTTTGAACCTGACACAGTCAGAAACCATTTGACCAATTGCTCAATCGCTGACGCAATTCAGCGATCGAAGCGCCAATTTTGGTCTACGATGCAATGGCAAATTTGGGGCGACGCTCGTTAAAAAGCCGGGCCAACTCGGTTCGCTCATGCCGCGAATGCCAATTAAAAAAAAAATAACAGCTAACACAAAAAAAAAGAGAAAAAAAACGATGCCAATTGAAACTGAAAATTTGCCTAACACGCGCCAACCGATTGTTTGAATTAAAGTCTAGTCTCTTTGGCTTTTATTCAACTTCTACTGATTTTTGGTGATTGCTCAATAGGCGGATAACTAGCAAGTAGGTCGATGCAGGTCACGTCTGCCGCCCAGATTACATTTGGAAAGTATTATATCGATGTCAGGGCAATATGTCACTGCCTATTTGGGAGAGATCTGATCCGGTCAAGTTTTTCGGCCTGGTCGAAGGTCACATTCCCATAATTGCCACGGAAGGCAATACAGCACGTGCCAAATCAATTTACATGGCAATTGCAATCGGCAGTGCCAGCCAAGGATATTAAACTAGAGAGCTGGTCCTTTGCAAATTAGGACACTACACACACACACACAAACACCCGAGTGAGAGATTTTCTGCCTGTGACAGTTTTCAGTTTTTGCCAACAGGAAATTACAGCGAAAGCGTGTTGCACTGTAGAAGGAAGTTCAGGTGTGAAGGGATCTGTGTGTGTGAGCGTGTGTGTGTGTTGTGACATGTAATATGACTGTAGAAATTGCTCTGGCTCTGAAATTGCAGCATGCGGGTGTCAACAACGAGCTGCAAGATATAAATTCTAGTGTGTGTGTTTGTGCCTGTGCATGTGTTTCGCAAATCAACAGAACGGAAATTTATTTCAAAATACACAAAATGCCATGTTCGCCACTCTGCATCTTTTAATAAGACAAACACTACATCATCGCGGCATCTGAGAGGGTTTGGGTGGGTGGAAAATTAATGAAAAGCACGTCACACTCGTCGTATACGTAATGAGCACTGTAATGCAATAAGCCCAACGCTGCTTGTCTATAATTAAGGCTCAGCTCAAAGCATGGAAACACGTTGTCAAGGATAAAATACCATTATTTAAACATTTTCCTATGACCATTTTGAATGCCCCATAACTATGTTCAAATATTCAATCAAACTGATCAAGTTTCCAAGCTTCTTTCAAAGGCTGTCCGTGATTTTATGGTAATTAAAGGGAGATAATGGTTGTGGCATATTTTCGGTTTCAGTTTACAATTGATTTGCACTGATTTTACAAATTTCAATTGCCTTTTATTTTAGAAATGAAGCTGCGATGTCAGAAAGCGTATTGTTGTATATACAAATTATATTCTAGTTTTTAGGATGCAATCGGAAACCGCCCATCACTGCCAAATAACATTTAGTCATGGCCTCCAAGCGAACTTTCCTGAATTGCTTGGCCATTTTTGTCCATTAACCTTAAAGTTACGAAACGCTGGGGCAAGCAAACTTTATGAATGAAATTACTGCCTCGGCAGACCAGAGCAGCGGGCAATAACTGACCAGGTTAGCAGTAGAAAACTGCCACTGCAAAACGGTAAACCTAAAACGTCAAATGCAGGTGCCTACAGCAGCAATATCCACAACAACGGCAAAACGTTTGGCAACGGAAAACGGCTAAAACCCAACCAGAAAGTGGAAAAAAAAAACGAGAAGAATAGATGGCCTTAGGCAAGCTTGGCCAAGCCATAAAACCGGTTGGTTGAAAATCGGGATATAGAAGGGGAAAACAAGGGGACAACATGCCTGCGCATCTGCAAAAACCAAAAGCGAAACTTGAACTGCAGCCCAGCATTTAAATGCGGTTTCTGTTACCTCGTGCAGACAGTTTTTTTTTTTAATATAAAAAATAAGATTTTTTGCTGCTTTCTTAGGTGGCACTTTAGTGTGTCACTGGGCTGCCCACATAGCAGTTTCCATAGTTGTTAATGGCCCAACCTGAAGAAGCTAAAGATGCATCACGGCTGTGAGTTGATGATGATGATGATGATGTTGCAGCGCTGAGGACTGGTTTGCCATTTAAATGGAATTTATGCTGCCTTACCCAAAGTCGAAACTCCAACTCCGAGTCTGTCATCAATTGCCTTGCAGCTTTGCCAAATGAAGCATGAAGCGAGTGAATGGGAAAAAGTAGCGCACACCCACACATACACTGGGAAAAATGTTCAATAGAATAGGAACTACTAAAATGGTACATAACTACCAGTATGGTATATAATGTTATATTGCAAGGCAAAAAATGTGTCATTCATTAAAGCTGAAGTATTTGTTGTTTATCAAATCATGACAAAAGCATTCCTTAATATTTTGCAATGTGATTATTACACCAAATATATCTGAGTGCATTTGGTAAGCCCTCTTTCAGCCCCCTTTAAATGGCGAAGGCGATCAACTAAACCTTAATGCCAATGGAAACGTGAGAATGTCGCCGCCTCCGAGTTGAAGATGCACTTTTAGTTCGCTTCTTATTCGGAGATTTTTATCGCCAAATTTCGTTGGGATTTTCCTTTTGTCGCATTTAGCTTGAGGGCCAATGAAAAACTACGTGAAAAACTAACAAAAACGTGAGTGGAAAATTAAATAATTGAAAAGCTACTGTGCGAGTGAGGGGGAAAGTGTGCGAAAAGGTCGATAGATAAATGCATTGTGATTATTCACTGGCTCAGCAAATGAAAACGAAATTGGCCATTGACCACTCGCAGTCTACTATCGTACATATAGGTACTAAATCACCATCGAAACCCTCGGCGGTAGCACAAAAATCAATAAAAATAAATGAAGACAAATATCCAAAGCACACAAAGAGTCGACAAAAAAATAGTACATAAAACAAAAAGCGAAGAGATCTTCCACGTTCCTCAACTTGTCAATAAACAAGGCAAAATGTGAGTGAAAAAAAAACTCGCACAAATACCAAATAAATTTTTATTTAAGAGCAAATGTTTGGCTATGCAAACGGCGTGCCACCAACAGACAGAAAGACTTGAATTATGGCAGCCGAACGATGCGTTGACAAGACCAAAGGAAATAAAAACCAAAAATAAAGGGCAACTAGAAGAAAAAAACCAAAGAAATTAAAGGCCCTGTCAATTGGCGCAACATCAAAAAAACATCACAGGAAAAAAAAGAGAGATAAAACTTTACTTTTATTTGGCCTAAGTATATATTTTGATGTGGCTTCTTTCATGGGCTAACAGGCATCATGAAAGCGTGTCCAAAGGGCTGCAGCTGCGGATATCATTTGAAATGATGCGAGACCCATGCTAAATACGTGGACCACTCAGAAGTATGAAAACTCAACATGTTTGATGTTCGGCTGCACTTTCCAAATTTTCTCTTTTAATTGGATTGCGATTATCGTAAATTCCTGTGTGGCTCTTACATCGATAACGGAATGATGAAGTACGAAACTGAAATAGTCAATTGAACCAAAAGGACAATCAAGACGGAAATATCACATTACAGTGACACATCTACGCTAAGGTTCATATATATTTAAGAGATTGCACTGGGAAAAGAATTCTCAATTTGGGGAATTTAATATAAGTACAATGACATGTTGTTCAATAAGTCAAAAGTTTTTTATTTGACAATAAATTGATATTTAAAGAAAAAAACCCTAGTGGACAAATTATTATATTTCACAGTTCATATTAATACAACTTTCATCGTGATAAATATAATTGTTTAGATGATAAGAACAAATTATCTAAAATGTTGTGTATACTCGTATTTGTTTAGTTTTGTTCGGCTTATTTATTCACATCCTTTGCATATTAATTACATGCTGTTTCGATACAGGCATATTTCAACTCCCCCAGGAATTGAACCCTTGGTCATTATAAGCTCATTTATTTCTCATCAAATGGCTTCAACATAATTGCTATTAATACGCTTTTTTCTCTGTGTGGACAAAAGTCGAGTTCACTTCTCTCTAAAGAATTACCCCCGAAAAGCTAGACGGCAATTGAACAGCATTTTAGCTGCGATTTTGCAACAAATAAACGACTCTCATGATTGCAACGATTGCAGCGAAATCGAGACGCTTTCCGTTGTTGCTGCCATTGATTGATTTGCGCTTAGACATTAAATGCAATCAGAGTAACAATATTTGTCCTCTGACCACGCCCTCCTACGCCCAACGAAGTCAACAATAAATAAGACAAACCATGCCATCCAATCAATGGGGAACACCTCTTCAATAGAAACCTTTAAGACCCTATAGGTTTTTTCGACGGGCCCCGAAAAAACACGCAAAGCCCCAAGACGCTTATTAAATTGCCTCGGAAAACAAGGCCCAAACAAACAAATCAAAACAAAAACAAAACACAACAGAACGGAACAGAATGTAGGCAAATAAACAAGCAGTCGAAGCGGAAGGAACTAACGGCTGAAAAACAAAAGCTTACTTCCGGCCACCCATTGCCCAAACCCCCCACAACCTTTAAGTTTATGAAATATAAATGAGCATTGTGAACATTCAAAAAGTAAGAAATCCAAAATTACACGCAATTTATGGATGTAGCAGGTGCAGGAAGTGGGCGTGGCCTGGGGGCCCATTAAGTTGGCTTTAAAGAGCACGCGACAAAATAACGCTACACATGGGAAAATTAATTACATTTCGCAGATTTTTTTGATTTATTAACTTATTCTAAAGCTAGAAGAAAAACCGTTACATTTCAAAATATAAGTGATATTTATATTTTTTTAATTAAAGACCTACTCTACGCTTTAAATCTCACACAATTATCAACTACCCATTTAACCTTTTTTTTAATATTTGAAATTACTAATGTTCAAATTGTACCCTATCCCATAATTTATTTTAATTCCTTATATTTTGCATTTACCTAATTTAAATAAATTTAATAATGGTGTTTTAAATACTACATAACATTTTGTAATTTTTTTTCTCTGTAATTAAAGGGTAAATCATGTGGGCATGGTACGGCAATTACCGTTAAGCGGATTTTAGTTTACACAGAACTAAGCTAGAACCAAATGCGCATTCTTACGGTTCGTTTTCATTTTCATTCCCATTCTCAGTCGGGCGTTATTGTTATGACCCACTGGCTTTCCACCTGTCTCGCTCTGCGCATTTTCACACTTGTAAATCAATTAATTTTACTGCTTATTGTTGTTGTTGTCCAACAACAGTTGGACTAGCCACTGGTCACTTGGCTACTGGACTGCATACTACTACCAACTCCCGGTTGGTCATTTAGCCTAAGCGCCAGCTAAGCTCAAAATGCTCGACTGGCCAAGGATTGTGGAAGCCTCTGCAATGCCCAACTCAAAACCCAAAGTGTGTGTTGTGCTTTCGTGTGTGTGGGAACTTTTGTTTCCCCTTTTGTTGTTTCGAAAGCAAATTGTTTGGCCGTAAATGTTGATTGTTGTAGTTGTCGGCGTTGGCCGGATTTTCTGATTTGCTTGAGCGGCGACCGTTGAAATGTAATTAATACGTGGCCCACAACTTGGTCCCACACATTCGAGGTCAATTGTGTGTAAAGGAGCCTCTGCAATGCGGTGTCCAAAAGGTGATTATTATGGTCTAAAGGTAAGAAAGGGTTAAGAACCCTGAGGGGATTAATGTTGGGAATTGAGGCAAAGAAAGGATTTTGATTTCCGCCTATCAGGATTTTGGGGAAGCCAATTCTAAAACATAAAAATAAATGAAAAAGGTAAAAGATTGAACGGACTTTTTTCATTAGCTTTATAGGATAATTCCTATTTGTCCTTTAATCATAAAAAAAACCAAATTTAATTATTGTTATTTTTTTTAGCTGTTGATACTTTTCATAACTGAGCAGGCTTTTTACAAGATGTATATTAATTTCATTGTAACTAAATTCAGAAGGTTTCCCACAATCTGTGCGAAAATACTAGTTATCAAATTTTAGGTAAATGTCTAGTTCGATTATTTAAGAAATTTTTTAAAAACCTACTCAAACTATTTAAGTATAATGTCTGAAAAATTTCTGGAAGTCTCACCGCATGGTACATTAACTTTTTGCAAATCAAACAACAGTCAAGAAATTACCATAAGAAATGTATCCGAAAAGTCCGTGACCTATAAGGTGATGAATATTTTTTACTCGAATAATTTTGATTCATAATTTTATTATATAAATTCCACCAGGTGCAAACTACAGTGTATGGCAAGTTTTCTGTGCGACCCCGTTGGGGAATCCTGAAGCCCAACGAGCACTCCCATGTCCTGATAACAATGTGCAAGGATGCGGAGCTCTCGAAAAAGGGCCGCGACAAAATAGTGGTCGTCTGCATGGCGGCGCCCATCAATGCAGTGGACTTCGACATGACCTCCTCCTTCTGGCGCCGCAATATCTGCTACGATCCGAATATCGAGAAGCACCAGCTCACCTGCCAACAAATGGATGGGGCGGGGGAGGGCGGTGATAGGGACCCCGAGGAGCAGGGTGATCTAAGGACCCGCAGGGGGATATTCTCCTCGCTATCCAGTGTTCGTACGCCTAGCAAGTACTGGCGGTAGTTTTCGGTCGGGTGTGTTATCCTTGCTGCTGGAGTGTCAATTATCCCGCCCGACTGTTTTGCCCTAATGGCTGCAATGACTAAGTAATTGGTTAGCAGCCCTACCTTGCCTTTACGTGTGCCTCTATGGGCCAACATTGTTGATGATGAGCCTTCATTAAAAACTAAGAGCCTGTCTATCTGTGTGTGTGTGTAGGGGGGTATCAAGTGCCTCGAAGGATGCTCAAGCATCCTGGTAACATGAAGTGCGTTTGCCCTCTTACACAACTGGCAGGATAAAAAGGCGTGGGCCTGGTTTCCTTCACTGGCAATTAAGCAGACGTTAACTAAGGCTTTTGAACTTCCGATATTCCCATCGATTGACATTCTAGTGGGTCAGCCAGGTTGCCCAGCAATTAACCAACCAATTTTGTAATTCGAAGCGTTCAGCAATTAAAGGGTTATGGTAGGGGAAGCCATAAAAAAGTCGTGGTTTGACTTTAATGTGACCAAAAATTTGCTTATAGCAAGTTGACTTTTGTAGTGGTCTTTAAATCGAAAAAGTCAGAGTTTTTTTTTTGTATTAGAAAAACACGTTATTTTAGGAATTGATTTTTGTGGTACACAATAATTAAAAGTGAGAATTTAAGAATTAAATAAGAACATTGTTGAAACACAATTGAAGTTACATAAATCCGGCACGCTTTGTGTATTTTATACGAGTTTTATAGACTAAAAGTATGCTTTTTAAAAGGAAACGAAAGCCAACGAGATAAAGACATTTGGAAATTCTTCGTAAAAGGCCAGGCCAAACAGCATGAAAGGCACTCAGGCAGTAAATTAGGTTCATGTCTCAACTATAGTTTTGACCCAAGTCCAAGGGGCCAAAACAAACATTTCGATGATGATGATGATGTGGACTTAGGTTTTGCGAGGGCGTTGCCAAAAACTGGGCACTTGTTCTGCTCGAGCTGTGTTGTTGTGCTTTGGGGTGGTCAACAGCCCTGAACAATGAAGTAAATCATAGCCATGAAATATGTGCCAAGCGGAGGAGACGACTACACCTGGCTGGTAATAATAATGAAAATACAAAATAGCCCAACAGGGCGGGCGAATATTCATCGCTGGCTGATGCTTCACCTTGTGCAATTGCAGTTTGTTTGCCCGAATTTACGAGCCGGCACAAAAAGCAAACGTGACCAACAGGGTAACATACAAATATTTTCCTTTTGGCCAAATAAAACACAAAGGGAACAGCGCATACAAAAAATAAATATAAAAATGTAATAAAATTGCAGCTCATGCGAGCGATAAAACGCAACTTTCCACCCTCAATGGAGGAAATCTCAGTCGTAAACTATACAATGACTTGGCACTGCTTAACCCTTTGGTGACCCTCTGGCGGCATCCCCAGTTTTTCCTGCTTTCTGCATGATTTAATGCGTAATTTTCAGGAGTTTGCAAAATTTTACGGATAATTTATCATTTTTAGAGGGAATAAGTGGGTGGAAAACGAACTTTGAGCTGGGATTTCACAATTTTTTTTGTTGTTGTTGGCCACAACGACACCTGCCTGTGGCAGTTCCACTTTTCCCCCGTGCACCATTACAAATGGCTTTGGATGCGGAGGCCAGGAAGCTAAAATTTGTGACCACAGCCCATTGACATTTGAGATTTAGTGGTGAGTGGACACAGACCATCGACCATCGCCCATCGCAGCCTTAATTAAAATTTCTCCATTGAAATGCGGCCAGAAAATAATAAGCTGCCGGTACAGCCTTCGTTGATAAATGTCCTGGGGATTTCACAGGACTTTCACAGGTCTTGCGCACAGGCAGACTAAGTTTTACTGTTTTTGGTTAAAGTGTAGGAGCTAAAATTTATTTGCATGAAAGCAACTCCAGAGTGGGAAGTAAATTTAGTGAAAATTACACAAAACTTTTTGGATTAGAACATGCAAGAAGTTTTTTTTACTGGAAAAAAACTGCAATCGAACTTTTGTTATGATAAAAAATGTTGTTTAGACAGAGATTTAGGTTACGTTCTAACTAAATAAATGAAGCATAAAGTTTTGTAAAAAACTTTTCAGGAGATGCATCAAATAAAAGAATTTGGAGTATATTCCACTTGATTTCCTGTAGTTGTTATTCTCAAAAGTTGTTCAAAAGTTCAGTTTATTATAGCATCCTAGTTGGTTCGAATTTGATACTCATGTAAGAAATGCTTCTCTTAATTAAAAATTACCAAACTATGCATGCTTGGTCTGATCCAATCTGATTGAAATGCAATATGCATTAGGGTTTGGGAGGTCCATCCTTCCTCCTCACAGCAAACTATCTCATCGAAGCAATTAAAAATGTAATGCATATCCTGGCCTTTGAATTAAGTTCTCCCATCCCAGTTCAAGCAAATTCTTGGTCTATAACTTGTGCCTTGTGGCTTTTGATGCCCTCATCCCACACATACATTATGCAATGGCAAATATTTTGAAAATTTTTGATATGAGAGTACTTGCAAAATATGCATTTTAAGCAGGCTGACTTTCGGAACGGCCAATATGGAGTCGATTTTGATTATCAACCATAATTTGCATGCGGTATGTACTTGGACTTTTCTCCCCTTTGACCCTTTTGTAATTGGAGCCAAATTAGAATGGATTTATCAACATACACACAAAAATGCACTAAGCGAAAATATTAAATGAATATTTCGCGAATATGGAAACCATTTTTACTATGCGAAAGAGAAATTATTATTTTTTTTTTTAACACCAATTCCTTTTTAACACCCATAAATCAACTCTTGCAAAATTAATTCACACTATCAAGTTCCATCGGATACAGACTCCAATTAGTGGAAATAAGCTTGTTTTGCTGCACTGGATTTTGATTTATTCGCAGGTGCAGAGCATCACAGTACAGTCTCCCCTCTACATCTTGTAATTTGTCGTCTCATCTGGCAGTGTTCCTTTCGCTCCGGGTTTTCCATTCCATTTACCCCCTACCCATAACTCACACACTTTGAAATGCAACACATGGCGACTGCAGAGATTTTCCCTTTTGCCCGTGTTTTTCCTCTTGATTTTTTGCTCCGTTTTTCTTTTCGGTTCTTTGGCACTCAGAGTTCCTCCACATTGCTACAATATCCTTTCTGCTGTCTATTTTTATCCCCGAGCACCGAGTTTCTCTGAGTTCTCTGGGGTTCGTTCGCATTATCACCCAAGAGTTGGGGGGATTCCGAGTGGCGAGGTCTGAGAGAGCTGTGGATTTGTCGTAATTGTGTATGGAGTGTTCTCGTCCATCGCAGCTCCGGCTACCTCTTTAATAAAATTTCCTCTGCCTCTTTGCAAGCCCCTATTCCCCGTTTAATGTGTGTTTATTTTCCTTTTTCTGCCTTTCTGCTGCTCTTGAAGCAGACAACCCCATGCTGCGTTTTTGACTGTCTACACCACACAGAGAGAAACATATATTTTATAATAAGGCACCCTATGGTACGTTAATATACCAATAAAAAATGTTAATTTTTATTGAAATTATCACTAATTAGTTTTCAACAATAGTTGAGATTTCCATAAACAGAATCTGGAACACTTTTCAAAACAGAATATTATGATGACTGAAACCTACAGATGTTTTTAATTGAGTTATCATTTTGCGGTCAAAGAAAAACTTTAGAAAATCGAAGTCTTTAATTAACAATATCTTATTGCATATAAGTTATTTTGACATAGCATACATAAAATGACAGTGTATATTTCTCAACCCCACAACCTTATGTTAAAACAGAAGCACAAACAACAGCCTATTCCAGATCCCTTGGCAGTCTGAAGTCGGAGGCCAAAGGCATCTAAAATTAGACTCCAGACGTTGTCGATATGGCAGCAGTTTGCTCATTAAGCGACCAATGGCAATGGTACCGTACATGCGGTACAGCATTTTAATTTGTAGAATTATGTAGAATTAAGGCGTAGTGAATGATTCATTCAAGATTGTCAGTCTATACCTTTCTTTCAGCTATTTCCGCATAGAGAACTCTTGAAAAAAAATTAAAGAAAGAAAGCAAGTATAATGGTAAAGCGAATAGTTGATCGCCATTTTGGCAATAATACAGCTGCAAATGACTATTATTAAAAAGTACTTATAGAAGTCCAGTAAAACAGTAATAAAAGATTCACCGATAGCATTCAAATAGTCCTACTTAACTAAGGGTTGTGTTAGTTAAGTGTTTAGGGTGGTTTTTTACGTGATTTCCCAATTATTTATTATGTTGAACATACCTGAAAGAGAAAGAGACAAAACCTTTATTAGACAATACACACAAAGATTTGATTTAACATTAAGTTATATATTTTCGCGTCACATGCAGATTATTTAATTTAGCCTGCGGTCTGGTAACTTTCTGACAAGCGGCAAATTAGTTTGCCATTGCAAATAGTCATATTTGTATAATATTTTGATAAGAGAGCTTAGTTGAGAGCTTACTTCAACTAAATTACTATAGATTAATATGAACAAATATTTTCCATAAAATTTATTTGAAAAATAAGCACAAGCCTGAAGCTGGAATAAAATAAAATATTACGCCCCATAACATTCACATAAATCCGCTTATTTTCACATGAATTGAGTTCAAAAAGTCAAAAGCAAATATAAAATTCACCCCAAAAACATCTGCACTTCAGCGCAGATTTGTTGCGTGACAAAAATGCAAAGCAAAAAAAAAAAGTTTAAAAAAACGAATGGAATAAATTATATATAAATACATCGAAACATATATGTGGGCTTTCCAATTTAAATGTGCGTAAATTGTTTGGAATTCCCGTGCCAAAAACAGATTCTCCCTGGTTGTGTTTTTGGCATTGTCTGTAGTCTATAAAGCCGTAATACATAAAAGTATTTGAAACGTGTAAACAAATAGGGGGTATGGAAAATGTTTCAATTACAAAATTAAAAATAACGAAATACAAAAACAGAGAGAGAAACATTTCCGCCAACGACACACTGTTCTACGCGCCCCGTCCCCATTTTTCTCACTCATCTCGCAGCGAATGAGAGGGCTGAGCTCTCGGGTCTGGCCATTTAATCAGTTTAAATTGACACTGGGGGTCAAATTCATTAAGATAGAATTCCTTTTTGTTTTTGCTTAGCTGCTGGGCGTTGGCTCCATGCGACAGCGAGGCAGCAACGTTAAAACGTCGACGAAGAGACGACGGCGGTGGAATTTTTAAAATCATAAATTTCCAAATATACAAAGATGGGCGGGGGCACTAAAGGCATTTTCCATTAGCATTCCATTCCTTGCGGCAACTACGCAACACCTACACCTAAGCCATGTAATTATTGCTTTCCCGGAAATCGCCTAAAGCGCGACTGAAAATGTAAAAAACTTGTAAGAATCGTAAAAATTAAATTCAAGGCAAAATGTTTATAGATAACTTTAAAAATAGCAACGAAATAACAAACGGAGTTGAGGGTGGGGGAAGCGCCTTTTGCAGGATATGCGTGACTGGCATCGAAATTAAACAAAATATTTTAGCGTTCAGTGTCAAACGAGGCGAGAGACAGTATGAAATGGGTGGAGATTGTGGAGGTGGTTTGGCGTGGATACCGTCGACGTGGCAACCTATGGAAGAGGCTTCTACTCGAGCAAAAAAAATACAAATACATAAATAAACGTAATGGCTTTTTACAACAATAACAACAGTGATAAATCTTGCTTAATTGAGAGTCAGGCGTTCGAATTACCCCTTGAAACATTACAAGTTCAAAATTCAGACGAGGTTTTTTATTTGTCTCTTTTATATTATAAAGAAGAATAAGACAAGAACATCAAGCTCAAACATATAAATATAAAAGTCTTTTATTACAACAGTTTTTGTGTTATAAAACACATAGTGGCTAAAACTTTACAATAAAACTAATTAGTAACCTAATCTTAGAGATCTGGTTCGAAAGAATTTAACCCTTTCCTTTTTCTATAATTAATAAAGGAAAATATACTTTAAAAGCCCGTTTTGAAGCACATTGCAATTTATTTAGCCATTTATTTTATTCGTTACAGGGTATCTCTATCACTTGTAGCTACCACTTTATTTTCAGCCTAAGCTAACGTAGGGGGGCGTGGCTGTGCCAAGGCTTTGCATTACTTTGATTTCCAGAAAAAGCGTTAACTTAACAAAGATCTATGGCACAAATGTGTGTGTGCGTGTGTGGGCGTGTGATT
The DNA here is from genome assembly GCA_018152295.1 of Drosophila carrolli. Taxonomy (NCBI): domain Eukaryota; kingdom Metazoa; phylum Arthropoda; class Insecta; order Diptera; family Drosophilidae; genus Drosophila; species Drosophila carrolli. Next base: position 16,399,553 of record JAECXJ010000001.1, read on the forward strand.
AAGGGCTTCTTGGAGCGAGTGTACACATGCGAGCACGTGTAGAAATTAAGGAGGTGTGGGTGCCCAGGGGGTAAACAGTCCGTCTTCCTTTCCATTTTCACCAGCATATGCACATATTTCAATAAGCTTGTCATAATTACATTAAAAATTCCAAAGCCAGGGCCCGCAGCGTTGGAACGACGAACGATCAAATTTGAATTGCCCAAATTGCCCTTTATTAGTTTTTTCACACACACTAAACAGGGCGAAATGAATGCCGGCAGAAACAATAACAACTGCGATAACCCTAAGAAGTAGAATAAATGTTTTCCACGGTTGTAAATAAGCGACAGCAGCAACAACAACAATCAAAACAATAGCAACAACAAATTGGCTTGCGTGTTTTGGCCACATTAAAAGGAACTTTTGGCCAGGAGCAAAAAGGACGGCGAGAGACGTGGCCACTTTTTAGTTTTTTTTCGCTGCTTTCCTTTGTTGCGGACACAAAAGCAAAAACGAACACAAAAGTCCAGAAAGAATGAAATCACTTTGAGATACTCTTTGAATATTTAAATTGATGAAATATATTTTCATTATATTAATTTATATATGTAATATTCAAATTGTGGCCAAATAAAAATATTTAAAGTTTTTCAATTATCAAAAAATGTTCTTTGTCAGAATTTAAATTTATTACTCTTGACCACATATTTTCAATTATTCATGCATTTATAATATTTGTTCAGTGCAAAAGTAGCAAGAAATAAAGTGCATATTTTCAAGAAGCAATTAACATTATCTTTTTTAACGATTTAAATTATGAATCATAAATTAAAAGCCTAATTCCAAGAAACCATAAACATTTACTTTTTTGTCGATTAAAAGATTTAACCAAATAAAAGACGAATAAAAATCAACCATTATTTGTCATTAAAAATTCAATTGTAAATTAAAGGAATTTAATTTCTAGTTTTTTGTAGTTAGTAAGTTTCTTTGTAGTAACTCATGTGAAAATAAATGTTTTCGCTTACAAAACTTTAGTAAAACCTTCGATACGTGTTGCAAACTTCTGTGAAAAACTAACGAACCCTCTTTGCGAGTATAAAAGAGGAAACAAAGACGAGAACAAAAATTTGTTATACTCCAATTCGTAGCTGGTTCAATTTCTTATTTTGTTTCACTACACTACACTCCCCTGCCACCGCCTAATATTACCCTCATTATTATTTCGCTTTCGTTTCATGCACACATATACACACAATTAAGTGGCCATGGCCTAGGTGGATTGGATACTCGCATCCTGCTGCCAAAAGGAGCCCTCATCAAATCGTTATTGATTGTGCTGTGAGGAGCTGCTGCTGACGGTGGTTTCGGTTTTGGTGGCACGCTGGTGATATGGTGGTGCCGCCAATGCCTGGAGACTGGGAAATTAAGTGCCCTGTTTGGGCTATCATTAAAGCCCGTATCCTGCGGGCGCGCCTCATAAATATCGCCAAAGCATATTGATGGCTATCTGGCACGCAACAAGACTCCAACGACCCGAAAGCAAGAAATTTACGATCTTATATTTTTTGCTCGTATCAAGATAATTTGATAAGTGTTTGTCTGCCCCGAAGGATGTGGGCTACTGTATATCCCCCTGGCTGAGATTGGAAATGGAAATTTTCTCATCATTTGTGCATAACTATAAAAAAAAGAAAAAGGGAAACGCCCCACGCACCAAGTCTTTTAGTCCTTATTAAATGCGAAATTATTTTACGAATTTTAACAAGTTTAGCCTATAAAGTATATAGATTCTTGATCAACATCACTAGGCGAATCGATTTAATTTTTTTAAACTTTTAACAGATGTAAAAGAAATCATACTTTAATTTTAGGGTATTCAATGTAATTTAATTCTATTAAATATTATATTTTAATTGTAATGGTCTAGTACTTTTTTTTTACAGAAATACCACGCAGGTATATGAGTTGACTATCTAAAACCCATCTCAACACATTTGACAGTCGGTTTTGTAGTGGCAAAAGCTTCGATGTCATTTGCATGCAGAGCAGCACCAAAACAAATGTCAAAATCATAGATTCTATTGAGGAGGGAGGTGGTGGTGGGTGGTGTTGGGTTTATATCGTCACAAGGCGGCATTTTAAGTGGGGTCGAGCACATGTGAGTGTGGGTGTGTGTTGGCATTGCCGTTTGCGCTTATTGAATACGCAAAACATGAACAGCACAATAAAGCACCAAGGCAGCAACAACCACAAATACAAACAGCCATCACAGAACAACAGCTGCAGCAAAAACATCGAAGACAAAGCCAGCCCCAGAAACAGAATCACAATCGAAGAGAATCACAGACAAAGCGTGCATAATTAACATGCAAAACATACAACGATTATTTGAATTTATGTGCAAGAGATAATAGAGAAAGGGGGAATAAAACGATGGGGCTGGATGTTTAGTAATACAAAGTCAATAAGCGACCCGAATCACTTGGTCAAGCTGATTTAAGCGTTCGAATTGGCCAAAAATGGAAAATGCTAAAATTGATTTGACGTCTTCGGTGTGAGCGTACCTTTGAACACCCAGCAAAGTCAATTACTATATAATACAAATTTAAAATATTGAAAATAGAATGTTTTTCATTGAATTATAAAAATGTAACAAAATATTTTTTAGTTCCATTTCACCAGAAATATTTTCACAAAATAGCATAAAGCTTTTAAACTTCTATATAAAAACTACGATACATTTCCAAAAAATTGCACATTTACATTTGTTTTACATTGTTTTTTTACTATAACCATAACTGAAGCTATACATTTTTTAAAAGCAACATAAAGGGTTTTATTTTCCTCTGCAGCAAGACTCTTGAAAAATGACTATACATGGGGCAAGGCAAGGGTGTATAAAAGCGCCGAAAAACAAAACCTGCACCATCTAAAAGGGGAAAGTGCAAGCGTCGAATGAGGTGCATTGTGGCATAGAATTGTGTGAGGAGTTAAGAGGTGAAAGGGGACCGAAGAATGGGTATAGAAACAGGCAGCTGTTCGCAGTGTGTGCGAGAGCGAGAGAGAGTAACGCAGAAAAAGCCAATTTAACGCTTGAATACAGTTTTCAATTTAAAGTTTTCGCTTCTTTTTCCCGCTTACTTTTTTTTTTGGGCCACACAGCTTTCTTATTTCTGACTTGCTGGTGTGGTGTACCCCATTCAATTTTGCACCACCCCTTCCAACACAAATCCCTTTTATATGGCCAGGCAACTTGTTACTCCTGGAAAACGCACAATCTGTTGATGGGTTGCAGGGGGGTAATGTGGGGGAAGTATCAAAATCCATCAACCAAGCATCCAAAAAAAAAAGAAAAAAAAAGCGCCTTAAAAATTGTGTATAGCCAAAGCCAAAGCGCATAAAAGTTTACTTTGATTAAAGTTCGATCTTAAGTCACAATATACACAAAGTACGCACAGATACAAAAATATTTTAAAACAGAGACGTATCCATTTTTTGTACAGAGGGGGTTGAAGATCTAAAGGTGACTCGAAAGTACTAAAATCTTTGGCATATACAAATTAAATTATTCAATAGAATAGTAAAACAAATATTTTTTGTTAAACTCAGCCTTCAAAATTAAAACCAATTTCACAAATTATTATTGGTGGGTAAGAAAAAAATAATTTTTTACCTATTACTAATATTTTCAGACAACATTTATCGTAATATCATACAGCTCTTAAAAGGGGTTTAACACTGATTCCCCGCCACTGGTTTTGCACACTAGAAAGCTAACATAAGGGGAGGTATAAGGTGGCAGACAGAAGCCAAAAGGCAAGTCAATGTAAGTGAAGCTATAAGTGAGCCAAAGCTGATTGAAATGATTGAGGCGAAATGGCGCGATATCGAGTGAGGAAAATAGGGAGCAAGGCGGCGAAAGAAGCGGGGAGAAGGATGAAATTCGGAAGAGGAAGGAGCTAAAATGCCAGGAAAACCTCCTCTTATAGATGGCAGCTAAAGTACGCAATGCTGTTATGTGTCAACAACGCAGACAGGATGCTGTTTATATTGCCAACATCAACTGAGATGGAAAAGTAGGAAATTTTGTTCAAGAAAATGAGATAAAAGACACTTGGTCATAATCGAAGCGACTAAAAAGGGAGCCATGGATCCGCTGTTGACCGAGATTAACTTGGATAAAACATGCCAAAGTTAAACAAAAACAAAATATTCAAGAAAATCGAAACGCAAACAAAAAAAATTAAAGAAGACCATGTAATCATAATTTTACTAAACTGAAATCCATCTGTATTTTATGCATATTTAGCATAACTACTGATTTAATACTAAAAGTACATTGGTACGTTTAGATAATTTTAAAAATTTTGATTTAAAAAACCTTCTTGCTTATGAAATATGTTAATTATTAAATTTGAACTTTATATTTTGTAATTCGTTTTTTTCTAGGTACAACGCCCAGATTTTTTTACTATTATAAACAACTTGTACTTAGCACTGCATCAATCTTTTTCAGTGAATCGAGAGACCAATCCCAAAACATAGACGTACCTGCAAATAGAAGAAGACAAATTATGATTAATGTTTGAAACTTGAACTCCTCGACTTAATCATCTATCCAAATACATAACAACATAACTATAATGTCTAATCAATTGTCAGAGCCGGTGCTCATAATATTTTGGCATTACTGGGCAGTTTCTTGCCCTGACTATATATGTATGTATGACAAAACACGACGCAAACAAATTAAATTTGTGTTGTTCAGATTCACTCGGAACTCGTTAGGCGCCTAAACGCGGCTCAACTTTGCTCAATCTTTGCGATGACTTGTTGTTGGTTTTGAAGCGATTTTTTCTTTATTTTTTAATGAGCCACCTGGGGCAGCAGCACATTATGATCTCTTTGGCCACGCACAAGTTAAACAAGCCGAAAAAAGGCCTTAGACGAGGGCATAATTAAAAGCAAAGTAACGAAAAAGATTTTACCTTGCTGGCCTAAAAAACTAGTTGAATGGATAATGTTTTTCTCTCATCACAGAAGTGCGGAAAAGTAATACTTTACAAAGCACAAAAAAATGTTTTTGAAATGAGGCAACCTGGACGGTCTAATGACTGGGCTTAAGTTCATTTCTGTGGATCTGCTCCATTGACCAACTCGGACCCTGAATTTAAACCATATAATTTCCATCTCCGAGTCTGGGTCACAGCCTTGATTGGCTCTATGGAAATTCTCTTTTAATTTTTCTCAGGCGAAATGAGTTTTCAATGTCGTTTGTTCCACAGTTTTTGCAAACGCACCCAAAATCAAACAGAACAATTCCAATTGTATCCTATTTCATGGAATCTTTTTAAGATTGTCGGAATTTTTTTGTGCTGAAGTAGCAATCAATACGTGTATGAGAAAGGGGAGAAAGCGAAATTCTGAGGAAAAGCAAAGGCTTAAATTGATGTTCCTTTGAAATTCTAGCTGAAATGATAGGCAACAAACGTAGCTGCCAGTTGACTTCATTTCAGTTTCTTTGTTTTCCAGCACTCAATCTTGTTTCCCAGTTCTATTTCCCCTTGTGCATTTGTAACCTTTCTAGTCGATTTTTAATTAAACTTTTTCTCACAGTTTTCCTCCTTCAGATTGTTGCTTAAAATTTGAATTAAACTCGTTCTGGTTTGTTTCGCTCCCAGGCACGCACAGAAGACTTTTGACAAACAAAATCAACACTGAGAAAATGTGGTTCCATATGTTGTTCCACTTTGATTTATTTCAGATGTCAGGGCTTTGCCTTAAAAACGTAAAGATTTTAAAAATCTTTGATAAACAATTTAAAATTTTGAAGTATTTACCGAAGTGTATGTATTTTTCAACTGCTTTCTTGACTTTTTCCCATTCTGCCCTCCTTGTATTGTTGCATCCTGCGTAACGTTCGCGACATTTTCATTTCAAATTTTATGCCCAAGAGGAGGGCCACAAAAAGTAAAACCACCACTAGCTCGTTTCCATCTGCAGCTGCATCTGGATGCCCAGTCCCCAGGACACCTTCACCCATCCACACATCTTGTTTTCATTTCCGTCATCTACAATTGACGCTGCTCAACTTAACCTCATTCGTCCTGCTGCCTGTCACTTCTGTTTCTGCATTTTCATTTGCATATTCAGAGGGAATTTTTCGCCGAGTTGTCGTTGCTTTTTCCAACACAGGCACACCTTTATATGGCCAAAAGGGAGATGTCCCAAAAGGGTTAACTCAACTTTGTTGTAAAGTTTGTCAAGTGCGAATGGGTTAATGGTCCTTCATATTTTTAAGGGAGTTCACCTTGGATATATTTTTTCAATGTTATTTGTAAGCATAATTTGAAATTTACTCAAAATAATTAAGGTTGTGCTTTTAAATTATTTTATTGATGTTTATAGGCCCTTTCTCATTTTATTTAGTTTTGAAAATAAATGTTAACTTTAATAAATATTTAATATTCAAAGCTTAAAAACAATTTTAAAGGTTTTTATATAGAAATTTTTGTTTAACAATCTGAACAAACACTTTACTTAAATTTTCTCCTTGAAATATTTTCAAAGTGCATTTTTATCTCATGTATATTTTTGTTCCTTTTGTTGATACTTTTCTCTGCTTGGTTTATTTACCATAGCACCTTTGGGCGGGTTACATGAAATTAAAAACAAAACTGCAACAGAGAATTCCCCCATCAACTTTTGGGGTGCCGTTTCTGGCCTGCTCTGCATCTTGCTCTGTTTTATTCCATTTCCACTTTGCTAACTGACATGATAAAGTGTTGCCTTGACTGCCTTGCGATGTTGCAGTTTCTTCTTGTGGCCCATCTCCATCTCCCAGACCTCGAGGATGTCGCAGCATTGTCACGTTTCAGCGCCTCCAACCCTCATCTGGAAAACCCCACTCGCATTTCCCTTTCGCCCAGCAACTGGGGTAATGCACTTACCCATCCGAATAACCCACCAACCAGGCCACTTGTTTCCCATCAAATGAATGTACATAAGCTTCGAGAGAAAGAACTTGACTTGCTATCGCACCCGCTTTGTCACTCACTCAAACAGAAACATACAGATTTATACAAATGATAGATTTTAAATATAGAAAGTGGCCTAACTTTAAGATTATCTTGTGTAAATTTAATTAATGCAGCTTATGTAGTTTTAATATATATATATTTCTACATATGACATACATATTCTTAGGTTTGTATTAATATCCGTTTTTCTTATTACAAAATTGTATGTAAACTAATAAATTTATTTAATTTGTTGAAATAAACTTTAAAGAAAATGAAATATTTTAATCCATTTTTTTCAGTGCTCAGCCGTCTAAATTCAACTTGGAAAATGGGAAATTCACAAACAATTTAGCCTGGCCCTCGGCTGTTGCTAATTGCAAAAAAGTGAAGATACGAAATTCGAAAAGTGCTGTGGAGTTGTTCAGCTGTGGAGTATGAGTTACAAACGCAAACAACATGAGGCGACATCAGGAACATGGAGAAGTCAGTTCGGCTCATTGCAATGCAACAGCCATCTGTTCAACCTGTCTCTGTCTCTTTTGATGTCCTCGTCCCTTTCTAACTCTATCCTGTTGTTGTATATTCCACGTGCAAAAATTTGTTGGAATTTTGTGTGCGCATAATTACGTGGCAAGCCAGGAGCAACGGCTGAAACACAAAAGTGTTGCCAACAGGCAGTCAACTCATCAGAGTTGGAGCCGCATCCTTGTCTGGCTTTGTGTCCTGTTGCCTCCTTTTTCTCCCTATCTTTTCTGCTCTTGTCTACACTGAGAATTAAACGGTTTTTAGGGAGACTTATTTTAATTTAAGATGTGGTCGTTTTTAAATCGAATCATTTATTTTGATAATGAAAATTTGAAAAAATTGGATATATTGTAATGTTTTCATTAGTGCATCTCCATCTCTACGACAAAATTTATATTTATAAATCAACAATCGTTTAAATAAATTAAGAAAGCTGATGATCAAAATATGTACTAAAACATTTAATTAAACACTGCAAAATATGTTAGAACCATTTATTTCTCATATCTCGTTATTTTTTCTCAGTGTGTCTATTCCTTTCATCTAGAATACGCATACGTCATGTTGTACGGAGGATTCGTGGCGCGAGTTTGGCTGACTCTGCAGAGCTGCTCCGGCTGCATATATTTCTTGTAATTAAAATCGCATTGAAGCATGCAGCGATGGCAGAAACAGAACAGGGAGCAGGAACAGAAAATCGGGGCAAAGGGTGCGGAAAAGCCGGGGCAAGCCACGCCAAGCCAGACTTTGCCTTTGAGGCGGCGGCAACAACAAAACTTGTTAACGTGTGTGCCAGAGTCCCTCTTTTCCGCTCCCCCGATCCCCCTTCGTGTGTTTGGTGTAATTAAACTAAATTAAGAACTCTCTTGGCATTAAAATGAGATTTACGCTTCAGCAGGATTGAACGGGAGAGTGGCAAGAGCTTAGTGAAATGACATTTTCAAAGCAGAATTAACAAACCCCATGAAACCCGACTCACTCCCCACTTAATTACAGCCGGAAAAAAATTGGAGAAAATGGAAATCAAGGCGAATACAAAATTTCATCACTTTTTTTAAAAAACTTTTGTGACAGCTTCTCTCTACCCAACAAAAATTGAGTCATTTGCTTTGATTGCTTTTAGCAATTTTGTTAAGACCTGGCCGAAAAAGTTTTCCTGCCTGATTTCAATTAAATAAACTCACATCTCGCCTGGGGAAATTATTTCCTTGAGCTTGTTCTGCATTCTGTTACTCAATTAAAATGCAACAAAACAAATCGTTTTGGGGTTTTAAAAACTGTACAACTTTGGCAGTTTTTTTGCTACGCCTGCTTGTATGCAATACGAAAATTTGCATGCTATTTGCATTTGCATGAGAAACGAGTTGAAAAACTGCGCAAAAGAAAAGAAAATTAAAAGAACTTTAAAGATTTACAAAATGTTAAGGGAACCGCAGAATGAAAGTGGAAAGGGGAATCGAGCGATGAAACCAAATTGAACGAAAGACGGGCAATTATGCAAACGCGTGTAATTAGTTGGGGGAAAAGTGGAAAGTGGAAATGGAATCAAGCGGGGGAAATGTCTTTCTCCAGTTCTTTACCATTTCAGTCTGTATGTTTTATTGCCTTTTTATGCCTTTATTTTCGGGGTGGGAAACAATGCCAGAAGTTGGCGAAAAGCTGCGGCAGGCTGTCAGCACAAATGCGTATTTTATGCCTGCCGCAAAAGGTGGCAGAACGGAAAGAAAACTCCAATGTTGAGAACGCGCAAAAAAAGAAAATACTTTTTGCCATTTTCCCGCAGCCAGAATTATAACAAATGATGCCACGGCCCCTTTCCACCGAACAAAGAACTTCCCTAATAATAAAAAAAAAATAATTGTTTAGCACAAAATGCGCATTTAATTCGTTGACGCAAATCGAGCAAAAGAAATAAAGTTGAATAAGCGGTAAGGGAAAAATTTCGAAGGCAGACAAGTGAAGTCCGGAATACGAAATGGAAATGCGGGCAAACTGAAAAATATTATTTTAATATGGTAAATAAAACCAACGGCTGAGAAATAAAATTTATGCATTTCAATTATGCCCAAAAAAAACAGAGATCAAATAATTTTAAGCGACAGAAAATGCTATCCTGCGGAGCAACTTTTTCAGTTCCAAAAAATTGAACAAAGGGCCTAAAATTAATTAAGAGTTATGCGGCAAGGAAAATGCATTGAAACGCTCTCTTTGATTGCTGTTTTTACCTCTCACCTATGCTCTAAAAAAAATGCAAAAAGCTGCAAAATCCAAACGAAAGCAAAGGTTAAAGGGGAGCCACAGCTGCCGCCAGGATATTGCCGATGCCAAACAAAAGTTTTGACTAGACTGCCACAGGGCAAATAACAAACAGGAAAAAAGGAGAAAATAGGTGGGGGAGGAAAACTTTGGCTCGAGTTTTCATTTCATTTGTTGGCTGATTGAATGGCGAGGGCAGGAAAAGCCGCAAAAAAACGAGAGGCTGGATTCGAAAAAAAGTGGTTTAAAAATCAGAATGGCATAGAACACCACATAAATAGCAGTTGCCAGTCCGTTTGCTGTCCCGTCATGTGGCGCCGAAAAATATGCAATAAAATTTATTTCCTCACACTTGTGCAAACACAAGGATATCACTGTATGTATATATCTATATATATTTGTGGGAGACAAAACTCCGCACTGGCGCATATGTTGTGCAACATTTCCGTTTCCGTCGACGATTTTTCATACACCATGCATAAACTTTTCGCAAACCAACAAAGAAAATAGCGCGAAATAACAAAAACAAGGAAAGAAAGAGCTGAGAGCACCAAGAATATGACAAAGTTTGCACTTTAACAAGAAAATAATCAAATAAATTATCATAAAATGTCTGGCGACCGAAAAAAAAAATAATGGCAACAAAAAACGTTTTGTTTTGGCCGGAAGTCACGTACTGTCTGCAAAAGGCTCAACTTATATGCACATGTGTGTGGGTGAGTGGGCGGTTTTTGGGGGAAGGACAGAAAAGAACACTTTATTAACTTGCTAAAAAGTCGTAAAAACGAAATGTCAGAGAGCGCCCGCTTTAAATTATGGCCAAGTGGCTAAATTATGGCAATGTCGCGTAACCGTCTCCAAGAACAAAGCCGGCGAAGACAAATGGTTTGAATGTGTAAATTATAATTGGAAATAAAGGAGCAAGGGGTTAACTGCAATAGCGAAACTTTGCCCACTCATCGTTAACGAAGAAAAGAATAAGAATGTGCGAAAAAGTCGTTAAAGTAAAATAAAGTCTTAAAGACTTGTCTAATTTTCTATAAAATAACCTATATTATAACTTATTTCAGTTAGCAGGTCATACCATAGTATAGGTGTGACCCTGTAGCCTTTAGAAAAGAAGATTAAATCAAGATGTAATAATTTACAAGGCATAAAAACTTTTCGTTTTTTATCCAGAAAATCCCACAAGTTTAAGGACTTTTTAAAGAGAGCCCAAAAGCTTGAAACTCGGACAACTCATTCACATGACAATCATAACAGGCCTCCAGGCTGCCATACCCCGGAAAAGTAGAAACCATTCTCTGCACTCATCATAGAATCCACTTCACACTGAGCCTGAAAGTCAGACAATGTTATCGGGTTGTGGAGGCAAAAAGCGGCACATGACGTCCATGCCCAGATAAGGGTGACAAAAATATGTATTAAGTGCAGTGGAGAGCCGAAGAAAGAGAGGGGACGAGAAGCGAAGATAGAGATAGGTAGACAGAAGGACAGCAGTCGACATTTGGCCAGCAAAGAGGTATAAAAGCGAACAAATAACACCCGACAGCAAGGAAAACAAAAAGCCTGAAAGAAATGAAATGAAATCCTTTCACACACACTGACCATATAGGAGCTATACCTACATATATATAAATACATACGTATATATGGATGTAAGCGAATTGGACAAAGGATATGGTGAATGGAAAAGGGGGTTTGGCTACAACAAGTTGACACTTTTATGAGGCACTTAAATGACACAACATACAAGCCAGAGCCGCCCTCTCTATAAGCATGAGATTGACATGCAAACAAAAGAATCCAGATGGGATCAGACGGGCCAACGAGGTGGCGAGGTCAGCGCAACAATTGCAATTGTCCACCACTTTGCCAAGCTAATGTCGCAAAAATAATCCGAAAATAGGATAACAATTGCTTAACAATAAAAGGAAACAATATTTAGGCTAGCTTGTATAACAAAGGCAACTAATTTTAGGTTCTTCAAGAATCGCACACAAAAAATTCTAAATAAATAATTGGAACTGCCAACTTCCGCTTACGTAGTCAGCGTTCCATCAGCTATCCATCAGATCCAAAAAGTCCCCATTGAGTCAGCAAAACCCATCCCACCCTCACTTCATTTCCCTAGCTGCCGTAAATCAGTTGGTTGGCACATGGCCAACCGAAAAAAATTCAACACAACGAAAAGAAAAAAAAGAAAACAAGAAAAGAATTTATGAAAATTGAAAAGTGTAAGCGGGGCGAAGGGAAATTGGAATATTTTCTGACACATTTTTATCGTTGGAATTGTCAAAGAGTTTAAGCATTTGGCGCTCGGGCGACAAGATTGAACTCACATGCCTACATTATTGACAGCTCATGGGATGGATCTATAGAAAAAATCTATATATATATATATGCACCTTCGCCTGTGGCCTAAAAAGAAATTTGAGACGAACCGAAGGATGTGGAAATTGCTTTGTCAATATATCTTCAACATAATTTGTGACTGTCAGCAGTTTAAAAAAAAAACCTTCAAATCATCAAAAGGGAGAACCTATTTAAAATGAAAACCTAACGGAAATACGAGTCAAAGCCAATCAAGCAAAAAGCATTAGACGATGTAAAAATAAACCTGGACCGAATAAAAAAAAAACAAAGTCAAACTAAATTCTGTCAAATTATTAATTTCCCTCAAAATATATCCTAAATCATTTATTTTCTCTGCCCATAAAACCATTTATAAAAACATTGTGCTCATACAAAAAACGAAAAAGCTTTTTTTTATAATCCAATGAAGAAAAATGTAACCGACAATAAATTTATGTTAACATCAAATGCAATTTGACAACTAATTTAATTTTGCATGTTGTATATATTGTAAATTGATTGCCTGCGCAAATTTTCGAACAAATTTCGTTTTATGCAAAACTCAATTTAAATTTCTAGTTACGACAGGGCAATTAAACCAAATAATTAGATCATAATTTGTTAGGTGAGTGCCAAAAGGGTTTGGGCTAACTTTTTGACAGCTTTCCCAAAGGAAAGGCCAACAACAATTATTGTAATTACCCAAATGCAAGCAGAAATAAAATAAAATAATTTTAAATGAAATAAATCAGAGCCTTTATATTCTCATTTCGTTTGAAGTTTAAAACTCATGGGAAACCAACCCATTCTACAATAAATTTTAATTCATGGCCAGTCGCAGGAGGCGCAAATGTTTTTTTCTTGCTCTTTATCTGGCTTTTGTTTTTATTTTGCGAATTTTTGTTGGAGCCAAAGAGTCAAAGGAAAAAGCTCTTGGTCGTTTTTATTTTTGCTTGACTGTGCGAAAAATTAATTAAAATATTGCATATTAAAGCTTTCCGTCCACTGCAGGGGATAGGATTACTGAAAGTACCTAGAGAATGGCTACAGGATATAATGAAAGCTAACAATTTTTCATACAATTAATTATTATATAATTTAATTTAATATAATTTATTATACGGCTTTGTTGTTCAATTAAGGTTTAAGATTATGTTTACCATTTTATAGATTTATTAATCTTATAAACTTTAAAACAATAAAATCAAACTATTTTCCGAAGCGTGAATCACCTTTTTGGTTTCATCCCATTTTATTGCTGTAGATTTTATATATACCAAAAATATATTCTAGCTATGAAAATAAATAAGTGGTTAGCATACAATTGTTTAATTTGTAAGTTGCCTAATAAAAATATATTTATTTTCCTTGCACAATAACTCGAATACAACTTGTTACATTGTATTAACGGAATAAGAAACCTTTTAATTATTCCTTTACTGCCAAAAATAACCATAATACTTCTCAAATTGTTATTCCATGATGAAATCAAGTTTTGGTTGAATTAAAAGTAATTACTTCATTATAACAAAGCATGGATTTTATACCCCTCCATTCATTCTAATAGAGACGTAAAAAAATTCAGCGTTAAATTTGTAAATTGTTTGTATTGGCCCATTAGCCAGCACAAATTTTGTGTGTGTAGCCAAAGCAACAGCAACAATTGACTGGCTTATTAGCGCCACCTCACTCCCTTTTAGCCCCTCCATAAACAAAAAAAAAACACAACCAAGGCAGCTGCCTTGGGCTGGTGTTAAAACTAAACTGGAAAATTGCTGGCTCGCGTGTCGGGTCGGTATTTTGTCCCGACTTCCACTTCTCCGCCTCAGTAATTTTCCCTTGCCTTGGCTGAGTTTCAGTTTTGCCTCGCGTTTAATCAATAAGTTTTATTTGGGAAAAGGGGAAGGGGAAGTTCGGGGGTTCCCTAGATGGTTTCTGGCCTGCGGATAAGCTAACCGAACGATAAGCATTTAATAGAGCTCTTTTTCTTCACCCCCAAAGGGCTTCACAAAATTATGCTAAAGTGGATTTCGAAACATGCCCAAGGGCCTGACGAATTTTCCTTCCGTCTGCCGAAACAAGTGCAAAAGTTTTTACTGGCTGGCGGAAAAATTAAGCCAATCTGTCAATTAATTAGGGAAAGGAATTAAAAGGGAAAGGCGTTGACACAGGCTTAAATAATGGTGTAATTTGTCGTCTAGGAAAGGTTATCCTTTTAAAAGATTTTCACTGAAAATCGTTCACTGATAACCTTAATGGTAAAATTTAATATAATTTGAATACTAAATTTTTAAATAATATGCATTGAAATACACAATTTCAAAAGGAACGTGTTAGTAATTGGGTATAATTTAAAATAAAATCACATAGCTTTTTACCACTGTTCTGCCAAATTGCAGTTCTCATATATTCAACTTATATATAAGAGCTTCTACTTTGTTTCATCTGCTTATATTGAACAATGACATGGCTAAAAGCCTTCCTACTTTTCAGACAAGACAAACATCGATATATATTCAATGTCTATGTCTGGGAAACTGCAACTGAAACGCATTTATCAGTCTAACGAGCTTTGCCAAAAATCTTCGTCAAGGTCAGGGCGCCTTAGCTGAAAAACCATTTTGCATTGATCGATTGCCATTTGGGCTTTGGCAAAATATCTATCAAGGCAGAGGATTAAAAATAAATTGCATACTGTTTTATTTATAGAGACTCGAATGGAATTTGAATTTAATTGTGCGCAAAATTAGTTGTGGGAGTTGCGAAAGGAAATTGTGAGCAACATTTGAATTTCAAATAAGCCAACCGATAAAAACAATAGAATCGCTTAGTATGCATAAAAGATTGAGCAATCAAAATTCAATTTCAAACATTTTGGAATATAAATATAAAAATTAAAAATGTTAACAATTTTAAATGCAGATTAATAAGAAAATTCAACAACCGCATAATTGCGTTAAAAATTAATAAGTTTCCATATCCATACTTTATGCATTTTTAAATACTACTAAGCGCTTTTTAATAAGTTTTCCATCGAAACTATTTTAAAGGATTCCTATCTTACTGTACAATAAAAAAGAAAACTCACTTTCCACCCCGTTTTATCCCACATTTCATTTTTGCAATTTCTATTCTCAATACACAAATCGAAACTTCGTCTACCCATAATGGAAAGTGTGATATCTTTTTCAAACTTATTGGTACACAAAAACCAGGAGAAAACCCTCAATAACAACTAACGGAAATAATAACAAGAGTATTTGTGCAATAAACATAAAAAACCATTTAATCTTCAATGTATATTCCCGCACACATGGCAAACCATGTACACCCACAATCATTTTTGAGCGAGTAAATATTTTGGTTAAGTATACGCCGTGTGTGTGCACTCGCATTTCCCCTCTTTTCCCTGAAATTTTCCTTAATATCTCCGACTGTCTGAATTTCGGTATATGCGTGAGTGTGCTTGTGTTCATTGCGATTGCACGTTTTGTTTGACATTCAATAGTTTTCATTTCTGTGGCAAAATAAAAATTGAAGAAAAAGGCAACGGAAAAACGGCAGCGAAAACAAAAACAGATAGGGAAAAATTTTCATTTATGTTTTTTGCACAGACAAAAATTGATAGTAGATTGTCTTTAAGACTTGATTGATTAATCTACTTGTTTATTTTTTTATTTAAAAGGTGAATTTGAATTTTTCTACTGTAATACATATTTATTTTAATTCACCCCATAACAAGCTATGAAATTTTTAAAGAAAATATTTTAGTAGACTCACAACCAAAAACTTAATATTTCATATTTTTTAAAAATTGCACTGTTTTTTTCTGTGTATCACTTCCAGTTGCCCCAAATCCTTTGACTCTCTCACTCTTATTCACTATTTCCATTTATTGTCTATCCCTCTCCCCCCGACTGCTCATTTGAAATTATTTTTATGTGTTGCCTTCTGGTTTTGTTGCTCCAATTGTTATTGTTGGTTCTGGTGGTTTTCTGTTTTCTGCGGGTATTTTTATTGCATTTCATTTTTATGTAGTTACAATGACAATTTTTCTTTCTGCTTCAAGGGTTTTCAAAAGAGCCAAAGATAAGCGTTGCATTTGCAGGGAGCTCTATTTTTTATGCAGCAATTTACGCAACATGACGGGTTACGATCCCCATCATCATCGGCATCGAGAATTCCTTTTTTTTTTTGCATATGCATATATAGTTTGTCATTTGCATTATTTTTTACTACAATCGAGAACAGATTCCTACGTGTCAAATGATTTGCATACTCCACACCCCCGACCCTGGGGGCATTAAATATTCATTCTTCGAAATGTTTTGCAGCACTTGAAATCGGAGCAAGTTGAAATGAATATAAAAGTTTTCTGTGGCAGTCGTTCTGTTCGGGAAATGTTTTCGTACTGTGCTGCTGCTTAAAAAGTTACAACTTGTACGACGTTCTAATCTCTGTTAAAAAACTGCCAAAACATGTCACATGGCTCCGCTGCTCCCTTCACACATTTTTCAATCCCCCCGAGGATTCCCCGCTTGGCTTTTGAGTTGTTTGCTTTGCGAATAATTTACACAGAACAAACTTTTGACTTAAGAGAAGGAAAATGAAGAAAATGAATAAAGAACACGGAATAGGACCAACAAAAAAAAATATTTATATATATAAAATAAGAAATTCTTGTCTTGACCAAAAACCGCAGAGGGCCTTTGGTTCCCAAGAGAAGCGGCTGGGGGCGTGGCTCTCGAAAAGGTATGAAAAGTTTTGGTATAAAAAAAAGTGTATAAAATAATCCGCAGAGATTTTGATCTTATTAAGCTTAAAACTGTCCATCTCTGTCTTTACCTTTCCCTATCTATCTCCCTCTCTCGCCTTTTCCATTCTCACTTCCTTTCTGTTTTGTTTATCTTTTGAGGAAATCTTGGAGCATCTGTTCCAGGGGTCTTGACTTTTACTTGGGACTTGTACTTTTGATGCAGGTAACGAAATATTAAGCATAAAATTGCCAAGGCATTAAAAAGTTGTTGATGCTCCATCTCACTCTCTTACTGGTCCTTCCGCCTGCTGCTGTCTCTGTCTATCGCAGGCTAGGCTTTTCATCTTAATTCAATTTACCGGGCTTTCGGCCAATGGAGCACCTGTTTGGTTGCTGTTGCTTTCGTGTTTTGCAAGATTTATGACCAAATCCCAGTCCGAAGTTTCCTCCAAAGGCGTGAAGATTTTTTTTGCTTTTTGTTACTAATTAAAGTTGCCCATGGGCTCCCCACTCATGAGGTAACTTTCCTCTGGCGCAATTTTATGAGTTCTTCAAACTTACCTGTAATGAAAAAGTTGCAAAGAGAAGAGGGAATAAGTAATTAGCACAAATTAGCCGAAAAAAAATCTTAGACTATGGTTATGAGAAGTACACTTTGTAATGGTTTTCCTCATTTTGGGTGATCCAAGATTTGAGTGCCTCTTGTTACAGTGGGTTTTTTGTTGAGAATGATACATTAATGTAAATTCTTCTTAAAGAATAATAAATCTTATTATTATTTTAACTAGAGGCCTTAAGCACAATATCCGAACCACTAAACTAGCTTCATCATCACAATAAAATACTAAAATTCTATTAAAACTTCTTTAGCCATAGTTCAAAAAGGGTATATTTTGGATGCAAATTGCATGATGTGCTGAATATGCACGGAGAATACCCATTGTGCTACATTCTTTCAACAGTTTCATTCATTTCCATCCAGCTTTTTGTCTTTTTTGTTACCTGGTCGTGGTAAAGATGCCTAGCCAGGCCACCCACCCATCAATATATTCAACGCCCAGAATGCGACCAAGACATGCCCTAGATGGGCATCAATCTCGCTTTGTCAGCGACCAGTCAAGTTGCCTCATTGTAGTCGCTGCACAAAGGCACCAAAAACAAAAAAAAATACAAAAAGAGCGCTAAAAAAAAAGCAGTCGCCTTGATGACGTAGTCGACTGGGACTGCACTCCATTTCCACACCCACAACGAGAAAACCAGTTCGCCTTCATTCCTGGGCGAAAAACAGGATTTTGTCCCGGCTTGGGTTTTGCTTTGTTTTGCTTCTGCCTTTAGGCTAAATTCATTGTCAAAGTCGCAGCAGCGCCTACAACAAACTTTTGTCATCAGACAAAAGAGTTGCAAACTTTGGCGTTGCTGAGCGTTTTTTTTTTGTCTTACCCCTTTTGCCACGCCCCCAGTACAGACACGCCCAGGAGACACCAGTCAGGAGATTGCATTTGTCTTCCCGATTTTAGTTTTTTTTTCTTTTAGCGAGGTCCCTGAGTGACTCAATGACTCTTTGGTGGGTTGCCTCAGTTGCCTTTTTTGCCAGCTTGATGGATGATTTCGAATTAGCGATGCGGCAAGCATAAAAACAGCACTGGAGATTCATCGATTTTGGTGGTTCTTTTGGTTTTTTTTCCCCCCCATCACTAGTTAGGGGGTAAAAGCCACCGAAAAAATGCCAGCACATAAGTTCTTTGACAGCGGGGAGTGTGGTTCCATTCCATCCCATTTCCCCCACCATCTTGCTAATGATGTGAGCTTGTCAGTTCATTGAAGCTGGACATGAGTGGGTTACATGATAGAGGGAGTCTCTTCAAGAGATTAAATGAGGTACGAAAAGGAATTTGTCGGGGCTTTAAGGGATTATGTAAGAGATACATATCTATAGAGAGTTGTGGGGATTCTTCTGTAATCTCTTTTAGTTCTAAATAAAGATTTTTGTAAATAAGTTAAGCCATGTTCTTTTTCCCAGATTTAGATGGTAATTATATCTTCCTCCACTTTACAATAATTTGACTATTTTCTTCATGTGTACTCGCCCTGGTCTATTTGTGTCCATCTGTCATTAGAAATTTGTTTCAATTTCACATAACCATGTATATATCTACCTTGGTTTATATATTTTCTTGTTTCTTTTGGCTTTAATATGGCCCATCAGGTGCCAAAAGCGAGGCGCAACAAATTGCAATTAGCCATGTGCACAATTTGTTGATGGCTGTGTCTAAAAAAATCTGTATTTGCCAATTGGGTTGGCGACAAACCAGCCAAAAAAAAAATTATAACGACTCTCAAAAAAGAAGTTCAGATCAACAAAAATACGGAATATTTTCCTTTGTATTATTAAATAAACATAATTGAGAGTTATTTTTAAAATATTTCTTGTTAACAATTTGGATTGTCTGGTATATTAAAAATTGTTTTGTCTTGTTCATGCTAATTACATATAGTTAACTATCATTATTAATAAGTATTGAAGAACTATTTTTAGGAATTAATATTCAATTGTGCAGATGTATAATACACACATTTGTATTTAAATAAAAGAAATATTTTTTTCAAGTACTGATTATTTCCAATGCCACTATTTCTTTTTCAACCATATATGAATGGAGCACATTCTGATAATCCACTTACAGATACATTTGGCTTATCTGCACCCCATATATTCTCCTCAGGCATTCAGGGTCTCGAATATTTTACGTTGTATCTATGAAATACCGCGACGGTATCTGCGTGCCACTTAGGGCCAGGTAGCCCATAGATATTCCTATTGTTGCCACACGGCCATCAATCCCACTCGACCCCTCGTGCGCACACACATCCAGATATTGTATCTTTTGCTTTTTGTATTTCATAACTGCGCATCAAGTGTTGCTTCCTGTTTCCTGCCCCTTCGCTTCCCGACGCGGCTTCTTGCCTCATGGCCCAGGCAACAATGCGTAAATTTTTATTAGCCCAGTAGTCCCGGGCCCAATCCGTGGCCATCGTAAAACGCTGTCTGCTGTGTGTCCGCCTCAAATGATGGCATCATTAGACAATTTAGGCTCTCCGCGTGCCAAGTGTCTGGGTATCTGAGTAACCGAGTATCTGGGTATCCATGTATTCTTGTAGCTGTGAATGCCCCATGTGAGTGCTCGTTTGGTGTTGGCTTTGCGTTGATTGAATAAATTATTGCCACTCGCGCATGCATTCAAAAAAAAAAAAAACGTATAAAACAAATTAAATAAATAAGAAAAAATCGTTGTCACTTCGGCTTTTATATCCCCCCATTTCTCATCTCCCACTCTCTCTTTTTTTCTGCCTCTGTATTTAGAGGTGTGCTTTGCCGCCGGAAATGGCGAATTATGCGCGCATCGTCGCCATATTTGTGATGCAATATTCAGTTGCGGTGTTGCAGAGGTGCAACTGCAGTTTCTGCGGCCATCATATGTATGTAGTAATAAATATTTATCTATGCACGAAATTTGCTCAATTTTCAAAAAATAAAATCAAGTGCCATAAAAAAAACCAACATTGATTTCATACTAAACTTAATTCAATTTCCTCAATTTACAGAAAGCTTTTAAAATGGGACATAAACTAAATTTTTCATGGCTACTTAAAAAAAGGTATATATCAATTTAAATATAAAAGACAGAGAGAACATTTATATTGAACAAAAGTTGGATAGTTTACATTTTATATAGATGTCTGCCTTTTAAATATGATCATTTGATTACATTTTGAATATTTTGTAACATTAATAATAATTAAGTGTTTTATTATTTTCATGTACTTATAATATATACT
Organism: Drosophila carrolli; assembly: GCA_018152295.1. Classification (NCBI taxonomy): domain Eukaryota; kingdom Metazoa; phylum Arthropoda; class Insecta; order Diptera; family Drosophilidae; genus Drosophila; species Drosophila carrolli. The sequence goes on from JAECXJ010000001.1 coordinate 16,420,289, forward strand.
GACATATTATGGGCATTTGTTATTATCGTAGAACTATTAATTTTTAATTTGCTGATATTAAAGGAAGGTTTTTTAAAAATAACTAAAACAGGTTCGATAACATTTGACCCAATCCCTATCATTTCCTATACAAATAAATGTACTGCTAATAAAAAATGACTAAACAACTCAGGTTCTTGTTTTATAATCGCGACATCATGATCTACACATTTTTCCCCCAACCTCTTAACTTACAACTGGCATTGGGTAACATGTTTATTCGCCCTAGGAGTGAGCGTCACAATCCTTTCCATAAATTAAAATTGGTCATGCAACCGTGGAGCAGTCGACAGGCCCAGTTAGCAACTGCGCCAACCACTTTCACTGTCACTAACCGAGTTTAATGCACTCGCAGCCGCAATTCGCTTTTCTGCCTACTGCTCTGGTGAGTTTTCTGTTTTTCTGTAGCCTGTGTATAGCCTGTAGCTTTGTTGTTGATGATGTCGGCGCAGTTTTCCACTGGTTATTCCGGTTCCTCTAACGCAGAAGAAGCCGGGTTTTTCGAGAGGCATTGGCAGTGTCATAATCAGACCAGACAACCACGAGAGCTGACCAGAGAAAAAAAAATAAGGGGGAAAAATGTGACTCCGAGGGCTTTGAGCTCGACTTGAGCAGCCTCGACTCAAGGACAAATCGCTTCAAGCGTGCAAAAATATCTCAAAGTCGAAACTCTATAAGAATACGTTCTGTGCGTTCTCTTTTAAATTATTGCACAGCAAACAACCTTAAAAAAAAAAACGAAACTGAAATCTTGATTAATTATTTTTCGTGTGCGTTTCCGTTTTGCTGATTGAATTGTTCAAAAAATTGGGCAGGCGGCAGGCATATAAATCAAAAGCCCAAAACCGCTTGTAACGCAATCTGTTTCAAAACAAATCATTTTTAGGCTCTAATTGCTTATTTTTTGTGGTTTCGATTTTTTGGCTTAATGATGGGTTCGATGACAGCAAGAAACCCTCAGAAAATTTGTTGTACTTTTAATTAACCTAATGAACTGACAAGCAACCAGAATTTTTGGCTTGGGGGTAACCATAGCAAATGGCTTAAATGTTTAGCTTATGGGTATAAATAGATGGAAAAAGATGATGGAAGTATGACTTAACTTATAATTATTGATTTATTATGCCTACGCGTTGGCTGTGAGGTTAATTAATTTTCACAGCACCAAGATCAAAGCACCCAACTTGGACCATTCCATATATAAATATATAAATGTATTTATATATATCACATTAATGTACTATTGCTCCGCTTGAGTTGTGGAAACTTCTCAGTCAATGAATCTGACACCTTCGGTACAAACAGCACTGGCATCTCTATAAGCTCGGAGATTTGCATTTGGCATGACATGGCATCATTTCCAAGGCAGTCCAAGTGGGTAAACAGCAAAAGTTTATTTGTCGAGTTCTTGGCTGTCTTTAGTCAGAAATTTATTACGACACTTCCCAGGGAGCTCGGAAAATTGCACAGCCTGACACACACACATACGCTAATATGAGTATATAAATTATTCCCCAAATGTTCGAGTGCCTAATTTTCTTCGCCAGCTGCAACTGCATCTCTATGCTTATATATATATATATCTGTCTGGGAACAGGATAAGCATCCTCATAGATTAGATTAGCTGTCAGCAGAAACAGATGCCAACTTGCCTTGCAGTGCATTCGAAAATTATGTGTGGCTGCAGTACGACAAACTTCATTATGATATGCTCGAGAACACACTCCAAAATGTATCGCATTCAATAACAAAATGAAATCAAACTTTAATTGAAATAGATCTAACATTGTAGCCCATTCAATAAATAAATTCAACTCATGTTTATTTATACAAAACTCAATAAAGTGTTTTGTCTAAATATGGTTAAATAAACTATTTCCAAAAATTGAATCACTTGAAAGTAAACAAAATATCATTTTTGTCAAAAAATAAAACTAAAAGTCAGACGTAAGTTTTTAAATCAATTAAATAACAAATTCATGTTACTTATTTAGTACAAAATCACCAAACTAGTATTAGTTTTTCTGCTTTCATTCATATACCCATTCATAAAATAATATATAAATATTTTACATAATAGGAAAACTGTCGCATATAATTTAATGCCTGTATTCGTTAGATACATATATTAAAAAATTCGATCAACCAACCTAAAAAAACACTTAATTAAAAGAATGAGTCAACTGCCTTCTTTTTTTCGGCCCCCAGCTGTCAGCACATTTTTTCAAATTTTAAATTAATTTACTTTCGGCTTGGTACCGCAAAAACAAGGAAAATTGACACATACAGTTTTTTCCGTCTTTTCATTATCAGTTGCCTGTGACATTTAATAAATTTTCATGGAAAGTTGTCACAACCCAAAACCTCCGTTTGCCCTCAACATCCAGCCGAAATCTGGTCAACGAGGCCACAACTTTTTTGCCTCTGTGTGTGTGTGTGTGCGGATGTCCAAGCAAAGTCTTTAATTAATATTTTATTCATGGTAGAAAAACCATTTTTCCTGGCCACATTGCAACAACGTAATTAACAACAATTTTCGGGGTATTTAAAAAATGAAGAGACACACAACACTGGGTGAAATACGTAGATGAGTTGGCCACATATGACGCATGGATGAAAAAAAGGGGATATAAAAAGATGAGGCCTCAAAGCAATCAAGCCAGGGGTTAATGTAAATTTATGCAGAAAATTCTTTGTAAATTGAATTTTTATTTGGCTTGCGTCAGGCGGTGGAAGATACTTTTGAGATTCATTCGGCAGTTAAAGACTTCAGTTGTGAAGAGTACAAAAATTAAGCTGTCAGACTGCATGTACATATATGAAAGATATTCGTCGTACTTAAAACACTTTTCGACATGTCATGCCGCACCTCACAATAAAATTCCTTTCACATCCAAATCCCTGATTGGCAGGCAAACTAATAGATACAAAACTTAAGCTCGCTTTGACAGTTTGCATGTATCTAGATAACAAACCAAGCAGTGAAAAACAACAAAAAGACTAATTTTGTTTGTGTGGCAAACTTTTTTGATTGAAGCGGCAACAAAATGGCATACGCACTCAAAGTCAAAGTTCGAATTTTGGGGCGTGTGTGTTTGGTTGCGACAGCTGCCGCCATTTAATTTTGAGATAAAAAGGGGTTCCCCAAACCAAAGAACCGAAAAACCAACCAACCGAAATTGGTTTAGGCAGCAGCTTTCTGGCGGCTTATCTTATCACCAGCCTAATTGTCATTGGCCCACAAGACTGACAGTTAGCGTTAATGTTGCCCAATATGAACGCGGGCTGCCATACATATATATGTCTGAATACTGCTGGGATTTATCTAATGAGGCCCGAAACACACCCGGGAAAAAGTGACGAGCATTTAATGAACCTTTAGCCTTTCACCTGGTGCGGAACATTTTTCGGTTATCAGCGAAAATGACAATGGTAATGCGGGATTTTCCGGATATTGGAAAAACAGCGTTGAACAAAGTGGCCCCAGGATATAAAAGCGAACGGCATTACCAGGATGATGGAAAGTTTTGGGTATTATAGTTTTATTTTTATGAGAAAGGCTGGCTAGTGTGTTTTAACATTTGCAATTAAACAATGCGTTTTATACAAATTTTTTAGTTTTATATTTAGTAAATGCCCCAGTCATTACTTTTTAACGTTAACGTTTAATGTCAGCGGTTATAAAAGTGTTCAGTATTATTTTTAATTGCTTCGAAAGGATGGCAGTTATTTATCAGTTGAATGTGTACTATTGTTTTGTTTGCTAACTGCTTTAATTTATGGAACTCTTTATACATACATACATACATAAATGCAATAGGATTGCAGGTAGTAAATTCTTTGTTTCAATATAAAACTTATTTTTGTTAACATATTTCTTTACCCCATATTATTCCGCCCATAAATCCAATTGAAAAATGGCTATTAAATAACTCTCCAAATTTTCTTCCAGTTTATAAATCAATTGAACTTGTCATCGGCATATTCGCTTTGGTTTTTTGAATTATAAGTATTTAATTTGATATATATATTTCAGTGATTTATTCAGTCACTGGCTTTTGGACCACCCACTGCGTTGAACTCTGGTCTAAACGTTATTTATAACCAGGCAAAATCTCTGAAAAAACATATTCTCATATTTCAGTCTTTGACTCGTTTCTACCTCAATTTATCAGAGAATTCATTTGATTTGCTCCTATTTAAATTTAAAAAAAACACACATTTTTCCTGTGTGATTCATTCAATTATTTTGACTTTTAAGCTGTGCGAGAAACCACAAAAATAAAACCATTTTAAGCCATAGGCAAGTAGAGTTTCCAGGAATAATTTGGTGGTCATGGTTGGCGGAGGTTTTCCATAAAATGGGTGTTTTGGTGAAAATATATGCAAATTGCAAGAAATTATGTAATACGAAGACGGTATAATTAAATTGTTCCCTCATTTTTGTGGTTGCAAATTATGCAAATATCTTCTAGAAATTTGGAGCAGGTTGGCGGGTTGGACAATTGTTGTTGTCGCCTTTACTGCTATCTTTGTAAATTTTAGGCGTAAATAATAAATTAGAGCGATATGCCAGCGGAATAATATTAAAATGTACAAAGGTAAAGTAAATGTTTGCAAAATTGTGAGGGTTTTTTCAAAGGACTCTCATTTATTTTAGTATGCTGAATAAAATTCTAGCCTAAGCAAAAAATACTTGGAATTCATTTGAAAAATAATAATTACAACCTTTTTATCATCTTAAAAAAAGGGCATTTACGCCTATGGTGAAAGGACCGATTATGAAAGCTGTTTAACTTGTATGGTTCTACCATAATCTCATAAATATATTTTAATTACTAATAAAGGCTGGGTAGCTCTGATTTTAAGTAGCTTATTTTTTCCCATTTCTTTTTACTGTAATCTATCATTACATGAATTTTAAATGGAACTCATTTAAAGTAATCTCATTTTAATATATTTATCCATACCCATCTCATCAGTCGTTAACTTTATATATTCCTGATTGCTTTAATGCTACCCATTGCCGTTCTGTGTGTCTCTTCTTTGAGTTTCCTGATAGGCTTCATTGCATAGTTTAAATATTGATTTTTAATTATTTTAAGCAGCACCAATACCACTAAGTATGCAATGCTCCAGAGGCGGAACACACGTTTGTATGTATATATGGTATATATACTTTTGTATGTATATATATATATTTTATACAGCATCACCCATGGAGGTCCTGAGGGGCCACACACTGAGCAAAGGACTCGACTCGAATCGACTCGCCTCGCCTCACACCTTTCACTGGTGGCCTTCCCCCGAGGGTTGCTCTGGGAATTGCGAATGTGGGTGGTCTTTTATGGGTGGTTTGGGAGCAGAGGGGTTGTGTGAGGCGGTGGTATGTGCGTGGGTTTTGTTTTTAGCTTTACTGCTACTGCTGCTGCCTCTCTTGAGCCTCTTAAATGTCACAATGGTGATGCCAAGTTGCTTTGGGGTTGGCACTCGGGTCACCTCGCTCCCCTCCCACTTCAACCATCCCAGCTGCACCGCCCCCTTTTACTCACCCTCATTCATTTATTTTTTTCTTTGCAGCCCGGTTAGAGAGGTACAAAATATAATATGTATGAGTTTCTTTGCCTCTGTTGTTCTTTCTTGGCCATTATTTTGCACTTGCCGTAGAACGAAAGGGCGACCCTGACCCCAGGTCCACTGTTAACCAATGGTTGTTCTACGTCTTCGTTCCGGTTCGTTACATTTGGCTCTTTTGCACTTTGAAAAAATATTCTGCTTCATAAACCATTTCTTTAAAATTGATTTTAAAATATGAATTTCAAAAATATATATTTTTAAGCCAATAATTCCAGTTTTAATAAGATGCTTAGTTTTCTTAACACTGGTTCTATGATTTCAAAATAGGAAAATACATATAGAAAACATATTTACTAAAGAAATGGATATTTTTCATTTTACACATCCTAGATTTCATAATCCCAAACAAATAAAAGAGATTTCTGTAATGTTTATCTTTAAGGTTTCATTATTCTTTGAGTCTTAAACACTTCTGAGGTGTTAAAAACCTTTTTTTTTTGAGTGTTTATGACAAACGCATATGTTTGAAGGCAAAACGGACTCGCAATTTGATTTGTTTCTGCAGGGTACACAATTACAAAATGTTTTCGGTTTGGGGCTATTTCAGCAATGTCAGCGCGATAGCGACGTTGCCAAACTTCAGCAATCCCATCCAAAACGATTTTAGTGGACCGCTGCTCACTCTGCAGCGTTTTCCAGCGAGAAGCCATCATCAATCGATGATGTTGAGAGAACGAGTGGCCCACAAAACTGGTAACAGATGCTGCACACGTGTCTCGGGTGCGGTTCGGTGTGTAATTGGATGATGTTCAAAGGACAGGCGGGAGAAATCGGGGATTTGGGTCGGGGGCTGTGTTCGCAGAGCTAAAAACAAATAAATAGTCAAGCGGCGGCCATTTCAACGTCGTTCATTTCGCTGTGAGTGAAATACAAATAACATTTAATAAGAAAAGGAAATTGTCTATTTTGGCAGACAGGCTGAACGACAGGAAACTCGAGAATGGACTCTTTCTACACAGAAAAAAAGTGGTACTTCGTATTTAAACGTAAACCCACAGAAATGTAAAACACATCTGTTATTTTTGATACATTTAAATAATTTTAGAGAGAGTAATGCAATCGTTCTTTTTATTTTGTTTATTGTGTTGTATAGAATTTGGGTTGGTCTGCATCAGCCAAATGTGTTATATAAAATTACCAACCTAAATTCAGCATCTTTAAGCAGTGAATCTTAAAACAAGGACTTTCGACTTTTTCCTGTGTATCCACAATCAATGAGAATTAGCAAAAGGGCAAAAAAAAAACTTCGGAAAGGCTCAGGATTGGGCTTCCATTTAGAAGTGTTCGAAATGAGATTTAGTCGAGTGTGTGTTAATCAGAGGGATAAATGGAAGGAAATAGATAGGAAGTAGAGATGTCTATTCCTGGCATAAAAATAAACACCCATAGGTACTTGTTACATATTCTGAGCTCTTTTAGTAAAAACGTACATCTTTCAAGCTTACATATATTACTAACGTCTTTGCACTCTGACTGCAGCTGTGCATTAACCTTATAATCTTTTATACCCATCCCACTTAGATGTTCATTATAATAGCCATGTTAATTGCAATTTAATATGCGCACATATGGATATACAATTTTTTTTACATTTTTAATAAATTAAAATTGATGACAAATGCGTGCTGAAGTTGAAGGCCGCCTTTGTACAGACTTCAACTTCAATAAACATACATACAAATTAAAACTAAATAAATAAAGTAAGCAAAACAGGCTGACGGTCATTAAAATCAACATTACCCATCAACGGGCAGTGGGGCTAAAAGTCAAATGAAAAGAATAAATTAAATATTTAAGCTTTAATGTAAATGGAAACGACTGAGTGTCACAAAATACGAATACGACCGAGTAGTGTAATACATGAAATAATATCCTTCAGGCATTAAGAATATGCGGGAATATATGGTGAGATATATGTTTGACATATTGTTGGCCTCCAGTGTTTAAAGTGGTATTTAAACGATAAAATATTTGTGGAAACCAAAGTAAACGAAAAGAAATAAATAAATTAAAGTTTTCCATTTTCAGCAATACAATTTCTCAAAGGATTTGTCGAAGTTAAGAACAAATGATAAGAAAAATTAAGACTATATTTTCTGAATTTTAGGTTCTAATTAGGCACTTTGTTTTTTAGTTCATATTAAACTCTATATAGTTAACGTAGAGGCGTCAAGATTTAAATGAAGCTTAGTGATCTTTATTACCACCATTCATTCGCTTTTTAATTCTTCTATAAAAATGTCACCGATGCACCCAGTGATTTCAGGTTCTGGGTCATTGCAATTGCATTTCGATTTGCAATGGCGAATAATTAAAAGGGCATAAAAAGGGAGGCGGAGGAGGTAACTTCAAGGTCACTGGCTGTAAAGGTCACAAGTTGGCCAGGTTGCTAGCCACTGGTGATGTCAGCAACTCGTTTATGGTCAAGACAATCGAAACAATGGCGCCAGACGTAATATATACCCCACCCTTCCATACAGATTTCAACCCAGAGCGCATCTTCCATTTATCTTTTGCATTGCAACCTGACTTGTTCACCTTGTTGTTGCCGGTGCTGTCGCTTTATGTTAATTGGCAACAGTTATGGCAAAGTGAGCACAGTTTTCCACCAAACGGGTGGCAACGAGTAGCAAATTTGCACTTTTCAACTAGCTAATAAATTAAATTCGTCGAAAATGCGAAAACCTCGAGACGCCATTAAAGCAAAATGTAAAAATATATACACACTGCAAGGAACACAAAATAAAGCAATAAATGAAAGGGGCCAAATAAAAAGGCACTCATCGCAGGTTTTTAAACGAGCTTTTGGCATTTTTTCCAAAGCGAGAATTTATGGCAAAAAATCGTGTAAAAATGCAGGCTTTGCTGTAAGCAATAACAAAAAAAAATGTGCAGGGGACGTAACTCTATTAATCGTTGATTAATCGTATTTGCATAAATTATGCATAGTTTTTAATTATGCAAGATATTTACAAAGCTATTTTTCAGAGTTAAAGCAGCATTCTATAAATAGTGACAGACTGCATGTCTCTAAACATTTCCGGTTTGTAGAATGATTCAGGTGGGACTTAGCCATTTAATGGATGTCATGGTAGCTATTCAAGAAAGATGATGAATCAGAGGGTTAATAAATCAAAACCTTGGATTGATGCACTTTCATTAACAATTTTATACATTTTTTTAAATTAAAACAATTTCAATAATTCTTTCTAAGAGTATAAACTTTGTTTTTAAACTAAACCAAACCCCTTTTTGATATCAATTATGTGGAAGTCTGTCTATCCACTTCAAACTTTGACAAACTTGTAATACAACAATTATTTGTATAAATCCATTCAAAAGTTGTTTGCCCACTTTTTATTTGTTGACCAACCCTAAAAAAAACTTAAAAACCTTGCTCAATGCTAAATCAAGTGAACAGTAACTGCATGGGAATACAGTGCGTAACGTAAGCGTTAATAAATATTTCAGATATTTATCCAATTTATACACAGAAAAGTTTGAGAAATATTATATATAATTTAAGAAAGTATATAAAATAAATAAAGTAGTATAAAGTATTGGCCTTCATATTAATATGAGAAATTCAAATCCTTTATTCTGTCGAAACGCACTGTTTTTTTTGATTTGACTTCGTACACATTTTATTTGATTACTCAATAGCAAAATATTTTGCCTAAAAAAATAAAGTCAACAAAAAATTATATATGCACGAACGACATGCCTACAATAAAATCTCGTTTATGACATGCAAATAAAATGTAAATTTAGTAGTCCAACAGTGAGCGCCGCAGAATAGAAATAACGAAACAAAATAAAATTCTATAAAAAATATCAACGAATCGAGAGAGCGAAGAATACAAGATAAATAAAAACAAAAGCCGGCCGCAATAAATAAAAAAACAAAACAAAGCCCGAGATCGACTCGAGGCGGCAATAAAAATTTGTCGACTGTGTCAGCGATCAAAAGCGTTCAAAAAGCACGTGGGGGCGTAACGAATAGCCACATAGAGGCAAAAAGAGACGGGTAGAGGGGTCCGTGAAAGAGAGGACAAGCGTGGCGAAGAAGAAGAACTGATGCACTAAGCGTTACACTTGCTGTTAATGAATGAAAACGAAGTGCAGTTGAATGGAGCCGGGAAGTGAAGTGAAAACAATTCACAACCCCATAAAAATCGAGTTAAAAGAGCACAACTAAGTACTCATTTCACGCTATAACGTGCAAATTGCACAAAATTAGAGAGTAATCTTAAAATGTTTACACATAATGTCAAGGAATTAATAAAATTTGTATCCTGACAAATTAAAAAACATTTCTTCTCTTGGAAATTTTTTCTTGTATCAAAAAGAAATATATTGTTCTAGAAACGCATTTGCTTGCATAGTTCATTATAAGGTTCACTAGAGGGTTCTAAAATAAAGGACTATATTTGATAAAAATATATTTAAATTTACTGTAACTAGGGTACAGAAAATTTGTGTCCTAAAAATTAAAGGATAGAACATATTTATTAGATTAATTTGGGTTGCATATGCTTCAATTTCTTAATAAGTCTGGATAGGAAATTGATGATAGCGTTTGTTTTAATAACACAGCAAAAACGACAGATTGATTAGTAAATAAATATAATCAAAAGTTAAATATACAGTTCTGCTTAATTGTTTATATAATTCGAAACTATAGAATTTTTACTTCAAGTTCTTGATGCACTTGATTCAACATAGTTGTACAATTATTATAATTAAATTCATGCCGAAAGCCTGATCTTGAGCTGCCCACTCATGCGAGACGAATGCTATTATGAAACCGCTCCAATAACTTAGATAATGCTACGGACCGCCTCGATCTGTCTGGCTGCTACAGATACCGTTACTTTGGCGACTGCACTACAATGACAACGCTAAAACCTGTTACACTTTTGACCAAGTTTCGACCGCTTGCTGCTGACTCATAAAAAATAAAAAAACGGGCGTGCGACGATCTTGCTAATTGCTGGGGGCAGAAAAGTGAGGGGAGATACTTGGGACTCGTGTGACTGACACCTGCGATTAGCTTTTAGCCCCCGCTTTTTACCACCACACCGCACCCCCTTCAAGCTCCCTAATCGTTGAACCGAATAATTTGCATGAAACTTGGCTTAAACGTTTCACTCAACACAAAAAGTGAGAGAGAGAGAGAGAAATAAAGTTTCGGTCATTCACATTGCCGCAGGTTTTGTTGGCGTTTGTTTATCTTTGGCTCTTTCATCTCGAGCTGTGAACTTGTCAGTTACAGCAAATTTGCATTGTGTTAATTTAAAATATTCAATTTACTCGTTTGCTAATTTTATTTGGAAGCACTTTGAAATTTGCAAAACTGGTACATGAATTTTAAAGAGCATTTTAACGATACTCGACCCGGATTTAATTGGCTTTCGGCAGCACCTATGCGAATTAAACAAAAGTTTTAAATACCTAAATTATATACGAAAAATCGTTAGTTAATTGACAATTTATAAGCAATTTGCGTTCCAAAGGTATTACGCGAAAAATAATCTTATCTTGAGTATCTTATTTTTTAATTTGACGAGCTTAATTGTGGATAATTTATCATTGAACACTTTGAAAGTAAGAGGTAACCCATATACATTTTATATAATTTCAGGGAGCGTCTATTTGGATTGGCTAAGGAATTTAAATAAGGTTTCCTATCGTCGGTTTTATCAAGGCGATCAGAAGTAGAGAGAGATAGCAAGAACTGGAGGCGGAAAGGCAATTTTTTAAATCAACTTTAATTGAAATAAATTGTCAAATCATTTGCCCTGAAAATGGAAATGGACTCAATTAGATGCGGGCCTTATGCGCTCTACTCTACATTACTTTGCCTATTCTAAAATATGTTCGTTCTCATTCCCCGCCCCTGGAAAATTATAAAGCACCATCAATCAAGGGGGGAAAATGAGAAATTGAAATATGACAAGAACCTATCCAATCAGTCGAGGGATTGATGACCACTCTGGGTAATGGGAAAGATGGAAAACCTACTTAAGAAATTGTCGGACACATGCCTACATAAATGTAAAACTAATTGAGTGAAAGTCATTTTGTACATGAAAATCATTCGAGATGCCGAACAACCTTCAAAGCGCTATAAACACAAAATAAACATAATTAATAGCAGACATAAAAACCGAAAGAAATAAAGAGATATCTGGTTAGATACAGTGCGTTGCATGATTTTAAGTTAATTTAAATGTTGAAATATAAGAGATAGTTGAATTTAATTTTAGAGATATTATTTATATGGTTTGGCCATTTATTAATTTGAAATGTTTGTCTTAGTTCAAAAACCTTCAAGTTTATATGACTTTAATTGTGTAAGAGCCCATCTTACAATCCCAAAATCCACTGTGCAAATGCTTTAATCACTTTGGATTGAAATACAAAATCTTGACCAAAACTTTGCGGTTAACTGCGCACGCACAATGGACTTCCTCTGATCTCTCTTCCTCCCAAAATCTCCGTCTCCCCATAAAAACCACATCTGAAATACAATTTATGCCAGCTGCCGTCGACGTATAACCGTTTTATGCAATTTATGTGCAATTTTTCAATTGAAAAATCGGCGGACCAGGCCAGGAAGGTTTCACTTAATGCGACGCAATTTCAGTTTTATAAAATATTTTCCTCTCTCTGCTCGTACGGGGATTTATTTCGCATGTGAGAAACGTTTGAAATTTTAGTAACTACTGCTACACGATGACAGCTAGACGAACTTTTAATTGCAATTAATTTGAGTGACATTTGCGAAATAAACTGAAACTGCAAATCGATTCAGGGCGGTGACGACATTGAGAAATTGCAAAATTATTGGAAATATTATGGTTGTCGTCTAGAAAGTTTATACGTTTTTATATTATGTGCCAATAACGCAAGCTCGTGAAAAATAATATATATTTCTAAGAATCATTTAATAGACAGTATAAACTGACTGAAATATTATGAAAACATTATTAAAATCTCATTATTTTTAAATTAAAATCAACTATATTTATATTCAAGCATCTATCCTTTTAAAATGCAAATGGTAATTCAAATCGGAAAAAAAATTAGAATTTGCATGGTTTCTTCTTAAACTCTAAAACGTTTTTTTTTTACAAATTTGTGATCCTTAAACATCTTGTATTCTGAGTTATTGAATTTTTGTCTTTCTAGACCATTAACGTTCATGTGCGTATCCATTCATTTTTCATACATACAAGCTCCAAAAAGACTCGTTCTGGCTTAAGCAACCAATTCAATGTCAAATCACCGGTCTGACATCATTAAAACCCCATCGTTAACCACAACAGCAGCTTCTAGCGCCATTCATCAAAATCTGGTCTATGTTTAGGCCAGGCCAACTTCCTTATCAATCATACGGCATTAAAGTAGTTTTTACCCATACAATTTGCATATCAAACGTACCTGCAAAGAAAAGAGAAGAGAAGACAAATGAAATAAATTAATAAAAATCGAAATTTATTCGCAGACGTGGGAAAATATGCTGAAGATACAAGCCAGAAAAAAAAAGTCATTCTTGTTAACACATTGAGGGTATCAAATGAACAGGCAATAAATTGGGGCCAGATAATTATATAATGTCGGGGGCATTAAGAATATATTGTGTATTGTATATGTATCAGAATTTAATGAGAAAAACAACCATAAACACGGCCAAAGTCAAGTGGAAGTCGAGAGAAACGAAAATCCGAAATCTGAAATCCAAAAAGCCGCAAATTCGACCCGCATTTTTGGTTTGGCTATCAGATTACCCCCCTTTCGCCGCGGCAAACAATTGTCCCGCATAAAAAAATAGAGAAAACGAAGACAAAGTCAACATTTGGCTCTAAGAGGGGTTTATCTATTTCTTCTTTTTTTGGGGGGAACCTCACACACGTGTGACTACAACATTTAACATTATTTGTTGTCGTCTAAGCAAACAGGTAAACAAACAGAGACAGAAACAGCGACTAGAAAGGGAGAGGTGTGTAAAACAAAGAGATTGACTAATAAGGATTTTAGCACGAGCTAAGATTCGCCTTAAATCGAGAGTAAAACACACATAGACTGTGACTCCGGATGAAAGAAAAAGTAAATAGTGGCGACAAAAATACAGTGGCCGCTCTTTAAATATTGTACTATTGGTTTAGGACAGCTATCGTATCAGTTTGAAACTTTCTCTGTAATACGCGAGCAAGTTATTTTTGTTTAACATAAAACTGCTGAATATTTCAATCATATAATTCTCGTGAAATTTAATTTGTTTTTCTTTTTAACAAAGTGTCATCTGCAAAGGATGTGAAATCATTATTTATTTTAATTTATATTTCTTAAGGCATCTATATATGTAGATAACCATAACATATTCTTATTGTGGAATTCTTATTTACTCAGAACAAATATTGTGGCCATTATTATTTCCAGGAACTCAAAGTTATCTTTAGGTTTTCATTCATATAAAAAAATTAAAACTTAAAATTCCAAAACCAATCAAATGTTAACATAAGAAGTTTAATGATTATGATATGACTTGGGGAAACTTTCTCTAATGGAATGACCACAGGTGTAGGTAAAACGGCATTGAAAAGTGCACCTTCGGGCGGCAAACAAGCAGCGTAATAGAGCCGAGTTTACTTTTTATCGTTGCTTGCCTGTGATATTTACGACTCGCGATGTTTGGCAATGTTTGTTTTTACTGGGGTTTGCTGGAGTTTTTTGTCTTTGCTTACCGGATAATACATTCCTTGCGGAGGAAGAAAAAATGCCCCTGAGCCCCACAGTTTGACGGCTTTTTATGTTCACAGTGGCGTCGCAAATGATGTTACTCCTCTCTTGTTTTGCACTCGACAATTTCTCTGCGTGTATTTGCAGGGGGTTGGCCAACAACAGGGGTAGTTCACTATTTTTCTTTCACTTTATTCTCTGTTTTGCAAATATTTCTCTTGTTTTCAGATATCTATTTAATTTATTTTGATTATTTTCTTAGTTTTTGGCACAATTTTGTTTCTCCTTATTTTTTTGTTGTAAGATTCACTTTGACTACAAAATAAGTAAGTCAGAAATAAGAAAGAAAAATAAATAATACTTGGAACACGATTTTGCACTTTATAGCATATTATTTCTCAGCACACGCAAAACTATTATATTTTTCAATGTCGCACGTGCGAGCGAGCGAGATGGGGCGCGACTGAGCGAAAAAGAGGGGACGAGAGGCGATATAAAGTACAAATTCTTGTTTGTTGTTTTTATAGGGGTGGCTTTTCGGGCTCCTGGGAAACTGAAAACTCCCTGGATATTTTAATTTTTCGAAACGAAAACAGAACCGAAACAGCAAACCAAAGAGAAATGCGCAAAAAGACGGCGCAAACGCGAGACAAAAGAGATGATGCGAAAGAGGCGAGCAAGCAAGAGGAAACGAAGAGGGGGCGGCATCGTCAGACAGTTACAGTAAAAACTACTGCAGTTTCGGCGATTATTAGTGCTTTGCATTCTGATTTTGGATTTATTGTCTTATATAACGCTTTCTAAGTTTCCTTCTTTGCTTTCTAAATGAATCACAAACAACAGTATAAAGTTGAATTGAATTGATTTTTTTAGGTTTTGATATTTTCTAATTTGTTCTTTTTTTTTGCTTAGAAAATGAACTAGTTTCAGAATACAAATTAAGCTGTATCTATTTTTTCTTATTTGCTACAATAAGTCGTGGATTTTTGAACATATTCTTCTAGTTTGAACTTCTTTCTTTGATTACAATAATTGCATAAATAAAGTTCTTAAGACCTTATTTGAACGGAAATTAAGTCAAAAGATAATTTCAAACTATGTTGACATTGTAAATACAATAAGAAAAATTGAACAAACATTTTCTAGTTATCAATTTTTCGATAAGAAATATCATTTATTTATCATTTTTCCAATAAGTCAGTTAATTACATTATTTTTAAATAAAGTTATATATGATGTGTCAAAAGTTCTGTTAACAATGTTATTCATTGAAATTTGTTAAATTTAAATTTGCTTTTGAACAAGTTTACTTTGCAATGTGCCTACTGTAATTTTTGCAAAAAGAACAAGATTAACTCCTTTGAAAGTTCATTTTATTCAACGTTGACTGTATTTTTGTTGTCTGTTTTTCGATTTTTGATCACACACAAAGAGGTTTGATTGTCTGCGTTACTACGCATCCCTGAGATACTTTTTTTCGCGCGTCTGCACTTTTTCCTAGTGTTCCGTGCGCTTTAACTTATGAAACTGAAATTCATCATCTGGTTATTTGGGTTTATTTCAGGCATTTATTACCGATTTTAATACAATTTTATATATGTTTTGCGAAAAGCGGACAAACAAAGAAGCTGGGAGAGTGAGAGAGCGCCAGATGAGTGGGAAAAATCGAATCAGAATCTTTGGAGAGCGGCCAAAAAGGATGGCAGGATAAACGAGCAGGCGAAACGGAGGCGGCAAAGGCAACAACACAGCAATGGCCACAAAAACATGTGCGCTGTGAATGAATTTTTTTCGTTACTTTTGTGGGATGCTGCGGGTGCGAAAGAGAAGGGTCGAAAGAACGGACAGGCGAAAAAGAGAAATCACGTCCCTTGCTGCTGCTTCATCTTCTTCTTCCACCCAGCCGCATGGCATATATATTTATTTATAACTTTTCATTTCATTTATCTGCGCGTTTTCTCGCTATTTTTCGCTTAGCTTATTTCGGCACTGCACTTTTCTCGTTTCAAATATAAAGGGGGATCTTTCTTTTTCCCTCTCCCGGTTTTTCTGTTATTTTGATTTGTATTTTATGTTATACCGTTTTGGCTATTTGTATTTATTCGGTGCGTGCGTGCGTTTTGTTTTCACTTTCAAGCGTGCCGAATTTCCACTGGGAAATACGAAATTACCGCTAGTCCGACACCCACGACTTGTTGCGAAGAGCGAGAGAACGCAACTGCGATTAGAGGTGGAGAACCATCGACGCTGTCAACATCAGTGTAATCGATGTTTTGAAAACATCGCTCTTATCGATGTTTGACCGGGCGTCATCGATGTTTTTCCATCTCCAGCGGAGTGCGCGCAGGAACTTGAGTGGAAAATGCCATCATAGAGAAATAATATTTAGGTAATAATATTTATGATATTGGTGTTAATTTATTTTTTTAAAAGAAAAAAGTTAATATAAAACAATTTTTTCTATAATTTAACCCCTAATTGCTGTACTCTTCAGTCGCACGCAGCTCTTACGACGGTTGCATCCTCTTCCTGCTCGCTTGCACATGTTCGAACAGCTGATATTTTCACCACACTGTTCAAAAACGGGCGTTACGCTCGAGTGAAATCGTTAACAGTCAACAAAAACTCGAGTGGAATGGTAACAGAGCGCAAGGACTGGTGAGCAAGAGAAAGCAACTGCGATAACCGTTTTTTCAGCACTTTCTGTTTGAAAACGCGTTAGGGCATTGCTCACAACTGCGTGTTTTTGGACCTGTAAAACCACAGTTAACAGAGCTTGAGTGAGAAGTTAACAGTATGTAATAGCTACATTTCAGCTTAACATATGTTATCGATAACTGTATCGAAATTGTGGGGAATTTTGAAATTCTGATGGCTGTCATTTAAAAAAAAGTGAGTGTTTTGTTACTGAAAGTTGTGTAAATCTTACATTGACTAAGAATCTATCAAAGTCTTAAAAGAGCAGAAAGGAGTACGTTTTGGAGGGGCATATCATATTTTTAGAAAGGAAAATAATAAGAAAAATTAAGTTTTCCATAAACAAATAGTAAATTTCTCTTTGAGAATATTCGTTTGTAGTAAAATGACTCTTTCGAAAGCACAAATCCTATTTTATTAACCTAAACCCATTTTACATTAACTTTAATGCCAATATAGTTGTATTTTTGTTGAACTACATCCTAATAAAAAAACCTTGTAAATTAAAAATTAAAAATAATATATTTTGCTGACCGACCTTGTTTATTCACGCTTATAAACAAATTTTATATAGCATATTATATTGTTTGTTTTAACATTAAACTTTTAATATTTATGCTCATCACATGCAACTTCAGTTTTAAATTCAAACCCAGGCAGCTTTACTGCATCTCATGTTTTTATTGCAGCATTTTAAGTATCTCGCCGTTCTGTTGAAAGCTGCAACCCGTTTTGACCATCAAAAAGTCTTCTGGCATTGTCTCAGTTCCGTCAGTTTTCCCCCTTTCCCGCTTTCCACTTTCCCTCCTGATATGACCATCATATAGGATGAACAAACAACGCCGAGGTCCGACAAATCAAAAATGCGCCAAGAGTTGAAAATTCTGCTTTGGCTTTCTGGATGGTAAAGGGAGGATGATATGGTAGTGGCTGGAAAAATGGGTGATAGTCGGGTGGTCCAGTAAAACCAAATCAAAAGTGTCAAGCCTCATTTTCGGTTGTCCAGGACAACGCTTGTCAAGATTGCATTAGCAGCATGTTGTTGGCCAAAAAAGTGGGGAAACGGGGCAATGTTATGGTGAAACTACACAATCAAAAATCACTTAAATTGGTACAAAAGTTTCTAAAAATAATAAAAACTTACAAAAAAGTTACAAAACGAAAACAAATTTTATACATCAAAATGAATGAATGCAAATAGCATAAGGAGTAAAAAAAATTAGTTTTTTTTTTATCAAAAAAGGAGAGTGAGTTTAAAAACAATAATATATAAGCCGTATAAGGAGTATTCAATTTGTTATACAAATGATTGAAATAATTTATTTTCATTCGGCTCAACTCTAATGCACCTTAATTGATTGAAATCATTTAAAACGTTCAATAATACATATTCTGGGAATAAAAATAGATTTTTGTTCAGTGTAAAACTAGCACGACCAACAAATAGTAGGCGTGGTTTATGGGGAGGCTTATTAACGCGACGGACAGCAGCAGGCGTCAGTTTGAAAGTGGAAAACAGGGGAGAAAAGCGGCAGACCGGGGAGAAAATGCGAAAAAGAGGCGAAAAAGGGGGCTCCTAGATTTGAAATGCAAATGGATTCACCACAAGAGTGAAAGAGAAAGGTGCGGGCAGACAGAAAGAGATAGTCAGTCATAGAAAGTGGGAAAAGTTTTCCACTGCATCCAGAACCCAAAAAGCTGCACATGATACGCGCTCATGATTTTCCCCGCCCGGATTTTCCACCCGCCACCTGCATAAATGCAAAAATCCCCACGGTGGCAACTTTTTAATCCCTTTTGGCCGGCAAATTGTCGCCAACACTCTGAAAAACGGTAGCCGGGCAAAAATGAGCAACGTGCCAGGTTTTTCACCGTTTTCGACGCTTTTCCACCTTTTTTTTGACTAAGCTGCTTGAGGCAGAAAAAGTATCGCAAAATTGAATGCGGGCGGGTTGAGAAAAAACGGAGAAAATGTAAATAATGAACATCTGCCGATAACTTATGAAAGTATATTAAATATGGTAAGGTAAATATGGGGGTTTCCCTAGGGTAAATCACTTTTAATATGCTTAATGGACATGCGATGAAAAATGACTTGATGGAAGAAAAATATGTATAGTACGCAAATATAGGAGAACCTTAAAAAATTGATGAATAACAAAAAATATTATGAAAATTATATCTTGAAGGCATAAAAAATGGATTAAAGTAGCAGTATTTTTTAACATACATTTAATAATGTGGCAATGATTAAGTATGTTAACTTAAAAAAAAAAAACAATCTTAATATTTTTTTAAAAGCCATATATTCACTCATAAAGTCCAAAGTTTCCGCAGCCCTTCAATCGTCAGCCAACCGCAACTTGGGGAAAACTAAAGGAAAATTCTTCACTTATATTTCCCACCCCCACTACGTCCACCCCCTCCTCTTCCCGCGGGAGCTGACCTGCCTCTGAGTTTGATATATGTAAAGAGAGAAGTGGGGGAAATGCGGCCAACTAACCGCAAACAATAACAAACGATGGCCAAAAGCGAAACAGAAGCTGTTTCTGTTTCTGTCTACACCTACACCCCCTCCCGGGGGCGTAGGCAGGGGGCGTGGCAGCTTCTGGGGGATCTGTCGGGGTGCCATTTACAAGGAGCAAAGGATTTATGATGCCTGTTATCGCGCCCCGAACGCGAAGGACGCACAGCAGGCAAAAACGATGACAAAAGGTGCCCATGGAGGGGGGGAAAAACCGGGAAAAACAAGGGAAAACTCCAAGGGAGTGGCGTGTTTTAGGGTGAAAGGGCTGGGAAAAATCAGCAATGGCGTGGAAGGCTGATATAATCTCATACGCAGCAAATAAAATATGTACGAAAAAACAGAGCATACTTTTTTGGCCATTTAATTCAAGCAAAATTTCAGTGGGTCAAAGGTGATGAAAATTCTTTAGGGTATTTTCAAAAACACCAAGTTTAATTATGTCTACTTGAAAAAATGTACTTTCCGTATTTTTAAGATTACATTTTTAAATTAAAAATAGTAATTCACCAAAAAAATGTTTACCTGACATTTACATATATTTTAAAAATTTATGAAACATGTGTGTGACACTTTAAATAACTAACCTTTAAATAGCAACAAAGAAATACAAAATATGGAATTAATAAAAAATGTGACTCATTTTAGCTATTTTAAAACTCTTAACTTGGCAGCACTGGCAAAATTAAGTCTACAAGTGTTAAACATAAAATTTAATGGCTCAAAAGGGGAGTGAAGAGGTCTGAAAAGGATTGTTCTGTTTTTTGGGGGCAGCCATAAACACATGTGTTCGTTCACTTGAAGCGCAAATTGGAAACCCTCGGGGGCTGAGCTTTTCACCCCCTCCAATTAATCGTGACTTTATGGGGTTATTTATCTCAGCCAACCCCCACTGTGACCTTGAGTGTTGCCATCAAATCTGCATTAATTAAATTAAATTCCCATGCCAAAAAGAAAATCTAGCGTCTAATTAAAGACCCAAAAAACCGTTTGCCCATTTAGCAGAGGCTAAAAGTATCTATTACTGAATTTTAGTGGGGCTCTTACCGCGCCAACCTCCTAAATTAGTCAATAAATTAAGGCAGCCAGAAAGTTGCTGTTTCGCCGCTTCCGCTCGCTCTTTCCTAACGAGCCAAAAACCATTGCATTAAAAAAACCATTCATTAAAATGGCGAAATGTGGCGCTTGAATTTATGGCTTAAAATGCAGGGAGACCTGTGCGTCTCAAGTGGCAAAAAAATAAAAAAAAGAAACAGAAACAGAAGCAGCAGCAGCTTCCTCATTCAGAACGGTTCAAATCTTTAACCGGAGGTTCGCCTGGAATTCCCTCGGCTCCTTTGCTTTTTACCGCAGAAAAATGGAGAATAAAACAAGAGAGAACGCTATAGTAGGGTGCCCCGACTATCAGATACCCGTTACTCAGGTAAAGGGAATGCGAGGGAGATGGAGATAGAAACTTTGATCACGCATAACTTTTTAACGAATGGTCCGATTTGAAAAATTTCTTCTACATTTCGATAGGTATTGATAAACACAATAAAACTGCATTTTTACTTTTCCGAAATATTTAAATTTTTAAAATCGTATATAAGCGATTGTGGGCGTTAAAGGGGCGTGGCACCTTTTGAAACAAACTTGCGCTGCGTAGGAACTCCTAGAATCTGCATGCAAAATGCCAATCTTCTAGCTTTTATAGTTTCCGAGATCTCAGCGTTCATACGGACAGACAGACGGACAGACGGACAGACGGACAGACGGACAGACGGACAGACGGACAGACAGACGGACAGACGGACATGGCTATATCGACTCGGCTAGTGACCCTGATCAAGTTATATACTTTATAGGGTCGGAAACGCTTCCTTCTACCTGTTACATACTTTTGCACGAATATAATATACCCTTTTACTCTACGAGTAACGGGTATAACTAGCAGGTGGGCGTGGTCGCAAGTGAAGTATTTTTGATACCCTTTCTTGTGATTATTCTATTCTTCTTGAAATAAAGATTTAACCTTTGTTGTCTAACATTAACTTTAACCTTCGGTTAAATATATTTTTAACTATTCTTGAAATACGTATTGGGCAATAATACTTGTTTTGTATTTCTTGAAACACATTTAAATGTGATAAACACTTTTACTAACCACAACTAAATACAATAATTATTTCTTAAAATTTGGATAGCAAATTAAAAAGTAAAATGTGGAATAAATAAATTGAAAGATTATAAGCATGTAATAAAATATAATATAATATAATAAAATATGTAAAAACATTTACAATAAACTTTTAAGCATTTGTAACAAATGATATGATTAACCTCCAACTAGGTGTTCATATTTGTATAGGCTTTAGTACATTTATAAGCATTCTAAAACATTTTTATAATAGGTATTATGTTGACATTACTGTGTGCAGATTTTATCCTGAATTTAGGCAGGAGGTCGAAGAGTGATGGGACCCACAGGCCCCACAGTTCAATGCGCTCGCCATGCACTCAATTATAATTTGCGAGCGACTCTCAGACAGAAAGGCCGCCCATGGGACGACGATGACGCGTCATCAGGCCATTAGCAAAAAGCAACTCAGACATATGTTGGGGCAGGGAAAATAGGGGAAAAAGTAGAGTAGTAGGTACACTAAAAAAATTCAAATAAAATATATAATTCTAAAAACCAAAAAAATGGATTTAATCGTCTTGATATAAAACAAGAGAGAACGCTATAGTCGGGTGCCCCGACCATCAGATACCCGTTAGGTAATGGGGTGCGAGGGAGATGGAGATGAAACTTTGATCACGCATAACTTTTTAACGAATGGTCCGATTTGAAAATTTCTTCTACATTTCGATAGGTATTGATAAACACAATAAAACTGCATTTTTACTTTTCCGAAATATGTAAGTTTTAAATCGTATATAAGCGATTGTGGGCGTTAAGGGCGTGGAACCTTTTGAAACAAACTTGCGCTGCGTAGGAACTCCTAGAATCTGCATGCAAATGCCATCTTCTAGCTTTTATAGTTTCCGAGATCTCAGCGTTCATACGGACAGACAGACAGACAGACAGACGGACAGACGGACAGACGGACATGGCTAGATCGACTCGGCTAGTGATCCTGAACAAGAATATTATACTTTTAGGGTCGGAAGTTCCTTCTACCTGTTACATACTTTTGCACGAATACAATATACCCTTTTACTCTACGAGTAACGGGTATAATGAATGACACTCTCAAATAAATAATATAGTGACAGCATTTTTAAATTAAAATATTAGCCGTAATCAATACTAGTCTTAAATATTTGAGCATAGTTGGGCTATAATAAAATAATAGTCATTACAAAAATAAACTCAACTTTCTTTATTAGTTTTAAAAACATCCTTATTTTTCGCAGAATAAATTAACAAATACAATGGTAATAGTATAAATGTAGTTTTTTTCTGTGTAAAATAAGTCCAAAATGTATGCAGAATTTGAAGAATGATAAAAGCATTTTGTAGGTTCTGGTTGTGGGCTTATTTCTCCTTTTCTCCCTGACTCCTACATATATTTCCTCATTTTCTTTCATTTGGTTTACTTTATGTGTGTGTATTCAGCTGCGGTCTTTTTGGTTTTACTTCGTTGCTGATTTGCGTAATATTTCTTGATTTTAGTTGGGCAGATAAAGCAAACAAGGAACACAGGAATGGTTTTCCCTCATGAAATACATAAAAAAAAGGTTGCCTCAAACTATTTTTGCTCTCCTCAGGTAAAAGCTATAAAAAGAAATACCCAAACATTAAGCTTAATTCGATCGATGTGGAATTAACTAAGAGAAAACCGCCATTAAAGACCGCAGTCACTAAGAGCCCCAAAATGGATTTCCCATTTTATTTGCTTTTTTTGGCATTCCCGCACATAAAAATCTATTTGAAAGAGCCGTATTATTTTTGACTAAATTCCAAGGAGATACAATAAAATTCAATTGCAAACTTCGCTCGCGGCAGCCGCAGAAAATGAAAACAAAATAATGAATATACTTTTCTTGGCCGGCAGAAGCTTAGAGACGCCGAAAAACTTGGCAAGTTCTTAGCCACAAGGGCGAAATGTCCTGCTGCTGCAGCAAACACATGTCAAATGCCCCTCCCCCTTCCGCCTTCCGCCCTCCGCCCCTTTCTTCTTTTTTGGCGAAAAAAACAAGTTTTTACTTCTAGGAAAGCTTTTCGAAAAACTTGCACGGACAAATGGCAAAACTGCTTATCTCAACAAAAAGCCAAAAAGAAATTCCAAGTAAAAGGGCGAGGGGGGGGCGAAAGGCGTTGCCTTAAGGGGCGTGGCAGTTGCACTAATGGTGCCAAGCAACCGGAAATGCCGCCATGCATGTCTGCCTCCATTTCAGAGGCTGTGTATCGTTCTTCTCCCACTTTTCCACCCAATTTTACCCTCATTTTGCCTCTTTTTTTAGCCAAGTAAATCTTGATTGCCTTTTGCTGCAAGCCAAAAAATAAACTATATGTTTGCCCACAATTCCCTCAAAGAAATCTCTATTTTAGCCTCGAACACATATTTTTTGCTATGATAATTTCCGCAGTATTTTATAGAGAAACAAATGGCAGACTGTCAGTTTGATTTTGAAATCAGAAACAACAAACACAAAAAATAAAGAGTCGAACAAGAAATAGAAAACGTGATGAGCGAATCGAAACTGACATTTTGGCCAGTGGCCAAACAAGGCCCAAATGGAGTCAATTGGGAGGCCTTATGCAAGATGGCCCAAAAGCAGGTTTGTCGCCAGAAAATGTCTCTCTTTGCCACTCACAATTCTAGTTTTTTTTCACTGAAGTGCATAAAGAGGTCCTAAATAAGCTAAGTGGTCGTCAAAGTGTACTTTATTTATTTAATTATTTGTGATCTGTTTATATTTAAGAATTTATAAAAACGGAATTGAAAAACCAAATTAGATATAATATTTCTTTAAAGCCTAATTTCAATAGTTTTTAAACGTAATATGAGAACTTCACACACATACTAATATGTACATATGTAATAAAAAATATTTGTTCTATTGTTTCGAACAAATATTAAATTTCAAACATTTAGAAATATTTTTGCTTAATTTAATTTAAAAGTAAAGTTTTAGCAGGTAAAAACTTTTGTAATTTTCGAAAACTACAGTAAATGGTTTGCCATAAAGTTAAAAAAAAATGTGTATGCTGCCTATTGGAATTAAAGGACTTTATTACTCCATTTAAGTGTTTATCCTTCTTATTTTTCCTGTAGTTTAAATTATTATGAGCACCTCCAATGTAGGGCAAATAAAATTAATGCGGATTACTTCATGGAGGTTAACCATAAAACAATTTTTCAAAATTAAGCAACAAAAACTTTTTCTGCAAAGCTCATTATCAATGCCGTGCCACGCCTTCAACACCAAAAAAAAGACACAACAAAAAGTGAAAAATGCAGCAAACGTTAATTGAATTTTGAACTCAGCCAAAAATTTTGGTATCTCTATTTTGTTGGGCTTTTAGAATCTATTTGTTGGTTTTGGTCTGCCTGCTTATCCAATTAGACACGAAATTTTTGCTTCTTTTTTTTTTGTTGTCGAGGGTTTTGTTGCCAGTTTCAGTTCGCGGCATTAGCTCAAAAGTTGGCCCATTAATGGCGAACTAAATTCACTTTTGCAGCGACGAAAATTCCATTTCGAGAGTGAGTGCAAAAGAGTGAGTGTGTGGCTGCACTGAGAGAATCTGGGTCGATTCAGAAGAAGTTGGTGAACTCAGAACATAAGTTTTAATAAAAATTAAAAACAAATTGTTTCTCCTTTTGATCATATATATTTTTTATATAGGATGTGTATATACATTTTAAAATTTTGAAATCAAATGATGAAATTTATTTCTAGCATTTAATGTCTGTTTTTAAAAGACCAAAAAATTATTTTCTTTACTACCGGTTACTAGATTTTTCAACCAAATTCTAAATTTTATGGAACTTTAAGTTTTCCCTATTTTTTCTCAGTGTGGATGTGTGATTTTAGTGGCTGTCGCTGTTGTTGTTGCTTTGGTGGTAGCGGTGGCTGATGTTGATTTTCGATGTTTGCTTTTGGTCAGCCGCTGTCTACTACTCCTTTTTGCCCCTCCCACTTTTGTTGCTGATTGTATTAGCCATCTAGAGAAGTTGGCCACACGGGGGGCGAAGTGGCGATGGGGCGTGGCAAGGGGTCCTGTGAGCCGACAGAAGTTTGCACTTTGCGATGGCTGCGAATTGCGGCGGAAGTCAATAAAAGTTGGCCTAGTCCGTGGAACGGTGAAAAGGACGACTGTCTGAGTGAACTGAGTGAACAACTGCCCCTAACCAAATTAGTAGGAATCAGGATTCAGCTTCGGCCAGGAGAAATCTAGGATGTAAATGTAACCTTAAATTTACCAAGTTACTCAACTTTAAAAGAATTTATTTCTTGAAGATTTGAACTTTATTCAATTTACTCTTAACATATGCTAATATTCATTTCGTCATTAACTTCAAAACCTCTTATTTTTGCTCAGATAAAATTAAAATTTTTTACTTATTTAATTAAAAGTTCTTTTATTTTCTGTAAGTTAATTTTTTTCTTAAATTAAAACTCTCATAATTTTTTCTTGAAGAAGACTATAATTATATAGTAGTATATAAAATTTATTTCTTTAAAAATTCTTTTTATAATGTTATCTTATGTGTGGCATTTTAATAATATTTATATTATTCGCCTTACTATTAACCCTCGTCATTAAACAAATTATAAAGGAACACAGTGAAGACAAAAGTTTTTGGCTAACGACTCTAACAACTATTTTGTCTATAATCTTAAAGAATTTTTTGATGTTTTTTTCTGCTTTGATCGTGAAAAAGTTTAAATAAAAACTTTGTCTTAGTATAAGAGCAAAGTCACGACACAAACCTTATAAAGACAGGATTTCAATCATTTTTATGTAGCCAATACAGCAACCGCTACACAAAGCTTCCATTTCCCAGTATACGAACCACTGCACGAAAAGCTTTTTTCAAACCTTAACATAAGATGAGAAACTTAACAGAAGTAGTTAACTAACATTTTCCTGCGCCATCTTACCGTTACTACCAATGTTAAGAATGTCATAAGTTTCTTGGGACCTGCAATCGTGGGGGCTTTTTTGGGGGTCTGAAAAAACTGATCGCGCCGATTCGCCCACTACCTCCCACCTGCACCACACTTTTGCAAGTCATTATGAGTCATTCCGCGGCATAGAGAGCGAGCGTTCTTTATGAGCGCTGTTTTTAAATATATATGTATAAAGGCAAAACAGAAAAACGAACCCAAATGTCCTCATTCAGACGGCACCACTCATCGTTCAATTCAAAGTTTAATTGACAGCAGCGATAGAAAATGCTCCAATTTCCTGTTATTGAAATTGAAACACCGCCGTCAGGTTCCGAAGGCCAATCTTGTTCCATTTTTGTGGTTTTCTATTGCTTTTCTTCAACTTCACTTTTCTTCTTATATTCACTGATTTTCACACAAACTCATAAACATTGCAAAATAATCAAAGAACTAAAATAATCGAATTATGTAAAAATTAATCCAGGGGAAAACGAGAAAACACGACTAAAATGAACCGTTCGCGACGCGGCCAAAAACTTAATGGTTTTTTTTAAAGCAAACCCGAGGAGCGAAATTTTGTTGTTGTAAGAACAGTGGCAGAGAACCGAAGAACTAAGCCCGATCCAATAGAAAGCCAGAGAGAAAGAGAAAGAGAGAGATCGTGTACAGAGCCTTCCACGCTTATGCAACAAAAAAAAACATGGCTGCCCTCCACTAGTTATGGCAGATAAAAAAAAAACCGCTAGTTTTAGCCATTTTTTTGGATTGTATACAAACTAATATCAGTTTTTAAAAGTAATTTGTAGTTATTAGCTTTCAATTTACTTTGCAAAATACCTTGGTTTCCCATATTTATAAAAAAGTTTAATATTTGGATTAACGAAAGCAATGTACGAAGTTACACACATAGACTTTAAAAATTTGTCAGATTGGCTAGAAAAAAGAATAGTGGTCAGCACTGCCAAAGTAACCGACTCCGAAGAAGAGCGAAAATATCTGCAAGAGGCTGAGCAAGTGCGAGCAAGTTAGAGCGAAAACGTAACGGAATTATACGAAGGTAAGAACAAAATGAAACGAAAAAATTTTCAGTTTCAAACGAACTTTGTACCTTTGTATACACGTGAAATCATAATGAAAGAACAAATTATTTTAACAAGTGTTTACAACTACGACTATTGATCAGTGGGTAAACATTCTTAACACGTTTTAAATGCATTCCATGTTAATACATGCTTTCCATTTTCCATTTCCATTTTGTGTGTGTGTGTTTATTAAACGCATGATAAAAAGTTGAAAAAATATAAGATGTATGTACATGTAGGTAGAGAGCTTTCGCGAGACAAAACAAATAATAAGTGAGTTGAATCATTAATAATTGAACTTATAAAAATTTATTTTATTTATAAAGACTGTGTTATCTAAATATATTTCTTTGATTTAAGTTAAGTAAACGTTTGGGATAAAAGCTGCTTACTTAATAATCACATGTAATATACTATATACTAATATTTCGCACTACACATTTATGAGTAAATTTAATTAATTATTAAATTGTAAGAAAATAATATCTTACCTCTCTTATATGAAATTCCACTGGCGGAACATTTCCATTAACTTCAACTGCCGACGCAGACATTTGTTGCAATTTGTGTTCAATTTTAGAAGTGTATTATTTTACTGGAGATATTTGTTCTTAACTTATATCACGTAAATATCAATACACAATCAACACTTTATTGTATTATTTGTGACTTGACATCAGCAAGGTTTTTCTTTAGAGGCATTCGCCTATTTTAGCGCCTAATTGAATTCACGTCGGGATTTTCCGAGATTTTTCGTTAGGAAGCGCAGTGATTTTTGTGGTTTTTCTTGTGGCTTTTCTCGCTGCTTTTGTTGTGGCCGAAAGAACGTGTCGCCACTACAAAATGCCGATGTGATTTTCCCCAATGTTATGTGCCAAGTGGGCAGTTGTGGAGTGGGCGAGGCTAACCTCTTGATTCTAGCAGCTTTTTAAGGGATTTTGATTCGACCTCATCTCTTGTTTATGTTTGGGTACCTGAAATAAAGAAATATGAACAGGTCTTAGTTTTTCCTTGCATGTGGTTTAGTTTTATTTATTTAAAAACTACAACTAATGCTGAATTAAAAATGAAAAATGCCTATTTGGCCCAAATACGGATATTGCATCCATTTTTATTTTTAATATTTTTGAAATTCGTTAAAGTACTTTATATGTGTATAAATTGGAAAAGTATGTTTGTGTTTGTAAAGGACGTAAATAAATTGTCGAGCAACTTGGCAAGAATTGGCATATCCAGAAAATTCGATTGATTGTTAGGACATTTTTAGACTTTTCTTGTTGACAGATGAGATGAATAAAGGTTGGCGAAGAGGAGGGAAAATTGGTTAAGGACACAAGCAAATTGAAAAGGGCAACAAGAGCCAGGAGAGGAAAAGCACAAAAAAAGTGAACAGACTGGCTTATTCAAATGAAAACTCATTTAAAATATGCACTTCCGACATTAAATCTTGTGTAAAGCAATTTAATTCCATGTTCCTGTCATTGAATTCCACAGCCATAAAAATTAGCCACAAAAAGGAAAAAACTTGTTTTCCCCCATTGAGCTTGGTCTTTTGGCTAATTTCCTGCATATTCATATAATTTATTTCAATTTATGTTTTCGCTAGTCCCACTTTGTTTTAAATATGGCTTTTTCAGTTCCTTTGCGCTCGCGTTTCCATTAAAATAAATAAAACCAACATAAAAATTCATTTGTAACAGCGGACAGAGAGGGAAATTAAAAAAAAATAAAAAACTCAAAATGGCATAAAGGAAGGATTGGGCCATTTCATAGAGCTGAAAAATTAAGCAATTCAACCAAGTTGTTTTGCCTCCTCTCATTTTTTATATTCTATCTAAGGGTATGATAACTCTAGCTCAAATTAGTATGAAATTGTTCTCCAAACTAATCGAGTTTTTTTCCTATCAGCACCACTTTAAAAAACTGTATGATCTTTTAGTTCTAAACAATATTTTCTATTGAAATTTGGACATTGTGTAATACTATTTTCGATTTGATACTAATTATGACTAAACTAATTAATTAGATAACTAATACTTCTAACCCATATTTGTGATTAATTAAAATGGGTTTAAAAATAGTAATATTTTGCAATATTTTTTTTGGGGACATGAGATGGTTAACTAAGAGTCTCCAAAATACTGCTAACATATTTGGCACATGGTACGCACCCCCACTTTTTCCACCTCATCCAGCCATTCCCCCCTCTCCGCTTTGCGCCCACCGAACATGCTACATTGCTAATGTGTCCCATTTGCAGTGGCGGACCACTGAAGCTTAACACGTTGTCTACGCAGACAAGCCGCCCTGCAGCCACGCCCCTTTGAGCCTTCAGCCGCCCACACAAGCGAAGAAGAAGCAGAAGCATTGCTGCCTGCAATGTTTGCTATAGTTTTTGCTTATCAATGTATGTACAGTACAGTAAACGCCCAAAAATGAAAATTGATATTAGGAAAATTTTTAAATAATATTTATTATCAGTTTTTATTTATTCCACACTTAGATCAGTGAAAAATGTATAAAATGACAAAAGTTAATTTTTTAAAAATTACTACTATTCAAATGGTGATCCTTTCATATATTTACATTTGCATTTTTGTGAGCCAATAAAAGTACCACCAAATATTTAATTTCTAAATGGGCGATCCAAACAAAAACTTTTGAAATAATTGCATTTAAGCAGTATTATTGCTTTATTATATAAAGGCGATAACTATATTTTTCTTGAACTTAAAAGGAGACGCAATTCAATTTATTTTGTGATCACTGTATGCGTCTGTTGGCACACATTTGCGATTGTGAAAGTGTGCTAGTGTGTAAAGCTATTCAAACTTGCAACTGACTTGGACCCCAAGGGGAAAATGGAATCCCAGTGGTAATTGTCTCGTTACTCGCTGCTTGTTGGCAAACATGGACACGAGCTTCACTGTACAGAGCCACAAGCGGAAGCAGCTGCCAACACCCTTCCATTATCGCCCGCCTTTTCAGGACTCCACATCGAAGCACCAGTTGGCTAATAATTTATTTACAGTTACAATTTTATAAGCCCAGGACATCCACACACACACATACACACGCACACCCATTGAATGCGATTGGGACCCCAGGCTGCCATTTGATTTCACAAATATTTGCAGTCAGCTTTTGCACTTTCATTTTTCCACGTTTTTCTTCAGGTATACAGAGATTTTAATGGATCTTGCAGGCACTTTTTTCAAATTTATTTCAATAAAATGAATTAAAGGTTTTAAAATTTTTACTAATGCAATTTAATGCGCTGTGTGTTTTTTGTTTGTAAAATGCAATAATATTCTTTTGTTGGAACTTTTTGGTATTATAGAAAAATCTTCTCGACATCTTTCGCCTTTGTTTTTTTTTAATATGTATATTGTCAAAACAATTTGCATATTTATTAATTGGAATGAATCGGATTACTTATTTCTATATATATAACTTTTTTTAAAGAGATTTTAATTTATTTCTGCCATTGCTAAAATTCAATTTGAAAATGTATTTCAATCAGGGTATAAAATCTTCGATTTAATTGATGTTCCTCCCGTATCTCGCCTACTTGGATTCCAGCAGACACCTGATTTCATCCACTTTCCTTGTGATTTGCCCCGCTTTTCCGTCAACAACCGCTGACAACTCTAGTGCGCCATTTGCGCCATTTTAGCGCTGATGTTAAGTGAAATATGCACAATTTCCGTTTACCATTTCATCCAAAGAGCAAAAGAGTGGGAAAGAAAGTTCGAGAAGGATATGAGGTAGAAATGTTGTTAGCAAATGTAAAATGCAGTTAACTCGGATGTCTCGATGTGTTTGTGTGCCATACATAAATGAATAAAAAGGGCATTCGGTTAACAGGATGTGAAGGAAAATCGTGGGGAAAAAAAAAGGAAGGACACGTAAGAAGCAAGGCAATGCAACAGTAAAAGTTGCCATCAGTCGCTTTCAATAGCCATTAAGGTGGCTTTTCCCCACCCATTTTCACTCTTTTCCGACCCGTGAATGGAAGTGCACTTCTAATGGCCATTCGAAGCAGACAAAGTTATGCTCGGTGCATTTGTTATATATACCAGTAGACGACTCCTGGCCAGGCTTTTCCTTTATTTTCCTGTTCAACAAGCTCGGCACGAGGTTTCCCCGTGAGTGTGGGAAAGTGAATGTGATTTGCATGGGTTTAACAAATTGAAGTTGTTGCGGATGGTGTTTTACAGTCATGGTTTGCTTATCGCACTGAAAGTCCAAACGAAATTGTTGGCCAGGGAATTCGGAAGTGGTTTTTCCCTTCGTATATTACCAAGTTCAATTTTCATAGAATCTTACCTGGTTCAGTAATATGTAAACACCCTTTATTTTTAGTTTAAGTTTTGTTTCATTGGGTTTATTTTAAAATAGGTATTTTAAATATATTTTATCAGTTAGTTTTAGTGGCTTTAGATTTATTTAAAAAATTTGATAAATGGAAAATAAAGCAAAGGAATTATATTTTAATTGGAAAGTTTAGAAATCTAATTAAAACAATTTCAACCTAGCAAAATAACCCCACAAATATTCTTCGAGATTTTCAATAAATTTTTCCATTTAATTTTCCTTCTTAAACACTTCTAAGTTGTCGCCTTATTGTCATTTTAAAATTCGTTTTGGCCAAACAGAGTGAACTTTATTTAAACGGCCCAGAAGTTCACTTCATTGGTTTGCTGCAAACAAAACGTGGAAACTTTGAAGGATTTCGCCTTTGGTGGCAAAGTTGCAAGTACATTTTTGCCTTTCTGATGAACTTTTGACTGGCTGCCTCCGTCTGGGTCGCTTTATTTATTTATTTGTTTCGTTGCGTTGCGTTTCTTTTCGTAATTTTTGTTTTTTTTTTGCTTTATGCGCATAAGGAAAAACTTTGGTTGTTTGCATTGTGCTGTTTGTTTGTTTGTTCTGTTTGTTCAGCACTGTTCCGTTTCGCTTTTCTCTGTTGGTTCTGCTGGGAAACTCTCGAGC
This sequence comes from Drosophila carrolli, assembly GCA_018152295.1. Classification (NCBI taxonomy): domain Eukaryota; kingdom Metazoa; phylum Arthropoda; class Insecta; order Diptera; family Drosophilidae; genus Drosophila; species Drosophila carrolli. Next base: position 16,453,112 of record JAECXJ010000001.1, read on the forward strand.
GAATAACCCAAGGCAACGCATCGAGAAACAAAACGCTTCGCTGTCACGCGTAAAATATTTTCATAAATTTTGCCCACTCATTGCATGCAACGTGACTTTAAGGAGAAGAAAACTACCTTCTTGAATGTGCAGTTCAACAATACAATATTTGCACCGAATATGTATTCTTATTTACCCTTTTAATAGTTTAATTTAAAAAATGATTCCCTATGATTGCTGTCACTTATTTTTTATTAAAAAAAACAAATTACTTCAATTTATATTGCTATAATAATTGCTTGCATATTAAATTGTATTTGATATAACAAACACAAACAAATTATGATTAACTACATAAATCAACATGTTTTGCATGCATATTTATTATAATTTGTAGCACGTTATTATTATACATTTTAATGAAGTAATGAGTAATAATATTTGTTTTAATTATTATTGTATAATAGCGTAGCATTTGAGATTTATGTTCCCTTTAAATTCACGTTAAAGCTTACTAAATAATTGTAGTCTTTATAAACTTTATAAGCCACAAAAAATTAGATTTAGAAATTTTAATTTGAAAATGTGCTGGCAAGATAGTAAACACTGTACTTCAGTATTTCCCAAAAGCATTTTTGGCAACAAGTTTATGTTTTGTTTTTCTTTTACTCTGGGGTTTTGTTGTTTGTTTTATGCTTTTTAATATGGCGACTGCGGTGCTCGTAAATTTACGCAGCAAAATTGTTTGAAAACCATGGCGAAAGGGAAAGATTCGGGGGAAGTTGGCTAACACTCGTGCTTAGGGTGAACCCGCTGTGCCATTTGACAAGAAATCGAGTCACCCCATTGGAGTCAGCTCCCTGCCAGCAGCTTTACTCACTTTATGACAATTTTTGCCTTCTGATGCTGAGAAATTGTTGCTCGTCTTGCGTTGTTTAATGTTTGCTCAACCTTTGGCATTGAAGTGAAAAATCGTAGCTCGCTTTTCGGAGCCCACATACGGAGTTTTATGAGTGATTTAATGCGGGAAATTGTGGCAAGATGGGATGTGGGAAATTGAATAGGAAAAAATGGAAATTTAATATGGAAATTGGTGAAATTGTTTGACATTTTATTACAGCCATAGCGGCGAAAGTGTTGCTCAGGGACTTTTATTTTAAATTGAAATACATAATAATGTGGGAGTAGAAAAGGAGTATTAATCAAATAATAAATATGTAATCCAATGGGTCTTATTCACATACAAATATAAAAACAAATTGCTAAAAAATAATAGGGAAACCAAAATTGTTACTATTCGATTCTATTTTAAATATTTTTGAATAAAAATACTAAAATAAAACTTCCTATATACTCGGACCATTTATTTATTTTAAAATATTTCCAATAAAACTTGTGACATTTTGCCGTTTTCTTTTTTGGTTTGCTCCAGAATTTGGCTATAAACGAAATGAATCTTTTATTTTAACGCAGCTGATGCTGCAGAATTTCTCCGTTTCTCAATTGTTCTTGGCTTGATTTTTCCGTTTCTTGATTAGGGGGAGGTATTCACCCATGGGAACTGCAGCTGATTGGTTTTGTGCGAGGTTTGTTTTTCAGATTTTTTTCCGGTTGTTTATCTCTGGCACAAAACGAGGAAATCGAAAAGCGAACCAACAACGGAGATAAAAAACCAAATTATCCTGGAGGGGCTATTTTAATTTGGAAATGTGAAAGAAAAAAGAAAATAGACAAACTTAAGCAATTTTAATGGAAAATGCTTGGCACCTGGTTGGGGAATTTTTCGCTAATTTAGCCGCAAATATTTACGCAGAGGAAAAACGCGCGCGAATTCTTTTTGGCCGTGTTCTCAAACTTTGGCCATTAAAAACATTTGTTTGCGCATCAAATTAAACGCGTTGGTAAGCCGAGAATCGTTTCGGTTTGTCTTACCATTATAATTGGGAGAGTGGCGGTATTTTTGCGAATAAGTGGGTGGGTGTTTTCCGCTTACACTTGCTCACACCGTTGAAGTCTGCGGGCGAACTAAATTGAGGGAAAGCGGTTTTCCTCTGAGGCTGAGAGAGCGTATAACAGTTTTTCGTCTCTCTTTCAGTCCCGGAAAACTCTCTCTACCGCTCTCTGCCCTGCTTCATCGTTAGCTTTGTTTACATTTACAAATTGCTGCGCAGGATTGAAACATAAAATGTTGGTCAAATTTAAAATCGTTTCGAAATACTCTTTCAAAGCAGATTTCTTTTTAAAAAATATGCATTTTAAAAATTTTCATTGAATTTTTGATATTATAAAAAGGAAATTGTATTACGATGTTACAAATTTGTAGGAGTAAACTTAAATCAAAAGTCATGCTAAGCCATTTTGTTAAACAAAAATTTGTGTTTTAAAAAATAACAAATTTACAATCCATTTAATTTAAATAACATAGAAATTTTTTTTGTTTTTGAATGTTTGGTATTATTTATAACCAATGTATAATTATAAATTTAGTCGGCTTAATCCGAAAAAATTCCCAAGATAAATAACCATTTTGCATTCTTAAATATCAATTTTATTATTTCAAGTTTTTTTTTAAGAGAAATACTTTTTGTTTTTGAAGGGTATCAAAAAAAGCCTTTTAAAATGTTTTTTGCTTCCTTTTCTCAGTTTTTTTTAGTTTGTACTACAGGTTCGTCGGTGTTGTTGTTCTTTCTGTTGGTTTTTGAGGTTTATCGCTTGGCGCATAAATCGTTTGTTGCCTGCAGCCAGTTGTTTGCTGGTGTTGTTTTTCATGTCAATTGCTTGACCTTCAATTAATTGCTCCGCTCTGCTGCCTGACATTGAAACAATTAACGGTCTCTTCCGTTTTCCCAGCTTTTTTTTCTCTTTTGGTGGCATTGATTGAGATGGAAAACTGCATTCAAAGGTCGCAGGAGACGAGGGGCCGTTGCTGTGGTAGTGCAAGCAATTAGTCTTTGTTCGGTGGATTGTTGCACTGACACCATTCGGTTCGTGATTTATATTGTGCAGGATGTCAAAGGACTGACAAAAACTGTGAGGGAGTACACTTTTTACCGCCAGTTTCGGTTTAAAAAACAATGAAAGTGAATACTCTCTGTATAAGTTATTAATGTTTTGTGGTTTTAAGTAATGAATAATACTTTGGCTTTTCAGCACTATTATGTTCGGTAAATATACAATTGTTTTAATGGATCTTGACGCTTAAAACCTTTCACTTTGATAATTCGACCTCAATATATTTTTTCCGTTTAATTTGCGAGTAGTTTGGTCAACATAATAAACTTCACTTAGCTTGATTACTTTGGAAAGAAATCTTTTATTATTGGAATTGATTTTTACGCTTTGTAGCTCCATTTGTTGCTGCTCTAACCTTTTCTTTATTTGTTAAATGTGTATTTATTTGATTACATTTAAAGCCAAATATTTCCAAAAATTAAATTGATTTCTTCAATTTGCCAAATGCATTCATTATTCAACTGAAAGTCACTCTGAGACATTTAATTCGTTAAATTTCAATAGTTTTGTGAGCTCAGAAATGTATAATTTAAAACTATTTTAAAAATTTTAATTTCACTTTGTGGGAGCTCTGATAACTTGAATATATATATTTTACTAGAAACCTTTTTAGCCATCATACTGCAAACAACATGCGGTTGGTCAAACATGCCAAAAAAGGTGGACAGGCGAGGGCAACAACGAAAATGGGGGCAACAAACATTTTAAACGACAACCAAGGATGGAAATTTTGGGGAATGGAAAGTGAGGTGACCAGAGGACCAACACATGTCACAACTTTGTGTAAAAAACGTCTTAAAAATGTCCAAGCTGAGCTCTGTGACAAATTTTTTTGGGTACGCAACACATAAATGTACTCGTAAGCTTCAAGGATTTTCATAACTGTGTGCGTGTTTTCAAGTTGAGAATCCTTGAAAATATGCAAATATCCATTTACATGAAATACAAAAAATAAAGGACATAAGTGATGACAATTTGGCAAACATGAGTGGGAATAACAGGCAACTTTAAATTTACATACCGTCATCTGATGCGTCCAATGCATAAGTTTGAATATGATTAAGCTTAAAAAAAGGTGTTTTCATATTTTTTGCGGTAAATTGCAAAGTCAACAAACTCTTAAACGCAATCGATCGATATAGAAATGCGAAACCGCAACGAATAACGAATAATTATAGGAAAATCCACTCGAAATTCCTTTTTAATTGAGTTGGCTGCAGTTGCGGCAGTCCATCATTAGTAAAAGCAAAACGAGAAAAAGAGTGGAGGCAGAATGATGAAGAAATTTTTTAGCTGGATTAAGTGGATATGCTATGAATATTTCGTTTTTCTTTTCCTCAGTGGGAAAATGAAAGAGCGCTCAGAATGAGTCTTAAAATGGGATACGGAATTTGCACTGACTGGCAGAAAATATGTCTTTAAATTACACAAACGCTTGGCATTCATTCCAGATTTGATTCAATTAATTTGTGCAAAATGCTAAATGCTTTAAATTTTTCAGAGTAATTGAAGCTTTTCTTGGCAGAAAAACAAACCTTTAATAAAGTTCAAAGGATTAAGCCATTTAATAAAACGGTAGAAACGAAGACGGGAAATAATTAAAACGTTCCTTTTCAACATTCCTTTTTAATTACAAGGAGTAAACAAACCCTGTTCTTATTTTGTTTTTATTTATTGAAATGTTTTTAGGTCAATAAAATGTATAATTATTTGGCTGTAAGATATTTTCCATATTAAACTTAAACATAATAGATAAGAAAACATTGTAACTCACTCACATTTGATTTGTTTGATTTTGCACCCTCAGTTACACAATTTCTTCTGCTTAAATGCCTGTCTTGAACAAATTGTTGCCCCAAGGTCTTGCAATTCCAATTGTGCGAATTCAAATAAAACCCATTTTTGCTCTACCCATCGTCTAATTTTTGTTTCTAGAGCTTTCAAATAAATATTTGCATAAATATGGAAAGGGGAGGGCACAGAAAACAAGCAAGATACGAAATCAAATTATTGTTTTCTGTGGCAGAGATTTGGTTTCATATTACTGCCGGCTAGAAGAGAAACAATATTTGGCCACAAATTTTGGACAATGTCAGATGGCCGCAAGGCAAAATTTTAATTGGATCATCTGGAACAAAGCAAAACGAGCTGGTGTACAGGATGTATAATGAAGACTATATATTTTTTGCCTCTGCCACATAATGAGGCACATCAAGCTAACGACTTTTCCTCTGGCCGACAATAGATAACCAGAGGTGGTGGAAAATCCTGGGTGGGTAAATAGGGCGCAACTTTGAAGTGTCACAAATGGAACAGCAGCAGCGACGAGAAAAACAACGACCTCTCCATAGAAAACATCACGAAAATCTCCCTCGGGGTAATTCACGTTTCTCTTTACACTGAAATGCGGCTAATTTCCACACCAACAACAACATCAGCAATGCGGCGGGAAAATGTAATGAAAAAGATGAACAAAAGTTCTTTGTATGTCACCTCGCCTTAAAAAGCCAATGGAAAACTGAGGGAAAATGTGTAAAATAAACCAGGAAAACAGAAAGATAGTTTTTCCATTTCTAAATGCGATAAAGCTTATACGTACCAATTAGGATTTATCTCATTACCATTTGTTTTGTAGGCCCAATAAAATTTTCAGTTGGAAAACTTCCACAAATATTTAATAAATGCTTACATTTACATTGATTTAGTTTAAAAATAATACAACTGAATTTTTTATATTTTATTTTGCAGTTTTTATTCAATTTGAATCAGATCCATCTATAAACTAAGGTCTTTAACTTTTTGCAAAATAAAAACTTGTATACTTTGAAATAAAGAAAATAGATAACAAAAAAAAAATATGAGAAAATTATGCAAACTGAGAGAGCTTCTGCGGATTTACCCCTCTGCAGCTTGAGACCCTAACTAGTCAAATTTATGGTCCATTGTTGGTCCACGCCTGTGAAGTGAGTGGACATTTTCAATTTGGCCATCGGGAAGGGGGCAAGTTTTCCCTGTCAAATTTAGCATGCCGGGATGACTGGAAACTTTTTGTGCGACGGCTTCCTGTCTGGTCCTTGGACCGAGGAAAAGTCCTGCCGGGAGCTGAGCTGCATCCGGCGGAAACGAATGCGACATTTTTGCCAACTGCCATAAAATGGAGCATCCTCGAGACCTGCTTCAATTATGCAAGGAGATTGGCCCGGGCTTCCACTGACAAACGGTCATCTTCATGGCTAAAATTTACATTTAATTTTCATTATTAATTATGCAATTATTCACGGGGCAGCGCACAATGTTGATTCTAGGCCAGATGTTAGCTCATTATGAGAAACCTGTTCTAGCTTATCATTTTGCAGGGATCATTATGTCAATAAGCCAAATTGTTTATATACTCACATTTTGGGTCGAAAGATGGAGCACTCTAAACAATGGGGGTATTTTCCTTAGAATCATTAATCACTTGCCCTGAGCGTGTTCCGAATTTCTACCACAATGTGCTGCAACTATCCACAGAATTTTGGATCAGAGGCAAATTCCCGAAAAGATTTCTATCAGCTTATTGTCCGAGCGCAGGGAATCTTTCTTTCCACATTGATGATAAATTCAAAAGGCATAAACCTACGAATTGATAAACCAATGGACCCACAATCCCTCAACAATAGGCAAAGAGCACGTGCCCAACTATTTTGCCAATGCCTTTCAGGCATATGGCGCCGAAATCAGTTGGGGAACAGGCCTGTTATTAATACGCCAATCAGCATAAGCAGCTGATGCGTTGATAATGTCCAAGGGGCAGAAAACAAGGGGAAAACACTGAAGGGGGAACTAATTCGCAGACCTCTGAATCGTCAGTAGTCATAAATTCAGCCAGGGGCTAGGAAAATTGAAGAAAAAATTGCACAAGACAAGAAGCGAAAATTGCTCGAGGTACACCGAAAAATATCAAGTATACGCCCGGTTCTTATCTTTAAAACAAGAAAAAGAAATCTTAAAATAAATAAGTAAACTAATCAGGATTGATTATTTGAGCAATTAAGTTATAACTAATATACAAATTAAAAATAATTTTGCATTCAAATTAAATATCTTGTATGTTTATAAACGTTTAAATCAATATTAAATAAAATTTTTTAAAGATTTAGTTAAAATATGTATAAAACAGGTTCAAGACTTGAGGTTTAGAATGTTTGTTTTACAAATATTTCTTTATATTTTCTTTTTAAGTTGAAAAATGTATTTATGCCAACTTTTATCCTTGTGTAAAAAGAATAGACTGGTGGGACATGGGGAAAAACAACTATGTGGCCCGCCCCGCTTATCGCCAAAAGAAAATCAGCAAGCAAAACTACTGGTCTGAGCCGAAGGACTGGAGGAAGAAGCCGAAGGAAACAAACGGAAGTGCTCGAAAAAAAATATGTAAAGCCAAAAGAATACCACTCTCTTCACAAAACACCCACGAACACACAAAAGGCCTGAGAGGAAGTGAAAGGAGCCAGAAGGAAAAGCTCGCGCTGTGGGTTTCCACAGGGAAAAGGACGAGCGGAGAGCAAGGATATACGACACAGTATGATAAATAACAGATGAGCAAAGGGTGTCAGCTTTGTTGCTCCACGTCAACCCAAGGGAAAGAAGGGGGCCGAGTAAAAGGAGTGGGTAAATTGGGTTCTTTGCTTATTGAATGTACGACATCGGAGCAAACACTAGCAGGAGATCCCAAACATGATGGCTGCACAGGCGACACAAAAATTATGACTATAATTAACAATCTGGAAAGCGTTATATAAAATTATCAAAACAAATACTATGTTAAGAAACTGAGAAATAATTTAAGGCATACAGTTTTATTACAATTCTGTGACTTATATGTCCCTGTCTATTTATTATCTATTTTTGTCTAACCTACATTTTTTGTATTTCAAATTAATACTTCTAAAATAAGAGTGTGAAAAATATTTACTTAACTGGAATATTTTTATTACAAAGCTTCGATTTGGAGTTTAAATCTTCTTATTTTAAATTTTAAATAATTAAAGTCATCCAGTTACACTTAAATCTTTTATATAAATTCCAAAAGATTTCAAATTTTTTTTACGATTTAAATTTGTGTCGCCTGGGAATGCAAAATCATGAAACTAAAGTGAATAAAAAAGTACTCATGTTGAATTGTCCGCAGGATATTCTTGAGCTCCGTCGACAGTTGCAACTCTTAGTGGAATTTCCTCAAATACATTGACTGTGAGAACGTCATAAATATTAAATTGCGATTATTGCCACTGGCAATGTGAAGTCCTCTGACTTGGCAACGTTTGATGGTATTTGAGCTTAAGATATCCGGGATGTTTGGCCAGATGTTTCCACTGGTGAGACACAACCAAGGCCCCTCGATGGTATTTCGATTTGGATGGACACGTTGAGCTTAATTAAGTGCACTTTAATTAAGTCGGCTAATAACCGAAACCTTTAAACTGTCAAATGCATGTGTGGATTTAAAATCCATAGCTTTCGTTTTTGCCCATTTCGGTTTGAGTGTTGGCTTCTCTTTATCTTTATCCATTTGATTGATTAATGCCCTTCAGATGGGCGGGATGTTGGGGGCGAACAAGTGGGCGTGACACTGGGAAGTGGCAAAGAAAAAATTGGCCCGATGCTCTCAGCTTGATGTGATTGAGAATTTGATTTATTGGCAGCAAACTGAGTTTGGCCAACGTCAAAAGCAGTCATCCGGATGGAAGTTGATACTTTGCTTTTCGACATGCAGAAATACACGGAAAAAAATTGTATTAAGTAGCTGTAACTACTTTACAATGTTTTATTATATTGTCTTCAAGAGAAAAAGGAACACATTTATAAATTTAATTAACAATTTAGTCATTGAGCATACCTTGCGTTTAGAATATTGTTTTCAATGTACCCAGTTGAATATGAAAACAGAAACCTAAAACATCAGGCTATCGGTGAAAATTCAAACTGAAAGTTCGGTCTAGATGTCAGTCCCGTAAAGCCTAAACATCAGTTCAAATTGGTTTTACGCAGGTAGTACATGCAAGCACCCAAACCCAGATTTTGAATTTATTTTTCGTAGAAAAAATTTTGAGTGAGCAAAATGTATCGAAATCTTTTGTACATTTTTCCGTTAATGGCGAATCGGTTGCGCAATACCGCCGCCAAACATATGGTTGTTCGACAGGATTCAAACCAGGACCTCTTGAGCCGTTGTCAGCCAGCAGATATAGCTGGGAATAACATCAACACATCCTGGGCCACTCGATTCAGCCAGTTTCCAATTCGTAGGACCGAAGGCCTAATGAAGAATCTTCCAAAGAGCGGCGAGAACTGACCAAGCAACTGGAATAAACCAGGAAAAACAAGGATTTCTACTTTCTATACGAATTTTTATGAAACTAAGGACATCCTTCTATCGGCATTTGTAATTTTTGGTGTTTCTCCTAAGAAAGTTTTAATATTGTAACTATTTCTAAATAATGTAACTAATCCCCAAAAATCAAGAATACGTCATTAAATAATTTGACGCTTTTTAAAAAATATGTTATTAAAGTAACTGATTTAGAGTTTTGTCTTTGTGATAGAAGAATTGTAGAATAGTATGTATGAATTTTTAGCCACAAAGTTCTTTAATTCATTTTACTTTTGTAAGGAAAGCAAAAGGATAAGGAACATGCATTAATTAATTGCAATCAATCTGCTAGTAAAGTAAAATGAACTCGCAAACTTTGATCAAGTTATCAGAGTGCAGATATGAATTTTCCAGGACGTGAAAAACTTTACCCTCTTCTTAATTAAAAGGAGAAAAGTAACAAATTTAAAAGCTGTGAAAAAGTGTGAGCAAGGGCAAATGAAATTAAAAAGTTACATGCTACACACACACATACTACGTCCCATCGACATAACCCACTTTTGTAGCATTATAACCCTGGCTAGACTTCCACTTCCTTTTCCAATCGTTTTCCACATTTTCCAGAGCCACTCACATATGATGGGGAAAATATCCTAAGCCCATTGTGTTCGCTTGGCTTTTGTGGCTCAAGTTCGAAAGAGGCTTTGTCGTCGGAAGACTGTAATTGAATTTGGCCCTTTGTTGACAAACAAATTATTCTTGACTTAACCAGTGAGGCCATAAAAGAGTGAAGTAAATTATGTTAATTTTTTGTTGTACTCTTGGCACTTTTGCCGCATAAATGTGAATTTAATTCGGTTTACGTAGAATCCAATATATTTAATGGCAGCCAACACGCCCGCACATGGAAAACGAAATAAATTGAAAACGTTGTGGCCAGGACGTGTGGCCAGGAGCAAAGGACCAAAGGACCAAGGACACTGGACCAAAGACCAAGGTTTTTTATTCGCAAAAGCGAATATCTATAGATAAATGTCCGATGGTCACGTGTGGAGCAGTATCTTCTACCCACTGGATAATGACGAAAATGGTTAATATCCGTTCGCATGGAAAAATGCGATCTTCTGAAAATAAAAAAATATACATAAAAGACGTGTTCAAGGAGTGTCGTTCGCTTATTGTGCGAAAGTATGCTTGTGTAAACGGAAAAGTATTTTAATGAAATTTTAAATGCCAATCAATGGAAAATCGGTATAAGCCGAGAGAAAGGAAACCGGAACTTCCGCGTTGCTTCGTTTTAATACTTCGTCGAGTACAAATACTTTTAATTGGCAATCCGAAATGCACATTAACCGATTGCCGCAATCCATTTTCCAGCAAAAAAGTGAAAAGCTTTTAATAAACTTTTCGTCAACTTGGAAACTTAATCGTGGCTTGTGGCTTTGAAATTGTATGGGTAACATTTTGAGGAAGGCAACCTGATTACTTGAACATTTTACGTCTACTTTATTGGCTATCGTAAGTCTACACTCTAAAAAACGTACTTTATAAATGTTTTTCAATAATATTAGAGTATTTCTGAAGTTAACATAACACTTTTAAAATTATTTAAACTAAAAACAAATTTCGTGTGTAGTTATTTATTTGACATTCTAGTTATTTTTTTATCATACATATATACGTATTGTATTAATTTATAGAAAGTTTTAATTTTATAAAATATACATTCGAGTGTAGAAAACAAGGAAAGGTCTACTGTAATATCCAAATCTTGTATGTGTTGAAAGGACCATCTGATCCTTTTTCCAACCGCAGGATACACATGGACCGACACACATATCGACGTTGCCGATGCCATTACCTTGTTCGGTTATTTATGATAATTCAAAGTAATATCCTGGAGCAATTTCATCAACAAAGACACGGGCGAGGTGGCGAGCTTATGTGGAAATGCAAATATCCTTTTGCTAGCCAAGGATGCTCTCAAACCCCCAGACCTTAATTCCACTCATAGCGGTGTGTTGAAGGAGGCCTTCGGAATGGTTGAAACGTGTCAAATGTGTGAAAATTGGGAAAATTTGTTTGTCTAATTGGGAGGGAAACGTGTGCTAGGATAGCCATTACCCGCCTTTGGGGTCTTTAATTTAACCAAACGAGCAGGTGTGCCTTTCAGACTTTAATCGAAAGTGAATTTGGTTTAATATTAGAATATGCCAAAAGATTAAAAAAAATGGAATTTTTTTTTAAAGATTACTCTCCTAGGTTTTTATTCCTATAGCTCCCCCAGAAAAAAGATAAGTATTTAAAATTCAAAAATCTGTATTTTACATACTGTTACATAATGACAAATTTTGGACAACTTTGGACACTTTACAGGAATCGCAGATAATAAGCTACAACAAATGACGGCTCACAAAACATTCACACTGACAAAGGGACTCTCAATACACATATCCAGTAAAAATCTTTGCTATGCAGACTTCGATTCGATTTGATTCAGGTCGGTCCCCGCCGACTGCTTCTTAAATCCTCCTTCACTTTTGGTTGGCGGGACAGGCCATTTGGTAGAGGAACTGCACCAGGGTTCGGGTGGGCCGTCCCGTCATGTATTTGCTGGTGAGATAGGGTATCAGTCCGAACTTTGTCAGCATGCCAGTGCCCCGGGTGTCCAGATGGGCCCAATCCACGCAGGGGACCATTTCGTGGAGTACGGCGGCCGCCAAGCAGGAACTCGCCAATCCTCGGCCATCGTTGCTGATGTCGTAGCCCATTTCATCGGTGATCTGTTTCTTGTAGTAGTTCCACAGCGGCATTCGCCACACTCGATCGCCAGTGAGGGCTCCCGCGGACTGGAACTGCTTCCAGATGTAGTGGGAATTGGAGAATATCCCAGTGGCACCGCCGCCAAAAGCCTTCTTCACACCCTCCCCCATGGTGGCCACATCCACCACCAAGCGGGGCTTGTACGTGCTCTGTCCATAGAGCAATGGATCCGCCATCACCACCACTCCAGCCTTGTCCAGATCTCGCACAGCCATGGATTTGTGATTCATCAGGGTGACCACATCGCCCGGTTTGCAGGCCATTCCCGAGGGCATATTCTCGCACAACGGGATGATGCAGCACACATTGATGGGCAAGGATAGTGCCGCACAACACCGCATCATGGCCACACAAGCTGCCGCTCCCGACATGCAGGCCCTGTACTCATCCATTCCGCTGCATGGCCTCAGATTGATGGCCCCCGAATTGAAGGTGATGCCCTTGCCCAGGAACAGGATGGGCTTGTCCTCCGGATTGGTGCCGCAATAGGTGATCTCCATCAGGACGGGTGGCTCACAGCTGCCCTTGGCAATCATCAGGAAGGAGTGCAGTCGCTGCTGTTCAATCCACTCCATGGTGCGGATCTCCACGGTGATGCCACAAGGACACAGGGCATCCACCGTGGCCTGGGCGAAGAGGGTGGGCGTCATGCAGCAGGCGGGCGTGTCACACATCCTGCGGGCCAGATTCTGAGCCTCGGCCTTGAAGACACCCCGGGTCCAACTGTCGTAGTCGGGGGAATCGAACAGCTCCAGTTTGGGGATGTGTGGGGGTTTCCTCTTGGAGTTCATGTCGCAATACCGCCAAATGGCCAGGACGGCTCCCTCGGCCGCCTGTTCGGCATAGTCCATGCCATCGACAAAGACCTCCGAACAGCCAATCTCCTGCAGCGAACGGGCTCCAATCCCAGCCGCCACACGGACATTCTCCATGCCCTCGTCCAGCATCTCCAGTTCGTTGAAGCCAATGCCCTCGAGACCGGCGCCAACCACAGCCAGACTGCGAAATTCGGGATCTATGTTGTTGAACACCTTGCCCCTTCCCAAACGACCCGAGATTTTGGTCTCGCAAATCAGCTCCGTCAGTTTGCCATGCAGACGATCGTTGACCTTTTCGCCAGCTGGAGTCAATTTGGGATCCCTGTCGCCCTCTTTCTGGTAAAGACCAATCACCAGACCCTTGGAGACCTTCGATTCACCACCGCAGGCATGTCGGATTTGGATCACATGCGGCAGGCGACTCTGGACAACGGTCTTCACAACATTTCGCAGCTTGTTCATACTCGGTGGTATCTAATAAATCTTAATTATATTCTCTATTATCTATCTGCCTGCTCGGACCAATTTAGTTACGACTGCAAATTTCGTGTGCACCAAAAAAATTATTTTTTACTTATTTTGTCTTTTGTTAAACGGCGTATTCGGAATCTATCGCATAGAATGCCTATTCAATAACTAAATTCACGAACATGAAACAATAGACACGAATCACAACAAATAATTTTGATGAAAAAATTATGTTTTTTTCTATATTTTCGAAACCGGACTAGGCACACGACACTCTCGAAGCAAGGGGTAAACTGAGGTTTCACTGGGGTTCCATCTGGGCAAAAAAATTTAACACTCGGAAGTTTGATTCAAAGGGCTGCTTCATCGGTCATTGCTTACATATTTATTTTAGGCGTATATTTCGAAAATAAGTGCTTTTTTAGATAATAAAAAAAATTTATAAAATTAAAATACTATTTTTTAAGGTAACCATCAAAGTTTTATCAAATATAAATTATATTTTTTATTATAGTAAGTGCCCAACTTTGATTAAATAAATTTAAAATATTAAATCTGCTTCAAAATCACGCTTATCATTCGGTATTTCCCATTTTACGTTTCTTCCTTTCGAAACTCTTATATTCACCTTAATCTGTTTAAAAAGATTTCCTTCCTTCGCTGCATATTCAATTAGTCCCATTATGATAATAATCTACTTGTTATTCAAGTGAGGAGATTGAATCCAAATGACAGCTGTTTCCTGAATAATGCTCGACCACATTGCATATTTTAAGGTGAAACTAATGGAGTCCAAATGATTTAAGCGGCTAATTAAACGAGGAACTTATCCCATCCGTAAATCCGTATGCAAATGTACTGAGTTGCTTATCTGGTTGATTAACGGCATGAAATTGCAGACCATTTGGCGCTAACGCAACAGCTGCCACATTTAAAAAATCCATAACCGCAATTGAAACTAGTGTATTGTAATACATGTTACACTTATATTTTATTTTTTTGTAAATTTTATTTTAAATATTTTTAAATAAATTTGTTATTATTTTCACATTTTTATTTAATTTCTTTTAATTAGATTAATTAATTTAGCAAATCCATGATTTTATAGCTTTAGAGCCCTTTTTTAGATTGCACATCCTATAAAACAAACAATTATTGTATGATCTTTTTACAAGACCCGAAATTAACTTGCTTAACGAAGTCGCTGGAAAATCCACCGAAAAACTTTTGCTATAATCGAATAGAAAACCACTTTTGCAAAGCCCTTTTGACGCTTCCTTGGAATCTTAAGCGATTCGCATAACTGTAAGCCAAGACAAGGAGATACAAGAAAATGTATGTCTATCTCTAAGCCAAGCACAGTTTTCCCTTAAAGTTGCCCGAATATTTGTTGTTTCTACTTCTGCTCCACAGTTGTGTTGGGTTGGCATTTTGAAGAACTTTTCGGCTTTGGTGAATCTGCAGGATGCCGCTCCGCCGGAACCATGTCATAAAATGGTGTTGATGATGTCTGTCTGAGTGTGGGTCCGCATGTGAAACCCGTATGTGTCTATACTGGGGGTATTTCTGTATTAGTGTTGACAACATTTGCTGCCAACAATTTCATTACCGCCACATTTAAAGTTTTGCCAAGCACACATTGAAAATGAGACAGCAGAAGATACATCGCCGCCTAGATAGTGACACTGACAAAAAATGCATTCTATAACTGTGTGTTTTCCCCCTCAATATGAAATTAAGGAATTTAAATTGAGCTCTAAGTTTATCAAAATCATAATCCACTTTCAAATTTATTAAATGGTTAATTTATAATGGTGTAATTGGCTTGGTAAACAATACTCATGATATTGCTAACATTTTCTAACATTTGTTATATAAAAAAAATGTTGATAATTTTAGTTTAAATTATTTTGTATTAATATATTAATAAAATATTTAATTTTTTATCAGAGAGGGTAATTTTAAAATAAAACTGGATATTTGTAATATTTGAATATTAATCATTTGGAGATTTAACTATTAAATAAAGCAGGGAAATTAAATTATACAGGTTTGGTCACACTAGAAACGTTAAAATTTGATGTCTTAAAGCCTTAAAAAGTATTACTCGTGAAATATCGATTATTTTGCAGAATAAAGATTATGATTTCAAAGGAGGGTTCTCGTGATTTGAATTCCTATTTCCCCCAGTGCACCTGTATGTATGCCCTAGCCAAAACTCGCGTTCAACTCTCGCTTATGACTTAGCCCGGCAGTCGGTGCTGTTTCTATTTGTACACCAGTCAGGCCATCCATATCCAGTCCGGGATCCCCGACCCCTGAACTCTGCCCTCTGAAATCCACTGGAGAGCCTGAGCTCGTTATAAATGGAAAACTTTGGCTGCTTTCTCAAGTGGTTTTTCTCTACGTTATATTTTTTTTGCCGCACTGTTTTTGGCTGTTGCTTTCAGCTTTGCTGTTCACATTTGATTCGGAAAAGTTTTTTGCGCTTGTTTATTTTACTTTTTAATGAGAGAGACATGTCGGGGAAATCGAGATCGCATGTCCCTCGTATTTGACGATTAGCCATGTGAAATGGTTGGTCAAGTTCCGTACTTCTGTGGAAGGAACAACTTTTCTCCCCTATATATACACATATATTCAGGCGATTTTCATGCCGGACCAAGTTCCCGGAAAAGTTTCAGGATAAATGGCGGTGCAAGGGGTGTAGAAATTTGTCAAGTGGCAATTTCAACCGGTGGCATGTGTCTGTGCAACAGTTGAACCCACATTCTTACTCATCGCAACGAGAGGTAGAATGATATCTACTTGTCAGCCAGTCTGCATAATATTGATTTCCCCAGCAGGGGCTTTCTATTTTGAATGACTCCCTCGACAGGACGACTTATGCACTTATCCTTGGTCCGATTCTAGTCCTTTGGCTATCTTCAATCTCGTTCTCTAGTGGCTGACTGGATAACACACAGTTTGAGTGTTTTTAATTTCTACTTTCCTTCACTGAGTGGGGATAGTCGGGGTATCGAAAGTCAGTGAAGGACCATCATCTGGCATTTGAACACTGGTCTTCTCTTGTTTTTCTGCTGCCCTTCTGGCCATTTGCATTCATTTGTTTGCTATTGAATGTGGAGCAATTCTTGTTTGCCTTTTTATTGAAAGTTGCAATCAAATGATTGCAGTATATGTCAGTGCCATCGACCCGCATTCTATTTATTTCTTGTATATTTTTTTCATCCCAATTTTGCGGCTTTTTCGCATCTCCATTTATTGGTTAGATTTTTTGGTTTTGTTAGCCAACTGACAAAAACAGGTCACAGATTGTGGTTCACTTAAAACAGTTTGAAAGCTTTTGGATTCTCAACAAATACATATTAGATAATGTCATTCATATTTTGCTTTCACTTCCATGTTATAAAATATTGCATTTATTTGAAAGTTAATTGAAGGCAGGTAATATTTTATTTTAAATCAGAAAAATTAAATTATCTTCGTTCCAAAAGGAGTAAAATTAAATATTAACTAAATATATTTTAAAGCAAACTTACAATATATAATATATATATATTATATTTTCTTTTACGCGTTTTTAAACTTTGTGTCACGAAAGAACTACAAACTTTGCAGTCAAGCTAAAGTTCAATGGTCCATTTTCCTAATAGAACTACAAATATACAGTCTAATTCATTTTCCCCCAATTCCCATCTAATTGCTTAATAAATCGGTTAGGCAAACTTTCTGCAGAGCTGCTTAGTCCGAAATTTCAAAGCTTTTTCTCTTTTTATTTCGCTTGACTAGAGTTTGGCAAATTCCAAGCAAATATATAAATAATTGAGTTATTTGAGGAAGGGCGAGGAAGGAAATTGGCAGAAACGAAATGTGCTCATCACTTAAATTGAAGGCAAATATGTAGTTGGATTTCCCCTTCTGATTTTCCATCAGAGTCAAATTGAAAAGTTGCAGCTCTCGAACGAATTTGCAAGAGGGAAAAAGAACGAGAAAATGGCAGTCAAGGAAAAATCCTGGCTAACACATGAATATGTGCCAAAGTATGGGTGTGTTAGTCACAGTAATCTGCAGCTTAGTGGGCCAAATGGAATGATTTTCCCTTCCCCCAATTGAAAGGCAATCAAGAAGTCATCCAGCCTGGGGTGCATGCATCTGATTTTTTAATTGAAGCTTAAAGTTAATTGAAATTCATCATTAGTCTGATTGATTGAGATAAAGGCAGTGCTATATTTTCCTTTCATTTCCGTAGCATTTATCAATTTGCACTGTTCTGGCATAAGCCGATTATGGCCAAGGCCAGAATGAGAGCAGGCAATATGCCTGAGGAATTTCGTTTGGTCACGATAGCCCCAAGAAAAATGGGCCATGACGAAAATCTACTTGTCAGCAACTTTTCAAACAGAGAGTTGGCGAACAAGTCGGCATGCCCGAAGATTGAGTGAGACTGAAAAT
The DNA here is from genome assembly GCA_018152295.1 of Drosophila carrolli. NCBI lineage: Eukaryota > Metazoa > Arthropoda > Insecta > Diptera > Drosophilidae > Drosophila > Drosophila carrolli. The sequence continues at coordinate 16,471,022 of JAECXJ010000001.1, forward strand.
GGGACTAATTAATTTAAGGAGCTCTGACAATCAGCATCTGTTTGTTTCCGACTAGCACTTGGGGAACATCTATCATCTAGCATTTAAATCTCTACGAAATATGAATTAGATGTTGACAGTAAATTCAAAATCATATAAAAAATGAATTTATCAGGAAAGAAATAACAAAATTCCCAAAAGACTTCTTTAGAAAATTTGAAAAAAAAACAAGTTGAGAAAAGGTTTTTATAGAATTAAACCACTATCATTTAGAGGTATGCCACTTTGAAATCCGATATCTGTAAGAAAAGTTATGGGCTGAGAAGTGCAGGTTTTAAGTCACATTTCTGCAAAGTCCTTTTTTTTAATTTGAAAAGCGGTTTCATCATGGAAATGACGAAAAATCGACCCAAAAATACAAAAAAAGTTGGGAAAACAGATTTTTGGAGAATTAATCTACAATCATTTTGAGGTATGCCACTTTGAAATCGGATGTCTGTAAGAAAAGTTATGGTCTTAAAAGTGCAAGAATTGGGTCACTTTTCTGCAAAGCCTTTTTTTGAAAATTTGGAAAAAACGACAAAAAATCGTACCAAAATTACAAAAAATTTTAAAATTAAAACACAATGATTAAGAAGGATTTCTGCAAGAGATGTTATAAGCTTAGAAGTGGAGGTGATGCCCGATCCAGAACTGATATACTTTATAGGTTCGGAAATATGCCCTTCACAGCGTTACAAACTTTTGACTTAGGTTCTTATAAGAAATTTAACGTTTCTAGAGGTGGTTTCTATGTGGTTTTCACAAGACATGTTTTAACCTTGATTTTTTTTTTATCAGTGAGTATCCTCTACTGTCTGTCTACTTAATAAAAGCTCAAAAGAATGCAATATGTAAAACTTACAGTCGGTGAGTGGAAAGTCTGTCTTTTTGGCACTGCAGCGAAAAACGCGCTGACATTTATTAATGTTAACGCATCAACAACAAATGCTCCGCCCAATGGAGTGGGCGTGGCAGGGGCTGAACAAGTGGAATTAAATACGCATTTGCCCTGTCAGCTTCACAGTGAGCAAAAGTGGCTTTGAAGAGCGCGTCATAAAAGTTTGTGAAAGTCTCGGGTGGGTGGATAAGGTTGGATAAAGGGCTTTACCCCGATGCCACCCCAAAGATAATAAAAAAAGTGAAGGTGCCGGGACGCATTATGAAAATGACATTAAAACGACGATAGGATGATCAGAGTTAGATAATATAAAAAACGCTAGAGAGAGTCTCGAGTTATTAAAGTGGACTGAAGTGGCAATCGCTGGGATTTACTTACCTCTCTCAAATCTCACTGCAAAGGTCCAATTACGGCAGAAAATGGCAATTACTTCCCAGTTTCAAAGTGCAGAACTGAAACGGTTTGCTGGTTAGGCACTTCTCAGCATAACTAAATGCTCATGGTTGGAAAGAACTTAAAGAATGTCAAAAATGGGGGATGAAGAAAACCTAAGGGTGGTAAGCGAGAGAGTGAAAAGATATATACCTCAAACTATTTCATCTGAAGAGAACCAAAATATTTTCATAATTCTACTTTAAATTCTTTTAAGAATTTTAACCTAATAATTTTAAACTAAAAGAATAAAGAATATAGAATTTAAATGAGAATTATGAAAACATTTTTAAACTAAGTTCAAAGTTTAACTTTTAAACTTAGAAATAATTAATAACAAATAAGGTAAGCACTGTCCTATGAAAAATTCCATTTCATATTTCTATACTTGTACAAACACAATATCAGTAGGATATGGTAAGAAAAAATAAATAATAATCCTTACTGCCGTAAAAAGTGATTTTAAATTTTTAAAGTTGATTACGAATTGTACAACGATTTTTTAATTTTTCTGTACTGTTTTCCAGCTTCTACTTTTTATGAAACTTTGAAAAACTTTGACTGCAACTTTTGCGTTATTTTGAACCCGCATTTCGTATCCTTCGTTTTGGCGTTTCCTTTACAAGGCTCAACAATATTTCAACCTGTTCGTTAGTCTTCCGCTCCTCGTTTTTTCCACAGAAAATTACAAAAAAGTGCAACTGTGCACCCCGGGCTACCTAATCCCATGCATGTTGATCCAGCAAGCATAACTCATACGTATAATTTTATTTGTGGTTTTTGTGCTGGGTTTTCCCTATTTGGCGCCAGTGGCAATTTGACGCGCAAATAACTAAATCAAAAAAATAAAAAGTTTTATAAAGGGTTTATTTTTTTTTTTGGGTCCTGTGGCCACACAACTTGTGAAAATAAAACAAAAGAACAGAAATGCAGAAAAGCAGAGCAGCAGCGCCCAAAAGTCTGCAATTGTTAAACTGTTATATGGCCAACAAAAGTCCAAGACAGCATCACAAAAAGTGTGCTACCGGAAAGGTTAAAGGGCGCATGATCAAAGAGAGGGAAAGAGATGTAAGATGTAAGGGCGGATGCAATGGGCAGCAACAACAATTTAACTATATGCGAAGCAACAAGAACAACGGCAAAAGGCCATGGGTTTAGGCCAAAAAACGTAACAACAGCCTGACCTTCACCATTACCGCATTTTTCCTTTTTTTATAAGCATCAGAAAAGAACCTATGTGTATGGGTGTGCCACTGAGTGGGGGTGTGTGTATGTGCTTAAATATTTTTACGCTAAATGGAGCAGCAGAAGCTGTAAGAGCGTCATTGTGACGGCATTGATACGCGGAAGTGGAACCACACGGCGCATACTTAATGGGTGCGTGTATTTGCACTCCACAAAATGAAGTAAATAAAAATATAATTCTGATATAAGTTCAAGGATCTTTATAAATGAATCAATTATAATCTATTTCGTAATGGTACTTAATCTAAAAACAGGTTCTTCTTACTAAATATTACTATTAAAGATATTTTCTGTAAAACATTTTTAAATGTAATATTTATTTATAATTTAATCCTTTTACTCTCAGATTAAAAAAAAATTATTGAGATTTTGAAGCTATTACTTTATTTTTATTTAACTATTAGTTTTTTTGAGTGTTGCGCTTGTATCGGTTCTCCCATAATGATGCCAAGGATCTAATGAGTTTGTTAACCCAAAAGCTCGATATGGCAAGGAATTCATCTAGCGCACACAAATCGTATTCAACCAAATGATTGAAATTTCGCGAAATTTTGGAATCGATTTGCTGATTTGGCGATTTGAATGCGACATTTACGATGTGTTGGTTCAACAATTTTCGATGTCATTCGTTTTGGCATCGCTGGAAACATGCTGGGCATGATTGATGATATGTCTGATTGAATGTGGGTTTCGTCAGAGAGCCTGAAAGATAGATGGTTCACGATGGCAAGAGCCGCATCCTTGCAGCAGGTGGCGGTTGCCAGGACGTAAGTATCCTTCGCTAAGCGGATTTCAGCCAGTACAAAAGGAGTTGATTTTTTTGTTCTATTCTTTTTTTTTTGTTTTTTTCATGCGGTCTGCGTGTGCGGAAAGTTTACTGTTTTTGAGTAGGAAAGAACTTAAGTAGGATTTTTCCATTCCCCTTTTTGTATGCTAATGCAATGGGGAAACTGGAAAAGAAAAGCATTTAATCAAGTTTATGTGGAATAAATTATATTTGTACTCTCTTCCTTGAAATAATGGCTCCGACAATGCCATTAGGCTTATTAGAAGAGTGAAAAGAGATGAAAATGAGAAGAAAAACCACACAAAGAAGTCAAAGCGATTAAGATGGATGATGCCCGAAAGTGGAGAGCAAAAAAAAAAGGTGGAGTAAAAATATGTAAAAAGGGTTGAATTCAGTTTTAGACATTATATCAATAAATATCATCCGACACTAATTTTTATTTCGTTATATTTTGAGTACAATTTAAAAATATTAAATCTCCGAAAATTGTAATGCACATTGTTGTACAAATAACTTGTGACAGAAACACCCACAAATTGCTTGCTCAATGAATCACAAAAATATATGTTGAACATAAATTCCTTTTCTATTTTATTGAAATTCTGAGAAAAAACTTATGCACAAGTTCTTTTTGGGGAGGGGAAGCGGGCTTCTTGAATGAAAAATATCATTTTGCATATTGTCCGAAATAAATTGTACAAGTCTGATGCAAAAATGTGATGTCGCAAGTATGCAGAAAATAGGAAACCATATGCCACCCAACATCCATCCGCCACCCAAAAAATGTGTGTGTTCTTATGTAAATAACTGCAAATGGAGCTGTTGAGAAATAGTTGACAATAAAGTTTTTCATTGGTTGACTTAGCAAGTCAAGGCTCGGAGTTTTAAAAGTAATTGCTGTTTATACCAAATTATTGTGCAAGTTTTTCTTTTGTTAGTCCATGTATGTGACGGTGTCACGTTTTCGCCCCTTGATTTATGGCTCACAATTTTCGAGGCTCGTTGTGAAAAAATGAAAAACTTTTTGGTGGGTCAATGTGAAAAGAAGTCGAACGAAAATGAGCAAGCAAAACTTTTATTTTGTGTGCCATTTGTTCATTGTTCTCATTTGTTGTTCAATTTCCAGTTCGTTTTTTTATTTCTTTTGACAGTTTTGGATGGAACTCAGGTTGATTTTTTAATTGTTGTTTTTTTTTCTTACCGTTTGTTGTCTCTTTGTTTGCAAACAGTTTGACATAACCATTATTTGAAATTGACATTTCGACTTTTGTTTTTTGTTGCTAAAATTGTTATGGGAATTTGACATATTTAATTTATGAGAGTGTTGTAAACAAAACTTTTATTCATTTAAATTGAATTTAAAACATTTGGTCATATAACCATCAATTTAAAATAAGGGAATTTATGCTTTGTATTAAAGTTATGACTAAATGTTAAATTAAATCATTTTAGTACCTCAATAATATCATATTCTTTAAAGACCGATAAATAAATATAACTTTGTGCAGACCCTTTTATTTTTAAAGATAACCTTGTTGTATAAACAAAAGGCAGTGAAGTATTTCGCAGAGAACTAAAATATTACCCGGCGGGGGCAGTCTCATCTTTCGCTCTCATATTTTGCCCACATCTTTTATCCTGCTGATGACGGAAGTCTCAAAGTGACAGACAATTTTAGCGTTAACAAGAATAACGGCAGCAGACTGGAGTGATGGAAACTTTAGCCACATGTGCGCAAATATTTTTCCTGTTTCTGGCTTCTTTTTCGCCCCCTTTTTCCCTCAGTCAGCATAATAATGAATTACATACAGCCAGCGAAGGAGTCCTGGTCCCTGAAATCCTGCAATCCTTGCCATCAAAAACATCAGGCAACTACCTATGGAATCGCTCTGAGCACTCGCTTAGCTTCCTCGCCACGCTTTGTTGGCTGCAGCAATTTTACAATTGACTGTTTCTACAGTTTCTAAATGGGGAAACTCCCCACTTTGCAGTGAAAACAGTGGGTTTTAAAGGAAAAATGGGTGGCAAAGTGGGTGGGTTTGTAAAACGCTTGGCTTGTTTTACGCATTATTTACTTAGTTGGGATGCTGCCTCATGCTACCCATGTACATGTGCACGTGTTTGTGTAGCTACACTTAGAAAAAATGATTCTAAATATTAAAATTCAGATTTGACAACGTGATAAGTGGTTATTTAATCTTATAAGGCTTTTAAAATTACAAGAGTCTTTTGAAATATTAAAAAATAACTTGGTATACCAATTTACAAATTGCTTAACATTTGTATTAGTTAAAAAATACGCCTTGTAATTCCCAAATTGTATATTTTAAGTTTATTCTTGCAGCTTTAGAAGTAGTTGAATAATTGAAAACAAATATATTATGCATTTGTTAGGAATAAAATTGTATATTTAATTTAATATGTTCCTTTTAAAAATCATGTTTTTTTGAAAATTATATTTTTCTCAGTATTAATGTGCGTGTGTACCCAAGTAAATGTGTGTGTGTCCATTACGTGGGGGTTAGGGGCGTGGCAAATGAACTAGCATAAAAGTAAGTTTGCGGCAAGCAGCAAAACGTTTGGTTACAATTAATTTCGTACTCTGCGCCGGGCAATAAGGGGCGATATCTACATAAAGATGCAGGGGATGCGGGTGTTATAAAAGGGGGTTGAGATGCCAGGGGTGATCCCTTAATGTGAGCAATTTGAAATGAAAACCGGTCCCAAAGTCCTGAAGCCGTAAAAGTATTTTGCGGCCATTTCTACCATTATTTCCATCTCAAGCTCTGGTAACAAATGAAGGGTAAAAACAAATCGAAATTCCCTGGCAGGCCATCAACAAAGGAATTCGACCAAATAACAAACGACGAAATTACACGAATATCAAATCAAAATTATCTACCTGGCGGGAGATTTTTTAATGCCGGACGTAAAGCAAAAATGGGCAATAAAAATGTTTTAAATGCGTTTGGGAAACGTGAAAATATCTTAAGATATCTCGACGGAAAAAGGGGCCAATAAAATATGTTAACTGAGGAAAAAATGGGCAATTTGATATATGAAATGCCATTCATGTTTATTTCTTTGACATTTAATACCCGAAACTTACTTGATCAGCTTGTTTGCGCAGTATGGGAAGAGAATCCGCCTTCGTCTGTCCGAATTACTTATGGTAAAAGCAGAAAGCACACACTTTTTTTTTGTTGTTGGCACAAGATGCTAAATGACAGGCGGCTTATGCAACATTTATTTGATATTGTAATAAATATTTAACGCACGACACGATAAAACACTTTTGCCTCATTAATCTAACGCACACAAGAACAGTGGGAGAAGGAGGAAACGCTGCTAATTAAAGCCGGCACAACTAAACACGGCTCACACACAAGGATCACACATTCACAGAAAGGACTGCCAAGCCTTTAGTCGATGATTGATACGGATGGCCCAAGGAATTTTGGGGTTTTCCCTGAGGATGGGGTATTACTGAGGTTTTCCTTTTTCACGAGAATTTTACGCGACTTTCCAATGCGAGGCGTGAAGCGATGAGCAAAAGTTTTTCCGTCCACACGTGAGCACTTGCAAAGGGAGACTGAAATTTTGCGCAAAAGAGCCTGTAAGTATGCAGCAGCCTTGTCGTATAACACTACAGCCAGTATAACAGTTGTGTGCGTGAGAGAGAGTCGATGGGCAAAGTATTGGGGGAAATGGAAAAGTGGCTGAGCTCTTTGATACTACCTGCTAAAAGGTAACATAAAATTTGGTTTAATGCAGAAGCGACCTTCAGCATCATCAGCATAAACTTGGCTAACTATTTAACCACAAAAAAAAAAAACGTAGTATAAACATATGTGTACAAGCCAGAAAATCATTTCCGCTAAATTGCCCAAGTCGCACAATTTATTTTTATTGGACCCTGAGAAGTTTATGGTCTCTGCCTACGTAACACTGATGATTATGATTATTTACTCAGCCTATTTATGTGTGGGCGTTTGGTTACATAATTAGGCCATTAAATATAAGTGCCTGTGTCTCTGATTTCTTCCACCCAGCATCACAAATCGATCAGGAAGGCAAACAAATTCTACTTGACAAAGAGGGGCAATTTTAAATGGAAAACAGAAGGCCATAAAGAAACGTATTTCCAACAGAAACTTTTCTTCGGCGGAAAACGTAATTGAATTTTTATTGACATTCTAGCGGAAGCGGAGGTGAAGACAGCTGTCACTTGAGCGACAGACTTGGCTGGAAATAAAGCGCAACTATTTCGCAGAAAATGACCAGGACCAAATAAAAGGAGGAAAAGTCAGAAAATAAGAGACAAACCAAAAAGGCGACCAAACAAACCGTAAACCTAAGAAAATCCAAGGAAAATAAAAATACTTAAAATTAATTCCGTTTTAAAAGGCCCCTTTAAAATGGGAATTGAGCCAGAATGGCTTATGGCGGGCCAAGAATAACCTAATTAGGGTTGACTTAAGGAAACCGAAGGAAATTTTTGCAGATTAAGGAGAAAAGTTCCAAAAATAACAATATAAATAAAGGGAAAAAGGAAACATCCTGCATAAAAATTAAAAATTCAGTGAAATTTATGTATTATTATGATTAAATTAGACTTTTTATTGGTAATTTAAATGTGTGATTATTACCTTTACAAGAAATTGGTTCATTCACAAAATTGTGTTATGGTATTGTATTTTTAAGTATATTTCTTAATACGGCGTCAATTGTCGTGCTCTAAAAGAAATTTAACCATTTTTATTAATTATTTATCACTAAGGACATGGTTAAAGTATAAAAATGGCTATTAATTTGAAATTTAAAATGTATATGGTCGCTAAAATTAATATTATGTTTTTATGTGCAATATTTGTTCTTAGCAAGATAAATCCGCTAATTAGTAACGACATCAATTTATATTTATCAGTGTACTTGAATTTCAGAATATATATCTAAAGATATAATTGTTTTTATAAATGCTGATCTAACGAGAATCAGTTTACCAATTAAAGTGCGACCAGGGCATTTGTCACGGCTATCTGCCCCATAATATGCCACTATTATCATTAAGAGTCTCCCGCTTTAGTGGCCACAATCGCTTTGCTCATTACCAGGAGGCGTCGTCGTCTCTGGCTGGTCATTAAATTATTTTATATGGCACATTAAAAGCGAGGATAAACACACATACTCCCACTATCCCTACTCTCTCTGTATATATACATATATATATAGTAAGTGAACTGCATTTGCAGTAGGGGTCATAAGCCAAAGGCTTATGGGGGAAAACTGGGGGACTGTCCATCTGCGGCAGGTTCTATTTGCTATTATTATCATTGTCGGAGTGCTCGGGCTGTTATTATTGTTACGAGTGTGTGCTCGGCTTCTAAGCAATTATTTAAAGCACACCAAGGACGGTAGAAATGCAGAGACAACTCTCCCTTTTTCCGTCCGCGGGGAAAGTCCATCGTTGGCTGCTGAGATTTCAATTTAAAAACGAGGCCAAACTACTGGACGAAAGGGAAAAGGGGGCTCCACACACATGTGACCACAAGTTTTTATGCCAGCACAGCAGGCTCTCTCTCAAGCACTCTAAAAAATATCGACTCCCTATCAAAGACATATAAAATCTGTTGAAAATAGATATTGAAGTACAAAATAATGTAGTTTATTTTAACCGTTCCCTAAAGAAAGATTCGTTAGTGTTTTGTGTTACACGCAGGAAATTAATTCAAATCATATTTTAAGACATTTAAAAGTGAAAATAAAAATACAAATTTTACACGAATTAATATTATTATTTTAATTGCAGGCAACCAATTTTATATACCATTTTTTAAGGGCTATTTATACATTCAAGTCTTGTTATTTAGATTCGTCAACCAATCTGCAACGAAAATAAAATATAATTAACATCAATAATATTTGGAACAAAACGGAAACTGGCCTATACATATTTCATTAATTTTGTTTATATAGACTCCTAAGTAAAAAGTTACAGGGAAATCAAAGGAATACTGTTTATTATATATTTTGAAAAATGTGGTTACTTTTTAGGTGGAGTTTTTCGGTCAGTGCACCAGCAGTCACCTCTGTGATGGAGCTTCGCTTCAGGCTTGCTGATTGCGTGCCATTGTGCGGCGAGATGCTTACATATTTATTTACAATTTAAATGCAGTAGCCCTGCCCCTTGGGCCAATTTTCGCACCTGTCACCGCTTTTGTGCCTTTTTAATTGTCGCAATCAATTGAGACAACAAAGGTTAAAAGCTTAATTTATTACCTGTGTTTCGAATGGCTTTTGCCAGCAGACAACGGATCTCATCCAATTTCGGTGTAGCCTCGGTCCTCAGTTGTATTTTTGAAATGGGGGCTATATTTTTGATAAAGTGGCGAAACTTGGGTTTACTAAGATCGGACTTCCAGGATTTTGGCCAGGCAAAAAGATTAGTTTCTTGATCCTTCATGACATTATTCCATTCTAGTTTTCGTCGGATTGCTTGGACCACTTGTCGTTTCGTTTGGCAATCCTTATTGGAAATATCAGTCGGTATGTCCAAAATGTCATCAATATTTTTGAAAGGCGATGCTTTATATTTTTGATCATCCAATATAATTTCATCCAGCTTCTGTTGAACTTGCTCCATTTTGAACATAACGTCCGCAAGGGTTTCAGTTAAATTGTAGTTTGTCATTAGGCATTGGAAAATTACCACTAGATTTGGTTTGACTTCTTTAAATAACTCCTCGCAAGGAGTTATAAGTTCGTTGTTCTTTAGTATCTCCCACGTCATACGACAGCAAGTGAGACCTATAAATTGGAACACCACAAGAACCAACAACATTTTCGATCTGCGGTCGAAACCAAACTGATATGAGCTCGATGTCGAACGCGTGGTTTCATTTCTTGTTAATTGATTTTGTACAGTCAAGGAAATTAAATGTATACGAGCTGAAACATTGGCAAAGCCCAGCCAACTTTCACAACAGAGCCATAAATTTGGTTGGCACTTGTGAGGCTGCAAACTTTTGGAAAACTTGCAGCTCATCCGGCTTTTCCCGCGAACTAGAGTTCTGCCAGCTTCACTTCCTTTGTGGCCTTATTTGATGCCAGTGGCAGAAACGGCAGAGCGACCACCATAAATAATCCATACAAATTAACGCAACCGTGCACGTTTAGCCACCCAAAAACTCAGACCCGAAAACTAAAACCGAAAACCGTGAAGTTCCAACAAAAGCACCAAAATTTAGAACCGTTTAATCGACACCAATTCGCTTGGTGGCAAAAAATAAGTAAGAAAAAAAGAAACGGAAGTGCTAAAATATATATTGCGGAATAAAAAATAGCGCTTAGGCTCTTAGCATCCCCCAAAAAACCATTTTGGGTTTCGCTTCACCATCCGCCGGCAGCTTCTTTGGTAAGCAAAATTTATTGTTTGCGGAAGTTGTCTTTAATGGCACCCCAGCAGCCACACCCTAAAGGACCATCCACTCTACTCCAATAAATTTATCCTCGCTTTCCCCGCCATTTATTCAGTCTGCATTTAGTTGACCTTCAGCTGCAAATAATTTCAACTCATTGAGTTTAATGTCCTGCGCCTTATGGGCGTGTTTCAGCCATTTATAAGTCCTCGTTGCCACGTGGATACAGTCCGTTTCGAAACTAAGATTTGTAGAATTTAGGAGAATAGAATTTTGTAAATAAATTCCATTTGTATTGTGGAAGTATAAAATCTAAAAGAATTTATAAAGTACAATTTAATAATAACTCTTAAGAAGTATTGATAAATTAATATTTAAACTTTTTGAAATCTTTTTAAGTTTTCCAATATAAACTTTGCCATATAATTTTGAAGCACATCGTATATTAGTTTTATCTGGCCACGTGTTTTCGCCCAATAATCGCATGATTTATGGCCAACAATGGTCAGGGAAGTCCTTTCCTTCTTGGCTCATAAATATTTAGCTAGCCTGAATTTGTTTTTTTTCCTTTTCCTTTTTGTATATTCTTGTTTTCAATTTTTCTGTCGTTCAGCTTGAATACTGTATTTTAATATGGGAGCCAAGACACACACTGAAATATGCAACATTTGCCCTTTTTCAAATGTTGGCTGGAATCTAATGCGTTTATAAAGTGTTAACATGGCGTATGCGTAATATTTAATAGCAGCTGTGCAGATCCTCACCGCCTTTAGTTTATATATATTTTGATTTATGCTTATGAAAAAGTATGCCCTACTTTATGGCTTCGTTCTGGGCTATGCTTTGTTGATAGAAATGAGGTAATAAAAATTACAAGCCAACTCGAGCGTTGTGTTGAGTTGCTGCAAAGACGGTCGTAAATTTAATTGCTGCGATTATTGCCGGGAAATTAGCACAGATCACAGATAATCGTCCAGCTTAAGTTAACGACATCTCTGTGAGAAGATTTACGATCTAAACAGTTTCATGACAATTTTATGATGTTTGAAAATACTTTTTGAACTTTGTAGTGAAATTAAAACCATATTTTAATAGAAAAAGCTGATAAATCAACTTATTATAATTTATGTATATATAAACATATAAAACAAACAGGTTTCCTCAGTATTAGTATATTTAAAATCACAAAATGTATGCAAATATCCATCTAAATAAAACAATAAATGTTACTTTTAAAAACAATTAATTAAAATTCACTGAAATCAGCATAAGTCTGAACGCCTTTTAACTGGCTTTTGTTGGCAATATTAAATTTCCATTAAGGCAAAATATTTGAGCCGCCTTAAAAACGAGGCCAATTCCCCAACGGCAAGGCCAATAATTTATGCTAATTCACTTGACTGCCAGGCAGACACCAGCAGGCCACAAAAAAACCCCAATGACAATGACAATGACTTCCTGCCGACGAGAGTTTCGCACACACAAATAAGAGAATATTAGGCTGGCAAAAATTAAATCGAGCCGCTTGTAATTTAGCCAATTGCACCAAAGTGGCCGACTAATTGCCTGGGGACCAAGTACAGGAAATGAATTTGCATTTCGGTTAACGCACTTGAATATGCAATTCGAATGTGTGTCACATGCAGGAGAGTGGTGCTCAAGAGTAAGTAAGCCGACTCGTTAACATGATGAAGTTATATTAAGCTCGTAGTCAGGCATAATTTATTTAAAACAAACAGACGGCTGGCGAAAAGTAAAAGTTGGACGTGGATAAACTGTGAAAATACAGACAGAATCACAGCGGTCGTGCATATATGTGCTATCTTGAAAACAGTTGGGGGTCAACGAATAGGACTATGACTAGTTCTAGTAAAAAACAATTTCCAAACAATAAAAATAAACACTTTTGATTTAAGACGTGTTTAGAATTTACTTTGGGTATATTAAACAAAAATAAATATTAAATATAATCAAAAATAATTTTTCGACACAAAACAAGATCTACCGATTAATTAAAGAATTTAACGTAAAATGTTTGTTTCTATTGCTTAATTACTAAAACTTGCGTACAAGAAATAATAATAATAAGGATAAATATATTATTAAAAATTGTATTTACTTGTTATGTATATTCATTTAAATTCCAAATGTTTTTTAAATACTAAATGAAAATTTGTCTGCAAACCGTTGAATTTAAATACAATATAAGTGTTTGTAGTAACTTTTTTTCTTCACCAGCTTAAGGACTATATTTTCAGCCTGATCTATTAGTGCGTCTGTTTTCCATTTGCTCTTCTCATTATTATGCTCAACACTTAGTTGGCAATATTTTTTGCTGCAGAACGACACCACGCCCACGACCTTCACACAGTGGCAAAAGCAAACAAGAAATGGGCGGTGAACGCCCCTTCTTGAATTTTCCAGAGGATTGAGTAGACTAAGCGTTTTGTCTACTTTTGCCCGGCATCCGTTTCTGTTACCCGTTTTATCTTGTTGTTCATTTTATTTTTTCCATTTTTTCCCCATTTTTTCTCTTTTTTTTGGTTCATAGTCACTTAAGGATTCATGCAGGAGCTGAAGCCGCAAGCAAACAGGCAGCACCTTGTTCATGTAGTCAGTCAGTCAGTGGGTGAGTGGGTGGTGTTGGTGATGGCATTTTTTTGTTTGGGCGGTTGAGTGGGCCTGTCAGACGCCTGCGGACATGCCCTGAATTTTAAAAACATCACCAACAGAACTCAGCCTTGAGACAAAGCAGTGCCTGTGGTTTTCAGCCATCCATCATGGGCCTATTTATTCGCACAGATTTTATTTTAATTTCATTAAAATGATGTGACAGAACTTAATTGGTTTCCATTGTGAAAGCGATAGCGAAGGCAGGCGATTAAATCGCATTAAATTATGAAGACAATAAAGTGAAAGATACGACAAATTGTTTGTGTGCGGGCGATAATACAATTTATACTCGTTTAAAGTTTTGCCCTGAGATAAATTTCATTCACCATTCATTTTTCAGTTGACAAAAGTTTATGAAAAAAATAATTTATGAATTCAACTGCATTTCAAATTTCGATTATGTTTTGTCAACAGAACGAGTTGCCGTCCGAGTAAACAAAATGCACTCTCCATTAGCATATTTAATTTTTCAATTATGCATTTTCCCCATTTTTTGCCCACGTAATTAGCATAGACTCTCGGTGGCAGTGCATTATAAACAGTTAACCCGTAATCTGGGATGTGGCATACTATGGGATTTGGCCCACATTTCCCCCCTCGACCCCTTTTTCGCCAAGGTCTTGCCACTCGACGTGCAACATTCAAATTGAGTTGCATAACTTGCAGTGAGGTGAGTAAAGTCATTCAAATGCAAATTTCATTTGCACCCATACTGGCAATCGTAACTAAGGACACTGGGAAATGTCAACCACAGTCGTCATCATCCAATTCGTGAGGGGGCGTGATCCTGCAACTTATGTATGACCTCCTCGGATTCCTTTGTACTGCCAAATAATTAGCAATAATGCAGTCAATGTGGGGCATGACACAGGATCATAAATTTGAGCCAGGAAGTCGAAAATCTGTGTGTAGAATTATTTATTCACACAAATCCCGAATTTTGTCAGGAAGGCAAATTTGGAATGTTGCGAAACTAATGACATTTCTTAGAATATTGAGAGCTTAAGTTTAGCTTTGATAGTCATTTGTTTCTGTGGCAAGATGAAAATTGAATATTAATAATGGAATTAAATAATAATAATAATATGTTCAATTAAAACATTAATTATGGTTTCCAGTGCACATGAAAATGTTTAGATAATTATTTCTAAGACTTGAGCTTCTTTCTATATTTTTATAACAAACAATAATATAGAAAACGAGAAAAAAAACAAACTTCGCAAGCCAAAGTTTATATACCCTTGCAGCTATTACAAAACGACTAAACAATTAAAATCAACAGATATATTTGAAAAAAACAATTTTTTCCGATTGTTCCTTGGGAGCCATTGTCATAACTGTTGAAATAACTAACATGAAAATGGGTCAAATTTTTTATCAACGTTAAAATGAAAAATTTGAATGCAGATTTTCAGAGAATCGAACCACAAGTCTTTAGAGGTATGCCACTTTGAAATCGACTTAAGTTTGGCAAAGTTATGGACTCTGGAAGTCCAGTTGTGGGTGACCTTTTTTACAAGTTGTCATAATTGTTGGAATAACTAACATGAAAATGGGTCAAATTTTTGATCAACGTTAAAATGAAAAATTTGAATGCAGATTTTCAGAGAATCGAACCACAAGTCTTTAGAGGTATGCCACTTTGAAATCGACTTAAGTTTGGCAAAGTTATGGACTCTGGAAGTCCAGTTGTGGGTGACCTTTTTACAAGTTGTCATAATTGTTGTAATAACTAACATGAAAATGGGTCAAATTTTTTATCAACGTTAAAATGAAAAATTTGAATGCAGATTTTCAGAGAATCGAACCACAAGTCTTTAGAGGTATGCCACTTTGAAATCGAATTAAGTTTGGCAAAGTGGACTCTGGAAGTCCAGTTGTGGGTGACCTTTTTTACAGTTGTCATAATTGTTGGAATAACTAACATGAAAATGGGTCAAATTTTTGATCAACGTTAAAATGAAAAATTTGAATGCAGATTTTCAGAGAATCGAACCACAAGTCTTTAGAGGTATGCCACTTTGAAATCGACTTAAGTTTGGCAAAGTTATGGACTCTGGAAGTCCAGTTGTGGGTGACCTTTTTTACAAGTTGTCATAATTGTTGTAATAACTAACATGAAAATGGGTCAAATTTTTGATCAACGTTAAAATGAAAAATTTGAATGCAGATTTTCAGAGAATCGAACCACAAGTCTTTAGAGGTATGCCACTTTGAAATCGACTTAAGTTTGGCAAAGTTATGGACTCTGGAAGTCCAGTTGTGGGTGACCTTTTTTACAAGTTGTCATAATTGTTGGAATAACTAACATGAAAATGGGTCAAATTTTTGATCAACGTTAAAATGAAAAATTTGAATGCAGTTTTTCAGAGAATCCAACCACAAGTCTTTAGAGGTATGCCACTTTGAAATCGACTTAAGTTTGGCAAAGTTATGGACTCTGGAAGTCCAGTTGTGGGTGACCTTTTTTACAAGTTGTCATAATTGTTGGAATAACTAACATGAAAATGGGTCAAATTTTTGATCAACGTTAAAATGAAAAATTTGAATGCAGTTTTCAGAGAATCCAACCACAAGTCTTTAGAGGTATGCCACTTTGAAATCGACTTAAGTTTGGAAAGTTATGGACTCTGGAAGTCCAGTTGTGGGTGACCTTTTTACAAGTTGTCATAATTGTTGGAATAACTAACATGAAAATGGGTCAAATTTTTGATCAACGTTAAAATGAAAAATTTGAATGCAGTTTTCAGAGAATCAACCACAAGTCTTTAGAGGTATGCCACTTTGAAATCGACTTAAGTTTGGCAAAGTTATGGACTCTGGAAGTCCAGTTGTGGGTGATCTTTTTACAAGTTGTCATAATTGTTGGAATAACTAACATGAAAATGGGTCAAATTTTTGATCAACGTTAAAATGAAAAATTTGAATGCAGATTTTCAGAGAATCGAACCACAAGTCTTTAGAGGTATGCCACTTTGAAATCGACTTAAGTTTGGCAAAGTTATGGACTCTGGAAGTCCAGTTGTGGGTGACAAGTTGTCATAATTGTTGGAATAACTAACATGAAAATGGGTCAAATTTTTGATCAACGTTAAAATGAAAATTTGAATGCAGTTTTCAGAGAATCAACACAAGTCTTTAGAGGTATGCCACTTTGAAATCGACTTAAGTTTGGCAAAGTTATGGGCTCTGGAAGTCCAGTTGTGGGTGACCTTTTTACAAGTTGTCATAATTGTTGGAATAACTAACATGAAAATGGGTCAAATTTTTGATCAACGTTAAAATGAAAAATTTGAATGCAGATTTTCAGAGAATCGAACCACAAGTCTTTAGAGGTATGCCACTTTGAAATCGACTTAAGTTTGGCAAAGTTATGGACTCTGGAAGTCCAGTTGTGGGTGACCTTTTTTACAAGTTGTCATAATTGTTGGAATAACTAACATGAAAATGGGTCAAATTTTTGATCAACGTTAAAATGAAAAATTTGAATGCAGATTTTCAGAGAATCGAACCACAAGTCTTTAGAGGTATGCCACTTTGAAATTGACTTAAGTTTGGCAAAGTTATGGACTCTGAAAGTCCAGTTGTGGGTGACCTTTTTTACAAGTTGTCATAATTGTTGTAATAACTAACATGAAAATGGGTCAAATTTTTGATCAACGTTAAAATGAAAAATTTGAATGCAGATTTTCAGAGAATCGAACCCCAAGTCTTTAGAGGTATGCCACTTTGAAATCGACTTAAGTTTGGCAAAGTTATGGACTCTGGAAGTCCAGTTGTGGGTGACCTTTTTTACAAGTTGTCATAATTGTTGGAATAACTAACATGAAAATGGGTCAAATTTTTTGATCAACGTTAAAATGAAAAATTTGAATGCAGTTTTTCAGAGAATCCAACCACAAGTCTTTAGAGGTATGCCACTTTGAAATCGACTTAAGTTTGGCAAAGTTATGGACTCTGGAAGTCCAGTTGTGGGTGACCTTTTTTACAAGTTGTCATAATTGTTGGAATAACTAACATGAAAATGGGTCAAATTTTTGATCAACGTTAAAATGAATAATTTGAATGCAGATTTTCAGAGAATCGAACCACAAGTCTTTAGAGGTAAGCCACTTTGAAGTCGAATTAAGTTTGGCAAAGTTATGGACTCTGGAAGTCCAGTTGTGGGTGACCTTTTTTACAAGTTGTCATAATTGTTGGAATAACTAACATGAAAATGGGTCAAATTTTTGATCAACGTTAAAATGAAAAATTTGAATGCAGATTTTCAGAGAATCGAACCACAAGTCTTTAGAGGTATGCCACTTTGAAATCGACTTAAGTTTGGCAAAGTTATGGACTCTGGAAGTCCAGTTGTGGGTGACCTTTTTTACAAGTTGTCATAATTGTTGGAATAACTAACATGAAAATGGGTCAAATTTTTGATCAACGTTAAAATGAAAAATTTGAATGCAGTTTTTCAGAGAATCCAACCACAAGTCTTTAGAGGTATGCCACTTTGAAATCGACTTAAGTTTGGCAAAGTTATGGACTCTGGAAGTCCAGTTGTGGGTGACCTTTTTTACAAGTTGTCATAATTGTTGGAATAACTAACATGAAAATGGGTCAAATTTTTGATCAACGTTAAAATGAAAAATTTGAATGCAGATTTTCAGAGAATCGAACCACAAGTCTTTAGAGGTATGCCACTTTGAAATCGACTTAAGTTTGGCAAAGTTATGGACTCTGGAAGTTCAGTTGTGGGTGACCTTTTTACAAGTTGTCATAATTGTTGGAATAACTAACATGAAAATGGGTCAAATTTTTGATCAACGTTAAAATGAAAAATTTGAATGCAGATTTTCAGAGAATCGAACCACAAGTCTTTAGAGGTATGCCACTTTGAAATTGACTTAAGTTTGGCAAAGTTATGGACTCTGAAAGTCCAGTTGTGGGTGACCTTTTTACAAGTTGTCATAATTGTTGTAATAACTAACATGAAAATGGGTCAAATTTTTGATCAACGTTAAAATGAAAAATTTGAATGCAGATTTTCAGAGAATCGAACCCCAAGTCTTTAGAGGTATGCCACTTTGAAATCGACTTAAGTTTGGCAAAGTTATGGACTCTGGAAGTCCAGTTGTGGGTGACCTTTTTTACAAGTTGTCATAATTGTTGGAATAACTAACATGAAAATGGGTCAAATTTTTGATCAACGTTAAAATGAATAATTTGAATGCAGTTTTCAGAGAATCGAACCACAAGTCTTTAGAGGTAAGCCACTTTGAAGTCGAATTAAGTTTGGCAAAGTTATGGACTCTGGAAGTCCAGTTGTGGGTGACCTTTTTACAAGTTGTCATAATTGTTGGAATAACTAACATGAAAATGGGTCAAATTTTTGATCAACGTTAAAATGAAAAATTTGAATGCAGATTTTCAGAGAATCGAACCCCAAGTCTTTAGAGGTATGCCACTTTGAAATCGAATTAAGTTTGGCAAAGTTATGGACTCTGGAAGTCCAGTTGTGGGTGACCTTTTTTACAAGTTGTCATAATTGTTGTAATAACTAACATGAAAATGGGTCAAATTTTTGATCAACGTTAAAATGAAAAATTTGAATGCAGATTTTCAGAGAATCGAACCCCAAGTCTTTAGAGGTATGCCACTTTGAAATCGACTTAAGTTTGGCAAAGTTGTGGACTCTGGAAGTCCAGTTGTGGGTGACCTTTTTTACAAGTTGTCATAATTGTTGGAATAACTAACATGAAAATGGGTCAAATTTTTGATCAACGTTAAAATTAAAAATTTGAATGCAGTTTTTCAGAGAATCGAACCACAAGTCTTTAGAGGTAAGCCACTTTGAAGTCGACTTAAGTTTGGCAAAGTTATGGACTCTGGAAGTCCAGTTGTGGGTGAGCTTTTTTACAAGTTGTCATAATTGTTGGAATAACTAACATGAAAATGGGTCAAATTTTTGATCAACGTTAAAATGAAAAATTTTAATGCAGTTTTTCAGAAAATCGAACCACAAGTCTTTAGAGGTATGCCACTTTGAAATCGACTTAAGTTTGGCAAAGTTATGGACTCTGGAAGTCCAGTTGTGAGTGACCTTTTTTACAAGTTGTCATAATTGTTGGAATAACTAACATGAAAATGGGTCAAATTTTTGATCAACGTTAAAATGAAAAATTTGAATGCAGTTTTTCAGAAAATCGAACCACAAGTCTTTAGAGGTATGCCACTTTGAAATCGACTTAAGTTTGGCAAAGTTATGGACTCTGGAAGTCCAGTTGTGGGTGACCTTTTTACAAGTTGTCATAATTGTTGAAATAACTAACATGAAAATGGGTCAAATTTTTGATCAACGTTAAAATGAAAAATTTGAATGCAGTTTTTCAGAGAATCCAACCACAAGTCTTTAGAGGTATGCCACTTTGAAATCGACTTAAGTTTGGCAAAGTTATGGACTCTGGAAGTCCAGTTGTGGGTGACCTTTTTTACAAGTTGTCATAATTGTTGGAATAACTAACATGAAAATGGGTCAAATTTTTGATCAACGTTAAAATGAAAAATTTGAATGCAGATTTTCAGAGAATCGAACCCCAAGTCTTTAGAGGTATGCCACTTTGAAATCGACTTAAGTTTGGCAAAGTTATGGACTCTGGAAGTCCAGTTGTGGGTGACCTTTTTTACAAGTTGTCATAATTGTTGGAATAACTAACATGAAAATGGGTCAAATTTTTGATCAACGTTAAAATGAAAAATTTGAATGCAGATTTTCAGAGAATCGAACCCCAAGTCTTTAGAGGTATGCCACTTTGAAATCGACTTAAGTTTGGCAAAGTTATGGACTCTGGAAGTCCAGTTGTGGGTGGCCTTTTTTTACAAGTTGTCATAATTGTTGGAATAACTAACATGAAAATGGGTCAAATTTTTGATCAACGTTAAAATGAAAAATTTGAATGCAGATTTTCAGAGAATCGAACCCCAAGTCTTTAGAGGTATGCCACTTTGAAATCGACTTAAGTTTGGCAAAGTTATGGACTCTGGAAGTCCAGTTGTGGGTGACCTTTTTTACAAGTTGTCATAATTGTTGGAATAACTAACATGAAAATGGGTCAAATTTTTGATCAACGTTAAAATGAAAAATTTGAATGCAGATTTTCAGAGAATCGAACCACAAGTCTTTAGAGGTATGCCACTTTGAAATCGAATTAAGTTTGGCAAAGTTATGGACTCTGGAAGTCCAGTTGTGGGTGGCCTTTTTACAAGTTGTCATAATTGTTGGAATAACTAACATGAAAATGGGTCAAATTTTTGATCAACGTTAAAATGAAAAATTTGAACGCAGTTTTCAGAAAATCGAACCACAAGTCTTTAGAGGTATGCAACTTTGAAATCGACTTAAGTTTGGCAAAGTTGTGGACTCTGGAAGTCCAGTTGTGGGTGACCTTTTTACAAGTTGTCATAATTGTTGGAATAACTAACATGAAAATGGGTCAAATTTTTGATCAACGTTAAAATGAAAATTTGAATGCAGTTTTTCAGAAAATCGAACCACAAGTCTTTAGAGGTATGCAACTTTGAAATCGAGTTAAGTGTGGCAAGTTATGGACTGTGCAAGTCCAGTTGTGGGTGACCTTTTTACAAGTTGTCATAATTGTTGGAATAACTAACATGAAAATGGGTCAAATTTTTGATCAACGTTAAAATGAAAAATTTGAATGCAGATTTTCAGAGAATCGAACCACAAGTCTTTAGAGGTATGCCACTTTGAAATCGAATTAAGTTTGGCAAAGTTATGGACTCTGGAAGTCCAGTTGTGGGTGGCCTTTTTTACAAGTTGTCATAATTGTTGGAATAACTAACATGAAAATGGGTCAAATTTTTGATCAACGTTAAAATGAAAAATTTGAATGCAGTTTTTCAGAAAATCGAACCACAAGTCTTTAGAGGTATGCCACTTTGAAATCGACTTAAGTTTGGCAAAGTTATGGACTCTGGAAGTCCAGTTGTGGGTGACCTT